>JALMGA010000001.1:46430624-47814999 GCA_023333525.1 Aspidoscelis tigris stejnegeri
GGAAGTTGTGGAGAAGCCACCTTGAAGGTGAGAGCGCACTATGAATCATGCAACTTTGCCTTGGTCTGACTCATCCCCTGGGTGGCACTAACTGCCCTGGGTAATGGCACAAAAGCAAATAAACAACTGTTGAGGTGATTTTGGCCTATGGAGGAGTGTTTTTTTTGGAGGGGTGCCTTCAGAAAGAGACATGTAAGCACTCCACTCAAGGTGGCCTCCAAGTGCCCCCAGTGGTCAGTCTAAAATAAATAAATCCAGGCCCTTTCTAAATTGCGGATCTTGAGTGTTTAAGGGGGCTTAAGCTTATTGGGTATAAGAAAGGAGAAACTAGTAAGACAGGTGAGATAGGCAAGATGCCTTTAAAGGCCATTTTCAGGGATGTGAGAGCAGGTGAAGGTTTTACTTTTGTCTTCTGCTTTAGAATGCCTGGAAGCAATTGGTTGTCCACTGTGTGGGACAAGATGCTGGGCTAGATGGGCTGTAGCCTGATCCAGCAGGGCTCCTTCCAGGTTCTCTGATGTTCTTAAGAACTTTGTGTTATGCCCTCGGTCTGATTCCTCCCATACTTGGAAAGCTACAGCTAGTCAAATAAATAATAGTATATTCAAGACACAAATTTTCTGATGTGGTGTTAGGGACCTGAAGGACCTGAATACCATGTGGTGTCTGTGGAAGAGGACTCTTTTGCTGACGCCATTCTGCAGCTCTTCTGAGGTTGAATTGTGTTAAAAAATGGAAACAGTCTGAGTGGTAGATTTTAGCTGTGGTCACATCAAGAATCCTCAGTTCAGCCTTAGTGGGTGCATATAAGCCTGCAAGAGACTTCAGAGTCTAAACAATGTCCATGTCACGCCCACACAGTTCAGAACCTGATGGATGATTCACACTCTTGAGAGCCATTTTGGTTGTTGTTTTTTAATATGCAGAGAGACATTTCTGCAAATTCCTAACCGGCTGTTGATGTTGTCAGTGCAGTGTGAACTTCCTGCACTGTGCTTATGCCTTGAGCCTCAGAAGAGGGCAGCCAAACATCTTAGGAGTAAAATGTGGGGCTTGCCACGTTTGCTTGCCACAGAGTTGATCTGTTGGTTTGTATTCTGGTATTGCATTGATGCAAACATTTGCTGATGTTTATGTTGTCCACAACATCAAAGCATGCTGGGTTGAATGCAAAATAGTTTCAATGACCTGGTCAAGGCCAAACATACTGAGAGTGACCAGAGAACTGAGCCAAAAATGTTTCAATGTGAACCTAGCGTCCACACAACCTATATCAGACAAGTCAAATGGTGACATGCGGGCTGTATTTTGCCTGAAGCAATTTCAAGTTGTCCCTGGCAGTTCTGCAAAAATTCAATTAATGTGCAATAAAATGCTTGTCTACGTGCTTATTTATTAGGCAAGAAAAAACTGTTTGTTATTTATTATGGAAGCCCCATGCCTGAACATTACATTTGTCTTGCATTCCCGGTCACGTGCCTGGCCCAAGCGTGCCCAAACAGCACCCAAAGTGTGCCAGATGGCCAGCATGGGTACGCATCCTATGACTCTCCACCTGATTGCATTAGCTACAGGTGGACTGGGGCTACAAGAGAGAAGCTGTGGACCTGGCTATGCCATTTTTATTTTTTTAAAAAAATGTAAATCAACCTTCTGTAATTAATTTGTATTTTGGTATTTTCCTCTTCAAACAATACTGTACTGTTACTTATGTAATAATTATTTTTCATTACTTTTCATTGTTTTCTAAGTTTCTGCATAAAGTACCTTGAGCACCTTATTTTGGAAAGGCAGTATACAAATAAATAAAATGAATGAATGAATGAATGAATGAATGATCTGGCAGTGTGAAAAGTTGCTGGGTGTGGATTTGGATTCGGAAAATAGAGTGGAAAAGCTAAATATTCTCTCCTGCAGTGCTACTGATGCAATTAAGACTGAAATCCTGTCCGTGTGCCTAAAGTAATATTAGCACCAAAAAGCCTGGGAAATTCAGTAATTGATTTCCTCCATCACATATGTTTTGGCTCACAAATGTTGGCCATCCCTTCCCTAGAGCATGTTTTTATACCTTATTCCATGAAACAGCATATGGAGAAGGCTTACTGGCTGCGGCATGTTAGGGGAGCTTTTGGCATGCTTTAGAAAAGCAAGTCTGAACCCAACTAATAGCACCGGGGTTTTAGTATGGGTGGATGCCATTCATTCAGGTAATCAGTATATAGAAACCTGATGATAAACATATTCTTTAAAAAACATGTTTGATTTGTAATGTTCAGGCCACTGAGATAACTTTTTTCTACTGCTTTCCCAGTTCTGTTGGATCAGAGGCACATTCAAGGGACTTTTACTCAAGCGTGTGCTGTCCTGTCTGTGCCATTCAGGACAATTTAAGCAGCAATGAGAGTTGGAGTTCTTAGATCACCGTCTTGGCATCTCCTTTCCGAAATTCATATAATTGTTTAGGAGTAGAAGGTTGGAAGGTGGCAAATAGAGACTTCAGAGAAGGAGATCACATGTTCTGAGTCACAAACCATAATGGAAATGAAAGGGACACATGCTGTCATGCTGCAAACAGCAATAGGAACCCTGTGTACCTGTCATCTGGGTCACACTCATGGACTGCACTCGGAAACAGACTTTGTTATGTGGGCAGCTGATGGTCTATAATCTATATTCCAGTTGTCCTTGAAAGATTGTGGAACACTCATAAATATTTGTACTTCAACCCTTCATTCATTTGACAACTGAGAGGCTGTCTTGACCAAAACTAGATTATTGAACAGGCTAACAAGGCTCTAACTTGTGTTCTGTAATTTTCTGAGTACACTAAATTAATTTTCTGTAGTAATTCTTTTCTAAAAATGACAGGGAAGAGCTATTGTCAGCAACATGGCTGGACTCTCATAATTTTTATAATGCAGTTCTGGTTTTGATTATTCTAGGGAGGATGCCATTAAAATATCTCTCTCTGTGGCCACATCCCTATTACAACCTTATTTCGATTTCAAACCGTTTTCAATCCTGGCAGACCCCACGTCAGTTTGGCTTAACATGGTTTCGGCGTGTTAAATCGCCCCAAAGCGTTGTAAATGTTAATCCTCATTTCAACAGGTCTCACTCTGGTTTGTGCGCTTGAAACGTTTTACATTTTTTACTGTGGGGACCTTACGGTATTAAGGGATGAGAATCCCTGTTTAGGGTTTTCCTCCCCAATAGCTTGCTTCCAAAGATAGTGATTTCATTGAAAAAATCCACCCCTCAAAACAGCCACTATAAAAATCCACTCCTTAAAGCTACACTGTAGCGATCTACCCACTTCACACCTTATAACAATGTTGCAAATTTGTGCAATTCTGAAAGTTCTGACCTTTAGAAAGGGAAAAGAAAGTAAAGCAGCTGGAGGTTCTGTTTTAAAGGCTGTGGCTGTGAAGGGGGCTTGAGTTGCTGCTGCTGCTGCTGCGTGCCCTGAGCAATGAGGAGAGGAGGGGAAAGAATTGCTGGCCGTCCGCTGCCGTTTTTCTTCCATCCAGGCAAGCAGCAGCCACCCAGCCACCCAGCTAGGCTCCCTGAAGGGGTTCCTTATGGGTGGCACATTCATGCCAGGAGAAAGAGGGCAGAGCAGCCCGAAAAGTGGCTTTTAAAAAGTAGCCACTTGAGTCCCCCCATGAGTCACGTATGCCACGTACGATCCTCAGAATCCAGATTGAACGCGATTAAGCTGAAAGTAATGGGACAAGGCAAATTTGCGTTTGCATCCGATTCTATTATTTCGGTTTAAAAGAACCTGGATTAAGCGTATAATGGGGATGTGGATCTGTCTATCAATAATTTTATCTTGTAGTTAGCATCTGTCCTGAGAGTCAATGGAATAATGTGCCATAATCTGTTTTGGTTTGTTTTTGGAGATCAGAGGCCTATTCCCACTTGGGTCCCTGGCTAGCAATTAGGACAGCCCTGGGACAGAACATTCACCATCCCCAGCTCCCTGTGCATGACCTACCTGTTGCAAAGCTTGGTTCAAACTGGTAGGCCTTGGGCATGGGGGTGGGACTTGCTGAGCTCTAACTGTGGCATCGTTTGCAGGTGCGTGCTGTGTCCTGCGATTGAGCAGTGGTGCACGCCTGTGTAGACCACCTGGTTTTATCCGACAAGCCCTGCCTCATGCAGGTGGTCTGCGCAGGTGGTCTGTGGCCCAATCACAGGCTGCAGCGTGCACCTGTGCACAATGCTGCAGTTTGAGCTCAGCAAGTCCTGCCCCCTGGGGCCTACCAGTTTGAACCAAGGTTGGAATAGGTAGGTCATGCACGAGGAGCTGGGGGCAGTGACCCAGGAGGCCTCCACAGGCTGCTGCCGACCCGATTAGAGCAGTGGGATCCCGTGGGACCCCAGGATGGGCTGGAACCAGGCTGCCGATATGGCCACCTTTTTGGCCTGGGACACATTTGAACGGAATGACCATTTGCACCTTGACTGGTAACGCGTGTGGTAACGTGTCCCTTACTGGCCAAAATGGGGGATCCATCCCTGTGTGTCCCAGTCTTAGTGTACTACAGCTGGATGGGCCTCAGGATTTATGGTGCCTGCAGTTTGTATGCATGAATGCTGAGCCAGTCACTGGCAATAGTACACTTTGCTCCTTTTCCACACCAGAATGTTCTGCTTTTTGCTCTTTCATGCTGCTCTCTGGTGTTTCTGCCTCAACCTGCTATGGTCAGCTGCTACTGACCCTCACGTCTTCAGCCTGATAACCACACATTTCATGTCCTGCCTGCAGATATCCTTGAGATGAAGTGTGGATTGTCCAGCAGGCTAGAAACTGAGACATACTCTCCATAAAGTGGCACATCTTTAGGAATTCAGCCATCTTTTGAACAGAGCTTCTGGCAGGCATATAAGCCCAGAACTCACTGCATATAGGAGGGAGCTAAGCACACAAGCCTTATAGATCTTTATCTTGGTGGTGGTCAAAATCAGGTTCTCTCAGACTTTACCAAAAGTGAATGCCATTATAGTTGCTGCCTTGCCACTCAGTTTGAGGGAGAGGGTGCTAGTGACTATGAAACCAAGATAAGTAAACTTTCCCATCACTTCAAGGGAGTGATCTAGATTCTAGAGGTATCAGGAACATTCTGCCTGAAGATATACTGTAGGTCTTCAAATGTTTGCTTAAACCAAACTTGCTGCACGCATGTCCAAAGCAGCTGATGAGTTACTGAGAAGCACCCACAGAGTACACAGTCTGTAACTCACAGATCAGCACATGCTGGACTTTGGTCTTAATTCTTAGGCGTGCAAGGCTGCAGAAATCATCATCACTTCTTGTGTGCAGATATATTCCATTCTCAGTGGGTTTGAAGGCATACTGTAGTGGTAGGAGAAAAAGACAGCAAAGAGTGTATGTGCAAGTACACAGTCTTGTTTTACTCCACTATTGACTGAACGTGTGTCATAAGTTGTCCCATCAAACTGCTTTGGACATGCCTAAGTACATCCTCTAGGCTGAGGAGACAGTCAGGAAGCTTCCAAAGGCCATTTGCTGGGGTTTGAGAGCAGGTGAAGGTTTTGCCCTCCCCTTCTGCTTGAGACGGCCATATGCAATTTGTGGGCCACTGTGTGGGACAGATGCTGGATCAGATGGGCTTATCCAGCAGGGCTCCTCTTAGTTCTTAGTTCTTTGAAGAGTTTTGAGTGCTCTTCAGACAGTATTATACTTAAAGTGCTCTAGCAATGCTTGAAGGAATATGCCACACTCTTCCTGAACATCAAATGTGCAAGGAAGGAGCAATGCTGTGCAGGCACTATGCCTCCATAGCACCTTGAAGGTGCCATATGAATCTTTGCCAATGATGACCTCTACTAGATGGAGTGTTTCCAAGGCTGATAATGCTGCCTGTGCAAATCAAGATACTAAAAAAAATGTTGCTACTGTATATATTGTCATTGCTTCACATTAAGTTCTTACAATGGATCCAGAATTCATAATACTAGTGATAAAAAGTGATCAGTCACCCCTACCAGTTGATATATGGGTTAAAAAAAAATTATCTGCTCCTACCTGCCATAAATTTAGTTTATGAAAACAAGATACAGTGTCAGCTTCTGACCCGTTTTATGCCATGATGCTAAATTAGTAAGTAGAGTCTTGCCCCAAGCCATTCATTTATGGTCATGTTTTGTGTTGATGACACCCAACTCTATCTCTCTGTGCCATTGGAATCAGGAGACAAGGTCAAAGTGTTGACAGTAGGGATGGGCACAAATATTCTAAACATTCCAAATCCGATCAAATTTGTTCGAATGTGGACATTTGTATTTGAATAGAAGTCTTCACATTCAAATTTAGATATTCAAACGAATTTTGAATGTTCTGAAACATTCGTTTGAATGATTCAAATCATACGTATCTGTATGTATTTGTGCTTATAATATAGAATGAAAATGGGATGCATACGGGATAAAAAGGGATGCATACGAAATGCGTACAGATACGTATAACAGGTGAAAGTTGTCATCACTCGTATCATCAAATTCGTATCTAACATTTGAATGAATAGATTCGAATGTAACGGATTCGAATTGGTTTTTGTTGCAGCTGGATTTTAAACATTCGAATCAACTTGAAACCCACCCCCCCCTTCATGTACACCCCTATCCGACAGGCACTTGGGAGCAGTAATGAGCTAGATGGGGGGGGGGGGGATAAATTGGAACTGAGTTCAGATAAGATGTAGGTGATGTGTTTCCAAGGTCTCCTGTCTGTGCAAAAGGTAGGCATCCTGATCCTGCTGGGGTCACTTTACTCTGGGAGAGTGTGGTACATAATTTGGAGTTGCTCATGGACTCGGTGGTGAGACTTTAAGCTCAGGTGGCAATGGTGACCAGGAGCATCTATTTTCAGCTATAGCAACCGTTATCCATGCTCTGGGAACTTCCAGGTTGGACTACTGTAATGAGCTGTACATGGGGCTGCCCTTGAAGACAGTTTGGAAACTGCAGCTGACGCAGAATGCACCAGTCCTAAAAGAACTGCACTGGAAATTTGCTACCAAGTGTGGTTCAAGGTACTAACAAGGTACTTAACTTACAAGAGTCAAAATGGTTGGGGCCCAAGTATATAAAGGAAGGCCTCCTCCCATATAGACCTGCTTGTGTCTTAAGATCTGCAGTGCATGGGCCAGGAATGTGTGGAAGGGCCTTTTCAGTTATAGCCCCCAGGCTATGGAACAATCTCTCCTGTGAAATGCATCAGACACCCTCATTTTAAGTGTTTAGATGACTGGTGAAGATGCAGATCTTTACCCTGACTTTTGGCTGAGGGAGCAGCCTATCCTCCCAATGCAAGCATTGTCACATTTTTAGCCAACTTATTTTATCTGTTTTTATAATGATTCTATTGTGACCTACCCTGAGACATTCAGGGTAGGAATATAAATATAAACAAATAAATAAATATGAATTTCTACTCTGCTCATGAGTGAAGTTCCAGCGTAGAAAAAGATGACCAAAATTAAGAATAAGTCACTAAATAAATGTGATATAATTCAAGATCTGACCAGCCCTCTTCAACCACGATTGCCTCCTGCAGTTTTTTCAAAGCCAGCCCTGGAGGTGTGGAAGCCTATAAAAATAAAGAGTAGCCTCTGAAAGGGGTTTTCTCTACATTATGGAAGTTATATGAGGACTGTGATTTGGTTGTTTGAAATTAAAATGACCTACCAGCAATTTTTGTGTTTCCCAGAGAAGAGGGAGAAAGAGTGAGGGCAAGATGGTTTGAAAAACATTGCTCCAGAAGATAAGGGCAGATATATTGTCCTTATCTGCCATTTCTCTTGATAATTTGTTCTAGTTAATTTGCAGTTCTGATATCATAGTTTGCAACCAGGAAAGCACCCCTGCACTTACTCATGTGCCTTCCTTCCATCTCGTCATCTAGCTCCATAATCTTCATATGTTTGGGCTTGTTCCTGCTAATTTTCCACCCTCTTTTTTCTTATCCTGCTATACTCTTTTATGTGCATAAATGTGTTTGCTTGATAGACACAGTTAGGAAAAAGGAAAAAAAAGTTCTTATCTTGTACTGCAGCTGGACTAATTTATTGATATACAAACATCTGTGCCTTTACAAAAGCCCTAGGAAATAAATTCTGGATCCATTATAAGAACTTAATAAGTACCTTGCAGGTTCAGATAAACGGCTGTTCTGTTTTAGTGTCTTGAGCAGCATCCCCATTAGAAGCTTAGTCCAGTTCCCCTAACCTGAAATAATAGAACTGGATGCAAATGCGAATTTGCCTGATCCCATTACTTTCAACTCAATTGTGTTCGATCCAGATTCTGAGGATTGTACATGGCGTATGTGACTCAAGGGGGGACTCAAGTGGCTACTTTTTAAAAGCCACTTTTCGGGGCTGCCCTGCCCTCTTCCTCATGGTGTAAACATGCCACCCATAAGGGACCCCTTCATGGAGCCTAGCTGGGTGGCTGCCGCTTGCCTGGATGGAGGAAAAACGGCAGCGGGCAGCCAGCGATTCTTTCCTCTCCTCTTCCCATTGCCCATTGCCCAAGGCACACAGCAACAGCGGCAACTCAAGCCCCCTTCACCAGCTCACCTCTACAGCCACAGCCTTAAACATTTACACATCTCCCAGAACCTGCAGCTGCTTTCCTTTCCATTTCTAAAGGTCCAGAACTCCAAAGAGCCAGAATTGCGCAAAATTGCAACATTGTTATCATGTGTGAAGTGCGTGGATTGCTACAGGGTAGCGGTTGCTGTAAAGGGTGGATTTTTACACTGAAATCATTATCTTTGGAAGCCAGCTATTGGGGGAGGGAAACCCTAAACATGGATTCTCATCCCTTAAAACGGTACGGTCCCCACAGTAAAAAAATGTAACACGTATCAAGCGCACCAACCGGAGTGAGACCTGTTGAAATGAGGGTTAACATTTACAACGCTTTGGGGCGATTTAACATGCGGAAAGCGTATTAAGCCAAACTGACGTGGGGTCTGTGAGGATTGAAACTGTATCGAAACCGAATTAAGCTTGTAATGGGGATGCAGCCCTACTCTTACAACGAATAGCCAGCAAGAGCATACCTCCCAAGTTTTCAAAATCAGAATTACCCAGTCCAATGCATGTAGCAAACTTTTGAATAAATATACAGAGGTTCCTTCCTTCCTTCCACCTACAGAATGGGGGCAAGTTTCTGTTCTTTGAATCAAAAGTGACAGAGACTGCCGGATATGGAAATTTCCACTTTATGTACAGCAGTATATTTTGATTAAAGTCCTCTAGCCTCATCATGTAACCTGGCAATTTGGAATGATCCATCAGGGTTCTTCTTTCCAGTCAGCTTAGTGCAGCAAAACATGTAAACAATTATTGCTCTTGTCTCTAAATCACTTTTTTGTATAAGGGCTTGGGCAGAGAGATGGGAGAAGGCAGAACGTAGCAGCTATTTAATGTGCAAGGTGTGTGTAGCCACTGAATTTTATTTATTTATTTACATTTTATCCCGCCCTGCTCCCAAAGGTCATTAAAAAACCAAATGTGGGTCTGTCCTGGAAATGAGGGAGGATTGGGACTCTATACTGGATGGTTTGAGGAAGTCTGCTAGCAGGAAGTGAGTACTAGCAAGATAGGAGCACTCAAAACCCACAACATGCCTGAAGTCTAATGGTTTTGGCACTCTCTTCTTGTTCCTTCAGACTGAAAACCTGTGACGATCATCCCAAGAAGTGTGAGACAGAGACTTACATTCTCACTGAAATGACAGTGCATCTGAACATAGGCTGTACCACTTTACCCTGAAGGAGAAGGTGGTGTTATATAACCAAATTTCAAATAACCAAATCAGTATAGCAACAATAAATAAACACGCTAACATGCTAGAAATGCAAAAATTAATTAAAAATAAGATTAAAAATAAGCCTGAAATCATTTAACGTTCACAACTCTCCAAGAGCAAGGTTTCATCTCTACAGAACTTCTCGCTGGGCTGGATGGAAGCTATTCATCTAGGAGCAGGCAGGGAGGCATGAGTTAACAACTGAGGCCACCTCCAGAAATTTCTGGAAACTTGCCCATATTTTGGTGATATTTCAGAGTAAAGTCCCTCCAAAATGGTTCCTTTTTGCCCAGACAGTTGGGCAACAGCATGGGAAAAGCATCTCCTTCTGCACTGGTGTCATATGCACATCCGTGTATTTTCACAGTGGTACATTTACATATTTGGGCAGCCTCATCTCCAATACTGGAGACACAAATGTGGACATTCATGTTAGAATTGGGAAAATCTCTGCAGTCTTTCAAAAATTGTGTCACATATGGCCATCAACATCAGTCTCCACAGCCATTAAGTTACAGTTTTATGCATCAATCATTTTACCAGTGGCCATATATGCATGTGAAACCTGGAAAATGTCAACAAAATCAGCACATAAGGGGTGTTTTTCCACTGTCACTAGAAGTACCCATTAAGTACCCATTAATTGGTACAAAAATGCCATTTAGTACCCATTAATGGGTACCTAATGAGTACTTCTAGTGATAGTGGAAAACACCCAAGCTTAACGTTTTTCATCAATGGTGCTTGAGGTGAATTTTACCACATCACAAACAAAGAAGTTGTATGAAGAAGTTGCCTGCATTCCCTGCATAAAACTGTTGCCGAAAGATGACTATGATTCCCGGGCTATGTTCTATGGATGGACAATGAGGCAATCCCCAAAACGGCAATGACATGGGTACCATCAGGTGGTTGCAGAAACAGAGGAAGGCCACATAACATCCGGCATTGAACCTTTCTAAAAGATCTTGACTAGATTAATGTAAAATGGGATGAAGCTGCAAATCTGGCTGCTGACTAGAATCACTGGAATAATCTCATTGCCCAATATGTTACTTACTTACTTACTTAGTTCCTCTCATGCTAACTAAAACTAACTAACCAACCAACCAACCAACCAACCAACCAACCAACCAACCAACCAACCAGAAATGCCTGTGCTCCAGATCCTACACTTGTGTAGCGGGTATTTTTGCCTCAGATTTGGCCTTGTGCATGGGTGAGTGGGGGATTTATTCTGCAAGGATCATGCTGTTGAAATTCCTGACAGGTCAGTTTTAGCGCTATTTGGGGAAAACCCGGATTGAGCATTGGAAATAGCCAAACCATAATTGAGCTGGACTCAACCTGATGCTTCATTTTGTTCTTCTGTGTCACTTGGACTGTCTGTGCAAGGACACTATCCCAACCCTGGATAGGAACATGGAAGTTCACCTGGGGTGTTTTTCCACTGTCACGAAAAGTACCCATTAAGTACCCATTAATGGGTATGTAATGGCATTTTTGTACCCATTAATGGGTACTTAATGGGTACTTCTAGTGACAGTGGAAAAACACCCCTAGAGCCCACAAATCTGGAGACAACATACATGTTCACTCCCATAGAAAAAGGAGATGAATTAAACTAGACCCATTGTTGGAGCAATGATTTTCATAATCACTTCTCTCTGCTCCATAAAGTGCATTTCAGTCTAAGAGGCAAAAGAGGATATGTATTAAGTACCCCCCCCCCCATTTCCAAAAGTGATGGAAGCAGAAAGTTTGGTGCTTGGATGTGGAGAAGCAGAGTTGGGATGGTGTCTGAAGTTCTTACTGACTTGCCACCAGTCTGAATGCTCTCCACACTCCAGTAATCAAAGGGCAGCCTCTGTAATTAATACTATTTAGGCCAAGCTAATGACAGGGGGAAATGTCTCTTGTCAGCCCAGCTTTGTCCACTGGACCTGATTTAGCAACATGAAAGCATTTTTTTCTGATTAAGTGCTCATTGAAGGAGATAAAAGAGATGGCCATGAACTGTTCTCTTTCATGTGATGAATATAAAGGGACTGGTAAAGATAGGCATGAATGTGTGTGTCTAGAGAGTGGGAGAGAGGAAGAGAGAGGACACAAAAGGAACAGGGACCTGGAACAGTAGGTGGTGCTGCAGATTGGGAGTTCAGGGCAATTGGAGCTTCATTAGAGAAACAGAGATTGTAGACTGACACAACCGAAGGCAGAGAGTGAAAGCAGCAACTGAAAAGCCTTAGATGAGGAAGGAGGGGTGATGGTAAAGCAACAGAAGTGGCAAGAATGGTGATTATTTATATTTCCAAACATCAGTATCCTGCCCAGTACCAGGAGGTCCCGGGGCAAGTCATAGCACTGGATAAAATAAACAGTAAAACATATATAAAATCAGTTGAACTTTATGAAATAAAAACATACTTAAAATACAACCTTCTCACCTTGGCAGGATTACATTAGGAAGGCGTTAAACGCATTTGGCCTTGATGAAGATGTAAGTTTTAACCAAGTGCTGAAAGCCATGTAACATTTATGCCTGATATACCTCTGCTGGGAGAATAGTCCACACCTTGGGGGCCACCAAAGAAAAGGCTTTCCTGCATGCTCCAGCCCTTGTTAACATTTAGTTTATTAAGACATGCAAGGACCTCTTCCTTGGTTGTCTCTGTCCAGTTTAATTCTTCAGAAAATACTGGCTTAGCTACTGGCATGTATCCTCAGTCTTCCTCCAGGAATATGGAGGCAAAGAATTCATTTAGTCTCTCTGCAATCTCTGTGTCTTATTTAATTATCTCTTTCTGTCCTTTACCATCTAATGGTCCAACTGCTTTCCTGGTTGGATTCCTACTTCTGATATACTTATAGAAGTTCTTGTTATTTCTTTTGATGTTTTTAGCAATGTGCTCCTCAAAATCTTTCTTAGCCTTCCTAATAGTCATCTTGGATTTGTGCTGCCAGTGTCTATGTTCCCTCCTGTTGTCATTTGGACAAACCTTCCATTTTCTAAATGAACTCTTCTTGTTTTTAATGACTTCATCTACTGCACTTGTGAGCCACATTGGTTTCTTCTTGGACCTAGAAGTCCCATTTCTTCTTTTAGGTATGCATTCTAGTTGAACTTCCATTACTGTGTTTTTAAATAGTCTCCATGCATTTTGAAGTGATTGAACTCTTCTAACCTCCCCTCTCAATTTCCCTTTTACTAGTTTCCTCATTTTGGGGAAGTTTCCCTTATGAAAGTTCAAGGTCTCTGTGTTAGACTTTATTAAGAACTTACTCCCTGTATTTGTTGAAGGTTATTGCGTTGTGGTCACTGTTCCCAGTTGGATCAGCCACAGTGATGTCCTTTACCAGGTCCTGAGCATTACTTAGGATCAAGTCCTGGACTGCCTTTCCCCTGGTTGGTTCCATGACTATTTGCTCCGTGGAACAGTCATTTAGTAGGTCTGGAAGTTTTCTCTCTCTTTCCTGAGTTGAACAGGAGTTCACCCAGTCTATGAGGATAATTGAAGTCCCCCATTATAACTACCCTATCTTTTTGCGATACTCCTTTACCTCATTTTCTAATTGTTGATCTCCTTCGGGCGTTTGATTAGGAGGGTGATAGCATGTCCCTATTATTAGGCTTCCTTTTTGGCCTGGTATTTTTACCCGCACTGCTTCTGTGGAAGAGTCAGACTCACCTAGACATTCCAGTTCATATGATTCTATCTCTTCCTTACTATACAAGGCTACACCACCTCCATGTCACCCTTCCCTGTCTTTCCTGTACAGTTTGTAACCTGGGATAACTGTATCCCATTGATTTTCACTGGTCCACCAGGTTTCAGTTATAGCAATAATATCAATCCTGTTATCCATATCTAAGAAATCCATAACTGTGAATAATCCTTGATCAATCCAATTATCCATAACTAATATATCCATAACTCATATTAATTTGTATGTAATGTTATTATCATTAAGAGTGCCCCTGTTTCCTCCCACACCATTTTCCTTTTGTATCTTGTCTCTAGACTGTAAGCCTGAGGGCAGGACCTGTCTAAGATTAATATAATATTGTAACCTGCCCTGAGACCTCTGGGTGGGCAAGTAAGTAAAAGTAAGTAAGTAAAAGTAAGTGTTTTATATCAGATGGTATAAAACAACTCCATCTGGAATCTGGTACCTCCTAAGTTCCTGGACGTGAAATCTCATGAAACATAGTGCCTCCATTTTGTCTGGATTCAGTTTCAATGTATTGTTTCGCATCCAGTCCATTACTGCTCCCAGGTAACAGTCAAGTCTGAACTGCCTCTGCTGAAGGAGTGATAAAGATAAGTTATATTGTTGAGTGTCGTGTGGCACCTCTCTCCAAATCTCCCAGTGACCTTTTCTTCTGGCTTCATATAGATCTTGAAGCGCATAGGAACTGACCTCTAAAGAACCGACTTCATGGTGTGGAACAACGCTTTCCCATTGTTACGTTCTGGAGTCTGCCTTGGAGATAAGAAAGAAAGAAAAAACCCACTGCAAGACAGAGTCTCCAAGCTCCTGACCAGGAAGCTGGTGGTATGTAAAGCCACCGAAAGAAGAACCAACAGAGCTGTATTGTTCCTGATCTTCTCTTGATAAAGGTCATCCATCAGCGTGACCAAGCTGCTGCTGCCGTTGATGATATCATTGGTTACAGCTGAAGTTATGAATTTTGAGAAGCTCTTAATTAAGAAGACCTATTCAGAAGACTGTGAACAGCTGTGAGCAATGTGAGGCACTTGCTGACATCAATCTGGTTGTAGTCAATATTTTTCATAATCAATGAGCTGTAAACTCAAGTTCATTGCACTACAGCTATCCCTCATATAACTCTGTTTTAGGGATGTGCACATGTTTTAAGGTTGTAACCCGCCCAGAGACCTTTGGGTATGGGGCGGGATAGAAATGTAAATAATAAATAAATAAATAGATGTTTATGTGTGTTTTCAATTCATATTGCATCAAATGCAAGAAAATTTGTATTTGCTTGAATAGATCCCCTTCTAATGTGGTAGGATTCGTATTTGATATGAATGTTCAATCCCATACAAATTACATACGAAGCTTCATACAAATGTATCAAAACATTTGATTCAAACTTGAATCTGAATGTCCGAATGTGGCCAAATTCATACTAATTTGAAATGTTACAAATATTTGTGCAATTCCTACACTGTTCTGCTGTATCACAGATGGAAAGTTGTAATAATGTAACCTGTATTCTGTGTATTTGCATGTTGCTGTTGCCTGAGCAATCTTGGCTAACCTGACTTAGCTAACCTGAGGAATCTAGGCTGTGTCCAGACACATTTGTACTGTGCAGTGGAATGCACAGGCGTGACTGATGCATCACACACGACGATCAATAGATCATCGTGGCATCACATTATCCAATTGGGACTGCCCACTTTCCTTAATGCTGGTTTCCCTCAGTGAAGGCAGAACAGTGAGAAGATCAAGATGAGAGCTCAAATCTGATTGGCTGCCTCAGCCTGCATGACAGCACGCCCCTTCTCAACTCTCACACCTCTGTTAGAAGAAGCCATGGAGCTGCCTTTATTGTTGGGACAACTGGTCGTCGCTGCACGATAAGTATTCTGCACTTTTACTTTTAACTACGGATTTATTCCAGAAGTCTGGAGGCAGTCCAAGTTGTGGACTGCTAAAAAGCTGCTCACAGCATGACCAGGAGAAGATAACATTCACGAATAGCAACATTCACACCCTCTTTGGGTGTGGTGCTATGAGTGGTGTGGCAGTGTGACTGCGTCTGCTCAGTTGTGTGCAGTGTCCAGATTTTCATGGCAGTGTCTGGGCATGTATAAAGTCGTTTCCTAAAAAAAAAAAAATCACCTTAGGCACTCTTTACAATTTTCATATCCTAAAACGCAGTGACATTCTAAATAAAATAATACATCTTTATTTGTCAATGTTCTTGGACTGAAACTGCCCCACAAAATTTGGTCAAGCAAAAAATCACTCTCAGGCCCTATCCTTATTTTCAAAATGGATTCTGGATGAAATTGCATGAATTTCAGGTTAAGGAGAGGTCAGTCTTGAATTGTTAAAGCACATGTGGTGCACATGTTCTCAGGACAACAGCTCTGATCCTACTGTACCCTATCTGGAGCTCCTCCCCCTGTAATTGATTGGCCAGTACAACCTGTCAATCATCATTAGCTCTCCTCCACAGTTTCAATGCTTAAATGCATTCCTGCACAAATCTGTAAACAGGCAAGCCTAAAATGAACACAACTCTGCAAACTGGACAACAAAAGAGTGGAATTATTAAATTCATTGTTTGATCTTTTTTTTTTAAATTTTTTATTTGTTTTTTTAAATATATAACAACAAACATAAAAAACACATAACATAAACCAAATATACACTTCTGAGGATCGCATAGTCCATACAGGTCCAGCAAGATTTATCCAGTACAGTCTAGAATGGAAAATCTGGAAAGAGCATCAATATTTTTTGTTTCAAAAATGTTACAGAGAAAGAGGAAGATGGTCGAAGTCTGGGATCGATTTGTGCCTGAATGATAAAAGGTGCCCATTTCCTAATGAATTGAGCTTCTTGTTCTAGGAGTTGCATCTTATACTGCTGCACTGTAATGAGTTCATTAATCAGTAACGACCATGTACGGCTGATCCAGTTATCTATATTTAATTGATCTGTAGATTTCCAATGGAGAGCAATCTCTGCTTTCGCAGTGGTGATCAGCGAGCGAATCAAATCCCTGTTATGATTTGGCACCCCTTGTTCTTTAAAGGAAAGTAGAAAGACTATAGCTGGCGATAACTGAACATTTCGAGAAACAATGGTACTTATCTTTGCCTGAACAGCTTCCCAAAACACTTTAACCTTAGGGCATTGCCACCATTGATGTATGTATGTACCTTTTTCTCCACACTTGTTCCAACACAGCGGGGAAAGCCTATTGTTAATCCTATTCAAAGCAACCGGGGTGTAGTACCATCGAAACAATGCTTTAACAGACAATTCCCTTTCTGCTTGGGACCTAAATGATGAGAACATCCTACTGGGAATTTTTAACCATTCTTCATTATCAATTTCTATTCCACAATCTGTTTCCCAGAGCCCTTTCACTGCCTGAAGCTCTCCCACATTGTGGGCTATCAACATTTTATACAGAGTGGAGGATATGCCTCTATCCCTTGCTTTATCATCCAAAATTAGTTGCTCAAAGGGGGTAAGGTCTCGTGTACCTCTTCCTTCATTCTCAAGTTTCAGAAAAAAGTTCCTTATTGCCATTGGGATAAGCCAGTTTTTAGAGCTACCAATCATATTTCTTATCTCTCTTGAGGAATTAGAGGTGAAATGACCCTGGAAAAAATCTCTGATTGTGGTATAACCTTTCTCCTTTAAAGTTACCCAGATTGAATCTGGTATTTGTGGTGAAGCTTTCATTAAATCAGAGGGCAGAGACAAGGGTGAGGGGGGAGGGGCTAAGTGTTTTTGCCAGTACTTCCATGTAATCAAGGTGGAATGAGTTAGTGGGTTAAGAACCTTGGCTTTTTTATAGTCCAGAGTATGGGCGATATAGCTTTGCATTGAATGGGGAAGTTCAGCCATCTCAATTTGAGCCCATAAAGGAGGAGAGGGCGACAATAGGGACAAGAATCTATGGAGCTGGCAAGAATCATTATACCAATATACTGATGGATACCCCCAACCTCCTTGTTGGGTGGGCCTCCAGAGGACTTGTTTTGAAAACCTTGGGCGTTTCCCTAAAAATATATATTGTTCAATTTTTTTAAACCAGCTTTTTGCTAATGTAGCAGGGATACTGATAGGGAGAGTACGAAAAAGATAATGATAAGCAGGCAAGATTTTCATTTTGACAGCAGCTATTCTACCCCCCAGGCTGAGATGTTTAGTCTTTTTCCATTTGGAGAGCTGTCGATTGGTATTATTTATGATTGGGACATAGTTATAATGCAAAATTTTATTAAAATTTTTAGTCAACCAAATTCCCAGATATTTCAATTTTTTATAGGCAATGGTTATACCATAGTCTTTACGTATGGTTTCTTGAATACGTGGGGGAGCATTTACAAAAAGAATTTCAGTTTTATCATAGTTTACTTTAAGCCCGGAGAATTCATAAAACCTATCCAATTCTAGCTTAAGCGCAGCCATTGTACCAATCGGGTCCTCTGTCAGTATCAAAAGGTCATCAGCAAAAAGGCTAAATTTTACCACGTGGGAATCAAATTTATATCCTCCAATATCTGGATTGTTTCTGATCCTTGAGGCTAATACTTCAATTGCAATTGAAAATAAAATGGGTGAAAGTGGACATCCTTGACGGGTTCCTCTAGCCAGTCTAAATGATGTAGAAGAGCAGTTGTTAATTCTAATCTTGGCCGAGGATTTTTCATAAATTGAGGACAAAAAGGAGATAAAAGTATCATTGAAATTCAGATGTTTCAGAGTTGCAATGAGGAAGGAATGAGAGAGTGAATCAAACGCTTTAAATAGGTCAAAAGAAATCAGAGCTAAAGGTTTCTTAGTCCTTTTTGCATGTACCAATGCATTTAAAGCTAGCCTGACCGGATCCACAATGGATCTTTTAGGCATGAAGCCATGCTGTTCCTCTCCTATTAATGTTGTAATAAAAGTGTTAATTCTCTTCGAGAGAATATGTGAAAGTAGCTTAAAATCAACATTAAGCAGGGAAATAGGTCTATATGAGGTGACATGCTCTGGCTCCTTTCCTTTTTTCAAGCAGGTTACTGTAAGGGACTCAGTCCATGTTGATCTTGATACTTCTGTAGTGCAAGTCGAGTGTCTATAGGCTGGCTGGTTAAGCCTATTCGTTTCAGCTGCTGCTTTGTGATTTTTTTCCCTCTCAAGCAAGATGCAGAACTGCAGGAGCCACTTGGATCTCTAATTTTTTTTGTACTTGTTCTTTCAGCCAAAGTTCTGTGTACAGGTGTGCAGCACTGGTTACCTTACAGACCTCTGAAAGACTGAAGTATCTGTGGCACTCTAAATTATTTGTTCCCTCCACAAGGGGAAAAAATGAGGCAACATCCTCTCACCCTCCCCTGGAACATCCAAGTTTGTAAACACCTCTTCAAATTGGCAATATGAGCACACCTAAAAATATCCAGCATCAGAAGAAGCAACACGCTTAGAATGCTGGAAAAAGCACCCTGCATATTTGACACGCAAGTTGATATTTAGGTGTGATTTCATCACCCTCAGAGCTGTGTTTTGACTTACTTTCAAGTGAAGACTTGACTTCCAGTTGAGAGCCAGTGTGATGGAGCAGCTAGGGCCACACTAGGACCTACAAGACCAGAGTTCTAATCTCTACTTGGCCACTAAAGTGACCCTGATGACTGTGGTCCAGCCACTTCCATTCAAGCTAACTTACACCCAAAGGAGGTACTTTCTGAATTACAAAATAGAGGGCTGAAGAATAATGTCTTAAACATTTCAGAAGAATATCAGAACTATACATACTGGAATACTGCTGATAATTGCAGCAGAATATATACTGTCCTGTTCTAGGGCACTAGATGTTGGCACATGTGGGGCACATTTGAGGAGAGGTGTCCAGAGGTATATCCCAACCTGCTTCTCTAGAGGTGGAAATTGTCTCAATTGGGAAACAGGATAAGGAGCTCTGAAAGTGCCTGAAAATGCACCTGACTAGAAGTTCCCCTGCAAAAGAGGGGCCAGATTGTGGCAAGGCAGCGCAGATGTTCAGATTTATGCAGAAAGATCAGTTGGATTGGCACAGCAATGCCCATCCAGGGAACTGGTCAACAGATCAGGGTGAGGTAGTATGTGCCACACTTTTGGGGAGTCTGTTCTAACAACTTGCTTTGCCTCCAGTCTCCAGAAATAGAGTTTTTGCTCTCTTCTTTCTATGCCTCTCAAAAATGCTTTCACCCACTTTAAATTCACCCATGGATGGGAAATGAAACTTTTGTGGAGTGGGTGAATTGTTACTTGTTATCAGTGTGAAGTGGCTGAAAATGAAACTGTAAATTGCTCTGTGAGGGGAAAAGGCTTTTAAAGGCTTTGTGGCACTTTAAAAATCTGGCACAGGGTGAAACCCCACCTGTTTCATGACACACCTGCCCCATTACTGCTGTACCGTTCCCAAAGGAATAAAGTGTTTTAACTGCAAAAACAGGACAAACACCTGAATTTTAAGGGTTTTTTAATTTGCTTTTTTTTTTTTTAGCAATTTATTCCTCGTAAAATATGGGAACCGAATTGGTCATGGGGACAAACAAAGTTCATATTGCTTTGAAATTCTTTTTTTATATGAGTGGGAATGCAGCCTTGGAATGGCATTCAGTGCGCTGGTCACCAGTGGGACCACCATTGCTGGCTTGTGCCAGAATCTTTGGATTTCAATCTTCAAGTCCTCATATTTTGTAATTCTCCCTGTACTGCCATCGGCATCGGCATCATCATCATCATCAATATCATCATTTATTTTATGCTCCAGGCTGCTTTATAAACAAAGTTTTACAATCATTTTCTTTTTTAAAGATTGAATTCTAAGAATCTCATCCTTGGATGCCCTTTGTAAGAGGTGGCTAGAATAAATAAGATACTGTGTTGATGTCATGGATTTTTCTGCCATGTGAGATGTGCTGCTATATTTCTTTGGCACGTGGCTTTGTCTTACAGCGACCCAACAGAATGCCTAGGAATGAGAGAAAGACAATTAACTACAGTGTGGTGGTTATGAAAGTATCTGCAAGGGATCATTAAGGGCTAAAAGTTTCACCGAAAGCAGTAAAATCATCACCCTGGGGTTTATCTTTGTAAACACTCTGTGCATTAAAACAAATAAATGGGTAAAAAATGGCTTCTTGACAGGTGTTGTGTATGTGTGAAGACTGGGTTGTAATTGTGCAAGTTGTAATTGTCAGTTTTCCATCCTGCAGGCTATTTATAGTTGGTCACATCTCCAAGGAGGAGCCTTTGTGTCCCGGTGGCTATACTTTTGGAACTGAATGCATTCAGTGTCAGAATTTTAATGCAAATTGTGATGTTGGAAAATAGGGCATAGGACTGTGTGTCCCAGACACCAGCTATTCTCTGAGGGCGCCAGACAGGGCTGTGTACACAGGGTGGCAGCAATCCAGCCCACAGTCATGCCTGCTTAATTCTTGCTGAAGTCAATGGGATTTTTAATATGTACAAGTGAAGTGGCAGCGAATGATTCAATGGCAGACACTGTATCTCTGGGACATCACTAATGCTAGTTCTATTGCAAGGTATCCTATAGAGACTAGGAGAGGAAGATAGCATTTCCCTTTCACAGAAAGCCCTGGCTCTGTGAGAGGGCTTCACACCTGTGCATTATCCTTTATAGTGCATTATCCTTTATAGCTGTAGGCATGTTGGACTGAGCAGACATTAAGTTGGTGTGGGCCCCCAAATAATGGCCTGAATTGGCACAAAGCAGAAATGTTGCCCTAGTCAGCATTTATGCTTAACTTTTCAAATGCCTAGATATCCAAGGTAAGTCTTCATTGAAGCACATTTGGACAATATGGTTAGATATGGAAGATTTTATCCTCTCAGATTTGTAGAGAAAATGTATCTGTAGTGTGCCAGCAACTGAAAATTTATTACTTTATTCTTGGATGCAGTTTATACTCATGCATACTGGGGATGATAATGCCAAATGAGTGCTCTTATTACAAAGGACAAATTCATAAATTGCCAATAGGACTGATGTTTGTCCTGTTGAAAACAACCATGCAAGAAAATGCTGTATAGCACAAATTGGGGTTGACTGCAGAGATGCCTAGGTTTCATGGCTGATTTTCATTTTGGTAATTTCTGGTACCAGAAAATACCTTTTCTTTGTATTTTCTGTTTTACCATTTTAATAATGTAAGGTTATCTTTTACTTTAAAGGCTGATGTGGGCTGCATCCAGACATCAGTTTACTTATTTGGCATCCTGGGCAGGTAGTACAGTAATGAATGAAGTAAATGTAAAATAAATATATAAATAAATAAACACCATAATGAAATGGTAATGAAGTAGTTATGTGCATGGGGTAAATGGCAAAAAGCCATACTTCCATCTGTTTCTCCTTTATTGAGGATAAAGAACCTACTGATAGGTAATACACACTTACTTTGCCAAGGTAGTTATAGCACTTCAGAATAATGATATACAAAATATTAAATAATGATTTAATCCTAATAATGGTCAAATATTGATGTAACAGATAAGGCAAGAATAGATAATATAGTACTAGCTACAAATTAATTCTTTTAAGTTTTTAAGTCAAACCGTAATAACCAAAGCGAAAATAACCTAATACTAAATTTGAAATTTTATTTTAAAGCTATTTGGCTCATTCTAAGGGTTTGACATCCAAGTTACACAATTTATTACTGTCAAGTATAGAAAATCTCTTGTCAGGATTTAAAATGTACTGGGAACAGGAATTAAAATTTATAATCAGCCAGAAGATTGGAATGAATTGACAGGTAAAGTAAGATTGGACAATATTAAATTATAAGAAACTCATTCTTGATATATTACACCACATAAAATGCATAAGAAAAATAAAATACTATCAGAGAAATGTTGGAGAAACTACAAAGATAAAGGATTATATACATGTATGTGGTGGTACTGTGCTAAGAAAAGCTTCTGAAACTTTATAGTAAAAAAATAAAAGAATATTAAAATTGAAAATAGTAATGAATATATGACATTAGTATTGTTTGCATTATTTGTCGGACTTAGTAGAAATCTTCAGAACAAGTATCTGATATCAATGATGATTCATAGGCTGTGTCTTCACGGCAACCTTATCTCAGATTCAAAACGTTTTCAATCCTCGGAGTCCGCACGGCAGTTTGGCTTAACACACTTTCTCCGTGTTAAACCACCCCAAAGCATGGTGAATCTCAATCCTGATTTCAACAGGTCTCTCTCCAGATCGTGTGCTTGAAATGTTTTACATTTTTTACTGTGGGGACCATACCGTGTTAAGGGATGAGAATCTATGTTTAGGGTTTCCCTCCCCCAAAAGCTTGCTTCCAAAGATAGTGATTTCATTGAAAAAATCCACTCTCAAAACAGCCACTATAAAAATCCAGTCCTTAAAGCTACACTGTAGCGATCTAGCCTCTTCATACCTTAATAACAATTCTAGCTCTTTGAAAGTTCTGACTTTTAAAAAAGGGAAAGGAAAGCCCTGGAGGTTCTGTTTTAAAGGCTGTGGCTGTGAAGGGGGTTTGAGTTGCTGCTGCTGCTGCTGGGAGGGGCGGGCAAAGAATCACTGGCTGCCGGTGCCTGTTTTTCATCCATCCAGGCAAGCGGCAGTCACCCAGCCAGCCACCCAGCTAGGCTCTGTGAAGGGGTCTGTTATGGGTGGCACTTCCATGCCAGGAGAAAGAGGGCAGGGCAGCCCTGCAAAGCGGGTTTTAAAAAGTAGCCACTTGAGTCCCCCCTTGAGTCACGTACGCCACGTACGATCCTCAGAATCTGGATCGAACGCGATTAAGTTAAAAGTAATGGGAACAGGCAAATTCACGTTTGCATCTGGTTCTATTATTTCGGTTTAGGGAAAGTGAAATAAGCTTGCTGTGGGGATTCGCCCATACAGTTCAGTTATTAATAGCTAGTAAATTGAAAGATGCATCAACACTATTGCAAAAGGCACCATATGATGAGATGTGGAAAATATTTTTGGATAGGTATATTCAAGAGAGAGGAGGCAGGATACAGGGTGTGGAGAATAGTGTGAAGATTTGAGCTTAATGTTATATATTTGTGGAGGTAAGAACATCATTGAATCAAATATCAAGGAGGGTAAAAGATTTCCTGAAGTTAATATAAATTTTCAGTATAACTTACTGAACTCTTATGAACTGTATACTCCTTGCAACCTGTATTATGCCAATATTGTGGATCTTCTGTATCCTTGACACTGCATTACATATTGAAAAAAAATTAGAAAATAAAGAATTTTTAAGAGCTTCTGGTGGTAACCTTTGTTTCTTTTATTTGGAAATACCATGGCACTTTTCCTGCCAGGAATTCTTGATACGTCTTGTAGACAACCAAGTAAAGATTTTTTGAGTTTCTTCTCCACTTTATTTCAAAATGTCTATGGTCCAGTTCTTTCTTTACCAGGAGCTTTTCCTTACATCATACCTTTAACTGCATGAGTGACCTGTTATTGAACAGCTGGTGATAGCTTGCTTCAGTAAATTGTGTTGCAGTATTTCTGAATCTGGGATACAATATTACCACTACTGCCAATGCTGCTTCATAACTTTCAGGTCACAGCTGTGGGCTGGGTGACTGCTGGCCATGAAAACCTGCGGCAGTGTCCCAGTTAATAGTGTGCACCTCTGTGAATAGCAGTCATCTGACCTTCAGCTGTGATCACCCACCTCGGTAAGCCATAGGCCACTGCTGACTCCTGCGATACACTTTGGTCCAGAAATCTTTGATTTTCTTATTATTTTTTCATGTAACAGTATTATTGTTGTTCTTGAATGCAACAGCTCCTAGTGGTGGTTCTTCCCTCCCTCAATTGTCATCAAAAGATTGCTTTAGGGGAAAGGAGGAGAAAGGGAAAGCTGTGAAGATCCTCCACCATCTTCAAGGTGTGAGTCCTCCCTCCTTCAACTGTCATTACAAGAGCCATCTCGCCTGAGGGAAGCAGAGGAGAAAGAGCAAGCTGAAAAGATCCTTCACCAGATCTTAGTGGTGGCCCCTTTTTTTACTCAACTATCACTTGAAGAGAGCACCTTGGCTGAGGGGAACAGAGAAGAAAGAGCAACCTAAGAAGACACCATATCAGCTTCCAGCAGCAGTCCCTCCCCCTCCCCCAACTCAAAAGAGCCATCTTGCCTGAGGGAAGTGGAGGAAAAAGAGCTAGTGTGGCCTGACTTTATTCAGAGTCAATGTGTTTTTATCTGCAGGAGCTGCAGTTTGTTTGTTATGTGAACCACATTGGGACCTCAGGGTGAAGAGTGGTATACAAATGCAAATAATAATTTCCTTTTCTTTCTAGTTATGCATTCACCATTTTAGACTCCTGTGTATTTGATATTTGACGTGACATTTTCCTTAGTAATTTTTGTTTCTCTCCTTTATTGATTTTTCTGTACATTCTGAGACTTTCTTGCCATGTTTTTTTTAATGAAAGCATTGTGTGTCAAGATTTGCAATGTTTTAACTTCTTGGCTTTCTCAACAGCTTTGTAGTTTTCCCTTAAAATACAGCTTAAATCTTATCGTCCTTTGATCGCTGCCTGTTTTGAACTTCTTCAGCACGCAATAGTCATGAGTGACAGAGCCCTTGTTTGTTATTAATCCCACTGGTTCCTCCATTAGAATATCACTGTGCCTTCTCTATGGTTGGCCCAGAAAAAAAATAAACTCATGTTGAAGAAGTTTTCAGATTCTGTGAACTCCCTTCCTTTGGCTGTGTCCAAATTTACCTATGGAAATCTCATTCTACTGCTGCTGTCCAATTTTTGCATTAGAGTCATCCATAATTATCTTCAGGCAGTGTTTTCTTTTCTTATTTAACTGCCTTAACCTTTTGTAAAAACCTTCAACTTCCTCTTCAGAGTGACTTGCTGTGGGAACGTAAACCAAGACTGGCTCCAGATGCTGGCCAAATATTGCAGTAACAAGTGGCATTCGGGAGAAAAGCCCCTCCAGAGTTATTGTCTATTGAGCAGAGAGTGAGGGAATGGCGCTGTCTGCTTGCCTGATATAGTAAAGTGCACAGCCAGGTATTTTGACAGTGCAAAAGACCCAGAAGGGCGTGATGATCACTATTAATGTGCATGTGAGGCCATCTTTTTTTTGATCACGCACATGCATGGTGACCACTTCTAGAAGGTAAGTTATAGACTATAGCAAGATTTAGAGGGGATATAGCAGGGCTGTGGTGGGGCTGCCACAGATACATGTGCCAATTTCACCATAGGATAAGCATAATTGCACTATATATCTCCTGCCTGGACATGGTCCAGGATGATTCACAACTACTATCTTTTTGATTGCTGAATAACTAATCTTGCTACCTGATTTGAGGAACTTCCAGTACATTATTCTTCAGCTTCCTTCTGATTATGAATCAATTCTAGGGATGTGCACAAATTATTTGTCAGGTTCTCATTCATACAAATTTGAACATTTGCATTCAAACTGAAATATGGCTACATTCCAAGAAGTGAATGCTTTTGCGCATTTGCTCGATTCTTCATTATAATGAAGGTGGGGAGGCGACAAAGTGCCTGCCCAGTCACATTTGCAGTGGATTCAGAGTGAATTCAAAGGGGGTTCAGAGCAGGTTCAAAGCAGATTCAGAACAGATTTTGAGGGGATTTGGAGAGAACTCGGAGGTACCACTAGCAGCAGGGATTCAAAGCAGATTTCAATAGTTTCTGAAAAACATTTACAGCAGAGTCGAATCTTATCGTATTCAAAGTGGTTCTATATGCACGAATGTGAATTTCCTTTGCACCAGAAGTGGTTAGATACAGCCTTAGCACTGTTCTCACATACATACAGGGTGCGTCCCCATGGACATTTTGGTCCAAATTGAAATCGGGTTTGGCAAGGGGTTTCCCCACGCATTTTAGATTTGGTCTGATTTCTGCGGACCAAATTGCCCAAACCAGGACCAAAGCAGGACCAAAGTTGGTCCTGGAAAAAACAGGTCTGGGCACAGTTTGTGGGTTTGGCATGCATTGCTTCGTGAGCCGAGCCTGCACATGGGGATGGTCCTGGGCTATTTGGGGAGGAGATTGGTGCTCGTGTCAGTGGGAGGTAGGGTTTCATGTCCTGTGCTTGCCATTCCTGCCCTGTGCACTGGAGATTGCAACTGCTGAGATTTGAGGGGAGTAAATGGTGTTAAAGTCAAAACGATGAGGGGGTTGAATGGCCTTCGCTGCCCCATGAGACTTTTTTATACAAGTATTCCAGCCCCCATTGCCTGATCGCCAAGGCAGGCAGGATAATTACTTGATTTTTCTCCCTTTTACAAAAGGTCAAAAAGATTATCTGAAGATACTGAATGGACAGGGGCCCCTATTCTTATACCCCCAATCCTTCCCTTGGGACAGGTGGGAAACTGGACTACTGAAGTGGGAAAGAGAGCAAACAAGGCTGCCTGGTTCACATAAACAAGCCACATTAATCCAATCAGGTATTCAGTTTGGGCACCCACATTTTCATGTACTCTTGTGCCTGCTCAAGCTGAAGGTGTGAACTTCTAGGTATCACATTCCTACAACAAGTGAACAGGACTGTGTCACAAAAGCAACTTTTAATGGGAAAACAGCCAGGGTGGAAGATTCTGAGTAGGGTATGTGTCCATGCATGACAATGATATTTGTTCCAGTGCTATTTCCTGGAATGGGATTCTGACCTAAGTTCAAGTCTTATTGCTGCCAAAGGTCCCTAGCATTGTTCGGTGCAAATCCCAATGTTCTGATAAGCTTAATTTACAGGAAAGTGGCAACTTTTTCATTCCATGGAATCATTTTCTTTTTTTCCCATTCTTCTTCACTCGGTCCAACAATCTCACAGTTCCTTTTCTCTAGTTTGCTTCTTATTTCTTGTAACTGTGGTTCAGAAGAAGAGATCTGCCATTACAAGCACCCAGGATCAGTATCAAAGAGCAGTCTAATCTGCACATCGGGTGATTCTTAGCACTCTCAACCAATGGAATAGAATACACTCTTTCTTTTCACTTTTAAAACCCACAGATCTGTAGCATTTTCACACTACCCTTCCCGTCCGCTTGAGCACTAGTCAACTTTACCCACTCCCTCCCCCCCCAGGATCAGATACTCACCTTATTCGATCCCAGGGCCCAGTTCCCCTCTGGGCACCACCATTTTGGCAGCGGCACCTCCGCGACTGCACATGCGTATGCTCTATGTACCCACAGGTGTTTCTATGGTCGTCTGAGGTGCTAGTGTGCTCGTACAGCACCTCAAATGACCCTGGGTGCTGGCAAGAGCAAATGGTCACACTGCTTCAGGTAAGTAATTGGTTAAGGTAATGTTGGTTAAGTAACATTGGTCAACGACTAGTGCACTTCTGGGGAGGGACGGCATGCTTTAGGCTGTAACAGCCTACTTGACTGTGCATATTCTCTTCTCTAGGGGTGCACTAATTATGCACTAGAGGCCATAGTGTAAAGAAATCTCTGCTTATTGGTCAAATGGCTGCCTCAATAAAAATGTTTTTCTTGCTTGCGGAAGAGATGGAGCTAGGCCTCTTGGTAGGGGATTTTCTGACTCAGGCATGTGGTAGTCTGATCAGCACGTCACTTATTCCAATATATTTGGATATCCAAAGGTAGTGCAATGAGTAAGCATGTCTGGATGTAGCCCAGTGGAAGTCTATCATTTGGGGCTGTGAGATTGATTAGGGGATGGGACAACTGGAAGCCACCTATGGATCTTTTTGAACTTTAAAAAAAAGGGCATACTGTCCTTAAGCCAAATTCAAGAATGACAAAGCATGGCCTCCAAACTCCAGCTTGGCTTACTTTAAAAGCTGCTGCTGTCTCTCTTGAGCACTTGGCAGGAATGCTTTCCATGATGGTAGGCCAGAAGAAGCAAGGCTAATGATAGAATATGGTCTCTTATATACAGAATAAATTAAACACATTTGGGAAAATGGGGTAAGTTCACTTGGTATTCCATTGTTACTTCTCTATCTCAGTGGGGAAGTGATTATAACTTTATAACTTTTTAGAATTGTATTTTTTTGCCCAGGATGTCAAAGATGAAATGTACTCATTATGTTTGTGCACTGAATAACTTTAAAGCTGTTCCCATCCGCCTTTTTTTTTTTCCAAACTACTGAAAGACACAAGAGGAAGCAGATGAGCCATGGGTTGCCTCAGGCTCTCTATGGGGACATTATTTGCACCACAGTTTTCTATGCGTGTCACACCATGTGCCAAATCCTACTTTTCCAGGCCTGGACAGCATAATCCTTGATTTAAGCAGGCTAATTATAACAATTTTGCTAAAAAACATAGGAAATTCCAGAAGAAGCTTCCTAAAGGATGTTTTTGATTAGAGGATTAAGATATTTTGATGGTTTTGAATGATAGTTGGTATATTTTGCTTTCTTTTAGCCTAGAACTGGAACACATAATTTCACTCATGTGTAAATGGGCTTGCTGTTGCTGACAGTAATGCGGCTTAAGTGCCATGAACAGTTTGCATAGATACAGAGCATAAGGCCTGTACCTCTGTAAACTCCCATTTAGATTGGATTTAGTGAATACAATTTTACTCCTTGCCAGGTGCATATGAAAAAAGATAGAGGCCATTACAATAATCCAGGGATATTTATGTTGTTGTCTGTGGCATATATTCAAAGCTGTTCTGTGGCAGAAAGCACTCTACCCTAGGTTGAAGCAAATAATAGATCCTGAAGAAGTGAATGTGGATTTTAAAAAGACCCTGCAATTCACAAAGCATATCATTTAATTATGGAATTTACTGCTACAAGATATAGGAAGAGTGACCAACCAAAAGGGTTTTAAAAGAGAATTTATCCTGGTCATAAAGGATAGCACTATCTGTTCATACCAGTGTAATATGCGCACATGTGCAAGGTTTGTGCACAGTGTAGGCAATGCCCACAGTCCATTACTAAAAGTTTGTCTTAAGCCCCACGCAGTTTGTGAGATGCTTGGAGAGACTGCATTCTCCTCTAGCCACTTTGGGTCATAACTGATGGTGCTCAATTCTGCTAACAGGCACCAAACAGAACCCAGTTCTGGATATTCCTTGCTTGCAGGAGAAGCTTCACATATCTTACCCTGAGAACCCCAGAGACATTAAATGAAATACAATGCACAAAAACATTTAAATAAAATATAGACAGTAGGCTTGATGGTTCAAGCCCTGATTACATTCACCTCAAAAGGTTTGGGGAGAGAATGAACTGTGAGTATGCTATGAAGCCTTGGGTGCACCTAGGTTTTATCTAGTGACTGCCCCCTGTCTGAGTAAATTTGGGAAGCCTGGTATGTACTCTGCACATGGTTTCCTTCTAGGTCTGCACTATAGTGTAGGCTTGTGCCAAACTGAAGTGTGGCAGAAATGAACTATATAGATAGGCTCAGGACTGCTAGTGCTTTCTCAGCAACCCAGCCTCTCTCTAGCCCCAAACACAAGGTATGTGTAGGTGAGTACTGCTTAAACTGAGCAGGGAGGTACCTACTCTGCAGACCACCATTTCTACTATTATTCCTGGGTTCCTGGGTGTAGTTGTATCATGCTTGAGCATGGCCCCTCAAAATGCAGTTGCAAAACCTCAGTTTTCAGGTCAACAGAGAGGCCTGATCACATGGCACTCTGCTGCCAGCCTAGTCCCCCCCCCCCCCGCCCCAGTTTAAAATGAGGACAACATGCTGCCTACTGGCCAGGAAAAGCTGGAGTTCTCTGATTTGGACTTTCATTTGCTTTAGTTCTGCTGGCACAACACTGGTTGGATCAACTTTATTTGCAACAATAAGGGTGATGCATTTCCCACTGGGGTTGATAGGTAGCAATGATATATTGTTCTGTTCATTGGGATATTATGGCAAGTGGAATTCCCGTAGTTGCCAGCATAGATTGTGTGGAATCCCCACAAGCATAAATTCCAGAATTAACCCACATCTTATTTGCACTTCAGTCAAAGAGATCTATTTAGACATTTTTATTTGCTGATGTCTACCTTTATTTCTGTAATTCTACATTGGGTGTTCAGTCCCAAGATCGGTGACAACTGGCAATATGGAACTGACAAGGCATTGGGGGAGTTATGAAGCTGCATATTGGAATTCATGAAATATGGAGAATTCTGATTAAGACTAGTCTCCGCAGTGGCCGTTTGTGTGAGCTGCACGCCTTTGGCACAAATGGTGCCTGATCTAATGTGGACAACATGAATGGCTTGCACAAGGCTTGCATAAGGTTGCATGAACTAATTTGAACAAGCCTTGTTCTTAACAGTTTGCATTAATCTGCTTTAAAGTTAAATCCTCTTATCCACCTACTTGCTTAAATACATTATTGTCCCATTGGTGAAGGGGAACTTTATTTTTGAATGTTGCTGTTGGGAAACCCTGAGGAATCTCAAAAACGTGCACAGTTAGGATGCAAGAAGCGCTGAGAAGCAGCAAGACCAATCCTGGGAGAGTGGCAAGAAACCATTGCCATTTTGAGAAGTAGACCTACTCAGTCTGAAGTTCCACATGTGTGGCTGGCAGCTCTGGGCACAAAAGGTTGAAAAATCCTGGCACAATTATTTCTGAAAGGGAATTAGAAAGCATATCAGGGGGAGATAAGCAAGCTTTGTTTGGATCTTTACTTAATAAGAATTAGAGGAAGGAAAATGTCACCACATGCAGGAAAGTGGAAGATAATGACAAGGCAAATTGAAAAGCTATCAAAAGAGTTGGATAAGAGATTTCGGTATACCACTGCGGAACTGTTAGAAGAACTGTTTTATTTATGTAGCCAGTGTCGTTGGTATGCATCGTGCTTTTCAGAGGACAGAGGACAGGTCTACACTCCAAGAGACTTACCATGTATAGCGTGAGACACAGGGATAACAATGGAAGAAGGCGAGGGAAGGAAAAGTAGGGGGAATAGGCAGAGAATGTAAAGTTGTTTAAGCTAATTATGGTGCCCAGAGTAATGACAAGCACCTTATTATTCCAGTTTATTATATCTTTTTCTTTAGGAAGGAGGTAAAAACAACTGCTTTCTCCTACAATGAATCAAAAGGCTATTTTAGTTTTATATGGGAAATTAAACACTCCACAAATCCCTGGAGGGGCGACTGGAAAGCTAGCAAATCCCATATAGGGTGTGGTACGCAATTTTAGCTTTTATCCTTCTAAATGAAGCATGACTCACTTTTTGGGTCTAAGGGCCACACACCTGGCACATGATATGGTGTTTCCCCCCAAGCAGGCATGTAAGTTCAAACACACCGAGTCTGGGAATGCAAACATGGCTCAGAGAAAATGATCACAGCCATAACATACAGAGAATGGACACAAATATAAGGCGCATAGCATGCAGAGTTCATGCTCATGCATATCTGACAGCCAGAGGAGCATTTTCAAGTTACTGGTGGAATAGGAGGGTCTCCTACCACCCCATGAGAGGTATTATTAGTTACTAGCTAGAACACCTTCAGAATTCTTTTGGAACAATTCATGGAAGTCCGGGCTATCAATGGCTATTAGCCCTGATGGCAGTGGAAGTGACATCTTGCTAGGGTACTTCCTTGTGTAGCTGGTAGGCCACTGTGATCATTTCTGCACTTACTTTTATTACAGAATACATACTGGAATAAGGGCTTGCTGTCTGCACACCAGGAAGGACTGCAGCAGTCCCTGCCCCTCAGCCAAGCTTCATTGACATTGGTTGAAGCCCTGTTCTGGAATCAAGCATCAAATCATTGCCTTATCTAGGTCCTGCTGCGGACCTCTTTAAAGAACTCTTTAACAGGACTAATATTCATAATCTAGACTATGAAGGGCATGCAGACATTGTGCCCTCTTAGGCCAGAATACAAAAAGGGCCCTTCTGGTAACTGCAAAAGCTGGGAACTTTCATTCACAGTCTCCACGTTACCTCTGAGGGTTGTTGTTTTTTTTGGAGGCAATGATGGGGGTGAACCATGACAGGCTGTCTGAATGTGAGTCGAGTAAACATTCATTCCGATGTTTAATAGGAACAAATCAACTGTTAGAGGCAGCATGGCTTGGTAGCTCTGAAGAACATAGAGGTTCCCATACTGGACTTTCAACAACTTCCTCAGCTTTTCCACCTAGTATCAATGGCTACTAGAATGGATACCTAAGTACATCTTTCAGGCCGGAGGGGCAGGCAGGATGCCTCTAAGGCCATTTGCTGAAATCTGAGAGCAGAAGAAGGTTTGCCCTTGTCACTGCTTGAGATGCCCATGGTCAATTGGTGGGCAAGTGTGTGAGACAGGATGCCGGACTAAATGGGTTGTGGCCTGATCCAGCAGGGCTCCTCTTATGTTCTTTTATACTTTGGACTTCTCTTTTGGAACTCCTGAGCAATTGCCCCCCCCCCCTTGCTAACAGTGCTACAGTTTGGAAAAGCTGAGGTTTTGATTTGGGTGGACTTATGATTTATGCAAAAGTTGTGCAAACCACTAAACATTTTGCCTAAATAGGCATGCACCACAACGAAGGCTCTGAATCACTTGCACACTGTCCTCTGAACAATAGAAGATAGCTGTGCAACAGCTGTACAATCACTGCAAAACAGCAGCCCATGTTTTATACAGTATGCTAATAAAAAGCAGAGCTGTTAAAATGTGTATTTGTGTTTTCAGGAAGGTCTCTTGGTAGGAAAATAGCGTTTAACAAAACTGCCAGCTGCCATCTTAGTGCAGTTGGAATTCTTTAACTCCCTTGGCTCATCTGAGATTTCAGCCTTGTAATCCTTTTGTACTTTGTGTGTTTTTGAACTAGTTTATTTCAGGCTGTCACCTTCTCATGGGAAATGCTTTGTTGGATCATAAACATTTTTGTGCCAGACAGAGCATGGCAAAGTTTTGAGTGGAGGAAAATACAATGAGATCGTGGGCTAAGCAATAGAATAGAAATAGGGGAAGAAAAGAGAAAGGGAGAGAGAAAGATATCACATTTGCTTCTGTTTCTAGTTATCGTGTTTTAGCTAATTAAAGACACATAAGTGCATTGTGATTTCAGGGAGTTTATTTTTCCTACCTGTGGATGTGGTGTTGTTCACATCAAGCTGGGATAGAGCTGCAACCAAAGGAATGTCCTGAGAAAATAGGGCTGGCTTCAAGTTTTTGGCAGCCCTTTGTGCCACAACCCTCAGAGAAACTTGACAAGATATATAGATTCTCAGCCAGCCGGCACCATTGTGGAACTGTACTGGATCCAATTACCTTGTATGCCGGAGAAAAATTAAGTTCAGCTAGAATCTTCAGCTATTCTGTGCCACCCTGAAACTTAAAGCTCTTGATTTCTGTGTTGCAAAAAATCCTGTAAACAAGAAACACAAAATAAGGGGATTATTCTTGTGTGATGTTATCCAGTGGCATTATTTCTTCCACTTGAAGGTTTGACAGTGGTGGTGAATTACAAACTTATTTACAAATGTGGCACAATTCAGGGATGAGTCGTCTTCCTGAGAAACACAGATTTAAAACATTTGGAGTTTAAAGCAAAAACAAAACCATCATCATCAACAACAACAAAAATGAAAAAATCATAATCAACAACAAAGTATGCATTTTTAAGGGGAAGAATGTTGAAATAGCACATGGTAGAGGTTTGTATAAACTCATGTATATTATGCAGAGAATATAAATGGGCAACATTATTCCTTTCCTACAAAACCCAGAAACACATGCTGATATCATGTAGTCATGATATATATGTATAAAATAAATACATGATATATATGCAATCAGAACACGATTAATCTGAAGGCAACAAGCTCAAGTGGTTAATATGTGAATTCTGCAAGAAACACTGGCTTCATTTCTGAACGAGTGTGCATTTGACTCCCAGGACAATATGGAAGCTGATAGTGTTTATGACGCTGAAACATCTGTATGAACACTGTTGCAAGAAGGTCTACCTCACCATAACAGGAGTAGGGATGTGAATTAAGCACATTTCCCCCCTTCAATTTGATTTGAATCGAAGGGGGGAAATGCTCAGCTCTATGTGAAGCCCCCTCCCATGTATCCAGGGTTTTTTGCTTTTCTTGAATATCGGCACCTGGAGGGAACGCCTCATCCCTTCCTTTGTATCCTGCCTCACCCCACCACTCAATTTTTGCTGCTACCACCACCACCACCTCCTTATCAGAGGCTCAACCCAGGCCTCTTGCACAGCTAGAGTGGCCACTTCCATCTGGGAATTACAGGAAATCTCTCACAATTTCCCAGGAATCATGCGGAATCATGTGAGATTTTCTGTGATTCTCAGGAAATTGTGCAAGATTTCCCACAACTCCCAAATAGGGGTGGCCTTTCCAGGTGTCTAAGTGAGAGGAGCAAAGTGGGAGATGGGCAGATCCAGCCAGGTTGAAGCTTCAGTGAAGGCCAGATACATCCACTTCGCCTGCAAAGGGAGGCATACAAATGTAGGGCCCTTTTGATTCATATGCAAAGTGTTGAAGCTTTGATTCGAACGTGAATTCGAAACACCTGTCATCCATAAGTTTATCATCAGGGTACAGCAGCACCTGCATATTTTTTTTTACCATCTGAAAGCATATGCAAACATCAGAGCTAGCCATAGAACCAGCTGGCTGCAATTGATTTGTTGAGTTCTTTGGATGTTTGAGAATTTTATTTATGTGACATTCAAATGGATTATATAGGAAGTTGAGCTCCCCCGCTCCCCCCAAAAAAGCCCAGCTGTGGCAGACAGACTTAAAAAACTGTACTGGAAGTATTTTCATGGAACAACAGTCTTAGTGGGCATCCCCATGGCAAGGATACTGTGAGGCAAACATGTTCGCCTCGCAAGACTCCCCGTGCAAAGCCCTAATTCGGGGACAAAAGGCAAGAAATTGAAGTAAAAAGACCCCCCTTTATAACTGTTCTCACCCTGAATTATGGGGCAAGAATGAGTTATCCTGGGGGCATGGGGACACTCCCAGGTTATGATAGCAGCATTAGCGGGCAGGGTTTTGCTGTCCCTGCCGCTAATGCTGCGATCACAACTGTCTCCCCTTATCTGAACGCTTAATCGCCCAGGTAAGGGCTTGATTTGCCCCAAACAATTGCCTGATAGCTGCCCTGCAGCTAAGCACTCAGGCAAGGGGGGTGGTTGGAGAAAACTGCAGCGTTCTGATGCAGGGATTTACTGTGGTTTTCATGGGAATGGGATCATTCGCCTTGAACCCGCCCTGTCCTCCATTGCCATGGGGACTCCTTAATGCGAATTAAGATTTGCATTAAAGCTGCCCCAAATCCACCACAAGGCAGGGGCAGCCCCATGGGAACGCAGCCTTAGAAGTCCTTAACAGATTTCTTTCTGTCTATGCTGCTATGCCAGCTATCAGTATTAAACTCAATATTCCCAAACTGGGGAAAACTTTTCTTTCATCAAATAATGTTGCAGGGGATGTTTTCATTTGCCCTCAAAAACCTGAAGCCCAAGATTTTTTTTGATGGGTCTGCAGAAGGAAGATGGAAAGAAGATCACTTGTGCCGATACATCCTGCATTGTTATTCTGAGAATTCACCTGAGGTTTGGCAAGAGAGAAAAACCAATGGGCTGAGGATATGCCATCTGAAGGACAAAATGCAGGAGGTCGAAGTCTGTTTATTCCAGAATGCCTTGGCTGGGATTAGTGCAAAGGGCCCTTGTCCTTTGTTTCCTTGCAAGGTGCTGCTGTGGAATGCAGTGGACAGCATGTGACTCCCAGGACCGGAGGTTTTTGCCTCTGAACTCTGATAAAAAGGAGAGTGACTGTCATGTGACAGAAGTTGTAGGCTGCAATCAAGAAAGAAATTTGATAGAGACCAAACTCAGGTGAGAGGTTGCTCAATAGATGTGTAGGATGCCATAAAAAAAAAAAACCTGAGAGTGGAAGGAACAAGTGCCTACCTTTTGTTAAATCTTACTGTTCAGAAAAGGTTTCTTTGTTTTTCTTTGGCGGCGGGTGTATTCTGCTTAAGAATATGGGAGTTGTAGTCTAAAAAAATGAATTTTTCCAAACTGTGGGTGTGATCAGCCACTGTTAAACAGATGCCTTCTGGGTGACTTTCTGCCTTATCTGACAAACATCAATTAATAGCATGTGACTTGGTCTTGAAACCTTAGTAAGTTTGGCTGATTGATGGGTGGGATTTCTAAGCAGCAGAACTGTCTCTTTTATTCAAGCTGGTTTTGGAGAGAAATTGCATAAGCAAGTTTCCCAACCTCAGAAGAGGATATAAGTGAAATAGCAGCAAAATTTGATCGAATAGCAGGGACCTTCTGCGAACTTGCTACAATGGGCAATTGCAACATGTCATTCAGGAGCAGCTGAAAAACAGAAATTTACTGATATAACTGAAGTTCTGGATTTCTGGAAGTCTGGAATTGAGGAAAGAAGAGCAAGAAAGCAATGGGAATTGTAGCCAATGGCAGAAAGAAAACCATAAAGTTTGCCAGTCAAAGAGACTTAAAGGTTTGCCAACTACTGGCCAGAAATAATGGACAGCCACCATTGTTAGGGGAGAATTTGCTCTAATTTGGAGCCAACTGAGGGAGGTAGTATGGCAAAATAGTTTGACAGCTGTGTATACAAACTTCTTGTGTGGAAGGCACATTTTTCTACATCTGACAGCTGGACATTTCCTTAAAAGAATGACTTGAAAAAGCCCTTGTGTTTTTGATTACTTTTCAGCAATGTTTATCTACATGTTTTTTTTTTAACTTTTCAGGACTACTTATCTAAGTGTTTGAATCCTGTACTGCATCACTGTAGGCTGTACAGATCATAATACATGAGAAGAAGACTAGAAAGCAGACATAATCTAGTCTAACCTCCTGCCCATTGATTTCCCAAATCAATGACAGTTCAGTCTTTGGATTGTGCTTGTTTCCTTTGTAGAATGCTATGTCTGCTAGCAGACATGAATGAATGCTAGCAGTCAAAATCTAATGGGGAAGACTCTGTCAATGACATTTATGGCTAGTCTATTCCCTGCCCCCAAATTGACATCAGACAGCAAACCCATGGGAGACCAATATAAACTGGTTTCTGAAGCATTCCCTATGGTAGACTGGTTCAGTTGTCTGCCCTGCAGGTGGCTCAGCTAGTCTGGGCATTGCATGAAACCTGATGAAAATTGCCCAGGAATGGCCCAGTGAGCTGGTTTAGTGGTTAGGGAGCCGGACTCTTATCTGTGAATACCAGGTTTGATTCTGCACTCCTCCATAAAGTCTGCTGGGTGACCTTGGACTAGACACAGCCCTCTTTCTGATCTCTCACAGCCCCACCTACCTCACAGGGTGTTCTGTTGTGGGGAGAAGAATAGAAAGCTTTGCCAGCCACTTTGAGTCCCCTTAAATCGGTGAGAAAACTGGGGTAGAAAAGGCAACTCTTCTTCTTCTTTTGCTTCTTCTTCTTTTGCTTCTGCTTCCTCCTCCTTCTCCACCACCACCACCACTACTACTATTTCCTGAACTCTGACATAATCCCTCTGATCTGTAACTTTGGAGACCAGGGGACTTTCATTTCAGAACTTCAGAATTAGGCTGGGATGGACTGTGGTAGAGTGGATGCCCCCTGGCACACACACACCTGTCCACTGCTCTAGTCTTGGCTTGGCTGATCCAGGCCAAGATCAGTTTCATCATAACATGCCCAGATGTGTGGTGTGGAAGCATCCCATGGAATTGGAGAGAAGGACAGAGCCACTGCTTAACTGTTGTTACCATCAGGAATATTTTCTTAAAGTCCAACCTGAATCTCCTCCTTTTAACTGCATCTCATTGATCCTAATCCTGTCGTTGTGAATGTACTGGTTTCCTCTTATATATTTCATACTTCACTTCTGATTTTACACATCTGTCTAATGAAGGGCAAAGGAAAGTGGTCAGGCAAACCAGGATGAAGTGCAGTTCCTGGTCTGCCACCAGCCATATTTGGAAACATCCCATTCCAAGTCCATAACTTGCTCTTGCATTTTGTTTTTTAGATATGTACTGATGTCCCTATTTCAATATTCCCATACATGATTGTACCAGATCTCTGAAGTTAAAAGTGTTTTTCTGATTTTCCGGAAGACGATAGTTTTCTTTGCTGCCTATAACATAAAATTTAATAATATTTTCATTTGGGATTTTATTATTTTGTTCTTGATAAATATGTAGTAAACCTTTTTTCTGGTCTCAAATTTAGTTGAGTTTTCCATATTGTTTCTATCTCCGCCTTAATTTTGTGTCCAAACACACTTATTACAGGGCAACTCCACTACTCATGTAAGAAATGTCCTACTTCCCTACGGTTCTATGGCTATTTTATTGATGACAATGGTCTTCTAATACCTTCTAATGATTGGACCAAAACCTTTATCCTGGAAGAGTACAAATTAAATACATTTAGGAAGATAAGGAAAGGGTATAGTCTAGGGATGTGCACAGATATTCAAAACATTCAAAATGTGATAGAATTCTACAGAATTTGAAACTTTTGAATTCGCATCAAATGCCTATACTTTTGAATTTAACATTTGAATGAATTTTCAAATCTTTTGAATCATTTGTACAAATTATTCAGACATTCATATGTGTACGGATTCATACTTACAGGGATAAAAACAGGATGCGTACAAACACATTAGAATGTTGTCGACATTTGTATCTTTAAATGCAAATTGAAAATTTGTATGAATAGATTTGAACGTATCTGAATTTAATCGAATGTGAATATATTCGAATTTTCATCGTCTCTATTATTTATCAAATCCTGCAGTTGCAAAAATAAACCTTAATCAAGCGGTGGACTTGTAAAAAAGCAAAAAAAAAAAAAGCAAAAAACCCTGGATACAGATACATAATGCAATGAGAAATATCTTAAAAATGAATGTACCATTTAGACCAGAAATGTTTTTTATTAGGAATAATAGATGAAAATTTAGATAATGTGAATGCTTTGATTCTTTATATGGTAATAGCAGCAAGAATACTATCTGCACAAAAATGGAAAGAAGATGGAATTCCTTCTGTGGAGAATTGGCTAATTAAACTGATTGAATTAGCAAAGATGGACAAATTAACAAACTTTTTAACAAAAGACCAGCACGTAAAAGACCAGACTCTTTATCGACTATCTACAGGAAGCAAGAATAACAACTGCTGGATTTGATTTTATATTCAAGCAGACAGCTGAAAGCAGGAAAAACTACTGAGGAACACTAAAGGAGATACTGAAAGAAGACTCAGAAGAACGGAGGAAGTGATTTTTAGTTAACAACTGAATGATGTAATATAAATGTATTTGTATTGAGAATGTGAAGTTTTAAGGTTGTGTTAAAAAACAATAAAAATAATCTTTAAAAATCAATTACTTTCTTAAAAGAGCTAAGGAAATTAGATATCACTTCCCCATTTAAGGATGTTGAATGGATAAAAATAGGTCTTCATCATACAAGATATTATAAATCTGCCTGTGCAAAAAAAAAAATAAAAAAAATTGAAATTGTTTGATAGATGGTATTTTACCCTAAAACTATTATCCAGAATGAACCCAATTAGCCTCAATTGTTGTGTTCACTGTAGCTTAGGATTTCCAGAACTGCTGTAATTTCTGGAACTGCGCCTCACATTCAGTTATGCTATGTGTCTGTAACTAGCAGGACAGAAGAAGCAATAACTTATATACACAGAATGAGGTGGATCATTTGTTATTTCTTGGCATTGCTTTTGGCTTCACTCATACTCAGTTTGCAGTAATTCCAAGATGTTTAGCAGCACAATTGCCTAGTCAGTTATTCTCTGTATGATTTAAGACCTAATTAAATTAATGTAGGCTGTGTTTGGTTCTTTTCAGCTGAACTACTAGTCATAAAGCTTGTTGGTTGACCACAGGCAGCCTTCTTTGCAGCCTTACTAAACTATATGCAGTATCTGAATAATGACCTTGGCCTATATTATAGGGTGTTAAAGATCTGTGAAAATGTATGTAGTCATTATGGACATTTGAAAGGCAATATCACCATCCCTTGAAGAAGACAGGTAAAATTCAATTTTCTTTGGTGGCTATTATCCCAGAAACTTGCAGTAATGTAATTAAGCTCTGTAGTGTCTCAATGGTAAAGTTGGGAGCTTTCCATTTCGTGTGGACTATTTCATGCTGTGCTGGCCTGAAATAGGCAGCCTGTCCCAAGATGGGCTGGGCTGCTATTGGCATGGGCCAGATATTATCCACATTGTGGGTGGCCTATCCTAGCCCAGTTTTGAAGTCTGGGAACAAAACATTCAGCCTCTTAAATTGTCAGCTGGGACTGCTTTGGCCTGGTGCTCAGAAGTGGCACTGAAATGCTGTGAGATGTCCTGGCCTGGGTAAATCAGGCCATGGGCCATCTGTTACTCTAGTATACTGGGATGTTGTGTGGACTGCTTATAAGTGGCCCATGTTGGAGCATGCTACAGTATCATTTTCATCCTGTAGCCCACTACCAACCTAATCTAGGGTGGACAAAACAGTCTACTGGTAGAGGTGGCCTCCTGGTAGACCATTTCAGAGTGCAAACAGTGCATTCCAGAGGCCCCATTGGATTAATTTACCCACCGAATGTGGATTCAGCCTGCGTCTCCCCTCCATGGTATAACTGGCATGGTACCTCTGGGGAGCATTTGAGGCTCTAGGAACAGAAGGACAGTATATTTAAAAAATCTTAACACATCCCCAAGATCCAAGCCAATCCTAGCCTGCTACAGCCATGAGTCTAGTCCACAGAAAATTGGTCTGTGGCAGCCCATGGGAGGCAAAGAAGAAGAGTTGGCTTTTCTACCATGCTTTTCTCACCCATTTGAGGGGACTCAAAGCGGCTGACAAAGCTTTCTATTCTCCACAGAACAGACACCCTGTGAGGTAAGTGGGGCTGTGAGAGCTCTAAAAAGAGCTGTGACTAGCCCAAGATCACCCAGTTGGCTTTGTGGAGGACAGCAGAATCATATCCAGTATTCCCAGATAAGAGTCCAGCTTCTTAACCACTAGACCAAACTGGTGATGATGAGGAAAGAAGATAAGATAAGCTCTTTTTAAACTGCATGATGTGGTCTTTTACTTTGTTTCCGCAGATGGGGTGATCCCATAAAATGGATGCCCCCTCAGTGTCTATAGTTCCCCCAAGCGTGCTGGGCCCCCTATACGGCGCCGAGACCTGTTTTTGAGTGTGCCAGGTTTGGGACTCTTTTGGTGCTGTATGGGTGGGTTTGGCATGCTTTTCGCATGCCAAACTCAAAGCCCATGAGGACAGCAAGCGCCAATCCCGCTCTTGGTACTGCACCAAATTGGCATGGGGATGCCCCCTTAAGCATTCCAGGGACTATAGTAAAGGACTTCAAGGAAGTCATTCATCAAAACAGTGGTACAATGCCATTTTAAATGGCAACTTCAGCAGTTTTAGGAATTATCACAGGACTGCTTCTTTCTGTTCTGGAATCGCCTTGCTTTTGGAAGATACAAGTTTGTAAAGAAATTGCATGTGACAAAATGTGGGCCACCTCATCTACTTGCCCTCGACAATGTAGATGCTGTGCGATGCTTCTGTGGCCGTGTGACATTTATGCTGCGAATTATGAAGCACAGGCAGGCCTTCACCAGCAGTCTTTTACATGATTTGTGCCTCAATAAGCCACAAAAACCAGTCTTGCATGTCTTGTCAAAATTACTGAGTCCTAAAGCTGACCAGATTTTGAATATGTACCCACTATGTACCATTTAGCAAGCTGATTGAATCTTGTTTTGAACAAACTGTTCAGTGAACAATTTCCTATGATGGCCATGTCAAAAGAACATGATCTAACCAGAAACAATTTGATTAAAAATAGGGATTAAATTTGCCAAATAATAGACAGAGAATAATCCCAGTGGCTTCTTTGTGGATTTATTGTGTGCATGTTTGTTTATATATTTCTTTTCTCTCTCCTTCTGTGCTTTTTAACAATTCACAGATAAATCAGTCCCAAACAGATCTGTTTTCTATCAATCTCTTCATGTTTGAGATCGAGTCATTTTCTTTTCCTGTTGCTGTCAAAGGGAGTGAGCAGTGGGAACTGCAGCTAGAAACAGAATTCTCCAATTTCTCCAGGTGCAGCATGAACCACGTTAGTGTGTGATCCAGGTCTGGTTGCAGAAATCTATTCATTTACTCCATTGGTTTCAAGCCAGAAGCAATGGGAAGTCCTGATGCTTTTTTTCTCTTTAGTGGCCATCTTACTGCCCTATCTAGTGATTGCATCTACTATCTTTTATGCCGTCTTCCTTTTAAGCAAGGATTTTCCCATGATAAATTCATGCATGGTGTGGAAAAAGTGGATAGAGAAGAATTATTTTGGCTCTTGCACAACACGAGGGGCACTCTATGAAGCTGATGGGCAGGACTGACAAGGGGAAGTATTTTTTTCACCTTATGGAACCCTAACTCTATGGAATTTACTGACAGAAGAGGTGGTGACAGCAATCACCCAGGATAGTTTTAAGAAAGCATTAGACTCATGGAGGACAGGAATATCAATGACTCCTAGAATGGATGCCTAGGTGCTACATAGAGGTTGGGTTTCTGGATTTCTGCACCAAATATATACACAACACTCATTAGATGTGAGCATCAGCCACTGCCTAACAAGCCATGGTCCATTCTGCATGCTATAATAGGTAAGTGTGGCATGCAGAATTTGTAGTGATGACAGCTACAGCTAAAAGTGTAATTTTTTTTTAGCTTGTTAAGACATGTATATTAATTATGTTGCATTCATCTGCAGTTAAAAATCCCCCTCTAAATTGGAGACAGCTTAGAGATGGTTTGGAGGCGAGAATGTTCACATGCCAATCTGCCCCTCCCCTTATGAACATTCTAGGCTAGAAAAGATGGATTACAGATGGGATGAGAACACAAGTCCACAAGTTACCTTTTCTTAACACTTTTAAAAAAATACTTTTTTGCACAAAATTATAGATTATATTTGAATTATGGATGGGAACGTTTTCATAAATTTGCAAACTGATGTAGAAATGATATGGACTGAACTTCAGAAATAAAATTCAATAGCTTTTCATCCATGCTCACAGAAAGACCACAGTGCTAATGTGTTTCACGATGTCTGGCTATCACCACTGAAACATTTCCAGACATTCTGTGGGTGAAAATGGCATTTATTTTAGTTTCCATATGGTTTCCAGATTGGACAATGCTTTAAAAGGATAAGTCAATTTTTTTTATAGTGATAGTTATTAATTATAATAGAACATGCTCAGAAATATTGTCATTATGTTTTTGCTTTAGCTGTTTGCTATTAACGATAGTAGGCTTGGCCAGATGTAGCTCCACGTTTTCCAGAGAAAACACTAATTATTCTCAGGGTGGTTTGCAACATTTAAATAACCAAACCCATTAAAAAAACAAAGCAAACCCTGCAATAGTTTCAAGGATCAATCTAGTTCCAAATGGAAAACTCCTTTTGATATTCTTGCATCACAGTTTGATCCATAATGATTATGGGTGTGGAAATGCTCCAAGGATTGCTGCTTCTGATGTTTGCATGTTTCCCCATAGATTTAGGATATACTAAGTTTCCTTCCAGATGGCAAGAGGCCATGTAGGATCTAAACAAGATCCCACATTTGCCGCTTCCTGCCTCCCAACAGGTGTGAGGAGTGAACCTCTGCTTTTCTTGATGTCTGGAGCAGCTTTCACAGTTGGAGCAACTGGGGACTAAAAGCCACCTAAGCATTTACCCCACTTCCTTTTATTGTTTCTCATGTGCTTGTCTGGCTTCTGGTCATCCCAATCACTCCAAGTGGGAAAGGTTTTCTCCAGCAGTTGAGGTAAGCAGAACTGTTACAGGAAACCCAGTGTCTTTGCTGGATTTGTCATAATAGTGATTAGGGATGTGTGCAAATGTTTTTTCATGTTCTATTTGAATCTAATTGAATGCAAGGAAATTTGCATTCATTTGAATAGAGCCCCTTTGAATACTGTAGGATTTGAATTTGATATGAATGTTCTTTGAATGCTATTCGAATCTGATTCGAATCCCTGCTGCCAGTCGTACCTATGGATCCCCTATGGATCCCGTTCATATCTGCTCTGAATGCATCAAATCCACTCTGTATCTGCTTTGAATCTGCTCTGGATCTGCTGCAGATGTGACTGCTTTCCCACCTCCCCATGTTCATGAATATAACAAAGCTTCAATTGAATGTACAGAAGCATTTGCTTTCCATTCAAAAGTCAGTCTTCGAATGTAGCTGACATTTGATTCAAATTCAAATGTACAAATCTGAATGAATTCAATTGAATTCTGAAAGTGGCATATAGTCGTGTACATCCCTAATAGCAATAAACCAGGTTTTTCCTTCATTAAAGCAGCAATAGTATTGAGGAAATAGCATTGGTATATTTGGTATTCCAGTTATAGTGCCAATAGGATTGTTGCTTTTACCACCTGTCTGAAGACATCCTTCCATTTCTGAGATCTGTCAATTGTAACTAATGAAATTGACATGCTGATCTCCCATCTACTTCATGGGAAGGTATTGGCCAGTTAAGGCATTTCTACACTTATGTGTTGGAACAATCCAGGCCATTCTCTGGATCACTCCACACCCTGCCACTGCCACAATTCCCCTGGAGTTGCCACAGTCCTCCCAGAAGCAATCCAGCTATGGGCTACTAAAAAGGAGTCCACAGGTTGGCCAGGAGCAGCTGGATCACTCCTGGACAGCAGATTCTTCACCTTCTTCCAGGTGATGTGTGTTGAGGGGGCGTGGCTGCATGGCCTGCAGCTGCGCTCTCATGTGCAGCTGTTGGGTTGCCATAGCAAACATTCCACAATGTGTTGGATGCCAGTTCAGATGTTGCTTTGGCATTCCGGGCTCACCACTCACACTAAAAGTGCTGCTGGCCTGATACAAGGCTAGTTCAGTGCTAGTAGTGTAAATGGCCACTACTAGTACAGAGCTCTAGGGATGTACATGAATATTTGTAACATTTGATATTTGTATGATTGCGTATGAATTCGGACATTCGTATACAAATCAAATGTTATGACACTGGCGTTTGTACGAATACGAATGCTTCGGAACATTTGTGAAATGGGGAGTTGGGAAAGCAGCTGCGCCAGTCATATCTGCAATGGATCCAGAGTGCATTTGACATGGTTTGAGAGCAGATTCAATGTGGATGCAGGGCTGATTTGACACTTTCAGAGTGGATATGATACGGGATACATATCAGAAATGTATCAAATCCGTATGAATACGTATTGGATATTTATGCATTCATATCTGATATTTGTACAAATTCATACAAATACATTCATATCGAATAGAATCCTATGCATTCGAAGGGGACCTATTCAAACAAATACAATTTTTCTTACATTCAATTCAATAGAATTCAAATTTAAAAAAACAAACACCATCCATGCACATTCCTATAGATCTCTGTTATTTGAAATCCCATAGTAGCTACCTGACCTTAATTTGTGACAACAGCCATTAGTTCTGGGCAAATGAAGAGGATTTTGCTAGGATTATGTGGGGAAAGGGGTAGTTGAGGTTGGTGATGTGTAAAGTTTAAGGAAGCATACAGTCCCAGAGCACATTGATCCATTTCGCATGAGTAATACTGCCTCACATAGTCCACTCTATAATATTAATGGAATTGTTACTTACTAATATTCTGAAAACAGTGCAATCAAGTACCATTACCAAATTAATATGCAGAACAACAGGTGTCACGCCTCTCCAGTTGTTTATGAAATTGGGTAACTGTATCACCAGGAGTGCTGTTAGGGCAAATTAGAGCATACATGTGTGAGCCAAACATTATTGGGCAATATCCGTCCTGCATAAGACTGGGTTCCAATTTGCTCGGTCCTCAACTTCTGTGTAAATCTGCCCCACTACTTGGCTTGGCAGAGGCCTGGCTCTGTTGCCAAAGAGTTAGTTCTAGAATGGGTGATGGGCTCCAGCTAAGCTCCCAAGAGCAAGAGGTACTAGTAAGAATAAACCTCCAGGCCTAGCAGATAGGCCAAGACATAGACTAGAGGTGCTGGTACCAATTAGCAGCCTGAAGTAGAGGTTATTACAGGACAAGCTCTGTTTAACTTAACTGCTAACAGACTGGCGCTGTCAGCTGGAAGGAATCACAGGCAAACAAACTTAATGGCAGCCCGAGGGGAGAGTGCGTGTATAGAGGGGGGGTTGGGCATATGGCACTTCTCTTCCCTATAAGACCTTTATTTCATAAAGTCAAAATATTGCCATCCTTAAATAAGACAGTCAGAACCATCATAGCCCAAGGATAATGAATATTTAAGCCAAATGTTAGTGACGTGAGTCTCACTTTCCCCCCCCCGAGCTCCGACACTTTATTATCCATGTTTTGTTTGCAGCGACAGAGGAACAAAAGCTGAACAGCTGCTTAGCATGGTACTACTAGTTTTTTGCTGGGAAGACCAAAAGAAAGTGTAAGCCTTTTTCTATATGGCCACAAACTGGGCTCTGTGTAAAGCTGAATACCTGGAAGTGTGCGGGGAGGGGGGAGAGATGTGGGGGGGGATCCACATGACCTGATTACCCAGGATTCTTTGCCTTCAATGTAAGGTACAAAAAGTCCTTATTTTGTTCCCTACATAAACAACAAACTCATCTGTGAATTGAGCCTGGTTCTGAGCTCAGTTATTAACAATTCTATATTGCCACAAGTCTACTTTTCCTCCATAGAAGCCTGCTGAATCATTAAACAAAATAAAATAGCATTCACTACATGTGTGTTCTTCACAGTGTAATGCATTGCAGTATGCTGTTTTCACCAATAGTTTTGATGGATACTAGCTCATTAAGCCTGCGTCCACACATATTAAAAATTAAAACAGCTCAAAAGTGTTTTGGAGGGGGTAGCATACAGATGATAGTGTTTCCGTTTCCCCTACAAATCCACATTAAAGGCTAGAGAACACGTTTTGGAAGTAAATTTTATTGCCCTTGATGTGCATTAAGGCTTTAGCATAGGGACACAACCACCTCTAAGCTGTTTTTGTGTCACTTTTACTTTTATTTTTACTGTGTGGATGCAGTCTAAGAGTCCAGGTACCTTTATTGCATATATATGCAAAGTAAATTAATTTCTGCTCCCTTCCTGTTTCCATTAGCTTTTCAACTTGGAATACAGTATTGGTAATACCTTTTCATCTTTATTGCTGCCATCCTGTGATTCAAATATTGCTGTTACTGTTTTTAAAGTCCTGACTAGGGATGTGTACGAATGGGTTTTTTGGCATTTGATTCGTAATTAATTAGATGTTAGAAAATTCATATTCATTCAAATAGATCCTCTTTGAATGTTGTAGGATTCTATTCAATACGAATGTATTTATACAAATTTGTATGAATATCCAATATAAACACATACATATCCATTCGTGTCAGATACCTATCCGTTTGTATTGGATACATATTCGTGTCAGATACCTATCCGTTTGTATTGGATATGTATCCATTCATATTGGCTAAGTATCGGTTCGGATACATATCCGATGCATATCCCCAGTTTAATGAATGTCCAAAGCATTTGCATGAATATTCCAAAACTTTCATATTCGGATAAATGTTATTATACAAATGTAGCATTCAGTTCATGTATGAATGTCCAAATTTGTCTGAATAACTAATGTTTTGAATATTCCTGCACATCCCTGGTCCTGATTCTTTTTTTCATGTTTTGTCTTTGTTTTTGTTGGGTAACACTGAGCTGTGGCTGACTTCTTACTGACTGCATGGGCATCTCCATGAACACCTCTATGCAGTTATCTTGGCAGAGATAGAGAAGTGGTTTGCCATTGCCTGCTTCCAGGGAGATGCTGGGAGCTGAACTGACCAAACACACCAGGAACCCAGGACTCAGTGCAAAATTAGCTGTTGTTCTTGCTAATTTTATTTATTTTACATTAAATACTTCTGTAGAAAATGAAGTGTACAAATAGGGCCAGAGAATATCTGCCAGAGCGTGCGGATTTTGGGACATAATCTTTGGTGTTATCTCACAGCACAGACTTCGGAGAAGAATTCACTCAAATGCTTATTCATAACAAATATGGTGTTAGAGTACCATTGAACAAACACTCAGATCCTTACCATGTACTTACAGAAGCCTGGGGCAATGTGAAGCATTAGAAAGTGGCTCATATGCACAGCAATGTCCAAGTGTGGATATGGGGAAAAGGGCCCTGTGTTCTCATAAGCAGAGCAATGTCTTATGCAGGAAAAAGATTAATCTTGAAAATGCAGACTGCACTGATAGACAGTGATAGTACTGCCATCATCTTCTTTATAAGAACAGCAGCCTGATCTAATCTGACAAAGACAACTGCTTTGGTGCTGGTGCCAAGAAACATATATTAGTCCTGCAGGTTTTTTTAAAAACTACCACCACATTCTCCCAAGATCTTGGTACCACAGTATGAGCTGGAGAAATCTCTGCTTACACTGCTGAGGATCTGAAGTGGCCCTTTGAGGAGATAACAACCAAAAGTGTTCTTGAGGTATTGGGGGTAGGAGAGTAAATATCAATTACTTGAAAATTTAAGTGGAGAAGAAGGGAGTAAGAACACCAGGAAGTATGGCAGTTTGGCAGGAGCGACAAACTCTCTCCCTCACCTCTGAAGGTCACTCCTTGGAACTTATTTGCTCACTTGCAGGAAGGCTGAAGAGTTCACATTGGATTGGTCTGCAGCACCAAACACCAACCTGCTGTTGTATGTGGGACACCCTGAGGCCGTGGTCACACCTTCACTTTAAATCTTCTTCAGTTCATCTTCAGGACTGACTACTCACACCTTTTCATTTCTATCTGTTTTATTTGTGGACTTTCCACCTTCCATGTGGACTTTCCTGAATGGAGTGTCCACAAATATAATGGATAGAAATGAAAAGGTGTGAGTAGTTAGAGCTGAAGATGGACTGAAGGAGGTTTAAAGTGAAGAAGTGACCACATCTTGAGAGTGGAACTTCCCCCTCTGGAGTTTGGGGTGAAAAACAGCTGTCTCTGGAGTGCGGCCATTTTGTCTTCCCCTGGTGACTGTGTGTAAACATAGTAAAAAGTTTGTTCCTACTAGGTAAGGGGTTTCTGTGGACTGTCTTACTATTGGTTGGGGGGGGGGTTAGGAGGGAGAAATGACCCCAAAGTAGGGATGTGCACAGATATTCAAAAATTTGAAAATCAGATTTGAATTTGACAAATATTGACATTTGAATTCGAATCGGATTTTTTAAAATCTGAATTTTCTAACTGGATGTTAAAAAATCTGAATTTTTGAATCCGAATCAAATACAGATTTTTGAAAATCTGATACAAATTTTTGAATAATTCAACTGAATTTGTCATCGTATATCACATCTGAATATCAGGTCTATTTGTGCTTCTAATATGGGATGCAGACAGGATGCAAACAAAATGCAAACGTGATAAAAACGGGATGCGAATGGATTCAAAAATTGGATATGAATGTTCCTGACTTTGGATCTGATTTTTGAAAATAAGGATCTGGATAATCCAGATTCAAATAGGATTTCCGAAAATCCAGATTTTTGAATTTCAATTCAAACTGAACATTCAAATATTCGATTTGAATCAAATTCGAATGAAAAAAATGCATTTGTGCACATCCCTACCCCAAAGGAGGTTTATACTGTGTATATCAGGTCACAGTGCCTTTGGAAAGAGGTGTTGTTCTTAGTAGCTGTTTTTAGATTTAGCTCTGCCTCTAGATAGACTGACTACTTGCTGCTGATTAAAATGGCTTTTCCTTACACAAGACTTTTCCTTTCCTTTTGTTCTCCCCTCCCCTTTTCTTGTTTTCTGCTTTAGCAATAGCATATTTGCTACTTGATTTCATCCAACCCATCATAGAGAGATAGGGCAAACATCCCAAACTAATCCCCTCTCTGCTTAGAGACACCTGCCCACTGCACAAGTAATGGTGAGCTCAAAACAGTTCCCCACATTAAGATTGTCTCCAGACATGCCCTTTGCTCTGCCTTAAATGCAAAGCTTCTTCTGGTCCTCCAGAATGGAGGATCAGAAGCTTTGGGTTTCTGGTGGAGCTGCTTCCCATCCACCTGACATGAACCTCTGTCAGAGCCAGTAGGAGCGCAGTAAGTACTCCTTACCATGCGGTAAAAAAGATGCTGGTTATCCAGCATCTTTTTCCTTTGTGGGGTGTGTGGGGGCCACACTCCTACAGCTGGGCATGGAAGCAGTGATGTTGCCTCACTGCTTCCATCCCTGTCTGGAGGCACCCTGATCCCTCTGGTTGGAACCTTCACAAAGTTTTGACATGGCTCCAGCCATCTAGAAAGATTTTGAGTTTTGCTTCAAGCGGAAACAAAGCACAAAATATGTTTTATGCACCTCCCTACTATAATGTTTCAGAAAAACAAAGTAGCTTAAGCAGAAACAGATAGGACAAAAGAGCATAAATTGTATTCTTACGAGAAGTTTAACACTGGAGGTAAACAGAATTCCTACCTTACCTCTATTGTCCCGTGGTAATGTAACTAGTATTTCTGGAACTCTAACTGCAGAGAACTGTTGTTGTGAAGAATGCAAATAACTCACAGCAGTATGATAGTTGATCAAACAAGAAGTACAACATTACACCCTGGTCCTAAAAGTAAACAACTTGAATGTGCCCAGTGCTACGTGGGAGTATTATATGTCTGTGTCAATGGTACACAAGGAGCTTCAAAGAGAAATGGAAAGGGTTAATGAGTTGCACTGGAGCCTTAGGCAGAGAATGTCCATTCAGTGAAGGGCAAGAAACAGCCGTCCCCCTATTTGTCGCCTTCCCTTCCCCTTATTATCATTTTTTGTGAGAGGCAAGGAGGTGGCATTCTGTTATAACTTGGTGCACTGAATGGAATTTTTCCTCCTTTATTTCCTTTGCCCCCAAGAACAAAGCCCTTCTTAAAAGTGAGGAAAAGACTATCCTTTTTCCAAAACAGGGTCACTAGTACGCAGAAACAGTCTAAAAAATTCTGGGTACTCAAGTTCATGAGACTGCTGGGTTCACGTCCTCTGAACTGTAGATTCTGAGCTGTAGATCCTGAAATGGTCCAAACTGTTGAGTTGGCTGATGGTGGTGATGTAATTTGACTAACTTTGGAGTGGTGTTTCTATTGAGTTGATCTTGTATTGTTTTTACGGGGCTAATTTTAGTTTTTATTGGTTTGTCAACTGCCTTGAATTTGTTATTTTATTATATGAAGAGCAGTATAAAATGTTGCACATAAACAAAATGTTGGCCAAGTGTACTGATCCCTCTGATATGTCTGAGAGCTAAGTTTTGCATGTTATTGCCAACTCTACTTGCTGAAACTGCCAGTTGTTTTTTTTAAAAAAGCATACCATATCCCATTCTCAAATTATGCCTTACTACTAAATGGCAATCAGTTTAAAATGTATAGTAGTAACTTTTGCAAGCATGTATAAGATGCTTCTGTATTCTTAACAACTTTTTTTATTAAAACAAACCCATGAAGTGGATGAAAACATTTTTGTCCAAGTGCTGGGCTTTTCTGTACTTACCTTGCCTGGTCTGAACTGGTGAGTCTGCACCAACAAAGCCTGCTGGTTCAGACTATGGCATGGTGAGGCCTGAAAGAGCACCATCTGCCTGCACCGCCTCCAATACTCATGCCAGCTTCAGAGCCAGGACTCAGAGAGGAGAGGGTCCAAATGTTCCAAAGACCAGGAACAAAAGCTTCTAGCCTTCAGAGCAATAAAAAGGACATTTTTGCAGTGTGCCTTGTTGCATTGCTAAAATAGGTCCCCTGTGGTATACCAGACCTCATTACCTCTGTAGTCCAGTATTCCGCCGCCAAGTGCGCCAGTAGATCTTGATATTGAGGTCTACCAGTAAACCGGACTAGGATGACATTTTTGGTACCCTAGTCAGGTCTTCATTTTGTCCTGTGCAGATGGAGTGTACTAGGTGGTGGTAGAGCCCTTCTTATGTTGCATCAGTGTGGAAGGAAGGCCCTTTCTCATATTTCATTAAGCACATGTGCAGAAAGGTCTTTAGGCCCTTTAGAGCCAGATGTGGGAAGGATTAAGACGCGACTTCCACCTAGGGAACCCAATTAGGGACCCCTTGAGGAAGCCGCGCCCGTATTTCGGCATGCAAGAACGGTTCCTTAAATTGGTTTTGCCGCTGAAATCCAGCCCTGATGTAAGACCTAAAAAATTAAATCTTGCATCTGGCTTTCCCCCTCAAACCATTTCGGAAGCAAAGAGGGTGATGTGATGCTCCCTGTGGTACACTGGCCCTACACTGCCAGTGCCTCCATGTGGGACACCGGCCCCACACTGTCAGCGCCTCCAGTCCGAAGCGCTGACAGCTTGGGCCCTGTCTACCAATACTGGCAGCTGGGGGTGAGGCCAGCAGCTGTTTGGGAGGGAAAGTGAGAATGCTTTCCCTCCCGTACAGCTGTGGGATGGGCCAGGTGTAGAGTGTGATTTCTGCTCTACACCCGGAATGCAGGTAGTGTGCCCTGGGAGGGGCTAGGGTGGTTCCAAGCGGAACCGCCGGCCCAGCAGAGTGAATGCTCCGTCCCAGGCTGTCCTACTTGTGTTTGGGAGGCCCTCATGTGAATAGACCTAGGATCATGTCAGCAGTTCTTCCATTTACAAAACTGCACTGTGCTTCTGGGTACACCCAATCAGCAAGCAACCGCAATGCGGTGGAAGCTACTTGAGCAAAGGATTTCCCAGTGATATTCAAGAGGAAAATTCCCCAGTAGCTGCGCTTGCCCAGTTTGATAATTTCAGGTGCAATAACATCCACCCTGGAGCTTTTCCAGTAATAACGGAGCCTATTGCCTTGTTTAGATCATCTAAAGAAGGTATGATCTAGTTCTTTAGTGAAAAGTATGCTTTTGATACTTGCAAACATGGCATCAGCAGTGATATTCTCCTGAGAAGAGAGGTCTTGGCAATATTCAGCTTACCTTTTCACCTGCTTGTCCTTACCTGTAATGATCATGATTATTTCAGTGCCACAGTTATCTTGAGATGGGCCCATGAGCCTTCTTAATCCTGCCATACATACCTTGAGTGCTGCTGTAATCAGCTGACAGCTGAATGTTCTGGGACAGTTTCATTCAGAAGTCACTGATGCATCACCTTGCAGTGGCCTTGGCAACACTTCAAGCTTTTCAAAGTCCTTTAGCAGTGTTAATATGATCATGGCCTTTATCCTTTGAACAATTAATTCATTTGCACTGTAGGCACACTTTGCTGCCATCCTGGAAGCGATCAGTGTCACTGTCTGCACTATGATAACTGTGAATAATAAGGACACATGTCAAAGACCATCTTCATATGATGATGAAATCCATCAAGGCCCATGGCGAGAACTGAGATGTTCCCATGACCCTTTATGTCACAGCCTGATGCTGAAAAATATATTTCCAGGAATCTCTAACCATTTTCATCCATTTTTCCTGCGCCAATAACTAATGCAAACAGCCCTTGAATCGTATAGTCTGAACTCACCGAAGCACTGAAGTCTTCAAGTAAGAACGTATGCTTGAAGACTGCACAGAGGGGAGGCCAGTAGACTCTTTCCTGGCATGAGACAACTTCCAATGTGGAAAGGGCCAAAGAATCCTAGGGGAAAAGGTACCCAAAGAACTTCTTATTTCTTGTCTTCTAGAGACCTAACGGAATGGCTATAATGCAATTGGGCTAAGTAACTTTGGGATGCTTTACCCATTCACACATAGGCAGGCAGGAACGCGTGGGGGGAGGGTGGGGGTGCCATCTGCGGGGCTTAGCCGGCTCGATTGAGATGGCTAGACCCTGCAGAGGCTCACAATCAGCCACAATCTGTTGGGGGAGGTGAGACACTGGTAACCCGGGGTCCGGTCTACCAAGTGGTCCCGCAGCCCCTGGCCCATAGGCAGCTGCAGATTGGCCTCCTCCCACCCAAGAAAGGGGTGAGAGGAAGCCGATCTCGGTGACTCCCTGACTCTTGCAGTCCCGATGGGACTGCAGGAGTAGGGAGCGAACCACCTCCCCCTGCACAAGGCCGTCACTCACCTTGCCGGGCTGGGGTTCCCTTTGCGTAGGCACGCACACTCTTGGTAGACGGGCCCTGTGGGTCCCGTCTAGCAGGCTTGGCACGCCTGCACAATGGGAGCCCCGGCCCAGCAAGGTGAGTGATCAGCATGGGTCCCGCCACCTGTTCGGCCGATTTTCAGCCAATGGTGGCAGGGTGTGTGTGTGCCCGCGGCTGTCAGGGAGGGAAGCGCGCACAAATGCTTCCCTCCCTAGATGGCCGGGGATGCTTCTAACGTGCAGAGACAGACAGAGTACTTTTAAGTGCTCTACATCTCGAACGCGCGGAGGCCACTTGGAGACGCGCTGGGATGGCTTAGCCATCCCGGCAGGGTGTATGCTGCGTCTCTGCATGTCCTCTGGCCATTCCAAAAGGCCTAGTCTGAAAAGGCCTCTAATTGCCCACTAGAGTCAGATTGTTACTGTTGGGCATGAGAGACTAAAATTTAACTCCTGCCCTCAAAATGACCCCTTAGACAAAAGATCTGCCAGTGTAAACCTCATGAACCTAATTAGGATTTTATCAGTAGATATTTTTAGAAGAAGGGTGTGTGTTTGGCCTTGAGCACATTGTTAGCACTCAACTGTAGCTTGCCATCTATAAAATGGGAGTGAAAGCAACCTACTCTGCACTATGGATATCAAACAGCAATTGTAAAACACCCTGCGCTTTAAAACTATGTTGGTCAAACTATAAAAAGCAGCGGCCAAGCAACTGTGCCTCTGGATCACTCACTAGATTTCCTTTGGGTCATCAGCTCTCAAAGGCTCCAGATTCTCAACTGTGCTTCCACTGGTGTTGGCAAAAATCAGAGCCATTTGGTCCAGAAGCATATTTCACTCTGCATTCAGTGTATATCACATGGATTTTGCAGTTAGCCTAGCAGTTTAATGTTCTTAAGTGGAGGATTGGGATGAATTAATTTTAGTCATTCCATTTACTCCTCTGGAATTTTATAAGTCGAGTTCATGGAAGTAATGTATCAGTGCAATGGGAACAAGAAATATATTTGTTCCCATCCTCCTTTATCTGCTTTCCCTTCTGTAGCCCTTGTTGAGTATAACTGAGCTGTGACTGACTCCTGTTTGAATGGATGGGCACTGTGATGCAGTTTTCTTGACAGACATATAGAAGTAGAATGTCATTGCCTACATCTGAGGGGAAGCTGGGTCTTGAACTGGCAACTCTGTGCTTCCAAGGCTGATTGCACTGTGGCCAATCATTTTCTTTCCACATTATCTATCTCAAAGGTGAATTTTCTGAGTTATTTAACACTGAAAGAAAACAGCTTGTCACTTTGCTGATGTATTCTCTCACTCTGAAAGTGAAACTGGATTAAACCTTAAGGCCGTGTTCCTAATACAAGCTTAAAACGGTTTCAAAATGGTTTCGATCCTCACAGTCCCCACGTCAGGTTGGCTTAACACGCTTTCTGCATGTTAAATCGCCCCAAAGCATTGTAAATGTTAACACTCATTTCAACAGATCTCGCTCCGGTTTGTGCGTTTGAAACGTTTTACATTTCTTACTGTGGGAATGGTACTGTTTTAGTGGGATGAGAATGCATGTTTAGGGTTTCCCTCCCCCAATAGCTTGCTTCCAAAGATAGTGATTTCACTGTAAAAATCCACCCCTTAACAGCAGCGGTTACACTGTAGCAATCCACCCACTTCACACCTGATAATAATGTTGCAATTTTGCGTAATTCTTGCTCTTTGGAGTTCTGACCTTTAGAAAGGGAAAGAAAGGAAAGCAGCTGCAGGTTCTGGGAGATGTGTGAATGTTTAAGGCTGTGGCTTTGGAGGTGAGCTGGTTAAGGGGGCTTGAGTTGCTGCTGCTACTGTGTGTCCTGGGCAATGGGGAGAGGAGGGGAAAGAATCGCTGGCTGTCTGGTGCCGTTTTTCATCCATCCAGGCAAGCGGCAGCCACTTAGCTAGGCTTCATGAAGGGGTCAGTTATGGGTGGCGCGTTCATGCCAGGAGGAAGAGGGCAGGGCAGCCCCGAAAAGCGGCTTTTAGAAAGTAGCCACTTGAGTCCCCCCTTGAGTCATGTACGCCACATACAATCCTCAGAATCCGGATCGAATGCAATTAAGTTGAAAGTAATGGGATCTGGCAAATCCGTGTTAGCATCCGATTCTGTTATTTCAGTTTAGGAAAACCATTTTAAGCTTGTAATGGGAACTGGGCCTAAGTGTGACCACAGCCTTGGTGTAGGCCAGTGGCAGCTTGGCTGACCATGGGCCAGTTTCTGTTATCTAGGCCAGTGCACTGAGAATAGTCCATGTCATGTGGAAAGGCCCTCAGACTTTCTCATAAGCACTGAAAACAGCCGTACCAGAACTTGTAATTAACAAAAATATTTTAGAACTGCCATAACTCAGAAGGGACACCACTCAGACTTGTAAAACCTGCCAGAACTCTAAACTGATCATCTGAAGTTTCAAACTCCCCTCATAGTTTTTTTTTTAAAAAAGGAAAGTGCCAGTTGTTGTTTAGATGTTTAGTTGAGTCTGGATCTTTTTGACCTCATGGAACATAGCATGCCATAACCACCTCATCCTCTGCCGTCTCCCTTCCTTTTGCCTTTGAAAGTGCCAGCACTTGCTGCTTGTTTCTGGGAAAGTGTGGCCCAAATAGCTATATGCAGACTTTTTTTAAAAAGGCTGTTTCAATTAGATACTGTGATACAGCCTTGTGTGCACCTGGCCGATGTCTAGACCTCTGGGACTGTGTTGCAGTTACAGCATTTAGTATAGCCCTAGGTTCCTCTAGACAGCAAGAGACAATTCTCAACAAGCCTCCAGGCACAGGAAGCAATCATGGACCTATCTGGTGTCTCTTGGATTGTTTCATTATAATCCCACTTCCGTCCACCTCCCTTTGTTCTTTAAGGATGCTTGGCTGCAGATCCCTAAGTAGGGATGTGCACAAATTATTCATGAATTCGGAATCCTGACAAAGACGTCTGGATTCCGAGATTTGTGGATGGATTGAATAGGGCCCTATTCAAAGGGCCTTATCTGTAGACGAATCGAATAATCCAGTATGCGCAGAAGATTCTACAGATACTGGATGTCCTGGGGGCCTCCTTCCCCTGGCCACCCTGCCCCCAAACCTCCTCCCCCCCGTGACCTCCCTGGCGCCCCCTTACCTGCTCCGGTGGCAGCCTGGGCCTTCTCCAGGGCCCTCTGGAAACACAAACAGGCTTTCTGGGAGGTACATACAAGCCTTCTGGTAAAACCAGAAGGCCTGTATCTACCTCCTGGAAAGCCTGTTTGCAGTTCCAGAGGACCCTGGAAGAGGAACAGGATGCCTCCTCAGTGCTCTTGCTCGCCTCCCCAGGGCCCACTTACCCCAGAAGAAGGTAAGTGGTGCAGAGAATGTGGCAGTGGTGGCAGCGAGGTGCTCAGGTAAGGGGGGGGGAGGGTTTATTCATTCTGGGCACAGATATTCTATAGAATATCCATGCACAGATAGAAATACCTCCACATTGGTGGCTGGCTGGGTGGGTGGGTAATTCGGCTGGAACCAAATTTTTCCACATTCTTTTCAACTTCTATAGCCTGTATCTGGAGGCACCCTTGGGCTGTAATCACACCCATAGTTCAAGACGACCTCTGGCCATCTTCTCTTTGCATTGCTCACATTTTTTTTCTCTTGGGATCTTCTTGGGGGTGGGCTGTGCATCCTCAAGCTGGCTTCTCCAAAGTCTGCTTTTACACAGGACTCAATCCATCTTGGGGGGGGGGGCAGTCCATTTTGACTTGTCATGTGTGAGCAGAGAACCGGGCTAGAGGGACTGACCCATGCTGGGGTGGATGGATCCAGCCTTCCATCCTGCCCAATGCCTGGCTGTGACTGGCACACAGGTGATTTTTTCTGCACACCTCACCCTTTGTTGCATCCCTCTGCACTTCTGCTCAACTCCCAGGAGGTTCATATTTGTGAGGGAGACGAGGCTTTGCAGAAAGATATGACCACCCTGGTAGTTTCTTCTTTGTGTGCCAAGCAGTTTCTACTTTGCTTGTCACCATTCTTAGGATGGCCACCTCTCTCATCCTCCTGTTCTCATTCCCCTTTGTTTGATCTCAAGCTTGTGGACTCTGTCCATCATTTTTTAAAATATATAAATCTATTTTGCCCTAGACTGAAAATGCAATAGATCATATTTCTTTAATTGCTCTCTAGCAGTTTTCTGGAAAACTGGGAGGGACTTAGAAAATAAACGGCCAAAGAAGCACTGTTGGGAGGGGGAGTGAGGGAATGATACGATTCTAAACACAATAGATCGTCATTTTCCTTCAGCAGTGTGCAAAGGAAAGAATGTTTCATTTCAGTAAAAATTAAAACCGTGACTCTTACTGAGAAGTGAAAGTGTTTAGCATCCTTAGTGCTAGGGTCAGATTACAGACTCTCAATTTTCTACGGGAAGGTGCAGGTGCATGCTGATTGGCTATGCCTTGGCTGTATCTATTTGGGGGCTCAGCTCCCTTACCCCAAACAGTACCCTGTGTTAGCATCGAGTTTTCCCTGAGTACCACACAACTCCAAACACACCCCCATTGCCACTATTGATTGACAGAACTTTGTCCTATTAGAATACAGGTAGTGTTGATGCAGCCAAGAGGGATGGAGAACTAAAGGAGACTCGGGGTGATAACACAAAAGGTGTGAGCATAGCAGTCCAAATTGAAGATGATCTGAGGTCTAATTATATGGAATTAGGGTGTGAACAGGATTAGGATGGCTTCAGTTCAGTTTCTTAACAGGATGAACTATTTCAGCAAGGTGTGATCACTGCCTTGGTGTTGGAATCGGTGATCCCCATTAGCAGTGGTAGTTGCTGCTTACAGAAGAGGGTGGGCAAGCTGTAGGGTGGGACAGTTAAAAGAGAGATAAAAGGGGTAAGAACAGGTGGCACTAATGCTAGGTGAGCAACTGTAAGGCTGTAGTTCTATGTACCTATTAAAGGTGACTTCACTGAAACAGTGATTACCCACACATAAGGAGAAAGGGAGAATGGGCTCAAGCTCTGAAAATCTGGGTGTGGTTCAGTACTGCTCACTTTGTCCTTAGGGGCTTACTAGACCTGCCTGGCAAATAATATGGCAGAGAGATCACTAGGATCACCTATGGATTGCAGACAGGTGACTTTCCAGAGATAAGTTTACTGAGAGGAGGAAAGAAGTGGGAGTTTGGACTTGATCTGCCCAGTGACAAACATGCTCACATATAGGTGAAGTTTCTTTGTGGTGGTGTTTTGTCTGTATGGGAGCGGTTGCCATTTTTAGTTTCTGATCTAAACTGGTCCTCTTTGAAGGTCCAGATGTTTGAATCCATAGCTATCCCCCCTTAATGCTTGTTTTTCAATGTTTTATTTGCCAATTTTGATTATTTGCAACACAGAAATCATGAAAACCCTTCTTTCAATGGTCCAGGTAGAATGTCATCTTGCACAACAGTATACAATCATCTCCACAATTCCTTCATAATTGACCGCTGTTGTTGTCCTCCCTCATACAGAAGCCTCTGCCCACTAAAAACATCGAATTTATAGAGGTCAAGAATAACACCATACCACCTCCCCAGAGTCCACTTGGTCTTGTCCTTCCACACTGCTGCTATACCTCTAAATGGTTGTTACTGCAAGTATTGTTGATCAATCCAATTTTTCTTTTGTAAATCAGCCTGAGTGCCTGAGCCTCTATGCCTCAGATATTAATACTGCTATGCAATTTGCAGTCTGCCAAATACTTAGGACTTCAAGAGTTTCATCCTTGTCTGGAAGCTTCACTGGAATCACCTGCTCTGGATCAGGGTTTGTCTAAAATAGAGGGAGCCATGCTAGTGGGGGGCTGGACCTCCCAGATCTACATTAATGTGTGAATCTGGGGCCCTAGATGTTTCATTGGCCCTTAATCTGGATTAAGGCCCTAGGTCCTTTCCACACTTAACTGCAGCATTCTGGGAGAAATTATCTACAGTGTTCTGGGACAGATCAAATTGCCCTGTCCAAAAACAAGTAACCATTTCAAGGTGGGTTACATTGCAGGTGAATGGAACAGAGAGTGATTGTAGCTGGAGTGGAACAGAGAGTTCTCAGAGGAAGTGGTAAGTGCTCTGAAAGCCAAGAATAAAAATTCCTAGCCTTTGGAGCTTCTGGTCTGGCCAGTTTTGTGGTGGACCCACTTCTGGTGGTACTTCCTGGATCATTTCTGAAGAGTCCCCAGTAATATATTGGCTTGTAGGGACATGCTGTTTGCATACCCTAGTGGTCCAGTTTGCTGGTGCTGGGCCAGCCAGAAACCTAGCTCGGTCCATGGTTTGTCCAATGTAGATAAAGTCTTGCCCTTGTCTACACTAACTTATGGACTGGTGGAGTTTTTTCTGGAATAAGGGAGAGTATGGAAAGGGCCATAGAAACTTAATCTGGAGTTTGTTCTGGAATAAGGGATGGCATGGAAAGGGCCAAAGACACTCATAAGTATACTGATTTTGTGTAGCAGAATTAAGAGAGAAGGAAGAGAGAAGGAAGCTGGGTGAGCACCTTCCATCAAGCTCCCAGCATTGGCCCCTCCCAACTGCCACCAGACGGGCCATGAAGAAACCACCTTGCCTTGGGAGAGGAAGAGAGAAGGAAGCTGGGTGAGCACCTTCCATCAAGCTCCCAGCATTGGCCCCTCCCTCCCAACTGCCACCAGACGGGCCATGAAGGAACCACCTTGCCTTGGGAGAGGAAGAGAGAAGGAAGCTGGGTGAGCACCTTCCATCAAGCTCCCAGCATTGGCCCCTCCCTCCCAACTGCCACTAGACGGGCCATGAAGGAACCATCTTGCCTGTGGGGAATGGAGGAGGAAAATAAAATAAAAGTTTTTACCTTTGCAAGGACTCTGCTGCCGCCAGAGCACCCCTGTTCCCTCCCACACCATTTTCCTTTTGTATCTTGTCTCTTTAGATTGTAAGCCTGAGGGCAGGGACCTGTCTAAGATTAATATAATATTGTAACCTGCCCTGAGACCTTCGGGTATAGGGCGGGATAGAAATACAAATAAAATAAATAAATAAATAAATAACACAGTGTCCCCCAGGAGTGCTAGTAGAGCTCTTACACTATGCTCTCTAGATTTTTATCTTTTTGTTTTTGCTGGAATAGGCTTTAGGAAAGGGGAGGATTTTTTCTGTATCACATGAAAGCATGGGGAGGAGCTTTGGACAGGCAGAGATGGGAGACTGGGAGAAGAGATTCCTTGGCACTGAACCTCATTTTGTTGTGTCAAGAGAACAAAGACATGAGATGTGTGTTAAGTCTTTTAGTGTGTTGTCTCCTGAAATCATGTGGCATTCTTGCAGATTTGATTTTGAAGAATGAGGTAAAACTTGAGCATGGTTAGATCCTTACACATTTGGGCCCAGGGAAGTCTTCTTGGGCCACACCATGGTCTTCCTCAATAGGGCATTCATCACTACATAGCAGTGCACATAGCATGTGCTTGTGCCTGTGCTATGACTGAACAAAAAGATGTCAGGATGCTGTGCTACTGGAATCATACTGTTGTCAAAACAAGGTGTGGTCCCAGCCTTGATTGCTTTCATGTCCAGACATTTATATGGTTGCAGAGCAAATGAGGCAAGATCTGCCACTGAGACAATCTTGAGCTCAATCAGCAACTTTGAGTTCCTAAACCTTAAACACAGCTGGTCCAAACAAATCATTCCATGCCACATGGATTTCATAGCTCTGCAAAGCCCTTGCATGCTATAAGGGAGCCGTTGCACGTATGTTATGTACGAGCTAAACAATGTCACTGTTCCAGAACATAGCAATCAAAGGAATTCTTTTCATTTCTTGTTCACATTTTTGGCCAAAACAGATTTTCACACCTTTGATTACACAACCTGGAGTAGCTGAAGTTTCCTGAGAGTGCTGTGTAAAACTGAAGAGCTCTTGCCAAGGTCTCTTACCAAGGTCTAACAAGTGCAGAAGCTTTTTTTTGTGTGTGTGAAGCAATGCTTGCTGAATCATAAAGAGTGCGCTGAGAAATGTGGACAGATGGCCTAGGAACATTTTCTGACTCTGACAGTATCACAGGATTACTGCATTGAAAGGGAGGACAAAGTATAGCCAGGCGGTAGGCTTGTTGTCAGTCTGGAAAAAGCCAGGCTAAATCCTTAACAGGCCAGGCCATCTACATTGCTTGACCGATTAGATCATGGAGTGAACAAAACACAGAGCAAGGACAAGATTGGAGTGACAAACAGGCCTTGAATTGCTAATAAATGGGAAAGCAGCATTTCAATGGAAGAACTGTAACACAGAAGCAATTGTTTGCCTGATGACTGCATCACATTTGATACCAGAAGTGTCAATCAGAGTGCCCTGGGACTTTTCAGAACGCATATGATTGCAGCCGGAAAAAGACTATTAGTTGACATGTGTGATTATTTTTAGTAGCACTCAGAAGGGAAGGTTGGCTAGATGGCTGGCTGGCTGGCTGGCCAATCGAAGGGGTGGGAGGGCATGAGCTTTTTTACAGAGTTCAGAGAAGAAGGAGGAACTGCATGAAGACTGGGGTGCAGAAACAAAATAAATCAGTTGGTATTTCTTCCAACGGGCTGAGGAATGACTACCTGAACTTTCTCAGCTTTAAATATGGGTAGATTACTGTAGTACATGCCAGCAATGTGGATATATACCAAAGGTAATCCATAGTTTCCTAGTGGAGGAGGAAAAGAATCTGGAGCTGAGGCATAGGAGGGAATCCGATGTACAAAATCGTGCCTGTTCGCACTTACCTGTCTGGAGGAGCTGCTGCCTCCAGCATCTGGGAACAGCCACAATCCTCCAAAGCTGTGGAGACATTTTTACTTCTCTACAGCTGCATCAGGAGCTGCTGGCAAGAGCCTGGTGAGCTCCCAGATGCTGTGTTTGCACTTTCTTCTGGTGTGAACGCTGTGTGTGGAAGGGGTAGGGCTGTTGTGACTGCCCACATGCATGCCACATCGTGATTGCCATGGCAATGGCCAGACACTTGCACGTTCAATCATGGGTGCTGATATGATAGACCGCTCTGCAACAGCATCTGAAAACATCACAGAATGGCAATCGCAGCAGCAAGGAGGTGGAACTTCCAGCTTTGGACACAGTGGCAGAGGCTGGTAAACAGGAGGACCCTTTGCATTTTTGGCCGATAATGGATGCTTTGGGGAAGCTTTCCTCATGACAAGTACGAATGGTCCACCTTTACCAGAAGTTTACCAGCCCTAGTTCACAGCAGCCTAATCAGCTAAGTGCAGAAAGGGCCTTGGTGTCTTTGCAGGCAATGATCACTATTGTTGTTCCAAAGAGAATGTGCATCTTTGCAGTCTCACCTTCACAGTGTATGTTCTTCAGTAATATACCCATGGTATTCCTGCTTCCAGTCTATGAGTAGATGCCCCATCCTTCCTTGTACCAGATCAGACAGCAGCTTGTGGCGCTGCCGCTGTCTATACCAGTATGTGCAGCCCCTTGTTCTAGGATATAATCCAGATTAAGGCTTAGTGTAGAAAGCATGTAAAATATCCTAAAGTTGTTCCATCTGACTGTAGCCTCCCTGACTCTGGGAGGCACTATATGCCAGCTGTTAGTTGTTTCTATCTTGCTTGCTATTTGCGAGTGTTCACATTCATGAGTGCCCCCCCAAACAAAACCCTCACAAATAATGAGGGAGGGATAGCTGTAACTGAGAAGCATACTATGCTTCCTCAAAGCACAATCCGGGTGCTTTCAAATGTTTGCCTTATCGGGTGGTGCTGACAACTGCCAGCAAGATAAGCGCAGCATCTGTGCAGCTTTGGCATTCATTCTGTGACTCTGTCGTTGTTTTGTAACCGTATCTTGATTTTGGCATTTTACCCATTAAATTATCTGTAAGTTTCTGAAACATGTCCTATAACTGCCATGAGGAGTGTGCTTAGCAGACAGTTAGACCCTAGCAGACCCTTTTCACCGCTTTGGGGTTCTTTTTGTTTTTGAGTAACAAAAGCAAAACACAGAACTTAAAAGGTCTACTAAAAATATATATCTATTTTCTATCTAGTTCCGTCAGTTGTCTCCCCATTACTTTCCAGAGCAAGTTCTCATAAATGCTACGATAAATGCCCTTGATGGTCTGAATTGTGTCCATGACTGTAGCTGCTATGGCCCTGCCAAATGGAACACCATTTGGGGCTTTACTAATTTTCTGCCCTTTTTGAATGAGCTGCTACTTACAGTTAGTGGTCATAATAGCAGATAGGCACCTTCCACTGGAATTTGGTTGCTAGGAGCTACCTTTGTTTATATAGCAAAGAGAGAACATGCCCTAAAGCTGTGGCACAGCTGGCCATGTAAGTTGAAGAAGCAAAGTCCCCCCCCCTCCCCAGAAGCAACTGTCATCTGAGGTGGAAGTATTTAATACTGTGGGATGTCAAAGCCACAGCTTCCTGTAAAAAAATAAATATAGCCCTCACCTTGGGATGAGTTTTTAATCTGTGAGGGTGTCTCCATTGCGGATGGCTCTCCTCAGTGGGAGCTAGCTAAGGTGTGCCCCCAGCTTCATGTCTGCACGGTGAACCATCTGAGAAGGGTTATCTATGCCTGAGCATGACCAATGTTCACAGGCATGGCAACATCTTTGCACTGTTGGCAGCCATTTTGCTGTGCCATGGGGCCTCATCAGGGAGTCATTTCTTGCACGCTGAGCTTTGGGGATCTTTGACAGTCCTCTAGGACACTGTTACCTCTCCCCAAATGCCTTAGGAGTGGGAAATGTGGAGTCTGGACACTCTAGAGGCTGATAGAAGATGTTTGTGCCTCACTGTGGAGATATAGTCTATGCCACTTTTACATCCATTGCCCATAAGTTTATTCCATTGCTTTCCCCACTAACTAATGGGGAATCTTTGGCCTTCAGAAAATGTGTGTGTTTTTAAAATTAAAGAAAAACAACCTATTTATTCTTATTAGTGTATTTCAGGCAATTGTCACTTCTTCCCTTCCTACATAATGTGACCTAATTTCAGGTAATTGCAGTCTATGAATATAAAACCCTTGAGTTTGGCCCCAGCCCTGATGACTTCAAAGTTGCCAGCCAGGGTTTTAAAGTCCTGACCAGGACTTTTGGGGCCGTGTACCCAGGAGTGCCACATTTGCAGTGCTGCTTCCAGGCACCTGGGCAAAAGGGACAAGCCTGGCATACGAGTGTACCATCTGTAGTCTGCAACTTTTAATGGGCCCACCAGTGAAGTGGAATATGGCTCCCTTTTGGCACCATATCACACTCCGCAGTCTAGTCCAATGCAGACTAGCTGTTCTACCTGGGCCCAGGGCCTCTACTATTGTCCACCACCCTTGGGGCCTCACACTAGGATCAACTGGCAGTTGGGCCAGTTGGGCCAGGAAGAAGATAGGCCAATGGGCAAGAAACTCACAGAAATCGATCTTATCTCCCATGCTATTTAACATCTATATGAAGCCGTTGGGAGAGGTCATCAGGAGATTTGGAGTAAGGTGTCATCAGTATGCAGATGATACCCAGCTCTATCTCTCTGTACCATCTGAATCAGGAGAGGCAGTTGAAGTCCTTGACAGGTGTCTGGAGGTGGTAATGGGCTGGATGAGGGCCAATAAATTGAAGCTGAATCCAGACAAGACAGAGGTGCTGTGTGTCACAGGGTCTTGGGTCCATGTAGTTGGGAGATACCTTGATGGGGTTGCAATGCCCTGGAAGGGACAGGTGCGTAATTTGGGGGTTCTCCTGGACTCCACACTAACACTTGAAGTCCAGGTGGAGGCTGTGGTCAGGAGCGCCTACTCCCAACTATGTCTAGTCCGTCAATTGAAGCCTCTTCTGGACAGAGATGACTTGGCCACAGTTATCTATGCTCTAGAATGGACTACTGTAATGCACTGTACATGGGGCTATCCCTTGAAGATGGTTTGGAAATTGCAGCTAGTGCAAAATGCAATTGCTAGAATGCTGACCGGAACATCTAGCCGGATGCACATCACACCGGTCTTGAAAAAATTGCACTGGCTGCCAATTCGCTACCGAGCCCAATTCAAGGTTTTGACTTTGACTTATCAGGCCCTAAATGACTTGGGCCCCAAATATCTAAAGGAACGCCTTCTCCCGTATCGACCTGCCCGTGCCTTAAGATCAAGCGGTAAGGCCCTCCTGGTTGTCCCACCACCTTCAGCAGTGAGGTTGGTGGGCACCCGGGAGAAAGCCTTTTCTGTGATGGCCCCCAGACTATGGAATAGCCTCCCCCTCGAGGTGCGTCCTGCCCCTTCTTTATATATATTTAGGAGAGCAATGAAGACGCACCTCTTTGCCCTGGCCTTTGGCTGAGCTGCTTATGTTCCCTCCCTCAGAACAGACACTATCATTTTAAACATATTGTGTATTGTTTTATATTTGTTGAATTTTTAATGTCTTTTAATGTATATTCTATTTTAATCTTCTGTTACCTGCCCAGAGACCTTCGGGTATGGGGCAGGATACAAATGTAAATAATAAATAAATAAATCAAACTAACAGGAAAAAATGAGAATGAGCAGTAGCAAGAGACCTACCACAGTGCAATGACCATGTGTGTAAGGAAATAGGCAATGTTTGGATTTCTCAGACTGGATGAAAAGAATATCTGAAGATTGGGTGGACCTTAGAAGGATTTAGAGCTGAGTTCTAACTTGCAAGGAGTGTTTGTGTTTGGTTTTAGATTTGGATATGGATTTGACTCTTCAGGGTGGCACAGTGTTGCTGTGTGTTCGAACTTTTCTTCAGCTCATCATGAAATCCATGCAAAAGGAAGGAAGAAAGAAAAAGAATGGATGGGTCCTTTCCCAGCTCAGGCTGGGCTTTTTCATGACCTCCTTTTCATAGCACTGCTCTAGGCTACATTTAAGTATTATTTGGAACAGTTTTTTATATCGCCCAGAGTAAATATAATAAATAAAACGAAATGGAATAAATCTGTTAAAATCCGTAAAATAAATCTATAAAAAACTATTAAAACAACAACCATAAGAACTTAAGAAGAACGCAAGAGGAGCCCTGTTGGATCATGCCTCAGCACTTCTAGCCAACAGTGGCTCACCAATTGCTTATGGGCATCCTGCAGCAGAAAACAAAGGTGATGCCTTCAACTTCCCTGCAAATGACCTTAAGAGGCACCATTCCCAACCAAGTGGTGGTATCTAGGCATCAGTTCTAGTAGCCATTGATATACTTGGGACCTATTCACACTGTGGTCTCCAAGTGTGCCCTGCCTTCCCAGAAGTACACTAACTGTTGATTACGTGTGGAAAATGAAATTGTGCGCTAGTTATAGCTGGGTCATTGTGCAAAAACGTCCCTGGTGTCCATGAATTTGTCTAACTATTTTAAAGCTATCCAGACTGATGACTGTCTTTTAACAGTAAATTCCATGGACATAGGTAAAAAACAAAAAACAAAAAACCCTTCCCCTTGTTGGTCCTAATTTTCCTGTCCACAAGGGCAGCCCTTGTGTGATTTTTCTCTATTATCCTTTTTCACACCATCCATGATTTGTATCCTTCAATCAGTTCACTTCTTAAATGCTGTTTTTCAAGGTGTTTTCAAAATAGTTTTGTTTTATCCAATTCACTTTTATCCCACATTTTTCATAGTTATATTATTTTCTGATTGCTAGTTACATGTGTACTGAATCTTGTATATCATACAATATTATGGGTGAATCTTCACACAGGAAATACATCTTTCTTCCAGGAAACACTGAATCTAGCCTATAAAAATGGATCTTATTTGTTTGTTCATAATATGCTTGCCTCCATAGTAAAACTCCCAGGGCAGTTTATACACACAGTTGGCAATTTTGGAATAGAGAAGCAAAGTCAACCTCCACACACAAATATCATCGGGCCTTATGTGCATTTCATGGTAGATGACTTTTTCAGAAAACTGAATTCTAAGGGTCCTTTCTTCACTGAGCCTTATTTTGGACTATATCCCAGAATAGGGGGGCTGCTATCTACATTCTGGTGTAGATTACATCCTATTGTCTGCACCAGTGCATGGACGGTATCCCCCCCTTTTTGGGATATAATCTGGAGTGACGTCCAGCGCAGAAAGGATCTAGATATCTGAAATGGCTTGGTGTTGGTTCAGATGATGCACGCTTGGCAAACCACCACCCTCTTTAAGCTGTAATAAAGGAATGTGGTGTGCAAAGATGAGTTTCTATGGGTTCATCAGCTTCCCCTTCAGCCTTGGCTGTGGCCAGTCATGGTACTAGACCTGATATTTTGTTTGACTTTCATGTGTTCATTCTGTGGTTCCAAACAGGATGCTTAAGTTCTTTGGAGACTGGGAAACCCTGTGCTGAAGGATTGTCCAGCGAAGGGCAGTGACGATCCTCAGCTCTAGATGTGTCTAAAGAGCTGTAAATGGGAATGGAATGGCAGGAATTAATGGACTGTTTGAGGTGGTGAAACTCTGCCTTTCTAGAAGTCCAGAGGCAGCTATAAAACAAAACAAACCCAGCAGCATCCACTTAGCAGTTCTTCAGGTTTTGCCATTTGTTTCAAGCTGCACCACTGGTGCATTTTGCCAGATATTCGTTGCAAAGTTGAGATGTAAAGCTAAAGCAACTGGCTTTCAGTTCCTGGGTTTAGGGACAGAATAATAGAATTATAGAGTTGGAAGGGACCTCTAGGATCATCAAATCCAACCCCCTGCCCAATGCAGGATTTCTGAAACCACCCAGACAGATGTAGATCCAGCCTCTCTTTGAAGACTTCCAGCGAAGGAGAACTCACTACCACCTGTGGCAACCTATTCTATTGACTGATTGCCCTCACTGTCAGGAGGTTTTTCTCTAATATCTCATCTGTATTGACTCCCATGAAGTTTCATACTGTTGTTTCTAGCTCTCTTATCTTGTGCAAGCCGGAATAGTGACAATCCCTCTGCACTGTGACAGGCCTTCGGATACTTAAAAACCATTATCATGTCTTCTCTCAGTCTTCTCTTTTGTAAGCTAAACATTCCTAGATTCTTCAACCTTTCCTCATAGGACATGGTTTCCAGACCACTAACCATTGGGGTAGAACTTCTTTGGACTTGCTCTAGTTTGTCAATGTCTTTTTTGAATTGGGGTGCCCAGAACTAGACACAGTACTCTAGATGAGGTCTGGCCAAGGCAGAGTAAAGAGGAATAATAACTTCTCGTGATCTATACTCTATATTCCTCTTGATGTATCGTAGGATGGTGTTTGCCTTTTTTGCAGCTGCATCATATTGTTGATTCATGTTCATCCTGTGATCAACCAGTACACCCAGATGTTCATGGTCAGGACTAAAGAAGGATAAATCTTACTTAGAATGGATGCTTAAGTGCTGCCTCCAAATTGGAGAGATAAGCAGGATGGCTCTAAAGACTGTTTTCAGGGAGCTGAAAGCAGGTGAAGGTTTTGCCTCTGTCTTCTGTTTGACATTGCACATAAGCAATTGTTGGGCCATTGTGTGAGGCGGGATGCTGACCTAGGCCTGATCCAGCAGGGCTTCTCTTGTGTTCTTCTTATGTTCTTATGTTAGAGTGCTCTGAGCAGGTCCGAGAATATCCACAATTTTTCCCCTCCAAGTGCTACAATTCTGTGTTCTTTTAGATGCAACATACATCTCTGGCCATTGTTCAGTGGTACCTCTAGGTCTCTTTTCAGACCTAGCTCTGCATGTGCTTCCTACTTTGAATTAGAGCTAAACAAAGGTCCTGAAGAATTAACCAGAGTGCACATGGGATGGTATTTCTGGATGTGTAAACATTTGGCATATATTCAGTTTGGATCAGCACTGACCTCCAATGCCTCTGCATTAATGGACAACATTTGGCTCACATTTTCTGTTTAAAGCATGAAAGACAATATGTAACTCTAGCCTAGGCATGCATATTTATTCAAATGTATGCACTGTAGGTATTGTCTGCACTTCCAGCTGTTAAAAGAAGCACATTACATGGAGTTAGAATAATAAATCCACCTAGTATGGTATTGTCTACTCTGGCTGCCAGCAGCTGCCAGCAGAGCGGTCTTTTCCTGCTTCTCTTAATGCACCAACTAAAGAGTTCCCTTTGTTGTTATCTTGGAAGGCTTTCTTGGAAGACATGTGGAACCAGGTCCCGTTTGCTGCTGACACTTGGTGTTGGAGCTAACTGGTTTGGCAGGACAAAAGATGCCCAGGTGCCAAGTTCTTGGATAGATTTCTTACTAGATGTAATCTCTCTTCTTTGTTAAACTGCTTGCTGAACAAAACTGGAATTTGTTGGCTGAGGAAAGGAAAGGAATTAACTGCTGGAACAGGGGTTATTTCTGGGTGAACACATTGCAAGGGCAGATCTTCAATTGGCATAAAAGCTTCTAATTGTTTAGAGGAATGTTGGTGTTAGATTTGAGGGTGGGAATGCCCATTTTTTTCATTCAAACTCCTTGGGTCCAATGTGGCTTATGAAGGTTTTCTTTTTTGCCTTCTGTTTCTTTTGCAATAGATTATTTGATCTAATCATTTTTGCCTTGTAATATAACAGACAAAGGAATAAGGACACTCTTCAATTGAAGGCGATTCTTCCACTCATCTTCTCATGTCTGAAATCAATGGGTTTGGAATTGATTCCAAACACGGGGAAGTGTGAACAAGATCATCAGCACCATCTGCCTAACAGCACTGGTCCAGTCCAACTCACACCACGGCCTCCAACCTTACACAAGGTTTGTGGCCAGACTTCCAAACCTCCAAGGGCTAGAAACAAAAGTTTCTATCCTTGGGGCCTCTGAGAAATGTGTGTTGGTGGTGTGCTACAGTACACCACTAAAATGCATCCCCTGGGAATCCTGAATATGAGAGATGTGCTTTCAACACCTCACATGTTCTGTATCAGGGCCACTGCTCCTGCTGGTAAACCCAATTAAATGGGTCTACCAATAATCCCAATCATGGGTTCCCTGAGCAGGAACACAGTCCATTTAAAGCAGATAGAGCCACACCGGTGAGAAGCAGGGCCTCACAGATCTGCATTAATGTGTGGATCTAGAAGCTGGGATGTCTACTACACAAGCCTTTAATTTGGATTAAGGGCCAATGCAGATAGGCCCTTACAAGGTGGCTGGAATGAGAAGTCAGAAACCTAGGTTAAAGCAGGGGGGAATTGTCTGAGAATACATTTTTGTATATACTGCAGTCCTCATAAATTTATTTTGTTAAGAAAGGGAAAGCTAGGTTTGTTCTTGTTTGTTGCATGTTAGCAGTAGTTCATACTCTTCTCAAGATGATTTTTCAGGACCCTAAGGCCTTGGTCAACTTTTCTTTTTTTGGATAAGATCCTGGAGGTGGAGGCAATCCAAGCGCAGACAAACTTGGATGATATGGTTGATATGAATTTCCTAGAACCATTTCAATTTAGCTTCAAGACAGGCCATGGTATTGAGACTATCCTAGTGGATGACATTTGGTGGGAGAGATATAGGGAGAGTACAACCCTTTTGGTCCTCCTGGATCTCTCAGCAACTTTTGTTACTGTTTACTACTGGATCTCATTGGAGCACCTATGGGGGTAAAGAATCAGGGGCATGGTATTTAAGTGTTTCTAGTCCTGAGGCCTATGCACACTTAGGCTGGTAGTCAACAATTAGTGAACTTCTGGTGAAGGGCTTCCTCACTTTGAGTAAGCTCTTACAGCTTCCAAGCATGCTCTGCCTTCCCAGAAGTTCACTAAATCGTGCTCCACACCTTTACCAATGTTACTCAAAAGCTTTCCTGAAGCATGCAGCAGCATGATCATTAGCTCTTCTTCTGGTTCCCTGCTGTCAGTGGGCGGGCGGGGGAGTGGGGTGGTGGCATCCATGTGGGCATGTTGGCATTGGCAGCCATGATCGATCACTGACTTCTGACATGACTGAACCACCAATCCCTGGGAGTGACACCGATCCCTGGGAGTGTCATTAAGTCACAATAGGGCCATTTGATCAGCAACTGAGTAATGGACACTCTGCATCTGATCACGGGTGCTGATGTGATCGGCTGCAACACACCCCTCTGCAACGGTGTATGAGCATGTTACAGATTGGCCAGTCGCGGGAGTGAGGAGGTGGAACTTCCAGCTCCAGATGCAGCAATGCAGGCTGGTAAACAGGAGGACCATTTGCACTTCTGGCCCACACTGGATGATATGGGGAAGCTTTCCTCCTGACAAGTGTGAATGGTTCACCTTTACCAGGAGTTTACCAGCCCTAGTTCATGGCAGCCTAATCAGGTAAGTGCAAAAAAGCCCCTGGTTCCATGCCGGATTCCAGAGAATTTTGGTTGGCACCTTGAGAATTCATTTGCAGGGTGTCCGAAGGTTCTGTCCTTTCCCTAATGATTTTTAACATGTTAATGTAGTCACTGGGAGAGATCATGTGGGTTTTTGGAGTGAGGTGCCATTAATACACTGATTACACTCAGGGTGCATCCCCATGGGGCTGCCCCTGATGCACTGTGGCTTTGGGGCAGCCTTAATGCGAATTAAGATTCACATTAAGGAGTCCCCATGGCAATAGAGGACAGGGCGAGTTCAAGGCAAATCCGCCCATCCCCATGAAACCATGGCAAATCCTTGCATTGGGATGCTGCTGTTTTCTCTAACCCCCCAGGTAAGGGCCTGATTTATGCAAACACTCACCTGGAAGGGGAGATGGGGTCCAATGAACTGAGACTAAATCCTGACAAGGTGGTGATGCTGTGGTTACCAGGTTCTGAAGTAAAGGAAGTAGGAGGATGTCCTCTTCTTGTGGGGTTGCACTACTCTGGAAAGGAAAGGTGCAAAGTTTATGCATGAGATTCAGGCTGCAGCAGGAGTGCATATCTCCAGCTCTGATTTATTAGACAACTGAAACCCTTCCTGGAAAGAAATCATTCAGCCACAGTGATACATGACCTCTAGGTTGGATTATTGAAATACTCTTTAGGTTGGACTCACCTTGGAGACCATTTGGAAGCTGGCACCCACACAGAATGCTGCACCCAGGTGGCTCACAAGTGTGTGCAGCTGAGCTCACCAAAATGTACACTGGGTGCTGATTCACTTCCAGTCCAAATTCAAAGTGTTGAGGAATCTGGCTTTTAATACCTTGAATGATTTGGGATCCGGATACTTGAAGGACTAACTTCTCCTATATAGTCCTGCTCATCACCTAAGATCTTTGGAGAAGACTTTATTGGCTATTTCATCCCTTCAGTGGTGAGTGATGTTACAATAGTAGCACAGTTTGGTGCTCAGCCCTTCTGTTGAAACTGTAGCTGCTAGTTGCTATTGAAACTTTTGGTGGTTATGTGCCAGTTATAAATTTGCTCTGTGTTCTGACTCTTCTGACCTTCCCCTATCTTCTTTCCTTTTTATGGCACTTATGACTCATCTCACCTTTTCTCCAAAGAACTGAAAACAGTGCACAGTACTGCTCTCATACCCTTCATATTATCCCTACAACCACCCTATGAGGTAGGCTAAGCTGAGAAGTTGTGACTGGCTGAAGGTCATACACCGTGCGTCTTCACGGCATCGTTATCTCGAATTCAAAACGTTTTGAGTCCTCCCAGTTCAGACGGCAGTTCGGCTTAACACGCTTCTTCCATGTTAAACCACGTTAAACCGTTTTGAAATAAATCCTGATTTCAACAGGTCTCACTCCGGATCATGCACTTGAAACGTGTTTAAGTTTTTACTGTGTGGACAGTACCATTTTCAAGGATGAGATTCCGTGTTCAGGGTGCCCCTCCCCCAATCGCACTGTATCCAATGGCTGTCCGTATTCTGCGGATGTCATGGGGGGGGGGATGTTTCCCTGCCTGATCTGAAGCAAAAACTTTTTTTCTGATCGCTTCTTCTCTTGCAAGCCTGAACTTCTTGGAGCAGCCTTCACACAGCAGCGCTACAGCTCTGGAGTGCGTGCGGAGAGTTGGGGGGGGGGAGAGATGGAGAGGAGGGGATTGGGCAGGAGGAGGCTATCAGCGTTTTGGATTCCCCTGGGGTGGGCAAGAAGAATTTGGCTGAGGGAGCCCGGCCGGAGAAAGCCTAGCTAGTCTTCCCCTCCTGGGGAGGGAGCGAGCCGGTAGACACACACACGCACACAGGCAGGCTTTCATGACAGCTATAAAATCAGACACTTTTGCTACTCCCCCCCCCCGCCCTCACACAGGAGCTACAGTGTAGCAAGAAAGCCCCTTCACTCTCGATTAACGATGTTGCGAATTTGCACAGTTTCAGAAGTTCAGACCTTTGAAAGTGAAAGGAGGCGAAGCAGCTGAGATTCTGTTTAAAGGAATGGGGCTTTACTTGCTGCTGCTGCTGCTGCTGTGTGCTCTGAGCAATGTAAAAGCCCCTCACTCCCCTCCAGCCCAACCTCTGGGGGCGAGGGAAGTATGGGTGGGAAAGGGGGATCCGCAGACTTCTTCGATGGGGGTGATGAGGGAAGAGCACAAAGCTGGAAGAAAAGGGGGAGGGAAAGGTGGTGCAGAGGAAAGGAGGCAGAGAGCTGCCCAGCCATGAGGGAGAGGTCTGATCTCTGTTACTTTGAACTGAGAGGGGCTGATCCTGGGAGGAAACAGCAATCAGAGAGAAGGGGTGGGCTGGCAATGGGCAGGGAGGACTTGCCCGTGGGGCCTCCCAAGACTGAATCCGAGATAAGGTTGCCGGCGGGATGCCCTTGACACGGATCAAGTTGAAAGCCAGTGGAGACAGTTTTGTTCTGGTTCAGTTATTTCGGTTTCCTTAAACCGAATTAAGGCATGCCGTGCGGATGCAGCCACAGTGATTTTTCATGGCAGAGTGGGGATTTGAAATCTGGAACCTCAATTCTAGCTTGGTAGATTGACAACCCCGCTTCTAATTACTCATGAGACTTTCCTATTAGTCAAGACTGATTCCTTTGGTTCTTGTATCTTTGTAACTTAATTTCAATTTGACCCCCTTTTTCAGTTTCATGGGAACTCTTGCTATTCTTGATTCTTTCATTTTAGAGTAACTTTTTGTTTTTAATGGGCCACCTCCTTTCTGGTTTACACTCTAATTTAAATTTTTAAGGAGAATGGACCAACTTTTCTCCCTGTTAGCCAAGGAAAATTATGTACATGGAAGGGCAGAAAGGGTGAGCTACTCTTATTTTGTAAATGGGGTGAGAATGACCTTTACTAAAACAAATGCAGATGGCTAGGAAATGAATGAAGGGTGCACTGTTTTTACAAGTGCCTTTGGAGACAAATAAACATTCAAAAGTTAAGTCAGAACAGCCTTGGCAAAATTACCAATACTTTTCTGGATTTTGCATTCCCCCCCCCCCCCCAAACGCAGCAACTGATCTTCTGTGAGGAATACATAGACACACAAACACACAAACACACACATACTACCAAGATGAATTGAAAAATCTAAATTATTTATTATGTAAATTTTACATTTCTATATCACGTTTCACCCTAAAGTCTCAAAGTGGTCACACAATACAATCAAACAAAATTACAAATATTACACACAAAAACACATTCACTCTGCTTGCGATCAAGCTATCTCTGGGAGCTGATGGAGGAACTTCCCAGCATTCTCTTTCTCCTCCTCACAGGTGAGATGCTTCTTCCGGAGAAAGGTGAGGGGAAGGACTGCTGGTAGCTCATGGAGAATCTTCTCAGCTTGCTCTTTCTCCTTTGCTTCCCTCAGAGAAGATGGCTGTTCTGGTGCCATTGTGTTACACAGGTGAATTGTTTAACTAGCTGTCTTCACTGAAAATGAGGGACCATCTAAGGCTATGATTCAAAACAGCCCCCAAAAGCATCTTAGAGGGCTTGTCCCCATGATCAAAATACTGCGAGGCAAACCTGAGTTCACCTCGGACCATCCCCATGAACAGCCTCTAATCTGGGCTACATTTGGGGCAAACGGCACAAATCTGCAGCAAAACCCGCTCCCTTTCCAACTGTTCTCACTCTGAATTAGGAGGCAAACACGTATTATCCTGATTCATGGGGATGCTCCCGGGTTATTGGGGGAGGACTTTGGCGATCGGAGCATTAGCAGGTTTCGCTGTCCCTGCCATGTGCGCTGCAATCACAAGTGCTTGGGGGAAAAAAATAAGGCAGCAAAAAAATTCAGCTGAAATGAACTTTCATTTGCCCTCCCTGGCTACAAGCATGCCCCCCCTTGCCTGATCCTGATCCCCCGATTGGCAAGGCATGCGTGGGTACAGGGGGAGATTTTCCGCATGAGTGCTGGATCACTCATTCTCTGCAAAAAAGCTATGGCTTTAAAAGCTAGGATTTGAGACCGCTAATGGTAGTAGCTGGAGGCGTGGGGGACCAGAAGGGCATCATTGAACAGAAGATAAGAAAATGGATCCAAGCTGCAAACGTTTAGGGGGAGGCTGATGTGAACACGAGGCTAGCTGTCAAGTGGAGGGGTGCTTGCAGGTCCGCTAAAGTCAGAGCCGCGGCTTCAAGCCATGAGCCCTTTTGCCATCCTGTTTTGCCCCCCTTTTGTCCCCCCCTTATTTCTGTTGTGTGTTGTGTTTTTGGAGGTGCAGTGACACGTTTCCCAGGGATTTCCCCTGTCATCGCTGCACTGTGCAGGACAGGGCATGGTGACGTCAGCTGGACTTCCAATCAGGACAGAGGGGGTGGAGAAAAAAGGATGCGGTTTCCCCAATGCAAGGGTTTACCACATTTGCTTGGGGACAGGTGGATTCAAATTAAACCCGCGCACTCCTCAACTGCATGGGGACATCTTAATTCAAACCACAATGCTGATTAAGGATGCCCCGATTCAGTAGCGCAATGACTGGAGACCATGGGGACGCACCCTAAGACACCTCAGAGAAGGCCTCCAGGTTGGATTCTTCACACACCAGTCTGCCCTTAGCCCTCTTATAAATGTTCTGTGCTAGAAAAGGTAGATTTGAAAAGGCTTGGGATCATGAGAGCCACACACAAGTGGCTCTGAGGACCCCCTGAACTCAGCCTAAATTGCAAAACCTGGCCCTCCAAAACTGCCCCATGTTCTGTCAGTCTGAAAGGCAATTGATTTACATATGGGACTACGGCATCAATATTAAACAAAAAACAAAATGGCTATTGATACAGGAACTGGATCTATGCACATGCTTGTTTCTGTTTCCACAATATAGTGATAATAGAGTTTTTAGTGATAATGGTGTGCCATTGATCCCAAAGAAGGGAAACACTTGGCTGATTTTAGTATACAGTTTCTTTATTGAAGATGTAGATGTTACATAGGAGTTAACTTTATTGCACTGCAAGTAGTAAAATAAACAAATGGCAAAAGTATTGCAGAAGTGCCAACAATAAAACATGTTTGAGTTGGGGCAAGTTAGTCAAACTCAGTTTGCAACTACTATGAGAGAGAGAGAGAGAGAGAGAGAGACTTGGTAAACCTATAGATGTATTGAGAAGTAAAATTTACTGTGTCAGTGACCAGGGACATTTTCACACTTTCCTTCCCGTCCATTAGATGGGAACAGAGTGCAATTAATTAACTTTGACTAGTGCTCACACTTGGAACACTAGTCAACTCTGGCCATTCCTTCCCCCAGGATCAGGCACACTTGGAGGCTGTGACAGCTTACTCTGCATGCAAATGTTCTTCACCAGCAGCGGTGACCCCCTGCCTTCACATATGGAAATATGTGAACGGTGCATCTGGGGCCCCACAACTTCTGAAGATTTGGATGCCTGTTTAGGCTTTCAGCCAGTCCGGGAAGGAAGCACCATGCCGGAGCATGATCAGCTGTCCCAACCAGCCAAGTGTGAATAAGCCCAATTCTGGGATATATTCTGGAATAAGGATGAGTGTGGAATGGGCCTATAGTTGCTGACATTTGTTTTTCTACACAATATACACAAAATACTGTATATTGAAATCCTGGCTTGTATTGCATAAAGATGTTCTGTACACTTAAGCTGCTAGTGGAACACTGATGGAGCTCTGAGTTACATTTCACAGTTGTCTCCCTTGATTTCTTGGTGACTTCCTGCAATGCACTCTACGTGGGGCTGCCCTTGAAGAAGACTTGGAGCCTGCAGTTAGTTCAAAATGCGGCAGCCTGACTACTGGGTGGTAAAATGTGCAGGCAACACATAACATATGTTTTAAGAGAGCTGCATTGGCTGCCTATACGTTTCCAATCTGAATTCAAGGTGCTGGTAATGACCTTTAAATCCCTAAATGGCTTGGGACCTCAAAATTTGAAGGCACACCTCCTCTGATACAGATCTACCTGTGGTTTAAGATCTACTTGAGGGGGGGGGGGCTCCTCCATGTACCACCAGTTAGAGAAATCCACAGTGTTAGGACATGGGAGAGGACCTGTGGCGCTCCACTTATGAAATGCCCTTCTGTAGGAGGCCAAGTTAGCACCACCTCTTCTAACTTTTAGGTGCCAAGTAAACACCTGCCTCTTTATTAAAGCCTTTGGACATTAATTCCCTCAAACACTATTTTAATTTTAATAACTTTAGCTTTTACCTATGTTGTTTAATACTATTTTAACGGGGTATGTATTTAATGTCTTGTTTTTATATGGGTCTTTTATTGTAAGGTGCCCAGATCTTAGAATATGGGATGGGATATAAACATTTTAAATAAATAATAAATAAATTTTGTCAAAAGCATGAAGAAGGTTATTATTCAGAGTTTATGATTCAGGGAATGGTATCATTACTTTTAAGTAATGATCATCTAGTATTTTCTACTTCTGCTTTGGGGTTTTATTAATTGATACCAACATAGTACAACATATAGTACGATACACGTATACCCCAAATTGACTCTTTGGCCATACCCTGCTTTGTAAAGTTTTGGAGGCAACGGTTCTGCCTCTTGAAAAATTCCCTGATGTTGGAGCCCTCAGCACTGCTTGGGTAACATTAACATGGTCAAATCAAGGCCAAGTTGAAAGGGCACCAGGCGTGCAGAGACCAGAAGGCACCTCACCTATACAATGCTCAGCCAGCTCTCAAGGACAGAATTTATTCTGAGGAATACTTCTCTTGCAGAGTGTAAGAAACAAAACAAGCCACTTTTACAAAAGGATGCGTGGGTCTGGTTTGCTCCTGTGACTGCCATGTAAAAAAACCAGTGTCTGCTGCTTATCTGGGGTTTGGTTATCTGGTACCATTATGGAAAGCACCAAAAATGACCAATGTTTGATGTGATCTCTGGCAATTCATGTCAGGTTAGCCAGAAACTTCATATCAGGGAACTTGCATTCTGTGTGAACAGCACATCTCCCTGTTCCTGAGCCAAAGAAAGTGCTTTGGCCTCATGGCGGAACCTTTCCACACCTGTGCAGAAATTGCCATACTTGCTATTTCAATTATATTTGGAGCTATGCTACCTTTTAAAAATATTATCGGTTCTGACTTTGTTGACTTTGTTATTATTTTACCACCTTTATTATTTTCAGTTCTAAACAGCAGAAGAACAACAAAAACTTCAGTAACTGAATAGAAACCCAAGGCCTTTCTTGCCCTGATCCAAACCAATTGCTCTGAACCAACAAGGCCTGCTGGTTCGGACTGTGGCAAGATGTGATTTGCACTTGCCCTGAAGCTTGCTTGAGCTTCACGACTGGCCTCTGAGGGCTTTGAAGGGTTATGAACAAAGTCCTTAGCCTTGGACCAGGGAACCCATTTTGGTGGCATGCTTTGGTGTGCTGCCAAATTGACCCACCCCAAATATTCCTGAAATGGAGACATGGCTTCTGAATGTCACCATATTCCAGGCTAGTCGAAACATTTATGCCTATAGTCCTTGATGTTGAAGACTTCTGGCCCCAGTTCCCATTGGCATTTTAAAATAGTTTAGAACCGGTTTGGATCCTCTTTGGCCGCATCCCCATTAGAAGCTTAATCCAGTTTCCCTAACCCGAAATAACAGAACTGGATGCAAACATGAATTTGCCTGATCCCATTACTTTCAGCCAGAATCGCATTCAATCTGGATTCTGAGGATGTACGTGACTCAAGGGGGTACTCCAGTGGCTACTTTTTAAAAACCGCTTTTTGGGGCTGCCCTGTCCTCTTCCTCCTGGTGTGAACGTGCCACCCATAAAGGACCCCTTCACGGAGCCTAGCTGGGTGGCTGGGTGGCTGCTGCTTGCCTGGATGGAGGAAAAACGGCAGTGAGCAGCCAGCAATTCTTTCCCCTCCTCTCCTCATTGCTCAGGGCATGCAGCAGCAGCAACAAACATTCACACATCTCCCCAAACCGGCAGCTGCTTTTGTTTCTTTTCCCTTTTTTGAAGGTCAGCACTTTCAACGGCAAGATCGTTATCAGGTGTGAAGTGGTTCGATCGCTACAGTGTAGCTTTAAGCGGTGGATTTTACAGCTTGCTTTGGAATCAAGCTATTGGGGGAGGGAAACTCTCATCCCTTAACACGGAAGGGTTCCCACAGTAAAAAATGTAAAACATTTCAAGCACATGAACCAGAGTGAGACCTGTTGAAATGAGGATTAACATTTACAACCCTTTGGGGCGATTTAACATGCGGAAAGCGTGTTAAGCCAAACTGACGTGGGGTCTGCGAGGATTGAAAACGTTTTGAATTCAAAATAAGCTTGCTGTGGGGATTCGCCCTTCGTTCCCATTCCGAATCAGTTTCAGGGGTATTTTGAGGATTATTTGGCTAAAAAACGGAATAAACACCTGTTTTTTCAAACGCTTCTTCCTTATTGCCGTGGGAACGCTACAGCAGTATTTGGGCAAATATGTCATGAAAGGGTGGGCTTTCACCCTGCGCAGGGACCAGCCCCTTGCCAGATTTGTTAAAGCACCAGATCCATATTCAGCAGAGAAGTAACAATTCAACCTGATAAGATGTAGCAATTCACCCACTGCACCCTTCACACTGATAACAAAGTTTCATTTTTCACTTCCCCTGGCTTTCTCCTTGCTGGGAAGCACACACTGGAGGCCCCTCTTTTGCCTTGCTGGGCCCTGGGAGGCACCTCTCCCCCCCCATGTCCCACTGGTGACTGAGCGTGCGCGTGTGCAGTCGGGCAATTCTCCACCCTCTGCCCCATCATTGCAGGATCCAGTCAGCAGGCAGTGGGTGGGGCCTTTCCTTATGCGATTCTGAACCCTTTTGGGTAGGGACAGCAGAGGGGTTGATAGCGATTTAAAGCCACTGAAGTGGGGACTGCCAGAATCCATGTTTGAATTGCTTTTTTGTTTCATTTTTAAACCGTCTTAAGAGGCATGAGTGGAAACAGGGCCCTGGTAATCCAAATCATTACCCCAAATCTTGATTATGCACCATCCTGTGTGCATAAAGGCTACTAGTGGTGGTGGGGGCCTCCCGTATTCTGCACTAATGTGCAGAAGGAATGCCCTCAGTGCAGTTGCTGGTAAGTAATACGAGGAAGCTCAGAAAGCCCCTTGAGCAGATTTGTGAACTCCTGGGTAGTTCCCCTTCATTAGTGCTTGCAGGCTTGAGATTTTATATATTGAGTATACTTTCCTTATGAAGCACTTTAACATTATAGTTGTGCCTCCCAACCAGGCAACTCATAGTTTCTGGAAATAGAACTGCACCACTAGCCAATATCCAAACATTTTCTGATAAGCAAAGTCAGCCTTACCGCCCTATTCTCAGCTTTCTTTGCATGATTCATAGTGGTTTATTATGTTCTTAGGTCAATATCTTTTTATGGCATAATAGGTGATGTTACTGACATTTTAACTGCTCTTCTCTTCCAGATCCTTCACCTGAGCATTTTTTTTTAAAAAAATGCTATCAGGCTCCTTACCTCCAAGGTGACGTCCATAGTTTTCTTCTTTAGCACATCATTCAAAGTCAGCCAGCAAACTTCACCAAGGGAGTGTGGGTTTAAACCCTGGTTTCTCAGCTGTCATTTCCATTTTTAATCCTGCCCTTCTAAAAACCTGCAATGGAAAACAATACAGTATGCACCTGGGCCTGCTGCTGGAGGGATGATGGGCGGGTGGGCTGGCGCTGCTTTGCCCGGGCCCAGTGCTCACTGGTGGACCTGGCTGCTATAGGGTAGCTGGCATCGTGGTTGACAGCAGTTAAGTGAATCTGTGGATATAGGATCTGTGGATATGGGGGAACACCTGTAATACATTATCAAATTGCACAGAACCTTTTGGGAGTGCAAGGCAGGGAAGTAAATGTCAGTCTTCTTCTTCCTCAATCCCAGACAGCACAGCTGGAGCTCTTATACCTTTGGGAAGGAAAGGGCAACAAATGCTGGTCTTTTATGGCCTCTGGTGTAGCTGAGGCCAGGTGGAGTCCAGGGCAGCTGACAAAAGGACAGTCCCACAGAGGAGCACCTCCTCTATGGTAACAATACCCAGTCAGACAGGAGAGACAGCCAACGGACAGGTGTTCTAGGCTGCCACCTCTAAACCACCTCCAAGACTGATGCTGCAGTTTTCCTTCCAGCCCCCTCTTGGACAGTTTTATCCTGCTGGCTACCCCTTTGCCAGGCCATTCCCTTTCAGCTCTGCTGACCTCTTTCCCGAAGGAGAAAGGTTTATTGTATCAAATCTTTGCGACATGTTCACAAACAATCTATGACATGCTGTAGAGAAATCCATGTCAAAGAAACAATACAAAGTTGGCCATAAAAAAGGAACTCCTGGAACCCTTTTGCATACTTTGGCCCAGAGCACCATAAATTTCACACAGTTGAGCCAAAGTGGTAAACCATAATAAACTGAAGAGGTGAGTGGCAGAAAACCATTTTCCCTATGAGGGAGTCACTAATGAAAAGTGTCTGCTGTTGCCGGCCTGTAGGTGGCAGGATAGCTCTTTGAGTGAAGTCTCCATCGCTCCACCTCTTTGGAGGACAGGACAGTGCAACTGCCACCCTGGTAGGAGACCATGTGAGAGTGATGAGGCAGCAAAAGAGGCAGGAGTATGGAACAAACACTTCCACTCAGGAAATTAATGACTTCCTCTCTGATTCATCTACAAAACCCAACAAAATGCAAGGCTATGGTTGCTAATCCCCTTTGCCGCCTTCTCTGCTTTTATTCAACTCTGTTGGATATGATCGCCAGACAATATGTCTGCAGGATAAGCATGAAAAAGTGATCAAGCTAGATATTGGCAAGATTTGAAAACTGCTCTGTCTTCTGACTCCTGTCTTGCCTAGAGCCAGAAGTAGCACACTGTACCAATTTCTGCCACTTGATGCCAAGGTGCAAAAACCTTTTCACTGGGCTGCTACCTTGTCAAGAGGTGCAACTCTAAAATGCCTTTCAAAAGCCAGGTCACTTTGTACAATATTATATCTCATTTTATGGGTCATTGCTGTCTCCACGGTGCATGGAAAGCACATTGGAGGACCACTGTAGTCAACCCATCTCCATGAGACCCGCCATCAAAGGGGAATCAGAGAGACCTGGATGCCTCTCCAAAGTGCAAAAGGTTTGAAGGGTGAGGAGAAAATTTTTTCCTTTGCCACCTGCAACCTGGCCAGACTCCAATCTGAGTCACACTGATGTTCTTTTGTCATGTATTTTGGGCTATAACACTTCTCCGTGCTGAAATTTCCTTTCCAGTAGGGCATAGTTGCTAAATAAATAATTTTTTAAAACCTGTGGGCGTGAACATAAGAGAAATGATGTTTGAAATGGAGGCACGATTGCATGCATAGCATAGTTACTTTGTGTATTTTCCTGGCCTCAGTAAATAAGCCAGTGAGGACACAGTTAATTCCACAGACTGTCCCCAAATGATTTGTCCCCCCAAACAGCAGGAAGGACATACTCCAAACAGTCTAAGGCCGTGCCCCCATGCACGTTTGGTCCGGTACCAAAATCGGGTTCGGCAAGAGCTGTCCCCATGCATTTTAGATTTGACCCGATTTCCGTGGATCAAATTGCCCAAACTTGTGCCAAACCAGGACCTGGAAAAACAAGTTGGGGCACGGTTTGGGTGATGTGGTCTGAGCCGAGCCTGTGCATGAGGACAGTCCCGGACTTCATGATCTCAGCTAACAGGAAAGAGGCTTGAGTTTTAAAGCTAAGCCTCTTTCCTGTCAGCCAAGATTGTGAACATGGGGTGCAGAGGCTTGTGTGTTCTCCCTTTTCCAGGGGGGCAACAAATTCTATCCATGGCACCAACCTTGCTGATGTCTTTGCTTTCAATGATGGTCAAAGTCTCCATTCTTTCCAAAGTCTATGCAGCTCCAAACTCCTAGCTCTTCACACTGGCTTTGATTTTAAGGCTATTTCTACCTCACAAACCCTGAGAATCTAACTGGCATTGTCTTTCTTGGTCTAACCAATAACCATTCTTTGCTTCCAATATCCTCACTTTGGCTGCTGACAGGAGCTACCTGTAGCACCTCCATTTTGTTACTTCCTTTTGCTACCACTAAAATAGACTGTGTGGGCACCAGTTGGCTTAAATACTGAGGGGAAACACATGGGACCTGAGTATTTCAGGAAATTCAAGCACTGGCTTCCAACTGGTACAGTCAGATACTCTTTCCAAAATCATGTGCCTGGCCTAAACAAGACTATCTATTCCAGATGTTCACATAAAGGGTTGTTTCTGAGAAAGCACTGGCTTACTGAAGATGTTTGCAGAGCCTGACACTTGAACTCGGGACTCTCATTTTTAGGATTAGCTGCTGGAAGGCACACACACAGCTTATGATTTGGCTGCTGCAATTGTTTCAGTCTCAGGGAAATAAAAAGCTCCCTCTTTTCATTTCTCACACATAGAGCCAGACATCACATCATCTACAGGCTATGAGATCCATATGGGACATAGTAAATTTCTGTGCACTGGGAATGATCTGCCAAAACCTGGGTATGCATTATATAGGATATAATTATTAAAATGAGAGATGCTAGGGTTCAAATATCTTACTTTAAGGTTCTAATTATTTGAATTTGGTAAAGCATTGCTACATGTTTCAAAAATTGGTAGGAATAATAGTAGGGCCTATTCTTACACCTTCCCCACTGGAATGTTGGAAAGGGTGTTGACTGGACTCTCAAGCATCTGAGCTACTAAGCAGATGTGTGCTTGGTGGGACTGCGGCGTCAAAGTCTCCCCATATGCAGCCTCATGCAATTCTTGGGGGCAAGTCAAATTTACATCCTCGTTTTGCTTGCTGGGGCCTTTCATGCTAGCTCCATTGGACATCTGCAAAGACCCAACAGAGTGGAAGAAGTAAACATGCTCCATAGCAACTTGTGTGGATCCATTGTGTCCTCTGGAAAAAGACAATCTTTGCCCATGGGAATTAACAATCCCCAAAGGTGGATGAACTAACCAGATTTTGTCAGTGACATAGGATGTGGAACAGATAGGCCACGTCCTCATGCAAGCCATTTGGTGCCAATTTGGCACTGATTGAGCTCACGTGGGACCGGGTGTGGGATCAAGATAGAATCTTGGCCATCCCCATGCCATTCCCAGTAATGCAGGCTGGGGGCAGATTCAGCTGTCCCCATGCAAACTGCACCAGGATCATGATTTTATCCTCTTTCCCAGGCAAGCCACTTGCTTGCCTTGAAAATGAAGTAAAAGCAAGCCTGACAGCTGGCCGACAGGCTTGCTTATTCCCTTTCCCAGGCAAGCCACTTGCTTTCCTGAAAAGGGAGAAAACCTAAGGGACTGTCCCCATGTGCAGGCTCAGTTTGGGCCAAATCACCCAAACCGTGCCCAGACTTGTTTTTCCAGGACCAAATTTGGTCTGAAAAAATCAGGCTGAACAAAAAGTGCATGGGGATAGCCTCTCCCGAAACCCAATTTTGGATCGTGACCAAACGTGCAAGTGGATGCGCCCAGAGAGGCCTCAGCACATTTTTATGCCCCATAGTCAACCAGAAATCAAAGATGCAGGCATGCTGAAGATTCATGGGCAGGATCTGGACATATCTTCTGTCTAAACAAAGAATAGCACTAGGTTTATTGCACAGCTCTTAATGTGGTGCCATGCTGCTTGCTCTCTGTCTGCTGCCCCTGGTCACATGTAGGCCCAGGCAGATGCTACACTCTCATGAAAGCACTGCACACTCATAGCTCATTCACAGCACCATGAAGTTGTCATGAGGTTCTTGTCATAATCATCAACTGTCATGTGAACATCAATCTCCTGGAGAGGAGGAGGAGGAACATGAAAACATAAGAACATAAGAGGAGCCCTGCTGGATCAGGCCACAGCCCATCTATTCCAGCATCCTGTCTTACATAGCGCCCCACCAATTGGCCATGTGCATCTCAAGGAGAGACAAGGGCAAATCTTCTCCTGCTCTCAAATCCCAGCAAATGGCCTTAGAGGCATCCTGCTTGTCCCCACAACCTAAAAGTTGTACTTAGGCATCCACTCTAGTAGCCATTGATACATCTGTCATCCATAAATCTGTCTAACCCTTTCTTAAGGCCATCTAGGCTGGTAGCTGTTACTACCTCTTCTGGCGGCAAATTCCATAGACCGATGAAGAGGAATGTGAAAGAGAAGTATTGCCTGGCTGATACAAAAAAAGTCTCCATATCATCAGAATCAGGCGATTATTATAAAAGACCCCATCCTCCTCCTGTTTATTTTCTGCTTCTTCACTCAGTGGTATGTGAAGCCACCTGCATATGAAATATGAGAGATATTCCTTTATTAAATGTAGGATCCAATACTTTTTTTTTTTTTTAAAGAGAGTAGTTCAGACTGGAAGGAGAGATACAAGTAATCAGTATCATGACCTCCTTGTCAGTGACTTGCAGAAAGATATGTTGTCTTTTACCCTAAACACTTCACAGTGGTCTCTTAACTGCAAAATGCTGAGCTGGCAAGGTGCATATGTGGGTATCCACCTGCACATGAAATCATAACATCAGAGTTGAATATCTTGAATCTCATCTAGGATGGAAAACTTGGAGTCCTGCAGGTAGCACCTGTCAGCAGCTTTCTTTATGGTATATTTATTTTATTTTATTTATTTAAGCTCTAAAAAGGCATACATTTTCTGTTTGTGAACGTGATTGTTCCTAGCTGAAATAATAGGCATATTGTTTTGTGCCATCCTCTTATCAAGTGGGAAATTGCTAGACTGTATCAGCATGCTTTACTCTTTAAGCCTGATCTGTTTGGGGTACTTTGAAGGGATAATTACAATGGATTTGGAATCTTTTCTCTTTGTCTCTTGCAGATGGCCTCTTGTAAGTGAGAGAAGTGAAACTGATGGAACAGAATTGGAATTCTATCTGCACCAGATTTTTTGTTTGAGGGGTTCATTCCTTCTTATAAATGCTGCCTTTCCCCTCTCCTACTTTTTAGAACACATTTTGTATGCTAGCCCTGGATTTCCATAATATATAGTCTGTGTCCAGACACATTTTGTACTGCACATGGAATGCACAGTCCCAAATGAGCTATCACACACAGCTATCTATCTATCGTTGTGGCACTGCATTATACGATTGGGACAACTCTCGCTGCGCAGTTATAGAGTAAGATCTAATTATTATTCTAATGCAGGCATAATGGTGAGAAATGGCAATGGGGCACCTCTTAATCAGAAAGTGCAGCTCAAAATGTGATTGGCTGCCTCAACCTATGTGTGGTGCCCCTGGCTGCCACCAACTGTGAAGCCCAACCGGGCATCCGTTTCTCTCTGGGCTGCCTCTCGAGGTTTGCCTTTTAAAATAACAAACAATTTGGCCTCCACTTCCCTGGCCAAGGTAACCACAGACTTTCACTAGCCCTTTTGGTTACAAAATAACACTTCTTTATTGGTTTGCACTTCTTTCAGTCAGTTTAAACACAACACAAACAGTTTCCTTAACTTCACATTAACTCATTCACTAACTCAGGACCCTGCCTAATCTCTCCCATGGATCTATACAGGACCTGGATCTGAACTGTCTAACTTCCTTAAGATCAGCCCCAGTTACAGATCATGAGCTGGAACAAACTTGTCCCTCACAAGAAGGCTCCATTAGCCTGTCTCTTCCATAAGGCTGAGCAAATTAACCCCTTCAGAGGGAAACGCTGTGAGGCCTGTGTCTTCCTCACTCCGAAGCTTCCAAACCCCTAACTGGATCTATTTGAGTTTATTCCCCTGAGAGGGCCAGCAGTTTCCCCTGCTTCTTCCCTCACCGTTTAAAACCCCAAGAACTGAACAACGGCTCTGAGAGGAAGGCACTTCTTATATTCTTTGCCAAAGTTCCATTTCTCCCCATTGGCTGCTTCACTGGGCTTCCTCCCCCCCTTCTTCAATATGCTAATTTGTCTGGGTTTGGCCCCCTCCTTAACTGTTTCCACATATTATAATTCATCCTCCTATTCAATTAAAGCAACAATAAGTGCATTAATTAAGCTTGGGCCTCACACCATGTGACGGTGCATGCCACCTCAACTCTTGCAGCTCCAATAGAGGAAACTGTGGAGCTGCCTTCTAGTCTTCCCTGCGCTTTTTTATTTAACTTCAGATTTATATAGCTTGTTCCCATGCAATTGCTCCCAATTGGTCCCTGGACCTCTGCCTTCAGCCTGGAAAGAGGGTGGCTCCACAGCTGGAGGAAATACCTATTGAAGCCAGGAGGAACAGCAGGTCTGTTTCCAGAGTTGCTTTGTGCCAGTCACCCCATTAGCTGCATCCAGGCCATTTGGAGGTGCACCCTTTGTTCATTTTAAACTTCAGTTTTAAACCAGTATTAATTTATTTCTAAAATGTATACATCACTTTTAAACAGAAGTCTTATCTTAAAGAATATACCATAAAGTATAGTTACAAATAGAGAAACAATAGTAAAAACACTGGCTGTGGTCATACTTAAGATTTAATCCAGCTTCAGTCCACTTTCAGAGTGAGAGAATACAACAGCATACTGACAAGCTGTTTTCTTTCAATGGGCTCATCCCACGGACTCAGATTGCTTCGCTTTTGATGCATGTCATAAAGATACGTGTTGTAATTTGCAATAAAGCGTCCCCATGCTTTTTAGAGCTGCGTGGATTCAAATCGAATGTACCTGTCCCCATGCAATCTGTGCTTCGTGAACCCAAATCTTTTCCTCCCCACCTCCTCTCTTGCTGATAGGAAGCCGGGTTGACATCACCATGTCCTCTCCCGCCCACCTCTGCAATGTTGGGTAAACAACATAGCGGCTGGCTTGTGTTGGAAATCCGCCAGGTGGTGCCACTAGGCACACAGCACCCAAGGGTCATCACTAATGCCAAAATCGGATGCAAAATAGCATTTTCTTTGAAGGCGCTTTGAAAAGCATCTTTTATTGGGCTGGAGTATTAGCAGAGGTGCGCACCTTTTCTTGAAAGCCCCAGAGAGTAGGCGACAGTGTGCCAGCAGCCCTGGGCACCCATGCATGGGGGGTTCAGGGCAGAAAAGCCAACACTCCCTGAGCAAGCCCCTTTACTCCTCTCTTTCATCTCCCCCTTTCCCTTGATCCCAAGAGGAAGAGAACATTCGCCAGCCACCTTGAGCACAGAGAAAGGCCAGCCACAGGAGTGCTAGAGAGTGATGCACAAAATCAAGCAAAAATTATCCATGTGTCATGCATATCTGGGAAGAGGGAGGTGTAATAAATGTAGCCGGAAGGACACCCACAGCCATTTGACCCCCTCATCATTTCTTCTTTCCTCAAAATTTGTTTAAAGAAACCTCCAAGCAGCTGCTGATCACAGCGCGTAGGGCAGGAACAGGGAGCAGAGGTGAAACCCTGCCTGCTAATACTGCAGCCGCCAAGCTCTGCCCCTAATAACCCGGGAGCATCCCCATGGCCACAGGATGATGCATGTTAGCCCCCTATTTCAGAATGATAACACTTGCAAAGGGGGGGGGGGGTTGACACGTATTGACTTGCATGTAGTGTGAATTAGGGCTTTGCATGGGGATGCTCCTGAGGTGATTTCAGAATATTTTCAGCATGGGGACAGGGCCAATGTTAAATAACTCAGAAAATTCACCTTTGGGATAGATAATGTGGAAAGAAAACTACTGGTCACTTTGCTGATGTGTTCTCTCGTTCTGAAGGTGGACTGAAGCTGTATTAAACCTTAGGTGTGAGCACAGCCATCTGCAAAGCAATCCTGCAAAGGAAGTATGCCTTTATACAAGAGCTTCAGATATGTTGGATTCCCCTTAGCTGGAAGACATGGATTGTCATTTACAATACCAGATGATCTGAAAATTTGGTTACTGTTTGCATCCAAATACAATCTGAGAAATTTGATGAATGAAGACAATTTGATCAGGAAGCTCCTTCACCAAATATAACACTTTATTCAATGCACCTCTGTTTTTCAGCAGTATAAACCACGTTTGCTTTGCCTTTTTGTTGCTTTTGCACTGACACTGGAAGGAAAAGTCTGCCCTGATCCTTTTTGATGGTTCAGCATTTCTAAAGTCCGAACATTTGCCCTCTGGTTAAAACTCAACCTGTTTTGTCTCCCCTTCTATCATATAGCAAACCAGCAGAGATCTTACCCTTACAGGAACAGCTGGTGGATGGTATCAGTAAATATTTAATCAGTAGGACACTGCATGAGAGAGCTGTAACATTGCATTTATTGCCGATTAAGATGGTTGATTGCTGCTGGATGGAGGTTTATCATTGGCCACCCCCTATCCATGCATGCGAAATTGGTATTGCTCACTCATGTATCTTCTTTCCTTCCAAAGTTAAAAAAAAAGTATTACTTGCTTCATTTTGATGCCCATTAAAAGAAAAAAATGACAAGGAGGAAGCCAGTTTGGTCTAGTGGTTAGGGAGCTGGACTCTTATCTGGGAATACCGGGTTTGATTTCACCCTCCCCCATGAAGCCAGCTGGGTGACCTTGGGCTAGTCACAGTTCTCTTCTGAGCTCTCACAGCCCCACCCACCGCACAGGGTGTCTGTTGTGGGGAGAAGAACAGAAAGCTTTGTCAGCCGCTTTGAGTCCCCTTAAATGGGTGAGAAAAGCGGGGTAGAAAAACCAATTTTTCTTCTTCCTCTGAAAAATCCTAGCTGAGTTGGTCTGAGGACAAGAGAATGTAAACTTTAGGCTTTTATAACTCCCCTTTAATCAGGCATTTCAATACAATCTGATCGTGTGTCAAGAATCTTCAACCCCGGAAGGCAACATTTGCAAAGAAACTGGAGGAAAGAAAGCAGCAGAGAATAACAGAATGTCCAGTAGGAAATACTGGAACCGTTTTGAGCCAAGAAGGAGAAAGCATACTTCCCCTTCCCCTTCTTCCTTAAAGTTGCAAGTTTGGAAACTCTTATTTGCCTGCTTGTGTGCCAGCCAGTCAAGTCTCCCTCAATGCCCTGAAGCAGTTTCTTTTCTTTATGGTGCAGTTTCTTTCTTTCTGCTCTGTGATTGGTCCAGTAGCTTGTCATCGTGACACACCTCCTGGCTGGAGTCCATGATCCGTCCTTTCACTTCCCATTCTTGCCTGTGCCTTGTAACAAGTGGGCGTAATTACATCATCTACTCACTAGAGTACAGCCCTGCTTTACGTTTTGGCCTGTGTGAGAGAATCTGGCAGGCTTTAGGGATGTGGAAAAAGCAGCAGCTATTGAAAAGGCAAAACAATGCTGGGAATATGTGACACAAAATGCCCCTTTTACTGCTTGAGGAACTTGATTCCTAGCCCTGTACAATGATGGGATGGCTACCTTTTAAAGGAATTGCCAAAAGAAGAAAGATGAACATGTATACATAAAGATAATTGAATGTAATAATAATTGGGCTTAAACTAGGGAATGGAATATACTTTGTATCTAGGACAGCAAAAGTTGGGAGGGGGGAGTCTGTCCATGTGAGTTATTACATATAAACTAGGAGAGGTGCATCAAAATAAGGAAGAGTCAGTGTGACAGAGTTGATAACATGGTTAAAGTGACCAAGGCTGGGATTAGAATAGGAGGAGGAGGGGGAGGAAGAAGATCTGGCTTTTCCACCCTGCTTTTCTCACCCATTTAAGGGAACTCAAAGCAGCTGACAAACCACCTTCTCCCCATAACAAACACCCTGTGAGGTAGGTGAGGCTGTGATAGCTTAGAAGAGAGCTGTGGCTAGTCCAAGGTCACCCAGGTGTCATCATGTAGGAGAGTGGAATCAAGCTTGCTATTCCCAGGGAAGAGTCCAGCTCCTTAACCACTAGACCAAACTGGTTCACTTCTGAAATGGCTTACAGAAGGCTTCAAGGTTGGATTAACAGACACCTCCCCCCACCCCTGGAACATTTTGAGTTGGAAAAGGTGGATTAGAAAATGCTTGGGGACATGAGGGTCACACACTGCCTCTCTGAGATGCCTCTGAGGGTCGTCTTTTGTTATACTGGAATACACCTTAAATGTGCTTTTAAAGTTTAGCCTCTCCATCGCTTCTGATCTGCAAGATGACATTTACAAGTGGGGAATGCCAATTGCACTCTCAGCGTTGCTCTCCAGGTGCTGCATTTTACAGTGAATTAAAACAGAGTTTGGGGAGATGAAAGTTCACAAATTAGCATTTCTCTCCTCCTCTAGAACCCTCCCATTGCTCTACTTTATACTAGATTAGTTGAATTTGGTGGCATTTTTGGCATACATTTCAATTTTTTTCTTTGGTTAGTTTTAAGTGAGGACAGTGCTATCAATGGGCACAGGCTCCAATTGATGTGCCCAGAACCTCAGAGAGGTGAGATGAGGGTAGGCCATTTCACACTAATGTCTCCTCATTGTTTGGGAAGACAGATAAAAATATTTATAAGGAATGGCACATAATTTTTATTCACAGAATGCATATCAGTATGACTGAACTGTGGGATGAGGAGGACTCATCTGAATGGCCCTGCTGACTCCTCCCTCCTTTCCTTAGGACCTGATCATATGCTGTTGCCCTATACTCTCTGGTTTTATGTTATCTTTTTGTGTTTTTCTGTGACAAAGAGATGAACTACAATGCCCAAATCTGTCTTTTCTGAGGAAGGCTGTAGCTGTTGCTCAGTTCCAGTTGTACGTCAGCACACTTGTTGCCTCTAAGCCATCTTTAGAGTGGAGAGAAAACAGGATGCATACTTGATTCACTATCAGCTTTTCCACAGGTGAATATGCTCTCTGTCCTGTTTGGATTAAGTTTATATTCAGTACTCTATGTTTAGTCCTCCATTGATTCCAAATAATGACTCAGAACATCTGTTGCCTTCCTGGATTTAGATCAGGTTCAGGAAACCTGTGGGCCTACAGACATTGCTGAACTAAGAACTTGTTTGCACTTACCTGTCTGGAGTAGCTGAGATGTTCCAGGATGTACACTGCGCAGCCTCTGCTGTTCCAGAGCATCCAGGAGCTCCCTCCAGTTGCTCCAATTGTCATTAGCTGTGGACTAGGGCCCTTTCTGCACTGGACCTCATTCCAGATTATTTCCTGGAATAAGGATCTGCTATCTACATGCTAGTGCAGGCTATGGCAGACCTTACCCAGGTCGTTCCATAGCATGCACCAGCATGCAGATAGCAGGTCTCTATTCCAGGATATAGTCTGGAATAAATGTCAGTTCAGAATGGGCCAAATAAAAACCAGTGATCCAGGAAGCAACACAGTGCAGAAGAAGAGTTGGCTTTTCTATCCCACTTTTCTCAGTCATTTAAGGGGGCTCAAAGTGGCTAACAAAGCTTTCTATTCTCCCCACAAGAGAATACCCTGTGAAGTGGGTGGGGCTGTTAGAGCTCAGAAAGAGATCTGTGACTAGCTCAAGGACACCCAGCTGGCTTTATGGAGGAGTGCAAAATCAAACCCATTATTCCCAGATAAGGGTCCGACTCCCTAACTTCTAGACCAAACTGGCAAACAAGGCATGTGTTCCATTTTCAGGACTAGCAGGGTGGCATGTCAGTGACATACCAAAGCACACCTCAAAGGTTCCAAGGCTAAGAACCTTTAGTCCTAGAACTCAGAACACTCAGTGTCCAGCCCCAAAGACCTCACAAGCTTTCCTGTAAGGGGTGGCACAGGGACAGGGACAGGGACAGGGCTGGCCTGGACTGGTCTGTTGTGGAGATGGTGCTGTTCTCGCATGGCTCTAGCAGAATACCAATGGGTTATCCTCTCTTGCAGTACCACTATGACCGGCAGGGGGTGCAGCAGAAAACTTTAAATAGCCCTCCAGCTGTGCCCCTGCTCAACTCATCCTTGGTTACATGCCAAACCACACACACATTAAGTCAGCTCATCCTGAATGATGGCATCTAAAAACAAGATTACTCACTCTAAAAAGGCTAAATCAACCTTCAGACCGTACCTTTCTGTGGTCCAATCCAGTTGGTAAGTCTGGTGCAAACCCAATGGTTCAGACTACAGAGAGATAAGGGCAGAAATCTTTTCCTAGGACGGCAGCTCCTCAAATCTAGCTCCTCAAGTCCACTCAGAATGCTTGAATTATGACTTACATCTACACTGTTGGCAAACTGGATTTTTATTTATTTACTATAAAACAAGGATATTAAAATTTAAACACTCAAAAGTTTATAGGCTTTTAAAAATTAACCTCCTGTAGTTTTATAATATATATTTTATAATAAATTTAGGTTTTATGCGCTGTCTTTAATTTAAATCTAATTTTGTTTTAGAATATAAATACATTATAAGAAATTTAAGTTTTGGATGCTGTTTTTAATTTAAAGTATTAAAGTATAACCAAGATTCTATAATGCATTTATATTTTACTAGCTGCCTTTAATTTAACCTTACATTGTTTTGTAATGGAGATTCTGTAATGAATGTAGATTTTCTCAGGCAGTCTTTTAAATTTCACCTGCTCTTTTTAGATGATACACTCATTTTTCTTTAAAGATTAGAAACTGTATGAATTAGTGCCAATAAGCTCAATGCAAGCAATTATGTACCAATACGGTCTGAAAGGATAACAATATTTCATCATTGAAGCTCTCTGCTGTTAACTGTTGCAACACGTTGATAATGATCATGGGTGCTACATTCACGTTCTTCTTCATCTGAGAGCTAAAAGTGAAAGGGCAAAATATTCTCCTTCCAGCCCATCATTTGTCATTGCAAGTCATACTGACATTCACCTTCTCACTCCATTTCCTCTGAGAAGAGGGGTTTTTAAGGAGAACGAGAACATTCTTGAATGGGTGGCCATGGTTCTCTATAGCAAAGTTTGCACAGCATCTTTATGCTGCTGTGATTGCACCATGGGGTTGCCTGACCCTGCTCCCTCAGGACGCACTGGGTGCATTGCGCGCACTGGTTGAGTGCAACATCTGCATGGACTCACATGTGTAACCACTGTGCAGCTATAAGTGCTCTTATGCTGCCTGAACAGCAGAGAGCTCTTTTTTCCAGCTCATTGCTTTATCCCAGCTACTGACATACCTGAAGGGGTCTCTTCAGGTCTTCAAATGCAGGAAATGGCCCATTTCCTCAATGACACCCCCTCTCCATGTTTGATTACTCTCCTGACATCATGTCACTTCAGCACATTGCTACTTTGAAAGAGAATTCTCAAAGTGTGGGTCACATCAAAAATCCCCAGCACTTGTGTGTATGTGAGCACATGTGGCTATGAGAAAGTGAATATGGTCCTCGGTTACAACACTGCTGCTGTGGATTACTGTAAATGGCAACAGTAGGGTGTCTTATACTTCTCCTGTACTTGACAATAAAAGGGAAGGGAATGTTTCCAATCAGGGGAAAAGGAGGCATGTTGTACCTTTGTGCAAAGGCTAGGAGAACTACTTGGAACAACGAATGAGCCCTCAGTTGGCCACTTAGGTCAAGTGGTCAGGTCCATAGATGCATTTGGTGGACGCACGGTAAGGGTCTATGCTCCTAGGGATCTGTTGTCCCGAGAAGTAGTCCAGGAGTGCATTGGTTAACATTTAAATGGCCCACAAATGTGGACCTAGGTTGAATAAAGAGTCTAAGCCATGGGAATATCCACAGTTTAAGTGGCAGAGTGCTGGTTTTATGGGAAAAGCCCATGCAATTGACCCCCACCCATTTATTTGGACTCTAGTTCCCCTCATTCCTGGCCATTGTTTCCATCAGCATCTGGAGCATGACAAGATTCCTACTTTGGGCCTCAAAAATAACTTGGGCCCTCACCAGAGCCAGGAGACCTCCATCCCTGCTCCTGCTGCTGCCTAGAAAATGATAAACTTGAGAAGCCTTTGCTGTAATTCTTGCCCTCTGCCCCCCTCCTCAGTGTTGAGATTCCCTTTGCCCCACCACTGCTCCGATCTGCACTCCCCTCTTCCACATCAAAACTCCTCTCCCTGCTCCCACTCCAATTCCCCTGTCCTTCCACCCCATGTATAAACTCACCTCCCCCGACTGTTACCTCACCCCCTTATGCTCCCGGAACACCTCCCCTCTCACCAGCTGAAGATTACCTTTTTTTCCAAGGAGAAGGCAGTGACAGCAGCAGGTAGGTATGTTCCAGGCTGAAAATGGCCTAGGTACAGCTGCCTTCATTGTTTGTCCTGGAGACCAACTAAAATGATATAGTGTAAACCATATTCTGACACCTGGATGCAGTCCCACTAATATCCCTACTATCTTCTATTGAGGTAGAGGCAACATTGCTGCAAAAATATAGTGACTGTTACTTCAAACTATAGTAGAGGGGAAGATAAGGAAGCACATATCCATCTATTTGCATTTTAAGTCAAAAAGAAAAAAGAAAGATATCATTGGGCAGTGCTGTTTGGTAACAAAGCCTTAGTGAGTGGAAAAGTGAAAATGTGTTTAGCAATTCACATTGTTACCAAAAGTGTTGAGAAATGACATCCTGGAAAGCAAAGAAAAACAAAAGAAAAACAACAACAAGAAAAACAACAACCAAGCAAAAGAAAACAGAACAAGAATCCAATCTGTAAAAATCCTACACTGCATTAAACAGTGATCACTGTCAACTCTGCTGAACACTGCACTGTGCATGATCTATTTTGGGTATGTCTATTTTGGGGCATGTTGGCACTTGACTATTTTAATCCGGATTGAACTATTTTAATCTGGCTTCAGAACCAAGTGTGCATTCTGGATGTTCCCATTTGCTTGACGATAACATGGGCTCAATTTGAATGCCACAGCTCCCATTCAAACCGCCCAAATCCCCAGCATGGAGAAACTGGATCTTTTCATCTCCACTCCTTGTCCACCCCTGCTCCACTCAGAATCAACTGAGCAAAAGAACAGACAGGGCGATCACTCTCCCTTTCAAATTGGATGCTCCCTCCATTCACTATGTTACCAGGAAGGCAGCAGCTTTGCACAGAATCAGCTGAGTGAAAGAACAGACAGGGCAAACAGATTTCTCCCTTTCAAATCAGCGAGGGGTTCATGGTTCCTGCACAGGTTCAAAGAGAGAAGAGGGAATTCCCTTCCTTCTTCTTTGCTTTGAATGAGCTGATCAGGACAGAGCAGGACTTAAAAAAAGATTTCCTCTGCCAAGTGTTGTAATAATGCAATGTATCTCTCATAGTTACAGTGGCATTCACAAAAAGGGATAATCTATGTTCAAAGGTCCAACACTTCTTTTGATCTCTGGGACTCCAGCATTGCAGGGATGGGAAGGATATGGGGGTATACTTTCCCAGATGTGAAATCTCACCCATCGGCAGCAGACATTGGCCAGAAGGATTTGGGGTGGGGGGACAGACCAAAAGGCAGATCTCTTCCCTGAATGGTCCTGTAGTGTTCCCATTGGGAAAAAAAAATCCAGGCTAGCCACCAAAATGGGACCGAGAACAGTGTTTCTGAGGACCTTTTTTCTGTGAATTTTAGCAATATAGTCCTCATAAAGTCCAGGAATAAAAATTTAAATGGGATTGGACTATCCTAAAATGGCCTGGATTCGCATATAATCTTGTATGGGAATGCACCCATGTAAGTGTGTATGGTCATTCTAAGGGTGAATCCCCACAGCAAACTTATTTCGAATTCAAAACATTTTCAATCCTCTCAGACCCCACGTCAGTTTGGCTTAACACGCTTTCGCGTGTTAAATCGCCCCAAAGCGTTGTAAATGTTAATCCTCATTTCAACAGGCCTCACTCTGGTTCGTGCGCTTGAAACATTTTACATTTTTTACTGTGGGAACCCTTCCATGTTAAGGGATAAGAGTTTCCCTCCCCCAATAGCTTGCTTCCAAAGCAAGCTGTAAAATCCACTGCTTAAAGCTACACTGTAGCAATCGAACCACTTCACACCTGATAACGATCTTGCCGTTGAAAGTGCTGACCTTCAAAAAAGGGAAAAGAAAGAAAAGCATCTGCCGGTTGGGGGAGATGTGTGTATGTTTAAGGCGAAGGGGGCTTGAGTTGCCGCTGCTGCTGCGTGCCCTGAGCAATGAGGAGAGGAGGGTAAAGAATTGCTGGCTGTCCGCTGCTGTTTTTCTTCCATCCAGGCAAGCAGCCGCCACCCAGCCACCCAGCTAGGCTCTGTGAAGGGGTCTGTTATGGGTGGCACGTTCACGCCAGGAGGAAGAGGACAGGGCAGCCCTGAAAAGCGGTTTTTAAAAAGTAGCCACTGGAGTCCCCCCTTGAGTCACGTACATCCTCAGAATCTGGATTGAACACGATTCTGGCTGAAAGTAATGGGATCAGGCAAATTCGTGTTTGCATCCGGTTCTGTTATTTTGGTTTAGGGAAACTGGATTAAGCTTCTAATGGGGATGCGGCCTAAGTTTCCTTTCCTTTTCTTGCAAAGGACTCCTCTAGCCTGCTGAATGACACCTTTGTCAGAGCTGCACACCCTTTCCATGTGATCGAGGACTTTAATTAATCCTTAACCGGTCAGGCTGTAGAATTCCCTTCCCTGGGATGTAGGTACAATAACAATTCAATAATTAGCCACAAATGATTTTAAATAAAAGATAATTTACTTCAATTAATGTCTGGCTCGGTTCAAATGGCGTGAGAAGAGCAGTACACAGAAAGCGAGTAGCCTCTGTCTACAGACAAGTTTGAGTGGCTTGGCTTTTTAGTAAGCTGCCTCTCCCTTCTTTGCTACAGATTGCTGCTTTCTCCCTTACGTAAGTCTCCCAGCAACTCTACTGACCTATTTTGTCTCCCGAGCTCGAAGAGTTTAAGTTATGCACCCAGTTCAACAACCCAGATGCCAGCCTTAGTGACTTCACAGGGATCCCTTTCTCGCCTGGTTTCACAAGACTACATAATGGGTATCTGAGGGAAAGTTAAACAAATGCATTTCAAGTTCCTCTGTGAAATCCAACAGCCAGCCTCCCATTCTGAGCGCCTGCCCGCTGATTAGGGATGTATTAAGCAAGTCGAGAGGGAGCTGCTTAATAAAGAAAATACCCACCTCTCTCCACAGACATTTTGTCTAACTGCCTTATCAGGCTCTCAAGGTCATGCAGATTGCACTTTGAGGAGGAAAAAAAATTAAGTTAGCTAATACTTTAAAATATTTTATCAACGTTATTTGCGAAATATGTCATTCCACTCTTCATTCTTTGGTCTGTGATTTCCCCTTTTGCTTAGGGATTTGATCACAATCTTTTCTTATTTCCTTTCCTCTAAAGAATCAGTTAGATCTGGTTAATAGTTCATTCTTGCCTTCGATGCCTAGTCAGAAAGATCTTGAAAGAGAGTTCTGCTTTTGGACGCTTGACACTCACGAGGGGGTACAAATATTTACCTATTTACACACAGCTGAAGCTGAAAGTGGACACATTCTATCATAAAGAATCTTCCTCCAAAAAAAATGTTCTTGAAAGTTTGGGGTGCTCTGCTGGAAGGGAAATCCAAGGAGCTGCACTTGGACCATATAGTCCCTCTGGGATGTGACGTTTTTGACTTTGGCAGGTCACAGAGAAGTGGCAGGTGGGTGCCACTAACCCTCTGAAATGGTGCCTGATTGGGGTTCTGTCCCTTATGTTGCAGGGGGCCAGACACCAGGCTTAACTCTGATGCTCCTAGGGATACTTTTAATGCTGGCTTCTAATGACCAGCACCTCCATCTAGAGGGAGCAATAATTGGGATGACAGAATGTTTTCCATCTGAGAAGAAATAAATGTGTTCTCTTTTCCATTGCATACAGGTGAATTGAGGTTCATTCTTCAGCCCAATGACAACATTTCCCCAATGAAGAAGAAGAAGAAGAAGAAGAAGAAGAGTTGGCTTTTCTACCCCACTATTCTCACTCATTAATAAGGATACTCAAAGTGGCTGACAAAGTTTTCTGTTCTTCTCCCCACAACAGAAGACCCTGTGAGGTAGGTGGGGCTGTGAGAGCTCAGGAGAGAGCTGTGACTTCAGGGAGGAGTGCGGAATCAAATCTGGTCTTCCTGGATAAGAGTCTGGCTCCCTAACCACTAAACCAAACAGGCTCACGATGACATTCTTGGAGTTTGTTCCCACTCAAGGAATAAAATGCTATTTACAAGGCTATTTACAATGCTATTTAGAAAGTTATTAAATGTGCTTTAAAATGAAGCAAAAGAACATCTGGCAATTTGAGTCAACCCAGGAATCTGTCCCCACAGGAATAGGATTAAAACCAAGTCCAAAAAACCCATTGGGGAAAGTGAATCTTTTCTCTCTCCACCTTTTGCCCACCTTCTCTCCCCATTGGGTTAAATCTGATAATGTGGGCGGGGGGGGGGGCAGCTCCCTCCCCCTCCTGCTTTTGCTGCCCATTTGATTCTCATGGAATCATGATTTTTTTAAAAAATGGTGGGAGACAGGGCCCCCTCAATTTCTGCCTCCTTCTTCCCCTCCACCAGCAATGCCCAGACCCCTGAGGAGTGCCAACCCCTGTGTGCCCAGGGCGCATGGCGGTGCCAGCAACTCAAGCCCCGTTGACCCATTCCCACCATCCCCAGCAGGGGTTCCCCCTGAAAAAAGTGCCCTGGCTGGCTGGCTTGCTGGCTTGTTGGGGGAGAGAGAGGAAAGAGGGAGGGATGTCCGCTCGCTTCAATGGACCCACACCCTCCGGATGGTGGAGAGACTAGCCAGTTAGAAAGACTGGGCAGAGGCTGGGCGACCTCCTCCTCCTCCCCGCCCAGGCGAAGCGAGACAAGGCAAGGCTCCCCCTGGATCAACACAGTGTTCACTCTGCTGCCGCCACCACCTGTGCGCACACACACATTCACACTTGCACTTTCCCCCGTAGGAGCTGGGCAAGTGAGCGAGCGAGTGAGCAGTGCTGCCACCGTGGCAGGCGAGTGACAGGGAGAGATGGACTGAGGGCTGCCATTTCACTTCCTTGCTTCTCCCGGTTCCTGCAGCTTCCCCCTTTCCCCTTTTTAAAGATCAAGGAAGGAGGCTGGGAGGGAAACAGGCAGAATTGTGCAGGACCACTTGTGAAGGGTAAGAATCCTCCCTGCCTCTTTCCTTGATCTTTAGGCTTGCGTGTGCATGAGGGAAAGTGTGGGTGGGAAAGGAAACATTGTTATAAGGTGTGAAGTGGGTAAATTGTTACAATGAAACCGGCTGCTGTAGAGGGGAAACCTGGCATTTTAACCGACAAGGGGCTGTCCTGCAGGGTGAAATCCCACCCATTTCATGACGCATCTGTCCCAATACTGCTCTAGCGCTCCCACAGCCATAAGGAAGAAGCATTTTAAAAGCCAAAACCGGGAAAAAACACCTGAAAAAACAGTTGTTTATTTATTCCATTTTTAAGCCAAATAATCCTCAAAATACCCCTGAAACTGATTGGGAATGGGGACGAAGAGGATCCAAGCAATTTCTAAGCCACTTTACATGATTGGGGGGTGGGGATGATGAGGATCCAAACCATTTTTCAACTGCTTTATTCCATGAGTGGGAATTCAGCCTTGGAGACATAAAAAGAACGCTGGGAGTTATCACACTGACCTGTTGTGGCTGTGTTGTTAGAGTGCTTTGCACTCAAATGGTGGTAACAGGGCAGTGAACAGCTGTATGAAGAATAATTGGAGAGCATTTAGTCTTTAATCTCATGGACGGATGGGAGCCTGACAAAATGCAGGCCATGAAGATACCATCCTCATCTAGTATACTCACAGCATCAAAAGGACTAGAGTTGAATAGACCTTGCACCCTTGAGTCTGAGTTATGATGCTGTATTGGTGCTAAGCAGATCTTGGCCAGGAGCTTAACTGGTTGTACATTCAAATCCTAACCAAAGTTTCAATAATTAATGGGCTGACTTTAAGGAATGTGACTAGTATAAGCAATATTGCTTTCCAAAGTTGTCAAACTGGGCTCCCCATTCTACTCTGATGTCTTGAAAATTGTTTGATATTGCATCTAACGTGCCAATCGCTACTAGGACTAATGTTGTCTTTTTATCTCAGAGATTTCACTAGACAGATCCTGATATTTTTGATCTTCACCAATTCTCCTCAATTTTATTGTCCCTTGGGATAGCCGCATCAATCATTATAACTATCTTTTTCTCACTTAGATTAATGTCAGACATGTTATCATTCAGCCACTCCATCTGTTTGAGTTTTAAAATCCCATAATTGTTTGCTTTTCACAAGTTGTTCTGCTTTATGTTCCACTTGTTTTCACACTTGTGGTCATGCATGACCTTCTGCTTTCATGACAATAATTTAGAAAGCCTGTTTTTGGGCTGCACATAATCAGCCTTATGTTTTCAGCCACTTCCCATTGCTTTCTTCCAAGGACTGCTGTAATCTTTTGGGTTTTCAATCCAAAGAATTTAATTCAGCTTGAGTCCTGCACTGTACAAATTTCACTGGTATGGCAATGTGCTAGGACCTGAAATCTACTTACTCCATGAAGTTCAGTTTCAAACTTTTATGAACCCTTTTTATATATTTTCAGCTTGCCCTGTTCATCTGTTTTCACCTGTTTATGCTGAAAATTTTCAAATGGCAAAGTTCTCAAATATTTACAATTTTCTTTTTCTTTTTTAAAATCTATCCACACTTTTCATTAAATTTCCACCTTCAAATTTTATCCCATTGAACCAGCAATTTATCCCTTGGTCAGTGGATAGCAGTGCATGTTTTTCAATGTCAGATCTCACCACTATGTTATTACTAAATATGCTGACTGTGTTTGGCAATGATTTGGGGGTGAGGGTGGTCACAATAAAAATCATAATAAAAGCAGAGGGGGAAAAGCACAACTAAAGCAGTGCTGGTTCAGGGCGGGAATGTGGTTCCCTCAGTCAAACGCCAGGATAAAGAGCTGCATCTTCCCCAGTCACCTGAACACATACAGTGAGGATGGCTGACCCACCTTGGAAGGGTGACTATTCCATAGTCAGGGGGATACAACCAAGAATGCATGTGCCCCTACACCCTGAAGGTGGTGGTGGCACTGCCAAGAGGGCCTCATTGGCAGATCTTAAGGTACCAGAAGATCTGTATGGGAGTAGACATTCTGTTAGATTTCTCTGTTGCTGATTTCTCATGTAATTTTGAGTTGCTAGTGTACAGAAGATGGCTTGTTTTGCCATTTTTGTTCTGCCATAGCTACATTATTGGTAATGAAAAGTAGAAGCTTCAGGAAGGGATCTGTATCCAAGCCATTACAGCCTCATGTGGTGTTAGGACACAGCGGCGATGCGGTGGGGGTGGAGTGGCAGCAGGAGTGGCAGCAGGGGTGGCAGGTGTGGTGGAGGCAGGGTGTGGCAGCGGAGGCACAGCAGCAGCACGGTATTGTCCTTGGACAAAAAACCTAGCAAAGAAGCAAACAGCCTAGTCTCCCTTCCATTCTTTTTTTAGAATGGAAGTTTTGCAAGCAGCCCCTAATGGCAGAGAGCACAGTGAAAAGGGTGAAACATCAGAGAAAATCAACACTTATCATTGGATAAAAGAAAACAAAGAAAATGCCCCTAAACGTTTCCTCCCAAAAAGGTCCACTTTGTCATTCCCGTTGTAGAAAATGAAATGGATCTGATCCTCAGAACAGTGCTGAGACCTCTTTTAATCCACATAGGGTGAGTTCCCATTCAAGACTGTTCACACACCTAGGGGTGAGCATGAAGCCATTTTTTGAATTTGAATCTGAGTCAATTCAAATATTTGAATATTCAATTTGATTGGAAATTTGAAAATCCAAATTTTCAAAAATCTAGTCTGGATTATCCAAATCCGTATTTTCAAAAATCCAATTGGAATCAAATGATACGAGTGCTGGGAACATTCATATCTGACTTTTGAATTCACACACATCCTGTTTTTGTCCCGTTTGCATCCCGCCGTCGTCCTATATTATAGTGCAAATAGACCCAATATTAGGGTGCAATATAAACAGATTTATTTGGTCGAATTATTTGAAAATCCATATCAAATTTTTGGATATTTGAAATTTGGATTTTTGAAAATCTGATTCGAATTTGAATTTCAATATTCGTTGAAGTCAAATTGGATTTTTGAATTTTCAAATATCCATGCCCATCCCTACAGACACCAGTCTGCCCCCCCCCAAATAAACATTCTCTTCTAGAAAACATGGATTAGAGAAGGTTTGGGAACATGAGGGTCACACACAACTGTCTCTGAGGCACCTCCAAGCTGTTCTTTTTATTATGTCTGAACACAGCTTTAGACTGGGATCCCTCTGAGGCAGAGGACAGGCATTAACTAATTGTCTCCTTCCATGTGCCTGACCTACATAGGCAGATTCACACTTGGATGTTTACACTGGGAAAGGGAGGCCCCCATTGGAGCCTTTTTCAATTCACTAATTAACTGAATACAGTGAACTCTCATCTTGCATTAGTACAATAATAAAGTGAATTGAGGAAGTGAATCTTAATTAAGTGAATCTTTTTTTTAAGGAACATACTACTTCACTAATTAATTGAATTAAGTGAACCCACAGTAATTCATTAACTGTGCGAATGATGAAATCTAATTCACGTGTGGCTCATCAGACTTTCCTCATTATTGCAGCACCCAAAAATTGCAGACAAGACTAGTATAATTACTAGGCAACTCCTTCTTATTTGTCTTTTTCTTTTTATTATCATTTTTTTTAGTTACAGTTTATAAGTATAAAGATAAGTATATTGATGAAGAACATGCTCAAAAGACACAACATTATTAAAGGAAAATAACATTAAAGGTATATAAACGAAGTTATTCTTATTAATGCTGATTATTATTGTTAAAATTTGTCCATTCAATATCAATACTTAAAATACACAGCTCCATAACCATCTTTGATAACATACAGTGTCCTATGACATAAAAACTAAAAATAGAAATAAAAGTTTAGAATGTATTTAGATGGCAAAGGATAGTTTTCCAATTGTGGCATGTATCAAAATAGTTTTTCCAAGTTTCTGCAAATGTTTTCTGTGTAATTCTACACATTTGATTTCATGTTGTGAAATATAATGGCTAGCTATCATTTCCCAAATTTTTTTATACCAAATATCAAAATTTAGACATGCAGCGTATGTTCTATTTTAATTCTGCGCTATTACTCTTCTAGCTGATAAAAGCATATATTGCCCAGGTCATTTATTTTTGATGGTAGTACTCATGCCCTTCCAAATAGGTAGTAAACATAACTCTGGTACAAGATCTATATGTTACTTAAGTATGATTGACATTTCTGAACTAATTCCTTGCTAAAACTGTACAATTTTATCACATTTCCACCAAAGATTTTCTCTTTTGCAGTGCCAACATATATCACAGTACTTTCTATCAAATCATTTTAGCTCTGTAATACCACTCATTTGCCACCTCTCCCGGAGCATTAAGAATAGTGCTCTGTTTTTCGTGCTATTATAATATGCTGCCTGCATCTGCCCATCAAGATAAAAGCCAGATATTCCCTGGCTGTGATATGAATGGGTTGGTGGGGGCATGCGTGTTCATCAGGGTTGCAGCCAGGGAATCCTGAGCTTTGCTTCTGACAGGTGCTAGAGGTCCACTTGCCATCAGGATTGATACCGGGAGTTTGTTGCAATCATGACAGCAGGTGAGAGAGTCAGTCTCCCCCTTCCCATTTGAGGGTGTATCCCCATGGTACTTTTTTCTGTCGCTATTGTCCCTCTACTGCAGCGGATCTAACAAATGCACGTTCAATTCCAAATTAAGTGTCCGCATGGGGCTCAGCAAAACGCACATTTAAAATGCACTGACCATCCCCAAGGAAGCATCTTTTGCTTACCCGCATCTTTTTCTCCCCGCCCCTCACTGTTTTATTGGGTGCTCGTGCGATTGTGCGCTCATTCACAAGTCCAAAAGAAAAATTTACAAGTTCTCTGTTCACCTCCCCCAGGCAGCGATCTTGCCTCATACACTTTCACTTGCCTCATACACTTTCACTTGATATAAGCAATTCATTACAATGTATCTTGCTGTTTCTCTTTGTGATTGGAATGCCTGCCTACTGTTTTCATACTGTGAATGCTGGCTGTGGATGAGAGGCAAAAAAAAAAGAGAGAGAGAGAGAGCTTGCCGCCTCGGAGAGAAGCCCCACCCCTTTTGCCATGGAGCGTGTCCATGCAAAATGTTGCTCTGAATACCCGCGTCTTCCAGGAAAGTGCGCTTGCAGTCTTCTTCAAAGGGCTGTTTTTTTTGCAGCACATTTTCCTAATTAGTGGCGCTGGAAGCCCGGATAAAAGCCATGCATGGGGGTGCTCCGCAACAAAAGAAGATTTTCAGAAGGCTTTAAATTGCATGGCGATGCACCCTCAGTCCCAGCTGATTTTGATAACAGGGATGCCTGTTCTTGAATCTATGAGTAGAGGGGTTTATTTATTATTTATTTATATTTCTATCCCGCCCTATACCCGAAGGTCTCAGGGCGGGTTACAATATTATATTAATCTTAGACAGGTCCCTGCCCTCAGGCTTACAATCTAAAGATACAAAGATACAGTGTTGATACAAGGGTCTGAGGAACATCAATTTTATTAAAACTGAAATCTGTGAACTAACATTTCTAGGAGAAATAAAGAATAAAAGGCCACATTTCCTTCATAATAAAGATATAGGGGGATTCCATTTTCATATTTGTAACCTGACATTGAGACAAGGAATTGTAGTCAAGAATGGAAATCTAAGCAACGGCAAGGTACAAAATCCAGAGACATAACAAGGGTATTTGATGGGATTTCCCTTTAGCATGGCTTAGATTGTGGAGGAGAAGGGGTTTAGAGTGGCATCTAGGAATGTGCCTATGCCTGCAGGATGTGAGCTGTATTTACTGATATTTTGGGGAAACGAACAAACAGAAATGCTATCAATCTCTATTATTTGCCATTCTCGAATCTGTTTGGCATGTGCTTGCCAGCCCTTCACATCCATTTATATTATGAGTTCTTGATTTCCTTTCTTGAGGACTGTAGATGTTATCTAGCTGCTTTTCTCTCAACATAGCTGGAATTTGTGGCATGACCTTTCTTCCCCCTGTCTCAGTGCCAGACTCCTGTAGGGCGCCTTTAACACAGAGAAGGGCCATCTATTATAGCATGAAGTGTGTGTGCAAATTTACCCAGCCAGGTATGTTGGCATCCTTACTTGGTCATTTCTCCCCTCTGCAGAAGTGAGGCAAGGGCATCTCTCAGCCTCCTTCTGGCTGCCAGGAGCCCTCTTAACATCAAAGAAAAATGTCAGCATTAGGAAAGTAGGATAGTGACCAATGGCTCTGTTATTTTCCATTTCTGAGATAACATACTTTATATGTCCTATTGCATAAAAGACCCTGCATACATAGAGCAATTTTTAGACTAAAACAGCTTTGTTAGATCTGTGTTTTACAGATTTAAATGCAGGAGTGCAACACATGTTTATGTTTGTCCTATATTGTAGGGAAGTGCATAAATATTTGTAACATTTGACATTCATATGAATTCATACAAATTCAGACCCTCATATACGAATCAAATGTTATGACATTCCTACATTGACATTCATATTTGTTCATGAAACGAAGAGGTGGGAAGGCAGCTGCAATAGTCACATCTGCTACAGATCCACAGTGCATTCAACATGGTTTGAGAGTGGATTCAGGTCAGATTTGATGCTTTCAGAGGGAATATGTTACAGGATACGTATGCATTCATATTGGATATTCGTACAAATCCATACAAATTTGTATCAAATAGAATCTTAGTACATTTGAATGGGATCTATTCAAATGAATACATTTCTTACATTTGATTCAATATGAATCGAATTCCAAAAACACCCCATTTGTGAACATCTCTAGAAAGCTGCTAAGTGGAACTTATTCCCACAATTATAGGCCTTGGATTGTACCTTTAGCCTTAGAAAACCGAGTTGACTGAAATCCCTGGATTTTTCTGCCAGTCTTGTCTTCTGTCTGTTTTTAGAATTATGGATCAGTAAAAAGTCCACAAGGAGAGAAGAATGCAAAGCTGTTTTTTTGAAAAACAAAAAACAAAGGATCTTTGTTTTCAAATTTACTTTGCAGATTTCCTTATTCATTTCAACCCAAGGGGGAAAAATCATATTAGAAGTGCACATTTTGACTTTGGAGCAAAGCAATTGCTTGTGCCACTGGGACTCCATCCATGCAGATCATTTGAGCAGATCTGTGTAGACTGTGCCCCCTTTCAAGCACTTAGTGAGTGGCAGCTGGATGGCGTGAGGTGGTTTCTGAAAAGCATTGCATCTGAGGGAACAGGAGCACTGCTAACTGAAGCTTTACTCGTGTTGATTAGTTCTGTCGTACAGGATATCAAAATAAAAGACACACCACAACTCCGAATTTACTGATGACAGTCTTCAGTAGGGATGTGGAAGAATATTCAAAACATTTGAAATTTGACTGAATTCTATCGAATTTGAATTGAATGTCTCTAAATTCGAAGTTAACATTTGAATCAATTTTTGAAACTTTTGAACCATTCATACAAATTATTTGGACATTCCTATGTGTACAGATCTGTACGCATTACATACATATCGGTAAGCATCTTATTCATATCCGTATGCATTTGTACGGATAAGTATGGGATGAAAATGGGATGTATACGGGAAAGAAATGGGATGCGTACGAACGTGTATGGATGCATACAGATGTGTACTGACACATTTGAATGTTGTTGACATTCGTATCTTCAAATATGAATTGAAAATTAATACAAATGGATTCAAATGTATTTGATTCTAATAGAAATTGAATATATTTGAATTTTAAACATTTGAATCTATTTGAATCTTAGGATATTTGAATCGAATTGAATCCCGAAAATTGCATTCATGCACATCCCTAGTCTTCAGTTTGAAGGAGTCCTTTATTGGGCTGACTATGAGATCCATGTTTTATTCAACACCTTGAACCTTGTTGAGAACATGAGAAGTTTCTGGTTGTCTGTCTGTCTGGGTGGCTTGCGCAACTCAGCCATGGATCTCCCTCCATATCCATAGACTGTCCTCTGCGCCACCTCGTGTTTAACCTTGGTGTTCACATCAGGTTCCCCTGGGACAGACTGTGTTTTCCGAAGTAGGGTTCACTATGGTAGGGTTATACTTACATTCTCCAGGTGGAAAGGAGAAGAGGGTTTTTGAACGCTACCTTTCTCCAAAGAAAAGCAAACTTCAGCAGATGTAACTTGTTGTACAAGCAGAATCTGTTTTATCTGACTATGGGTGTTTTTCCACTGTCAAAAGTACCCATTTTTGCACCCATTTAGGACCCATTTGGGTGCGAGCTGGATGACCCCATTTCCACTACGGCACCCATTTGGGACCCAATTGTTTCCACTGCCATTGGGGAAATCCGGATCTAATGGGTACATTTTGGCCTTTAATCCGGATTTTCAGTAGACCCCATTAAAGGGGTCTACAATGGGGTCTTCTCCCAGAAAATCCAGATTAAAGGGAGCCTGTTTCCTGTGGGTCCAAAGGAGGCTAGGGCGAGGGGATGCACCTTTGGGACACCCCCCCCAACATTGGCTTTGAAGTCACTTTGAAGTCACTTCGAAGTTGACTTCACATTCACTTTGAAGTCACTTCGAAGTCAGCTTTGAAGTCACTTCAAAGCATGAGCTCAACTTCGAAAGTTGAGCTCATGCTTTGAAGTGACATCGAAGTTGACTTCAAAGTCACTTCAAAATCACTTTAAAGTTGCTTCAAAGACTGCACCCCCCTTCCCCCCAAAACACCTGGGGTAATGGACCGACCCCTTGTGGGTCAATCCGGATTCCCCAGATGGGTGCAAAGCTGTTTCCACAGCAGGGCTGTTAGCATCCATTCCTAATGGGTGCTACACCTCCTGTGGAAACACATTGGGTGCTTCGCTTAATCTGGATCTACTACATCCGGATTAAGAAATGTACCCATTCCTTAGATCCAGATCTTCTTAGATCCAGATCTAAGGGCTGCAGTAGAAAAACACCCTATATATGTTAGGTGGGGCACTCCAGATGTTGGACTAACTCGAATTAACTTTATTCAGCATGTCCAAGGCTCAGATGTGGTGGAAGCAACATAAAGAGGGCACCGGGATAAATCTGTCAATTTCTATGTCTGCCATGATTCTTTTATTCTCTTACTAAGACCCTTTTTGCACTGGGCTTTGTTCTGAATTATATCTTAGAATAAGGATCTACCATCCACATGTTAGTCTGCTTTTCTATAAATATATTTGTGGAAACAACCACATAGAGGTGGATTTGGTATTTACTTGTCACACTTCTTCTGCCACCCCCTTACCAATTCCAATATTTGATTTACACAGCTGCAGCAGCAGCTTTCTGCCTCAAATCTAAATTTTGTGCCAGGGGACCATATGGAACTCAGTGACTAGCTGTGCTGTGTTCCAGACCTGCAGAGATCATCACAGCTCTATGGTGGCTTCCCTGCCTCTTAAAGTCCAGGGAAAGAGGATTGTGAATGGAAGGATGCTAGGGGTTTTGCACAAATGGGCTTTTTTTTTTTTTTGCATTTGATTCATATTGAATCAAATGCAAGAAAATTTGTATTTGTTCGAATAGGTGCCCTTCAAATGTGGTAGGATTCTATTCAGTATGAATGTTCCAGACAAATTTGATACAAATATTAGATATGAATCCCCTATGAATCCCATACGTATCCCATATGTATCCACTCAGAATATGTGAAATCTGCCTGAATCCACTTTGAAACTGCTCTCAATCCATTTTGAATCCACTCTGGATCCATTGCAGATGTGACTGGGCATCCACTTTCCCACCTCCCAGGTTCACAAATGTAATGAAGCTTCATACAAATGTTCCAAAGAATTCGATTTGAATTTGAATATCAGCCTTCAAATGTGCCAACATTTAATTTGAATCTGAATGCCTGAATTCAGCCAAAATTGTAAGAATAATGAATAATATGAATATCAATTCACATCTCTAAAAGATACAAATGACATTTCCGTGCATGTTGATGGTGTAGAGGTCCACACTTAATCTAATTACATGGTGAGATTTTTCCTTTTAGAGGCTGACTGGTAAACCTGAAATGGATAACAGCAACATGCAGGACCAAATCCATGTCTGTTAGGAAAAGAAAAAAAAATATTTTTGGCATGTTCCATGCTACACAAAGTAATTTTTCCTTTACTTGTGGTGATTGAATAATGGTATGTGGCGTCTGTGGGTAGAAAGAACCACATAACCATTTTTTAAACAATGTAAGAATATATCCTTTATTACAGTGCTACATCTAATTTACATATGGCTTCAGGAAGCAAGGAAAACAGATTTCTCTACTGTAGGTTCCTTGAATCTGCTTAAGGGTAAAGAAATGCACACAATTGTTCTGATTATGGTAGTTGATGGTCTGCATCTTTGCCCAGAGGTAGGGTAAGGTTGAGGAAAAATGTACCAAGATAAAATGACTTGACCCAGCATTTTACATGCCACAGCTTCTATATTATATATCTTTAAAACCATATAAATTTAAGGCCCCTCCTGCACTCAGCTCTTTGTGGCCTGGAACACTTGGTCAGCTTACTTCAGGGCTGGGCTCTGAGTTTCCAGCCTTGGAACCATTAGGGATCCCTGCTTTGGTATGTCACCAAAATGAGTCCCCCTGTAGTCCAAAAGATGAAGGCATTCTTTTTGCATGCCTCTGTGTTTGGACTAGGTCATACTGGTCTGCCAATTGACATTTATGTTGACGTATACTGCTATTTCCAGTCAGGGCCTCTGTGATCAGGATTATGCTCCATCCAGTGTGGACAGAGTGTACCAATGGTGGGTGGGGCTTCACAGGTCTGAACCAATTAGGCCTGGAAGCGGACTATGAGGGCTCTTGTTATGGTGCTACAGTGACTGCAGAAAGCCCCTAAAGTGAAGAAGGTGTCTGAGACACACTGGTCATAGATTGTGTGCAGGGACTATGTCTTAAGAAAAGGTCTCATCAAACATTGTTTGAAGTCAAAGGAGTTTGTTTTCTTTACTTTAGCAGAACATGAAGTACAATCCATTTTCAATTTCCCATGTGGCCTCAGGACATGAACTCTGGACAAGCACATATAAGGCAACACTCAGCAGTCACACCTCACAAAATAAAACTTCTTGCCTGCTTTTCTAAACCAGTGGTGTGTGTTGTTCTCACATTCATATTCAGCTTCCATAGATATATTTTACTGCCAAGACATTCTTCTGTTCAAGTACATCTAGGAGGGGTCTGAATATTAATAATACAAAAGTACAGAGGGTGGAACAGCACACAGAAGAAGTATTTCTGGATCCAGCTTTGGGAACCAGCTACAATATTTGACAAGGCCTAGTGAAATAGACGGGCTGGGCTCATCTTTAACTATTATTTATTATTTATGTTTGATTGTTTGTATTGTCAGTACTCTATAGTATACCTGGGAATGTGTGGCCCAGCAAAATGGCCAAGATGTTTCCCCTCTTCCTAAAGAAAGTAGACACACAATCCATTAGTTTATGCATTATTTGTAAGTTGCTTCTTCCCATTAAAAATATAACAGTGCAGTTTACAGAATGAAAACAATAAAACATATACAAAAAATATTCTGCGCTCAGTAGAAATACCAATGTGAGTAGGAAATTTGAACATCTAATGGGCAACTGTAGGGTGATGAGAATGTGCTGTGTGATTGAGATTGCTACAGTAGGGTATGGAAAAGTATATAGGAAGGGTCTTGACAGAATCTTAAGTTTGCTGTGGGACCACACCAACAACACGCTGGGGAAGGCAGGATTTTTTTTCCCAGTGTACCTCTTACACTGGTCTTCCCCCTTGCCTACTTACATGGTGGTGACCAATATCCTTCTTCCACTGGGGTAAGAACATGCTTGAATTAGTGATAAAGAAAGCAGCTTAAAGAAAGCACATGCTAGCACAGGCTACAGCACAAGAATGTGGACACAGCAGGCCCCTATTCTATGTGTGGAGCTTATAGAATAGGGGCCTGCTGTCTCCACATACTTAATGAAATGAAATGAAATACTTGTGCTGTAGCCTGTACTAGCGTGTGGACAGCAGGTTCCTATTCAGAATATAACCAGGAGTAAGGCCCAGTGCAAAAAGGGCCTAAGATTCATGAGATTCATCGTACAAGTTGTAAGGACAGAGAGAGGAGAGCTAAGAACGTCTTTGTGAGCATCTGTGAGGAAGGATAGGATAAAAAAAAAGTGTGCATATATACACAGCACAGCAGACAGATGCATAAACAGCTAAGCCAACTTTTTACATCATTAGAAAACTCTTTCGTTGTTGTTTTCTTTAAAAGATGCACAGATATACCTCTGGGAATGGTTGCAGCTTAGTGGTAGAGCAAATTGCCTGGAAGGCAGAGGGTCACTGATTCAATCCCGAGCCTCCAGCTGGAAGTAAGCAACGGCAAACCACTTATGTATCTTTGTCCAGAAAACCACTTAGAGGTGCCCATGGAGGTGCCCATGCAGTTAACCATGAGTTGGCTGTGATTCAGTGGTACCCAACAAAGATATAGTTCACTGTCATTAAAAACCAAGAGTTTTGACTTGTATATTAGCAGTTCTTCAGTGAAAGATAGCTGCAGATAGCTAGTATCTTCTTTATCTTTCCATTTATGAAAAAAAATGCATGTCAGGCTTTGCGCTGTGGAGACCCTTTGATACATGATGCAAGCGTTAGAAACTTCTGCAGCTGTCAAGCTGTTCCCAAGTTGTAATATTCAATCAACGTTTTAATGTGAATAACATTTATGTCTATTACTGCAGCTGGGCAAATATTTAATGTAGTAGTTCAGAATGGGGATCATAATTGTATTTCTAAATCCTCCCACCCTGATTTCCCCTCAGTTTGTACTTATCTGGGGAAAAAATCAATAGCGACACCAAGAGAATGAAATCAGTGAATGAATGAATAGCAAAGTCACAGTCCAGGAAATCTTGTGCTTCTAAAAGTAAAAATTAAATAAGGATAACAGCGGGAGGAAGAGGAAGCCAAACCATAACATCATTAAGAAGGAGAAATAGAACTACTTTCCAGAGGCTCTGGAACTTTAAATAATTTAATTTAACCCCAAATGCCAAGTCTGTCTGCGCTCTACATAAATGGGCTTGGGAAGCCCCATTAGGATGTGAGCAAAATCTCAGGTGAACCATGGTGAAGGGATTTTTCCTTGTGCAGATTTCATTTGTATGGGTTTTCTGTAGGCATAGTTTGGTGCTTTTTGGTGCCATTCGGATGCACAAAGTATGGTTGTATGCATACTTGTTAGTTCATGTCGTAAGCAAGTAAAAGTACACAGCTTGCAAACAATTTCTGTTCCACATGTTCTGAATGGAAACTACAGAAGTACAGTGGAAAATGTGAACTAAAAATGCCATGGGGATAAAAAGTGCTATTAGCCAACTCTGTAAATGATTTTTGTTTCATTTATATATATTTCTATCCTGCCCTACACCTGAAGGCTTCAGGGAGGGTCACAATAAGATATAAAAAACCCGATAATCTAAAACAGTAATAGTGCCTACATGTGGAGGGGATGCTGTTCCCTCAGCCGAAGGCCAGGAATGTTGGCTTCCTTCTTTTGAGATACAAACAAGAATGTCATCTAAATTGGCAGTGGCCACAACACAGTGATAGAGCAACTACCAAAAAGGCAGAGGGTCACAATGTGATTCTTTGTGACTCTCTAGGAGATGCTGGTAGTGAACCACTTCTGTGTCTTTTTCAAGACAACCACATAGTATGTCCATGGAGTCACCAGTAGTTGAGATATTTTCACCTTTACTATTTCTAAACCATGGCAAGATCTATATGGCCAAATAAGGCTGTGCTAAAAGGACACAAGAGTTTGGTAATCACAAGTCACTGTGTCTATCAAGCACCTAGTTTGTTCCTGTTTGTCTTGGGAGCGCTCCTTTTGCAGCGTGTGGAAAACACTTTGTAGAAGGAATGCAGCTCCAGTTCTCTCCCGAGGGAGGCATGACAGCTGCCTGGGCCTTAATGTCTGAAAATGGCTGACTTTCTAGGCCATTTCCAACACTTTGCTTCAAGGTCTTGGACTGTGGTCACACTTAAGGTTTAATCCAGCTTCAGTCCACCTTCAGAGAACACATCAGCAAGTGAATTTTCTGAGTTGACACTGAAAGAAAACAGTTTGTCACTTTGCCAATGTGTTCTCTCACTCAGAAAGTGGACTAAACCTGGATTAAGTGTGACCACAGCCTTGGATGGAGACTTGAATCCTGAAACCAGAGGCCAGTTTCGACTTAGGACTCTAGTCAACAATTAGTGCAGCTCCGGTGAAGTTCATACAAATGTCAACTAGTCTGCCACAGCCTAGAAATGTGCCCACCCTCACTAGAGGTGCACTAATTGTTGATTATGAATTGTACACTCTGCCTTCTAGCCAACAGAGGCATAGTGCAAATTCGCCCAAAGAGAATTAATCAGAAGAAATTGCCCTATACTTAGTCACGTTTTGAAAACTAAGAGTCATGCCAAGCTCATGTTTGACGCTTTTGGCAGAGTTTCCTGTATGGCATATCTCTGTAATTCATGTAGTTCCTTATCACCCATCTCCTTGGCTTCACATACACAAAATAGCAAGAGGAGATTTTCTGTTAAAAAAAAAAAAAAGTTGCTTACCAGCTTGCATGCAAGTGGGTTAGTGGGACAGCACAGTCCCTCTTCAGTTTTAGATAAAATGAAAAAGAAGGCCTCTTTTGTAAATTAATCACCAGTTTCCAGTATATAGAGAAGAGACGGTGTCCTCCTTATGTGTGCTAATGGTCACTTTAAAAGATGTTTCAAGCATGCTATTAGGCAGAGATAATGAAATGTGGGTTGGGGAATACAGGAACTGTTTCACTAAGGGCCTGTGTGCACTTGATCCAGAGCCTATGCACTGCATGGGGCTGCTTCTATCCGAGAAGTGACTCTACATGTGCCAGAGTGTGTCTCGGGCATATAGCTGTAGAACGCTAAAAAGTGCTCTACAACTGTACCAGCCACCAACTAATATATGCTGCCATGACTCTGTTCACACCTCTTCTGGGTGAATATAGCCTGGTCCTGGGTGGAGCAGAACAGCCAAGGTTGTGCACTGGTCACCTTGGCAACAGTGCTATGCATACCTGTACTTGGAGAAGTGCTGGGTACATTCCAGAGGCATGGTGCATCACAAGGTGTGGACACCCAATAGCTCCCAGAATTTCACTGGTCTGCAAACCCAAGCCAGGTGTGAAAAGCCCCCAGGTTCTCTTTGCTCTTTCTACTGTAATTTGAGACTTGAGTCAAGAGTATTTGATTGTATGAATATGCTAGAGCAAAACAATGGCCCTTTCTGCATGTACCATTATTCTTGAACAAGGGCCCATGCAGGAAGTTTCTAGAGTTCATCATTCTGAAGGGTAGTGTGAATCTGTGAGGACCTGCCCCCCCACCAGTATTTTGCAGCCACAAAGGATGTAGCATGATTCTGATCAGGGAGGCATGGGTCAGGATTATTGGTAGACCAGTTTAATCAAGTCTACTGCAGGACGGGAAGGCCCTGGTCCAGACTACAGAAGGCATGCAGTAGGGTTACTTCTGGCCTACTGACCAAGGCTCTGAGGCTAGGAGCTTTTGTTTCAAGCCCTTGGGTTACTTGGAGTCTGGCCTTGAAGCCCACATATGCTTTGTGGCTGAGGTGGGGACTAATCAGGACTAGTGCTGTAAAGGTGGTTGGAACCAGTGGGCCTGGCTGTTCCATGCCCCGCTGATTTTGACCAGAGATGGGTAAGTGCAGAAAGTGCCAATTACAAAGCTTGTGACACCTTAAAGTCTTATTTCCCATGACATAATTCCAGCCTTCAAAAAAGATTCCTGCTGAATAATGGGAATCCTTGCCCACAAAAATATATATTTCTCTTCCAGGCATCACTGATATTACGAATTTACTCAACTTCTCCACTGAACTTCAGCACATTAACTGATGATTTAGCTTCACTGGTGAGAGTTTGGTCATCACCATTATCAGATGTGCCTTCTGAAATGTATATTGTTCTAACAATATAGCCAAATTAAATAGAAATGTCTTCTCTGTTAACAGTGTACTTTAAAATGCATACAGATGCTGATCATGGAAATGTTTTTCCAAATAAATATTTATGTTATTGATGTCACAGCTAGTGGAGCTGGTAGAATGGTGGTAGTGGGAGATAGATTATTCACTGACCCTCAGTTCCACTTTTCTGAATCAGATGTATGTTGGTGAGCATAAACCTATGCTTCACGTAGGGCACCCAAAACCTTCCTATTTATTTCCATGCTTCAGTACTGTGTTCACCTACAGCAACTCTATGAAAAGTGTTTCATTGAAACTATTGAGCAGGGAAGCAAGATTCATAGAATTCCTATGGAGCAGCCTCCATTTTGCAGTTCTGCAAGCAAAAGGTATCAGAACTTTAAGAACGTTAACAAAACAAGAACAGCTTCACAGTCTCCCTGTGTTTGTTGTGGTATTTTCTCCTCTGGGTTCTTCAGTAACATTTGATAAGTAAGTGGTCTGCTGGAATTGCCCTGGATCGCTGGGAACTTGTGCGAGGCAGCCCCTTATCTGAATCAGAGAACACTGAAGTGTGGGTGTAAATTTACCTAGGTTGGTATGTTTGCACCCATGTAAGGACCTTTGCTTTTGTTGGTTTTTATCTTCCCCTGCAAAATAAGGGCATCACTTGAGCTCCTCATTGCTGCCACTGGCCCAATTGAATTTAGAGAAATATGCCCAAGGGGGAAAATATTAAAAGAAAAAAATATGAGAAGGAGAAATAAAGGAAAATATATTTGAAATATGTATTTCCTGACTTTAAGCTTTGTTGACTTTGCTTTCTGATTGTTCAAGCAGGTATTTCTGGCCTCTCCTATTCATTCTCAGGTTATCTCAGCTTAAAAAGTCTTGTATCCTTCTTTCAATGTTTACTTGAGGAAAGAAGGAATAACAAGAATTGTGATGGCTGCATTGTGCTGTCACCTACGAATGGACAAGGCAATCACTAGACAATATAAGTTAGGTACACTGATCAACAAAGACAACGGATGAGGGCTAAAGCAGAACTGAAGTTCACAGAGCAACTAAGGGCGAATCCCCACAGCAAGCTTATTTCGCTTTCCCTAAACTGAAATAATAGAACCGGATGCAAACGCGAATTTGCCTGTTCCCATTACTTTTAACTTAATCGCGTTGGATCCAGATTCTGAGGATCATACATTGCGTACGTGACTCAAGGGGGGACTCAAGTGGCTACTTTTTAAAAGCTGCTTTTCGGGGCTGCCCTGCCCTCTTCCTCCTGGCATAAGGGACCCCTTCACAGAGCCTAGCTGGGTGGCTGCCGCTTCCATGGATGGAGGAAAAATGGCAGCGGGCAGCCAACCAGCGATTCTTTCCCCTCCTCTCCCCATTGCTCAGGGCACACAGCAGCGGTGGCAACTAAAGCCCCTTTGCTTTAAACATTCACATTCAGCTGCTTTCTTCCCTTCCTTTCCCTTTCTAAAGTCAGAACTCCAAAGAGCTAGAATTGCGCAAAATTGCAACATTGTTATTCCAACCATCAAGGTGTGAAGTGGTTCCAGCGCTACAATGTAGCGATCCCTGTTAAGTGGATTTTTACACTGACATCACTGTCTTTGGAAGCAAGCTATTGGGAGAGGGAAACCCTAAGCATGGATTCTCATCCCTTAAAATGGTACTGTCCACACAGTAAAAAATGTAAAACATTTCAAGTGCTCGATCCGGAGTGAGACCTGTTGAAATCAGGATTGAGATTCACCACGCTTTGGGGTGGTTTAACACAGGAAAAGCGTGTAAAGCCAAACTGCCGTGCGGACTCCGGGGATTGAAAACATTTTGAATCCGAGATAAGGTTGCCGTGAAGACACGGTTTAATAGTGATTGCATCCACATTGTATAAAATAAATAAATAAAAAGCAGCTTAAAGGGGTTGCTGTGGGCACACCTAAGGTTTAATCCAGCTTCAGTCCATCTTCAGAGTGAGATAACACATCAGCAAAGTAACCAGTAATTCTCAAAGGTGAATTTTGAGTTATTTAAGACTGAAAGAAAACACCTTGTCGCTTTGCTGATGTATTCCTTCACTCTGAAAGTGGACTGAAGCTGGATTAAGTGTGACCACAGCCTTGGATGGATACTTGAATCCTGAGGGATTTGAATCCTGAGACCAGAGGCCAATTTGGACGTAGGCCTCTAGTCAACGGTTAGTGCCGCTCTGGTGAACAGCATATGAATGTACACTAGGCTGCCACAGCCTAGAAGTGTGCCCACCCTCACTAGAGGTGTATTAATTATTGATTAGGTGTGGATCACTAAATTGTGCACTCTGCCTTCTAGCCAACAGAAGCATAGTCCAGGTTTGTCCAAAGAGAATTAATCAGAAGAAATTACCCTATACTTGGTCAGTTTTTTTAAAACTAAGGGCCAATCCCTAAGTGTGACCACAGTCTCAGAGTGGTCACTATTGCCTTTGAGTGATCCCACCTCTAATCCACATTAAAAATCAGACTATCTTCTAGACTTTTAGCATTTTTTAGCCACCTTTAAGCACTTTTGAGGTGCTTTTAAGAAAATGTATGTGGATGCACTGCAGATTTTTTACTCCTCTCATTTTATATGCCCTATTGGACTTATTATGAAAAGATTAGTACTTAAACATCTTAGCTAATAACAACTTATTTTTAGTTAAAACAAGTCCCCTTTAAAAAGAGCATATTTCAAAGAAGTCGTTTGAAATCACCTTAAAGAAGGTAGTGTGTGGCGCCTATGTTTTCATCCCATCTCAAATCCACCTTATCTAGCCTAGAATATTCATGAGAAGGGAAGGGACAAACAGCACATGAGCAATTCTACTTGTGAACCATCTGAACCATTTCCAAGTCAACTTAGAAGTGTTTCTTCAGATATTAGAGCACAGTGATCCATGTCAAGTACCCTCTATACAGCTGATTTTTGTCTGTTCAAGCAGACTCTCAGGTGAGTTCCAGCTCTCCAGGATTTTTTTTTCAGCATCATAATAACAATTATAAAAGTGACTCTGAACAACTGCAGAGATTCTTCATTACATCTTACGTACAAGCAACCTACAGATGTCTATAAGTAGAGAAAGGTGTTCCAGGTCAAGAGGGCTGTATGTTTATTTAACAGAAACGGAAAAAAGGATGCCCTTCTACATAAACTTAAGCCTGGGCATTTCTCTTTCCTGAAATTAAACACAGGGGCCTCAGGCTATCAAGGTATAATAAACTTTGAACTGCTAAAGCAAAAGGACTGGTGGGATTTATTGGGAAGTATATTCAGCAGGTGGGGGAAAGTAAACTCTCTGTGCCAAGAGATTTATCCTTAAGCACATGATGGGCTTACGGGACAATGCAGGGTGGGAAAGTGTGAAGAGGGTTTATGACAGCTAGGGATTTAAGATGTGTAACTGCACTCTAGAAGTTAATCCCAGTACAAGAGCCATTTAAAGAGACACTTTAGAAGCCTGGTTTCGTTCAGGTGCAGCTGCAGACTGGAGAACAATGTCCTAGAACAATAAACAGTGTAATGAATATCTACTTTGTTGTGGAACGTTAGACCTAATGAATCCACTGCATGTATCCTCTGGCAGTAAGACGTGTGCAATATGGGATTATTTGTTACAGCTTTATAGTACTGGCTTCATTTAGTAAGCAAGTGCATGGAATGCCCTCTTTTTCTGGCCAAAGGGCAGGCAGAAGATGGACTAGGATTTGCAGTTAATTATAGCAGGGACTGTCAAGCCTTTGGAGTCCATGAGAATATTTGGAATTTTGAGAAGATCCTTTGGGAACCATCCACTCTAGTTAGCTTTTCTTCAGGCAATGTACAGATTTGATGAGCTTTGAGCAGTCCTGGAAAGTCATCAGCAGCACCAAAGGAACACCATGTGAGCAGCCTCTGGTTTAGGGTACCTGAACTGCATTCTGTAGGTTACATTACAAAGATGAGCTTAATAGGGGACTGCATGAATTAGCACCCTGCAGAGCCTTTTAGAAACAGGATCTTAGTGGCGGCACTTCCATCACTATAGAGGCCCCTCTCCAAATAAACTTAACAGGTCACTCAGCTTTGGTTTTTCAGAATCTATCATTCAATTGTAATGAACTGAATCTTGGAAAATTCATATTTGTTCGAATAGATGCGCTTCGAATGTGATAGAATTCTATTTGATACAAGTGTATTCATATGAATTTGTATGAATATCTGATACGTATCTGATACAAACAAATATGTATCCAATACAAATATGTATCTGATATGAATGAATACATATCCAGTATATATTCCAAAATAAATCCGTGCTCTGAAAGCATCAAATCCTACCTGAATCCACTTCTAATCCACTCTTGATCCATGTTGAATGCAATTTGGATCCGTTAGAGATGTGTGGTGCAGCCACTTTCCCACCTCCACAGTTTAACAAATGTCCAAAACATTCGTATTTGTTCAAATGTTAATGTACGAATGTCATAACATTCAATTTTGTATGAATGTCTGAATCTGTACAAATCTGTACAAATACCAAATGTTACAAATATTCATGCACACATCCCTACTAGTGTCCACATTAGGGATCCACAGCAATTGTCCAGAAGGCTCCCCTGAAGCCAGCCAGTTGTGAATGTGTCCTCTGTGTCTTACACTGAAGAAGAGACACTTCAGCGCTTTCTACCCTGGGCCTTATTCCAGGTTATATCTTAGAACAGGAACCTGCTATCTGCATGCTGGTGCAGACTAGGCCTTCTATTGCTTCTTTGGAACAGGCTTGTCACCATCAGTCCTACATGAAGGATTTGCCATGAGGAAGTTATATTGTAGAAAGTGTTGCAACCTCCATCAACAGTAAAGGAAGGTCAACCTTCTGGGCACAGAACTTAGTTTTCTCAAGCTTCTAACAAGGTAACATGTTCCTGGATAAGTAAATTTCCTCTCTGGCAGTCATGACGTGGTTGTTTATGGTGTTTTGAAGATTTCAATAAAGTAATTCAGTTTGGTTGTTTTGGATGTATCCACTAACTGGCAGCTATTGATAAGCAAGTTAGGTGAATGAAGATGGATGAACAATTTTAAGGAATTATTCAATTAAATTCTTTCCTTCCCAAAGGTAATAACCTGAAAAATAACCAAGTTAGGCTCCCTGGGTTGCCACCATTTCTATTTCATGACATTTTTATTTGCTTAGTTCTATTTTTTATTCTGCACCAGTTCCAAGACAGATGATTGTTCACATAAAATTCTGCAGGCCAAAGACCTGAAGCCTTTGAAAATGCTAGTAAAATTCAGTTTTAAGTTCATAAATTGGACAATGTGGATGAAAACTTACCCTAGACATTGTAGGGTTTTCTTCATTTTAGGATTATCATATAGCTCTCAGTAATCTTTGCTGTAGAGTTAAGTAATGTTTTTTTTTTAATCAGAAGGCTGTCTTCCTTTTTGGTCCACGATTAGAAGGGGAACATGAACCACTAGTGAGTGTGGCCAAAATGCTGGAAACCTACACATATAAGCACATTTACACAGGGATGGATGGATGGATTTATATCTTGCCCTTCACCTGATGGTTTCAGGATGGGTTGCAATAAAAAAACAATAAAATAAATTAAAACAAACTATAAAACTTAAAGCATAACACTCTTTACTTCCTTTTCTGCCAGAATAGCTCTCAAAAGAAGGTAAATATCAAAAGCCTGGGTGAAAAGGCATGTTTTAACCAGTCACCAGAAACAATATAATGTAGGTCTCTGGTGAACATCTAGAGGGAGGTTCCAAAGTCTGGCATTTCTAGCATCTCACCACTCCTTGTGCCTCTCAGACAGGCAGAATTACAGAGGTCTCCTTGTGATCTCAATACTTGGGAAAGCTCTATTTAGGAGAAACCACTCCTTCAGATAGCCAGAGTCCAAGCCATTTAGGCCTTTATATGTTAATATCAATATCTTGAATTGGTTTTTGTATCAAATAGGCAACCAGTGCAGATCATAAGACCAGCATGTTGTGGAACCAGCCAGAAAGTCCCATCCATCAGCAATCAAGTTGTTGTATTCTGCACTAGCTTCAACTTCTAGCCTCATATTTTCTGGGATTTGAGAGCAGGTGAAGATTTGCTTGAGATGCCCATAAGATGGCATTTGCAGCTGGCAGCACAGGGGCACTTGCAGCTGGCAGCACAGGGGTGGGCTGATGTCAATCCGGTTTCCAATGAGGAGAGGGGGCGGAGAGGAGAGGGCTCTGCTCCCCTGTGCCAGGGTTTGGCACAGTTTGCATGGGGATGGCAGCATCCTCACCCAGCCCACATTACCGGGAATGGCATGGGGATGGGCAAGAGTCGATCTTGGACCCGCTCCCAGTCCCATGCATGTCTTTCATGAATGTGAAACAGTCTTGGCGTATGTACAAGTACATGGCTGCATGTTTTAATGCCAAGAGTGTGCCAGTCAGCTTAACATCAGTCCCAGGTAAAGAGATGGAAACCATCATTATGGATAAAATTATTGCAAACATAAAGAAGCCAGCATTGCAGAAGGAAAGTCAGCACACTTCTGCAAAGGTAAATCATGCATTACAAACTTATTGGAATTCTTTGGGAGTGTTAATAAGCATTTGGATTAATGTGACCCATATAACATTATCTATCTGGACTTTCAGAAGACTTTTGAAAAAGTCCCTCATCAAAGGCTCCTGAATAAGTCATGGAATATGAGGACAGGTCCTGTCCTGGATTGGTTACTGGCTAAAGGGCAGGAAATAAAGAGTAATAATAATGATCAGTTCTCAGAGTGGAAGAGATGAGAAGTGGGCTCCCCCAAGGTTCAGTATTAGGACCTGTGCTTTTTAATTTATTCAGATGTGATCTAGTACTAGGGATAAGTAGTGAGATAGCAGAGTTTGCTGATGAGGCTAAATTGTTCAGGGTAGTAAAAACTGAAAGTGATTGTAAAAAGCTCCAAAGGGATTTCTTGATATTAGGTGAGTGGGCAATAAAGTGGCAAATGCATATTTGGGGGGGGGATCCCAATTACATTTATAAAATGATGGGCGCTGAGCTTTCTGTGACAGACCAGAGGCGTTTTCGCACACGGGTTTTTTGAACGCGTGCAAGACAGCCTCGAACGCGGCATACGCATTGCCGCAGTGGGGCTTGCGCTGCGACGCGTCCGGAGCTGTCTTGTGCGCGTTCGAGATGTAGAGCACTTTAAAGTGCTCTACATCCGTTGCGGCGCAGACAAAGCGCCCGCAGCCGTTCGGGGAGAGAAGCATTCGCTCATGTTTCTCTCTCCCTGACAGCCGTGGGCTCGCCTCCCCCACCAGCGCTGGCTGACAATCAGCTGATTGCCTGCCTTGCCGGCTGCGGGAGCCTCGGCAGCCGTCTCCCCGCCCCTTGCCGGCGTTTGCCGGCTAAGGCACTTCAGAATGCTTTGAGCATTTGCACACAGGCGCGCCAGAATGCGTTTACACGCATTCCTGCGCTCCTATGTGTGAATAGTCAAAGCGTCCTGAAGTGTCTTAGGCTTCCCGTCCTACACCCGTTCCAAATGGAATGGATGTAGTGCGAAAATGCCTCAGGAGACAGATCTCAAAATTCAGTGAAGATAGATCAGTGAAGATGTCAACCCATCTGCAGCAGCACTGAAAAAGCAAATTCAATGCTAGGATAATTAAGAAGGAAATAGAAAACAAATGTCATTTTGCCTCTTTATAAATCTATGCAAGGCTATATTTGGAATATTGTCTCCAGTTCTGATCACCATAACTCAGAAACAATACTGTGGAATTAGATAAAGTGCAGGAAAAGGCAATCAAAAAGATCAAGAGGCTGGGATACCTTCCTTAGGCAGTGTTTAAGAGGTGACCTAGTTGAAGTATATAAAGTCATGCACGGTGTGGAAAGCAATGCTAGAACCAGGGGGCACTCTATGAGGATGATTGGCAGGACAGTTAGCACAGTCATGGGGAAGCATTTTTTCACCCAGAGAGTCATCAGTCTGTGGAATTTACCACCAGAAGAAGTGATGACAGCAACCAGTCTGAATAGCTTTAACAAAGGATTAGATATATTCATGGACAACAGGTATATCAATGGCTACTAGAATGAATGCATAGGTATTGCCTCTAGGTTGGAGAAATAGGCAGGATACCCCTGAAGGGAACTGAGAGGCAACACCTCTTTTGTCTGCAGTGGATGAGGAATGGGATATGGCATGAAATGTTGCTGTAGTCTGCTCTAAGTGTGGATCACTTGTAAGTGATTCACTCAGCATTCCAGCCAGTATACTGGACCACAGTCTGTGTGCAAGACAGCACACAGACGTGGCCCAGTATACCATGACTGACACCACTTCTCCAGGCACTTGGAAGTGGTACTAAAAATGCCCTGGAAAACAACTTCAGAGACTGGAAACTTTTGTTTTCAGTAGCATGTCCCATCCAGCTCAACCAAGGATGCTGGGTCTGTACTTGTGGCGCAGCAAAATGTGGCAAACAGCCAAGCACCTGAGTTCTGTAAATCTGTGCGTTGTGTGGTAAACTACTCCCCCCATACAAGGTTATCACATGCCTGAGTGAACCAATTTTTTTTTTAATCTGGACCTGCTCAAAGCTTGCACCACCTCTGTTCCAGTGAGTAAGACAACATCTGTCAGCATAAGCAACTTTATTGCTTTTTCATCCTTGGGCATGCTTCTCTTTCCACTTCAGAATACTTGAACCCACCCACATTGGAATATTTGCACCCACCCAAATGCAAGCCATGTGTTGGCAAGAAGACCTAGGTGCCAGAAAGACTCTTGTTGGAAGTATTAGGCAAGCGTCTGGATGAAGTCTTTGTCTTTGAGAATGAAATGCTACAGCCAAAGAGTGGGAGGCAGAAACCTGGTCCAAGGCTTAATCAGAAGTGTTGGCAAGTTGTAAGAGGCATCAAACAAGGCAGAAGTAACCTCTTCCCTTTTAAGAAAAAAATATTCCAGGTAAATGAAAATTGTAGTTTACAGGGCACTTAATATATAAGTGCCCTATTCTGGCTTCATTTTACATGTGATTGTAATCATGCATAAAAAAAAGAGTATGACAGCAACTGTTCTACCTAGCAGTGGTCTTTCTCTGGAATTGAACCCAGAAAGGAGAAAGAAAGCACATAGTAAAACCAAGGGAACTTGTTAAAGACGGAAAATGCATCTCCCTTTTGGTGCAGCTGAGGGGTAGGTAGCTGATAAAACAAATAGAAGAAGTCATTTAAAATCAAAGGGCAGTGGGGTGAGCAAACAATGGGAAAGATGTAGATCAAGTAAAAGGAATTTTTTTTTCCCAGAAGGAAAATATAAGATGTGAGGAGGGGAGGGGAGGGGCAAACAGAAATCCAAGAAGTCCTCAACACTGGATTTGCAATGGTACAACAACCCAGGACAACAAACAGAATTCAATAACCGAGACAGAATGGCAGCATGGAATACCACTGTCTAAATTTAATCCACACATGTACAACATTGACAATTTAGTGATAAAAATAATATCCCACCCAAGTTAAAAATGTCTATTTCAATAAAAACATAGCTTCGAATAAATCAGTACAATAAAATGTGAAACATTCATGAAGTTACTCAATGCTCCAAAGCATGGCACAGAAGCAGAAATGTAGTGTGGCATCTCAAAGTTGATCTATGCACATAGGAATAAAATCACCATGACCTGTCAGATTGGTTGACAGAGAACCCAAGAGAAGCAGCAAGGAAGCTGATGATCCAGAAGAAGGTTTTCAAGAATTGCTCTCATTTTGGCTGCATTTATGGAAGCCACATTTCATACGCTGAATGTTGTTATGATTGTAGCACAAAAGGATGTGCTGTACCTCTTAGTGCCAAGGTAGTACAAAAAAGAAAGGTGGAATGAGGACAGAGAAATTTGGCACTGAGTGTAGTGATGAAATCTTATCTTGAGAATAAAGATTGATCTAATTTGCTTTCCTACTAGGGACATGGAGAGAGACAGAGAGAATTTGGCTCTCAAGCTTTGTGTGTTTCAATCTATGATCTGGAATTGGCAAGACTATACTTGCAGATGTCCCACAAGTGAGGAGAAGTACCCCTTAATGGGATTATTGGAAGTCTTGTCTTCATGTTAAATGTTAACAGTCTTTGGCAAGTCCTATGTTTGTCTCAAGACTATTTCAGATAGGCTTTGTAAATGGCCAACTATCACTTTGCCATCCTGCCTTTAACTGGAGTGTTTGACTAGATTTTATATAACATCTTCTTGTAGGTTTTATCTTGCAAGTCTTAAGTTTCACCCAGGCCAAAAGAAGACCTAAAATTCCTCATAGCCTATCCAGTCTAGCAATTTTGATTTCAAATTTAAATCTTGCCTCTTCACTAATTTCAGCATTCGAAATTTTATACAGCTTTTGTATATTGACAGAATAGAATCACTTTCACTGGCCATATCCTGTTATTCTTGTTTAGACACAAGGCAATGTAAAGAGAAGGCAGAGGCAACTAGTTGATAAGGACTGAAAGGATGACAGGGACTCTCTGAACCGTGTTTTACCCACTGCAAGTTAAAATGCAGTTCAGAGAGATCAAAGCATTGCACCAAAGTCATGCACAACCTTTTCAACTGGCATGCAACATGTCATGCCATCTGTGCAATGATTGGGTCATGGCTTCACAAATGAAGATTTAGGAAGAGCTCAACCCAGGCTTGCTGCATGTCCACTTCTGGCTAAAAAGGCCAATGCAGGATAGACAAGTCTGGTTGCAGAAGGTACAGAGAAAGGTCTCCTTGGGAGATACTTAAAGGCACGGTTCTTCCTGCGTTGCCTTTTCTCCTCATTTCTGGTTATAGGAGTACTCTCAAAGCAGGCAGCAGCATTGTGGATGGTGCGTCTCCATGCCATAGTGGACCACTGATTGTGATTAATATGGCCAAGGCTGAGTGATTGTTTCAGGGGCTGCGTCTTCATGGCATGCGTTATTTCAATTTAAATAATTTGAAATAACTGACCCAGAACAAAGCTGTCTACACGACTTGCAAATTGATCCGGTTCCGAGGGCATTCCGATTGCAGCCTTAACGCGGAATCAATCCTGGTAATCCCCACAATAGCCCTGTGCTTCCGCCCATTGCCAGTCATGGTGCCCTGTGATTGGTCCTCCCTCCCAGGATCCCACCCTCCCTTCCCTTTGCGTTATCCATGCTCCACCGGGGATCCCCTGCCCGATCCGTCCCCTTCGCTCCCCTCCCCTCCCTTTCCCTTTCCCTTCCCAGCAGCAGCAGCAGCAGCAGCAGCATCCATCCATCCATCCATCCATCCATCCATCCATCCATCCATCCATCCATCCATCCATCCATCCATCCTGGCGCGGCGTGGGCAGCTTCGCCCTCGGACTCCTCGTTGCCCGGTGGCAGAGCTGCCGCCACTTTGCGTCATCCATGCTCCGCTGGGGATTCCCGTTCTCTCCCCTCCACCTTCCCACCAGCAGCAGCAGCAGCAGCAGCAGCACCAGCAGCATCCATCCATCCATCCATCCATCCATCCATCCATCCATCCATCCATCCATCCATCCATCCTGGCGCTGCGGCACAGGCAGCTTCGCCCTGGGGCTCCTCAGTGCCCGCCTCCACTTCGCCCGACTCCACCACTGCCGCCGCCGCCGCGTTCTTGGCGCTTTTCGCCCCGCTGGCCGGAGCGCGCTCGCAGCCCGGGCCGCCCCTGCTTCCCCCGCCGGCGGCTCTGGCGCCCGCCGCGCCATCCATCCATCCATCCATCCATCCATCCATCCATCCATCCATCCATCCATCCATCCATCCATCCATCCTGGCGCTGCGGCGCGGGCAGCTTCACCCTGGGGCTCCTCCGCCACTGGAAAAGGAGGAGAGCCGAGAGGCAGGCGAGCTCAGCGTGCCCACCGCGGGGGAGGGCGAAGGGGGCTCCTTGCTCGCTCTTCCCCCGGGGGCCGGGAGGGAACTCAGAGAGCAGGGAGAGTGGGCTGGGAAAGTTCCGCGGGGACTCCCCTTTCCTTTCCTTTTTAAAGTTCAGAACTGCGCAAAACTGCAACATTGTTATAAGCTACATCGCTACAGTGTAGCTTTGGAGTTAGTGGCTGTTGGATTCTTTCAATGGAATCACTCTTTGGAAGCGAGCTATTGGGGGAGGGAATCCTAAACATGACGTGCCTCGAATACGGACAAGCCATTGGTTACAGTGCGTATGGGGGCGGGACAGCCTGGACATGGAATCTTATCCCGGAAAACGATACTGTCCACACAGTAAAAAATGAAACACGTATCAAGGGCACGTTCCGGAGTGAGAGCTGTTGAAATCAGGATTTATTTCAAATCGGTATAACGTGGTTTAACACGGAAGAAGCGTGTTAAGCCGAACTGCCGTCAGAACTGTGAGGACTCAAATCGTTTTGAATTCGAGATAACGATGCCGTGAAGACGCGGCCAGGGAGTCCTTGTATTTCCTCCTTGGGGCTCCTCTCTTTCGGCAGCCAGTGGTGAGTTCACCCTAAAGCACCATCTTAGGAAGATGACGTGCCCTGCCCAGCACAGCTGTGTCCTCAGCAGCATGGCCTCAATACTCATGACCACTGCTGGTTCAAGGACAGTAATGTTTGTCACATAGTCAGACCAGTGGATGTTTAAGATTGTGTGGAGACAACGCTGATGGAAAAATTTGAGGAGTCGCAGGTGGTGACGATAGATGACCCATGATTCAGGCCCGTATAAAATAGTAAACTGATTGGGTAAGCAGAAAAAAAATCACGTGAGGTAGTGCGTCCCTTTCATACTATTTTCCTAAGAAGACATTTTTATCATATGATAAATGTCACTAGGTCTTCAGCTGTTTCAATCATCCCTATTTTGCCCTTAATAATAAAGATTTGCTAGCCTAGACTTTGAGGAGCATCAAACCCCCCCCCCCAACACTAAAAATACCAAGCAATTCCTTAAATAAATGCCAGGAAATACTACCATTAATGTTCAGCCTAAAAACTCAAGACCACAGCTGGATCGTGTTCAATTAAATAATTGTACATAAGTAATATTTACCTCCCAATTCTAAAATAAACCATGGAATCATGGATCAGGATCACCTAATCCATCCCTTTGTCTGCAGAATGAGGCCAGAGACCTCAGTGGAACTCTGAGTTCCTTGCCTGAATCTTCAACACAAAAAGATAGCAAGAGTGCATTAGGGAAAGCAACAGCCACTGTTACCTCATGAGAAGCATTTGGAAATAATCTGAGTTCTTAGTCATCCAAAACCTGAGCTGCCTTTGTGTACGCGCGTTAGGGAACAGGGAAAGTGGGAAATGTTATGGATATTAAAAAAAGGCTTTTTTGCTGCCAGGCTAGAATGTCAACAACGTATTAAGTTACCATTGACTCACAAAGCCAAGTCCTGCCCCTGCCTAAAATTCATCTTATTTTCTCTTTTCCCCCTGGACATAAGCGGTTCTTTATAAAATAATCAAATCATAGGCTCCCAACCTCTGAGAGGTGCTATTTGTCTCTTTGCCACCTTCAGACAAACTTGGCAGTCTTTTGAACAGTGGCAGCTAATCTCCTGCTTTTTGCCTCTGATTGCCACCAACCTGTTCATTTAGGTTCAAAGTTAAGAATAGAGTGACCTTTGTGTAAAAGCAGCCTGCTTTCCAGCCGTCCTGTAGAACAGGCATCACAGGTGGTAGGAAAGAAAAAAGGTGGGCAGGTGAGCAAATGAGCAGGCAGAGAGAGAGAACGAGAACAAGAACTAATGCCATTCTAACCTGAAATCAAACAAATATCCAAACAAAAATAAATACCAGTGGTGCCCCAGCTTGTTTAAATTTAACTTAGCGAACATTATTCTTTCTTATTCTTTTGTGGCACGACAAAGAAACTCTTTCCTGTTACTGTTTCCACAAATACAAATACACACACGTGAGCACAACTGCATACTGTAGAACCACGGCACGCAATGCCTGCTGAGCTGGCGTCTCTGGAAGATGCAGCTGCCTTAAAGGTTAATCAACCAACACCATGGAGATGTGATGATGAAAAGCATTCAGCTGACTCCCGGTGTTACCTTTCAGTGAGTTTTCCAGCATAGGACTTCACTGGAGATAAGAACCGTATAAGGAAGGATGCAAGCTCAGAGAACTACCCCGAGGGTCCAGCCATTACAGGGGCGTAGCAAGGAGGTGCTACAGTGCTTCAGGGACTGATCCTTAATGCACAAGAGAACTGCTGATGAATGCAGGACCTGGCAGACAAAGACATGCCCTTACAATCTGTCTCTGATCTCAAATGAGCATAATATGTGTAGCAAGTTATTGGAGATCTGAATGCTCTGAAATCTAGTTCATTTGTGCAGTCAAATATTAGCTCTGGCCTCACACCAAACACAAGGTACTTTACAGGCAACTATGCAGGCATTTTAATAGCCCATTGCAATGATTTTCAGCTTGAAGAGACCTTACTGAAGCAGGTCTGGCTCTAGTCAGGTCTGGGGTGGTAGAACTCACAGGAATTCCTCCATATCAGGGAAACTATACACGAGGCCCCTTAGATGGTCGAGATAAAGGATCTCGTGTAGCTCCCTGCAGTAAGTAATGGCTATTGATTGGGCTCAAAGCAATCTGCAAAATGGCTGTGCTGCTACCACTCACAGCAGAGGCACACATGCCTTGTTCTAAGTGGTCATTGTGACCCTGCTGCTCAGCATTAGATGCCAGACGGTTACCTAACAGGCCTAATGGAAGATTCACCTTTGAAAATAAGACAAATTGCCTATATACCATCTGATGGTTGCACTGGGCAGCCCAGCAACCTGTTCATTTAAACCCACTCCCTCTTCTACTTTGGACAAATCATTTAATGAGCAGTGAGAAGTGAATATGAAGTTCCTCTTCATATATTTGTCACATAACTTGCTACACATATTATACACATATTGTACCGCTATCCTCAGCAGCAAGGGGGGCGGGCACCTGGGAGAGGGCCTTCTCAGTGATGGCTCCTAGGGTTTGGAATAGTCTCCCCCTTGAGGTACGTCCATCATTTGCACTGTACACATTTAGGAAGGCAGTAAAGATGCACCTCTTTCCCTCTCCCTTGGTTAAATGGAGATAGACTTGCCCTTCCCACTTGCAGGCACTGTTGTTTTAATACTTACTGTTATGGTTTTAATATGTTTAATTTTAAATGTTGTTTCCCACCCTGAGACCTTTAGGGTTAAGCCTGAGATGATCACACCCACTTTTTGTATGCAGTCCCTGAAAGGCTGTGAAAAGGTGAATGTTGCCCTTGGGTTAAAACAAAAGTTAGCTTCTTAAATGGACACAAGAATTTTTTTTTTCCATAGAGAAAGCCAAATTCAGACCTAGGATGCAATCAGACAGTCTTAAAGAGGATCCCTGTGGGCAAACTTGAATCTGCAATGACAAATATTTCCCCCTTTCATTTGCCCTTCCCTGTCTTGAAGTCTGTAAAAGATTGTCTCTTCAACATTCCATGGGCGAATCCCCACAGCAAGCTTATTTCGCTTTCCCTAAACCGAAATAATAGAACTGGATGCAAACACGAATTTCCCTGTTCTCATTACTTTTAACTTAATCGCGTTGGATCCGGATTCTGAGGATCATACGTGGCGTACGTGACTCAAGGGGGGACTCAAGTGGCTACTTTCTAAAAGCTGCTTTTCGGGGCTGCCCTGCCCTCTTCCTCCTGGCGTGGACGCGCCACCCATAAGGGACCCCTTCACGGAGCCTGGCTGGGTGGCTGGGTGGCTGCCGCTTCCATGGATGGAGGAAAAATGGCAGTGGGCAACCAGCCAGCGATTCTTTCCCTCCTCTCCCCATTGCTCAGGGCACACAGCAGCAGCGGCATCTAAAGCCCCTTTGCTTTAAACATTCAGCTGCTTTCCTCCCTTTCCCTTTCTAAAGTCAGAACTCCAAAGAGCTAGAATTGTGCAAATTGCAACATTGTTATTCCAACCATCAAGGTGTGAAGAGGGTTCCATCGCTACAGTGTAGCGATCCCTGTTAAGTGGATTTTTCCACTGAAATCACTGTCTTTGGAAGCAAGCTATTGGGAGAGGGAAACCCTAAACATGGATTCTCATCTCTTAAAATGGTACTGTCCACACAGTAAAAAATGTAAAACGTTTCAAGCGCACAATCCGGAGTGAGACCTGTTGAAATCAGGATTGAGATTCACCATGCTTTGGGGTGGTTTAACACAGGAAAAGCGTGTTAAGCCAAACTGCCGTGTGGACTCCAAGGATTGAAAACGTTTTGAATCTGAAATAAGGTTGCCGTGAAGACACGGCCCATGCTTTCATAGCTCTGAGACGTTTTCGCACGGGGCTGATCGGAACGCGGAAAAGACAGCTGAGGACACGTCATACGCATTGGCCGCGCGCGGCTTGCGTTCCGACGTGTCCGCAGCTGTCTTTTCCGCATTCGAAATGTAGAGCACTTCGAAGTGCTCTACACGCGTTCCAACGCGGACGAGCTGCCCTCAGCCGTTCGGGAGAAGAAGCGTTCGCGCCGCTTCTGTCTCCCGAACGGCTGCCGGCGCGCCTCCGACGCCGCGCGGCTTTGACAATCAGCTGTTTCTCAAACAGCTGATTGTCGATCTGCCTCCGCGGCTGCCGGCGCGCCGCTTGCCGGCATTTGCCGGCTAAGGCAGCTTCGGGCGCTTTGAGCATTCGCACCCAGACGCTCCGGAACGCGTTTACACGCGTTCTGGCGCGTCTGTGTGTGAACGGGGAAAGCGCCCGAAGCTGGCTTAAGCTTTCCGCCTGAACGCGTTCCGTCTGGAACGCGATTCAGTGCGGAAATGCCTCTGGAGGCACTTTAAGCCAGGCTGGATAAGAAACTATATAAATAAAGAGACAGGGTGCTCTTTGATGGTTAACACCTGCAGTCCGAGTAGGCTAGGGATGGGTGAATAATAGGTGTCATGTTCATATGAATTCATATAAATTTGAACATTTGTGGGTGAATCAAAAGACCCCTGTTTGTGAACTGAATGTGTACGGCCTTTGTTGGAGGTTCATAGAAGCTCTGATGAGGGCTGGATCTGTACACCCCTAGCATTCTGTCACCTCCAGCCATGCCCCATTACCTGGAAATTCAGCCAACACTGGTGCCACTGCCACCACCATCGCACCCTCCTCCAAGGCTCAACTAGACCTTCTGGAGATGTGCACACAGGTTAGAGGCCGCCCTGATGCAGGACTTGTGAGAAAAGAGATCTCCTATTATTCCCAAATGGGGCAGGTTATCCAGCTCCGTCTGCCCCCTCAGAAGGCCTAGTTCAACCTAGGAGGAGGGCAAAATATCAGCGGAGAGTGTGGCATCAGTGTTGAAAGATGAATAAGAAGGAGCAAGGTGAGGGATGAGGGATGGGGTGGGGTAGGGTGGGGTTCCTTTGCATGCAAATGTTTGATTTATTTTTTTAACCTAAGGGCAACACTCACTTTTTCACAGACTTTCAGGGTCAACCTAGGATCAGTTATCAAATCAATAGAAACAGACAGGAAAATTTCCACAGATTAACTTGATGGAAGTTTTTATCTCTTAGTTGAACATGGAGGTGCCAGGAAGATGCTTAGGCTGTATCCACTCTAGACCCCAAGTGGAGTGGCCACTGAGACTCTGCTGCAGTAGAGGCAGGAAAGGTGAGCCCTTTCTATAGGTTGAATGCCACCTGCAGAAATCTAAATCTAGATGGCTACCAGAAACAAAGTTCCAGCCTCTGATCTGGAACTGGAGCAATGTGATGGTCCACTTGGCACCACAATGCCAATTCTGCTGGAAAAAAATGACCTCAGAGGAGGAAATCCTGTTTTACTAGTAGGTTGCTCCCTTGGTTTTGGGAGGTGAGAGATGGTCACCCCATTCTCCCCCAGGTGAGTACAGGTCCCTTGTACTTGGTCTTTCAGATGCTGCTTTAGTTTCTCAAGTCTTGGAGAGACCTCATTTAGAGGACTGACTTTTCAGTCAAGCTAAACTGTGTGATTTAAAAAGTCAAGTGGGTATGTTTTCCTAGTGCTGTCCTCAGTGCTGGATCATTCTTCCATCTAGGATCCTCCATCCATCAGGTAACCTTTAGGCTCCATTGATGTTCCTAAGCCTGGCATTCTGAAGTCTTCACACCTGTCCTCGGAGGGCCTCCTCATCTTCTGTGCTGTTGCAGAAAGCTTTCATAGAAAAGCAAAGCTTTTCACTGGGATGAGGACCTGGCTCAGGGAGAAAGAAGCAGCTTCAGAGCTATGTACTCCAGTCATGTACTGGAGATTTTGTGACTTGGGGTGTGTCCCCATGCACATTTGGTCCAGCACTGAAACCAGGGTTGGCATGGGGTGTCCCCATGTGTTTTGTATTTGGTCTAGTTTCCATGGAACAAATCCCCCAAACCGTACCAGACCAGGACCAAATCTAGTACCCGAAAAAACAAGTCTGAGCATGGTTTGGGGTCCCAGCCTGCATTGGTTAGCAAGCCGAGACTGCGCATGGGGATGGCCCTGGGCTATTCGGGGAGGAAATTTGCACTCACATCATTGGGAAGTGGGGTGTGCTTACAGTTCCTGCCCTGTGCATTGGAGATCACAGCCGCTGAGAGTGGGAGTGGAAAAATCCCGATCCCCAAGGCAGGCAGGATAATGGCTTAAGTTTTGTACATTCTCCACAGAAAATATTCCACCCCTGTTTCCTGATCACAAAGGCAGGCAAGATAATGGCTTGATTTTTGTTCCAATTCCAAAAAAAATTAACCCCCATTTCCCAATTGGCAAGACGATCATTAAAAAGGCTTGATTTTCTCCCTTTTAAACTTGGCAGGCATTCTTGTGGTTCCTGGTGGAGCAGAGGTGCGCAAAACTGCTCAAGTACTTAACTGCTACTAAACCTTGTAGTGGCTTTTGGTCTTTTAAAATTATTTATGAATTTATTAGTAGTAGTAAGGTTTATTTTAGTTTTTTTTCTCGTGCCTCCCAGCCAAGTTCTGGCTTTCTGTGCCACTAAGGGAGGGGGACATGTGGCATTTACAGCTAGCAGAACAGGGGCATTTGCAACTGGTGGCACAGGGATGAGCTGACATCAATCCAGCTTCCAATGAAGAGAGAGGGGGTGGAGAGGAGGTGGTGCTGCTCCCCCCATGCCATGGTTTGGCATGGTTTCCATGGGGACGAGTGCATCTGCACCCAACCTGTACCAGCCCGCGGCACCGGGAATGTCATGGGGACAGGCTGGGATCGATCTCGGACCCACTTCTGGTCCCATTTGTTTTGATCCAGCTCCAAACGGCTTACATGGGGATGCAGCCTTGGAGAGGCATTGAAGTCCCTCCATGAGCCCTCACACCTCTTTGATGTGGGGTGTTGTGGAGACGGTCAGACTTCGATACTCTTCTAGCATCATTTGAACCATATGCAGAGATAGTTATACTGTGCCAGGCCTTCAGGCCATTTAAGGTGTCTCTTTGTCAGGAATTAGAATCCCAAGTGATGAAGGCTTAAACTGTCATATTTAAGTCACATAGTGAGAAGGCCAAACTCCCTGGAAAACATGGTGATTCTAGGGAAAGAGGAATGGAGGAGGAGGAGGAGGAGGAGGAGGAGGAGGAGGAGGTGGAGAGGCTGTATAGCTAGTAGGTGGATATATTTAGTTAGCAACAACAATGTAGACCTCCCGGGCAGACCTAAGAAAAACTGTACAAGACCAGTTAGTTGCCAAAAGGTAGATAGCATCAAGCATGCAAACTTCATCAGGATCTGGCAGTGGAGCTGTCAGTTGACAACTGGCAGACAGCTCCATGAGACTACTTTGGGTGGAAGCAGTTTGCCAGAAGCACATCTGGCCTGTTGTTCTCCACCATGAAGGCTGCAGCTGTGATCAGTTGCTGCTCAATAGTTAAAAGCCTGTAAGTCTCCGTATCAAGCCATTGATGTAAGAAGCCTCTGTGTATTATATTCCTTCATGTTCCTGAACCCCTCCCTCCCTGACACTTCATGGGCCCTAATCAGCCATAAGCATGGATTCCTTCTCCTTCTGTAGCCTTCCAGACACCTCCTACTTTAGAACCTCTCACCATGGGCTCAATACTGATTTCCCTTTCTTTGAATTTTCTGGCCATGACTTCTGAACAGTTTGGTGGCTGCCACTTGCTCCTATCTTTGGTATTGTTGCTACTGGACTGTCTCTCTGGTTCTTGATTTCTGGCTCAGTTTTGACCTTTGGCTTTTCACCCAGCAACAGAAAGAATATCTATTACTTGCAGAAATGGAAACTGATGAATAAAGGTTGGGAACTAAGGCAGTTATTAGAAGCAGAGCACAGAAGCACCTAACGAAAAGAAGCTTAGTAACAAGGTAGCCAAAGTTTCCTCAGAAGTACCCACCCACCACAGCACTGTTCAGCCTCCTTTAGCCCCCCCCCCCCACACACACACATTAAGGAAGAGAAGATGGCCTGGCATGCCAGGACAGGCTGAGTCTTCTGGAAAAGAGGACTCTGGTTAAAACAATCTGATGGGGATAAGTCAGCTTGGAAAAAGAACTGAATAAAAATAATATGAGTAATGAAACCTGAAGATGACCAACTAAAGGTGTGACCAGGGCCAAAGTTAAAGTGATTTTTGTTTGAGGAGGGCAAGCTATACTATGCACATCCCAAATGTTTCTTTCCAAGCATCATGATAATTTCAGTCACTCTGGCATTTAATGTAGAACAACCTAGGCGCGTTCCCATTATAAGCTTATTTCGGGTTCAAACTGTTTTCAATCCTTGCAGTTCCCACGTCAGGTTGGCTTAACACGCTTTCCACATGTTAAATTGCCCCAAAGCTTTGTAAATGTTAATCCTCATTTCTACAGGTTCCACTCTGGTTTGTGCGCTTGAGACGTTTTACATTTTTTACTGTGGGAACCGTTCCATGTTAAGGGATGAGAATTTCCCTCCCCCAATAGCTTGCTTCCAAAGATAGTGATTTTGCTGTAAAAATCCACCCTTTAAAGCAGCCGCTACACTGTAGCAATCCAACCACTTCACACCTGATAATGATCTTGCAATTTTGAAAGTTCTGACCTTTAAAAAAGAGAAAAGAAAGGAAAGGAGCTTCAGGTTCTGGGAGATGTGTGAATGTTTTTAAGGCTGTGACAGTGAGCTTGAGTGCTGCTGCTGCATACCCTGGGCAATGGGGAGAGGAGGGGAAAGAATTGCTGGCTGCCCACTGCCGTTTTTCCTCCATCCAGGCAAGCAGCAGCCACCCAGCCACCCAGCTAGGCTCCGTGAAGGGGTCTGTTATGGGTGGCGCATTCACGGCAGAAGGAAGAGGGCAGGGCAGCCCTGAAAAGTGGCTTTTAAAAAGTAGCCACTTGAGTCCCCCCTTGAGTCACGTACGTCCTCAGAATCCGGATCGAACATGATTCTGGCTGAAAGTAATGGGATCAGGCAAATTCGCATTTGCATCCGGTTCTGTTATTTCGGTTTAGGGAAACTGAATTAAGCTTATAATGAGAATGCAGCCCCTGTTTTAGTGGGATGAGAATGCATGTTTAGGCTTTCCCTCCCCCAATAGCACTCTAGGAACTCCCCACCCTTGTCACATCAAAAATTTTATGGCAGGAGGAATCCCAATCAGAGATAGGGGGTGGGCACCATGACTGGCAATGGGCGGGGAGAAAAAGATACACTTTCCCAAATGAAGTCTTCAAGCGCTTTCAGAATTGGGATCGAATGCGATTAAAGTTGAAAGTAATGGGATCAGGCAAATTTGTGTTTGCATCCGGTTCTTTTATTTCGGTTTAGGAAAACTGTTTTAAGCTTGTAATGGGAACGGGGCCCAAGTCATTTAATTCAAGGCATGTTCTAGTCATTTTTTTAGCTTCAAGACTTTCATCCAAAATTTGATTTTGGACCTGTTCCGTAATCTTCATTAACTTTCTTTTGTAACAGTTCCATTTGTGAGCACAAGCCAAGCAAGCAAAGGCAAAGAAAACTGTTTTCTTTATTCCCAATGTTAAGATAAGGAGGATCTCAACAGCATGTAAAAATATAGTAATGATCAGAGATTAGGGTGGCTATTTAGGCATCATTCAAAGAACTGAAGGCAGATACAACAGCTGTTACTACTGATGACATAAATTGCCATCATTTAAATAAAATTTTCCTATCCTCTGCTCTACAGTATAGAACTTTGGTAATTGATGGATACTGCTCAACTCTGTGGTTAACTGGAAAAGGTAAATTATTAGATTGAATCACAAAACGTGTTTCAATCCCCTCTTCAATTACAAGGATATGCAAGAAATAACACAGCAGCGATGGTTCTGTCATATTATGTTTTTATTAAGTTTTTATCCAGTTTCAGTCCCTTTTCAGAGTGAGAAAATGCGCCAACAAAGTGTGAAGCTGTTTTCTTTCAGCTTTATCTAATTTAGAAAATCCACTTTTGGATTAGATAAAATAGAAAGAAAATGGCTAGTCACTTTGCTGGTGTGTTCTCTCTAAAAGTGGATGGAAACTAGATTAAAACTTAGGTGTGAATGCAGCTTTAGGGGAGTTTGCTTCTGCCAGAGCAGAAGATCAAAGGTGGAATAATCAGCAAAGCAGTGGCTCTAAGCCCAATTCTTAGACAGAATTGCTTCCTGTCTAAGTCCACTGGGATACCAAACCATACTGTAACCCATCAGTCTGTACTGTGATTATTCTTTGCCCCTTCAAACTTCAAATTGCTTGTAATTTCCACAAGGCCAGGCCAAGCCAAGCCAAATGCCTTCTTCAGAAAGATGTATATCATATGACAAGGCAGGAATTAAATACAAGTTGCTATAGAATTACATCTGAGGAAAAAGGAAAAAGAACTTCAGCCTCATTTGGCAAGAAATGTGTTATTTTCATATGATGCTCATTTAGCTTAACACATTCCTGGCAGAATAGACTCTTGTCAGAGAACCTGAGGGAGCAACACCAAGGCTTGACCGAAAACCACTCCTAAGAGAAAAGGCTACCTTGCTTTCCTCCCATGTGTTGTTACTGGCAAGAGGTTATAAGAGGCTCAGAGAGGCAAGGATAGCAAACAGCCAAAGGGCAGGAAATGGTGATTGATACATCTTGGTGCCACAAGTTGCTCTGTCAATTGATTCTCACAGGTGCACAATGTCCTATCCCAGAGTCCCATTAATCTCTTCAGCTTTTCACTGAGGCCTTGGATGCTTAGCCTCTTCTAAGTGTTGTTCTTCCAGGGAGGGAGGGAGGGTTATAATTGAGGCGATCGGGTCGGCTGAGCTCTGTGCGTGTGCGCGGGGTGGTCCCTGATTGGCCAGGCACCTGCCTGGCTTCAACTGGCCAGCTGCGCAGGTGCGGATGCCTGGCCAATCAGGGACTGCCCCGCGCACACACGCAGACCTCAGCCAGACCAATCGCCTCAGTTGTGACCCGGCAGCGAGCACGTAAGGAGCGTTCGTGCACGTGTGCCCCTGGGGTGGATTGGGGAGTGTAGGGTGTGGGTCCTGCTGGAATGAGCGGGAACTGAGGGAAGGCAGCCAACAGGCCTCCCACCCGGGGTCTTGCCTGAACCAATGGTGGGAGGCTGGGGGAGGAGCATCCCACCCCCATCCTAGGACATGCAGGAATGCTTTATCCATTCTCATGGAGGGAGGCAAGGAACGCGTGCAGACTGCGCACACATGCTTCTGCACGCTGGGCCTCCTGCTGCCAGAAGCAGCCTGGTAGCAAGCAGGTAAGGAGCGCATTGCGCATGGGTGACCCCAGGCGGGGCAGGGGTGGGTAGGCCGTGAGTACCCCTCACTCGAAAAGGTGTGATCGCGCTTTCTCGGGTGAAGGGGAACCCCGGGAACCCGGCTGCCAGCCTCCTCGTGGTGGTTTCGATGGAGCCAATCATGGAGGCTGGGAGGAGGGCCCAGATGTCATTGATAGGGCAGGGCCTTCGGAGGACTCCTCTCCAATCCGGCCCTGCCGCTGCCGCCACCGCCGCTGCTGCCACCACCACACGCAAGTGCAGACCCGCGGGGTCTCCGAGAATCTGTCCCTATTTGGGACGGTTCTCGGAGAAAACTGTTTGCCAGAAAACAGATCTTATAGATCCATTTTTCAGCGGCATATGCGGAAAGGCCCTAAGAGTAGAAGAGACTACCCATATGGTTCAGTTACTGTAGAGATTTTCCTCTTGTATTTATTTAAGTGGCCATAGCTTGACAGTAAACTGCTTGGAAAGCAGATGGTTGCTGGTTTAATCCCTAGCCTCTTCCCAGAAGTAGGCAATGGTAAATCACTTCTGTATCTCTGCCAAGAAGACTGCATAAAGGTGCCCCTGCAGTCAAACTGAAGCTGGTGGTGGCCAACTACGACAACAATGCTTAAAACGCTGTATACTGCTTATAAAGGGCAGGACAAAGCCATTCCCACATTGGTGTCCTAGCTGAGGAATTGTTTTTTCTTTTTTCTTTAGATAGATTTGTTTGGCCAAGTCTGCAGATACATTGCAGAGGGTCACCTTCTGCTGGGCTGTATTCAGTGTGGAATGTCTTTTTTTTCTTTCTTAAACCACTGAAAATGTTGTTATTACTTTGTACGGATTTTAATGATGTAAGCTCCTCTGGAGTCAAAACTAAGATGAAGCATAGGCTATAAGATAAACAAATGTGATTGAACTGCCATAAGTTAAGAAACAAAAAGGTACTGTAAACGGGCTTAAACAACTCTATATACATAAAGTTTCTGTACTTCAAGTTGTAAAGAAATAACAAATGAACACATCTGAGGTAGATGGCTTCCCGTAAGTGCATCAAAATGATGCACAAAATCAATGGGAATAATTTGTTTCAGAAGAGTCAAGAAGATGGATATTTTTGAAGCTTCCTTAAAATAATCTGAGGCGCTTTTTGCACCAGTCCTTATTCCAGATTACATCCCAGGATAGGGACCTGTCATCTGCTTGTTAGTGCAGACTACATCAGGACCTGGGAATTCTTCACAAAAATTCTATTGTGTAGGTTTGCATGACCCCTCTCCTATTTATTATGATGTAAATGGATGGATTTACTCTGCCTCATGTAATGGCCCATCAATTGTTTCTAGGCATTCTCTAGTAGCAGAGAAAGGCGACACCTGTACTTGATTGCATCTAGAGGTATCATGCCTGTGTGTCTAACCTGGAGACAGTACCTGGACATCTATTCTGGTAGCTATGGATACACGAGTCCTCCTTTCTTAAAGCGATCTAAGTAGCTATCTTTTCTGGTAGTAAGTTCCATACACCAATGACCCTCTGCATGAAAAATACTCCGCTAAGTTCCATAACAGGAGGTACAACATAAAGATTGTTTTGTTTTGCAAAAGCTTTTCAAAACTTTCAAAAACAACATATACATTAGGGATGTGCAGAAATATTTATCACTTTCAAAATTCAGACATTTAAATCAAATTGAATGTTGGTGCATTCAAAGATTGACATTCGAATATGAAGCTTCATTACATTTGTGAACCTGGGGAGGTGGGAAAGTGGCTGCCCCAGTCATATCTGCAATGGATCCAGAGTGTATTCAAAGCAGATTCAGAGAGGATTAAAAGTGGATTGAGAGCGGATTTGAGGCATTCAGAGCGAAAACATAGGGTATATGTGGGGGATTTGTAGGGCATACGTAGTGAAGATTCAAATCAGATTTGTATCAAACATTCATATCAAATTCAAATCGTACCACATTCGAAGGGGATCTATCTAAACAAATACATTTTTTTTTTGCATTCGATTTGATACTAACTGAACACAGAAAAAAATCCATGCGCGTCCCTAAAACATACTTGAAGGCCATTGAGTCAAATATTAATTTAAAATTTGTGTGAAATTTCATTTAAGTTCTAATAGTGACTTAACTACAAAGAATATGAATGTTGCGGATTCGAATAACCCGGATTCTCAGAAATTTGGATTTTTTCATTCAAATTGAATCAAAGTTTTGGATATTCGATTTGACTCGAATTCGAATGCAAAAAAATATATTAATGCATATGCCTAGTTGCTGCACCAGAAAGGGGCAGCAAGCTTGCCAAAATATGTGGGTTGAATACGATATTTTCCAAAGATTGAGGTAGATCCCATGCTGTTAGCCCAGAAGCGGTGGGAAAAGGACTCTGTCTTCTGAGGTACTGGGTGGGATCTGACTGTTAGGTGAAGAAAGTGTCTCAAACCTGGATTCTGTGCCATGAGGAGACAACAGCTGTGTTCACATGCAGTAGGGCCATTTTACATGGTACATTTTCCCTTCATTCATAATCCTCAGCTATAGTAGCCTTACACATATGAGTTGTGTGAATTAACAGCTTGGCTTCCCCTGCTTTCATCTGGGCCCTGCTCTACTGATTCACGCTTCCCATTGCTAATGTGTGCCTGCAGAACAGCCAAACCAAAGCATACAAAATCTATTTGGAGGTGGGAGTGGCAAGAAATGTTATGAAATAAAAGATCAGAGGACAGACGGACGAGTGCAATCACTTTGGAGCCTCAAACATGCCACACACGAGCTCTGAGCCTGTGGTCAGCTGCAAAACCACAGTTTAAAATTCCACAATAGCCCTGTTATTAAATCCTTCTAATGCAAATTCCCCACACCCCAGCCCTAGCCCAGCACTGCTACTGTGGTGGCACAATCAAGCCTTTAAGCCCTTTTAAGTATCCTGCTTCTCAGCAGGAGGGCTGGAAAAGTATGTCAGCAATGCCAAATATGCCCCTGTGATTACTGTACCTTTCCGAGCAGAAACCAGCAGAGCAACCAATTAATGCCTGCTAATCTGCCTAATAAATAAAACTAGCTCTTTGTGGATGCATTGTCTGCATGGTGCTTGGCTGCATAACACATCCTAATCTATAGCAGCGAGAAGAAGATTGCCTTTTCTCCTTACAGATTTCCTTGGATACATGATTTCCCCCCATTGCACGGAGGGCCTAGCTAAAACAGCCACAGAGCACAGACAGAGCAACCTCTTTATGGCCCTGTTCCCATTACAAGCTTAAAACGATTTTCCTAAACCGAAATAAAAGAACCGGATGCAAACACAAATTTGCCTGATCCCATTACTTTCAACTTTAATCGCGTTCGATCCCGATTCTGAAAGTGCTTGAAAACTTCATTTGCCTACCCCCTATCTCTGATTGGGGCTCCTCCTGCCACAAAATTTTTTATGTGACAAGGACAGGGAGTTCCTAGAGTACTATTGGGGGAGGGAAACCCTAAACACGCATTCTCATCCCACTAAAATGGTACCATTTCCACAGTAAGAAATGTAAACCGTTTAAAATGCAAGAACAGGAGTGAGACCTGTTGAAATGAGTGTTTCATTTACAATGTTTTGGGCCGATTTAACACGCGGAAAGCATGTTAAGCCAACCTGACGTGGGGATTGTGAGGATCGAAACCATTTCCAAAACATTTTAAGTCTGTAATGGGAACAGGCTGTATAACTTCATTCAGAACTCCAAGTCAGCATTTTTGAGTGGGTCAGTACTACACAAATACATGGAGTTTCGTAGTTTAAATGTTTGGTGTCATCGTGCTTTAAGCAAGTGAGGCTTTCAGTATTTCACTCCTGGTAGAAGTGAAGATTTCAGTAATGCAGCTTTCTTTGATTAACACTGTAAATTCATTTATTGTTGTTGTTGTTACAACCCCTCGCTTTTAAAAAGATCTAACTCTGCTGCTCTTAGTTCTCTATTGAAAGATCAGTTGGATAATGGCCACCATTTGTTTCCAGAATAGCCCAGAGGGCTGATTAATTGAAGACAACTGAGTGTTTTGAGGGTCACTTGAAGCAAATCTTAGAGCGATTCTACATTTCCAGTATATTGGACCAGCAAGGGTATTAGAAGCCTACCTTCCACATGCCTTTAGACCACACAAGCATGTTGGAGGGACACTTTTAGTCTTTGTGCTGGTGTAGTATACCGGCAAGAACAGAATTGCCCATAGTGTCTATCAAAATTCTGCATGAAACTAAATTCTTGCCCTAAGTATGATAACATCCTATTATACAAAATATTTTGCTTCTATCCTATAACATTCAGAACCATTCCACAAAGAAGGGCAAGTAATGTTTTCTTTAGTACCTAAGGATGAATAATTGGTTCTAGAGAAGACCAGTAGTTCTGGTGTAGTTTCAGCAGCTGCTGTAATAAAACGTATTTGTGATCCTTATAAATACCCCTTCAACATAAAGATCCTGCGCACACTAGACCCTTCCCATCAGATACATCCAACTCTCCGATTAGGAACGCATGTGAATCACTGGAAAGCCATGAAAGGTATGGCTGAGCTTCAAGAAACATTTATCTTTGAAAAATAAATCTCTCAAAGATATGAGTGCAACCCATGCACTGAAGAACTACAGGCTGTTCCATGGAGGCGGAAAGGTCTCTCTCTGTGAACTCATAATTTTTATTTCTTTGTTTCCTTTCAGTTTCTATTCCTGCTTCAAACAGCATACAGCCACTAAGTAAGCACAGTAAGGAAGTATATATGCAACTATGTGCCTCTATCATTCCTACATTGATGGATGGCACAAAGTTGGACCCGGCAGAATAACCTTTATTTTTCATAAGCAAATCCCTCCTGGGAATTTCTGCTTCCTTCCTTGATAGCAGCTTTCATATTTTTTAAAAAAAGCAAAAATACAAAAGATAGAGAACAGCTGTGTGCAAGGGCCATCTAACCGCTGAGACAAATAGCACTGGGAATGGGTTGGCTATCAGCAGACCTCTTCTGCCTCTTAGAATGGATGAGCATATTTCCCATGGAAGCCATGACATCTCTTTCCTGGATTTGTTTTTCAAAGAGTTGCTTCTCAAGTTACTTTTTCCAATGTGAGTATCAATGCCCTCACTGGGGTGGTGGTGGAAAGTTTCTATATTACTATGCTTGGTAGCCAAGCAGAAGACCATCCAATTTGACATACTAAGAAAGAAATAGGGTGCTTCTGCATTTGCCGCCAAAAAACTGATCAAAGAAGATCCGTTTTTCGGCCAGCCGTCCTCTGGAACATCCATCCCAAATAGGGACAGATCCAAAGGGCCCTCGCGTGTCTGCACATGCGTGGGGAGGCCAAATTCTGCAGGACGGATGGTCTGGGTGCTTTGTGGAAGCCACAGCACCCATTCCAAAAGTCAGCCGGATTCCCCGGCCGATGCCACCCCCATAGCCGCAGGACTGGACCATGCAGCTGCCAGTCACCGTGCGTTTCTGGCGGTGCATGGGGACCGGCGGAAGGAGGCAAACTGGCCTGCTTCTGCTGTCCCCAAGGTGGTGGCCACAGGGACATCTGTCCCTTCACCTGTCCTTGTGCGGAAGCGTCCTGCTTCCACATGGTTCAAGGCGAAGGTATGGATTGAAGACCTCATTTTTAAGGTCTTCCCATTGAGCCGGTTTTCGGCAGTGAGACCCAATTTAGAAATGGATCTCATGTGCTGAAATGCAGAAGTGGTTGCCTGGTAGGGTCACTAAAGAGGTCTCCATTGTGGAAGGTAAGTACCTGAGGGTTTAAAATGGGTCTTAAATGGGGCGGTAAACCTGTTTCCCGCAGCCAATGCAGAAACACAAATAGACACTAACCTGGCTTGATACTACCAGGGCATTTTACATATATGGTGCATTTATTTTTTTTGATATTAGAACATCTTTAGACACCAACAGTAACTTAGGGTTTTTAAACAATTTCACCATGCAAAATACAAAAACGCAACCATCTCTACCCAGCCCACAATTCAGCTTGAAAAGAGGAGGCATGGGCACAAATTATTTGTCGTGTTTGCATTTGTACAAATTTTAGGAATTTGAGCATTCCCATTTGAACTAAATATTGGCTGCAATCAAAGACTGACATTTTAATGAGAAGTGAAAGCTTTTGTGCATTCGTTTGATTCTTTGTGATGTTCGCAAAGCGGTCAAGTGGGTACCTAGTCACATTTGCAGCAGATTCAGAGCAGATTCAAGGCGGATTCAGAACAGATTTGGAAGGGATTCAGAAGTGTGACTAGCTGGATCAAAGAGCATTGCAGCAGATTTGGATTCTATCATATTTCAGCTCTGTTCCCAGAAATGCAAATTTTCCTCACATTCACTTCAATGGGAAGCAAATGCAAAAAAAAATTGTTCTTCTGCTCAGTTACATTTGCATCAGCAATGGCGCAACAGCAAAGCCAATGTTGCAAGAGCAGGCTAAGCACATTGGCAGAAGTACTATAAACTCTTAGGGCCTCTTGTTTTCCTTCTTCCTAGTGAGCAATGAATGCAGATCTCTGTTACTGTTGCTTCTCCCGTCGTATAAATAATGAAGGAATAGGGACACTCAGCCAAATGTGGCTTGTCTCCAAGTTTTACTGGACTCCAACTTCTTTCAGTTCCAGCCTGCATTCCATCTAAACAGAGGAACAGAGGTGATAGGAGCAGTGGCTCAACATCTGGAGCAGAACTTTGCTCTCTTCTCTGCCACCTGCTCTACAGTATAAGGAGAAGAAAATGGGTATCCTAATTCAAGATGATTTAAAGTAGCCCTTCACCCGGCCTTGAAATGTACCAAGGCCTCACATGACCTGCTCTACTGGTATCTGTGGCTCATCTGGAAACCAAGAGGAAAACCTAAATCCTTAGGCTGCCTTCCTGGCTCCCAGAGCCTTCCCATGCCTAAATCAGGCGCTTGCTTGCTGCTGTCTGAAGTCGTTGGGGAGTTGCAGTGATCTCATCCTCAGCTACCAGTCGTGCTGTTTCACAGACGTACGAGGCTGCTTGCTCATATGACAGGAGGGACTTCAGTAACTCAAGAGGGGAACTGGTCACTGTGACTATATTAAGAACATTTCTCAGGTTCCTGCCTTCTGGTTTAGTTCAGTTGTTCTGTGCTCTGGTGTCAAGAAACACACTTCTCTGCACCAGCGATGGAAAACTGTTGTGCTCTCTGCCCTGGGTCATAGCCCATGGGAACAGCCATGTGGGATGAAAGCAGCTAAACATAGCGTTGCTAATTTTAAAAGCTAGGCAGAGAAGGTGGATGGGAGGAGCCAGATAAATGGAAGAATGGTCTGGGTTGATAAAAGGACAATTAGATTTAATTTAATTTAAAGCATTTCATTTGCGCCTTTCACCATACAGACCTTGGGCAGGTGATACTTAATAAAAGCATTAAAACACAATAAAATCCCCCACTGCTTCTGCTAAAAGGATCAAGTATGGGTGAGAACCTACCACCTTTGGGGACCTATAATGTCTATTTCAAGGATAAATACTGTGATATGCCAGTCAATAGCTAATGTTAAAATGAAAAAAACAAGCCAGTGATCAAGAGATAGATTTTATAAGGTAAATAATACTATCAATAAAGAAGACTGAGTTATTCTTGTACTTAAACTGCTCTAGCAAGCTGCTCTTAAGAAACAGGTAGCAAGTTGAGACTGATAATAGATCAGTATACACTCCATGTGCTATTGGATACAACATGTACCATCCCAAGGTACGGTCTATGTAGTTGAGAGGGATGGGAACTGAAGTCTAATGACATCAGGAGGGAGGTGTAGTATACATACAGATCTATGATAACTGTTAATGCAGGACTGTCTTTGAAAGCTCTTTGCATACCACAGCTAGAGCAGAACAACCTTGCCAACTTGAATTGGCTATGGACACAAAATGGGCTCAGTTCAAACTGCTGGTGATGACTATAATACACTGAAAAGTTGTTTGTTGAGATGAAAGCAAAGCTGACTACTAATGCTTTGCACACACACCCTTCTTCACCCAGAGGGTCATCAGTCTATGGAATTTGCTGCCAGAAGAGGTAGTAACAGCAACCAGCCTTAGATGGCTTTAAGAAAGGGTTGGGCAAATTTATGGATGACAGATGTATCAGTGGATACTAGAATGGATGCCTAAGTACATCTTCCAGACTGGGGGGGACAGCCAGGATGCCTCTGAGGCCATTTGCTGGGTTTGAGAGCTTGTGAAGGTTTGCCCTTGTCTTCTGCTTGAGATGCCCATGAGCAAATGGTGGGCCACTGTGTGGGACAGGATGCTGGACTAGATCCAGCAGGGCTCCTCTTATATTCTTATGTTCACCCTTTAAACCTGACCCATCGCCTGCCATTGATCTACTTTATACTGGCTCCCTCTACATCAGTTCTGTGCTCATAAACTTGTTTCATCATTGATCCCTTCCTCTCTTCCTCTCTTCTGATCTCATCTTTGGGGATTGCATCTTGGACTTTCTGCAGGCATAGTGGCCGCTTTGTCACTGAGCTACAACCCCATCGGGCTCCCTCCTATGTGGAATCGGGTTCTCTCTGCACATCCTAGCTGGCCAGTTATGATCCCCATTGCTTTTAAAACAGCATTGAGGCAGAAGGAAGGAACGGCTTCTTAGATGAGCTGGATTTTAGCTGTTTATTGCTTTCTGTCGTGGGACGAACACACCCTAGGAAAAAAAAATTAGGATTCATTTTAGCAATATATGCCAATAAATATCAACCACTATTGTTCAAGCAGTTTATTTTATTTATTCAAATATTTATATCCCAACCTTCACCCAAGGATCCCAGGGTGGGTTAGAACAATAAAAATCCAAGCAATGCGAGTGTAAGAATAAAGGCGTTAGCTTTGTCTTTGCACTTAAGTGCATGCACATATGTGTTTGTGTGTGTGAGAGGAAGGGTTTCACTTTCTTCACGTTGACACTCAAGCCTTGCATGGTGCTCCTGGTTGGAGGTCCATAAAGAGCAAATTTGATTAAAGCTTTCCTTGAACATCTGAAAGCCCCTTTTTCCTGTATACACTAAGCTGTGGTCAAACGCTGTCCGCACAGTTTGTCTAAAGCTCCTCAGGATCAACCTCCTAATGCTGAAGGTCTCTGTCCGCAAAGAGGGTGTGTCAGTCTTTCGATCTATGTACGTAAACAAGGGCACAACAAATGCTGTGTGTATAAACTGTCCAAACCTATAAGACTAAACTCCAGCGACATATTTACGTTTCCACATACACTCTCCTATCTTGTTGAGTCACTGGACTTCAAACTCTGCACACAACACAGCTGGATCCACTAAACAACGTCTTGGGTGCTATGAACGTGTGCCAGATTATAAAGGGGGAGAGACACAATTAAAATGTCAGGCTGTATCATATTTCCATAACAGAGTTAGAGAGGATTTCCCTCTCTGCTTTTTCTTTCCCTTTCTGTTTACCATGTTTAGAGAACTGAGGCTGTTTTTTTCCATGCTGTGGTTTCCCAGCTATGCAGGAGATGTATACAGTGCATTATACGTATAACGTTTGCTTCCTACATGATATAATTTGTTGAACGTACACACTTAATTAAAATGTATAACAGAATCACTGAAGATTCCCATTTTGAAACTTGTTTTCATTATGGAAAGCACAGAAGGGGCTACTCTTCATTCTTTACTGAGGCACCCTTTTGCACATGCAATCACTGTGTGTGTCACTAAGTCTTTTTCTTATTCTGTAGCACATTGTCAGAGGCCCTTTCTGCACTGCGGCTTATTTTGGATTGTGTCCTGGAATATAGGGCTGCCATCTGCATGCTAGTGCAGCGTGTGAATGGCAGGCCACTATTCCAGGTTGAAGCTTTTGGTGTTTCATGATTTTACAGTTAGACTTATTTTACTATTATTAATGTAACTAAAAGAAATATTTCTAGTAGATTGTAAGCCATTGGCAGGATTTACTATGTTGCTTGTTTTCATCTTAAATTGTAAAGCATTATGTATACTAATAGCACTACATAAATGAATGGTTCAGATAAACCAGAATAAGGGCCAGGGTAGAAAGAGCCGTACAGGTTTATTTGTGGAGTGGGATAAATACACTATTATGTCTTGTTTAGCCTGAAGTTGTCCAGTAAGTTTTGAATCCTACATGAAACTTTTGTATCCACCCTCAAGCTGTGGCCTGTCTTACCCAGGCTCGTTCAGAGTAGCTGAGCCAATCACTGCCAGAGCTCTTTCAGGTTCCTCCTATCTCTCTAGAGAGGCCCACAATTTCTGGGTGGGGAGGTGCCCATGCAGCTCTGGATAGCCTTCAGCAGTGGACGATCACAAAAATGGTGGTGGAGGCATCTGCTATCCACCTGTCCGCAACCCCTTATTTCCCATAGCAGCCATGGCTTCATCCTCCATCACCATTTTCATATTCATCCACTGCTGAAGCAGAGCTTCTCGAGCTACACATGTACCTCCCCACCCAGAAATCGTGGTGATTTCCAGGTAGGGAGCTGTGCATGTAGCTCTGGACAGAATACTTCAGCAGTGGACGAATATGTGCAAAAATGGTAGCCGTGGCAGATGAGTCAGGGGACAGCAGGGAATGAAGGAAGGGGTGAGGGGTTCCCTTTATTCACAAACATCTGCTGGATTTGAACGAAGCTGAACATTCCCCATTCACATCAAACTGAATGGGGGAAATTGGCTTTGTGCACTTTCCTAATTCAAACACATGCTTAGTAACTGCTGCATTTAAGATCAGCTAGCATGTGTGTTAGAACAGTGGAAAGGGGAACTCTGAACTTGGTGACATCACAAATGTACCAGCCACAGCTCTGTGAAACCTGTTAGTAACAGGTTGCACAGGAAAGTGTTCTACCATCCAGTTAGCATGGCACAGCTGTGTATGTACCAGCCTGCTGTGTAGAGAGACTCAAGGTATGCCAACAAGGGTGAGTAGATATTTCCTTGTCTCTACTCTCCAATGTTACATTCCTAAGTACCCTCTCCTATTTTCTCACTAATCTTGGCTTTTTAAAAAAAAGAATGAATTTTTAAAAATTCCATCTAAATCAATACCCTTTCCCACAAATCATTATAAATGTTTTTAAGTGCAAATTTACAAATCTTTAAAATTAATTTGAAAATCGACCCATGGAAGAGACTGGCTGTCACACTGTCCTGCCCTGCCTGTGTTGTATTTTATGATTATGATAGCCAAAAAGGAGACTAGGTTTGGCTGGAAGGATCAGACCAAATTCAGACCAGTTTCATACTGGTATGGTAAAATATGGGATCCAGCTGTCAATTAGAGCATCACCTACCAGTGCAAAGTGATGAGGGGTCAGATACCAAAACTTTCGTTCCAGAAATATGGTCCCCATTCATGCATCACCTCATAATATTGGAGTGTCAAATTATTTGCTCAGCCAAGTCTTAACATTGCTGTTGAAATGGTTTTAAATACATCTGCCTAATCTTCATATCCTTTAGACATCCTATATAACACTATGTCTATTTTACTTGGATAGATATTCTGGATATTCTGGGTGATGTAATTTGAAACAGCACTGTTTGTTACATTATTATGCTGTTAAATGATGCATGTATTTGTGGATCCAATGCCCTTTATTATTTTGGTTGTTTGTATTATCTTTGCTATTATTTATAATATTCTTGTTTTTTTCTATTTTTGTATCTGAAAACCCAGCCTCAGAGAAGAACAGAATTCAAATAATAATTTCCTTACAATCTGTATTAACCTGGGAAGTGTGAAAAATGGGGAATTTCTCCTCCAACAATTAAAATACATTAAAAATAAAAAACAGATAAAAACAGCGCAATTCAGAGAGAAGGAGAATAAATCTTTCTTTGGACAAAAGCCTGGCTAAACAGAGCCTAAATGTAGATGTGCCTTACAAGGGAAGCCATTTCATGGTTTGGGAAATTAGTTAACATGGTTAATTGAAAATAATCTATTATTTTACCCTTTTAAAAAGGCAGATAATTTTCCGCTGAAGGAGTACTTGCTGTATTTTGCAATGGTTGAGTTCCAAGAATGAAGTTTGCATCAGTTGAAGCAATGCTTCTGTATGGTAATATTGACACGCCTGCTGCAGCCTGTCAAAGCTAACTTGTAACCCAACCATACTGCTGCCATTCTCCCATGAACAGCTTCCCTTTCTCTGTTGGGTTGGGAATATGATCATACAAAGAAGGATTGTGAAGGTTAATGAGTCCATTTTTCTAACAAGACACCATTAGTATACAATTGACATGTGCTCTCCATTGCCTTTTAATTACTTTTATAGCATTTGGCATGGATGTGGAGCTGGAATATAGATCATTTCCTTGAAATACAGCAGATGGCCCGTGTCCCCTACTAGAATATCTTGAGCGCTTAGCCAATTCTTTTTGTCCCTTATAAACTTCACTTACTGTTATAATGTGGTCAAAGGCCTCATTATTTTCTCTGACTGAGATGCCATTAGTTTAAGTGAAGTTACATCCAACAGCTGGGTGTGAATTGGACTCTCTGGGAGTCTCCTGAAAAGAAAGGTAAAACCAAGCAAGTTGACCAAATGGCAAAAGAAATGAAACTGAAGCTATTTGTGTGCTTTTTAACACAAAATCAGACAGATCAGATTTTAAAATGGTTTTGGAACTTATGTCAGTTCCATTAGACACCAATTGGACTTCCACAGTATTTATTTATTTATTTATTTATTTATTTATTTATTTATTTATATTTATTTATATCCCGCCCCATACCCAAAGGTCTCTGGGCGGCTCACAGCAGTTAAAAATGAACATATTAAAATTGTATCAGATTGTGCTAAAATCCATATAAAGTTTAAAAACCAGCATGATGATAATAATAAAAATTATACAAAAGCAGTTTAAAAACAATAGTTTTTGCATGGGGGAAGCATAGAGGGCATTTAGCCAAAGGCCTGAGTGAAAAGGTGCGTCTTTACCGCCTTCCTGAATGTAAACAGGGAAGGGGCCTGATGCACCTCCAAGGGGAGGCCATTCCACAACCTGGGGGCTTTTCCACACAGTATGGGTACATCCCCATGCACGTTTGGTCAGGTCCCAGAACCGGGCTGCCCCATGCATTTTCTATTTGGTATGGTTTCCGCAGACCAAATCCCTCCCAAACCGTGTCAGACCAGGACCAAATTTGGTAAGCAAAAAAACATGGAACATGGATCATAAGTCATTCAGACCAGGAAGATAGAGGCAATTGGGGCTGTGCTAGAGAATATCTACATGGCTGCTACCAGTCCCTGTGTGACTCCAAAGGCCAGGGACAAAGATCTCCAGGCTGGTTGCAGGCTGGGTGCACATGTTGTAATGTGCCACAAATGGGACATTTCCAGGGCTATTTCTGGGAGGTTGGTGAAATGGCATGGGGCTCCACATGTCACGAGGTCTGGTAAAGCAATCTTCATGATGGTCCGCTGCCAGGAACACTTGACGGACTCCGTGGTGAATTTGCCCAGCACTATTTCTATGCTGAGGGATGGGCCCCAATTGCCAGTGTTGTGTGGATAGAGCAGCATCATGTGGGCTATTCTAGCATTCACTCCCTATGTTCCTCAGCAGCAACTAGCATCATCCCCCAGGGTCTCAGTAGAAGCTGCCATTGTCTCAAAGTCTTGATACAAGATGAAAAAGAGATTGAAAGGAAACCAATAACTTATTTAAATGTATCCCCTAAACTGCACTACATTGGACCCATCACCTTAATTTTTGTACATTTGGAACTTCATAGTAGGCCAATGCTTTCCACACAGACAATAAATAGCTCTTTTGCTCCATGCTGAAGAATGATTAAGGAAATTATCTGACTCAAGTTCCAATGTGAAGCCTTCCAATTTAGAGTGCATAGGTTAATGTGTGGATCAGGACTCTGTTCTATTTTGAAATCACTACTGTAATAAATGAATAAATCTTATTTGAAAGGTTTTTATGATGTTGCTTGATCTCAAAGGCCTCTTTTAAAGGCATTCATTTCTTTTTTCCCTTTTAAAGAAGTTGAAGCCACTACATGCAGCTAGAAAAATATTTCCTATCATGTCTATGTATGAATGGGACTAGAAGTATCTTTGGGAGCAGCAGCATGGTCAATGGGTCATCAAAATCATATTGTGTATTGGAAGGGGGCAAGTTGCCCCAATGCTCAGAGGAGCTTTTGTTTTCAAAACAGAAAAAGAATTAAGTAGCCTATGATCTACATCAGTCAACTGGAAATCCCCTCTGCAATGATCTTTGCACATTGGGGAACTGGGCATAAAAATGCAAATGTCATTCAATGTGAAAGAGTGTAAAATGATGCACAATGGAGCTTAAAATGTTCACTAACCATATACACTAATGACATCTTAGCTAACAGTGGGTCTTTCTGCACTGGATCTTATTCTGGAATAGGAGTCTTCCGTCCATATGCTGGTGCAGCCTGCTGCACTCAGCACTGGCATGCAGATAGTAGGCTCTTGTTCTGCAATATAATCCAGAATAAGGTGAACTGCAGAAAGGTCCTGTGACTGGTCAGGAAAGCTTGGAGTAACAGTAGATAGGTCAATGAAAGTTAACACAGTGTGTAACAGTTATAAAAAGAAAGCCCAGTAGGATATTAGAGATAGTAAAAAATGACATTGAAAACAGAGATTTTAATATTATATTGACCTTATACAAACTGACTGTGGCTGCGTTCCCATGCAATAATAAGTCTGCTGAAAATCTTCCTTTGCCACTGAGCGGTCCCATGCACAGCTTTAATCCGGGTACCCAGTGCCGCTAATGGGGAAAACCCGCTTTAAAAAAATACCTGTTTAAAGCAGTACTTTCTGGAAGACGTGGGTTTTCAGCGCAACATTTTCCATGGGATCGCTCCGTGGCAAAAGGGGCGGGGATTCTCTCCCAGGTGGGAATTGCCGGCCGGAGAGATCATCTCTCTCTCTCTCTGTCTCTCTTTTGCCTGTCATCCAGCCAGCGATCTATGCAAACAGCGATCTAGGCAGGCATTTTCTCTTTGCTGTTTCTCTTTCCAATCCCAAAGAGAAACAGCAAAGATACATTGTGATGAATTGCTTCCACAAAAGTGAAAGTGTAAAAGAGCTGGCTGGGTGGAGATCTTGTAAAGAGTGCCGGCTGCAGTCTTCGCAAGCAGGGGAGACGAACAGAGAAGTTTTAAATTTTTCTTTTGGTCTTTTTGAAGGAAAGGATTGCAGGATCACTGGCTGGGGGGGAGGTGTTTCGGCAGCTGGAAATTCCTTCCACCCGATCACCCAATGAAACAGCGAGGGGCGGGGAGAAAAAGATGTGGGTAAACAAAACACGCTTCCTTGGGGACGGTCCGTTCATTTTAAATGCGTGTTTTGCTTACCCCCTTGGGAATGCTTAAATCTGGATTGAACCCACTTTTCTTTAATTCACAAATTAGTACCATGGGAACGCACCCTGTATCTGAAATTCTGTGGCTACCTCCCCATTCAACTTGTAAAGAGCTTTGAATTTGTTTTCAGAGTGGCAATTCCCTCACGATCAGGTGAATCGGCAATTTTTGGGGATTAACACGGATTATCTGTATTCAAATAAAAAGAACTCTCACTGCGGGATTTAGGAATGATGCTCTTGTTTTGCAAATGGAAATGCACACGGTTTTTTAGGGGCTTCTCCTGAGTTTCCTTCAGCCAGTGAGAAGGCATGATTATCAGCTAAAGGAATCCTTCGCTGACTGAAAGGGAATGGAGGGGAAGAATGAACAGAAGTTGTAACAAAACATCAGAGGCATGAGCTATGATTTTACAAAGTGTCTGATTTTACAGCTATCATGAAAAGCCTGCCTGCTCCCTCCTTTCTTCCTTCCTTCTCAATACACACCTTTTTGCCTCTCGCTCTGATCTGCTATAGTGATCCTGCACAACTCTGTAGAAGCCTGATCTTCCTTGTGAGAGGGAAATCCAGTCAGCAGCTCATTCCACTATTATTTCCTCTTTAAATTGCAGCAGTACCACTTCTTCAGAAGATCACAGCCAGCAAAAGATTAAAGAGAAAAAGAAAGTTGTTCTTCCATCCCTCCTCCCTTCTCTTCAGATAGCTGTGTGTGTGTGAGAGAGAGAGAGAGAGAGAAAGGGAGGGGGGATCACTTTCTTTCACACAATCCATTTGTTCATTCATTTGTTCATTCATTTGTTCATTCCTTCCCTCCTTCCTCCTTCCCTCCCTCCCTCCCTCCCTTCTTCTTTCCTTCCTTCCTTCCTTTCCAGTATCACCTGGCTGGCAGAAAGATGAAAATAACTTAATCCTGAGACACTTTACACAAATAGACTGCCATGACAGTTCTGGAGGGATGGATTATTCTGTTAAACTGAGAAGACACTCCTCATTTTGCAGACCCAAGAAGCATTATGTACTATGCTAAAGTATCAGCATGAAGGTAAACAGGCTAAAACTCATAACCAGCAATGTGCACTGGAATCATGACACCAGAGGGATATTAATTTTTTTCCCATTCACAATTTTCCCATTAAAATTGGCCCACACACCACATAACCGTACAATTGAACCAACTGATACAGCCTGACAGCTTTGTGGTTCCTCAAACCCATGAGGATCTATTTAAAGATAACACCCACTTCCTCTTGCCTGAAAAGAAGTCCACAAAAGGCTGACAGAGTTTTATAAAACTTTAACTAAAATAAAAGTTAGGGTTGGTTTAGGAAACGAAGCTTTTTGTTTGGTTCAGTAAACAATAAAAAAACTCATAGGACATTCATTTAGCTGTATATTTTCTTCAATAGATTTAAAAAATGTCGGGGGGGGGGTTGTCTCGCACTTTTCATTAGTAAAGCAGTTTGCCTGTGGAAGGGTTAACTGTCTCCCCCCCCCCCCAAACAAAACCAACCTCTCAATCCAAATCCCCCAGCTGGTTTGAAAAAAAAAAATGAAAGAGAAAGAAGATCTGCTCCTGGATTATCATTGTTTCATCTAGCTTGGCCCCAAGATCTAGGCCTAAATTTATAATAATCGGTTCCCAAAGAACTGATAGTTTGAGCAATGTAACCAAACTCCTCTAAATCCTGCCAAAATGTAATTGCTTTTCCATGTCACAGTGAAAACAAAAAACAAATGGGGGTGGGAGGAGGGCAGGGAATGAAACTTTGCCTATCTGAGCAGTCAGCTATATAACATCTCACAGCAGTCAGTGATTTTAAGCAGAGATTTTTGAACTGAAACAAATACAATAAAAATTGTTCTGAATGAACTCTAGAAATGTCCACAGACTGAATAAGGAAGCTATATTTAGAATGCAACAAACAACCAAGCACACGACTTTATTCCTAATATAGAAGTCTGCATGTTAGACACTAGAAGAGAGTAGTGATTTGTTTATAAGCCCGTCTAATTGTTTATCTAAAGCCACTCATTGTGTAGGTATTCAAGCACTCCAGAAGCTCTATTCATTATTTAGAAGTTATCTTCACATACCTGGAATATGCAGACGCTCAGTATCCAACCCAAAATGGTGACAAGAGGAATCTGTTTAACTCCCTTGACTACTTGAGAGCAGGCAGGTGGAGATATATGGCCCTTTCTGCACTGGACCCTATTCCAAATTATGGGCATTTCTGCACTTGCTATCCCTTCCTCTGGTCAGGAAAAGTGCATAAGAGACTAATGTGTATTAGCATTCCCACTAGGGAATGCTAGCACATGATAGCTTAGCCCTGTGTGCCTGGAAACTTACTTGGATACAGTTGTGCGTTCAATCCTCCTCAGGCGCGCCATTTTGATTGTGATGCTGTGCACAACTGCATGTTCACCGACATCTCTGCTATGTTGATGATGACACTCTGGGCACGTGCAGTCACATCAGGGGTCATCTGAGGTACCAGCATGCTTGTGAAGTACCACAAATGACCCCTCACACTGGAAGTAGTGAGAATGGTCACCATGTGGATGCCTCCGGTAAAGTTGCAGTTGTGTTGAGTAAGGGTTGGGTTGCTTGCAATTGGTTAACATCTGGGCAGGCAGGGGTGTCTGGAGGCTGTAAACACCTCCTGCAAATGTAGATGCACCTGCCCAGATGTTGACCAACTGCAAACTAAAATGCCAAGTGCAAATTGGCCTAAAGGTCCGGAATATAATCTGGAATAGAGGTCTGTGCAGAAAAGGTCTGTGACTATTCTCGCCAGTGCTGCCTTCACACCTAAGTTTTAATCCAGCTTCATTCTACTTTCAGAGTGACCACACATTAGCAAGGTGACAAGTCTTTTTCTTTCAATATTATTTAACTCAAAATCCACTTTGGGGCTAGATAATATGGAAAGAAAATGACTAGTTGTTTGTGTTCTCTCACTCTGAAACAGACTGAAGCTGGATTAAAACTTGGGTGTGAAGTCAACCTAGGAGGGAGGAAAAGCCAGTGACCAAGGAAAGGGGGAAAAAAGCTTCCTTTCAGCAAACTGGACAGAGATCTGATGCAGAGACAGCCTGGTTCATTGAAAGTGAGGCACTTCTTCTAGTCAACATTTCTTCCCACTGTGTACAAATTATCATTCACCTTCTCTTCTCACCTTGTTCTTCTGAGGTCAGTTGGAGAATTGGCCTTCTTTTATCTCAGTGATGATGGAAGGTACATATGAGGAAATAAGACAAAAGCCTTTATGTGCTGGTGAGCTGCCCCAGTTTCTGTACACTGAGTACAGTCATTGATAAGAGAATCCATAAACTTTGCAATTATGGATTCTTCAGGACTCAGTATGAGTGAGAGTGAGTCTGGAGCATTAGTCTAGATCCATTCTTTCTACCTTGAGCCATATCTGGATTTTGCATGATCCTCCTGGTCCAGACCAGTCCCTGTCATAGAATGGTAGAGTTGGAGGGGACCTCCTGGGTCATCGAGTCCAACCCCCTGCTCAAGGCAGGATCTCCTAAACCATCTCAGACAGATGGCTGTCCAGTCTCTGCTTGAAGACCTCCATCGAAGGGGAACCAACCACCTCCCGTGGCAGCCTGTTCCACTGGTTGATGACTCTTACTGTTAGAAATTTTTTTCTAACATCTAAACTAAATCTTTTCCCCTGCAGTTTCACCCCATTGTTTCTAGTCCTTCCTTGAGAGAGTGAGAACAGGGCTGATCCCTCTGCCTTGTGACAACCCTTGAGGTATTTGTAGACAGCTATCATGTCTCCTCTCAGTCTTCTTTTTGGTAGACTAAACATTCCTAGTTCCTTAAGCCGTTCCTCATAGGACATTCCTAGTTCCTTAAGCCGTTCCTCATAGGACATGGTTTGCAGACCGTTCACCATCTTGGTAGCTCTCCTTTGAACCTGCTCCAGCTTGTCAGTGTCTTTTTTAAACTGGGGTGACCAGAACTGGACACAGTACTCCAGATGAGGTCTGACCAAGGTAGAGTAGAGGGGGATAATAACTTCACGTGATCTGGACTCTATGCTTCTCCTAATACACCCCAGGATTGCGTTTGCCTTTTTTGCAGCTGCCTCACACTGTTGACTCATGTTCAGTTGATGATCTACCAGGACACCCAAGTCTTTTTCACATGTGCTGCTGCTCAGCCAAATTCCTCCCATTGTATATGTGCTTTTTTCATTTTTCTTGCCCAGGTGCAGAACCTTGCATTTTTCTTTGTTAAATACCATTTTATTAGTTGCAGCCCATTGTTCGAGTTTCTCTAAATCTTTTTGAATCCTCTCTCTCTCTTCTCTGGTATTTGCAATCCCCCCCAGCTTTGTGTCATCAGCAAATTTGATCAGTTTCCCTTCAACTCCCTCGTCCAGATCGTTTATAAAAACATTAAACATAACTGGGCTCAGGACAGAACCTTGTGGTACTCCACTTGACACTTCCTTCCATTTGGATGTGCAGCCATTTAAAGCCACTCTTTGAGTATGATTACTAAGCCAGTTTTGAACCCACCTTATAGTTGCCTTGTCAAACCCATATTTGAACAATTTTTCAATGAGGATCGCATGAGATACTTTGTCAAATGCTTTGCTGAAATCAAGAAATACTATGTCTACTGTATTTCCTTGATCAACCCATTCAGTGATTTTGTCATAAAATGAAATCAAGTTAGTCTGACGCGACTTGTTTGATACAAACCCATGTTGACTACTGTTAATTATTGAATTCCTATCCAAATGCTGACATATGTGTTGTTTAATAATTTGTTCGAGAATCTTTCCTGGTATTGAAGTCAGGCTAATAGGCCTGTAGTTCCCTGGGTCTACCTTCTTCCCTTTTTTGAAGATAGGAACAACATTTGCCCTTTTCCAATCGTCTGGGACTTCTCCTGTTCTCCATGACTTCTCAAAGATTACAGCAAGTGGTTCAGCAATTACCTCTGCTAATTCCTTCAGTACCCTAGGATGTAATCCATCTGGACCCGGGGACTTAAATTCGTTTAAGTTAGCTAAGCGTTCCCTTACTCTCTCAGTGTTGATTTTGTGTCTTGATTCTCCTAGTCCTTCATCAGTACAGTGAAGGACTGTTGCATGTACATTATCCCTCTTGGAAAAAACAGATGCAAAATAGGAGTTCAGAATCTCTGCCTTCTCAAGATCACTTTCGATCACTTCTCCATTCTCTCCCTGCAGACTTCCCAAAACCTCTTTGACTTTTCTTTTGCTGTTGACATATCCCCAAAACCCTTTTTTATTGTTTTTAGTCTCTCTTGCAAGCCTCAGTTCATTTTTAGCTTTAGCTTTTCTGATACTTGCCCTGCAGATTGTACTGATTTCATTATATTCCTCCTTAGATATGTATCCCTCCTTCCATTTCTTAAACATTTCTTTTTTCTTTTTTATCAAGTTTTTAAGTTCTAGGTTTATCCACCCAGAGGGATTTTCGCACTGCAACGCGTTCCAAACGGAACGCGTGCAGGCGGGCAGCTTAAGACACTTCCAGGCGCTTTCAGCGTTCACACAGAGACGCACCGGAACGCGTTCCGGCGCGTCTCTGTGCGAAAGGTGAAAGCGCCCGGAAGTGTCTTGGCCGGCAAAGGCCGGCCAGGGGCGGGGATTCGGCCGGCAGCGCTGCCGTCCATTGGGTGAGAGCACCCAAGGGGCGGGCAGCGCTGTCAAGCCACCCGCCCCATGCTTCGTGCCAGCTCTACGGGCCCGGATCGGGCCCGCGAGACCTGGCACGAAGATGCCCGGGCACCCGGGCACCCATCATGGGGCCCGGGGCAAGGCCCCTATGGGGCAGGACCCCTTTGAAGATCAGAGCCCCTGGCTCTGATCTCCAAGGGCTCGCCCCGCGCCCCGATCTCGCCCATCTACGGGCTGCAGGCGCCAGGATCCAGGCGCCTGCAGCCCGCAGATGAGTCCCACCCCCCCAGTCCTCAAAACCCCCACCCCCAACCACCCTCCGGCCCGGATCGGGCCCATCTGCGGGCTGCAGGCGCCTGGATCTAGGCGCCTGCAGCCCGCAGATCACCAACCCACCCCCCCAGTCCCCAAAACCCCCACCCCCAACCACCCTCTGGCCCGGATCGGGCCCATCTTCGCTCTCTGGGTGCCCACAGCGGGGCACCCAGAGAGCGAAGATATTTCCCCCCCCTCCCCCAGGGCCCTGGGAGGACGCGCGCGCGACGGAGGACTTACCTCGTCGCCGTCCAGCGTCGAACTGAGGGTGGCATTGTGGGAGCGCGCAAGACGCAGCCCACCTAGCCCCCCTATTGGACAAGCAGTTCTGCTTGTCCAATAGGGGGCTAGGTGGGCTGCGTCTTGCGCGCTCCCACAATGCCACCCTCAGTTCGACGCTGGACGGCGACGAGGTAAGTCATTCCTCGCGCGCGCGTCCTCCCAGGGCCCTGGGGGAGGGGGGGGAAACATCTTCGCTCTCTGGGTGCCCCGCTGTGGGCACCCAGAGAGCGAAGATGGGCCCGATCCGGGCCAGAGGGTGGTTGGGGGTGGGGGTTTTGGGGACTGGGGTGGGTGGGTGGGTGATCTGCGGGCTGCAGGCGCCTAGATCCAGGCGCCTGCAGCCCGTAGATGGCCGCGATGGGGGCGGGGGGGACCCTTGGGGGACCGGAGCGATGCGCTCCGGCCGCCCAAGGCGTTCCTCGCCCCCAGCGAGCCCAACATCAACCTCCTGCCACCCCAGAAAGGGGCGACAGGACGCCGATGCTGGTGCCTCCTTCCCGGGTCTGGCAGCCCCATTGTGGCTGCCGGACCCGGGAAGGAGCCACGTCCCGGCGGCCGTCGGAGGCGACAGAGGGGACGCACCGAATCGGGGTTCCCCTGTGCCATCTGCCAGGGTCACTGACCCTGGCAGACGGGGAAGCGGAACCCCGATTCGGTGGGTCCCGTCTACCGGCTTCGCCGCGCCGGCGCAATCACCGGCCTGGCAAGTCGGGCCCAGGGGGCGTGCCGACGGCTGTCAGGGAGAGAAGCGTGCGAACGCTTCTCTCCCGGAACGCGCCGGGGCGGCTCGTCCGCGTTCGAACGGATGCAGAGCACTTTAAAGTGCTCTGCATCCGGAACGCGTGGAGGACAGCTCCGGACACGAGGCGGCGCAAGCCCCGCTCGGGCAATGCGTATGCCTCGTCCGGAGCTGTCCTCCACGCGTTCCGGAAAGGCCAATGCGAAAAGGCCTCTGGTCTCTTTAGATGTTTTCCATTCTTCCTTCTTTGAGGAATTGTTAATGATTGCGCTTCTAATATTGCATTTCTCAAAATATCCCATCCTTCTTGGACATTTCTATCCTTTAGTACATTTAACCATTTGATCCCTCCTAACCTCCTCCGGAGTCCATCAAAATCCGCCCTTCTGAAGTCCAACTTTGAAGTCTGAGTCCCCTCATGCTTTCCTTCCCTTATTATCCAGAATTCAAGGATAACATGATCGCTGCCTCCTAATGCCCCAGAAACTCTGATATCCTCCACCATTTCCTCTCTGTTGGTAAGAATTAGATCAAGGATAGCCAATCCTCTTGTTTCCTCCACCACCTTTTGGTACATGAAATTGTCAGCGAGAGAGGATAAGAACTTATTAGACTTGTGACTTTTTCCTGAGCGAGATTCCCAACAAATGTCTGGGTAGTTAAAGTCTCCCATAATCACTATGTCATGCTTTCGTGAAAGTTTAGCCATCTGGTCTAGGAAGAGGTCATCCATATCTTCTGTTTGTCCAGGGGGCCTGTAATAGACTCCTACAATGGTATCCTTTCTGTTGCTCTCTCCTTGAATTCTTACCCATACCGATTCTACTGAGCTTCCACTCTCTGAAACTTGAACCTTTGAGGAGACAATTTCTTTTTTAACATACAGCACAACACCCCCTCCTCTTTTGTTAAGTCTGTTTTGCAGAAACAAGTTGTAGCCTTCAATGTTTGTGTTCCATTCATGTGTATTATCCCACCAGGTTTCCGTAATACCTATGACATCATATTTATCTACCTGGGTCAGGATCGCCAGCTCCCCTTTTTTATTTCTCATGCTTTGGGCATTGGTGTAGAGGCATTTTAGTTTGTAATTGCTATCTATTGCGAGCTTGCCTCCTCTGTTTTCCTTACAAAATTTATGCGTTTGTTCATTGGTACTATTTCTGGGAGTAAGAATATCGCCTGGTTTGAGTATTTTTGCTTGATTTTTTGTTACCCTTCCCCTTTTGTTTTAGTTTAAAGCTCTCCTAATAACCGAAGCAAGGCGCTTCTCGAATACGTTCTTTCCTGTCCCTGTAAGGTGCAACCCATCTCTTGCAAGGAGTCCGTCATATAGGTAGTTTTCTCCATGGTTCAGAAATCCAAATCCTTGCTGCCGGCACCACCGACGTAGCCACTTGTTCACCTCAAGAATCCTATCCCTTCTACTTTTATCGTGACCATCCACCGGAAGGATAGATGAAAAGACTACTTGTGCTCCCAGTTCCTTTACTTTTCTGCCAAGGTCTTCAAAGTCTCTGTAGATGTTTTCAAAGTGCTTTTTTGCCGTATCATTTGTGCCCACATGTATGAGTAATAATGGGTAGTAGTCTGTAGGTCTGAATAGCCTCGATATGCTATCAGTTACATCTTTGATTCGGGCCCCTGGGAGACAGCACACCTCTCGTGAGTTTCTGTCAGGTCTGCAGATAGTTGCCTCTGTTCCTCTTAAAAGTGAATCTCCCATGACCACTACTCTCCTCTTTTTCTTTGCATTACCATTTCTTCCTCTCCATTCCAGAGGTTTCTCAGTGCCTATTGGAGTAATATTTGTGGACCTTGTCGTCGACTCTTCAGATGTGTTGTTTTCCTGACTGAGTATCTGGAACTGGTTGTTTAATTGCAAGGGTGCCGAATGCCTCCTGTTCTTCCTGCTCCTTTGGGTCACATGCTTCCATAACTCAGTTTCTGCAATTACAGAAGGATGTTCTTCTATCCCTTCATTTTGAAGTGTTTCCTCCATGCTGTCGAGGAAGTTCTCTTCTTCTCTAATCTGCTTCAGTGTCTTGACTCTCTCTTCTAGACTTTTAACCCTTTCCTCCAGGAGAGCCACAAGCTTGCATTTGTGGCAGGTAAAATGTGGCATCTGTTGTGGTAGGGTCATAAACATGCTGCATACATTGCATGTGACAATACAGGTGTTCTCGCCTTCCATATTGCTTTTAGGGTAAGGATTTTAAAGATGTGATGCTAAGGTATGAACAGGGGCGAATGGTCCTTTATACCGCAGGGATCGCCGGACCCCCGTCGCTTGGGGGAGAAAAGAGAAACAGGGAAGGAGAGAGAGAGAGATACAGATGGTTCTGACCAATGGCAAAAATGGTTAGAACTAACTGTATCATGATTGGAGGAAGCATGAGTCTGTAAAATGCTCTCTGTTCGGCGAACAAACCAATCGGGCTTTCCAAAACATCTAAAATTAGTCACGCCCCCTCCTCCCTCCACAGCACGTAGAGGCGATCCTTCGGGTCGCCATTACTGCTGCTTGCTTGATGTTTAGAGAAAGACAAGGTAAGCCCTGGTCCCTATCCCGTCCTGCTCCCCACTCCAGCCCTAAGAAGAGGACCCCTGTGCCACCCTGTCTCCGTATGGGGCTGGGAGGGCTCCCTGTGCTTGGCCTGCCTCCCTGAGTTAATTGCTGAGGTGCCGGCTTGGAAAAGAAAGGCTGCATTGCTGGGGCTTTCAGCTCCTCCACACGGCCTTCCTTCTCCGATCTGGAGAAGGAGGGAAGAAAAGGAGGAGGGGGGAGGGAGGAAAGAAGCAGGGACCTTCTTGAGCCCCAGCCGGCTCAGGAAAAGTCCCTGCGGAGGAAACCTTTCCTCACTTGCCTCCGGCGGCGCCGGCGGCGGGGCTAATGACCCTCGTGCGTAGGGTGAGTGCTGCTGCTGCTGCTCCCGCCGCCGCTGCTGCCTCCGACAGGGAAGACAGTCAGGGTCTCCCTGCTCCCCGTTGGCGCGCTGGGCTCACGCATGGGGTAAGTGACCCTGCTGCTGCTGCTCCCGCCGCCACCACCGCCGCCTCCAATGGGGAAGATAGTCGGGGTCTCCGTGCTCCCCGTTGGCGCGTGCGGTGAGTGACCCTGCTGCAGCTGCTGCTCCCGCCGCCGCCAACGGGGAAGACGGTCGGGGTCTCCCTGCTCCCCGTTGGCGCGTGGGGTGAGTGACCCTGCTGCAGCTGCTGCTGCTCCCACCGCCACCGCCAACAACGACGGGGAGGACAGTCGGGGTCTCCCTGCTCCCCGTTGGCACGTGGGGTGAGTCACCCTGCTGCTGCTGACACCGCCGCCGCCTCCGACGGAACAAGCCCATGCGTTTCCCTGCTCTCTGTCCGCGTGCCGGGGCGACAGCCACTGCCGTCGCGTCACACAGCAGCGAAGGGAGGCCAGCAACGTGCCCGGCATCCCGTTAAGGCTGGCAGCCCCTTCTCCCACCCATTCGCCCTCCCTTCCTTTCTATCGCTTCCCCCCCCATCCCTCCCGTCCCCGTCTTTCTTTCTTTCCTTTTTCACGCGGCCTCGCTTGCAACGTTATGGTCTAGCTTGTAGGCTTGGCTCTGCCTTAATGCCTCCGGCGAGGCTCCCTTCTCCCTTCGTTGCTTTCTCCCTCCCTGAAAGCCAGCTGGGTGACCTTGCCCCCCCCCCCCAAGTTAGCATCGTCATGGCATGGGAAGCAGCAGCAGAAGAGTTGGGTTTTCTACTCTGCTTCTGTTGCCCCTTTTTAGGGGACTCAAAGCAGCTGACAAGCATTCTGTTCTTCTCCCGGGCTGGCTTATGCCTGGTGAGAAGAAGCTTTGCTAAGAGAAGTTCTGAATTTGTTGTTGTAATAATTAATTGCTTATATTTCAATTTAACTGCTTATTTGCTTGATTTTGGTTTGTTAAATAATTACTTGTTTGAGGGGTGTGCTTGTGGAGGAGGGTAAAAGGAGGGGTAATGTTGTGCTTCACTTTCACTCTGGCCCTGAGACCTGCCGGTGTTGCTGCTGCTGCTGCTCCGTCTGTGCCTTTAATCCCAGCCAAGCAACGGCAGCAACGCTGTGCCTTTCACAGCCGGGAAGTGGAGGAGGAGAAGAAGGGTTGGCTTTTCTATCCCACTTTTCCCACCTTAAAAGTGGGGACTCAAAAGTGGCTGGGAAAAATTACAGGCACTCTGTGAGGTGGGTGAGACTGTGAGAGGTTGGGAAAAGCTGTGACTAGCCCAAGGTCACCCAGCTAGCTTTGTGGGGGAGAGTGGAATTAAACCCGGTATTTCCAATAAGAGTCTGGCTCCTTGCCAGAAAGCTGAGTTGTTTCTGGGTTCTCCTTTATGCTGATCCTCCTCCTCTGCCTTCTCTTCTTCTTGGGTGGTGATCTTATCCCTGGGCTAGTGGGAGTCAGTAAGAATGGGTTGGCCCCCTCCCCCCCCCCAGTTTTCCCTGGGCCCCTTCTAGGCTGAGACCCTGTGTGTGTGTCTATTTGCAGTGCAGACTGATAATCTCCAGAAGGGACCGTTCCTGCTCCCCTTTTGCAAAACTCCTGATGCTCTTTCTGTCTCCCTACTCCCCCCCCCCCCGGTCTGGGTTTCACAGCAAATCTCTTAGCAGGTGTTTGTATGTTTCCTGGGTGCTGGTGCTGCCTGAAGTCAAATTATTTTCCTTCAGCATGATCCAGCTCAGAAAAATCACATTTGGGCTAAATAATGTGGGAAAAACCTTGACTAGTCACTGTGCTGATGTTTTCTCTCACTCTGAAAGTGGACTGAAGCTGGATTAAAACTTAGGTGTGAACACCACCTTGTTGTCTTTGTAGGACAAAATAAAAAGCTGATGTATCAAGTGATATTAAAATGTCAGATTACTTTGTGTGAGAATCTGTTTTTCCAGTGGGTTTATTTATTTATTCATTCATTCACAATCGAGACAGAGTGCTTTTTTATGTAACTTCTGTGTTAAAATTACTGGCTGCTCTCTTTCTAGTTCTTGGATGAGGTCATTAGGCTTGTTCACACTTGGTCTCTGAAGTTCTGAGTTTCTCCAAACTGCCTAAACTGGCTGGATTTTTCAGAGATGTTTTGCAAATTATGTGTAGTAATGATGGATGGCGTGGCATCACTTGTAGATCCAAGAATAGTTTAAGAACGTTACCAGTCTCTTTCCCCTGTGAAGACAGTTCCACACCATTCCTCTATATTTCAAAAGGAGTACCATTGACATTTGTGCTTCTGAAAGCTAGTAAGATCGAGCCCTTTGCTTCCTCTTCTTTACATTATGACTATGGCTGTGTTCACATCAGTTTCAGGCCACTTTCAGAATGAGAGAACACATCAGCAAAGTGACAAGCTGATTTCTTTCAGCATTTTCCAACTCAGAAGATCTACCTTTAAGGTAGATAATATGGAAAGAAAATGACTTCACTTTGCTGATGTGTTCTTCCATTCTGAAAATCAACTGAAGCTGAATTAAAACTTAGGTGTGAACACAGCCTATGTTTCTGATCTCTGTTGATTTCTCAGATTTAATCTCTAATAAACATATGGTGGTTCTTCTCAGGTTTGTTGGACTTTAAGGCAGGGGTCCTCAAACTATGGCCCACGGGCCACTTGCAGCCAGCCAAGGACATTTATCTGGTCTGCCGGGTGTTTTTGGCGCTGCTGCCTGTCCTGCTATGAATTTGTTCATAGTTTTTTTAAAAAACTATATTCTGGCCCTCCAATGGTCTGAGGGACAGTGAATTGGCCCCCTGTTTAAAACGTTTGAGGACCCCTGCTTTAAGGCTTGTTAGACAAATTCATGGATAACAGGTATCAATGGCTACTAGAATGGATGCCTAAGTACATCTTTCAGGTTGGGGCCACAGGCAAGGATGCCTCTAAGGCCATTTGCTGGGATTTGAGAGCAGGAGAAGGTTTGCCCTTGTCTCTCTTAAGATGCCCATGGGCAACTGGCAGGCCACTGTGTGAGACAGGATGCTGGACTAGATGGGCTGTGGACTGATCCAGCAGGGTTCCTCTTACGTTCTTACGACAGACTGCTGCTGCAAAGTGTGGCAGAGAAGATGCCGTAAGCATGGGGTTTAGGGGGAATTACAAGTTGTTTCTTGTTACTTCACTGGTCAGCCCAGTTACTGTTTATGTGGTGCATGATGGTGCCTTAAAGGTGCATATACAATTTGAAGACAAAACCAGAAAATGATGCTTGGTTGGTTTGCTTTTGCTGTTTCAGGGGGTGGGTTATAGATACTTGAGTGGGATCATTTTTATTTTTAGTCGTGTATCTGCTTGATCCAATAAATATAGATTAATTCAGTCCTGATTTACTTGCTGATCCAGAATAAAATACTTGCATTAGGTACTGTTAGTTGCATATGCTATAAAATTAATGCTGCCTGCTTGTATATGATTCTGAAGTTTGTATTGCTAGATTAAAATAATTTAATTAATGAAAGGGAGATAGTGATACTAGATGCTTGCTACAGGACAGTGTTTGCTAAATGGAGTCAAGTAACTTGGTCTTATATTAAAATACATCAGTGTTGTAGACTTACGAGTCCAGTTTTTCTTTTTTCAGGGCTTCTGAGGCAGAGCATTTAATTTTCCATGATGCAGTATGTTGGTGATAAGATATTTCTCAGTCAAAATCATTTTTATTTAAGCATCAAGTCATTGGCTACTTGTTCTGCTATGTTTGGATATTCTGGAGTAAAGCAAGGACATTCAAGAGTATCTGTGCTTTATTCTGGAATATCCAAAACAGTGGAATTAACTAATTAAAGTTTGGATGTGGTGCCAGTCATCCCTCTTGTAATACAAAATGCACTTAGCATGGTTTCAGCTATGCTTGGGAACTTATTTTCTTTATCTTTCTGCCCCTGGGCCCCACCCACCCATGTGACCTCATAAGCCCCACCCATGTGACCTCATAAGCCCCACCCATGTGACCTCATAAGCCCCACCCATGTGACCTTGCCCAGCAACACTCCTTTCCCCACCCTACCTGTGAACACCCAGCTCTGAAGCCTACCAGCCGCCACTGGGTATGAATGATTTTTTTTTTTATCCCACTGTACCTTTTTTCTGTTTTTTTGTTTGTTTTTTTTAATTTGGCGCGCGGGCCATTTCTATTTAAACCTTGCTGAGCAGAGTAACTCCTCCTCCCTGAGGGTGTGGCTAATTCCTATTGGTCCGCTGCTCTGATTGGTCTGAGAAAGCTTCTATCTCACGCCGTGTGCTCTAAGAAAAACTTCCTGTTTCTATCTCTCGCCGTGTGCTCTAAGAAAAACTTCCTGTTTCTATCTCTCGCCGTGTGCTCTAAGAAAAACTTCCTGTTTCTATCTCTCGCCGTGTGCTCTAAGAAAAACTTCCTGTTTCTATCTCTCGCCGTGTGCTCTAAAAAAAACTTCCTGTTTCTATCTCACGCCGTGTGCTCTAAGAAAAACTTCCTGTTTCTATCTCACGCCGTGTGCTCTAAGAAAAACTTCCTGTTTCTATCTCTCGCCGTGTGCTCTAAGAAAAACTTCCTGTTTCTATCTCTCGCCGTGTGCTCTAAAAAAAACTTCCTGTTTCTATCTCACGCCGTGTGCTCTAAGAAAAACTTCCTGTTTCTATCTCACGCCGTGTGCTCTGAGAAAAACTTCCTGTTTCTATCTCATGCCGTGTGCTCTAAGAAAAACTTCCTGTTTCTATCTCACGCCATGTGCTCTGAGAAAAGCTCCTGCTTTCACTTCACCCAAGCTGGAACTGACTAACTCCTCCCACTTGAGCTTCTATTTAAGCCTTGCTGAGCAGAGTAACTCCTCCTCCCTGAGGGTGTGGCTAATTCCTATTGGTCCGCTGCTCTGATTGGTCTGAGAAAGCTTCTACCTCACGCCGCGTGCTCTAAGAAAAACTTCCTGTTTCTATCTCTCGCCGTGTGCTCTAAGAAAAACTTCCTGTTTCTATCTCATGCCGTGTGCTCTGAGAAAAACTTCCTGTTTCTATCTCACGCCGTGTGCTCTAAGAAAAACTTCCTGTTTCTATCTCTCGCCGTGTGCTCTAAAAAAAACTTCCTGTTTCTATCTCACGCCGTGTGCTCTAAGAAAAACTTCCTGTTTCTATCTCACGCCGTGTGCTCTGAGAAAAACTTCCTGTTTCTATCTCACGCCGTGTGCTCTGAGAAAAGCTCCTGCTTTCACTTCACCCAAGCTGTCCCTACCCCTGCCTCAGTCCCAAAGCTCATGCAAGTACAGAAGCATATCTCTTTAAAGACATCTAGGTGGGCCACCATTTTGGGCCACCTAGACTTATCTGTTCTGGTTTATGCTCTGTCCTGTTTGGATGGGGTGTACTAGTGGGAAGCAGGGCCTCTTTTCAACCATGCCAACAGTGCAGACAGGAGGCCTGTAGTTTCCTTGTTGAACTGGAAAAAGGGTAACTGTGGAAATGGCCTATCTCATTTAGTTCCTCCCCATAGAATGGCCTACTATCTGCATATCAAGCCAAAAACCCTATCCTTTCTCCAAAGCAGTTAGATTCCCCCCCCCCCAAAAAAAAACACTTTAATTTTTCCAAAAGTAGCAAGCCAAAATTCGTAGCACAGCTATGAGAAAGCGTTTAGGAAGGAGTGCACGGGGCCTGGTGATTATGTTACAATTTGATTCCAACAATTGGTCAGCTGACCCTTGTTTTAAGGATACACACACACAATATACACATACCCACAGGAAAGCATGCTTCCTTTGAGATGGATATAGGCAGAGGATGGAACAAACTTGCTACTTCCAAATATGTCTTTTTAGGGCACTCCATCCCATACCCCTTCTGAAATATTTTTACAACACTTTGGACAAACAGGGAACAGGAAGGGAACACACATGTGTGGTGCAACAGTCTACCTCCCACCCTTTAACCCCTTATCTTCAATCACATATAGTGAACCCATTATTTTAATTACCATTGCTATTATACAAATCGTGTAACCATGTAGAATTTGAAATATTCAGATAAGTTTGAAAAATTAAAGTCCCTTTCCAACCTCAAATTAAAAGAATCTATTCTTGGGTGTTTTTCCACCACAGCCCTTAGATCCAGATCTAAGAAGATCCGGATCTAAGGAATGGGTACATTTCTTAATCCCGATCTAGTAGATCCGGATTAACGGAAGCACCCAATGTGTTTCCACAGGAGGTGTAGCACCCATTAGCAATGGGTACTAAACCCCCTGCCATGGAAATACCTTTGCACCCATGTGGGGAATCTGGATCGACCCCCAAGGGGTTGGTCCTTCACCGCAGGTGTCTCTGGGGATGGGGGGGGATCTCCAAAGTCCTAGCTTGGGAGTGATTTCAGAGTCATTTCAAAATCACTTCGAAATGACTCCGAAGTCCCTCCAAAGAGATCGCCAAGGACTTCGGAGAGGCTCCGGAGCTGTCAGCGTGGTCCGTGCACTATTAGTGCAGATCGCGTGGACTCCCCTCCGAAGTCTCTCCGAAGAGATCGGCAGAGACTTTGAAGCCGCTCCGGAGTCCCTTCGGAGCACCTCCAAAGTTTGCACTAATCTCTTAGGAGAGACCAGCGGCAAGACTCAGAAATCTCTGCTGATCACTTTGGAGTCTCTCCAGACTTTGGAGTCTCACCACTGGTCTCTCCAAAGAGATCAGCGCAGATTTTGGAGGCGCTTCGAAGGGACTCCGGAGCGGCTTCGAAGTCTCTGCTGATCTCTTTGGAGGGACTTCGGAGTCACTTCGGAATGATTTCGAAATGACTCTGAAATCACTTCGAAGCTGGGACTTTGGGGCTTCCCCCCCCCATGGGTGCATCCCCTCCCCCTAGCCTCCTCTAGACCCCATTGCCTGTTTCCTGTGGAAATAGGCTCCCTTTAATCTGGATTTTCTGGCAGAAGACCCCATTGTAGAACCCATTAATGGGGTCTACAGAAAATCAAGATTAAAGGGCAGAAAGTACCCATTTGATCTGGACTTCCCCCACGGCAGTGGAAACAATCGGGTCATCAGAATGCCATAGCATGTCACCAAAAAGCATCCCCTGCTTTGGAGTCTTGGTGATGTGGCTGCAAAGCTTGTGGAAGCTCTGCAGCTATAGTATGGGTTACTCTAGATCAATGCCATCAGGACAGATTATGCTGATTTTGCTCACACCTCCCTGTGATCCCAATCAGTGGGCTGGGCTGGGCTTATCCAGACACACTGATCTGGATCACAGAGGTAAGTGCAGAAAGGGCTTATATTGATTTTGATGCTTTATTTATTTATTTACTTGAATTGTTATCCATTGAATAAAATAACATAAAATAATCTGAACTTTCTCTCTTCTTAAAGATGTAGATGCGCAGGTGCAGAAATATCAAACTAAATTAAGCAACTTTAGCAACAACAGCAGTAATAATGCAATCTCAGAATCACACAGGCAACATTCCTGCCAATGTGTGCAGTGGATAGAGCAATGATGGTGGTTCTCTTCACAAGGTAAGTAATGGCCTCTTGCTGGAAAACCTGGCATCTGCATCATGTTTTCCCACAATAAGTTATTGTATTTTTTTTGGGGGGGGGGGGTTAGCAGAGCTATGGTGGGTTGCCTCCATAGCACAGCCATAATGGCACGATATTTCCCCCATCTGAATGCAACCTGAATGTTTTTTAACAGCAATGTCAACCTATAAAATGTTCAGCAACATTTCAAATCTTTCAGGAGTCCCATCTCAGTTTACCATACGCAGCATAATGAAAACATGGAAATGTAATATATTTAGTGCAACTACAGTTACTTCTGGCAGCATCCACATGAAAGGAAAGGGCACCCGGTGAGAACTTGAGAGGAAAGTGTCCACAGGACCTCCAAAAGTTAGCAAACATTCTCAGAAGCATTCTCCCTACAGTGTGGGGAAAATAACTCTGTAGGTACAGTGGTACCTTGACATATGAGTTTAATTCGTTCCGTAACCTTGCTCTTATGTCAAATCACTCGTATCTCAAAGCAATTTTCCCATTAATCCATTCCAGCTTTCCAAACACCACCTCAGTTGTTTTTGATATGTACTGTACTGTATTTACATACTCGTATCTCAAATCTTGCTCTCATCTCAAAGCAAAATATCACTCGCTCGGCGGCTTGTATCTCAAAACACTTGTATGTCAGGGCACTTGTATGTCGAGGTACCACTGTACTTCCTGCTCTCTGCCACCAAAGTGTCAATGAACAGAAATAGCAAGGATGACTTGCCATAATAATTGATCATCTGGCCCTATTATGGGCTGCTCCCAAAATGGCCAACTTTCAGGGACAGTCCAGACTGAAAGTTTGGCAGTCTTTGAAGTTTCTCCCAGGCGTTGAAGCCTGGCAAGGCAAGAACTGTGTGGGCAATATAAACCACACCTTCTGCTCCTACCCAAATGTCTTTTCCTCCTTCTGTGGGGACACAGCCTTTGACACTCTAGAGCAGTGGTCGGCAAACTCATTAGTCAACGGAGCCAAATATCAACAGTACAAAGATTGAAATTTCTTTTGAGAGCCAAATTTTTAAATTTTAAACTATATAGGTAGGTACATCTGAAGAAGTAGTCGTCTTCAGATGAACATCTTTGAGCTGTCCAGCAAGGTAGTTAGTAGCACTTGTAGACTAACAGGAGAAGGGTTGGTGGCATGAGCTTTCTTAGACATTCGGACCCCTTAGCATCTGAAGAAGTAGACATGTCTAAGAAAGCTCATGCCACCAACCCTTCTTCTGTTAGTCTTCAAGTGCTACTAACTACCTTGTTGGATTATCTAAGTAGGTCCATTGTTATTAACTTAATTAGAGTACTCCTAAGCTGGAAGAGCCACACTCAAGGGGCCAAAGAGCCACATGTGGCTCCCGAGCCTTGGCTTGCCTATCACTGCTCTACAGTAACGCTTCCATAATAGGAGAAAGCAGCACTTTCATAAGGATTACATGTGTATCCAAGTAAAGTTGCATTGGAGCTTCATGCAACCATGAACTCTGTCACATAGTTACCACAACTCAGCATTCGCTGAGCTAAATATGTGTATGAATATAGCAGATTCCATTTGCTTCATCCCAGGTTGTTAAGGGTGGGATTGGGTCAGCTAAATGTCTGGCAGGGACATGGTCACATCTTTACTTTAGACTTTCTTCAGTCCATCTTCTGACTGCAATACTCACACGTTTTCATTTTTATCCATTTTATTTGTGGACTTTTGACCCTAGAAAATCCAAATGGAAGGTGGTAAACCCACAATTAAAGCAGATTGGAAAGAAACTAAAACAACTGAAAAGATATGAGTATTGCTATCAGAAGATGGACTGAAGATGGTTTAAAGTAAAGGTGTATTCACAGAGGTGAAAGGCATCCCTGCCTTTCTGGGGGTGCTTTCCCTGAGATCTTCTCTGTGGTTTTCATTGTAGTGTGGAACATGCTGAAATTTCACCAGGTGCTCCTGAAAGAAGATGTGGAAGGGTGAAGAAGAGAGTGAAATGCCATTTCTATTATCTTCTTTAACCTTCTTTCTCATCAGTTTGGTCTTGTGGTTAGAATGCTGGGCTCATATCTCGTACTCAACAAGTTTGATTCCACACTCCTCCACAAAGCCAGCTAGGTGACTTTTGGCTAGTCACAGTTCTCATTCTGAGCTCTCATAGCCCCACCTACCTCACAGGGTGTCTGTTGTGGGGAGCAGAACAGAAAGCCCTGTCAGCCTCTTTGAGTCCCCTTAAGGGTAATAAAAGTGACGTAGAAAAACCAACTCTTCTTCTTTTTCACTCTCAAGAGTTGCTTGGATGGCAGCTTGAGATTACTGATAACAGCTGGATGTTCTCCTTATATAATAGCCTCCTTGCTTAGACAGCTTTCATAGAACAGCTTAAAAAGTGATTTATCAAAGGGTGAATGGCAATATAGATGAGTCACTGACCTCTGAAATTGGTGCTGCCCTGATAGAAGTGCTGAGTAAGGGTGATTCAGCATTGGCTGGTGTATGGACTAGGAAATGTACTAGCCCTCCCCCCTTTCTGCATGCTGGTGTGGTCTAAGAGAGCCCCTGTCTTTCCAGGGCGGACAGCACCAGCATGCAGAAAGGAGGTTCCTAGTACTCTTGCTTGACCTGTATCCTGGCCACAGTGGACAGGACTAGCCCAAGATATTTTGCAGCCTGAGGTGGAACAGCAGTTGATTTCCCCCACCTCCTGTTATTACAAGTCCATTTGTGCTTAACTCATTTCCCCTGAAAATTCCTCAAACTGCATGTTAACTTTGCTTCACACATCATGCATTTTTGTTCAGATTGCGAGCTCTTCTGGATATATGCTCATCCAGATGTGCTTATGGAAAGTCTTCATCAGAAGATTGCATCATTTCTGGAATGGAGTATACAAGTGAGCAAAGCTCATTGTGGCTGTGTGCCATACCACCCTGGTTTGGGAGGGTCTGCTAATGCACCAGCTCATGGGAAGGAAAGAAAAGCATCATGCAGTTGCTAACAGCAAAGGTCAAAACAGCTGAATCAGCAAATGCTCACATGAAGTGACTAGGCACAAAACTGATACTGTGTTCTTCTCCTCTTCCCATAGATGAGTACACTGAGGAGGACAGATGGGGTTTCTCCAGACTAAATTGAACTCTGTACATCCTTCATGGATCATCTGAGGAAACTTTTAATCAACTCTTGGGGGATGTCACGAGACAAACTGCAAATGATACCCAGTATTTAAAATCAGATGCCCTTTCTGCACTTATCTACTGTAAGATGGGATCATTGGGTCCAGAATAGCTAGGTCCCCTGATCCTGACTGTGGGAAGGTGAGATGCAGCCCCATGCCTTTGTTTTATGCCTTTGTTCCTAATCTTGGGGCCTCAGGTGGGTACCTTTCAGCAGCACATGATGGCATGGCACTGAAATGTGCCCTCTGCTAGTCCCAAACACAGGAGGCATGTTCTGGATCAGGGCTACTAGACTGCTGGTAAACCCAATTAAACAGGGCTCCCTAGCCTTGATAGCAATATAATAATTTCATGTAACTAATTTAAGAATTTCATGTAACAAATCGCCCTGTTATTTTACACTTATAAACACTTATGAATGTGCTAATTCATGTTGGAGTGATATGGGTTTTTATTTCCTTAAAATTAATTAATTCCTTAAAAGCTGAGACTGAATTTTTGATATTTAAGTCATAATCCACTGAAATCACCTGCACCCACTCCACACAATCTTCAAACCTCTAGAATTTATCTGGAATGGCAACTTCACACTTCCTGACCAGCTTGTCTCCCAAGTATGTAGGTATTTATCTATTGTTTGTATTTCTCTCCTCCTCTATACCCAAAGGACTCAGGGAAGATCACAATAAAATCATTATAAAACAGATAAATTAGCTAAAAGAATAACCATGCCTGCATGGGGAGGCAATGCCGTTTTTGCAGCCTTATGCTAATGAAATGTAAGCTGTCCCTGGAAGGAAGGAAAAACATTTCCTTTCCTGTATACATGCTTGTGGTGCAACACAGGCACTGGCTATTTAAGATAAGTCAGTGATTGTCATGCTTTTTACAGGACTGCTTGTACCAATCAAATGATTAAAGGGGAGCAAGACCTCTCTGTATGCTCTGGGTTGACAATTATTATGACTAAGTGAAAGAAACTCTATGTGGGCATCCCCATGGTGAGGATACTGTGAGATGAACATGAGTCCGTTTCGCAAGAGTCCCCATGCAAAGCCCTAATTCAGGCTACATGAGGGGCAAAATCTTCCAAATCAAAGTAAAAAACCCCCACTTGATAAATGTTCTTGCCCCAAATTACAGGGCAAGAATGGGTTATCCTGGGGGCATGGGGACACTCCCGGGTTATGATCGCAGCATTAGCCGCCACCCCTTAAAGCAGTTCCTCATGTTGTGGAGACCCCCAACCACGGGGGCAGGTCAACTCGGGCAAGGATGGGCCGGGAAGGCAGGAGACTTGTCATGACCCCTTTGATCCACAGGTTGAGAACCACTGTCTTAGACTCTGCTGTTGTCAGATACTGCTATGCTGATTATCCATACCTTGTTCTTCTCAACTACTGAACTTATCATCATCATATTTATACACTGTAGATTTCAGATGATTCTATGTAGTTTATTAAAAAAAGAATAATAAAACTGAAAATAATCACAGTTTGTGCTGGTCACCCTATTGTTTGATATTAAATGACTTCTGCCTATTTTTATTAATACCTGGTTGGTTCTTCTTGGGTGTTTTTCCACAGTGCTCCTTTAATCCGGATCTAAGAAGATCCTGATCTAGGGAATGGGTAGATCCAGATTAAGGAAAGTACCCAATGTGTTTCCATGGGTGGTCTAGCACCCAATAGCAATGGATGCTAGCCTCCCTGCTGTGGAAACACCAGAGCACCCATTTGGAAATCCAGATCTACCCATGAGGGGTCTACCTGTCACCCCAGGTGTTTGGGGGCTCCAAAGTCACTTTGAAGTCACTTCGAAGTCTGTGCAAAATAGCTCTGGAGCGTCTTTGAAGTCTGTGCTGATCTTCAGAGTAAACTTCAAAGTGACTTCGGAGCTATTTTGCACAGACTTCAGAGTGACTTTGAAATGACTTCGAAGCTTAGGTTTTGGGGCTCCCCCTCCAAGGGTGCCCCTTCCCCCTAGCTTCCTCTAGACCCCATTGCCAAACTAACGTGGAAACAGGCTCCTTTTAATCCAGATTTTCTGGCTGAAGATCCCATTGTAGACCCTACAGAAAATCCGGCTTAAAGGCCAAATCCATATGATCCGGATTTCCTGAGGCACGGTGGAAACAAATGAGTCCCTAATGGGTGCCATGGTGGAAATGGGGCCATCCGGCCCTCACCCAAATGGGTTCTTAATGGGTGCTGAAATGGGTACTAAGTGACCGTGGAAAAACACCGCTTGTTTCATTCAGTACCATTTCATTTGTATCCATGTTCTCATTCACTCTTGGGTGTTCCTGCCTACTCCCATTGCTCCAATTTATGCTGCCACCATTGATAGGCTGAGGTCTCCACTTCTGATCTGAGGTGGCTCTGTTTGGGCAGATGAAGGAGGTAGTGTGATCCGCATGGGAAATGATATCTCTCTGTCTCCATTCTGGAACTCAGATATGCCATCTGCTCAAGGCACCTCAGTGCAGGGTGGAAAACTGTGCCCTGAAGTCAAGGCACTTCTGATGGCAATGGTGCAATCGCCACGAGATGCCTGCTGTCACTGTGACGTCTTCTCCTGCAGATTTGGGTGCTTCAGATCAGAAGCGGAAATGTAGCTATAATGGAACAGACATCAGCATTTCCTTCTGTGCATTATTTTATATATCCAAGGTGACAGAAGCGCTCTGTGACACAAACCATCCTCTCACAGCAATGCCTGACTGGCCACATCTGGTGTGATCACTTAATACATAACGAAAGACAATATTTACCTAGCCTAATTTACATATATAAATCACTTTTACACAATACAAAAAAGGAACCTAAAAGGAATGTAATATTTTCATATTGTCATTCGTGTACAGGCAACTTTCAACTTATTTATCTGAAACATATTTACAACTGCTATCCATAAAAATGTCGGAGTGGTTTACAACAGTGATAAACCAATGTCAAGGAATACAATATGAGTCACAACAGTGGGAAGAGTCAGCTGAAATGTGTCCACCTCCGTGGAGACTTGCTCTTGCTGTTAGCATAACATTTAACAGGATGTCTTATATTATCTTTAATTCAGGTATACATCTAGATGATAACGAACTTCAGTTAGAAGAGATGGGTTATGGGATGATCTGTGTGAACTACCATCATTCAGAAGAAGTAGAAAGAAGCAAGCTCTATTTAAAGCCCAGTCTCAAACCAAAAAGGCAACCAGCTTATTTTCTATTGTGACGCAGGGCTGTGTTTGTTGGTTTCTGAATGGGCTGCTTTTATGTATGCTGCCTCAAATTCCACCATCAATGAAAGGCAAGGTGCAGCCAAAAGTTAGTAAAACAAGCAAACATACAGAAGTCTTCCCTGCAAGGCATTGGCCCCTTTTGTTTACTTCATCTAACTAGCAGGTTACCGGTGGCTCCGTCCGTGCTATTTTGGTGTCAACATTCTTGATAGGTTACTGCGCTGAGATGCACAAACACGCTAAGCTAAAATAACACAAACTTAAATGTGGTGCCTGAGCTGGCATTTCGTGATTGAGCCATTAATAATAGCTGCTGGGTTTTATCCTTCAACACTACCTGGCCCTTGGGAAAGACGGGACCAGGTGGAATGCTGCCCATATTGATGAGCCACATGCTGCTTTCTTGCTTTTAATTCATCGTTTGATGGCGTCTCCTTTGAAGAAAGGAACACACAGCACCCTTGAACACTTTCAGGGATTTCTAAGAATAATTAAATTTTTCAGCACACAAACATCATGAGCTTCCCCTGCCACATAATTACGTACATCTGTGTCTGGATCTTTTCTACAGGAGGCATCATGGAGAGATTATGTGTTAGCACAGGGTGTCTCATGCAAATCTAAAATGAATATTGGATAAGAAAGCATGGGATGCACAGCTATAATCCACTGATAGGCTCTGGAGACCTGATTAGTACACTGCCTGGCTTGTCAACCCAATATGCAGGACATTTCCCCTTCTCTGTTTAAACCAATGTACATGCTAATTCAGATAAGCTTTTTGAGCTGGCTGTTAGAAAAAAAGAGGAAACATGATCTTCTTTTCTGGACAAGTTTGAATCAAAATGATGTCTGCCCATCAGTATTTTTGTACACGTCAACATGCTTGCACATCAGCCTTTAATTCCATATCCTATTTATTGTAAGAGATCTTTCTTTTGAAACCATATTGCCACTTTATAGGCATTATAGAATTTTATAGAATGTTTTTTCACAGCTGAGTAACCACATTCTATGGCTCCAACAAGTTCAATCAGAACTACACCTAAATAAGTGTTTGTGGAACTGAAGTCTTATGCTATAAAACCAATTGCATTTCTTTTTTAGAACACGTAGAATTCCTCAGAATGTTGTTATATCTAAACGAAATAAATGTATTTTGTAATACGTCACAGAACATTGGCAGCACTCACATCTATGGCAGCAGATGTCCTTAAGACATCCCATGGGTGTGGTGGTCAACTGTCTGAGGTGCCCACTTCCATTCAGTGTTCTGAGAAGGTGCTGGAGGGCCTGTAAGTTCCATTTGGAAGGGGAAAAGAGCAGGGAGAAAGTTCTGAGGGTGCCTGACACCCTCAAGTTCTCTTTTTTTGCCACCATGCTGACCTACAGCAATGGCAAGGAAATGATACAGCCTGCCATTACTTTGGGCCTACTGGGCTTCCCTGGCCTCTGTCAGACCTCTAAAAAAAGAAAGCTGGAAGGACAGCCAGGAGCAAATGATCATGTTGCTTTAGAGCAAAATGTACTAAGCATTTCACCTGAGGTTGTATTACAAAGAAGCAGAAAGGGCATTTTCAAAGCGTTTTAGAGGTGGTAGCATATGGTACTAATGTTTTCATCCCGTCTTTAATACAACTAACCCACTTTAGTGCACTTTGGAAGTGAGTTTTCTAGACTTTAATGCACGTTAGAGGTCGAATTAACAAAGTTACATATGGCACCACCTTTGAGGAGCTATTTTTGACTGCAGGTGAATGCAGCCTCGGTCTCCATGTAAGAGAGTCATGGTCTTTTGAAATGCTTCAAACAGCTTTCAAAATGGCATTTTGCATGCATTTAGTTCTGAAAAGAACCAGAATTGATCCCCTTAGATCCTTTTGAATGAAGAAAAACTTTGCACATGCAACATTGCTGTGCCACCCACTTTTGAAAGATCATAGCAACTCCTTCCCTTCTGATGTATTATAGTGTTGGAATGAAAACTCTGAGGACATAATTAGGAAGAATCAAGCCTTCTTGCATTGTCAAGATCTCTAGGATGGGCTCATGTGATGAGGTGGTGGGGCCCTTTGCCCCTACTCTCATCCTGCCTCCCTGTGAGCCGGTTCTACAGCTTTCAATAACACAAATCAGATTAGGCCTTTCCTCCAAAGTGACATCACACATGGAATGGAGGCAGCGTCTTTATCACAGAACAGAGTTGACTGGGATAGTTAGACCACTTCAAGAGAGGTGAATGCAGAAAGGGCCTCTGTGAGCAGATTACTGGATTAGAAGGACCACAGATGGGATCCAGTAGGACACTTTGTTTGTTTGTACTTCTATCCTGCCCTATATGGGAAGGTCTCAGGGTGGGTTACAATATTACATTAGACAAGTCTGTGCCCTCAGGCTTAGAATCTAAAGAGACAAGATGCAAAAGGAAAATGGTGTGGGAGGGAACAGGGAACAGCAAAAAGCAAGCACTTGAGGTCTTCAGTTCCAATTCTTCAGTTCATTTCTTGTTGCTTGTGCTTGCACTTGCGATTGCTAGTCAATGTTAGCCAACCCCCTCCCCACAATTGAACACTTACCTCTTTTTGATCACCAGCCAGTCCTCCTCACAGTGCTGCCATCATCCTCCAAGACTGCACATGCATTAGGGCTGTCGTGATGATGATGATGCTCTGTGCAGTTACAGTCACAGTTCCAATGACCTTCCCGTCCAGCAAAGGTGCAAATGGCCATTGGCTGGAAGCTATCAGGTAAGTTGCGGTAAGCGTTGTTAAGGATGTGGAGCACGATTTCATGTTCTACACGTAGCTAGCAATTAGGGAACTTCTGGGCAGACAGGGGACGTTTCTAGCATGTAAATGCCTCCTGTAAGTGCAGATGCACCTGGCAATATGTTGCCTAATTGTTGACTATGGTCCATAGTGCAAATTGGCCCCTGGACTGTGTGTCACAAAAATGTGCAAAGTCAGTGCAGGTTATGGTGCTGTTTAGACAGGAAACAGTAACAGCGCAGGAGCAATACCCTGCATTATAGCTTTCTGTCACTATATTTGGCTGCTGTCTGGAGGCAGCCTTAGTTCTTCCTAGTCAGCCTCACTGTCATTTCCAGCCAAAAACCATTTCATTTCCACCAGGAGCTCATAATTCTATGCAGAAGAAGATGCTGGGATGGCAGTAGCCTTATGAAAAGCTGCAGTTTCCCCCCATCTCCTACTAACTCTTTTTCAAATTGTGATCTGTAAACTTGGCTTGTCCTTCTTTAGTCAGGCATACGAGCTTATGCAACTCAAATGGTAAGTGGAGTCAACCTACATCCAACTGCTTAAATGCTTAATCTTCTGTCCTGGGAAGAATTTCACAAGGTTGTTTTGGACTGAGTTGTGTCCTGAATAGAAAGTTTCAGTTGTTGTATATCGCAACTTGAAGTCTTCTGAGCTTGCAGAGAATATATGCCTCATGTTCTCAATGGTTTGCAAAGGTCACTGAAAAAAAGAAATCTGATCTGGGGCACCCAAATCATTTAAGGATGCTGACTTGACCTGAAAATTCTTCCTGAAAACACATATAAAACACATCCATAATGTACTGATGGATGACCTGAGAGAGACAGTCAGAGAAACTGCAGCTTGGAGAAGAAGTGTTGGCTTTTCTACCCCACTTTTCTCACTGATTTAAGGAGACTCAAAGCAGCTGACAAAACTTTCTATTCTTCTCCCCACAGCAGAATACCCTGTGAGGTAGGTGGGGCAGGGATTGCTTAGAAGAGAGCTGTGACTAGCCCAAGATCATCCAGCTGGCTTTGTGGAGGAGGGCAGAATCAAACCTAGTTTTCCCAGATAAGAGTCCAGCTCTTTAACCACTAGACCAAACTGCCTCACCATGACTGATCTCTCCTTGACCTACTATTAAGCGTGGTATCTTTTTAAATTGCCCCCAGGAGATGGAGGTGGTCAATACTGTATTATAGTGGTTCTCTCCCTACCTGCAAGAGCCTGTTCACACTTCCTGGCCTGATATGGAATAACAACACCATACTAGGCCAGTAAAGATCAGTGCAGTAGTGGCTGTTCAAACTTTCAAGCAGTAAACCAGCCCTGTACCTGGCCAGCAGTGCTAGTAAAAGTGAACAGCAAGCCCCAGGGATGCCTGGATCACAAAAGCAACATATGAAGCGGTGTCTGGGGAGTGAACATTTTCATGGTGATCCAGCAGCTTGGCACACCTGTGGAGCCACAATCATGTATCCACACCCACTCTCCTCACCTCAATGGGAAAACGGTGTGATTCCATTTCCCCAGGAATGATCTGGCTGCTTCTGGGTGGGATATGGACTGTTTTTTAGCAGTCCACAGCTGGATTGCTCCCACTCCAGGGTGGCTGCAGCAACAGCAGCAGCACAGTGTGGACACAGCTACCTAGCAAGTGGACTGGAGCTCACTAAACGGTAAGTTCAAACAGGCCCTTTAACTCTGTGCCCTGGAGACTGGGATGTGGGGTATCACCAATGAAACTGGTGGTGGGATGCAGTTTACTTGCCTTATTCTAGGAAGGCAATGGGACCTTCTGCAGACACAGGATAGATTCTGCTGCTGTTTTAGATGCATTTGGATTCCCTTTTTATATGAGTGACAATCAGGAAAGTTTCATTCCTAAGAAATAAAGTCCTAGATGGAAAACCAAAAATATACACAGCAATAGCACCATTTAAACAAGTATACCATCTCTGGGTGTCAGGGTTCCACACTGATCTAGTCTGAGAAGGTACAGAACACACACACAAAAATTCTCTTCTCCTCAGCTAAATCTCTCCCATCTGATTCATAAAACAAAAGTCAGCCCAGACCAAACATAAACAGAAGCTCCATAGCCAAAATAACCAAGCTAGGCTATCTCAGATATGCCTATCATAGTGCACTTGACATACTTCCAATCTTTTCAAGCAGTGAAAAGGCCAAGAGAAACCTGTATCTCCCAGAACAAGGCTTTGAGAAGTTCTCTGAGCTTTATTTTTTTAGAAGATAGGGCGTATGAGCATGGAAAAACCCTGCAACAGATCATGCAGCCACAAGAAAACAAGGAGGAATTTGTGTGTAAAGATGCAAATTCAGAAACAATGATAACATTTGAAAAATATTTGCACTGAATCTCACCATAGTGGAGAAAACTATGACCATAAGATTTCTTTGCTCAGCTTGTGCACAAATGTTTTTATTAAAGGAACATTTATATTTGGGGAAAATGCAGACAACAGCAGACTCTTTCAACACTCTCCTCCTTACTCTGTGACAGGATGGGATGCTTTGGCATGGAACAAACAACCCATCCCATACCATGATGGGTTGCTTCTGGAACAGGATCAGACCATCTGCATCTTTCTCCAGCCTCTGCCACTACCTCCAAAGAGCCCTTAGAGGCAGCCCAGAGACTGTTCCAGTATTTTTCAGTTCCAGTATTAGGATCCTTTACTGTGGTGCACCACTTCCAGCACAGCTTCTGATGGCGCTTCTTGTAGTGCAGCCAGAAAAGCTCTCCAGCAAATTCTGGCCTACAGGGGAATGTTGTCAACATGCCCTCCATAGTCCAGAATATGGCTGCCAGTCCACTTGTGACCCTCTATAATGAAGTCTACAACAGGACTGGGACACAGTGCCATTTTGGTGCCATATCTTGGTCCACCATTTCATCCAATGTAGATGAAGTATGATTAAGTTTGGCATGGCCTGCCATAGTCCATGGCACAGGTTAGGACTGTACAAAACATCTCAATTTGCAACAGATATCAAAACACCTGAACTCGTAACAAACACCAACACAAAAGACTTGTTCCAGGTTTGTATCAAAACCAGATTCTGTTTTCCCAGAATGCTTTGAGTTCCAACGAAGCAGGTTCTTTTGGCTCCCAGCTTCAAGGAGGATTCACTTTTCCCCAAAGACGATGGGGCTCTTTCCTCTTTTTTTTTTTGCAGTAATTCTGGTCATGGTTATATGGGAAGAAGCATGAGGGTCCTGACAAAATGCAACTGCACCGCTGTCCTTCACATTACCTATCAACTAACCACCAAGGTCATATTCTTTCCATTAAACAGCTATCAAGAATGGCTGTAGAAAAGGCAGCAACTTTCCCCATCCATCATTCTTTTGGAAGCGAGCTTTGAAGAACTGCAGAAATGGAGGCAGAAGAGCCATTTCTTCTCTGAAGTGACAGCACCACCATCAAAAAATAAAAACCTGTGTTGTTATGATCAATGCAAAGCAAGAATGAGAGGGGGAATCCTTCCCCAGTTCTGAACTGTGCTTGCTACTCCTGTTCCCATTTGATTGGCAAGTTTTGAGGCATGGGTGGTAGATGGCACCTCATATGCTCTTGCCAGCCACTTTGCAAATCCTCTGGGGACCCATATAAGGAATGATGAACCAAAATTGATCCCTTGTTGCCCCATAAAGTCAGAATATTCAAAATGTTTAGAATGTTTCACAGAAACCTTTAGAATGTTTTGAAACATTTGTTTGAAGCAAGACTCATAGGGTGCTATCAGACATGACATTTAATCAGTTTCTAGGCCATTATCACTTCCAACTGTCCTGACAAAGTAATGCCTTTCCAGTTTTGTACATACTCTATTATGGATTTATGCCCGTTTTTGAAAGTATTTCTTGGAAGTTAGTGAAAGACCTTGGAAGGGGACTTTCCTCTACCCCTGTCACCTTCTCTTCAAGCTAATCACAGCAGCTTCATTCACATGTTGTCAAATGGTGGAGCTCAGGTTGGCACCACAGTATCTGCAGTGTTCTGTGCCAGTTGTTGGTGCCTCTTCCCCTTCCACCAAAATGGGTGGCCTTTTCTTAAATTGGATTAAACTTACTCTGAGGTTGCCCCTTTTGGAAGAGTGGGCATACTGACCCTTTTTGTGGAATTTCAGGCTATTTCAGGTACATAACCTGACCTGGCTCTGGCAGACATGTCTGGCAATGGAAAGTATATGAGTGGAATTCTTCTCCCACAGGAAATCTTGAGAGTGGGGAGGGCAGCACGAAGCTCTGTTGGCTCCCCCCCTGCCCATAAGAGCCTCATGGAGCTGTCCCTTTCTCATTCAGAAGACATGAAGGACAACTTTTCCCTTCAAAGCCAGACTCCAAGCATTTTTGGCCATTCTGTGGCCATAAAATGTTGTATAGGAGAGAAAGAAGTCCTGGCAGGAAGGAAAATGTGTCTGTCCTTCTCTGTGCATGCAAGAGAACAAGAAGGAAATAATAGAGACAGAAAGAAGTAAACACAATGCCATCCAGCTTATTTTCAGGTTATGATGAAATTTTATAGGAGGTGAGAAGGAAAGATACCTTCTTTCCCCGTTTCTCAGCTACATTTGCCAGCTTGGGGGTAGGGGTGCAAGAAGGTCATGCCCAGTACAATATGTGGAAAGGGTGGAGGAACCATCTGTACATGATTGGACTACTATCATCAAATTTGGAAGCTTGGTGGAGGAACCTCAGTGGTTCTTCTCAAGTGAATCTGTATGGATGCATTGGTTGCAAGTGTGATCGTACTTGCTATTTTAATGTTTTAAAAGGGCTCAAAATGTAAACAGGATCTTAGCTCAGAAAGCTGAGATGTGGTTATATAGCTTCCAGATAATGCACAGTTTAATTCCCAGCTGGCTGGCTTTGAAAGAAACTTGCTTAGATTTTTTTCACCCCTTTAACTGAGAGCTCTTCGAAATCTAGGGTTCCACTGAAGTGGAGAGGCACCGTATTCATACATTCATTCATAGGTCCTGCGCTAACCTTCACTAAACACATTTGTTATATCTTTGCCCCCTTCCAAACATTTCCCTCTGTTTGCTACACCTTCTGTCTATAGCTATGATGTCCTGACTATTATCGAATGGGCCTGGCCTGAGGGCAGCAGAGATTTTAAGAAAGCTATTTTATTTTGCAATTGCTGTTGAAAGAAAGACTTGCAGATCTTATCTGAGTTGCTTATCCTGCATTTGGAATTTACTTCTAGTAATCTTATCACCCATTCCCAGACCCTTTTCGGTCTATGAGAGGGATTTAGGTAGATTCTGCAGACATCCCATAGTATGCACTGTAGAGACTGCTCCTGGGCCAGAGCATGTGGTGTGTTAGACATGCTCAGAAAATTGGCTGTTTGGTTTGAATCAAGCTGGACCTCTTTGTTCTGTTCAAATTTGGATTTTCTGTTAAAACAGGCAGGGAGTTCAGTTCAAACCTGGACCTATCAAACTCAAGCAGGGTATATTAGATAGATTCATCTGAACACCCTTTGTTGAGTTTGAACTTGAACATTGTTTTTGAACAGGTGGGGCATTTGCTTCAGATTCAGTCCTTTTGAACCGTCCCTGTTCAATGCAAACAGCGTTTTATCCAAATCTGTTTCACACATCTCTGCTTTCTCTGAACTACGAGCGAGCTGGATGGCCATTTGCTCAGACAGTTGTTCTGTCACACAGAGGCCAGAAAATGAAAAATCCCCAATGTTGAAAGTTGCCAGGCTCCAGAATAGGTCAAGGGCTGCTACTACCACTACTACCTTTCTGTATGTTGGCAGGAGTGAACCTAGGTCTTTTATGCACTTGGCCTTACTCCAGAATATATCTCGGGATAGCAGTCTGGCTGGCCACAAGCTAATGCAGACTATGGCAAGACTCACTTGGGGCCTTCTGTAGTTTGCACTAGTATGCAGATAGCAGGTCCATATTTTGAGATATATTCCAGAATAAGGCCAAGTGCAGAAAGCCCCCTGGGCTGTGCTGTATTGCTCTGCAAATAGTGTGCTCCTGGGAGAGGATTCTGCCCCCAAGAGTGGTCTAGATGTGGGTGCCAGATCCTTCTGGCACACTTCAAGTAAACCATTTGGATTCTATCTTATTTCTCACCTGGGGCTTCAATATTTCTTTAAAACTTACTAGTAAGGAATGCTTTATCAAAGAGCCCCAGGGAACCCTAAAATAATATTATCTAATTCCATTTATTCCCCATGGTTATATTAAGAATAATATCTAACCCTTACAAAGATATTAACTGAGCATCCAAAGCAACATTTTGGTTTCTGAAGCACCCAGGCCAAATTTCAGAGTAAGAGATCTATGAGATGAATTTTTCTTCATGGGATTTATGGAAAAGCTCTAGGTTGATCCACTAATAGTTCTGGAGACCATGTTTTCATGCAGCTCACAACTAGCAGGCTGAAATAATCTTCGGATGACAGCCAAGAAAAGGTAGCCAAAGGACAAGGAACAGAGCCCTTTCTGAAGTCGGCACAAAGAAGGATTTAACCATGTTTGTGCAGTGGCTGAGCAGTGGGGCTCTCACCTTGTCTGGGGGCTCTCAGCGCCACTGTGACGGATTGATATAAACAGTAGTAACAACAAGGAGCACGAGAAAAGGCGAAAGTGCTGGACAAGTAGGAAAGCCATGATTATGGCTCAGTGGTTGCACTTACATTAAGTACACAAGAAAATTTGCCAAGGGAGGGCTTAATGAGATCATTTTGCTTTGCAAATATTTGCCTTTCAGAGCAAAAGTTTGGTAGCAGCTCTTGCACATCTGTGCTGCTTCTCTCGCATGTACTTTTCCATGCAGTAGCAGCTGCTAAAATTGTACTCTGTTGCTCAGAAACAAGAAAGGCAGCAGGACAGCAAACACCTGTATGTTGTTCCTAACGACAGAAGTCTCATCTAACACTAGCTGTTGGGCAAAGCTTGGAAAATGCCAGTGTTTGACTGCTGTGTTTCATTTGCGTAAGTGTTCAACTTTCTTAATAATACTTACAGCAGTTTGCCTATCTTTAAACCATTTCTGGCTCAGATGTGAGCTAAAACTTGCAACCGTCTTGGCACTGTGTTCAAAATGCCATGTCATCCTTATCTTTGTGACTGCTGACAGCTTTCAGAATCCGTTCGCTTGGGGATACCAGAAGCCAGCCAAGCACACAAAAAAAGAAAGAAAGGAAGAAAGGAAGTGAGCAGGTGCTTGGCTAGCTTCCGGTAGCCCCAAACAAGCTGATTCTGAAAGCTGCTGCCAGACACAAAGGTAAACTTGCAAACTTGAGAGTGGCAAGAGGTGACTGTGGGACCTATTTTAGATCTTGCCTTGACTCTTGTCATCTGAAGGCAGCAGCGACAGGAAATATCCACCTGAATCTTATAAAAGTCTCCTAGCATGGAAGGGGCATTACACTCAGTGATTTGTAGCATGACTTTGTGGCTTTTCAAAGAAATCAAAGGTAAATAGTAAAGCGCTGTTGAGCCCCATTTTATGTGCCCCAAAGCTGGCCACTGCTGATGATTTGACTGTTCTGTGTAAGGCCACCTCCAGACACAGCTGGATATCCTGCCAGGAAGCGATAATCAATAATCGCTGCTTAGCTTGACAGCGCCAACCATGCTGCTGTCTTTGTGTGCTTAAAATAACTGGAAGCACATGTCCCTACCACTATGCCTCCCAATAGACCCATCAATGCAATAATGAGAAGTTTCTCTCCCTTGGCCCAGCATTATGGTGGTAGAGAGAAAAACTACTGTCTTTCCTCCAGAAGTAAAGCAATATATTGCATTGGCTCTACCCAGATGGGTGCCTAAAGCATTCAGGAATCTGGGGGAGATGCATTCCAACACTATGGTGCCAAGAGGTTGGGGCATCTAAAACACCCACCATGAACAACCCTGAGCCACCTTGATCCCTGACTGAAGTAATTTCCCTTTAAACTCCTTTGTTTGAGAGAGTTTGCTTCCCCACCCCCCAATGTGGATACAGAGATGAGATGAGTAAGGAGCGACTCAATAGGCAAAAACTGCAACTGGAATTGCTGCACAGAGTATCAGAACTGGTCTTGGTCAGCTCTACTGGTACAATTTCTAGTTCTCTGAATCAAGTCTGGGCAGGTCCCTCACATCACATTCTGGGGGACACAGTGAGGTAAATTGCATTTATCTACCATTTCGGTCATTCTCATGCTGAGTCCCTCCCCTGCCACCCAGGCTGGCCATGGATGCAGGATTATGGCTCTTTCTGCACTTACCTACTGTATGTTAGTATCAGTGGGCCCAGAATAGCCAGGCCCATTGATCCCAGCTACAGGAAGGGGTAAGCAGGATCAATGCCATCTGCACCCATGGTACCGATCCAGGTCAGCCCATGTGGTGACTTCAAAGATCGCTAGCTTTGTGGCCACACCCCCATGCATGCAAAGGCTAGCCTGGAGACTATGGTGTGCTGCTGAGACACACCCCTTGGTGGTCTCAAATGTGGGAGGCAGGCCTTCTGTGCACTGTGTTCTGGATCAGAGCCACTGATTTGCCCATAGACTCAATTAATCTGGCCTCCCTAATCTGGACCAGGCTCTATCTAGTGAACAACAGTGGACTAGTGCAAGATACAGCCTCATAAATCTGGATTAAAGTGCAAATCTATGGGACCTATAGGTTTACTGCATGGACCCTTAGGCCCTTTCTGCACTGAGGACACAGTTTCTGAATTCCCTGGATCTACTGATCCAGATCACAAGGAGGTGTGGCCCAGATGAGCACGCTCTGCACGAATGATGCTAAGCCAGATCAACCCTCCTGAAGTTGTGAAGCTTCTGCAGCACAAGCTTTGTGGATCCTAGCCCTGGGGCACATGGAGGTGTGATTTTTGGGGGTGTGCTATGGCGCACCTTGCCAAAACAACTGGTCACAAAGGCTTGCTATCTGCGTGCTTCCACAATCCAGATTCAAGCCCTCAGGCCAGACTGTAAAACTGATAAATGGGGTCTGCACTAGATCCAGATCAAGGGCTTCTTCATCTGGATCTAGCTCTGTCCTGTGCGGACAGATCTGGCCCAGCATGGGGTGGGGCTCCACAATCCAGATGAACATGCTCATGTGGAGACCCTGGATCTGGATCAGAGGTCAATCTGGATCAATGCCTTATTGAAGAAACGATCCATGCAGAAATGCCTATGAGAGCAAAAAGCTGCTCATTTCTGCTTATAACCAGACAGTGTAAGAAAAGAAAATGAACAGAAGTAGAACAAGTTGATCGTGAGGCAAACTGTACCCATTTTCAGCATGTTGTTTGGTTGCCTCAAATACTGTTTTTCAGAGCAGAGTTTAAAACTAGGGAGCACTTTTGGAGATGAAAATTTTGTCCGGTTAGCACTGTGAGAAGTTAGCTGCTCAGTTCTGGATTTCCTGCTCATGTTTCATCTTTTAAGCGTTAGCAGGAAACTGTTCATATAACACAATTTTGAAGTTCATCAAGTTTCTTTCTACTGAGAGATTCCTCCTCCCTCCAACCCTGAAAATTCTTCAGAAAAAACTTTTTTTTCCACAATATTTGCAAGGAGTAGTTTTTTTCTTCCTAAGATCACCTGCAATCAATTATTCTTAAATAACTTTTTCTGAAATAATAAGAGAAAAGTTGCTTTTGTAGCTGCCAACAGCTGCCTTCTTGGAGAACAGATATATTTGGGAAATAATTTTGGGAAATCTGACCAAAATTTTTTAGTGACATTTGGATTGCATTAAAGTTACATCGAAGGGAAAGATCCTAAAGATGTTCTGGCTAATGGACCTCAAAAATGGTGTAAATAAAAGACACGGATTCAAGACAATCCCTCATGTTGCTCCCAGATGTTACAAATAAACTCTAATCCATTATTTATCTAAGTAATTACAGTAAAAACATGGCTTTCAAAGTGTGAGATGAATCTCCCCAGGGAAATGAAAACTAGTTCTTAGGAGACAGAAGAGGAAAAAAATAAGGCAGTGGGGAGAGGAAAGTGATTGATTGTAGAATTGTGAAAAAAGCAAAAAAGAAAACCGTTGGGCTTAACTTTTAAGAAAAATATTCCTTACAGTAAAAACAGTTCAAAAGTGGAACCATAAGTGAAATGAGTGATAGCTGGAAGGCCTTCTCCATGACATTTTTGTCGACAGGATATTTTTACAGCATTCCCTCTGCACTGCTTTGCCTTCTTTATGAAGTTCCCATGATGCCTTGGCTACTTCAAAAAGCAGGTGATTTGCTGTAGCATGGGGTGTTTTTCCGCTGTCACTAGAAGTACCCATTAAGTACCCATTAATGGGTACATAAGGGCATTTTTGTACCCATTAATGGGTACTTAATGGGTACTTCTAGTGACAGTGGAAAAACACCCATGGTTACTCAAAAAAGAAAAGAGAAGAAGAAACGACCACCAACCAATATGCTAGGGGAGACATGGGGCCTTTCTATTTAATTATTTAACAAATGTGCATCCCGCCCTTCACCAAATGGTCCCAGGGTGGGTTACAGTAAGAATAAAACATATTCTGTTTATTCTAGAATGTATCCCAGAATAGGGGTCTGTTGTCTGCATGCTAGTGCAGTAGGTGGGACCTGCAATAGAATAAGGTCCAGTGTGGAAAGGGTCATGCTTCCAGCTTCAATTGCCTTGATTGGTTATTATTTATTCAAACTTATTTATATACCACTTCCCATTAAGAACATAATCTCAAAGCATTTTACGGAATGTTAAAAATCAAAACATCTAAAACCATCATTCTTATAATCCAATTCAATTCAAACTTTATTGATTAGTCATATATGTGCTGTGTTCAGATGTGCTTATACTGTGCAGTGGAATGCGCAGTCATGATTGAGGCATCACACATGACATCACAAAGAGCATTATCTGATCGGGACTGCACATTTACCTTAATGCTGGTAAAAGGACACGTGCAATATAAACAAAATTCAAAGTTTTCCTCAGAGAAGGCAGAACAGCGAGAAAATCAAGACTAGGGCAGGAAGGGCAGCTCAAATCTGATTGGCTGACTCAACCTGCGAGGTTGTGTGCCCCTCCTTAACTCTCGCAGCTCCATTAGGGGAAGCTACGGAGCTGCCTTTTAGGTCAGGACAGCCAGTCATTGCTGCACAGTAAGTATGTTTAATTGCGGATTTATTCCTCAAGTCTGGAGGCAGCCATGATCATATCAAATTAATTTTTATTTAATCCCCCCCCCCCACAGATAGGAAAAACAAAACAAAAACACTCACTCTGTAAAGGTCCGGGTCTTCATTTTGTGACCAGAAGTTAGAAACTTAAGCCCCTTCCATGAATATCATGGGAAACTGTTCCAGGTGGTGGGCACCACCACAGAGAAGATCTGACTGAAGGTAGTCACAGGGTAGCATTCATGGTACTTACAGCAAGACCTCCCCTGAAGGTTGATAGTGGGAGAGGTGATCAACTAAACAAGCTGGTCCCAGGTTGCTAAGGCATTTTATGCAAAGCTAAAACCTTGAATGTGGCCCTGTAAATAACTGGCAACTAGTTTTACCTTTCTGAGCAGGCACAAGGGCAGCAGCCTCACATAAGAGTTCTTTGCAATAATCCAAATGTGAGACTGCAGTGGCCAGGGTATCTCTGTCCCAGTATGGGCATAGTTGGTGCACCTAGTATACTTATTGTTGTGGTATAGCCCATGTAGAATCACCCCTGAGTTGCTAAACAATGTGATATTTATTGAGGAGTGATATAATAGGGAATGTGTTAATGACTCCTTTGTAAACAAGCATTCACTTCTTTTCTTGGTGCTGCTTTAAGTTTCTCCAGGACACAATATAATCTCAGCACCTGTCAGGTGCAATAAGAGAGCAATAACTATTTATGACACAGCTAACCCAAAGCAATACCTGAAGAAAAACAGCTGAGGAATTTTAAAGGGCTAATGTCCTCTTGGAAGCTAGTAGTAGAAACTGGTGTAAGCCTACAATGTAGGCAAGTAGGAGAGGTGGGGTTTCCAAATTTTCACATAAAACTGATTTTAAAAGGATTTTGGAGCAAACCAATGTAGAGATTATTAGGTTATCTAATGACTCAAAGTCCAGCTTTGTCTACATTTTAGGGCTTTTTCCCCACTTATGTGTCTGTGGTCAGAGTCAGTGGGTCTGGACCAACCACTGTTGGTTCCAACCATGGAAAGGTGTGGTCTGGGATGGTATCACCTACACCAGTGATGGCAAACCTTTTGAGCTCAGTGTGTCAAAATTCGCAAGAAAACCTAGCTTAACTCAGGTGCTGTGTCACATCTAGAAATATCCATAATTTTATGATATTTGTAGCTCTAGTAAAAAAGTTATATTTTTGATATATGTATTTTATTAAAAGCAAGAACAAATAATTCTTTACATTTGCTAAATCTTCAACTGAAAGTTGGTATTTTGTACACTTCAAGAACAAGCAAGCACTACACACCCAGGTGCCAGGGTGACCATGTGTGTCACCCAAAAGGGCTTGTGTGTCACCTGTGACACACGTGTCATAGGTTGGCCATCACTGATCTACACAAAGATACTGGTCCAGACCAGCCCATGTCACAGCTTCCAAGCCTGTGTGAATTTCAAGACGGCCAAAATGCCTCTCCTAATAGTCTTCAAAATGGGTGGCATGCCATGTTCTGTAAGCACAGGGCCCACCCTAGTATGTCAGTAGACACATTTAATTGTGACTACAGCTCCCTATTCAGAATTATGCTACATCTAAAGGAGATAGAGTATGCCTGTGTAGATCTATGAGGCCCAGATCAGTATTATGGAGTAATTAATTCAATATTAAGGAATTTAAATCTTATTTGCTCTGCCTTCAGAATGAGAAAACATGCTATCAATGTGACTCATCATTTTCTTTTCTTGTTAACTAACCCAAAGGTGAACTTTCTGGTTCAAATACAAATGTTGTCGACATTCATATCTTCAGATTCGAATCTAACTTTCGAATGAATAGATTCTAATGTATTTGATTTGAATCAGATTTTTTTGCATTTGGATTCTAAACATTCAAATCAAATTTTTTGACATTCGATTCTACTTGAATTCAAATGCAAAAAAAAAAACCCATTTGTGCAAATCCCTATTCTGGTGCTTCCTACTGAAATGCTTCTGATGGCAAAATATCTAGAACTATGCAAGCACCCAACCCTGCACTTCTGCAGCAAGTATGGTCATCAGGAGGGGAAAAACAACAACAGGAGGCAAGCACCAGACACAATAGGTTATGAAGAAGTCCACATAAGACAAACCAATACATTTACTTCTAGTTGTTTTTAGCATGTCCATTAAAGTTGTTTGCCATGATATATCCCATCATGTGTGTAGTTCATCTGTGTTTTTTTTTACCATTGTTTATTCATTAACTCTGGTAGAGACTGGTAGGCTTATTATTATTTTATTACTGTATTATTATCAACCTTCTTCTGTTGCCAGTAAATATTGGCAATAATCCTAGTTCTGGTGACTTCTTCTTTATGATCTATTTTATTTTTATTTTTTTCAGACATGTGCAACTTACATGCTTGCTTTCCACAGATGTTATGCCACAAAAGGCCTACTTCCAGTGCTTTTGTTGTTGTTGTTGCCAGAGAGGACTGTCTTATCTGGAGTTAACAACACAGCTTCACAGTGGGTGAGGAGTGAGGCATAGGGCATGTGGATGTAATTTGCCCTGCCCCTGGGGTAGCTTTGAGTGCTTCTTTGAAGTGCTTGATCTTGCTGAGGTGTGATTGTTGCTTTAGACAAGTGCTCTAGTGGTTAGGGAACTGGACTCTTATCTGGGAATACCGAGTTTGATTCTGCATTCCTCCACGAAGCCAGCTGGGTGACCTTGGGTGAGTCACAGCTCTCTTCTGAGCTCTCACAGCCCCACCTACCTCACAAGGTGTGTCTTGTGGGGAGTAGAACAGAAAGCTTTGTCAGCCACTTTGACTCCCCTTAAATGAGTGAGAAAAGTGGGGTAGAAAAGCCAGCTTACTTCTGAGAAAAGCCCTTTCCTTGCTTACTGTTCTCGTTACTTGACAAGACAAGATGCCTTGTCACAGAACAGTTAATCTTTCCCACATTGAGACAGGTTGCTGCTAGAGCAGGGCAGAGCTGTTCATATTCAGATGGTCTGTCCTGCTCCAGCACAAACCACTACTTCCAAAAAGCCCTTGGAGGCGCCAATGAGACTGCAGTTTTTGGGAGACCTCTTTGGGTGGCGCACCACTTTCAGTGCTGTTTCCAGCAGCATTTCCTGGAGCACCGTCTTTGGGGATATTGGCCCAGCCATGATACAGTACCATTGTGGCAAACAAAGCATAACAAGGGGGGCAGGGCCATGTGGACAGAAGGTTCTTATTCTGGGATTTCTCCCAGAATAACACCAGGAGCTGAAATGACCAAAAACACAGCAAACACAAAAAAGGGGGTCAAGGAGGGAACATGGAAACTTAGGGTGCCTCCAAACATGTCCCTTATTCCACTTTAAATGTGAAGCTCCTTCTGGTCCTCCAGTTTGGAGGTCTGAAAGCTTTGAATTTCTGGTGTGGCCACTTCCCGTTAGCCAGACAGGAAACTGTGTTGCTGACAGTAGGAGCACAGGAAAGGCAGGTAAGTGTGCACTAAAAAGATGTTGGTTATCCAGCATTTTCTTACTTGGGGGGGTGAGAATACTGCACTCCTACTGTGTGGGCAGAAACACCAAACTTGCTTTGCTGCTTCCGCCACAGTCTGGAGGCACCCTCAATAGAGCCGAGTTGTATTCAGACATAACAAAAGTGATGTCTCAGAGTCAGCTCAGAGAGACAGGGTGTGACACTTGGGTTCCCAACCCTTCTTTAATCCACCTTTTTTAGGACAAAATATTCAGGAGATGGTGAGGGGCACATTGGCATCTGGACAGTACTACCTCACAGTCTTCTCTGAGCCACCTCAGAGATGCTGTATTTGTGTTGTGTCTGCTCACATCTTTGGAAGGGAAGGGACTTTCTAGATTAGGTCTTTACATGGCTGATGAAGTGGCCTGCTTCCTCTCTTTCCTGTTGCTCCATCTATTAGTTTCACAATCATATTTAATATGAACTCTAAATAAACCTGGCAGCTGAGGAAAGAAGCCTTAGTTCTCTAGTACAGCTGTGCAATCAGCAAGAATAAGAATAAAGGATATGTTTTTCTCAAGAACATCTTGCTTACCCTTCTGGCATAGTGTACAATACCTGGAGGCCATAAGGATTTATGGTTTCAGGTTTCAAGTTTCTCTCTTGCACCACATCTATTGCACTTGGCATTATTCAGCACTCCTTCTGGCAAGCTTCTATCAGTGGAAGAAAGATGAATTAACTCCCCTTCCTAGAAATCATCTTGCTGAGTCAAGGCTGAAGGGAATAAATGTAGCAGGGAAGTGTAGAAGAAAAAATTGTTGATCTCCTGTGCTTTAATCAGCAGATGATGTGAATAAAGGCTAACTAAACACATGATTTGTGGTACCACCTTGTGCCCAGTAGCACTATTCTGTGGCCATATTTGCCCAAATTTCCTTGGCGTAATTTATTCTAGCTGAGTTTGTTGTTGTCTTGAAACTGAATAGGGATGTGCATGAATATTCAAAGACATTTGAAATTCAATTGAATTTGTTCAAATTTCAACATCCAAATTCAAATTGACTGTCCATAAATTTGAATGTAAACATTCGAATTTTGGATTTTTGAATGTATTTGTTTGAATTATTCAGACATTCGTATGTGTATGAGTTCATACACAATGCGTACTTGCACATACACATCTTTCCCACATCCATACGCATTTGTTCAGATGAGTACGGGATGAAAACGGGTTGCATACAGGATAACTATGGGATGCATATGGGCATGTACAGATGCATACGGATGCATACGGGATGTGTAACGATGTGTACAGGCACATACAAATGTTGACACTCATAAGTGCAAATTTGAACTAAAAACTTGAACGAGTAGATTCAAATTAATTCAAATCAAATTTGGGTAAATTCATATTTTAATTATTCAAATCAAATCAAATTTTTGGATATTCAATTTGAATTGAATCGAATCCTGAAAATTGCATTCATGCACACCCCTAAAACTGAATAGAATCAAGGAATCTAATAAGCAGGAGGGGAGCAATAGGTTGTGATTTATGTGAGGAACAATGGGACTGCAGCCAGATAGGGTCTAAAAGCTAGGATTATCCCAGGACTATGTTGGGATTGCTACACATGTCCACGACAATTCCAACATAGCCTGGGATATTGGGGTGATATCCCACAATGACCTTATTGTGGGGAAATCAATTCCAAACTTGGGTTTTAGTACATAAAATGCATGAGCACTTACGTGGTCTAGATGGTTGCTTGCACAATCTGTCATCTTGGCCACTGTGCATGTGCTGGGCTAAGCTAAGCCACAAATGGTGACCATGCATAAACATGGGGCAGAAATTGTGCACTTATGGGTATTTCACATTATTGAAATACTTGGATGTAGGCATCATGCAATCATGGGAGCAAGCGTCTAGACTGGTAAGTATCTTTGCTCATCCTATGTTGTTGGCTAACCTCCTCAGCAACAAGCTGAAGTAGCAAACCCCAGAATATGGCTATATCCTGGTTATAGAAGATAAGTCTGAACAAATAAGTATTATATATCCTAATGACATATCTGCTTCTCTTCACTCCATGTCAGTTTGGCACACCTTTGGTACCTAAAGCAAAGTTGCTAGTACAGTGGAAGTGTGTGTGATGTTTTTAAAAACTTAAGGACAGTGTATAACAAAAAAATTTTTACAGGAAAAACAAATTAAAAAAGAAGTGAGTGTAATAGTGTCATATTGTTGGAGTCTTGCTTTGGATCTCTCTGAACCATGCTTTGATCTGCTGTAGATCAAAATGAATTTCAGACAAGGTTCTAACTGGAGTTTTGCCCCTCCTTCATTGCCTTTTGAAGTCATAACAATGAGAAACATGACCTGCTTGTTATTATCAGGAGAAGGACAATGTCTCAAGCTACAAGTCAAATTCTTGTTGAGAACTTGGAAAACCTTCTGTAGACAGTTGGATCAATGACCTCAGGACGTTTTATTTTATTTTTGCTGCATTTGTTCAGCCAGGGGCTGGACAGTTATTTGGGCTCCATCCAAATGGCTCTGGTTTAGGTTGGGAAATGCAGAATCTGCTGCAAAGATGCCAGCCATGCCAGGCAAGCTGTCTGCACCTCATTAATCTGCCTGGTCTTTCCTCCATCACTCCTTACAGAGAAGGAAGTAGCAAATTGACTGGCTACCCATCCTTAAAATCATCTGTTCCAGCTTAAGTTTAGGGTGACCCTGAGGACAAATTTCCATAGCTCTGGAGCAGCTTGTAGGTTGATAGGCAGCAGGACCAGCTGCCCAGTGAACCCCAGAGACCCCCAGAAAGCAGCCTTTGGGACAGTGTGGGTGGATGCAGCCTATAATATTTTCATTTCTGTATCAAACAAGAGTAAGTTATCAGAATCTTTACTGGGCCTTTTCAATTTTGCATTTATATTCTAGGGCAAGGGTTAGGGTTTGGCCACTTGCATATCCCTTGGTATCCCATTTTCATAAACTGTACCCTTCATATTAATAAAATATTGGTAACAGGAAATAAGTAGTCCAATATCAGAATTTCAGCATTGCTCAATTTTTTTGTGTGTAGCCCTAATATCCTTCAGGTTCATACCCTGACAGTATAAGTAGCCCAGGTTGGGAATCACTGTTCTAACATACTGTGGTGATTGCAGGGAAAGGGGTATGTTGCATAGCATTAGTTGTAGACAGAAGATGTCAGTAGAGAGAGAAGGGGGCGTGGCTTACAGGAATTCCAATGGGGAGAGTAAACTAGCCCGCTATAGGAACCAATCAGATTCTGCCAGCAGTCAATGTGGGAGGCTGTTTAAGCCTACTGCCAGTTAGAAAGGGGTTCTTGGCCAGGGTCTCACTGAGGGAGAGCAGGAAAGGATCAGGCTAATGGTTCACTCAGAAGGGTTTTTTGGGTAGAACTTAGTAACTTGAGATCAGACGCATATTGAAAGTGTTGGATACTTGTTAACACATGAGTTGCTATTCCTGTCAATTTTTAGACGTTGTAACGAATAAAGCCTCCACTTCAGTTTATCAAAGTCTTGGCTGACTGGAGTGGGTGTATGTAAAGGAGGGAAACCTCAGTAAGAGAAGCTGTTACGATAAAGGAGAGAAGTGTAGCACTTGGGAGCAACGCTCTCAGCCAGAGCTAGAAGCCTTTGCAGTTGTTTTGAGGAGTAATGGGAGCCCTGTGATGTGAAGAGTCAGCTTTCCCATGACTTACAGAAGTCCCAGGCAGGGCAGTGAGCTGAGGCAGACATCAAGCATCACAGTGGTTTTGGTGGCAGTGTCAGGTCGGGATTGGATTGATCCAGTGTTTCAGTTTTCCTTTTCACAGGGTTTTAGTGAAAGGGGGCTGACTGGGGAAAGATTGAGCCTGAGTGGTGGCATTTCGGTCTCTCGAGCTAATTCATTTGAGTATTGTAGAGAGATTGAACATGAGCAGAGAGGTCGATCTTGAATCTTTAAAAGACAAAGAGAAAATGGTTCCTTGAGGTATTTGCTTGGGTATAGTAGAGGAATTGGCTTCGAGCAGACCTAGGGACTAGATGTAAAATGTGCTTGGTATGGTAGAGACCCTGGTTGAAGCGTGAAGAGCAATCAGTGTGATTGTGAAGAGGTTGCTCCTGTGGAAAGCCCTGATGTAGTTCAGAGCAGAAGACACATGCTTAGACATAGAGTGTCTAATATAGAGTGTTGTAAGCCTGAAGAGGAGTTAAATTAGGAAAATGGAGACAAGGAGTAGGAGGGTTGATCCAAGCACTGGAGATGGAGGTTCTGATATACAGGCAGCCCAGCCTCAAGGACCACTTCCACAGGAGGATAAAGAGGTCACCATCTTACAGTTGAACATGCAGTATGAGGGAGATTACCGGAGAGGTGCTTTTCACACTGCCATCAGTACTCGGGTGCAGCATTTGACTGACAGGAATGTAGGCCAATTGCATCAAGTTTGGGAGGTGTTGTTGCTGGTAGTTCACATTTACTATTGCAGAACAGTGATTGCACATCTGCAATACATCTCTCCTCAGATGACTTGAATCAAGCTAATCCGGGTTCATTATTGTGGATGTAGTGTGGTAAGTACAGAAAGGGCCTAGAGAACTAACCCTTTTGCTTTCATCATAAGAGATTATGCTAAAGTAGGAAATCAAAAGAAAACTAGGATAACAGCCAAGTTTGGCCTTGAAGTACAAAATGAAGCAAGGCAGAGACTAATAGAGTTTTGTAAAGATAACTCGCTGGTCATAACAAACATTCTCTTCCAACAGCCAAAAAGGTGACTCTACACGTGAACATCATCAGATGGCCAATAGTGAAATCAGATTGATTAGATACTTTGCAGCCACAGATGCAGAAGCTTTATACACTCAGTAAAAAAAAAAAAAGACTGGAGCTAGATCATGAGCTTTTTATTGCAAAATTCAGATTAAAATTGAAGAAAGTAGGAGGGGAAATTAGATTGTACACATATAACGTAAGCAATATCTCTTATGAATATGCAGTAGAGATGATAAATAGGCTTAAGGGATTAGATCTGATAGACTGAGTGCCTGAAGAACTATGGACAGAGATTTGTAACACTGTACAGGAGACAGCAACAAAAAAATCCCAAAGAAAGAGAACAAAAAAACCTACAAAATAGTTGTCTGATGAGGCTTTGCAAATAGCTGAGGAATGAAGGAAAGCACAAAGTAGTGAAGAAAAGGAAAGATATTTCCAACTGCATGCAGATTTCCAGAGAAGAGCAAGGGGAGATAAGAAGGCCTTCATAAATGAGCAATGCAAAGAAACAGAAGAAAACAAGAGAATGGAAAAACAAGAGATCTCTTCAAGAAAACTGGAGATATCAAGAGAACATTTCATGCAAAAATGGGGAAGATAAAAAACAACATGGCAGGGACTAGGAATGTGCACAAATTATTTGTGCTATTTGGAATTTTGGTGAATGTGTCTGAATTCTGACATCAGATAACCCAGTGTCTGTAGAAGCTTCAGTCAAAGATTCTATGGATATTGGATGCCCCCCTCCCCCCTCCCTCAGCTCCTCCCCCCAACCTTCCCCCCAGGACCTCCCTGTGGCCCCCTTACCTGCTCCAGTGTGGCCCCAGACCTCTTCCAAGGCATTCTGGAATGCCAAACAGGCTTTCCAGAACCTAAATACAGGCCTTCCAGTTTAACAGGAAGGTCTGTATTTAGGTTCCAGAAAGCCTGTTTGTTGTCCTGGAGGGCCTTGGAAGAGGCCTGGGGCCACACCAGAGCACTCCCACCTGCTTCCACAGCACCCACTTACCTGTCGGGGCACTTCGGTGGTGGCCTGGCCCTGTTTCCAGGCCATCCGGAATGCCAAACAGGCTTTCTGGAACCTGAAAACAGGGCCTTCTGGTACACCTCCACTGTATGATAAAGACACATCTCTTCACCCTGGCCTTTGGCTGGGGAAATAATTTCCCCTCCTATGCAAGCATTGATTTTAGTCAATCTGTTTTATCTACTTTTATCTAACCTGCTCTGAGACCTTTGGGCATAGGAGATAAAAATATAAATAAATAAGTAAACAAACAAAAAATAAAAGCTCATGTTCCTGCTGACATGAATGAGAATATCTGGTTCAGTCTTGAATTATTTCTATCTCCGTTTTTGTATCCGTAATTACTTTGCATCATGATTTTATTCCCACAGATGACTGAGGAAATGGCCATTCTGACTAATGCTGCCTAGCCATTTGTATAGTTCTATTCTTAGTATAGCTCTTCATTCTTATACAGCACACCAAGCTCTGCCAAAGCAATTATATATTATTCAAGGGCCCTCTGTTTTAGCTCTAATGTTAAGGTTGAATTTTCTGGAAAATTCAGCACTAACATTAAAAGTGAAGGAGGAGAGGGCGGTGGTAGTGGTAATAGTGTGGGCTAATGCCAATGGCTATGGGAAAGTTAAAGTGGAGGGCAAAGGAAAGTTCACTTTACTTCCTGCTAAAAGTTCTCATTATTATCCCTCAGACTGCATCCCCAAACAACTTATTTGCTTCTCTAGTTTCCCTCTACCGTCACTCTATTCAAGCGGACTTTAAAAGTGCCGTGCAATTCCAGAAAAAGTGTCCGCATGAGGCTCAGCAAAATGCGCATTTAAAATGCACCTTCCATCCCCACGGAAGCGTGTTTTGCTTGCCCCCATGTTTTTCTCCCCACCCTCTCTCTTGTTGATAGTGTGCCGGCAGAAACGGGAAGGGACTGTGCTCTGCGCGGCCCCAACCAGGAAGAAACCCCCGACAAGTTCAAAGGAAAAATAGCTATAGGTTCTCTGTTCGTCTCCCAGATCTATGCCCCCTGAAATGGCTTCCCGTGCCAGCAAAGGCAGCGGCTGCAGCCATCGGCTGCACGATGGTTCACTCATTCACTCTCAACACTTTCACAGATCAGTGTCAAAATCCACCCGGTAGAGCAGCGGTGACTGTAGCAATCCACCACTTCACACCTGATAACAATTGCAACAGTGTTGCAATTCTGCGCTATTCTGGCTCTTTGAAAGTTCTGAGCTTTAGAAAGGGAAAGGAAGGGAAGCTGCTGCACTTCTGGGAGATGTGTGAATTTTTTTTGGCTGTGTGTGCAGGCAGCATTCCCTGCCCCTTTTGCCATGGAGCGTCCCCATGGTAAATGCTGCCAGGAAAAACTGCGACTTCCAAAAAGAGTGCCGGAACTCTTCTTTAAAGTGCACTTTTTTGTTGCGGATTTTCCTCCTTTTGTAGCGCTGGGAGCTCACTGAAAAGCCGGGCATGGGGGCGCTCAGAGGCAAAAGAAGATTCTTAGAGGGCTTTAAATTGCTTGGGGACAGGGCCTCAGTGATCTATATACACTAAGGCCTCTATATACACTAAGGCCACCTTCTGAAGAAGATCCCATGATTGTTTCTTGCTATAATTACCAAATGAAGCTGATAATTATGGGATTTTTCTTCTTGCCTGTTGGCTCCTTTTGTTCTCAAAAATACTTGGATATCAGCCAATTGGCAAAGAACCCAACAACCAGGGCAAAGTAGGTGGCTGACATCTGGATATTTACAAAAGAGTGAGTGGGGCAGGTACACAAGAGGTAAGTACATTGTTGGCAGATTTCCAATAAGAGTGATATTATGGAATGTCACCTACAACCAGGTGTGGAACTCCCCAAATAGCCCTTGGAGAATAATAATTTTTGGCCTACATATAGAGATACCCCAAATAGCATCAAGCAAAAAAGGGTCTTGACTAGGGATGTACAAGAATATTTGAAATACTCATTCAATCAAATTTGGCCAAATTCAAACATTCAAATTCAAATTGAATATCCAGACATTTGTTTTTTAATATTTGAAATAATATGAATATTTTGAATCATTCGTATGAATAATTTAGACATTTGTATGTGCACGGATACATATGCATTATATACGTAGCTGTACGTATCTTAATCATATCTGTACACATCTGTACAGATACGTAAGGGATGAAAATGGGCTGCATAGGGGATAAAAATGGGATGCGTATGGATACATCGAATGTTGTCAACATTTGTATTATCAAATATGTGTTGAATATTCATATGAATAGATTCAAATCAGTTTGAACTTTAATACATTCATTCTTCTCTATTCATACAAATTCAGACATTTGAATATTCAATTCGAATCAAATTGAATGTCAAAAATTGCATTCGTGCACACCTCTAGTCTCGACCCTTGGATGCAACCAAGTCTGCAAAACTAAGCTCAGCTAAGTTGAAAAATTAAACAACAATAGAAAAAATAAGAGAGAAAGATAGGGTACTATTCTACCACAAGGGCAATGAATGGGGAGTAATTTTGAAGGAGAATACCCCACAGTAACCCAATTATAAAATACTTTATAAAGTCTAAAACATATAACAGAGAGAATAAAATTTTGTAAGATGTTTGGCATATTTTCTGCCAAAATGGGATCAATTAATATGTAAATTAATTTTTTATGGGAAACCTTTCTGCTTGTGTTACTTAGCCCATTTCTGTACCTATCCCCCTTGTTTTGGTCAGTTGTCAAGATAGCAACAGCTGCCATTTTAAAACACCTAAACTTTAAAGCAACTTGCTTTTGTGAACCTGAGATGATAGTTTATGATTTTCACAGTAATTAGTTCCTAGGCACATGTTTATGGATATTGTATACTAGCAATGTTCTTTCTCAAAACAATGTAAACAAAAAGAGGCAAATATTAGTATTAGTATAATGGAATGGGCAGGAGTTCCAGTGCATATGTGTACATGTTACTGAAAAAGTTTACATTGCTATTAGCATAAAAGGCAGTTTCAGTCAAGTTATGTGCATCTGAAATGAGGAAATAATATGGAGGCCTTAAGGAACTAAGTGTGCAAGAGGTTACTGGCTTGACATACCCATCTAGTTTAGTGATCACTCAATTTGTCTTTCTTTGTCCACACTTTTCAGTCTCTTTGGCCTCAGCTATATTTTATGTGGGCTTTGTGGCCTGAGAAAACCTACCTTTAACTATCACAACCATTGGTGTGGCAGCCATTAGGCCAAACTGGGTAGTACCCCACTTTACTCAGTAGCCCAGAAGTGGAGTCCACAGTTCAGTTCAGGAGCACCTTAGACTGATGCAGATAAGAAGTTGTGGCATGAACTTGACTTTGCTACTACTTCCCTTAACCTGTCTTGCCAAAGATCCCACCAGTCCCAAGGATGAATTTACTACCACTTGGAATCCACTGGAATCAAAAAAACTAGAGGACACAATTAGCTTATTAAGTGGGGACTATAAGATATTGGGAAAGGTAAGCCAAACAGCACTAGGTGAGCTGCATGGACCCTTAATTTGGATTAAGGGCCTGTGTAATAGGCAATTAGACCTCATAGATCTGCCATATTCAGAATTACTCATAAACCCATTTCATCCAATCTAACAGAGGGACCAGCAGCCCTGTTTCAGATTATGGGAAGCATGCAGAAGGCATGTTTCACATATTCAGGATTACCAGGGAACGCAGTTCTGTGGCACACTATACCACACCCCCAAAATACCTTCCCCAGAGGCCTCAAGGCTAGGCACAAAGTTCCTAGCCCTCAGAAGTGTGGAGTGTGGCTGTGAAGCCCACACAAACTTCAAGGCTGCAGCATGGGCTGGTATGGATCTGGTGCAGATCCTGCCCATGCCTTCCTCTGATCAAGATCAGTGGGCCTGGCTGATCCAGACCCACTGATTTTGACTAAATGCAGGTAAATACAGAAAGGCCCTCTGTTAGTTCTGTTGGGCTTCAGCTTCCTCTTGTCATGGCCAATATTTAGTCATGAACCACAGAACAGCAACATCTCATGGAACACAGTTTAGTAACTCATGACATAGTGCATGAACAAGCAGGGATGTCTGCTTATCAAGTACCTTGGCTATGAAAAAAGAGTTCCATGCATGAGGGATTGCTCACTGATTTGCATAAGTTTGTTTTTTATACCATAGGATGCCATTCTCTGACAAAATGGCATCAGGAAAATAATCTTTGGCAGCTTCCATATGGTCCATGTGAGCTGTATTATCCACAACCTAGGAATGTGGAGTATCAGGGAGGTATAGCCTGCACAGGCTTTCTTTTTAGAGAGCTCCTCTAAAAATCATGCCAGTGCTCCAATGGGCCATTTTAAAATGGTCTCCTGACCATTCCTGGGCTGTGGGCCACTCCAACCATCTACCATGTGGATGGCTTGAAAGATCCATGCAGTGTCATTTCATTGGCTTCTACAAATGACAGCTGAAACTCCCCAGAACTGCAACTTCAAAGGATGAGGAACTTTCATTCCAAAGAAAGCCAGGACAGGGCCTTCATCTTTACATATTTTCTTAGGTTAAAAAGGGGGGGATTTTTTTTAGCTTGCTTATAGAAATAGCTGCTGAAATTCCCCAGAACTGTAACTTCAAAGGATGAGGAACTTTCATTCCAAAGAAGGCCAACACAGGGCCTTCCTTTACATACCACCTTAGGCTAAGAATGCTGATGGGGGAATTTATTCAGCTTGCTTACAGATACAAATGTCGACAAATTTTCAAAATCTCTACTTCCTTAATAAACATGCAAACTCAAATTCAAATATTTACGATGTGAAGTCCTCAAAATTCTTCTACATCAGCAGTTCTCACCCTGTGGGTCAGGACCCCTTTGGAGGTCGAACTACCCTTTCAGAGGGGTCGCGATGAGTCTTCCGCCACCCTTCCCTCCCCCATCCCAGCTGCCCCATCCCCATGGTTGGAGGTCTCCACAACATGAGGAACTGCATTAAGGGGTCACAGCATTAGGAAGGTTGAGAACCGCTGTTCTACACATTTATAATAAAGACTATAATAAAGATGAAACCATTATTGTAAACTAGGGGGGTGCATGAATTTTTTTTTTCATTTGAATTTTGAGTCGAATTGAATATCCAAAAATTCAATCCAATTTGAATGGTAAAAATCTGAATGCCTGAAAATCCAATTCGAATCCACATTATTAGCTTGGGATGTCAAAATCTATTCCTTCTACCTCTAGCCGTTCACAGGAAGAAGTATATGGAGGAAAGAAAGCTACAGTTTCCTGGAATTCTGGCAAAACACAGGATGCCATCAGACTCCCTTAAAGGGATAGCTTCTGAATGAAGCTGAGTCTGTAATGATAGACATTTCCCCCTTGCATTCACCTTCCTTACCCCATTTTGAAATTTGAGAAAGGTTACCTCTTCAACCATTATGATTTTCATAGCTGTGAAGGTACTTTTTTCTTTAACCTGGGTTGAACAGGAAACTATATAACCAAAGAGATTGGGTTTTCCTGCCGTGTGTCCAATCAGTAGTGGGTACCCTTGGTCATGGTAGGTGACTATTGCCTGACTTGAAGGCGAATGTAGACTGTAGTGTAGCAAAATAAGGCAGATTCTCAAACTGTTTGTAAGGTGTGTGTGTGTTGTGTGTTGGGGATGGAGATGGAGATGGGAATAGGAATGGAACACTTTTTCTTAAAGGGATTTTAAAAAGCGCTGTCTGATCACACCCACAGTGGAACGTACTTTGGAGTAAGTGTACATATAGGACTGCACTGTCATATAGTTCTCCAACCTGACTAGCGTAATCATCCACCACAGAAAGTCGTCAGAGTCAAGCTGCTTTCCCAGTCCCAGAGAGGTCTTTTCATATTTAGTCATCTGAAGGATATTAGGTGGAAGATTGGTTGTTGCAACAAACTATGCAGCAGCCATGATTTCAGGGACACTCTGAATTTCGCTGTCTACATGGCCTTCTCCTGCTCTCATCAGGGCCATTGATTAAATTAATAGAAAATAAGCTCAGTTGACTTTAGCAGCAGAACAGGAGCAATGATTACTGCTGCCTCAAACACTTCTCAAGCACATTTTGCAAATGTGATTGGTCTAAGGGCCACTCAGCATGTTCTACATCAGCCATTAGCTGATCTGCCTAAAAGTGGGAAAGTCACAGATGGGATTTGCATAGTGCCTTTATGGCACCAAGAATTCACCACCCTTATGGCTTATTAGTGCACTGAATGAGTGTGGCGTCTACATGGACAGGCACACATCTTGCCACCAAGCAGCTGTAAGTGCCCCTCACAGCGTTTGGACTGCCGAGAAGGTGAAAAAGGTCTGAGAGATTTTTCTCCTCAAATCTCCAGCGTATTGAACTACACTGAAAGCCAAGTTTTGTGGTGAATTTGAAGGCAGACACATGTAAGAAAATTTGAAAACACACTGCACTTTATTTGAGCTGTGGGTGCCTCTACTACGGTCACGATAAGAACCAAATGTAATGCCTCTTTGAGAAATGGTTCTTGAGAGGAAAAAACATTGATGAAGACTTGAACTCAAAATGATCCAAACCTTGTATTGCAGAACTGCCCTTAAAAGAACCATTGATTTATTAAGACAACATATTTACCACAGGTTGGTGTCAAGCATCTTGATGGCTTCTTTTTTTGTTCATGCTCAGCCAGTCTCTATACTGCAACACTGTTTCCTTTTTATTGGAAGATCTGTTATCCTTGTGACAGGATTGATAGAAAACATCCCCACCTGGAGCCATCTTTATTTTTACAGGTTTCCCCAGCTGACATCAATTTTATTAAGCTGGATTATGGTGCGGTTTTCTCTTCCTTCAGAGCTGAATAGAGATGCTTGTTAAAAACAGTTCTTTTTACACAGAAAGGAATTTGGTATTTGTTGTTGTAAAAAGTAACCTTCAGACAAGTATCTTTAGATTGTGTAATCTATAATGGGGGGTGGTGAGGGGAACAGGATGAAGTGATATGAATTCATTCCAGAAAAAGAGGATCTAAAGGTTTAGCACCGAGATTTCAATTTTAGGGATGTGCACGAATGGTTTTTTTTTTTTTTTTGCATTTGATTTGTATTGAATTGGATGTAAGAAAATTTATATTCGTTTAAATAGATCCCCTCTGAATGTGGTAGAACTCTATTAATTCCAAATGTATTTGTATGAATTAATACGAATATCTGATGTGTATCCATATGTAACCTATATGTATCCCATATCATATCCACTTTGAAAGCATCAAATCTGCCCTGAATCCACTCTCAATCCATGTCAAATGCGCTCTGGATCTGTTGCAGATGTGACTGGTGCAGCCACTTTCCCAACGGCCCAGTCCATGAATGTTCCAAAGCATTTGTACAAATGTTCTGAAACATTCATATGAATATGAATGTCAATGTACAAATGTCATAACATTCCATTTGTATACGAATGGCTGAATTCATACAAATTCATCCGAATATCAAATGTTATGAATATCTATGCACATCCCTATTTAATCTTGAAGAACTTAGGACAGTTACTGTGACCTTGAAGCATGCCATGCAAATGCCCTTTTGGTGGGTACGGCTCTGTCACACAATGGAACTGGAGACCCAGTGGGGGCTGGTGGTGTTGGGTTCATCTAGAAGATGTAAGTACTGGGATGTTGAGATTCATCAGCTTCCTCTGAAGCCCTCCATTATGCTTGCCATTCTTCTTTTGATATGACTCCAAATGGGTAAGTTCAAAGAGAGGTTTGAGAGCGTGTGAAAGGCTTCAAACAAAGCAAAGTGTTTTAACTGGAAAAGGCAGTATGGCACTGCTATCATCTGGTGCAGCTGTGGTGGATGTGTGATACCCCCACTGGATTCAGCCAGGTCCCAGTTTTCTACTTCTGATTTCCCTGAATGGAGGACCATCTGAGGTTAGGTTCAGAAGTAGCAAAATAAGAGAGAGAAAATAGTTCAAATAAATTCCAGAGATGGTAGCATGTGACGCTCCTGTTCTCATCCCACCTCTAATCCACTATTTATGAAAAGAGGAGGGGCAGACTGGTATGTGAATGATTCCACCTACCAGCCCTTTCTAAGCCCTCTCTGTGTGCTTCCAAGGTGCTTTCTTCTTACTGTATGGGCAAGCAAGGGGCACAACCAGACACTGTGCATCTCTGTCCACAGTCCAGAATTGTAATGACTTGACATACTTCTCCTGCAGCTGATCTCCACCATGCATGGACATGGCAAAAGATACACAGGAGGTAAAAATCACATAGTGGAAAACGTGAACATTACTATTACATCATTATGTTGGAACAGCATAAGTAGCAATCTTTCTTGGGGCCCTTCTGTACTTAGCTTGCCTGATTAATAATAGTGGTCCAGGGACAAAGCTATCAGTCTCAAGGCTGGGCTGAATCATTCTGGGCTGGAACAAAGCAATCCACACACAGTGATGGCATGTTCCAGCCTCACTTCTGAACTGGTCCTGAAGCTTGTGTGAGCTTTGGAGCTGGCCTGAAGGCTAGGAAGAATAGTTCCAGGTCTTAGAGCTTCTGACAAAGCTATTTTGGCAGTCTTTCCATGTTCCAGACCAGGGTCCAGTAGTCCACTCTACTGGTGATCCAGATAAAGGGCTCCTTGATCTGGGTCATGCTTCATCCTGTGCAGATGAAGTGCATTAGAAAAGGGCAAGGTTTCCTATATTCAACACTAATATGGGGAAGGAAGTCCTGTAATGTCCTTCCTCATCTTGTCTAAGTGCCAGTGCAAAAAAGCCCTTTGACTCATGAAAATGAACAAAACAATATCCTGACTTTATTTTTCTGGGTGTATTTAGTTTATTCCATTTTTATAAAATTGAAGAAGATATAGCCTTATATAGCCCTGGGAGAGTCCTGAGGTCAGCTAGCCAGACAAAGCTGGCCACTCCCAATCTAAGGGAGATACGCCTTGTTCAAACTAGAACCAGGGCCTTTTCCTGTGTAGCCCCAACCCTGTGGAACACTCTCCCACAGGAAATTAGGGCCTCTCCATCCTTGATGACGTTTAGGAGAGCCTGTAAGACCTGGCTGTTTGGGAAGGCTTTTGGTCAGGGTGATTAATAGACAAAATAGTAGCCAGTTGGACTGGGGTGGTCTTACGAAGGTTTTTATGCCCCTGGTTAAATGATCCTTAAATTAGAGGAATTTTTTGATAAATGGTATTGTCTGTTGTAATGTTTTAAAGCACTAGAATGAAGTGTGTGTTTTTAATCTTGTTAGCCGCTCAGAGTCCACCAAGGTGAAGATGGTGCGGGATAAAAGCTAAATAAATAAATAAATAAATAAAATATTTTGTGTGTAGGAACTGTGTCTTGATTTTCTGCCTCACTTTAGGTTTCCCCCTAAACAATCTGTTGTACATTATTATATATCTAACGATATGCAATTCTTAGCTGGTCTAGTATAACGTTGATGTTCTTTCTTTACATGTTGATTCTGCTTCCCATCAAAGGAGCCGTTAAGCATCAGGCATTGTGTTCCTCTTCATCATGTTATCATCACAAAGCCTGTATCAGGTAAGTTAGGCTGAATTAAAACCTAAATCCTGTTCTTTGATAATAATCTGACATTTTAGCCCTGGTCTCAGAAATTCTGACTGCATAAGGCCCAATGCTCTCCAAAGGTTGGCTGAGTAGATTTGGTGAAGCAATGAAATGCTCCCATGCACATAAACCAAAGGAAAGCACAAACTGTAGGCTTGTGGGGCAGCTGGTCCAGTACGCAAGTAAGTGGTTCAGTATACCAGCCTGGAATGCTGCTTGGACTGCTTACAAATGATCTATGGTTGGAGTGGGCTACAACACCATTTTCATGCCATAATCCAGCCCAATTCCTCATCCATAATCCAGTCCACTGTCAATTGGCGCGCAGTGCAGGTGAGGTGTTCCAGGAGTCTCCTGAGCTGGCCCACTAACCTAGTGCAGACACTCATAGAAGCCTTATCCACATGCTGATGGAGCCCTCTTCAAGCCTGGGTGTGCACATGATGACTACCCATTCCCTGCTTCAACTCAGGTAAATGCTGCAGGGAAATTTTCAGGAGATCCCTTGTATGAAAGTGTGCCAGCCCAGCAGGAGTCTGATGCTGAAAGTGAAACTATGCCAGCTTAGTGATTCTGGTCTTTCTCAGGCAGGCTGTATGCACACAGAGCAAAAGAGAGTCTCAAAGACACCTTTGAGAAGGTACTGTGTGATCCTCATGTTTTCATTCCTTATTTAAGGGTGTTTTTCCACTGTCACTAAAAGTACCCATTAAGTACCCATTAATGGGTACGTAATGGCATTTTTGTACCCATTAATGGGTACTTAATGGGTACTTCTAGTGACAGTGGAAAAACACCCTAAGTCACCTTTTCAAGCTTAGAATGCTCATAAGAGAGGAAGAAGCAGAATGGCACGTGAACAATCCAGGCAGTAAACCATCTCTAAGATACCTCCAAGCCACCACAGAGGTGCTTTTTGGTTGTATGTGAACACAGTCTCAGACCTGGAACTGTTGAGATTATTGCAGGTTAGCTCCATACAACATCACTGCAGGTCACCCCCATATCTGTACCCTCTGCAACCACTCTGTCTTTATCTTGCAGTGTGGACTTGGCAATAGTTCAGACAACAGCATTGTCAGCAGCAGATGTTTCAGCTCAGCTTGCTTTGACCTGTAATTATGTCTTGGTCTACGTGTCTTTAACACTGCTCATATTTACAGTATGTAAATCTTGTTTCACTTTCCTATAGAAAACAGATTTTCTCCAGTTTTAAAAAATGAGTGCCCTGAAACTGAAAGACTGGGTTTTATACAAAATAATTTGGCTGCCCCATTAAAACACAAATGAAAGAACAAGAGATATTAAAGAACTAATACTTTGCTTAGGGGATAGCTGCACACAGGTTTTAACATGGATTGAAACAGGTCCTGCTGTGGGCAAATCATACCTAAAGGTGACCTATTTGTGTCAAATGTAGAAGAAGAAGAGTTGGCTTTTTTACCCCACTTTTCTCACCCATTTAAGGGGGCTCTATTTTTCTCTCTACAACAGAACACCCGGTGAGGTGGGTGGGGCTGTGAGACCTCAGAAGAGAGCTGTGACTAGCCCAGGGTCACCCAGCTGGCTTTCTGGAGGAGTGTGTAATAAAACCTGGTATTCCCAGATAAGAGTCCAGCTCCCTAACCACTAGACTAAACTGCCTCTAGACCAGTGATGGTGAACCTTTTGAGCTCGGTGTGTCAAAATTCGCAAGAAAACTCGGGTGCTGTGTCACATCTAGAAATATCCATAATTTTGTGATATTTGTAGCTCTAATAAAAAAGTCATATTTTTGAAATATGAATTTTATTAAAAGCAAAAACAAATAATTCTTTACATTAGTGACTTTTGTTGCAGAATTTTGTTTGCTAAATCTTCAATTGAAAGTTGGTATTTCGTACACTTCAAGAACAAGCAAACACTACACGCCCATGCGCCAGGGTGACCATGTGTGTCACCCAAAAGGGCTTGGCGTGTCACCTGTGACATGTGTGTCATAGGTGGGCCATCACTGTTTCCCTTCTGATCTATTTCTTCCCCTCCCCCAAGTGTTTTTTTCCACAATAGAAACCTGTTGCTTAGTTCCACATAGTTCTCTCTCTCTCTCTGTGGCTATTGCATTTTATTGCATCATCTGCACTCAACAAGCAGAGCAGTTCAACCCATAAGCTGGGATAAAAAGAGATCTGGCCCTGTAGGTGGGATTACATAGATCCTATTTAAGATTCATCTAGATGACCCTGCTCTTTTTAATCTCATTACTAAATCACAGAGAACAAGAAAGTAAATCAAATAGAATTGGATATATGGAAGTTGGTTAGTTCATTTTAACATTTACATGACTGCCATCCAGATAGCTATACCACCACTGGAAGCCTGGAGGCAAAGACTACTCTAAAATAATATACTATAAGCCATTCTGAATGTCTTCTGACTTAAGGACAGCATATTTTTAAAAATGAAATAAATAAATGAATGCAGATTTGTAGAAGTTGGATGTGGACATTCCAGGAGAAGGTAAGAAGATGGTCCCCACTCCCCCACCTTGTTGTGTCAACCAATAATTTCTAGCTGTGCAAGACTGCAGTTGTTAGATTTTTGTTGTTCATTCCAGTTTTTGTGCAGAAGCGCCGTGAACTCAGGCATATATATTAACCGACTACTTTTGCACGATGGCACTGGTAAAAACATAGGTCCTGTTTGTACTTACATTCATTGTTTCACCAGCAAGTGCAGAAAGGTCCATCAGTTCTTTGTGCAAGACTGCTGGTAGGGATCTTAGTCTGATGGAGTTTTCTTTTTCCTATGCAGGAGCATAGAAGGACCAAACATTTTACAGTCGTAGGGAGAAGTTTCAGATGAGGAGATGGGCAGGCAGAGCAGCCCCTTGCATGTTTGATGTGTAACTAATATTGCAGTGGCAGGAAAACAAACTTACTAGAACTGCATTAAGTGTTTTTGGTGTGTTGTCTCCTGACGTACAATTCATGCGAGATTGCTCCACGTTACAATTTCACGTGTGAGATAAGACTTTTGTATAGCTAAGCTATTAGAGGATTTAAAGTCAATGGAAGTTTGTGCCAGAGATTTCATAATCCTAGATACAATCTATTAAAGTTGCTGACCGGAAGTGAAATTAACTGTCCTCACAAAATATATATATATATAATTAAAAATGTATCTAAAAGCTTATAGTATAGGAATAGAAAATGTACTTTTATCTTTAGAGGATGAAAGTACAGGAAGATTTCGCTGAAGTGCTTTATTTATTACTCAGTGCTCTCAGTCTTACCTCAGAAATAGATCTCATTTATGTTCTTTGGGATTTATGCCTAAGTAAGCATGCATGTGTTTTTAACTTAAAAGCAAAAATTTTGGATACGTTTTCAGCATGCCAAATGTACAACAGCAACAATAACTGTGTTGTGGATAGCTAGTTTTTAGAAAAGTCTCTGCCTGCTGAGAAACAGGTTCTGAGATATTTTGAGAACCTGCCTGCCCTCCACCCTTTGTGCACATAACATATGACCTGGTAAGTACTTCTAAAACAAGTCTCAAAGGCCAGAACTTTCTCAAGCATAATTGAAAGTGTCTGGATGTATTTTGCAGGATGTAGAAACAACTGGTCATTGGAACTTGATATCAGTAATGCATCTAGATCAATATAATAGGTGATACTTGAACTATGTGTATATTTCCTGCACCAGCAAAACAGAAAAACACTGAGGCTGGCCACCTGGCACGGTTTGAGTGCTGTTTGGGCATGCATGGGCCAGGCATGGGACTGTGAATGCATTTCAGGTGTCCCCATGAGTTTCCCAGCAACGCAGGACAGGTACAAGTTGGGCATGGGTGGAAGTGTCCCCATGAGGACCGTGCTGAACCCTGGTACAGCGGAGCAGTGCCCCCTCCTCTCCGCCCCCTCTCTCCACATTGGCAGCCGGACTGTAGTCAGCCCACCTCTGTGTTGCATCCCCCCTCCCTTAGTGGCTTGGACAGCCAGGACTGGGGTGGGAGGCATGGAAACAAGTTAAAATAAAGCTTCATTCATATTTTTTTTTTAAAAAAATTAAAATATCGAAAGCCGCTATGAGGCTTAGTGGCAGTAGGCTCTTGAGCAGTTGTGCACACCTCCACTCCAACTGGGGACCACAAGAATGGCCGTAAACTGAAAATCAAGCCTTTATTTATGATCGCCTTGCAGATCGGGGAAACAGGGGTTGCAAATGGAACAGAAATCAAGCCATTATGCAGTCTGCCTTGGCATTCTTGAAACGGGGTTGGAATTACCTCTGTGGAAATGGCAGAAAATTTAAAAAGTAAGCCGTTCTTCAGCCTGCCCTTGCGATCGGCATTTTAAAAAGTCAGCAGCCATGATTTCAATGAACAGGACAGAATGGCAAGCACACCCCACCTCCCAAAGACATGAGCGCAAATCTCCTCCCGGTTAGCCTGCTAGTGTCCCCATGTGAGTTCCCGGTTCACTGAGCAATGCATACCGGTCCCCCAAAGCATGCTGAGACTTCTTTTTTCAGGTGTCAAATATTGCATCCTTCTGGCTTGGTTTGGGAGGGGTTGGCAAACTTTTTGCGGACCAAATCCAAAACCCATGGGGACGGACAGGGCTGATCCTGTGCTCAGAACTGTACCAAACTTGCATGGGGACAGGGCCTGAATGAACTTGATTGTTTTTCACAGACACAGGTCATATAGTGGAGTACTGGGGAGAGGAAAGTACCAATTTGCCTTTAGGCTTTGGTAATCCTTTGATGTTTTGCAGAAGGAGACATCACTCACAGTCATCAAAGCCTTGTGGCAAATTGCCGCTTGCCCCTCTTCTGAGCCCTACCAAGTGGGATAAAACTGATTATTAATATCTGAAGTAGACACAGGATTTGTTAATGCACATGATAGATTGCTCAGAATCACCAAACATCATGTGTTTAATTTGCCACTGCTCTTCTAGTGTATACAAGTAAAATGCAATAAACATAACAAAACAGCACACAAAATCTAAATCAAAACAAAAAAAGATATGAAATACAAATATAAATATATGGGGGGTGGGGGGCATCATGAACCAGGATCAAGTTGAGTAACCTCTGACTCCTTCAAAAGGATGATCTGTTTTAATGTCTTCCATTTCATGGAGACAGTATCAAGGCTTCTCTTATAGCATATCTAAAATTGCGACCATACCTGATGTGATGCATTCCCACACCATCTCCCATGTTCTAGCACCTAGCACAAACCCACAAGCAGCAGCAGCAGGGAGGCAGTGTCTCTGGGATCTGCTGTCTAGACTTTGCCTTTGGCTGTCTAGATTCTGTCGCAGGCAAGACCCCTTCACAGAGGAACTGCATTCTTGTGAATACTGGTCTCGTGCTCTTCCACATCCAGGAAAGTGAGATTCAATGTCCCTCATTTCTTAGGTCTTTGACTAGGAATGGCAGGGAGTCTGGAAGGCTAACTTAGAGCAGGAGAAAAAAGGGAAGCAAGCAGATGGCCAGAGGCAGAAAGAAGATCCAAATAATGAAAACAGTTTAAACAGATATTGCAAGGCTGCATACACACATGTGTTTCTCACTGTTGTCACCTCTGAGGGAAAACGGAGCCTGGCAGTGGCTCCTGCAGGTCAGTCAGTCTGGTGAAGTGGGCGTGGGGCTGGCCCTTCCAAGCCAAGTCAGCATCTGCAGTCTCGCTCACAGCAGTAACATGAAGAGACTGCTGACTTCTATAGCCTGAACAGACAAAATAAAAATCACCCCACCCCACCCCCCGGATCCAAGCGCTTTCTCTTATTGCAGTATTCCTGGTCAGGCTGTTGAAGCAGCTTTATTCCCACTCCAACTCATCCCCTAACACTAACCCTATAATGAAAAAGAGGGAGGAGAGGAAGAATGGTGGGGACAGAGGGCTTCCCCCAGGAGCCAAAACTTGATTGACAGAAGTATAACCAATCACAGGAGCTGGGAAGGAAAGTGGGAAAGTATGCTGTCACTGGACTAAAGCCAGATCCTGAAAGTGTGGACAAACAAACACAATCAGAACTAGTCAAAACCACTCTCAGGGTGCGTTCCCATCTGGGTTTTATTGAGCTTTGAAAACGTTTTTAATTTTCTTTGTCCCCATTAAAACTTGGCTTCCCGCAGTTTCTGAGGAGCAAATCATCAAAAAATGCATTAAAAAAACACTTGAAAAAAACAGCTCTTGCTCCCGTTTTGCTGCTAAAATGCTTTATCTTTTTTCCTTTGGGAACAGTACCACAGTATTGGCGGGAGATCATGCCTTTCTGGTTGTTGCCCACCCCTATAGCCTTCTGCACAATGTCTGTCGCTGTTGTGGGTGCGCCATTAAACAGACGGGGTTTCACTCTCGGTGGGACAGCTGAGAAAAAAGGAAGGAAGAAGGAAAGAGAGAGAAGGAAGGATAGTGTTGCTGCAACATTGTTGCAAAGACGGCATTGTTGCCAGGCTAATTTGTACCCAGTTAGACAAAATCAGTTATTTTGTTAGGTGCCCCTTAAGAAAATGAACAAAATTATTTCCTGAGCTATTAAGCAACTGGTGGTTTTGGTTTTATTTAAACTTTCCTTTTCTTGGTTAAAACTGGAACATGATCATCTTATCTCCCACTCATTTTGAGGCTGATTTTCATTTCATTTCTTCAGAAATTTCCTGCAATCAAGCCATCTGTCCTCTCGCTTCTCACCCACCCTTTCCCCTCGCTTTCTCCTTATTCAACTTTCTCCTCACTTGGGGAAAGATGGCTTGGCTGGCTCCTTCCTGTGTAACCACAGTGGGTGGGAGGGAAGTGAAGAGAAAGGCAAGAAATGAGAAAGCAAGGGGAAAATGTGGGTGAGGAAGGCTTAGGGAGGTGGTTTTGCACAACTTTGAAGCATCATGGACGTGATCTCCATGGTCATGGGGGGCTGGGTGTAGGACCAAAGAATGAAGCTGGAATTCCCCACCCTTGGCCACAGTCATCATGTTAGTGAACCCAATCAGGAGGAGAAGAAGAGTTAGCTTTTCTACCCTGCTTTTCTCACACATTTAAGGGGACTCAAAACAGCTGGCAAAGCTTTCTATTCTTCTCCCCACAAAAGAACACCTTGTGAGGTAGTTGGGGCTGTAAGAGCTCAGAAGAGAGCTGTGACTAGCCCAAGGACAACCAACTGGCTTCATGGGGAAGGGTGGAATAGAATCCGGTATTCCCAGATAAGAGTCTGGCTCCCTAACCACTAGACCAAACAGGGGTGGGCACTTTGACTGGCAAAGGGCAAGGAGGAAAAGATGTGCTTTCCTCAATGTGTTTTTGGAATGTTTTCTGTGAGAACAGCAGAATTGGGGTTGACTGATTTAAAATTAAAAAAAATGGGAACGGGCAAAATTAGTGTTCACATCCGATTTACATTAATTCCAGTTTTTAAAAAATCAAGTGGGATCACGGCCTCAGTTTCTTAGGAATGTGCACAAACATTCATATTATTTGTTATTCATATGAATTTGTCCATATTTGGGCGTTCAGATTTGAATCAAATGTTGGCATATTTGAAGGCTGATATTCACATTCGAATCAAATGCTTTGGAAAATTATTACGAAGCTTTGTTACATTTGTGAACCAGGGAGGTGGGAAAGTGACTGCCCCAGTGGCATCTGCAATGGATCCAGAATGGATTCAAAATGGAGTGAGAGTGGATTCAAAAGTGGAGTCAGGGTGGATTTGATGTGTTCTGAGCAGTTACATATGAGATTCTTATTGAACATTCATATCGAATTTGTATGGAACATTTGAATTGTATCGAATCCTACCACATTCGAAGGGAATCTATTCAAACAAATACAAATTTTCTTCCATTCAATTTGATACAAATCGAATAAAAAAAATCTGTGCACATCCCTAGTTTACATTGTTGGACTTTTTACTTGTGGTTTGACCATGGTCTAAGAGTGCCTCTTCTCCCTTAAAGCATGTCTAGGAACTTCTATTGTTTATTGTATTTATTGCATTATTGCATTTTATTTATTTCCTTCAAAACCAATGTGATATACAAAATATACCATAAAATAGAACCTGCATGATGAAAACTAGAATTACCACATGAAAAAGAAAACAGGGTTCCTGTACCTTTAACAGGTGCATAGCTAAAAGTATTTCAGCAGGTGTAGTTTGCAATAAACTTCCTCTTTTGCACCTCTATAAAAAGTACAGGAATCCTTTGCTCTTTTCTATATGGTGAACCTATTAAAACAAAATACTAAATACATTAAAAACATAGTTAAAACATCATTAACAGAGCACCATATATAATACCCATATACTGTATTCCGACGTATAAGATGCCCCCCAACTTTTCCAGTTAAAATATAGAGTTTGGGATATACTCACTGTATAAGAAGATGACAACCGGTGTATAAAATGACCCCTGACTTTTGAGAAGGTTTTCCTGGGTTAAAAAGTAGTCTTATATGCCAGAATATACTGTATATATCCATAACCTTTCCCTCACTAGTTCACATTAAATTAAAATTAAATGCCAAATGTTTCTACTTGGTACCTGAAAAAACAAAGAGCATGAGTATCAGATGAGCCTTGCTGAGGAGCTAATTCTCCAAATGAAGAACCACAGCTGGGAAGGCTCTATCCCTATCTGCCATCAGACAGGGGCGTGGGGAGACACATGAATCAAATGGTACCATTGTTTTGTTTTGTTTTTTCACAATACAAATCTGAGATGTAATGTTCCAGCTTACTCTTATTACCTCTGAAGAACACTGGGCCAAGAAGAGCTAGCACAGAACTAATAAAGGCTGTGTTTTCATGCTGTTGCAGGGATGACATTCAGCACCCCCCCCCCCACTCCAAACGGTCTTGAAGGTCCTGCTGCTATCTTGAGGAAGGGGACAGGGTGCTGTGGTGCGAGTATGGTGTTCCCAGCACTCTCAGTGCTCTGTCTTGTCTATTTAAATTACAGTGAATGTGTATATGTGTGAGCTGAGTTGATTGGGCTGCCAACAGTGGGCAATGGCTGTGAAAATGGCTGTAAAACTAAGTCCCTAAGATGATCTGGGAAGTGATTCTTTACATGATCTCCTGGAAGGGCTGAGGTACATCAGGGTTACCCCTGACCTCCCACTCCAGCCAGCTTAAAAGATTGATGCATGGAGCAAAAGTTCCGTGTAAATGGCGGACTTCATAGTTTTTTGGTGTGTGTGTGTGTTTGTTTTGTTTTTTGTAGAGATGGATTACAGGATATGATTTTGCCTTTCTTTAGCCGTTCTGAAGTTCCAGTCATGGTGTAAAAGATCATCCTGGATAGTGGAGGTGCTCGAGTGATGACTCCCCACTCAAGGCATCTTGAAGAGGGCTCTTTCTGCACTTGTTACAGATCTGGATTAAGAAGCCTCTTAATCTGGATCACAGGTCTCCCATCTGCATGTTGATGTGACTCAAGGAGGGTCTGCCTCCCCCCAGTTAGTCCTGCTCTGTCTGTACAAGATAGAGTTAGATCCAGGTCGAAAAGCCCTTAATCCTATCAGGTCCATAATAAGACCAAGGGCTGTGTTCTTTATCATGGGAGGCACAGATGTCACGTCTCTGTGATCAGCAATTATGGGGGACTGAAAAACACCTCCTTGCTCCCAAGGCTAGGAATAAGCTTTATAGTTGTGAGGAGGCATGAAATCAGTCCTGTCAGTGCAGACAGTGCCGATCCATCCCATACTTCTACATGATCTGGATCAGTGGGTCCAGCAATTCTGGATCAAACCAAGGTAAGTGCAGAAAAGGCACAGTCAGAGTATGCACAATATATTAAGTGTGAGCAGCTGCTCTACTAGTCTGGATGTTAGGGAAGGCTGACTATTTTATTTGGTATAGGTTTAAATCATCAGAGTTGATCAGACTTTAACTTGGGGAGTGTAATGCAGGCCAAAAAAAAAAAAGAAAAAGAAAACAAAAGCAACATGCCTCCCCATACAATGCTGATTGAGCCAAAAAACATGTGAAGGATGCAGTAATTAATAATATAGCTCAAGATCAGCAGATAGCCAAACCAAACATACTCTGGCTAGCTGTAGCAGTTCCTGGGGCCCCTTTGGGTATCAGGCTCCCGATGAAAAGTGGATCTCACCCGTTAGTAACTATACCCCTGTGGCAAATTTACACCCTCTGGACTAGTCCACAAAGTAAAATGTAGTTAATCCATCAGTTTCACAGTTTTCTACATTCTATGCAATAATCCTTAGCAAAAAAATTGACCAAAATTAATGCACTTTAAAAGAATAAAATTCATTGACAAAACTATTTCCTGAGACATGAATACATACAATGTGTATTTTGTCTTTTGGGCAATTTTTCATCCAGTTTTTAAAAGTCATTGCATGAGGCAGAAATTGAACAAACACTGTGCTATGAAACAACCACCAGCAGATTTATCTACTGGAATTTACTGAATGGAATTTATTGAATGCTACTTGATCAGTGTTCTTTAAACGCTGCCTGTACATTGAGTTCTGCTTAAGTCGTTCTATGTTTTTGCTGAGCATCAAAGTCAGGTCACTTTGGTTCTAAACACCCAGGTAACCTTTTGCTTCTTGTTTCTAAACATTGCCTTGGGTGCTTCTGATCGCAGCAGTGGTCAGCAAACATGCAACTCGGACACTACATTCTTCCATGTCGATTTAGACAAATGCATCCTTAAATTGGCATCAGTTTACAGCTGAAACAGTATTTTGGACAAATGAGGATTTAAAATATGAGCTTAGGGATTTTCTTTTTATATTTTGGAATATTTATTTCAGGAAACTTCCAGAGCCAATGTGTGTCACTCTGTATTTATAATTGGGTACAAACAAGTCATGTGTTATTGTAGAGGAATCTTGGAGAACCAGTACCATAGTGGTTTGTGCTGGTACAAGGGCCAGAGGGCTTGGAGGGTCTTGAAATGAGAAATATTTCCTGTCAAAACCAGGAACTTTCATTCCCTGTCTAATCTTTCTGTCCGTATTGTTTATATATATAAACTGCACTTCCCTTGTTGGTTACCAGTAGAACGATTCAGAGACATTCACATTTTGGACAGCTCATCCTGTCTGAACCCTGGCCACTAACTCTGAGGCAGCTCTGGAGATTTCGAGTGTTGGGACTTTCATTCCAAAGCCTTGAAGTTTCCAGGGGGATCTTTTAAAGTGGCATGCTACTTTCAGCATCACTTCCAGTGACACTTCTTGGAGTGCTACCAAAAAGGGTCCCCCATGAACCCACTAGTCCACCAGTAGACCTAGATGTTGAGGGCTACTGGTGAAGCAGAACAGGGCACCATTTTGAGTGATCTATCCTGTTATATGTTCTGTTCTGTGCAGGCAGAGAATTCCAAAGTGGTGGTGTCTTCATTTTTCCATGATAATGTGCAGAAGACAAGGGCACTTAGACCCCTTCCTGGACCTTAGTAGTGGTCATCAAACATTATGGAAACAGCCCACAATGTTTAATGAACAACATGAATAAAGTTAGGCTGAGAAATCATGACTGTGTTTGTGCAGCCTCAAAATGATCAATAGCATGCATCCTTTTCCTTACAAGTCTCAGGCACTATTCACATGGGAAGAAGGCACATCTATGCCACAGCTCCAGGTGCTGGGCCTTCATATTCACCAGCCCTCAGGTCTCTACTGTTGGCCCAGGAAGTAACATGTCGGTAAGCCTTAAGAAACAACTATTGGGGTAGCTGTGGAGGATTAGATGCTCCATTCCCCTATGAAAGATCACTGAGAAGAAAAGAGTGACTAACTGCCTCCACTTCCACACCAGTTGGTCTGCTGAATGACTGGAAACTCAGTCTGTCAGAGAATCAACTGACACAGAAACACAGTTACAAAGAGGCCTTACCATGCAGCTGCATTAAGCAGCCTGTGTTGGGGAAAACTATATTTGGATCCTGTGCTGCTTACCCTGGTGGCAGGACCAGTGCCTCCCATTCCAGATCCCAGTCTTTGAGGGCCAAGTGGATGAAGCTTCTTACTGAATTCATTGACGGTGTGTCAGCCAAAAAGTTCAGTCACATCCAAGCAGGCATATTTTCCAGACCCACATAACTGGGATTCATAGTTAACTTGAAATCTGAAACAACAGTCTGTTATCATATATGGCAAGTAAGGCAGAAAAAAAATGTCTGCAAGCATATATGGTAAATAAGGTAGAATAATACCTGTATGGATTTCTTTAAAGGAAGGTTGAAAATTGTATCTGGTGACTCAAAGCTTAAAACACTTTGTTCTCCACACATACAAATGTTTTGACATGAAGACCATAAAGTGTATATTTCAGTAGAGATACATTGTAAGCACAGTACACAGACATGAGTATCTGACAGATGAAAATAAATCATGAGAAGCAAATGAGACTGTAATACTTAATCCCACTCTGATCTCCTGCCTCATAAAACATGTTGAAAGAAAGTGTATGCTGAATGGACCCTGGAAATGAATCACTCCCTGATCTTCACTGTAATAGAAGGTAATGCTCATTAATAAATTAAAATAATAAAGAAACACCTTCATCCTAACATAAGACTTTTTCCAAAAGTGTTTCCTTTGCTAAGTTCTTTATCTGGGAACTAGTGAATGTTATCTGATATGTACTTTAATCTAGTTTTATATTTGCTCTTATGTCTCATATTGATTTTCTTCTCAGAAACCAGAATTACCAGTCACTTAAAAAAAAAAGAATTTAAGAACATAAAAACATACGAGAAGCCCTGCTGGATCAGGCCACAGCCCATCTAGTCCAGCATCCTGTCGCACACAGTGGCCCACCAAATGCTCATGGGCATCTCAAGCAGAGACAAGTACAAAACTATTCCTGCTCTAGAATTCCAGCAAATGGCCTTAGAAGAGCCCTGCTCCCCCCTAGCCTGAAAGATGCACCTAGGCATTCATTCTAGTAGCCATTGATAAATCTGTCATCCATAAATTTGTCTAACCCTACCTTAAAGCCATCTAGACTGGTAGCTGTCACCACCTCTTCCAGCAGCACATTCCATAAACCGATGACCCTCTGGGTGAAGAAATACTTCCCTTTGTTGAATCTGACTCTCCTACCCATCAGCTTCATGGAGTGCCCCCTGGTTCTAGTATTGTGTAATAGAGAAAAGAAATTTTCTCTATCCACCTTTTCTATACCATGCATAATTTTATATACTTCAATCAGTTCCCCTCTTAAACGCCGTCTCTCCAGAATGTTTTTAAACATTGTTTTTAAACTTTGATTTGTTTGGGTTTTTAAACTTTGATTACCCTTTGTTTTCCCTTGAGATTTTTCCCAAGATGGATTGCTCCTACTGTCCCAGAAGCCATCTGCATTTGGATGGGTGTTCTGGGACCATGCTGGCCCTGAAGATGGCACTATTTTTGGAGTCAGCTTTCATGTTGTCCAATGGGAAGGAACTAACGTTCCTATTCTCACAGCCCCTGGGGTACCCATTTCAGTGATGCAATTTTGTGTGCCATCTAAATGAGTCCCATTGCAGATGTGTATATCTTTCTGCACACTTCCTGGGCATTTCATACTTGAATAGGGGAAAGGTTTACTACTGTCCTGGTCTAGGTGGCCATTTTGGATCATGCAGACTTTGCAGTGCTCCATACAATGTGGATAGAATGTGCTAGCAGGAGGTGTAGCCTCTCTGGTGTACACCATAGTGCAGAAAGGAAAGACCTGCATGTGGATCATGCAGTATACTGTACAATGCACTATGCAGGGCTGCCAGTAAGTGGAGAAAGGCCAGAGGCTCGGCTTCACTGAGTCTTCTGTTATGGAAAGTAGCCTGCTACTTGAAGGTTCAGTTTGATTTGAAGGACAAAAAAGAAAGTAGAGTGGGGATCATGCAATCCACCACTGAGCATCCCTATGGCTCCATCTACACAACCAGAAGGGATCTTTGGGTCGTGTTGTGAGTTGTGACTTCAAAATGATGCACAGAGAAGAAAGGTTCAAGGTGCTTAGAAGGCCTCTGAATAGTTGTGTGCCCATTTGGCAAATGCTGAAGTCAACTTGTAGGCAGTGATTTCCCACCTATAGGATGGAATTGCTGGGAGGGAAATGGCAATCGTTACTTTTTTAAAAACCTTCCCACCAAAGTTGCCTGGAGGACTTTCACTCCCATTCACCAGACAGGAAAAATTAGTGCTGGTACTTTTTATCCATTCTGTTATCCAAGCCTACCCCCATGCAACTGAGTGAATGAGGTTGCTTGAGGCTGCTGAAAATATTATTGTTTCAGAAGAAACACATTTACATGAGATGCTTTTAAACCCCTCCTATGCAGCTGCAACTTCTGAAAAACATGCCTCCTGGGTCTTTGTTGCTGTTCTTGCAGACTATGAAGAGTGGTCTTGTTTCTCTTGAAGACTTCCCTTACCTGTTTGGCAAGTGTGATAAGATGCTGTTGAACTGGGACACAGTCACACATAGCAAAATAAACAGGATCAAAACTGCTTAGTGATAGGCATGTGTGACCCTCACATTATCTTCCCATCTCTAATTCACCTTTTCTAGCCTAAAATATTTGGCATGTGAATGATTGAAGGAGATAACCATTCCTAAATCACCTCAGAGGTGGAGCCTTAGGCCCTTTCTGCACTGATCCTTATTCCAGATTATATCCCAGAATAGAGACTTATCACTTTCATGCTAGTGCAGATTATGGCAGGTCCTGGACAGGACATATCATAGTCTTCACCAGCATGTGTATGGCAGGTCCCTATTCTGGGGTATTATCTGGAATAAGGCCCAGAGCAGAAAAGCCCTTAGATAGGCTGTTCTGTTCTGTCAGCAATGTCTTGCATTCCTTATAACTATGGTATCTTTTATATTACTACTTTTAATTTTGCACTCTTCTTTGTTAGCTAATTGTGTGCTGTGTGATGTCTGTCATCTTTTTCTAATTCATTTCTTTCCGGGGAATTTATAAATAGCTATCCTTACATATGATCTGTATACATACTAGCTGGTCCCTAAGTTTTGGGTATTATTCCATGCTTCTGCTTTACCCATAAACCTGACGGGCACCAAAGTTTTAATTAAAATGAACTTGTACTCATTTATATATCCTTAGTCACTTGTATTTCATTTTGTAATTAAGTTTATTATTTTGTATTACTGTTATTGTTCACAAACAGCTAGTGATTATTTTACTTATGCAATGAGCCTTTCAGCTGAACTCTGAATTAAAAATTAGTTTCTTCCTTGTGGTTTCACACATAGACACAAAGAGAATGAAACAAAGCAGCCATTCCCACAGGAAAGATATGAGTGAAGAAATGGATCTTCAGGATGGGAGAAAAAACTGTCTTCTGCAATTAGGACAAATGGCCATTTTAAATCCAAAACATGAATTTCCTTGGTTAACCCCAAAACCGGGATTACTGTATGGAAATGCAAATGGGAATACTACCCTTTTAAAGATTTTATAGAAGAGACATGCATTCAGTACCTGTTGCTATTGCTTGGGCTATACAACTTAGTCTATACAGCTATTAAAGATGTAGTTGTCCTGGTCATTTCTCCATGCGGTAACCCTACCAAAATGTAGCTTCAAGCAGCCCTCCTATTAATTATTGTTAATATGAAATGAGTAGGCTCTCGGTCCTACAAACAGTTTAAAATATTATCCTTATATATTTTAATTTTATCCTTGTGTGATCACAATGATTATTTCTGAAAAGAAATCTAATAAAGGAAGGATGGCAGAGCAGCTGGAACTACACTGTGTAAGGTGACTGATGTTAATGATGTTTTTATTGAGGCCTCTGAACTGAATGGAGGTCTTTTCATCATCATCCATCAAAGAAACAAGAAAAGGACAGTATAACAATGAATATATAACGAGGCATCCGTTTGCCAGAGGCTATGACTCAGCTTCCAGGATACAGAATGGGAATGGATGGAAAGTTTTCTCATTTTTTATTTAGCCAACACTATGGACTATAAAAAGTAGTAAAAGATATATGTTTATTTCCTGTTATAAGAAAAATACAGCTTTGATTTCTGATTGCCTGACATAGGCTATCTTATGCTAACCATTCTACAATGGGCATAGGACAACCTGCTCAGTTTTTAGACATGAAATTAAATATGCCTAAACTGGGGAATAAAAATAAATGTATAAAAAAAAGCCTTTGAGAGTCCCACGATATTCATTCAAAAATTCAGGTGATTATTCTCAGTAACAGCAATGATGATGACTGAAAGAATGAGATGGGTAGAGGATTAAACTCCATAATTTATTTCTTATTTAGCAGTTTCATAGTGCTGCACGTTACCACATGATTATTAAAACATATTGAAATATTTAGGGCAAGTAAGTGAATTCAAAAGAATACAGTCAACTAACAAGAGAATAGCAACTATGAATACAATCCCATTCATACAACTCACCCCCTTCAAAACTATAAAATTAATAGCTTCAAAAATAACATTTACCATTGGAGAAGGGCTATAGGAGATTAATCCAAATTATGGTTACAGCTGAAGACTCCTCTAGGGCATATTTTGACATGGCATGGAAAATACAGATTATTAGGAAATGAGGATCCAGTACATGTTCCTGCTGTCCCCACATTCGCATTATACCATGAACTCAAAGCAAACTAGCTTGTTCTCACATGGACAAACTATATTTTTCTTCCTTCCCTCACCAAATACCCATCACAGTGCAGCCCAGTGACTGGTGTTCCACCCTTCCTGAACTGGGCCTTATTCCAGATTAAATCGTATAATAAGATCTTGCCATCCGCATGCCAATGTGGACAGGGCTTGCCAGGATCTGCACCAGCATGCAGGTGGTAGGACCTTGTTCTGGGATAGAATAAAAAATAAGGCCTGGAGCAGAAAAGACCTGAAATATATCAGTACTTTTGCCCATTTCTGCATTTACTTTAGTTGCAGAATAATCGTCAGCATAGTGAGCTTTTGAATCTGTGAGGTCCAGGCCCTCAAAGATATGTTCCATCTGCATTGAATAGTGTGTAATTCTGATTGGGGAGGTCCTGATGGGAATATTGGAAGACTTGATTCAGTGAATGTACTCTTCCATATTTGAGTGGTCCCAGAACCAGAGCAGAAGGCAGGCCTCCAATATTCAGGACTATCAGGGAATGAATTTTGGCAATGCACCAAAGCACTCCCTAGGAGGCTTCTAAACCTCGGAAGCTTCTGAACCCAGCCTTGAAGCTTGTCTGCACCTTGTGCCCTGAATGGGCACTGGTCTGGCACCATTGTCAGACATCACTGTCCTGAACAATCCTTTCTATGATCAGAACCAGTGGGCCTGGCTGATACCACCAATAAATAAATGCAGATAAAGGCTTTGTTTGTTTTGATCAACTAAGGTCAGAATGACTCTAGGCCTCTTTGCTCCTTGATTAGGCAAGGAGGCTGGATAATCTGTAGGTGATGCCTGATGTATCTGAAACTTACTTGGAGCTTCCCGTAGCACCAGGTGAGGGGATTTTCAATTAACTAGCAGCAATCACCTTGATTGCTTCACCACAGCAATGGACATGTGAAGCACCATTGCCCAAAGAGGGGCGAAGGTGTGTGTGCAGAAGCATACTGGTCATGTCCCGAGTGAGGAATGGTCAGGGGGTGTTTTTCCACTGTCACTAGAAGTACCCATTAAGTTCCCATTAATGGGTACAAAAATGCCATTACGTACCCATTAATGGGCACTTAATGGGTACTTCTAGTGACAGTGGAAAAACACCCAGGGATGCATGGATGCTTCCAAGATGGAGGCATTTCTGTGCAGTGTGGATGCTATGTCTTGGAGCAAATGTGATCAGGGTGTCCATTGATTTCATAACCAACTGATTCAATAGCTTTCAATTAGAACTTTACACCTTACCTTCTTCAGCTAGATATAAGTGGAATGTTTATCTTATTTAAATGTAAGGAGTACTTGAAGAAATCTATTGCTTCCAGGTCTAGAGAAAGAACAGTACAAAGTATCTTTGTCTCCTCATGACTGTTGTTTCCCCTCTATGATGCTGCTACCCTTGATCTTGTTTCCATGTCCTTCTTCTCCTTGCATTCTTGTGCACCCCAGCATGGGACCGCAGAGACAAGGCAGTATTGTAACTGGGTGCCTCACTTTCATTTGCCCAGAATACCCATTCTGAGGCAAAATGAGGTGACATAGATTTGTATCAGGATAACTCCAGACCATGCCTGGATCTCCTTCTAGCAAGTGATAATGTGTAATATTTCCCCTCTGGCATTATCTCTTGCTAGCTTGCCAGCACTGCAGTTAGTGCTGTCTTTGCACATTTTTGTGACATGCACATCTGAGTATTTGGCTGATGCTAAATACCTAGCAGTGTGTGTGTTGCCACCACTGCACATATACAGCTTAGCTGTTTTACCCTCCACACAAGTGTGGTAGATGGAGCAATGATGGTGGCTTTATCCAGGAGGTGAGGAAATACACTATTGCTGGAAAACCCACCACCAGTACTATGCTTTCTAGCAGTAGTTTTCCCACTTTTTAGGGGTGATATAATGGGGCCAAAATGGCACTGCCATCTGGCCAGGGACCCAGTCTGAGAAAACACGCATTTGGCAAAATGGGTTGAGGAACTCCAAAGGAATCTTTTACAGTACTGAGTACAACGGCACCAGGGTGTGCCATGGGTGGGCACCTGTTTCTGAGGACTTGGCTGCCATAGTGGGAGCAGGGGAGAGGTGGGACAAAATGATCAAGAATGTAGCCTTATAATCAAAAACGAGCTCAATAAAACAAAGGTTGGCTTTAATATCTGAGGTGTGTGTGAAGAGAGTGAGAAGCGGAAAACACATGTTTGGAAATGGGGGGCAGGACACATGAGTGGTCAGCCAATCCTTGTTCAAAGGAACAGACCAGGCAGAGAAAAGAAATCATTTGACAGCCGGGAATAATGGGGTTGTCAACCAGACTGATTCTACACATGTGCTCATTTCTGAACCAAGTTTTTGCAAATGTCTTCAGGAAGGAAGTGTATTAGTGGAAAGAGCTACATATGGTTAAATCCTGTCAACAGGGGTACAACCTGCCTTCAATAATCCACAGGCCCAATCCATGGACTACCACTGTTAGAACTTAAACTGCCATTCTTAGCTCTTCAAAAGAAACCACTGTGAGGGAGAAGGTTCTAGTGAGGTCTATCTAAGAAGGCATTTGAGCATCGCTTATTCCTGGCAAGTGGCTTTTAAAAAGCAGCAGCAACAACACATAGAACATATGAAAGCCTCACAGTGGTGCAAGATTTGACACCTATGTCCAAAGGTCTAATGTAGGGACGGGCACAATTTTTTTTTTTTATGTTCAGTTCTCATCAAAGCAAATGCGAAGGAAATTCACATTCATGCAAATAGAGCCACTTTGAATATGGTAAAATTCAAATCCACTGTGAATGCTCTTTGCATGCTTTTCCAGTCCGATTCTAATTCCTGCCACCAGTCATGCTTCTGAATCCCCTCCAAATCCGTTCCAAACCCACTTTGAATTGGCTTTATCAGCTTTGAATCTGCTCTGAATCCACTGCAGTTTTGACTGGGCAGCTGCTTTGCTGACTCCCCAATCTTTAATCTTCAAATGTAACCAATATTAAATTTGAATGTGATTGAATGCTCAAATTCATACGAATTCATATGAAAGTCTATCACAGTGCAGAGGGATCATCTCTATTCTAATTTACACATTCCTTTGAAAATAAGTGCCCCCCAAAATGCTGTATATGATCACAACCAGTATGTGGCATTTGTGCTTCAAGTCTTTTGTAAGTGACCTTTTCAGGAGAAGAGGAAGGGGCAGACTGGTGTATGAGCAGTACCACCTAGAAGTCTTCTCTGCAGTGCCATTTTCAGTCAGGCACTAAATTACTCCTCGTAAAGTCACCCTTGCAGGGGCAAATGAGGGTACAATCCTCACTCAGGGTGCATTTTTGCATTCTGCATATAGGGTGTCTCCAGGGAGGGATTTCAGGAGCTTAGAATATCTCTGGTATGCATGCAGCCAAAGTCTCAGTTTGCATGCATTTTTGGCAAGTCCATTTTTGACAGCCATGTTTGTCAGCCAAAGAAAACTATAGGAGGTACACTTTCCACTACCTCATTCTCCTTCTTCACAAGCTAATTAGCTCTTCCTTACTTCATCATCAGATGACTGCAGCTTTTGCATATGTGTCACATGAAAAGATAATGGTTTTGCCAGTAAGAAAGGCACGTATCTGTGGGGCCGGGAAAGGCAGCGTGGGGGAAGTGACCATAACTGCATTGCTGCCTGACTTTGGGTTTCAGGAGGATTTGACACATTTGCCTATGGTATGTATGTGGGCCTGAAGATACATCCCATAGTCACTCATGGAGTTGGACTTCAGCTGAGAGATCACAGACAACAAGCATTCTAGATCAATCCGAAGCTGTTATATCACCCTTGCTGGCTGGCCAAGACCAAATGAGTATTTTAGCAAATGCTTGTTAGATTTCAGCAACTTCATATGTAAACCATTTTCTGTTTGTTGTCTTGAGAAGAATCTTTAAAATGGACAGTTTAAAGAGCAAAGTGATTTTGGAACAAGATCAGAACCACACAGTTAAATGAAATATTGAAGTTTTCACAGTACATTATGCTATGACATGACAGCTTGTTTGAACTCCCTTTTATCAGTTGTGATCACCAATTGGTGTGTGGCATTCATTGCCAGGCTTGGAGATGTGTATGAAGGGGATACTCCCTTGATGAGCTGTGAAACAAAAGATGAACTGTTTTAAGGCAAACATTCTCCCCGCCCAAGAAGCCTTTAAGACAATCTTCAATTTGATTCACAGCTTCTTGTCCCCCTTTTGCCAATATAACCAAGGGCTAGTTCAGTAGGTGGCAATGCCACAACATTCTTTCAGTGCCATTATCCTTGAGTTATGCATTATGATTGCAGAGGGGAAAGATCTGTGCATATACAAAGCTTGATTATCTGGGGAGGGGAGGGTTATGGACATACTTCCTTCAGAAAATTGAAAAAATCTACAGGCAACATGCATGAATTGAACTCTTTGCCTGTGTCTCCACTTGACTGTGCAGATGCCTGGTGGATCTCCATTGTGTATTGTGTGATAGAGAAAAGAAATTTTCTCTATCCACCTTTTCTATACCATGCATAATGTTATATACTTCGATCAGGTCCCCTCTTAAACGCCGTCTCTCCAGACTGATAAGACCTAGAGGTTGCAGCCTGGTTTTGTAATGGAGTTCCTCATGTTGTGGAGACCCCCAACCATAGGGGCGGAGCAGCTGGGAGGTGGGAGAGAAGGGCGGCGGGAGACTTGTTGCAGCCCCTCTGAAAGGGTAGTTTGATCCCCAAAGGGGTCCCGACCCCAGGTTGAGAACCACTGTTCTAGATCATTGATGAATAAATTAAAAAGCACTGGTCCCAATACTGAGCCTTGAGGGACCCCACTTTTTACTTATTTCCACTCTGAGAATTTTCCATTTATTACTACTCTAATCATGGAACCACAGCAACTATACCAATGTGTCTACATGGCATCATTGCTGCACCAGTTGGCTAATGCAGCACTAACTGTGCTTGCGCTACCCACCACCGCCACAGGGTCTGTTTGAACCTCTCCTATCAGGGAAAAGTGCACATGGAGCCATGCCTGGCTGCAGGAAGCATAGATGTAGAGCAGTTTTAACTGCTCTACATCTATATGCATGGGAAGAACTGCACGTACAGAACTGTATGTGGTGAAAAAGCAGCTCTGTGCAATATGGACCTCCCTTGGAGGAGTTCCCCCAGGGTTCTCATGTGATGTAAATGTGGAAAGAGTCAAACTGAACAGAGAGAATAGACAACTCCAGAGAGGTTATTGGAACAGTAAACCTACGTAGTTTTTTCAGCTTTTGCAGGAGATGTTTGGAAGAACCCATTGTTTGTTCCAACCTGTTTAAGTCATTAGTAGTCATAAAAGGAACACGGATGTTCAGCATGACTGGACCATGCCTTCTTTTCTGCTTCTCTGAGCCTTATCATTCCTGTCAGGATCTGTCTCTCAGAGCTCACTATTACTTTTCACAGGGTTGGGTTTACTAAGCAAAAGCGGCATGTATAATTAGAAATAGTGTTGGACTTCAGCTGGGAAAATCCAGGCTCGAATTCCCAGTCAAGCATGAAGCTTACTGGTTGGCCCCAGGCAAATCATGTATTCGGAGCTTAACCTACCTTACAGGGTTGTGTGGATAAAATAGAATTCTCTCCTCTATGCCACACACAGCTCCCTGAAGAATGGGTGGGCTGTAAATGTATTGCAAGTGCAATTAGTAATGCCATGGGACTCCTTCACTGTCCAGGCTGTGAAAAGAAATGGTAATGGGTTCTTGAAAGAGGTGTGTGGGTAGCAACGTAATTCTGGTTGCTGTTCATGTGGCAACAAGCACAGCAAGATTATTCGCTCCAGTAACCAGGAATGGATGTTTTGAACCAAAGTAAATAGTCAAGTCATGGTTTTGTAAAAGGCTTTAATGCCTTTTATTCAAAAAGCACCTTTCATCTAGAAAACTGTAATGGCACTTTTATGGACTTTATATGATGGCTCCAAAGAAAAGGCTGGATTCAGCAAAAATGCTGCTCTTTGGTGTTGGAGCTGAACTGTAATCTGTGGTCTCGTCTTATATGAATTCAAAATAGGAAGCCAAATATTACTGCAGGAGATCAGGAGAAGGCAAAGCATGGAAAGTGAGGGCCTTTGCACATTTACCAGCCCAGTATGGTGTAACAATTCTACATTAGGCTATAAAAATAATAGCAGTCAGCATGTGGTCACACCACCATGCCCATTCACCATGCCACACCTGGAAGCCGGTGTGGCCTCTGCTGCCCAGGAGACAGCTCTCTCCTGGTCAGGCTGTAGTTGTTTCTTAGCAACCCACAGCTGGTTTGCTCTGGGGAGGAGTTAGCCAACTCTGGATTAGTGCTGGCAGTGGTGTGAGGATAGACCAGATAGGTCCTGTTTGCCCTTGCCTGCTGGAGAGCACTGGTCCACTCACTAGGCAAGTCCTTCTGCAAGCTGCTGCTGCTGCCCTAGAGCACACTAACCCCTCCACAGAGTTAACTAGCTGTGGAGTGCTATAAAGCAGTCCACAGCTTGACTGGGAGAGGCTAAGTGCCTCCCAGGCTTCATTGAGCATCCATATGCTTTTCCAGCTGTGGCATTGCAACTGGATGTGGCAGTGGTACTGTTGCTGTGCAGTCATACACCATATCCAGATCATTGTGGCAACATCTGGGCATGCACTGGATGTTGCCGTGGCCATTGACATAATGATGTGAACTGACTTGGCCTAGCTATCTGTACTTCAATGATGGTGTCCAATAACATACCAATCAGGTAAGGGTGAAAGGGCACAGTATGAAAGGACAAACCTGGAGGAAAGACCAGAGAAGATCCAATGGAAATAGCAGCATAGGGAAGACCACTGCAACACCACTTTCCTTAGGAAAGGCACAATAGGAACTGGAAACCTCTTCTCACACTCATCTTTAATCAGGACAATTGACCTGGCTGCTCTCATTCAAGGGAGTCAGTCCAGGACTTTGGCATAGTTTATCTCCTGAGTGGATGTTAAAATGTGAAATTTAGGTCCTTTCCACACTTGCTTGTTATCCCAGAGCAAACAGCTCCCTACTATGCTTTGTCCACATGTGACTAGCACTATCACAAATCAAAACCATCCCAAATAGGGATGTGCACTAATGTGGTGTTTGTGTTTTTTGCATTTGAATCATATCAACTTGAATGCAAGAAAATTTGTATTCATTCAAATAGATCCCCTTCCAATTTGGTAGGATTCGATTTGATATGAATGTTCCATACAAAGCCGATATAAATGTTAGAAACGAATCCCACATGGATCCCATACACATCCCATACATATCCACTAAGAACATGTCAAATCTGACCTGAATCCATTTTTAATCCACTCTCAATTGACTTTGAATCCACTCTGGATCCATTGCAAATGCTACTGGGGCAGCTGCTTTCCTATCTTCCAGGTTCATGTATGTAACAAAGCTTCGTGCAAATGTTCCGAAGCATTCAGTTCAAATTCAAATGTCAGCCTTTGAATGTGCCAACATTTGATTCAGATCCAAATGTCCAAATTCAGCCGAATTTGTATGAATAATAAATAATATGAATATTCATGTACAACCCTAATCCCAAAATACTGATATTCCAGGTTAGCTGTAGGGCTGTTTGAAAAGGTCACAGTTGTTCCAAACCATCTTGTTCTGAACCAGTTTTTGGTACTTCTGGAACTACAGCTATACCTTCCAAGCTTCTGCAAACTTCTGAATGTCATTTTCAAAGCACTGTCACAGAGGTAGACATGCTACTTTTGAGCCCCACCTTTGTGCACCAGATATGACATGCAGAAGGCCTGGGGCAATTACTGGCAAGCGTGAGTAGTCAATTGTGTGGAACAGAGCAGCTATAGAGCATCCACATTGCTGCTGAGCTCATCCCAGGATAGATGGTATCCCCACTCTTGCAATGCAGACAATACTTCACCTCTTATCTTGGAACAGAATGGACTGGGATAGTTACACTGCTGCAAGAGAGGTGATTGTGGAAAGGGCCTTAGTGGCTCACAGATAACCCTACTATTGGCATAAGTCCACAAATAAAATTTATAGAAATGAAAAGGTGTGAACAGTCAGACCTGAGTACGGACTGAAGAAGATTTAAAGTGAAGGTGTGATCGTGGCCTTAGAGTACTTTTTGTATTTTTAAAGTAGGGTGCCTCTGAAGGCAGATTTCATGCTTTGAGGGCAACCTACAGGCCAACAGAGGCGTGACATGCTCCTGAGGTTCTCTGGGAGCACCCAATATTTCTCATATGGATGCAGCCCCAGCTGTTACTTAAGCAGCCAGTGGCTCTGCCCCTGGGAAGCTGTGGCTTTGGACTGAGGTATCTGGGCCCTGGACTTGTTCTCTAATCTTACGGCTCAAGGCAAAATGTATTCTTGGCTTCATTCAAGTCATCTCCTAAAATGTCTCCCATTCCTCTCTCCTGAGTCCTGGAGAATAGAAGTTGCGTACCATGACCTCTTTGTTCTCTCGTTTGCTCTGGATAGCAAATATGGGAGTTTAAAATGACAGAATTATAGGAAAGATAAGAAGAATCATTCCAGGGTGGGGGGGGGGGGCATTCCTTCACAGCTGCCGAACTGTCGCAGGCTGCTATGATCTCCATATCTGGAGTTTCAGTCTGGCTGTCTAAAGATCACAAACCCCAGCCAAGTTCTCTTGCCCACACTTTGTGAAAGAGACAACACCATTTGGCTGTTTTACCTTTAACTATGCATGACTTCTTTCTGAGTATGTGCAACTGTGCCAGTTTAGCAGAAGGAGAAAATCGGACAGAGCTTATTAGAAAAACAACATTTATTAATCCAAAACTATCCCCATTGTTACAGAAGCACATTTCTTACTTGAGATGTTTATACATTCCAAGTCTGTCAAGCTGGGGCACAGCTGTCTTGTTTACACATTGCAGTTTTGCTGGCAAGCTTATTCTATTACCCTATTCACACTTTGCCATTTCGTTTCTCAAGCATTGAAAATGCTAGTGGTGCATTAACCCTCATCAGGATTCATGGATAATTAAGCAGTTTTGTGACAGCAGGTTAAACCTGCTTCTTCAGAAAAGCTATTTTGTATTCCTTGGGCAGATGTGTGTCTGTGTGTGTGTGTCCTGCCCTGTACCTCATTGTAAGAAAAAATGGAAAACAAAATAAAATTAGAGGGTCCAGCAGGAAAGAATACTAGGGATGGGCATGAATATTCGATAACTCAAAAATCCGATTCGAACTCGACAGATGTTGACATTCAAATTTGAATAGAATTTAATAACATTTGAATTTAGACATTCAAATGGATTTTGGATGTTCCAAAACATTCATTCTAATGATTCGAATGTACAGATACGTATGTATTACATATGTATCAGTACAAATATTATATGTATTTGCACTTATAATATGGGATGAAAATGGGATGCGTACTGGATAAAACGGGATGCATACGGAATGTGCACAGATACATATAACAGATACGAATGTTGTCGACATTCATATCTTTAAATACGAATCTAACATTCAAACGAATAGATTCGAATGTTACGGATTCAAATCTGATTTTTTGACATTCACATTTTAAACGAATGGAATTCGAACGCAAAAAAAAACATTCATGCACACTCTTAAAGGATACACTTCACAATTAACTAAAGGCTTAGATAGAGAGGTGTGTCTTCTTCACCAAACATCTAAATAGCTATGGTGAAGGTTCTTGATGGACACCAGACTGACAAGGGGAGATATTTTGACCATCGTTGGTGTATGGAATTTAGTACCAAAAGAGGTGGTGACAGCAACCAGCCTGGAAAGCTTTAAGAAAGGATTAGACAAATTCATAGTAGGAATGTGCACAAAATTCCCCCCCCCCCATTTACTGTACTTCTCATGAAAGCGAATAGGAGGAAAGTTCACATTTGTGTGATTGGAGCCGTTTGAATGTGCTAGGCTTCAAATTCACTTCAAATCACTGCCACTACCAGGTGCGCCTCCAAATTGACTCCAAATCTGCTTTGAACAAAGGCACAAAAGATTTTGCTTCCCATGCAAAGGTCAGTCTTTGAATATAGCCAATATCTGAATGGGTAGTATCCAACCTTTTCAATTTCTATGAATTGTGAAAGTGGCAAGTATTTTTTTCACCCATCCCTAATACATAGGAGTCCAAGTATATCAATATCTACTAGAATGAAAGCCTCTAGGTTGGAGACACTGGCAGGATGCCTCTAAAAGCCATTTGCGGAGAATTAAGAAAAGATGAAGGTTTCACTTTTGTCTTCCACTTGAAAATTCCCAGAAGCAATTGGTGGGCCACTGTGTGAGACAGGATGCTGGACCAGATGAGTTGTAGCCTGATCCAGCAGGGCTCCTCTCATGTTCTTATCTCAGAGGGAAGGCTGTTCAATAATCTGGGGGCATCACTGAAAAGACAAGTAAAACATGCCTCTAAGGTGCCATGTGGAAAAGTCCCATCCCCCTTCATTTGTCCATGCTCTGGGGCCATTATCAGGCACGTGTGGCATGCGAACAACACTCCGCCACATAAAGAATAGCCTCACTTACAAAGAGTATGAATCCTGCCTTAAGGGCCCTTCACTGTTCTACGTTTCCAATTTTGTTCTTGCACCAAGTTGACCGATCACAACGATGTCCCTACACATTGTCTGAACATCCTTAAGAGAATGGGAAATGACCTGCTGGATTTGATGGGTGACTCACCTACAACAGAAGCCTTTTTTTCACTGTGGCCAGCCAGCTGCATACAGAAAGCAAGACACAAGTACAGCAAATTTCCTTATCCTAATGACTGATGTTTTAGAGGCATAGCTTCTCTTATACCAGAGGTATTTACTGAACTGCAACTGTGCTGCTCCTGGGTTAATTTAGGGGCATGACACACATCACTTTTTTACTGCATCGTACACAGAGATTAGCACCCAGGATCCTTTTTGGCAGGTCACTTGGCTCTAGTATCAGTGTATGCATGGGAAAGCAAACACTGATGCCTGCCATACTCATTAAGAGATGAACTACATTCTTCCTCTCTGGAGTAGGGGAAGAATGTACATCTCAGCTGATTTTTGAATTTGCAATTTGCATTCTATTCTTGATCCTTACATAGGAGTTTTGCCTTTTTAGAAAGCAACACTTTCCCAGTCTCCCTCATTTTTTTTTCCATTGGGAAGAAAGCAAACTAAGCAGCAACTAATGAAATGCACAGGGACTTTTGCCTGGAAACAAACTTTCATTTGCAGCACGTAGATGCCAGGGGAAAATAAAAATGATTTCCAGATTATCAAGCTGAACTATAGCAAGGGTTCTGCTTAACAGCCTAGTGCTTGAGACTGTGGGCCTTTTTGCACTCTCAGGCACAGATCAGATGCCCCAGCTGCACGTCACAGCACTGCTTCCATCCCAGACTGTCTAAGGATGTTGAAAAGCACCCTGATCCTCTGTAGAAGGATGCTATCAACCATTGTTTCCAGTGCAAACAATGAATGGGGACAGGGCATTGTGATCATCCTACCAATAGCCCAGTGTGTGCCAGAGGTTGCTGCAGCCATTGCTATGGTGATGCAGACAGTCTAGGACCATCTGCACTGCAAGCGCCAATAAGGAAATTACGGACAGTGCCAAAGCTTGCAGTGAGAACGCTGGCCACTGTCCCTGAACTAAACTGTGTTACAAAACTGTTAGGTTATGTTGGTGAATTTCCAGCATCACGTTACATGTTGTACTCTACAGCTATCTTTTCTGCTTTAATTTCTCTTTAGAGCTTGACTGTCTACATCTTGTAAGAAAAGACTTTGGTCCCTTTCTGCACTGGGCCTTATTCTGGATTGTAGCCCAGAGAAGGAACCTGCCATCCACATGCTGATGCAGATCATGGCATGTCATTTACACAATTGTAGAAATATGGGTGCTGAGTGATTGTGGTGGCATAAATAAAGCACCAGGCAGACAAAGCCAGTGTGTCTACTCTGAAAAGACATTTGCTTGGAAAATAAATTCAATTCAACCTGCTTCCCCTGTCACCTTTGTTCTTGGAAGTCTAAGAGATGATTTCTGCAGCTGATCCTAATTTGAACAAGTCCCCATATTGAACGTGTGCACAAATTTAACCTGATTGAATTTTTAGTCCAGATGCTCAAAACAGTGGAAGTGGGCATAGTTATCTCTATTAGGGCAACACATTGACTGATGCCATATGAATGTCTGGTCTTAATTACTTCCTTATAAAAAGAGGGATCTGTTTCCTGCTATAGGCTATCCCAATAATGGCTACAAAATAAGCAAGATTATTTATTTATTTATTTATTTATTTAATTGGATGAGCTCCTGTTTGGTGTAAGAACATGAGCAAACACTGATTCAATAAAACTAACATCTTCTAACAAGTTTAATTTTATTAGGCTTGGGAACTAGCTTGACATTAATTGTATCCAATTCATAGCAATTTCATGTATTGTCTTAGCAAGTTATCCCATACTTTTTAATCTTATTCCAAAAAGCACCCCCAAGGCTCTGAGGCAAGGAACTATTGCCGTGTAAATGGTTCTGATCTGGCCCATGCCTTCATATCATCCGGATCAGTGGGCCTCCACATAATCTGGCACTTGGTGCTGTAGAAAGCCGGGGGCTGTCCGGTAAGGCATCTGAGAGTCCTGTGCCTCTCTGAGCAGTTTGTAAGAAATGAATGCCATACAGACTACAGTTTGGCACATCCTTAGTTTGTACTCAGCAAATTGACCAGATCATCCATTATTATTTTTACAAATTATGAATTACTTTCTCTGTCACAGTGGTAGCAACATCACATGTAGAAAGAAAGAAAAGAAAAGAAAGAAATAATGAAAGAAGAGAAGAGAGAAGAGAAATGAAGAGAAGAGAAGAGTGAATGAGATGATTCCCCATACTGTTTTGTGTCTGCTGCACATTGCAAGGTCTCTTGATGGAACAGCCCAGCTGCAGCATCTCAGCTTTACATTTCCAGCTATAAAAGCTCAAACTTTTAAGATATGAATATGCTTCCTTTGATCTGCTCTTTCTTGTGTGCAGTCATGCTGGTACTGTACAAACTTGCAATTAGAGACTGTGCCTGTCTGGATAACTTACTGTGCGAGGGTTATATATACAAACAGAAAGTAGTAGTGGAACAAAGCTACAGAAATGAGCAAAGCCATCCCTGAAAACATTTCTTCATCCAAAAAGCATTAAAACAAATGTGCTGCTTTGAGTGATGGCATATGGGGAAATGTTATTGAACTATTTTCAAAGCAGTTTGTGCAAACACTATCCTTATGAAACAATAAGGATAAGCCAACTGCTTTGTGCAAACTCCTGGGCTAAAAATGGGGAAACCCAGAGTTTGAGTGATCCCTCCTCTGTATCTCCTTAAACAATGAGTTATGAAATAGACTGGAGTAAAGATAGTCATCCAGATTTACTCTGTGATATGTACAGGTTATTTTCATCTTTGAGATGTTGCTTTCTGGGTTAACAGTTCTTGCTGGAAAAAGTTTAAGAGTGGAAGGCTTCCCTTCATGCTTGGGCCAAAATATTTTGCTTTTGGGAACAAATTGATGTCCCACCCTTTCCCCACATTCTCTGTCATTTACAGCATGCCATGGGAAACTAATTTTATGTTCAAAGTCTTGAAAATAATATGTAGTCTATCAGGCAGAGGGAGACAGTGATAGGTCTGAAGTTTGATATGCATTTGGTTCCTTTTTTGAAGAAGTTAATCTAGATACCCTCAAGTACTGTGGACCTACTTTGATCAGCTTGGCCCACTTTTGCCAACTCTACTTCTCTACTTACCATTCTAGGCGCCCACCTTCACCTAAGAAACTGTTCAATGCAGATGTGTTTCAGTGCGCCATATGGCAATCTTGCAACCCCATTTCCTGGTGTCAGTGTCCACAGAGGTGCCATTGTCACGCAGTTTGATTTTGGAGCCTAAATGGAGATATTTTCATCTGCCACTGAAATGATGCCTCCTCCCTCAGAGGTAGGGACAAAGGAAGCCTCTTTTTCAGTGGTGATTATGGCTAACTTTCCCTTCATCCCCTCAGAATCTGCCTCACCAGGTAAGTGGAGTTTTACGTCAGTTTAACTTAGGGAACTTGCAGAATATATTTTTCTGTATCCTTTGCCCTTTTGTCTTTTTTTACCTCTTAGCTCTCCTGCTTTGTTTTTGCTTCTGACCACCCTTCCCCTGTATCCTTGTACAAAAGAGATACAGAGGAAAACAAAAATTGTGTGGTGTGGATGTTTTATTTACTTCTTTGCATTTTTATCCCACCCTTTGCCTGAACATTTCAGAATGAGTTACAACCATAAACACAAAGTATAACATGAACACATTAAAAACAATAACTGTGTCTGAAAGAGGAAGGGGAAGCTGTTTCGTCCACCAATGGTGAGGCTAAGCCATTGCCTCTGGAAGATATAGGGACCTGACAAGTCTTGATTAGGGAAAAAACATAGGAGTGTAATTCTGATTTAAAATATTTGTAAGTACATAAACGTGGAATGATTTGATACACTTTCCTATAGGAGCGAGTAAAGGTTAGACTTAATGATCTTAATGTTTTAATGGTAAGTTTATATCTTGTGATCTAATTGGATAGATAAGACAGGATATGCAAGATGTAAACATGAGTTTTAGGGAAGAAAAACACTGAATTTAAGATTCTATTTTGGCAGGGCAGAAAAGATATATACAGGCTCCTTTGGGGTCAACTCTGTTCTGCAGTGTCTGAGACACAAATATTTTCCACAGGACCTGTGCTGGTGCATACTGTGTTGGTGCCAGTCTTGTCCTGGATGAAGCTACCTGGCCCAAGACTGGAGTGGCAAACATTGGTGTACACCAGGAGCTGTCTGCATTGCTATAGCCCAGCGTGGCTCAACTTCAGTGGCAATGAATGAAAGTTCCCCTGCCTTTGAAGTTCTAGGTGCCCATAAATGTTTCATTTCTGGGAGGATGGGAAAAGGATTACAGGCTTCAAGTGCTAGCTGAATCAATCCACTACTGAGAACATTTTAAAACAGTCACCTCTTGGAGTGGACTTCTGTGAATTTTTCATGCACTTTAACACTTGGCTCAATGAGGCATGGACTCTCAAGAGATGGGTTTGCTGCATGGACACAGTATTTCTTGGGAGCTGATCAATTTGTGGGAAGTGGGCATTCAAGGAAGTTTTGGAGGTTTTAACATCAGCTGTGTTGGCTATTCCTCTAAACAGCACCCTATTGCCCTCTCTCTTGGGACCTTGATCCCTATCAGAAGCCTCCATGATCATCTTCTGTGACACATAGATCCACACAGTAATGTAGATCTGAGTCTATGATCCCTGTTGGAGTGCTCCATCTACATTAGATCAAGGATTTCCTGATCAGGGATACTGGTAGACATCATTAAACACATCTACCAATTTATCAGAAGGCCCTGGCCCAGAATGGAAAGTTTGCCTCCCATGTTTGTGACTAGCAGGGGATACACTTCAGTGGAACATCAAAGCATGCTACCAGAGTATGTCCGCCAGAGGCTCTGAGGCTAGGAACATTTGCTTGGAACCCTCAGAGAGCTCAGAATCTATCTTTGAACCTTATGTTAATTTAGTCCATGCCTTTCCAAGGTCAGAATCAGCAGGCTTGGCTATTCCAGATCCACTGATTCCAATCATGGGCCTTTCAGTCTTAAAGAAAACCCACACCAGAACCCTCAATTATAGTGGAGAGATTTTCCCACTAAATCTCTAGGGAAAGCTTTACTTGTGTAATTTCTGTAATTTGTTGCATTAATCCAGGGCTGAATTCATATTCAGAAGAAAGAAAGAAAGAAAGAAAGAAAGAAAGAAAGAAAGAAAGAAAGAAAAGAAAGCTCTGAAACGGTTCAGAGGTGGAACAAGCTTAGCACTATTTTTAATTGGCAGGGAAAAGTGTGCTACCCTTGTGCTCTTCCCCTGCTGTCCAGATCCTGCTTCTGAACTCCCTCGCTTGCCAGTCTCTATGGCTGCTTCCGCACTTGACATTATTCTGGGATATATCTCAGGATAGGGGTCTCTTGTCCACATGCTAATACAAGCTATGGCAAGTCTCACTAGGACCTGCTGTAGTCTTCAATAACATGCAGATAAGAGACCCTGATCCTGAGATATATTCCAGAATGAGGCCAAGTGCGGAAAGGGCCTATTGCTTCCAAGAACCGGACAATGGTGTTCTTCATTTCCAAACCATTTAGGGACATTTGGACATATTGTTGGGGGAATCTATAATGATTTTCAAGCTCTTCAGAGCATGGATAGTTTGGAAACTCTGCTTGGATACTTTCTGACTAGTTTGATGGTATGTCACGTGCTTCCTTATGATGACCAACTGCATGCCTGGTCAGGAGATCATTTGAGCAGTTTTGCTTACCTTTTGCATACACAGATATGGCATTTAATCAGTTTAGAGGCCATCTTCAGTTCTAACTGTCCCACCAAGATTTGGGCATTCTGTACCTTTTCTGGACTAAATCAGGATTATTTGGCCTTCACATCATTACCCCATTTTATTTCCAAAAGTAAGACTACATAAATAGACTATTTGGGGAGGAAACCATACTTTTGGGGGTTGTGGTCCCCATTTCTTCCCATCCAATTGCTGTGGCATTGTTGTGGATGTTGTACTCAGAAGGCTGAGAATGTCATTATTGGGGTGGGAAGTGAGAACAAAAGAGAAGACACAGTGGAAGTTACGCCTCACCTGCCTCCTCCTTTCTCTCCTGTTCCTACAAGGAGAAGGACAATGTTTCTTATATTTTCCTTTCGCAATGCAAGAGAAAGTTTTCCTTTCATGAAAAGGGAAATTTTGTACAAAACTGGCAGCATGCTTCAATGCTTTTATGGTATACAGCACAATGCAGCCTGTCAATCTTCTTCAAGAATGGCCAGGAGGTGAGATGAGACATGCTGGTTCTTGGTATGCAGCATCTGTACCTGTTTGGGGTGGATGTTCCATTACCCCAACAATGACCCACATCACCATCAACTTTGCCATCAGCACCACACAACTTCATTGTGGGGTACTTGCCACTGTGAATGTCTCAGGGGGAGCTGAGTTGGAAGCCATTTGCTGACCACTAGCTTTACTACCGTGGATACTGACATTCCCTCCTTTTCACTGAACTATCCCCCATTTCATGCCATGTTGAAATTGCGCATTTGTGCAAAGCTGCAATTATAAAGAAAAAGAATCGAGATCTGGCCTTCAAGAAACTTTAATGTGTGGTGGATGTGGAACTGAAGGTGTGCTTGGGTGAATACAGGCTGGAGGACAAGAAAGAACAAATGATTAATGACTAGTAATGCTGCCAATGGAATCCATGTTTCCATGCAGCAGCTGGAAAATATGGAGGGTAAGGTTTGATTTTCCTACCCCTCTGAAGTAATGATTTGAATGCTGGGACTGCATCCAATTGTTGGCCACAAAGGGAGGGGAATTTGGTGATGGGTTGAGAGAAAAAGGTACGGTTTTGCCCTGCGGAGCATGGGAACAGCAAGGAGTGGAAATAGGCAAATGCAAATTGAGTCTGTGTTATAACCCAAATGTGGAAGCAACCAACCACATGTACTCAATCTCTGTTCCTCCCAATATAAATTGTCCCTATGATGTCTGAGCATGTCCCTTGCTTTAAAGTGACAACAGCAGCTACAAGAACTGTCATCTGGTATGTTTTTGGGACCCAAACTTCACTGAACTCCTGCAATCCACTTATCTCTAGGATACTCGATGGAGTATCGTTTGTCCAAGTAACACTAGCAGTTGCTCAGGGCAGTGGTTTGAATGGGTTTGTGTGATAAACTCAAATAAATCTTTACGATTTGGCTTTAACTATTCCCTACTGCTTGAACCAGTTCTTTTTCAGTAGATTATGAATTACTTAATGCGTTACTACTAGAAAATGGAAGCGGCGCCTGTGATTATTTTTTTTTTTACCTCTGGTGTTGGATAACTTAATCCATCTTAACTGCAGAGAGGCTGCTGTTTGGTGCATTGTCTGAGACAAGAAGTAGTAATAGTTGACTTTTATACCCAGCTTTTCTCACTCACTGAGGTGCCAGCTACCTTTTCCCCACAGTTTTGTATGATTTTGTAATGTGTTATTTTATAATGTATGGAATGTTATTATGTATTTTTATATGTAATTTTATAATGAATCATTTTGCATTGTATTTTTTCTTTGTTGTAATTGTCCTGAGCAATTTTTATTTCTTTTTCTTTTTCTTTCATTCTTTTGAAGGACAGCATAAAAAAAAAGACATGGAACTGTACTGGGACCTTTGGCCAGCTGCTCTGGACTCTATTCAGCCTTAGCTGCCTCAATCTGTGTGTGTGTGTGTTGGTTTATTTTGCAATGTTTTGTAATATGCCCTTTTTCTAAAGTATTTTTATTATGTTTTGATTATTACATTGCATTTTATGTTTTCTGTTTGTTGTAAACTGCCTTGGGCAAAATTTTCTTTTGGAAAGGCGGTATACAAATAAAAATGGAAATGGAAATTTAAGGGAATTCAAAGTGGCTGACAAAGCTTTCTGTTCTTCTCCCCACAATAGAAACCCTGTGAGGTAGATGAGGCTGTGAGAGCTCAGAAAGAGAGCTGTGACTAACCTAAGGTCACCCAGCTAGCTTCATGGAGGAGTGCAGAATCACACCTGGTATCCCCACATAAGGGTTCATCTCCCTAACCACTAGACCAAACTGGCTCACCCAGTTCAGGACTGTTCTGCTCCTGATTAAATTTCTTTTCTTAGGCTGTGGTCACACCTAAGATTTAATCTGGCTTCAGTCCTCCTTCAGAGAGAGGGAACACATCAGTAATTTCCTTTCCACATTATCTATCCCAAAGGTGAATTTTCAGAGTTATTTAACACTAAAAGAAACCAGATGTATTCTCTAACTATGAACGTGGACTGAAGCTGGATTAAACCTCAAGTGTGACTACAGTCTTAGAAGTGGACCTTTCATTCAACTGTGTACCCATTTGTTACTGAGTTACCAGGCTTCCTAGCTCCAGGGCTATTTTGCTGCACTGCAACTCACATCTTTGAGAATCCATTGTATCAACGCAAGTCCCTTAGGAAGGTCAGCTAACCTACTTGCTATTTGCTACTAATTTAGGCAAGGTTAAACCATATGGTATTATGGTTGCAAAAGTTACAAAGAAAGCAGTTTTAAGACATTCAAAAGACTGCTTCTTGACTTGAACTCTGGAACGGCTTGTAGGTCACATTCATAGCCATCAAAAGTATTTGCAAAAGTGTGACTTGCTACTGAGCTCTGAATAGGACAACTTGACTATTTAAAAAGTCAGATCACATTTCTCAAGTGTTACAAGGGCCACCTGTCTAAACTATGTAGAACTGGCAAGTACAGGGTATGATTTGGGCATTAGCCTATTAAAACCAGGGGTGGGGGCTGGCATTTCTGCCAATCAGCAGCTGGAACAAAAATGATACCAGTTTTGTCCTAAACTCAAAAAAGAAGCAAAGTTAATCACTGTCAGTTTTTGGAGTTGTTTTAAAATCTGTTCTGTACTGGAAGATGGTGTGGGTATCACTTATAATTTGCTATAAACTCATCCCACTAGTTACTGTACATACTAACCCAACACTGAGTATAAAATTATCTCAGTAGTAGTTAGTGAAGCACGCTAGCCACCCAATATGTTTTCTGAATATTTCATAACTATACTAAGCAACTCCAAGGAGCTTGACACAAAAAGCCCCATAAATAAGAATTAATTTTCACCATCCCTTTGTAAATATTTTTCCTAAGAAGCTCTTGCAAAATTACTTGCAATAATGTCACCACACCAACATCTGAAGACCTTCACAGAACTTTTAGCATTAACTCTTTTCTATGGAATTGACCTCAGACATGTATTTAAGTCTTCTGGAAATTCCAAATGATGCACTGCTGTAAAGGCCATGTTTGGCAAGTGTTTCCATGCTTGCATTACAATTACAGAATCTCCCTTTCTTATGTGGTCTGGCAAAGTGTCCTAAATTCATGTGGTGGAGCAGCTGCCTCTCAAACAGCTCAAAGTGGGGTTAGCAAAGAACATCAGTAAGAACACCTTACTTCTCCTCTTTGTTTCATTGTCACAATTAAAATGTCCTAGGATATGCTTTCAAAACCCACTAAAGAACGGTGTGGGTCACCTGTTCAGATGGAGATGTCAGATTTCAGCTTCCCCAGTACATAATTCAGGGTCAAAAACCACCAAGCATTATTTTGTTGAGAATACAATTAAGGCATGATTACATATTTTGAACCCTTTGAATATGTGGTGTTAAGCTTTTCCCAAATGATAGGAGCTAAAGCTATTGAACTGCATGACATCCTAACTTAGCAAATTGAAGGGACTAATCCCTTTTGAAGACCAAAATCCAGCACAATCTATTCCTACCTACCTTGAAAAAAACAAACATTTTTTTGCCTTTTGAGAAGATGAACCAGCAGCATCACCATTGCTGGTGGTATTGCCAGAAATGGGGAAAATCCATGGAAAGATCAATAGTAGGAAATATCCAACAGCAGCGAGCAGTGGCTTTGGCTTCCCAACAGGGGAAGATGTATTTCTAATGCAAATACTTTCATTACAAGTAACTGTTTATACTACCATTTCTATCCATTTTGCTATTTTTATTTTTTAAAAAATATTATGCCATAGTTGTGGACTGGCAAGTGCCAAGTCCTTCCCCTAGACGGACATAATTAGAAAATATGCACCTTTTATATTTGATTATCTAAACAATACTAACAGAAGTAAAAACTTCCAATAGATTGAAAAACATTATAAGTGGGTGCATTCTTATCCATCAACGGTAATACATCTTTTTAGCTGATAATGTTGATTCCTTTTCTAGCTTCTAGTTTTTGTTTTTGTTTTCAAGCCTCCTTCAGGGGCTTCAGATTTCAGTTACTGGAGTCACACTCCCAATATTGTTTTTTGGTACCAATGAGACATGCCTGATTACTGGTTGGAAGTATTTCTCCAAAATTTACAACCATATTATGCACTTCTGCACAAAACAGGCTGGTTGTTCATAGGTTGACTCCTGTTTTCATGGGGAAATAACTCCATGGTACTTGCTTCTGAATTGTACTCATTGTCCCAAAAAGATATTTTTGCACCACAGATGAATGTTCAGTGCATGCTGGTGGGAGGAAATATAGATAATTAAAACATATTTTAAAAGCCAGTAACTTACTGAGGCCTATTTTTGCAGCCAAATGCACCCCAGCATGATCAAAATGTTTGGCTCCAATTTAATGTGCTCTCCTTTAAAGAATGGGGTCAAAGAAGAAGCAATGGAAGTGCATAGGATGCATTTTGTACGACGTCTTGTTCATTTCCAACCCGAAAGGCCACCTGCTGCTATCGGTTTCCCCTACTGTTTTCAGGAGATTCTTGAACCAGATGCAACTGGACTGCAGCCAAATTGGCATTGAGTCCGCATGAATCTTGAGACACTTTATGACCTTAACACCACCAGACTGGAATAACGGAGGCTGTTTACAACTGTAGCCAAACCTAGATGAAAGCCTCTGTTATCACAGTATTTGGGACGTAAATCATCTCTGCCTCCTTGCCTCTCTGTCATTGACCTTTCTCAAAGGAGTGGCAAAGGAACTTATGGATAGCAACGTATATCCATGTGCCCTCATCGATGCTTTCTATTACGGGCTGCTGCCCTTGTTCTTACATGGCTTGTTCCAATAATAATATACCCCAATGAACTTTCCATCATGAGATTGTTATCTCTGCTGTGGTAGGGATGGTAACATGTTACAGTTCATTGACATTTCAATCGGCAACAAGAATTCTGCACACTGCAGGGAGGGGGGAGGATAAAGGGGCAAGCTTTTGTAAGCATCCAAGCCAAGAGTCCCTGACATACAGTCACAGACAGAACTCAAAACTACTCCAAAGAGGCTGTAATCAGACAGAGAAAAGACGGCACCCCTGAGGTGGCTTACAGAAGGCTTCAAGGAGGAATTGTTCACACCTCAGTCTGCCCTCTTCGCCTCTTATGAACATTCTGTGCTAGAAAAGGTCAATTAGAGACGGGCTGAGAATGCAAGGGCCAGACTCTGTCTCTCTGAGGTGCCTCCGAGGTGCCTCTTTTGTTGTGCCTGAAGTAGGGATGTCTGTGAATGGGCTTTTTGACACTCAATTCATAACAAATCGAATGTTAGAAAATTCATATTCGTTTGAATAGATCCAATTCTAATACAAGACTGAGCCAGTTTGGTCTAGTGGTTAAGGAGCCCGACCCTTATCTGGGAATACCAGGTTTTATTCCACCCTCCTAAAAGAAGCCAGCTGGGTGACCTTGGGCTAGTCACAGCTCTCTTCTGAGCTCTCCCAGCCCCACCTTCATCACATGGTGTCTGTTGTGGGGAGAAGAACAGAAAGCTTTGGCAGCCACTTTGAGTCCCCTTAAATGGGTGAGAAAAGCAGGGTAGAAAGACCAACTATTCTTCTTCTTCTTCGAATTTGGTAGGATTCTATTCGATACGAATGTATTCATATGAATTTGTACGAATCTCTGATATAAACAAATACGTATCCAATACGTATCCTATACGAATGCATACCTATCTGATATGTATCCGACACGATCACATATGTATCCAATACGTATCCGATATGTATCCGCAGTTTAACAAATGTCCAAACTATTCATACAAATGTTCCGAAACATCCCTAGCCTGAAGCATCAGAAGTGTCTCCACAGGCGCTGTTCCTCCTATGTATATAATGGTAGAGCAAATGTAGCTACTGTACCTCTATACTAGCGACAGGGCTGGAAAAGCCCTGCATGCTCCATTCATACTTCTTCCAGGTGGAAGAGGTTCAGATGGAGCAGGTGAATAGGTAGCACAGGTGTGTTAGCAACCACTGCTGTGGGTTCATGATCACCTCTATAATGGAGGCGATTTGCACCTTGCCAACACATAGGTAAGCTCTGGTGAGGTTGGGATAGATTCAGCATCCCAAAGATGTTCTCCTAGGGAAGGGAAGTTGTGAAAACACCCTTTGACAATCTTCTGTACAAGAATAAAACAGGAAAACAGACAGGATGCACAGGCCAATAATTTACAGTTTTGAGTAGGTGCCTATAATGAGGAAAGATGGGGTGAAAGCAAGAAAATCCACTTTGGATTTGTTAATCATTTAAATGTATTGCAGAACAAACACATCTGAATGGGGTTAAATGATTTTATTTTGTTCTTCTTTGAACTGAATTTGATCTGTCATTACAGTGGGTTCTGTTTTGAAACACAAAGTAAGATTTAAGGGTAGGGAAGCCTTTAGACCTTCTGTAAACAGGGAGAGGAAATCATCTAGGAAATGACCTATAGAAAACTGGACATTTGATTTTAGGAACTGCCTGACTTAAGATGAAAACTAGGCTTTAGAAATGCTGTAGGAGGAAAAGTTGACTTTAGTATAGTCTAATGTGCTTAGTTACTGTCTTTCTTATCCCAGTCATTATGACCAATGAACCCATAGACGTCATCTTTTTTCAAGAAGTATCTAAGGCTATAGATTGTGAAATGGCCATTCTAAGAACCCATTTGATACTGCTTCTGGTATGCTTTGAAGTGATCATTCTTTTTAAATTTATTTTTAAGGCACAAAGTACCATGCAATTTTTTGGCCTTGCTATTAAAACATAACAGAATTTCAACCATGTAGAAAACTCTCCATTAACAAAATAATTAATCAGAAAGTAACTAAGACCATCTGAAGTCTTCCACATGGTCTTTGTTGGTTTTGGATTTGGTTCTTCTTGTCTTCTCAACCCATCTCCACAGTTATACATAAATAATTCCAGTCCAGCAAAAACTCTCTTACACTGGAAAAGTTTGAGACGTTCTGGGTCATGAACAAATGCCACAGATTTGTTTTTTTCATTTTCCATCAAAATATGCATTAAAGTAAATTTCAATAATTCACTTCACCTTCCTCAAAACTAGGCTGAAGATACACTGTATGAATTTCCTCTCAAAGTGAACCTGTTTTTTTCTCAGAATGTATAAAACTGATCACCAATTCATGCAGCAGGGCGGGCTGGGAAAGGGCAGGTCAAGGTGGACTGCTGAGTGAGTCAGGATGCTGGACTAGATGGGCTGTGGCCTGATCCAGAAGGGCTCCTCTTACATTCTTATGTTCTAAAGTAGTACTGTGCACTGCAGCAATGAGTGGCTCACCTTTGACCATTCTGAACCACATCTTGTTCCATAGTGCATACAAACATGGGAAATGGATGACATTGAAGGTGGCAAGAAGATGAGTTGGTTTTTCTACCCCACTTTTCTCACTCATTTAAGGGGATTCAAGGCAGCTGACAACGCTTTCTATTCTTCTCCACACAACAGACATCCTGTGAGTTAGGTGGGGCAGTGAGAGCTCAGAAAGAGAGCCGTGACTAGTCCAAGGTCACCCAGCTGGCTTCATGGATGAGTGTAGAATCAAACCTGGTATTCCCGGACATTCTCATCACTGAAGCTTGTCAACTCATGGCCTAAATAACTCCTGGGGATCTGAGAAAGTGATGTTTCAGCATGATGGGACACGGTGGTATGAGGGAGCTACAGAGCACCATGGGGTCAGTGTGTGCCACCCAGTAAGAGCTACTTTCTGAGGGAAGACTTTCCTGTGGGAATGTAATAAGAGGATCAGGAATAGCACAACCAACACAAGTACCTGGTTTCAAAATACAACCCAATAAAATGAGGGTTTGACAGAATCTAATTTCTGGAGATGAGAGAGAAGAAACAGAAAGGTCATTTTTGAGAAAGGGAGGGATGGGATTGAGGGCAACCAATTAATGCAAAGTGCAAAAATAAAATAAAAGATTGGGAGGAGGGAAATGAAGAAGTCAGTTTAAGGAAACAAACAATCATTTTCACAAAAGTAACTCTTATTGAGAGTGATTCAGTCAACCTGGAGTAATGTGGTCAACCGGGTCAAATTTACAAATGTGCTTGTTCTCAGATACGCCTTGAGCCATCTCCTTCTGATACGTTTGAGGCCAAGGTTTTAAAGGATAATCAGAAAGGTAGGATCCCCTTGATGCCACAGTGGTGTTGTGGGTGTGCCTTGAGTGTGTAAGGTACATGCTCATGGCACAGTGAGTGCACTGGAAAATCATGAGCTCCATATGCTGCTACACTCATCCTGTTCTCATTTCACCATAAACTCTCTTAGGAGCACTGTAAATGGAGGCAGGAGTAAGCACTATGATAGTGTTTATTTCTGCTCTTCCTCTGCCTGGCTGCTGCTATTGTAAGAACATAAGAGAAGCCCTGCTGGATCAGGCTACAGCCCATCTAGTCCAGAATCCCATTGCACACGATGGCCCACCAAATGCTCATGGGCATCTCAAGCAGAAACAAGGACAAGTGCACTACTTTGCACTTGTTAAGATTAAAGCACATTTGCCACTTGGTTGCCTACTCACCCAATGCTAAGAGATCCCTCTGGAGCTCTTGGCAATCTCTTTCGGGTTTTAATACCCAAAATAATTTAGTATCATCAGCAAATTTTGCTGTTTTATTAAGTAACCCTTCTTCTAGATCATTGATGAATAAATTAAAAAGCATTGTCCCAACACAGAAACTTGCAGTGTAGTCCACTTTTTACCTCTTTCCACCCTGAGAATTGGCCATTTATTACTACTCTCGGCTTCCTACCCTTAAGCCAGTCACAGATCCTGAGGGATTTTCGCAAATGGAACGGGTGTAGGACGGGTGGCCTAAGACACTTCAGGATGCTTTCAGCATTCACACACAGGAGCGCCGGAACGCATGTAAACGCGTTCCGGCGCACCTGTGTGTGAATGGTAAAGGTGTTCCGAAGTGTCTTAGCCAGCAAAGGCTGGCCAGGGGCGGGGATACGGCTGGCAACGCTGCCTCCCATTGGGTGAGAGCACCCAAGGGGCGGGCAGCGCTGTCAAGCCACTCGCCCCGCTTCGCGCCGGCTGTACGAGGCTTCATCGGGCCCTGTGCAGCTGGCACGAAGATGCCCGGGCCCCCGGGCCCCCATCATGGGGCCCGGGGCAAGGTCCCTATGGGGCAGGACCCCTTCGGAGATCGGAGCTCCTAGATGTAGGCGTCTCCAGCCCACAGATGGGTGAGATCGGGTTCGGGGAGTGGGTGGGGTGGGGGCTTTGGGGAGTGGGGGGATGGGGGGCTGATCTGCGGGGCAGAGGCGGCTAGATTCAGGCGCTCACACCCCATAGATGGGCGAGATCGGGGCACGGGGGACCCTTGGCTGACTGGAGCAACGCGCTCCGGTCGCCCAAGGGGTTCCTCGCCCCCAGCCAGCCCAGCATCGGCCCCCTGCCACCCCGGAAAGGGGCTACAGGAAGCTGATGCTCCCAGGTCCCCAACTCCGGCAGCCGCAATGGGGCCGCCGGGGCCGGGAAGGGCCTAGCTCCCCCCCCCTGCGGAGTGCGATCTCCTTCGTTGCCGGGCTGCGGGAGTGTTCACGCAGTGGCGGTGAGGCTGGCAGATGGCAAGGGGTCCTACGATTCGAATCGTGGGCCCCTTTGCTGTCAACCAGCCTCACCGCAGCTGCTCGATCACTTCCACAGCCCGGCAACGAAGGAGATCAGCCCGACCGCCATCAGCTGCTGGGCCTATTTTCGGCCCATGCTGACGGGGGAGGCGTGCCCGCGGCTGTCAGGGAGAGAAGCCTGCGCGAACGCTTCTCTCCCCGAACGCGTCGGGACGCTTCATACGCGCGGGAATGGATGCAGAGCACTTTAAAGTGCTCTGCATCTGGAACGCGTGGAAGACAGCTCTGGACGTGCCAGGACGCAAACCTGGCTGCGGCAATGCGAATGCCGCGTCCGGGGCTGTCTTCCGCGCGTTCCAAAACCGCGTGTGCGAAAAGGCCTCAGGATAGAACCTGTCTTTTTATTCCATGGCTGATGAGTTTACTCAGTAGCCTTTGATGTGGGACTTTGTCAAAAGACTTCTGAAAGTCCAGATAGACAATGTCTACTGGTTTGTCTTTATTCACGTGTTTGTTGACACTCCCAAATAATTCCAACAAGTTTGTAAGGTGTGATTTACCTTTGCAGAAGCCATGCTGGCTTTTGTTCAGCAATACTTGCTCCTCCATGTGCACAGTAATTTTATCTTTAATGATGGTTTCCATCACCTTACATGGAACTCATGTTAAGGTAACTGGTCTGTAATTGCCTGGATCACCCCTGGATCCTTTTTTGAAGATTCGTGTAACATTTGCTACCCTCCAGTCCTCAGGTATGGAGCCTGATGCTAGGGAAAGGTTATATACTTTTGCTAGAAGGTCGGCAATTTCGCATTTGAGTTCCTTAAGGACTCTTGGATGAATACCATCTGGTCCCGGTGACTTGTTAACATTTAGTTTATTAAGACATGCAAGGACCTCTTCCTTGGTGATTTCTGTCCAGTTTAACTCTTCAGAAAATATGGGCTCAGCTACTGGCATGTATCCTATGTCTTCCTCTGTAAATACGGAGGCAAATAATTTGTTTAGTCTCTCTGCAATCTCCGTGTCTTCTTTAATTATCCCTTTCTGTCCTTTACCATCTAATGGTCCAACTGCTTTCCTGGTTGGATTCCTATTTCTGATATACTTATAGAAGTTCTTGTTATTTCTTTTGATGTTTTTAGCAATGTGCTCCTCAAAATCTTTCTTAGCTTTCCTAAATGTCATCTTGCATTCATTTGTGTTGCCAGTGTCTATGTTCCCTCCTGTTCTCCTCATTCAGACAAGCCTTCCATTTTCTAAATGAACTCTTCTTGTTTTTAATTACTTCATCTACTGCACTTGTGAGCCACATTGGTTTCTTGTTGGACCTAAAAGTCCCCTTTGTTCTTTTAGGTATGCATTCTAGTTGCACTTCCATTATTGTGTTTTTAAGTAGTCTCCATGCATTTTGAAGTCATTGAAGTATTCTAACTTTCCCTTTCAATTTCCTTTTTACTAATTTCCTCATTTTGAGAAGTTTCCCTAATGAAAGTTTAAGGTCTCTGTGTTAGACTTACGCCCTGTATTTAAGTTGAAGGTTATTGCATTGTGGTCACTGTTCCCAATGGATCAGCCACAGTGATGTCCTTTACCAGGTCCTGAGCATTACTTAGTATCAGGTCCAGGGCTGCCTTTCCTCTGGTTGGTTCCATGGCCATTTGCTCCATGGAACAGTCATTTAGCAGGTCTAGGAATTACTTCAGTGCACTTACTTCAGTCATCTTCTTCAGTCTGGATTGCACAGCTCTCTTTTTGCAAATACAGGAAGTGGCCCACTTCTGGAGTTCTTTCCTTTGTTCTCCCAAACTATCCTGGCTGGAAACATCACAGCTGAGGAATGAAAGTTCCCAGTTGCAATGTTGGTATGGTCAAGAGTGGTGGCCGGATATACAGTCATAGCAGTTCTTCAGCACTGGTATGAAGTGAACTATGTTTGTAGTGTTCATCTTGCTACAATTTGTGGTAGGATCCAGCACTGGGCAAATCATGCCAAAGAGTTGCCATCGCAGAACTACATATTGCTGGTGCTACAATCAAAGGTGAAGCATCCGTTGCTGCCTTGGCCTGTCCCACTCCATATGAAACTGAGCCAGAATACTGCTTTTTGCTTTTTGCAGGAGTTCCATACTTTCTTCTTTTTCTTGCTATTCTAGAAAATTTAACCCACTTTTCTGTCCGTCCCACCAAACTAGGCCTGTGTTCTTGTAGGAAAGAGTGGGAGGCAGAGATTCCAGTCATTCTGCTCCACACTCCCCAAGTGTTATAGAACTTTCAAGCAAAATGTGAAAAGCTGCAGTTCCCACAGCACTCAGCCAAAGTGGCCATTGGGAACACGGGGGAGGGGCATAATCCTCCCCCCTCCCCAAATTAACTTTTCTAAGCTTTGGATCCAGAACAGTGATACCAGTCAGCCAAGACACTTACTGCTGCCATTTCATGCACTGGCAGGTATTGGGAGCAAAGATTAGGGGGATCAAAAAAAGCTGTGCAAAGGCTTCTACTAGCAGTTACCCAGGAAACAGTTTTTCTCCCTTCATATACAGATGGAATGTCCCACATCTTTTCCTTGAAACCACGCAAGCACATTTTCTGTACCTAAACGGGAGGGCTGGTTGCACATCTCTGCAACACTTGTAGCCACCTACATCAATGAATTGCCTCCTTTCTGTGCCATCCTTGCACTTGTAGACCAAAGCACTATTTGCTCAGACTTTCACTTTAACAGAAATCAATTCAGTGTTGCTGCCAAAAGGATCTTCTTTGCTTTTCTGATTACTAGCAAGGCCATCTACAGCTGTGGTGTAGCAGGCCATCAAATATTCTTCATCAAATACATATTTGCATGCTGGAACTTTAAAAGTATGTTCCCCTTCGGCACTTTGAAATGCACAGTCACAGAATCCATGAAGCCATATGGACAGTTTGGCTGACGCAGGTTAAAATGTGCCAAATTCGACGGCATACAGTGTGCATGAGAAATGTGGAGGCAGTCCAGTATTCTAATTGTCTGCTTTTGAGATCCAAAGGGTACAAACAGAAAGAAAATCACATCATGACAGCTGTTTCCTTTTCCAGTTCTAATAATTTTATTATTTCTAGTGTCAAACATAGAAACTTTTCCATAGATGTCAAACATCTTTGTGTTCTAATAAGTGAAATCACTTCAGATATGTCCCCAGTTTTAAGAATATTATTTGGATGGAAGGAAGGAAGGAAGGAAGGAAGGAAGGAAGGAAGCAAGGAAGGAAGCAAGCAAGCAAGCAAGCAAGCAAGCAAGCAAGCAAGCAAGCAAGCAAGCAAGGCTTAGCTATAAGTTAATAGGGCCATTGGTCTGAGCACCAAAAAATTCAGGAGTATCCCAAAACTGTCCCAGCATTGGGAAAAGTGGCTTCAGATGGGGAGCAAACAGTGCGAAGAAAGAAATGTAGAGAAAATCAGCATTGTAATGAACATGAATATGCAGCACATTCTGAGCTGTATCATTTGTGTGTTTGTGTACAGATGGGGAGCTAAATAAGAAGCTTGGTGTACATGAATCCCTATCGCTGGCCCTGAAGAAAGGATATATTAAAGATAAGCATCTATCTTTCATTTCTCAGCTTCTCATTTCTTTAATCTAAATTTAATCCGTTGACCCATTTCCACTTGAATTTGCCATTTTTGTAAGCCCATCTGACTTAACTGTAGATAAGAATTGAAACAAATGAGGTCAAATCATAAATACACAAAAGTCCTAAATGTAAATATATTAAAGAACAAAACAATATATAGCTGCACATTCACCTAATATATCCAGATATCCACAGATAACAAGAAATAGCTACTTGTGGCCTATTTGCACTTATACCCGTAGCATGCAATTAAGACAGCTCTGGGAAAGACCATTCACTCTAGCGGGAGTCCATTTCTGGCCAGAAGCATCCCGGCCTGTCCCAGAGCTGCCTAACTGCATCCAGGGTGTGGAGCACAAAATTGTGCATGTACCAGCCTTAGAGCAAAAAGGCCCCTGGTTCCTGGTTGGACTTAGGGCCTTTCTATACCTAAAGGTCTCAGAGCCTAGTACAACATTATTCAAATATAAATATGAACATACTTTTGATATAGATTACAAATGCTCAAAGTCCTCTTTGGAGCATCTTCTGTCTGCATGCATTATGCCGCTGCTACTTCAAATTTACCTACTGCGGAATGATCAACACTCTCTCTTCAGTTTCAGGTAAATTTGAATGTTCCCGTCAGTCCAGACAGGATGGTGAGGACATCGGATGAGAGCTGAGCCTGCATCTCAGTTCCCATTGGCTGCCCCATCCCACATGATGCGCACCTCACTGTGTGCGCCACTGAGGTATCACAGCTGCTGAGGAGAAAGCTGCGGGGAGGGTGCTCCAATCCAGATGGCAAGTCATGGCTTCACAGCAGGTAAGCTGCACATTTTCTTATGTGAGTTTTATTCTTCTAATCTGGAAGCTGCCCAAGGTGGCACTATTCCAGACTAAGCCATGCTATGATCTGAGCCTCATGTGATCCAGACCTAGATCACATCAAGCAAAGTGGAGAAAGGCTGTATCTAAACTATGAACTACTGTATCTCATACTGAATTTCATTCCATGTGGGGAGTTACTATTTACTCTGTTTCCCAATCATGTTAACTAATGATTGAAAAATTATGTTACCTTTGTTACTAAGTATAGTCCAGGGGTAGGCAAACCGCGGCTCGGGAGCCACATGCGGCTCTTTGGCCCCTTGAGTGTGGCTCTTCCAGCTTAGGAGTACCCTAATTAAGTTAATAACAATGTACCTACCTATATAGTTTAAGTGTACAAAATTTGGCTCTCAAAAGAAATTTCAATCATTGTACTGTTGATATTTGGCTCTTTTGACTAATGAGTTTGCCGACCACTGGTATAGTCAATATGGCATTTTTTAAAAGTCACCCTTTAAAAATCCTTATACATTTAATTTTGCGTTTTTGGACATTATAAGCAATTTCTCCTAATAAACTGTAATTCACTCTTACATGTTATTTTCACTAACAGACATATGCTTAGACCTTGACCTAAGTCCTTCCTTTAAATATATTTGCCTCAGAGATTTATATTGAAAAAAAAATCCATAAATCCAATTTAAAAGTGTATCAGTTTGTGTACTGGATTAGGAGTAATGATGTTAAATTCTATTTCACACGTTTCTCATATTAGGAGTCTAAGGTTTGGTTCGCCTTATTTCTACATCAGTTTGCATATTTTTCTTACACGTCTACTGCCCTTTTCTTGTTTAAAAGCCATGTATTAAAATGTTCACACATTTTTGTACAGAATTTAGGGTGTTTTTCCACTGTCACTAGAAGTACCCATTAATGGGTACAAAAATGCCATTACGTACCCATTAATGGGTACTTTTAGTGACAGTGGAAAAACACCCTTAGTTTAGTGTGCATTTTATTGTAAGTAATTTCCTCTAAAATAACACAGATAATATATGCTAATTTTGCTAAGAAATATATTAGATGCATATCTTTCAATAAAATATGCCTTTCTACAAATATTTTTTTTATTGGACAGCCACAGTGAAAAATTCAAAGCTGAGTGAATGTGTAAGAGTGATTCTGCACTTGGTGATATACCAGACTAGCCAGGAAGTCTTCTATTGACTGTAATCTAATTCAGATTTCAGGTAGTAAATGTTCTTCTCATGTTTAGGTCTAAGCTATATTATCTTTTACTTTTCTTAGACATAGGATCTGTTTAAATATTTTGTTATATTGTTATATTTGTTTCAGTGTTTGCCATTTCTGGAACCATATGCACCCCAATTTTAAAACAATCAATAAAAAAAGAAAGAAAATGCTTTCTGATTAGCCATGGTTCAGGTTTATCTCCTAAGTATAATTTATTGGTGCTCATTTTCTTAAAGAGTGGATTCAATTAGTAAAACACACTGTACTTTCAAAAAAATTTAATCAGATCAAACAAAACTCTTTTAATTAGAAGCAAACATTCAAAGAAAAGCTGCTTTTCAAATTGCTAGAAACCCCTTTAAGAAAAAAGCATCCAGCTTCCTCTGCTTCTTTTTGCCATATATACATCAGTCACAAACAGTGAAAAATAGTTTACTGGTCAGAAAAGATCCACTAGATTTCTCTGCCCACAAATGGGGTTTAAAATTTTGAGGCTCCATTTGCACTCACTAGTTTTCTACTGAGAAAAGTCAAGAACAGCTAATGGACAGATTAGAAGTCTTCATTATTCCCTGGACCCTCCTAAGTTCTATGAAGAGCAGATGGTCCTTGTTAACACAGTGTTCATCATCTGTCTCTCAGCCAACTAACATTATTGAGACTTTCCGGAAATCATAACCCAAATCAAAATGTGCCACATGTTATTTCTTTTTGCATCATCCCAGCCCTCCCCGCTGCTAATGTTTCCAAGCATTTTGTGGGGTCCAATGCCTTTCCCTATTTGAGGCTAAAATACTCATTGTAAACAAAAGCCTGAATTTTTCGTTAAGGGAGATTCACTGCAAGTCATGCAAAACGGAAATTGTTGGAGACCTGTGTTTTTGAGCCATCACAGAGCTGTGATGCATAGATGACAAGGTTCAAAAAGATGATGTTTAGAGTCAGACAGGAGTCAGGTGGGAATGGAACAGTAATTTATTTAAAAAGATGTTGCCACAACCTTTGTGTTTCCCAGTTAGTGTAATGAGTAGAAGGATTTTTTATTTCCCTTTTGGCACCAACAGGAGAACCATGAGATGCCAAGAGTCTGCACACATGACAGCTTCTGCCACTTGATATGCCCAGCCGGCTGGCGAGGATGTGACTTTGGACAATCAGTGCGCAAACCTGGACTCCATGGCAAATGGTGCTGAAATTGGAGAACGGAGCAGCAGGAGTGTTTGCTGTCACTGAAACACATTGTTCCAATTTGTGGTCATCTTAACTGAGAGGAGCTTTGTTGAGTTAGCCACAAGGACCGTGAATCACCCATGTTGAAAATAATTGAATGGACTGAAAAAACAACAACAAAACAACCAGCCAAAGAGAGAAAGCTGAAGGAATGGTTTCAGGGGAGAGGATAAAGTCTTATGGTGGTGTTCAGTGGTCTTATGGTAGAGTGAAAATACTGTGTTTTGATAACATAATGCCTGGAAACCAAAGAGTACTCTTTCATCTAATAGTGGCACAATAGTGGAGCTCACCAACAGAACAGGGGAAATTATGTCCTCCAAATTCAGACATTGTTGTGATGCAACTGAATCAGGACCAATGCTGGAGTCTGTTCTCATTGTCATGTCATTGACTCCATCTATATGAGCTTCATCTGGATGAACCTCACCTGCCTTTGTATTGTCTCAGATGTGGAAGGACAGTGGGTAAAGACATGAAGCTATCCAGAGGTGTTTTCGCACACGGGGTTTTCGAACGCGTGCAAGACAGCCTCGAACGCGGCATACGCATTGCCGCAGCGGGGCTTGCGCTCCGATGTGTCCGGAGCTGTCTTGCGCGCGTTCGAGATGTAGAGCACTTTAAAGTGCTCTACATCCGTTCCCGTGCGGACGAAGCGCCCGCAGCCGTTCAGGGAGAGAAGCATTCGCTCATGTTTCTTTCTCCCTGACAGCTGTGGGCTCGCCTCCCCCGCCGGCGCTGGCTGACAATCAGCTGATTGCCTGCCTTGCTGACTGCGGGAGCCTTGGCAGCCGTCTCCCCGCCCCTTGCCGGCGTTTGCCAGCTAAGGCACTTCAGAATGAAGTGTCCTGAAGTGTCTTAGGCTTCCCGTCCTACACCCGTTCCAAATGGAACAAGTGTAGTGCGAAAATGCCTCAGGTCTGGCCGTTGGTGGAGCAGCAGCAGTGGGCTGCCTTCACATCTGTTGCTGTTCCTGGCTGTGCTATAGGCCGTTTCCTGTGTTCAAGCAAAAGTACAAGATGGATGCTAATGATAACAAACAGCAGACTAGATAGGTCCACTGTTCCTGGCGGTGGTAAGCAGCACCATGGCTGCTAAGAAAAAGGGCGTAACTTTATACATCACTCTAGAACATGCTTAGGACTCACACCCTGTGAACATATTAACTCAGCCAGCAAGTAACTGCAATAAATCATTATATTCGTATTGTTTTGTCCTCACCTCTCTGCCAAAGAACCCTGGGCAGGCGATGACAAATTTAACTGTAACTGTATGGAAAACATTTGCTGCTGAATATTGTCTGTAACCATTTATGTACAATATTCAGAGATGCAATCATACAATATAACAGAGCAACAAATGTTTCCCTGGCCAAACACAGCTATACTATCTCATATCACAGTCTCAGGGTGATTAACAAAGCAGGTTAAAACAATATTTAAAAAATAACTGAAAAAAAGAGAGATGCAAATATAGGAAGTAAAACAAACGTATTTTCACTAGGTGCTAGAAACCAATTCACTGTTGATGTCTGGTATACCTCTGTAGGGAAACTGTTTCAAATCTAGGAGATCCACTACTGAGAACATTTTCCTCTTGGGCTCCAGCTCATGAACCTCTTCAGGTGACAGAATGACAAGGAGAATCTCATGAGAAGATCTCAAACAGAAAAGAAAGGCCACTTTCCAAATCCTGCTAAAAGCCACCTTGGAAAATGTCTAGATTCCTTCCAAAAGGTACTACTGCACACAAAACACCAAACTTTGCCTTTCAACATCTGGATGTCTGGATGACCACTGTATGCGTGAGGGGACAACAGTCTTTTCTGAAGGAGAGAGTTGCTGCTTTCTGGCAAGCCTGATAGATGTGGTTTATTGAGACTACCTACATTGATCTCAAGTTCTCCTGGGTTAAAGCTACTTGTTGAATTGGAACTCTGTGGTGGATTTCCTGCCTCACTGTGGGCTTGTGAACAATGTTGGCACTTGGGGTACTGTAAGAGTTTCTGAGAGGAAAGCAGAGTGATCTAATGGTCCAAGAGCTAGCCCAGCATGGAGCAGAAGCTAGGAATCCAAGCTAGACTGTAATATTTAGGAAAGTCCTTGCTCTAGCTGTCGGCATTAAATGCCTCTCGTGGTTTTAACAAAGCACTTCGCTTTTCAGTTCTGCTTGTGATCTCACCTTTTCAAACATTGATACCAATATGAAATTACCAGATATAAAAGAGCAGCGCACATCTGGAAGCAATTTGTGCATTATTCAACAAAGCATAGGCATGGTTCTTTAAAGGGCATAGCGGTAGTCCAAATGATATTTCACAAGATCTGACATGCTGCGGCACCTAAGTGAGTTAGGTTACAAAGTTACAGCAATAATCAAATTTTAAAACTTACACTAAAAGCTCCAGTTGTTGTGATGTAAAACTGAAAGACTTAACCCCAAACATTCAAAACAAATTCAAGAGGCCTGGTGATGGGTCTCCACTTACTTGGCAAGTGCATTGCAGCCTTGTGGTGAAAGGGCTGCAATTATCTGCCAGAAAAGATGCCTCCACGTCTCCATTTGAAAGCATGATGGTGACATTTCCAGCAGCAGGCAGAAGAGCTTCTGGTAAGCGTGAGAAATAACACTCAGGCTCAATTCCCACTAGGACTGTTTTGAGTGTTCAAGATGGTTTCAGACCACTCTGTCTAAACTATTGACATTTAAAAATGGTTTGGATCCTCTTTGTTGCCATTACCAATCCATTTCAGGGTTTTTTTGATGAGTATTTGGCTCTAAAACGGAATAAACAATACACCTGGTTTTTCAGATGTTTCCCCATTTTTGCAGTTAAAATGCTTTATTTTTATTCCTTTGGGAACGCTACAGCAGATTGGGGCAAATTTGTCATGAAGTGGGTGGGATTTCTCCTTGCAATACAGTCCTTAGCCAGATTTTTAACGTGCTAGGAAGCCTAAAGCCTTTTTCCATCCCCTCTCAGAGCACTTCACAGTTTTGTTTTTGATTAATAAGTAACCATTCAGAACACTTTCATTTGCCACCCACACAGAATGGTAACAAAGTTACTGCTCACTCACTGCAGATGAGGAACCTGCCTGTTTAGTATTCCACCCAGCAGAGTTCATGCTGACTCTCAGCCGGCTGTCTCTCTCCTTCTCCTGGATTGAAATGCAGGAATTATCTGTGCGTATGTCTGTGTTTTTGTGTCTTTGAGGTTAGGGCTGGCTGGCTGTTGCTTTTGTTATTTGGGTTGTGTTTGTTAACAGGCAGGGCTGAGGATTTTGTGAAACATGTAAATAGTGTTTAGTCTGTGGAATCAAACAGGGGCAGCAAAAGCAGGAGGGAGAGGGGTGAGATTCCTCACATCATCGAATCAAAGCCAATGGGGAGAGAGGATAGGAAAACGCTATTTTGGAAGTGTTTGAAGTGTGGGGTCGACGGCAATTGCCAGATGCACGTTTGCTTAGTTTTAAAGCATTTTAAAAAGCATTTTAAATAGTGTTTTATAAAGTGTTTTATTCCATGAGTGGGAGTTCACCCTCAGTAAAAATGGCTCCTCCAGCAGTGCTTGGAAATGGGACGGTGCAATAGCAAAATTGCTTATTGGGTGCCTTAAGGAGTAAGTGAAGACTTGGGCTGAGTAATAGGTATAGGTTTTAGGTAGGTAAAGAGTAATATAGGATATGAGTCCCTGTAGACTTAGACCCTTTCCACACTACATATAGCACAAATTATTTTGTATGGGCCATGCTGGAGTGGGCTACCAGGAACCCTACCCTCTTGCAGTATTCATACCTGGAAGAGAGGATGAATGCTGTATCCAGGAGCTTATCAGCTCCTCTTGCTCCAGCTGTGGACAACCTTTTACTTGTCCACAACTATGGAAGATCAGGGCAGCTAGAGAGAGCTCCAGGGTGGTGACAGAGGCTCACAGCATGGAGGGACCTTCCCTGGAGTGTCCAGAAACACTCCCTTCAGGAAGGTGCAAACAGGCCTTTAGTTACTCTCCTCTAAACCTTCTTCAGCTATGCTACATCATGTTTTGAGATATGGCGAGTTCTAATATGCACACATTATTCCAGTTACAGTCATCCCATTGCTTTTTATAAGGGTGTTATAATATTAGCACCTCTGTTTTCAAAATCATTTTATTTTCCATTTCCATTTTTATTTATATACCGCCTTTCCAAAAATAAATTTCTGCCCAAGGCGGTTTACAACAAATGGAAAAAACATATAATATAAACACAATTAAAAAAAAAAGGCAAATAAATATAGTTAGTCAAATAAATCCATGTCAAAAATACATTGTACATTATAATAAATAATACATCGTATAATAATAACAACAATAGTAGTTTTAAAAACCCAAAATAACAGTCATTGTTTGCAACACTGACGCCAGCGAGAGCGGAACTTAAATAGGTGACTCAGCCCCACGCCCTTTTTGGCTCAAGTGTGTGATACGCTGAGAAAAACAGTCTCTTTTGAGTCTTCGTGCCCATTTTGCAAAGAGGCAGCTGTGTCATCTTGATTTTCTGGCGTGTTCTTTTCCAAAGTGTTATCAGGATTGAAGCAACAATTATTTTGAGCTATCTTGGGACATTTTTCAGGAGAGCACTTGCTTGCTGGAGGCTTCCTTGTGCCGGGTCTCCCTTTCCCTCCCACAACACAACGACAACCTCCCACAACAACCACACCCTCACCACCAGAGAGCTAGTGTAAAACAACCACCCTCACGCACACCCCCACACATTCACACGCATGCACAGACACACATACACACATGCATACAGACACAAGGTTTAAAACAATATTAAACAGTGAAAAGAATGTAAAGACAGTGCTATTTTTTAAAAAGGCACACATATGCTCATGTATACCATCTTTCCTCTCCTCTTCCTGTTGTTCTTAAGAAGTTGCAGGGGAGGGAGGTGCCTGGGCACTAGCAGCCTTCACTTGCTAGTAGCCTTTTAAAAATAGTTGATGGCCACTATTTTGGCCCACTGTGTAGTAAGATTCCAAGATTTTTTTTTCCTAATCAGTCACAGTCAACTTTGATCCTATTATAGCACATGAGCATTTTTAGTTCTCACTGAATGGAATCCTCCACTTTAATGCCCAGTCTCCCAATATACAGAAATCTCTTAGAACCCTTTTTGGTTTTGCCACTCTGAACAATCTGGTATCATCAATTAACATGGCTATTCCACTGGTCCCGCTTGACTCCAGATTATTAATATATTAAATGGTCCAATCCAAGAACACAACCTTGGGGAATCTCAGGCCCTTTCTGTACGCATTTGTATATGAAAGCTTTGCATGCGATACATGCAGAAGCAGAGATCAGGGTCTCCTCTAACCTTTACCATAACAAAATGCTGCTTGGTTTGTGAACACATAAAATACAAAAGTAATCCCATAATGCTCACCTCCACTAATCATAGCTATGTGGAATACCCTAAACATCCTAAGCACACATGACTTTTATATGAGAACCAGACATCTCCTGTCCTAGGAAATAGTGTTTAGCATGCCTAAATGCTGTTTTCAGTTAATCATATCCTTATTAATAGTTCTTCTTTGTCATTGTTTATTTCTGTAAATGGCTTTTAAAAGGATGCAGGTTCAGCCAATTGCAGGTTTGCAGGACATATGGAACTAATTTCCTAGGTATTATCCATATGCTCATTGCTTTTGGTTTTAATTTTTTTTTTAAAGATAATAATCCACACACACAAACAACCCTACTCAGGGCACAATCCCAAGTCTACACAAAGGGAAAACCTTATGATAAATTTGCATCTGCTTGCTTTAAAGCTTGAATTGACATGCTTTGCTTTCTTTTGCATTTAATTCTAACTTTGGCAGACTCTTTCTCACATTTCAGACACATACAAGTATTTTCCCTTTCATTTTGATTAAATGTTCTCTTTGATAAAACATTTAGGCCTAACAGTATGAGGCACAGCATCCTTTTGGAATATGAGGCACAGCATCATTCTGGTGCAGAACAGAAAATACAACATTTTCTGTTCCTCTGAAGAACAAGACAAAAAAATGGAGCTCTGGCAGGGGCTTTCCAGAAGGTACTGTAGCATGTGGATGGCAGGTCCCTACTCTGGGATATAATCAAGAATAATGCAAGAGTAGAAAGGGCCACAGAATTCAATCCCTGCCTCCATGCACTAGCACGGTGATGGCCAACCTATGACACGCGTGTCACAGGTGACACACCAAGCCCTTTTGGGTGACACACCTGGTCATCCTGGCACCTGGGCGTGTAGTGCTTGTTTGTTCTTGAAGTGTACGAAATGCCAACTTTCAATTGAAGATTTAGCAACAAAAGTCACTAATGTAAAGAATTATTTGTTTTTGCTTTTAATAAACTACATATATCAAAAATATAACTTTTTTACTAGAGCTACAAATATCACAAAATTATGGACATTTCTAGATGTGACACAGCACCCGAGTTAAGCTAGGTTTTCTTGCGAATTTTGACACACCAAACTCAAAAGGTTCACCATCACTGCACTAGCAACTCTAGCAGGATGCTATTGAAATTCTTTCCACACTCATTCCATGAGGGAGATCTATGACCTCCCTAGATCATTGCTTCTACTCTTGAAGTACTCTTAGGGCGAATCCCCACAGCAAGCTTATTTCACTTTCACTAAACCGAAATAATAGAACCGGATGCAAACGCGAATTTGGCTGTTCCCATTACTTTTAACTTAATCGCGTTCAATCCGGATTCTGAGGATTGTACGTGGCGTATGTGACACAAGGGGGGACTCAAGTGGTACTTTTAAAAGCTACTTTTCGAGTCTGCCCTGCCCTCTTCCTCCTGGCATGGACGCGCCACCCATAAGGGACCCCTTCACCGAGCCTAACTGGGTTGCTGGGTGGCTGCCACTTGCCTGGATGGAGGAAAAATGGCAGCAGGCAGCCAGCCAGCAATTCTTTCCCCTCGTCTCCCCATTGCTCAGGGCACACAGCGGCAGCGGCAACTAAAGCCCCTTTGCTTTAAACATTCACATTCCTCCCTTTCCCTTTCTAAAGTCAGAACTCCAAAGAGCTAGAATTGCGCAAAATTGCAACATTGTTATCAGGTTGAAGTGGTTCCATAGCTACAATGTAGCGCTGCTGTTAAGGGTGGATTTTTAACACTGAAATCACTGTCTTTGGAAGCAAGCTATTGGGAGAGGGAAACCCTAAATATGGATTCTCATCTCTTAAAATGGTACTGTCCACACAGTAAAAAATGTAAAACGTTTCAAGCACACGATCCGGAGTGAGACCTATTGAAATCAGGACTGAGATTCACCACGCTTTGGGGTGGTTTAACATGGGAAAAGTGTGTTAAGCCAAACTGCCGTGCGGACTCCAAGGATTGAAAACGTTTTGAATCCGAGATAAGGTTGCCGTGAAGACACGACCTTACTAAAACAAAATCTTTTGGCTGTTCAAATGAAATCTGCTTTGCTTTAACATGTTAACTACATGTTCCATGTTCTGAGATGATACAGAACAGGAAATGGTCCTCTACTTGGAGATGCCCTTTGAGATAGATGAAGGACACTACCACATTCCTCCCATAGGCCTCTCAAAGCTGAGCATGTCTAGGTGACAATCCACATTTACAGCAGCAGGCACCTTAGGAAGCCTGAGAGACACCTGAGCACCCAGTGCCACAGAGAACTCCGAGGAGGGTGCTGGAAGGCCTACAAGTGTCCTCTGACTGGAGTGAGTAAAACCTGCTCTCACTGTTGCCATCATGTCAACATATAGCAGAAGCAAGGACAATCTATGCATCTTCTCTATTTTCCCAGTTCATGGAAAAACATTCATCTCTGGAGTTGAGTTGTCAGCTCCCAAGATAGTGAGGGCTGAGACTCAGGACATGTTGATGTCTCATGCCCCACCTCAGGGCTGTGAGCAAATATCCCACCCCTTGGAGCACCTTACACTGCTGAGATACAGATACGGTCTAGGTCTCTCAGGCCTTTTCTGCACTGGTCCTTATTCTGGATTATATCCCAAAATAGGAACCTGCCATCGCATGCTGGTGACCTACAGAAGTCTGCCCTAGCATGCAGATAGCAGGCCCCTGGAATATAATCTGGAATAAGGTCTAGTGCAGAAAGGACCTCAACTGCTTCTTGTACAACACAGACACTTAATCTGTATTAATGGTCTGTGTAGTATACTTTTAGGCATCGTAGAACTTCATGTTAGTGTGGAACTATGAGGCCATGCCCCCACTGATCTACTCTGTCTAAATGAGACAGAGAGAGATCTAGATTAAAGAGGGCCTTAATTCAGATCTCTGGTAGTACTGTTTAATTGGTATTACCAGAGGGACCATCACCCCTGATCAGAAACATGTGCAAAAGGCACATCTTAGAATTCTAGAACTACCAGGGGCTGTTTTTCAGTGGTGCACCATAGCCAGTGGTGCAAGTAAGTTCAGAAAGGGCCAAATTTATTTCCAATCTTCACAATCCTTCTTTGAGCCTTTACAGTTTATTTGAACCCTTTTAATAGTGTGTACTCAATACAATACCCAATGCTGGCTAGCATCAATTACAGAGGATTTACTGCATCCTGTATTCTGGAGTTTATACTTCTATCAAGTTTAATTTGCTTTTTTGTTTGTTTGTAGTGTACTAAAATTCCAAGATCTATTTATGTACACCGTTGTCAAAGAATGCATCCCACATCTGCCGCACCTATTTCCAGCACACACACACACACACCAGAAATGTTCCCATTTGTGATTCATTCCCATAATGGAAGTTGGCAAAATGGAAACCTTTCATTAGGAACTCCAGCTAAGTGTGAACCAAGAAGTAGATTTGCACAAAACAGTTTCAGAACAGTGTGATCAGTCTGAATAACGTGCCCAAAAATTGTACAAAAGCCATAAATGCCTCATGAATGCTGCACACAGTTTGAATAGTTTGCACACAAAATGAGCTAAGCACAAAATATATATGCATATAAAAAGACCCATATGCTGCTCATATAACACCATAGATGAAAAATTGCAACTGAGGAGTTGCCACATAAGCATTTACAATAACCAATATTAAAATTAATGAATGCATAATCCACATGGAATTTAATCCATGAGCTGAATGGAATGTTCTAATGGTTTCATTCTACAGACAATCTGTAACTATATTGTTGATCAGCTTATCTACATGAATCTAAAATAATAAACAGCTGTTTTAGAACTGTTAAACAAATCAAAGTGTATAGCATTTGGAGCACATTATTGTAAAGGAAGGAATCTTATTAATAAATGGCAGGCTGATTGATGTTTTATTGAAGCATGTTATTTTCATAATTCAGAATGGACTCTTGTCAGGAACTCACATAGTAATATTTCTACAGGATTAGTTAAATAGGCTCCATATCCAGACGTATATATTGAGTTTTACACAAATCAGCTGTGAAGAACTCTTCTTACAGAAATACATAATATCATTTACGCCCTGAACATTCTCACCACCATCAGAAAAAAGAGATTTTATTGTTTGCTTTTTTTTTTTTGCAAGATGAGAAGAGTGTTATGAGCTGGCAGCTTAGGTTATGGAAGCTCTGAGGTTGAATGTTAGTTTATCATCCTCTAAGAACTCTCTCGTTCCCTAAAAATGCTTTTGGGTGTTTCTGCATTGAGCGCCAAAAAACGGATCTAAAAAGATTTGTTTTTCGGCAATCCATACTCCCCCCGATCCGTCACTATTTGTGACAGATTGGAGGGAACCTCACACATCCACACACCCACGAGGAGGATGGATTCCGGAGGACAGATTGGAGTGGGCGCTGTGTGGACACACCAGCACCCTTTCCAAATTTCCTCCAGCTCACGTGCCACCAACGCCTCCCCCAGAGCCGTGGGACTGGAGCATGGAGCTGCCAGTCACTGCATTTCCAATGGCGTCTGGTGCATGGGGGAAGGGCTTTTGAAGCAGGCAGTCCTGCTTCTCCCCTTCCCAAAATGGTGGGTGGAGGGAATTTGTCTCTTCCCCTGGCCATGTGCGGAAGTGCCCTGCTTCTGCACACATCCAGGGGGAAGTGATGGATGTGAAGACCTGTGTTTTAAATGTGTTCTATGTGGGGGTTAAACCAGTTTCCCAGTCAATGTGGAAACACCCTTTCTTATAATCTCTGGCTCTGCCTGATTCTGTGATCCTTCCTCAGCCTTCCTGTCCAGTCAATGCTGGAGCAAGAAAGAGGAAAAGAAAGCTAAACATCTGTTTATCTCTCTTTCTTACCTGTGTCCAGCAGCAAGATTTGTGGGGGGGGGGGCTTTGGGGGAGTGAGTGGGGGAAAGGGGAAGGATATCAACCCAGCAATAATTAACACAAATATATTTATTTTCCTCAGTGGAAAGGGGTGTGTTCAGCAACATCTAAAAGAGGAAGCCAGCTGGCATTATGAATCCTATGTTATAGCTAGCTGTCAAAATAAAGAATCTGCTTTTAATCTTTATATCTATTGATTTATAATACCATACAATAGGATCTGAGCATATGCATTAATATACAAATATTACTTATACATTTCAACATATAGTACCTCACCCTCTCTCCCTCCCTCCCTCCCTTTTTAGAGGGTCTACCACCTGTCCTATAACGGACCTACCTTGTTATTAATTGGCCTCATTCACTCCTGTCCATTTTTCCTCATATCTTGTGCCTTTTTAGATCGTAAACAGGAACAAGTCTGGCATGTATTGTAAGCCTCTCTGAAAATCTTTTTATGCTTAAGGGTGGCATATAAATAAACCAAATAAATAGATTTATATTGCAACTAAATTTGTTTCTCCTCTTCATTCCTCCTTCACCTGCTCTCAAATCCCAGCAAATGCCCTTAGTGGCATCCTGCCTGTCTCCCCAGCATGGAGGAAGTACCTAGGCATCTATTCTAGTAGCCATTGATACACCTGTCATCCAGAATTTTGTCTAACCCGTTCTTAAAGCTATCTAGGCTGGTTACTACGTCTTCTGTTACATCTTCTGCCGTTATCTTTACCACTTGAGGTTCAGGTGTCAGTAGTGGTCAGGAGTTCCTGCTTTCAGTTCATGCTAGTCTGCCACTTGTGGTCTGCTGGATTGAGAGAGTCTAGCCACAATAATACACAAGTGGTTGTAAACTACTGCCATAAGAACCACCCAAATCATGATGCAATTAGCCCACAGCAGCTCCGACACCTGATGCAATTGGCCCACATCCCCATCAAACACAGAATTCTAGTAGTGCAGGTGAGATGCTCTCAAAGGCAATGCAAAGACACCTTCACTGCAGATGAGAGGTGTCCTCGCAGGCACTGCAAAGATACTGTCGCCATCAGTGTAGACACTGTTGTGGAAGTGCCACAAAGGTGTCTTTGCAGTCACGTTGAAACTGTGCATGTCACTCAACACCACATCCACGTTGTTCCTAGATCCATTCTTCATGCAGATGCCCCTTCTTTGATCTGGATCAGAGAATGCCAGCACAGATGTAGACCACATTTATCCAGTCTACTACTGATCCAGATTAGTGAGCCCTTAGCACAGTTCTGATCCAGATTTACACTAATCCCATGCACATGATGTGATCTTAGAAGCTTCTAGATCTGGATTAACAAGTAAGTGCAGAAAGGCCTTTTGAGGCTTCCTGCATTGTTGTGATCTGGCTTCATGACCTAAATCTGAGGGCTCTGAGAAGCAAGGGGGAGCAGCCAGGTAGCTGCTCCAATGTGAGCAAGAGCTAAGGAGCTGCTTAGATTATTTGCCGGGTGTTATGATAGGTATTTCTGAGCTCCTGACTGGCCCAGGTCCTGGGACTCAAACCACATGTTAATGGCTGACCCGTTGGGCAAGAAAAATGGGGAAGGGTAAATGAGAGGCTGGATACAGAAGTTATAGTAGGAAAAAGACCATGAGTTTAATTTTCCTGGGCTTAAATCCAGCAGTAAAAAAGGGCTGTGGGGGAAATGACATGGGAACAAATCCAGAGAGGTGATTGGAGGAGCTGGGGCTGTTCTGTCCAGGGATCCTGTCGAGGTCACATCCTGTGTGAGAAGGGATCTCTGACTGCACGTGGCTAAAGACTCCATGCTTATGGGAGTAGCAGTGCCCTCTGGACAGACCCAAGCACACCTTGCAGTTGAACCCAACACTGATCCGGCCATCCATGTTATGCCCAGCATCGTTGTGGCAACAGATGAGGTGGCCATCCAGCTGCAGAACAAACCTGCCCTTCCTCCAGCACCACAGAACCAAGCTCTGCCCCCAGAGCCAGGTGCACCTCAAGAAGTCCACAGTCTCCACTCCTGAAGCTTGCCTCACAGAACTCGGGCATCCCAGCCACACCCTCCTGGATGAGCTGCACTGCTGAGTGCCGCCACCACAAAGCAGCAGTAGCAGCAGTCCCATGGGTCAATGGGGGAAACGGCCATTGCTCATGGCCGGGACAGCACAGAGGGCCACGCACCTGGGCCAGGTGAGGCGGGGTCCAGGGGAGTAATTTAGAGATTACTACACTGCACTTTCCACTCTGTATTCCAAACCACTGGTTCAAACCAAAGAAAGATGTGATCTGGAATGGAACCACCTGTGTGATAGTGGTGGTCCAGACCAGCCTCCACCCCAGTTCCAAGCACCCTGAAGGTCTAGAAACAAAAGTTCCTAGACTTGGAGATACCAGGAGACACACTTTGATGGCACACTTGTGCACTGCAGAAATTGGTTCTCTGCTAGTCCAGAGCATAGAGTTGCCTTCTGCACACCTCATTGTTTTAGACCAGGGTTTACTGGTTCACTAGTCGGCCTGTTTAAACAGGTCTACTGGTGATCCAAATCAGGGCCTACCTGATCAGATGGAGCATACCAGGTGGGGGTGGCAAGGCCTCACACATCCACACTAATATTTAGACTGTTGAGGCCCAGAAGAGGATTATGAGGACATTACATTACAGTAAGTGCAGAGGGGGCTTAGATCTCATAGTTGAAAATGTTATATGAAAACATGCAGATAAAATATGGCAAGTTTGTTTTCCTTACTGTCACCCCTAAAGTTTATTTTCCTGCCTTATGTCAACTATATATGAGATAAACAGCATAGCCATAAAAGTGTGCCCATTTCTTTTGCTTGCAATCCTGAATTTATTTAATTTTTACTTAACAGATTTTCTATTTCAAAAGCTTCCCTCTGTGATCTCCAAATTCCTTATGAGCCTCCTAAACTTCAAAAACAAACTAGGAGATAAGATAATAATACTTCAAGGGATATAGGTTTAGATTTAATTATTGCAACTACAACAACCTGAAGTGAAGTTAAACAAATTCAGTGCTTTCTCACTCAGTACTTTAAAAGATGAACCCAATCATACATTATCTATCTGTCTGTCTGTCTCTCACCCTATATCTGAAGGTCTCCAGGAGAGTAACAACATCTAAAATCAAGCATCATTAAAACAATAACAGTATGTATGTATACATGGCATAGCACAGCATATTCAAATATTTGCAAGGGTTCTGTTGTGGAAAACCCTTACAGATGTGAAGACTGAGTTATCTGTCCACATTCTAGCAAGCAATTTTGAATTAGTTTCTATACAAAGCTGTGGTCCTTTTGTTCAGCACTAGTTTATTTAAAGGAGTGGAGTGAGTGGATCCCTGCCACAGTTGTCCCATAAAAAAAACATCCAAGGAGAACAGTGTTCACATGTTCTGGGCACTCGTTGGACCAGCATCCTTACAAAAGGGGTGGCAAGCACCACTGGACTCATTCTTTGCATAAGGAGTGAAAAGTGTCTCAGTCACAGAGTTTAAGCCAGGAAGATTCCTGAGATCATCTATAGAGGTCTTTTTGTAGATCCCATGGAAACAGAATGCCACCTTATGATTGCTCACAATGGCACTGGGCTGTAAGTGTGGATGCCTCTTGAAGTACACAAAGGAGGGTATTCCAAAGGGAAGGAGCTCCCAACATTATTTATTTATTTATTTATTTATTTATTTGTTTACATTTCTATCCCGCCCCATACCCTAAGGTCTCTGGGCGGGTAACAGCCAATTAATCACAAAATACACATTAAAAATGAAAAGTAAATTAAAAACAATATAGACATAAAATATAGATTAAAAACACTTAAAAGTTCAGTAAATTTAGAACAGTACATTCCCTATTGTTCCCATGAGTTCTCATCTTGTTTGTAGTGCCTGTGATTAGGGAAGGAAGAGAATATAATCATCTCGTCTTAGCCAAAGGCCAGGGTAAAGAGGTGGGTCTTTACCGCCTTCCTAAATATCTGTAAGGAAGGGGCATGACGCACCTCAAGAGGGAGGCTATTCCATAATTTGGGAGCTATTGCTGAAAAGGCCCTTACCTGGGTGCCCACCAGTCTCACTAATGAGGGTGGTGGGATGACCAGGAGGGCTTCATCACTTGATCTTAAGGCACGGGCAGGTCGATATGGGAGAAGGCGCTCCTTTAGATATTTGGGGCCCAAGTCATTTAGGGCCTTATAAGTCAGAGTTAACACCTTGAATTGGGCTCGGTAGTGAATTGGTAGCCAGTGCAGCGCTTTTAAAACCGGCGTGATGTGCCTCCGGCTAGCTGTTCCGGTCAACACTCTTGCAGCTGCGTTCTGCACTAGCTGTAACTTCCGAACCGTCTTCAAGGGCAGCCCCATGTAGAGAGCATTACAGTAGTCCAATCTAGAGGTTACCAGAGCATGGATAACTGTGGCCAAGTCGTCTCTCTCCAGAAATGGCTTCAGTTGACGTACCAGCCGCAGTTGGGAGTAGGCACTCCTGGCCACGGCCTCCACCTGAGCTTCAAGCATCAGCGCGGAGTCCAGGAGTACCCCCAAGTTACGCACCTGTTCCTTCCAGGGCATTGCAACCCCATCAAGAACAGGGTGTCTCCCAACTACCCGGACCCGAGACCCTGTGACACACAGCACCTCTGTCTTGTCTGGATTCAGCTTCAATTTATTGGCCCTCATCCAGTCCATTACTGCCTCCAGACACCTGTCAAGTACTTCAACCGCCTCTCCTGATTCAGATGGTATGGAGAGATAGAGCTGGGTATCATCTGCGTATTGATGACACTTCACTCCAAAACTCCTGATGACCTCTCCCAGCGGCTTCATATAGATGTTAAATAACATGGGAGATAAGATTGACCCCTGGGGAACCCCACAAGTGAGTTCCCAGGGTGTCGAATTGGTGTCTCCCACAGTCACTACTTGGAATCTGCTCTGGAGATAAGAGTGGAACCAATGCCATGCAATGCCTCCCACTCCTAAACTCCGTAGTCTCTCCAGAAGGATACCATGGTCAATGGTATCAAAAGCCGCTGAGAGGTCCAGGAGAACCAACAGAGTAGCATTCCCCCTGTCTCTCTCCCGGAGTAGGTCATCAATCAGGGCGACCAAGGCAGTTTCCGTGCCATGACCGGGCCTGAAGCCAGATTGAAATGGATCCAGATAATCAGCTTCTTCCAAGCATGCTTGCAGTTGAACAGCGACAGCCCTCTCCAGGACCTTGCCTAAAAAAGGTATGTTAGCCACCGGGCGATAATTATTTAAATCTTCTGGGTCCAGAGAGGTCTTCTTCAGGAGGGGGCGCACCACAGCCTGTTTCAGAGCCAATGGGACCACCCCCTCCCTCAGAGAGGCATTCACCACCTCCTGGATCCACCCGGTCATGCCTTGTTGGCTAGCCTTTATCAGCCAAGAAGGGCAGGGATCCAGAGAGCATGTTGTCGGCCGCACCCCCACAAGCAGCTTGTCCGCATCCTCAGGCCGCAATAATTGAAACTGATCCAAATAAATTGGACCAGACAGTTCTCTGGACACCTCATTTGGGCTATGTCTAATAGTGGCATCTAATCCCCTACGAATTTGAGCGACTTTATCCTCAAAGTGCTTTGCAAATTTGTCACAGCAGATATTTGGTCCTGGCTTAAATTTCTTTGTGCTAGGTTTTATAAGACCATTCACCACTCTGAAAAGCTCTGCTGGACGGCTACTTGAGGATGCAATGGTGGAGGAGAAAAATTTCTTTTTCGCCGCCGTCACCGCCACATGATAGGCACAATAGTGTGCTCTTACATGTGTTCGGTCAGACTCACAGCCGGATTTACGCCACCTGCGCTCTAGCCGTCGACCTTCCTGTTTCATGGCCCGTAGCTCCATGGAATACCAAGGGGCTTTCCGGGCTCCACAGGCATGCCGAGGGCACTTGGGAGCGATCGTGTCAATAGCTCTGCTCATCTCCCGATTCCAGAGAGAGACCAGAGCTTCGACAGGAGCGCCAGTCATGCCAACCGGGAAATCCCCAAGAGCATTCAAGAATCGCTCGGATTCCATAAGTCTCCGAGGGCGGACCATTTCAATAGGTCCCACCCCACAGATGGGAGCTGTCATTGCAAGTCCAAAACTCACCAGCGAATGATCCGTCCATGACAACGGGCTGACAGTCAGCCCTCCTATCAACGGATACTCACCAATCCGTTCTGAGGCAAAAACCAAATCAAGGGTATGGCCTGCTACATGAGTCGGGTCAGAAACAAACTGAGACAGCCCCATGGTTGTCATGGAGGACATGAAGAACTGAGCTGGTCCACTGAGCATAGTCTCAGCGTGGAAGTTGAAATCCCCCAACACCACCGTGGCAGGGGATTCCAACACCACATCCGAGACCACCTCAGCCAGCTCAGATAGGGAGGATGCTGGGCAGTGGGGTGGACGGTACACCAACAGCATCCCTATCCTGTCTCTCTGGCCCAACAACAAGGACAGGCTTTCAACCCCCGTTACAGTGCGAACTGGCCGTCTGATGAGGGAGATGGAAATCCGATGGACTACAGCGACACCCCCTCCCCTCCCTCCTGGTCTTGGACAGTGCTGCACTGAATATCCTGGAGGACACAATTGGGTGAGACAAGGCCCACCCACTTCATCTGTCCAGGTCTCTGTAATACATGCCAGATCAGCTCCCTTGTCCAGAATCAAATCGTGTATGATAGAAGTTTTATTCCGGGCCGATCTGGCATTCAAAAGCAACACGGTCAGAGCAGGAGGCGGATTGGCATGACACCCCAAACACTGCTGGTTGGGAGGCAGAACAGAAGGGGTAATAGCTTTAATGTATCTACTACCCCTTCTCTTAACCTGTCTCTTCTGCCTCCCATCACCATATCTCCCTCTGCCCATTACCTTAGCGATATTTGCCCCCTGTTCCAGTTCTTCCCCTCTTGCCCGCTCTTGGCACATGGTCCCTCCCACAGAGCTCAGTCAGTCTTCTAGTGGGGTGATTATATCAGGTTCCCGGTAAATGCAACCATTTTTATTATACTTGGGAGAGGAGCTGGATTTTATGTCAGATATCCAGGAAGTAGGATCATTTTGTCCCATTCTCACATGGTTTTCAGTAATAAGCCAAAGGCATTTTGCACTTGCCTTCCAATCCATTGGATGGGAAAGGTGCAGAAGAGACAAACATGGACTAGTGTTCACATTAGGGAGTACTAATACACAATTGCCTGAGCCCAGCATGATCGGACACTTACCTGAATCCAGTTGTGCGTCGGATCCTCTGAAGGATGACACCATTTTGGTTGCAGAGCCCTGCATGACTGCATATGCACTGGCATTGGAGCTGTGGCAGCAATGATGCTCTGTGCATGCGCAGTCATGTCAGGGGTCATCTGAAGTACCAGTGCACTTGTGTGGTACCTCAGGTGACCCCTGGCACCAGAAAAGGTGTGAAGACTCACCTCCTGGACATGCCAGGTATATTCCCCTTCTTGATTGGGGAGAGCTGGATTGCTAGTTTCCAATTAGTTAACATCTGGGCAGGCAGGGGGCACTTGTAGGCTGTTAACCCCTGCTGCACCTGCCCAGATGTTAACTAATTGCAAACTACAGTATCAAGTGAAGAAATGCCACAATACTGGCAAAGGCTCAAGGGAACATGTTGTGGGAAGAACAGTTGCAAACTTCTCGTTCACATCATTAGGACTTAAAAACTGGAAGTAATCCCATAAAAGCAGGCCAGATGGTACCTTGAACACCTCACTGGACATTGTACCAAAAGCAGCATTTAAATCCACATAAAGATGATCAATTTTATCCTCAAAGTATTTTGCAAACCTGTTACAGCTATTTCAGTTGAATCTATTCTGGTAACTTGGCAATATTCCTTTTTGGTGGTTCTTCAGGGGCATTTCAGCTAGAATCTGTAAAGGAGGACACTTTACTACCCTAGAAAGATATTAAACAGCAGCTAATGCAAAGATATACACCCAAGCCACCAGGAGAGTTGATACTAGAGTAAGTAGCTAATGACTGACAAAATGCATTGCAGCTCTCTTTGGGGAACCCTCGCTGAAAGGATCTTTTACTGATGCCTAGCACCATTTTTATTGGGCTACATTCTTTCTGTCTGCCGCCCATACAATCTCACTTTGTTGCCTAGATTAAGTATCATGTAGAACTCTTCAAGAAAAGGGACTTTAATCCTCTAAAGGGATTCTGGATGTAAGATCGTTCAAATTCCTCATCTCAAGCGCTTCCCTTGAGGTAATGCCTTTGTTACATATTTAGAAAACCTCAGCTCCAGCAAACTTAATGGAAATGTTGTTACTGACGTCAGAACATCCAAGATTTCATCCTTAGGAGCTTTGAAGGGTAAAGAAAGAGCCTTAACTGAATAATCCCCAGCATTCATAAGGTGAATGTTTAACAGTGCCGTGGAATGTGGTGTATTTCAAAGGTATTTCAGTTCTCACATGGTCTGAAATGTGTCTTAAGTTTTATGTTCACTTTAGTATTTTATAAATCAATATGGTCATTTAACTAATCAATAAACTTGTTCATTCATTCCTCAGTGTGAATGTTTGAATATACCGAAGTTCCACAATCACTGCTTTCCAAAACTGGAGTGAGAATAAGGCTGATCATGGGCCAGGTCCAAACTTCAGTAGGCATTTGGTTTCCAAGCTATTCCTTTAAACTTCTCATCTCCCTCCAGTGAGTCTCGAAATCCATTACATTTCTGCATCACAGTTTTTGCTCTCACAAAAATGGGTCAGCACCTAGAAGCCTATAAAGTAACATGAGAAGCAACTGTCAGGATTCAGAAATCCATTATATTATTCAGCCGACACTAGACGCTAGCCATGCTTGGTGGCTGTAGTCAGGAATTGATTTTTAGCTGCTGTCGTAGGAAAGCAATGATGGTATAACAGTACATTCAGACAGAGGAAGCCCAAACGTTTCAGGCTCATGTGGTTTCATGTTGTCCCATTACTCTATTCTCATTTCCCTTCCATACTTTCATTTTCAATTACACTCTTTATTTCTCCTCTCTGCTGTACTCTGCTAACCTTTTCATCACTTCCCTCTGCCCCCAGTAGACTTTTCAGAGAAAAGGCACAGGCTGAAATATCAGGCTGCCAATGAACATGATGAAACATTGTGTGAGCAGACCGAAGGCTGCCATTTCAATTCCTGTTAATGTTCACTGGTGTGGCTTTAAGGAATGTTACCATGCGGATAACAGCTGGGATGTTAGTGTGAAAGAATGGTCTCACAGGAATTATTCATGTCTACTCTAATCCTGATGTAGGTGTAGGGGTGAATCTGTTTGCATCTGCATGTATATGTGCTTTTTCAGGAATAGGTTGGCTAACGAAGATAAAGAGAAGATCCTGGCTGGTTCAGAATAAAGCAGGCTGTTCATTAGGGATTTGAGAAGTGCGGCCACCAATATGACAATTTTCCTGTGACCCTGGATGCAGGTATAGCTGGTGATATGCAAGATCAGAGAGTTGGTTTACATACTTACGTGAACCTCTGTTCTGGATGGCTCCAAGAAGAATAGCGTGCCCACCTCATTATATTGAAGAAAAAGAAAAGAAAAATGAAAAAATGAAAGAGAAAATAAGAGAAGGGTGAATGAGAATAGTTGTTCTTTTGTGTATGACATGCTGTCTGTGTATTTGGGGCTTATGTTACTTGCGTTTTTTGTTAATTAAATTGTTCTGATGTGAAATGTTTTCTTTTATGTGTCTGTCTGAGCTCCCTTGGATGACTTAAGCCGGGGGTGCAGCTGGAGGGCTATTTATAACTTATTGGCTGTGCCCCTAGTGGTCGTTCTCGGTATAGCTGCACAGACCATCGGCTGTAGACTGCCAGAGATGGCACGGACACAACCTAGTCACATTGTTTACTCATGCATGCACTAAGGAAATATAGAAGCCACTCTGCCCTCTTAAAGTAATGGCAGTTTTGACAGTTGACAATGGGCACATAAGCCCCGGTGGATCTCCCTTGCTAAAACAGCTAACGAGCAACCGGCCACCAAAAACACACAAAAACTGGCTTATCAGCTATTTTCTGAATCTCAATTCCTTTACACTGTGGAATGAGGCAGGGAACAAATTAAGGGTAGGAATAATCTCCCTCAAGGAAATGACCAAATCCCATGTAAAAAACAGCCTTGCCATCTAAAATTCAGATCCAAGTTGATAAAAACAGTTCTGTTAATAAACAGCAAATGATCCTACCCTTTGGCATTTTAGATCTTTTAATATGAGCCCTAGGCATAACTCCAGATGAGCAGCAATCCAGCGGTACACCTGGCTGTTAGCAACCGAGGAAAAGTCAAGCCGGGGGCGCAGCTGGAGGGCTATTTATAACTTATTGGCTGCACCCCCTAGTGGTTGTTCTTGGTATAGCGTGAGAGGATAACCCATAGGTATTCTGCTTGAGCCATCCAAGAACAACCTCTTACTGGTGAAGACAAATAAATTGAGACTGCCTTACTTTAGGCAGAGTGATATGGTTTGGTCAGAGAGTGGATGATGAACGCCAGGGAACAGCAGGAAATTATTAAAGGACAGCAAGGGTAGAAGCCTTCCTTTGCTTTCCATAAATCACATTTAGATCTACTGAAGACCAAAGTTCATTTCAGGAAGACCAAGGGGAGAGTTCCATTTGGCGGGATATTGGAATAATACCAATCCCTCAGACCCTCTAATCACACCCAGTTGAGACTCAGAGAAAATCTACATGGCCCAGCTCAACCATGAATTGTCATCCACAATAACAATTCATTGACTTTTGCTGTTACTTTTTGAGACAGTTGAGTTACACGGTTTATTTTTACTATATATTCAGTTTGAATTATATATATTCTTTATTAAAAGATTTTTGACAACTTAAAAATATATTCCTGTACAGATCTGAATGTCCAAATTATTCGTATGAATAACTCAAAATATTTGTATTCGTTCAGATGCAGAAATCTGAATGTCTGGACATTCGATTCATATTTGAATGTCTGAATTCGTCCAAATCCAATGAATATTTTGAATATTCGTGCACATCTGTAATGGCTACTAGAAATTCTAGAATGGATGTCTAGCATGGAAAGAAAAGTAAGATGCCTCTACCGGCCATTTGAGAACAGGTGAATATATTGTCTTTGTCGTCTTCTTGAAAATGCCAGAAACAATTGGTGAGACACTGTGTGAGACAGGATGCTGGACAAGATAGTCTGTAAGCTGATCCAGCAGGCGTCCCCTTATGTTCCTTTATGCACTTTCCTAGGATCCCATGTGGAAAGGGGCTTTCTTTTTCTCCGCTTTATTTGTATCTCATCTTCATTCTTTGATGCTCAAAGGTCTGTAGTCTCACATTTAGGCAGTGACCAGATCTACTCCTGCCAGGTCAGAATCATAAAGAATGGTCTTCTTGAGCCACAAAATTCTACATCCCACTTTATTCAGGACTACAAATAAAAATATCCATGACTGATAACTCCCCCCCCCACCTCAGCTTGAGCCCATCGAGTACTCAGTCTTGATGTTATCGGATTCTCCATTAATTTTTCAACACACAGCAATCTTTCCAAATAGTCAACTACCTTTTGCCACGTTGTTTCTTAAATACACAGTTCTGTGCCTTACATTCTGAAATGATAAGAGAACAAGTGGCGATCCTCTTCTGTATATTTGAAGAGGGCTATCATATCCCTTCCCTCTTTTCTTATGAAAGCTAAATATACCTAGGTGTCTCCTGCTCATCTACATATAACATTTCCAGGTACTTCCTTGCATCCTAAAAGGTGCCTATTGTCACCCTCATCTCCATTTTTTGTCAGCACTGGGTACCCTAGAAACAATTGTGCACACAGTTTTGTAGTGCAGTTGCTCACAGAGGCTCCTCTGAAGCAGGGTAGTTTCTTCCCACCTTACATGGGGCACCATGGAAAATGGCACCTCCTTGCTCTGAAATCGAGATGAGGAGGGTGGTGTTCTCCTGATGAATGATGGTCTGTTCCTAGTCATCTAAGCTCACTGTCATCACTACACACTGAAGGAGTGAATTCTACAAGTTAATAAAATGTTTTTGGAATTTTCTACCAAAAAGGTCAAATGTATTTGACATCAAAAGATCTTTAGGTCACATCAGTGTGAGAAAGGGTTCTGAAACCATATAAGCTACATTTTGCGAAACTGTTTCTGCGGATGATTCCTGTAAACTTGAATAGAGGAACAGATATATTTATTTGTGTCCCAGAAAAATTCTAGAACTTCTTTAAATGTTAAAAACATAATAATAAAGGACTCCCTTAAACTGTCCCACTTTTTCAGTTGTCAGACTTGCATCTCTTCACATAGTTTTACCAGACTGTTTCAAAGCATACTATGTATAAAATTTTATTGCCAGCATTTTCAGATCAGCTTCCAAGCATTTTCCACTGTGGGTTACTCTCCTCAGGAAAATAGTTCAAAGTTATGATTCATACAAGAGGCTTGGAAGGAACACCATAGATGATGTGTTGCTAACTATTGCAAAGGTTATCTTGCAGTTGTTTTCTATCAAGAACAGGAGAAAACAAATGTGAAATTTTATGTTGAGTTCAGCAGTTACTATTGCTAATACATAAGTTACTCATTTCCATTCTATATGTGCTTTCAAAGGCTGCAGGATATACATATATTCATCAGATGCAGCACAATTCAGCATGGAAATGCAGTGATGCAAAATTTTCTTTCACTGCAAAGCTGCTGCCAGAGGTTAGCATGAGTGGTCAACATGTGGCCTAGTTTATGAAGGCCATCCTCTACTCAAGTGATTTAGTTACCTTCAGGGTTCATCAGGCTGTGCCTTATTCTGGTAAGATGAATGTTTATTAGGATTTCCCTCAGTTTCCCCCGCCTCTGCCTCCTCCGTCGCCTCCACTTGGCTTCAAGGCACTCCCTAACCCTAACCCTTGTGCTCCTTCACTGGCACCACCACCACCCCCCGCACAGCCGCCACACTGCAGTTTTAAAGGCAAACACCTCCCCACACAAGCCACTAATCTGCTTGTGCGCACACGTGGTAGGCTGCTTTTTTTTTTTTACAGGAGGCAGGGGGGAGGGACTTTAAAAGTCCTTCACTTGTCTGCTTGAGCGCAGGGAGATGGTGTGAAAACGAAAGAAATCGGAGGGTTTAGAAATCAGCAACAGGGTTTAAAAAATGTTTTTTAATTCTCCAGCTTCAGCTAAAGTGAAGGCTGCTTTGAACTGAGGCAGTGCACTGGGTGGGGGTGGGGATTTAAAAGTCCTGGGAATGGCTATATTCAAATTTTCTCTTTGTGAGTGGGAACGTCTATATTCAGATTAATCTGCAGGGGCTCATTTGGATTAAAAATAGTCTTTTGGGACTAAACAAAGGGTCCAAAAGAGGACTAAATAAGCTAAGTGGGAACACACCCAGAGTGTGATCTGAATCAGGAAGTTCCTGATCCAGACCACCAGTGAACCTGAATTATTAGGTCCACCAGCATGCCGGCAGGTGGAAATCTGTGCACACCTCCATGTTTTGAATTACTGGGGGAACCCAGGCTCCTGGGGGCTACAAAGTTCATGCAAAGCTGCCATCATACAGGTGGTGGTGTTCCATTCTCAGCACAATCCTTCCAGCCTGAGAATGGATTGCTAGATCACCATTGCTAGATCCAGATCTACACTAAGTTAGTATAAAAAGATCCAGAAAAGCCTTTTCCAATGAATGCCTCTTATGCACAAATGCAGCTATTGTTCGAGGTGTTTTGATTGTCATTTATGTCATTTGCTGGAACCGTTAACTTCATGATTAAACTATTAGCATCTAATCTAAATAAGTGGAGAAGGTCCCCTTTAAGCATCATAAGAGCTGCACCTGGCCAATTCCAGTGAATTATCAAATATGCCTTCTTCCAAAAATCAACAGCAGAATTGCAAATGGCTGTTGAACAGAGAAAAACTTTCAAGGAGATTTGAAACAGTCCTCAAGAAGCTCACAATTAACCCTATAATCAGTATTGGTCTTCTTTCTCTTTAAAAAAAATAAACCTAAGCTTGTACTTGACTCTTGGGGAATTTATAAAGATCATCTTTTTCTTCAAGGTCGCTTTCTGCACTTGTTAATCCAGGTCAAGAAGCTCCTAAGAACACATCATCTGCACAGGAGTAGAGTAGATCTGGATCAGAAATGTGGTGAACATCCATGCTAGCACTCTTTAGCACACATTTGCTGTTCTAAAGCCCACTTGATGGAGATTCCTCTGCCTTCAGTTGATCCAGATATAGCTAATAATATGGGGTGCTTCCGCACAGGGGCAAATAAAACTGGATCCCTTGCACCCAGATTTATTAAAACCAGCTCCCAGGGCAACCGGTTTTAATAACCCTGGATCCCTGGTAGATCCGGTTTAACAGGGTAGATCTGCATCTAAGAGATGCAGATCTATCCTGCGCCCGTGCCTCCGCACACGCGGCAAAGATACGGATTGGAGGCAGTTGCTGGGCGGATGCAGGGCACCTTCCTTCCACCTGGGACGGAGGGCCCTCCCCCAGCCGGGGGATCGCCGCTTCTGGAGCCAGGGCGAGCTTCCCTAAAGCCCACCCTAGCCCACCCTGGGAGGAACGTGGCGGTTCCCCTCCTTACCTCGTCAGCGTTACCCCGAAACTGAAAGCAGAGGTGCAGGATGCAGTGCGCCTGCGTCGTGAGCTCCTCCTGAGTGGCCGGGGCAGCGCCTGGCAGCCCCTGCCCTCAGGAGCTGTTCTGCGCAGGCGCGCTGCCCTGGCTGGCATGCTGGCCAATCAGGGGGCGCGCAGGACGCAGGCACGCTGCATCCTGGGCGCCTGCTTTCAGTTTCAGGGAGATGCTGACGAGGCTGGGCTAGGGCGGGCTTTAGGGAAGCTCGGCCTGGCTCCAGAAGCGGTGATCCATTGCTTCTGGGTCGAGGGCAAGCTGAAAGGTAGGAGACCCCCGGCTCACCATGCTTGGCTCCGGGGAGCCAATCATGGCAAGCCGGGGGAGGGCCATGGGTTAGCACACTTGGGTTAGGACCAAGGAGTGCATAGGATAACAATGCTATATATAAACATCAGTATTCCTTCTTTCTGTTTCCTATTTCTTGTGAGCTTGAGGATGTAAAGATTCTTGGTTCCTCACTGGATATTTTCTACTCTGCTGTTTTTCATTCTACTTTTCCAATGGGGATGAAAGAGAAATCATTTCCTTCATCAATGAGAATTTATACAACTGGCATAGTACTTCTGAATCGACATGCAAACTGAAATAGAAGTTTGTTGACCTGTTTTCTAGCATTGCAGATGGCAGTTCCCTATTCCAGGATATAATCTGGAACAAGCCTTAGAGCAGAAACGGCCCATGTCTTCTGCTTAAGAATGGCCAGAAGCCACTCTTGTGAGCCACTGTGTGAGACAGAATGGTGGACTCTGTGTGTGTGTGTGTGGGGGGAAATGGCTCAGTGTGGTAGAAAGATGTGGGAGAAGATCGGAGCAGTAAGAGGGTGGACAGATGTCCCCCTCCGACCCACTGAAGTTTATTGTTTTCTTAACATGGCAGGAGCAGGAGAAGCTGGCTCTAGTGGGGGTCCAAGTTCTTTCCCTTCACCTGAGTCCATTCGAAATCAGTGCTGGAATAATAGTCCCAATCAGGGAAGAAAATTCTGCATAAAAATGGATGCAGATTTTTTTCAAGTATGATCTCTCTGGACCCAGGTCAGATTACATTCAGATAAGGTAAGGTTTGACCATGGTCTTACAGTGCCGGCATGGGAACGGGATGATGTTCCCTCAGCAAAAGGCCAGGGTGACACTGCTGTGCATAGAATGAAAAATACACCCTACCCACAAGGTACCTCTTACAGTGATCGCCAGCACAATCACCACAAGACACCTGCTACCACTGAAAGTGAAAACAGGGCCACAGCGTGCACCTTCTTCAAAAACAGGGACATCTCTGGTCAGTGGAGACACAGCCTCAGTGAACCTTTGCAGACAGAAACTGTATGTACTAAGGTGTAACTACACAGAAAAGATTAGCAATACATTTTCCCCTCCCTCTCTGAGCGTGTGGGTGTACCTATCTCTTTGTCTTGCTTCCTTTGTGTAAGCTTTATTGCCCCAGAGTAGAATATGAGACATAATGACACAAACCCTAAATAAACAGGGAAACTGTGGCAGTCACACCTCACTCAGCCCACGTGGTGCTCTACTGCATTTATCATGGAAAAAAACAACAAATTTTCATAGCCGGAAGTTTTAAAATGTTCACTGTAAAATATTCTTGAGAGAAAATAAAGTATGCCTGTGCATGAGAAAAGCTGGGGTGTGAAAAACTAAAAATAGGCACCTCTTTAAAAGGCAAGCAACCTGTTTCTAAAAACAAAGTCTGTAAGTGACTGATCTGGGATATAATAGTACCAGGACAAATGGAGAAAGGCTTGTCATTTCCTTTGAGTAATTTCCTTTCAGGAGCCACTTCTGAGTGGCAATGTTGCATCCACTGTGCCAGATCTGTGTGTAGTTGTGTGCAAAGTTACCTGTGCTTATTACAAATGGGGCCCCAAACCACACATAACGAGGTTTCTGCAAATTAGATTGAGGACTGGAGGATCTTCAGAATGGGCTCTTTTTCTCCAAAACATACACTAGGGTGTGACAAGACAGTGCTTTTTAAAGTTGTGCCTTTAAGAAAAAGCATCTTACACCAAGGCACACAAAAAGCACCTTGTAAATGAGTGAGATCTTATCTTATTTTGCCACGCTGCAGCCTATATTGACGTCCCAGTCAGGCAACACCTTCAGTGACAAAAAGAGTGCTAATTGCTAATTGGCCATTGTATGAGGATTGAGGAACCCCCCAGCTAGTTGCTTATGTAGTTTCCAGCCCAAGCTAGAAAGAAAGAGAAGCCTTTAGATCTATCAAATCCTGAATGATGAAGAGGCAACCTTTCTGATGGTCTTTCTGCACATTAATGCACACCATGGAGGCCCCATCCCCCACTGGTCTGGTTCCATCTGTATTAGATGGAGCCTGATCAGGATTAGGGAGACCCTTAATCTGAATCTCTTATTTAATTCAAAATCTGTGGTGCTTGAATCTCTAGTATACAAGGCATTTCAAGATTTTTTTCAAACTTTACGTGCAAATATATATTCTTATGACTTTTTTGCTTATTGATAGTACAACTTAACAGGAGAAAACAGTTGTCAGTCATCACTGAATAGAATATAAACTGAAACAATTTTTTTGTTGTCTTGTTTTTTGTTATGCAGTAAGTCATCAGACAGCAGACCAGTCTTTCCCTACTTATCTAAACTACTGTATCAGGAAGCAAACTTTTCATATTTTCTGTTTTGCAGAACCTGACTTTTTGCTGCTGATCAAAAAGACCATTAATTTGTTTTTAAAAAAATTGGCTGCAGCAGGCAGCTTAAATGTTGCCTTTACTCCCAACAGAAGTTCTAACAGAGGTGTCTTTATTGTGCAGTATCTCCAACAATGTGTTATGTATTTATTACTTATCTATGACTGTTGTGATTGAGATTGGGAACAAAAGCCCTAGAGGAGATTACTTATTTGTGTGTGATTTGAGTTTACCTGAAACATGGCTAGCTAATGATTTGCCAGCTGAGAAGCCATGCAGTATAGAAAAGACAGGGATCTAATTGCACTTGCCAGTTATATGGATGCAGATAAAGCAGTGCAAGGGTTCGGGTATAACAAACCTGGATGACTCTTCTGAACACCTCACCTGGGGCGGATTCCCCCATCTGAGTGCTTACATATGGGTGACTCAAGCTGCATCTTCACACTTAGAAAAAATGGCTGTCTTACAGCAGAATGGTGTGATCCTGCCACTGGACGAGAAAGTGTGGCATGTACAGGGCCCTCACCAAACACTTTTGCAGGCTATGAAACTGTGCAACAAAAGTGTTGCAGCTACAAAGTTTCAATCCAGCATGATTTAATCCTGGATAGAAAATGGCCCCAAAAGGCAGTCATTTTCTGTTTGATTGTTAATTCATTCTAGCTGGAAATCAGCCAAACTAAGTTGCTTCCATTGTTGCTGTCTCTCCAGGCAAGAGGGTGTAAAGACTGCCTTTGCAGTCCTTTGCCAGTGCTTACTAGCTAGATGCCTCTGAAGTTAGATTTCCTGCCTTAAGGGCTAATTGCAGGTCCAATTGAGGCAGCAACATGTGATGGTTATTCCCAGAGGCTCACATCAAATGTGTGTTTTCTGTTGTCTGGATGCAAGCTTCACTTTCCATCAAAGAAGCTATGAAGTGCTTGCAACAAATCTGCAAAGTCAGAGTAAGGACACCAAGCAGGTAAGCCTGATGGAAGAATTTTATTGGCTTTTCACTTGGTCATCTCTCCCCTCTCACTGTGTTGAGTAATTTGGCAGCTGATGAACAAAGATACAGAACTGTTAGCATAACTGAAAAGCAGGTGCTGCTGGTTCTAGAAATAAATATATACCTTAACATTCTACAAATGTATAATATAAAAGCAAAATCTGTAGTACTACAGTTCTGCACTGGCCAGGATACTGGACCAGCAAAAGTTCTAGGAACCTCCCTTCTGCGTGCTGGTGGAGCCTCCAGTGTAGAATTATCTAAGCTAAAAAACATACCTTTTTGGTTAGTTGATGGATAATGACAAAAATACTAGAGCAGAATTTTAGGCTACATCTAGGCCCTGGTCACACCTATATGAGATAGGACGTCCTACTCATAATTCAAACTGAGGTTGTACCAGTTCTATTCATACCTAGATCATTATAGGTCATCCTCAGGCCATCCTCACTTTGGGCTGCATAATTCACCCCTTTCTCTGAGATTGACCTGAGCCTCCTTTTGATTCTCCACCCCTTTTGCAGTGTCAAATCTATCTCCTTTCTTATTGGATGCTGTCACTCAAGGTAGGTGAGGGTGTGCGTGGTTCATTTTAAGCCTGCTCCCCACCTCCACACACACACTTCCTTTTTAATGTACTTTTCTTCTCCATGTGATTCAGTTTTAAAATAATACATTTGTGGAAAAACACTAGATAGAGGAATTATGCAAATCTCCTCCTGCTCTCAATTCCCTGCAAATGGCCTTCAGAGGCATCCTGCCTTGCTCTCCATCCTGGAGGCAGTACCTAGGCATCCATTGATACACCTGTCTCCCATGAATTTATCTAATCCTTAAAGCTATCCAGGCTTTTATTACCAAAATATAATTATTAAAGCTGCAAAGTTACCTTTATCGTCTCTGTTGTGATCCAAAGATCGTTGAAGAAATAGTAGGAATGTTTACTCAGATTTCCTACTGAGTAGGAATAGCTATCCGCAAGTATTCTGGCAACTCTTACCTGCAGATTGGGAAAGAGAGGTGATGGTCTAATTCATCTGAACATCTCATATGCAGAAACACATTTTTCATTGAGGAAGGAAGTAGTCATTGAAAGTCTCTCACTGAGTCATTTTTTCATCGAGTGAATACCAAACTCTTCATGTTGCCTTCCGCATCTAGCAAATTCTGATCAGGATGGAAAGAGGTATTAGGCTTTAAACACACACACACTTTTAATATAAAGAACATTTAAATTAAAAATTACTTGCAGGGAAGTGACTCCAGGCAAGGTGAAATCACTTACCTTATGGGTGACTACTTAGTGTTTTAAAGTATGACCCTTTCTGCACTAGATCTTATACCAGAGGCATTTTTGCACTACCCTTCCTGTCTGCTGGAAGGGAAAGGAGTGTGAGTATCCGACCCTGGCAGGAGGGAGTGGTAAAGTTGACTAGCTCTTTGAGAGCTAGTCAACTTTACCACTACCTCCTGCCAGGGTCGGATACTCTGGGCACCATCATTTTGGCAGCAGCACCTCCATGATTGTGCATGCATCAGCACCATCACTTTAACAACGCTGATGCTCTGTGTACACACAGCTGCATCTATGGTTGTCTGAAGTCCCAGAGTGCCTGTGGATCCCAGAGCACTGGCAAGAGCAAATGATCATGCCGCTGAATGCTTCAGGTAAGTAATTAGGTAGCATTGGTTAAGGGTGAGACCATGATTTCGTGCTCCACACCTAATCAATGATTAGTGCAATTCTGGGGAGGGAGAGCACACCTGTAGGCTACTTGACGTGCACATGTTCTTCCCCAGACATACACTAATTATTGACTAGAGGTCATAGTGTAAAAAGGCCTCTAATTATATCCCAGAATAGGGATCTGCCATCCACATGCTGGTGTAGAGGTCCATGCAAGGTTGTCGTGATAACTCACACATGCATATGTAATAAGGTCTACAATTCACTGAATCATTAAAATTTTATGATTGTTTACCTTTCCAATGTTCATGTATGAGTCCTTTTCTGTCACAAGAGTACAGGAAATCCATTTTCATTATCACTGCTCAAACACCATATAGCTGTATATAGCTATATATGTATACCTATATGTCTGGATACAAGCAAACTGCTCAACAAAATATGAATATTTGAAAATGCTACCAAAATACTAGAATTTTATGTGCTTAATCACTTCCTCCCCCAAGGGAAATTACTTTGGGACAATTAAAAAACATACATTCAAGTGATAACATTATCTCTGACGTATCTCCATTGTTTAGATAATCAGGATATACCTTTCCTGTTTAAAGTATGTGTTCAGTAAATCCAAAATGCGACTTTTTTTGGTAAGCTGTAGCTTAAGATCTAGAGATACTAAAGATCATGAAACCAGTACAACCTTCTGCTATTTAGGCAAAACAGGCAAATCTAAAAGTTTATTCCATTTGTTAATTAGATTATCTATATTTATTTATAGATAGGAAATTAATAGTAGGATTTTTACTGTTATCAGAGTTAATGATAACCTCTAATCACTGTGGTGCCTTTGAAGCTGAATCTGCTGTTGGCCCAAAACAATTTATCAACCTGTTACAGGTAAATGATATTTGTGGCTCAATGTTGCAACAGGAAAAACATTATCATTCTCTGTTAATGATTAATCTAAAGTAAAATTCCCTTTACCCATTCCCATTTCCCTTTAGAAGAAGAAAGAAGAAGACTTGGCCTTTCTAACTCACTTTTCTTACCCATTTTAGGGGGCTTAAAGTGGTGGACAAAGCTTTCTATTCTCCCCACAACAGATACTCTATGAAGTAGATGGGGCTGTGAGAGCTATGACTAGCCCAAGGTCACCCAGCTGGCTTTGTGGAGGACTGCGGAATCTGAATTTCTGACAATTATCCCCCTCTGCTGAGGTTATTCTCAAACAGCATAAGCTAGGTATTTCCCACAAATATGGAGCATCTTGCTTGATATTCATGATTTCTTGGATATAAACCTTGAGTAAAGGAGAAAGAAAAGATGGAAGAAGAACCAGCAGCCAACAGCTTCTGCAATCATCTCAGACTTGTGCAGGGAGGTGAGAGACCCTCTGGTGGTTCTTCCCTCCGTTACAGTGGCCCTACCACCGGCAACTAGCCTTCCACCACCTAGAACCCAAGCCAGGACTAAAACACACAGAAGCGAAGAGTGGAATATTTTTGGTGTTTATTGTTCAGAATTATTGGCACAACTGCTTAATTTATTCCAGCATAAGGGGCCCTGGAAATAGCTTTCACCGCTCAGTGGTGGGGTTGTCATGTGTGGTTACAGTTGCACTGTTCTGTAATAATAGGCATATGCAACTATGCCTAGGGAGGAAAGCATTCAAGGGGCATGACAGAACTAATTTTCAAAAAGTCTCACAAAGGTAGGATATTTTATGCAGACAACCTATCCACAGGAAATTGAGCCCATTTGCGGATCACATTACCATTCAAAGCAGTCAGAAAACTGTTTTTTTTAAATAAAGTGCAACATGAAAATATCTTAAGAAACCAAAAAGTCCTGGATTAAGAAGTAGTTTCTTTAGTCTGCCATCGGCAACGGTAGGGGAACTGAAGAAAGATCTCCACATTACACGGATCCAGCCCAGGTTCACCCACTGAGTATTCTTAATATCAGAGTATCTCAGCACTTTATGTGTGTGGGGAAAGGGAAGAGAAGAATCTTAAAATAACTTAAGATGCTCAGTTTGAAAAACGATGCTTGAACAGTAAAAGCAAACGAAACAAAATAAATTTTGATATATTAACTGCACATTATTTTTGTGCTGCAGCTGTGATTGCTTCTATATTGTTTTTGGATTTTATGAATTTATTAGTCTTTTAGGTTTTTTCTTTGTATTACAAGAAAGAATCTAAATGGAACATAGATTATTGCTCCAGCTTTCGAACATAAAAGCAACAAGACCTACTTTTATTCCCTTTTGCTTACTGAATTAGTTTTTTAAAAAAACAAACAATATACTGTATATTCTGGTGTATAAGACTACTTTTTAACCCAGGAAAATCTTCTCAAAAGTCGGGGGTCGTCTTATACACCAGGTGTCGTCGTCTTATATGGTGAGTATATCCCAAACTCAATATTTTAACTGGAAAGTTGGGGTCGTCTTATACGCCGGAATATACGGTATGTGAAAATGAAAGAAGCTGATGAGCTGCAGTGTGCTAGTGGTGAAGGAACAGCACCACTAGAGTAAAATTAGCATATGGGCTTTTCACACTTTGCCCAATTTATACTACTACATGGAGTGTACGTACTATGTGAAGCCACTTGTATCCTACATTCTGGCTACACGTGTGCCAGAATGTCCCTCAGGCACATAGCTGTAGAACAACCCCACAAACCCCTGATGTTAGGAGCTAAGGTTTCTAGCCTCAGGGTTTGGGTAAACATTTTCTGCAGGTGTGCCACTGAATAGAAGACCCACCCACTCCTGATGGCTAGCTGTCAGGGGGGCTACTATTTATAGTGCACCACAAAAATGTGCCCCTTCCAGACCCAAGGCTGGGAACTTTTAGAATAACAGGACTCACTGACACACTGATTTAGCCCACTCCTCCCCATGGCTATGGAGCTCTTGAAAGCTTCACAGTGATCCCCTCACTCCTGACAGCTAGGAATGAAAGTTCCTAGTCTCAGGGCTTTGGGGTTGTTTTTTAGTGTTCCGCTAAGAAGCACCCCCATAGTGCTGGATCACAGAGGCATGCTATCTGCATATCTCCCATGATCCCACAAGGCCCTTAGTTATCTTTTGGACCCTATTAATTAGATCCATGAGAGAGCTGGATTAAGGGTCTCTTAATCCAGATCTAGCTCTATCTTGTGCAGACCAAGCAGGACAAAACAGGGGGCAGGGCATCTTTGTTCCACATCAACATGCAGATTGGAGTCCTGTGATCCAGATTTAGAAGCTCCTTAATCCAGATCTAAAGAGTGGGCAGAAATGGCTTAAGTCACTTTTATTTCTTGCCTTAGCTTTTATTTCTTGGGGTATGTTAAGAAGGCAAACAGGAGAATAAACAGAATGCCTGATGGTTTAAATTCAAGCTACGCTTTTGTCTGCCTCCAAGAAATAACTATTGATGGAGGGGGAACCTAAAACCCTGAGATACAAATCCCGCTATCCATACCTACAGACCATGCTGACTCCAGGCTGTTGAAAGAGGGAGATCAGCGATATACAATAGACCACCCCGGTTATATCAGTGCTGATTATTTCTAAGAAATGAAATGCTGAGGTAAAAAAGGCAGATAGAAGAAAGCTGGATATAAAAGTCCATCACATCTTCTTGAGCATTGTGGGAGTTCCTTAACAGGCAGTAAATCAAGGCTGCCTTGTACTGTGGAATGTGCCTCCTTGAGGACATAACACACATGTTATTCTTAGGTAAATGCAAGTGATAGGCAAGAAGACTATTTACAACACAGCAAATTAGCAAAGCCAGAGATGGCCAGTAAATCTTCAGGGCCAAGTGTCCAACTGCAGTCAACACCGCCAATAAATTTACAGATCTCCTTAGCTTTGGAGGTTTCACTTTCTTTTCATGCTGAGGATCAGAGGAGTATAAAATGTTCTTACTTCATTTAAGATGCAAACAAACAACTGGTTTCCTAGCACAAATATATATGATGAAACAACTACTATAAATTAATGTAATTATTTCATTATTGTACAAAATAGGATCTTTTTTAAAAAATCAAGTTTTGTTTAAGTTAATTTTTCCCAGTTTTGCTCAAACATGCCAGTATATAATATGAATGTATTTCAGCAGTGTACATATTAATCTGTTTGAACATATTTTAAGCATAGACATAACATGTGTAGCTATATAGGCAAAATATTTCGGAGAGGTCATCTAGAAATTTGAAGTATCAGCAATATATAGATGATACCCAATTCTATCCCATTGTGCCATCTGAATCAGAAGAGGTGGTTGCAGTACTTGGCAGGTGCCCGGAGGCACTAATGGGTAAATGGAAGCTGATGAATTGAAATCAAATTCAAATAAAATGGAGGTGTTGTGTGTCATACACTCTTGGGTTTGTGAAATAGGGAGACACCATGTTTTCAGTGGGGATGTATTGTCCTGGAAGGGACAGGTGCAAAATCTGGGGTTGATCTTGGACTCTGTACTGATGCTTGAAGCTCATGTGGAGCAATGGCCAAGAGTTCTTCCAGCTCCAGCTGGTCACCAGCTCCAATCCTCTTTGGACAGAGATGATATGGCCTTAGTAATCCATGCTCTGGTATCTTTCAGATTGGACTATTATAATGCACTCTGTATATGGCTGTTCTTGAAGATGGTTTGGAAGCTGCAGCTGGTACAGAACGTATCAACTAGGCAGGAATAGCTAGCCAGATGCACATCATGCCTGTCTTGAAAAAACTGCACTGGCTGTCAATTCACCATCAAACTGAATTCAGGTTGTTAACATTGACCTGTAAGGCCCTAAATTCCTTCCCTCATACTGACCTGCCTGTGCCTTAAGATCTGAAGGTGAGGCCTTCCTGGCTGAACCATCATCTTCATAGTTAAGGGAGCAGGCACCTTGGATAGGGCCTTCTTGGTGTTAGCCCCCAGACCTTGGAATAGCTTCCCCCCTGAGGTGTGCCAGGCACTTTCAGTATACACATTTAGAAGATTGGTGAAGATTTGCCCTAGCCTTTGGCTGAGGAAATAGCTTCCCCTTCCTCTTCTTGTTTTTAGTGGGTTCATTTTACATTTTCTTTTTACTGTTGGAACCTGTCCTGAGACATTCTGGTATAGAGTGGGAGGAAATTACAAATAAATAAATAAATAAATAAATATGGATTGCCACATATGGGGAAAGTAGAAACAAGATGGTATAGGAAGCCAGTGAAAAAAGATATTCTGATACAAAAGATATCTGCATAGTCTGTTAGCCTAATAAACGGTCAAAACTGTATTGAATATAGTCATCGCTTCATCACCATCATCATCTTATTACGATTATGACTATGATTTATTTATATATCTCTTAGTTGTATACCAACTTAATACAATGCGCTCAAGGTGATTTATAACTATTTATTAACTAACTTGAATACTAGTTAATATACAAAAGCCAACTGCTAGATCAGTGTGTGTGGTTCATCCCTGGAGGGGTTAGGCAACTGTTGGCATATCTGGCACTTCCCACCCTTATAAACTTCAAACTTGGTTGATGAATGCTGCTGGGCAGAAGATAATAAATTTGCCCCTTCCCATGCCAACCCTCCTCACAGTGGCTGTGGAGGTGGAAGAAGTGAAAAAGATGCACAACTCTGTGTTCCATTTACAGAAGGATTCATTTCAGTGCTACACCTTACTGTACCACTAAAATGAATCCCCAAGGAGCTCCAAGGCCAGGAAATTTCATTCCTGGCTGGCGGAGCTAATGGAGGCTTGCTCTGAAGCTCACATGAACTTTGGGACCAGTGTGGGTGCTAGTCATCAGTTGTTCCTATCCATAAGACCTTTAGGCAGGGCCAATAGTTTCCTGATGGACCCAGTCCTGGTAAAAGTACAGGAAATAAGGCTTATCAGGTGGGTATCCATTACCATTGAAACCTAGGAGAATGGGAAAATTCTGGAAAATTTCAAGGACTACCAGTCTTAAAAATACTATTTATTTTAGATTAGTTCTTAGGGTGAGTTAGTATCAAATAAACATAATATTGAGGTTATGTACAGCCCACAAAAACTGAAATAACATATTTAAGGTCTCCTTTTTATGACAGTGGGTCAAGGAAACAAATGTACTATTTGTAAGAATGGAATGTGCGGACTAAGGGATTCATCTATAGAACAGACTGCTTGGAATGCAGGCCATTTTATATTTGAGAGGCAAGAACACCCTTCAGAAATAAATACACAAAACATCTGGTGAACATGCAGCACTGTGAAACTAGATCCAAGCTACTGGCAGCACATCCAAAACACACAAACACCAAGATGCATTGGTAAAGACTCAGGTGATGGTACTGGCTTCAGAAAGTGACATACAGAGATGAAAAATCAAGGAAGCAATGTCCATAGGATTTACTAAAGTCTGTCATTAGCACAAAAGAAGGAGAAGGCTTTATCAGTTAGTAAAGAAAGAAAGGTATTCCTTCTTAACTATGAAATAAGATAAACATGAGTATGGATGCCTGGGTAGGAGATTATTTAAACTAAGGATGATGTTTCGCTAGGAAGACATTTTGCCTGATCCGTTTGTTTCTCTGATTCAATTTTCTTTTACTGTGCAATAAAAAGGGAAAGATCTAAATATTTAACATGATCCTGCATCACCAGCCTATCAACTGTATTCAAGCATATTCAGTCAAATAAGGGACAGAAATTCTATATGAAATTTGTAAAATTGGGAATTCACTATTGCTGTGTTTTTGCTGTGCAATCAAGATACCATGAGGAGGCCTTCAGGGCACTGGTCTCCATTGGGAGAAATGGAAACTAACCTCATATAAGATGCCTTTACTGCCTTACGGAGATACAGCTTATTGTTGGGTTGCCATGTACCTGGCAAAGCGATTTCTGAGGAGGCATGTGGGAGAGATGCTTGCAGCTGATGATGAAGATACTGCCTCTTTTTATCTATGAGCGAGGAAGCATTTTATCAGTGGCAGAAAGGAGCAAAATCATGTCTTGAAACAATGGCACTTCCATCAACAATTGCGCCTGGAAATGGGGCAGTGTGATCACAGTGAGGTGCCTGTGGAGATGGAGCAGTAGTGGAAACTTTCTCAGCTGGTGACATGTGCCTCCAATCGTATGTAGAAACGTGGTCTAAACCTCAGATTCTAATCACTAGAATGATATCGGATTAGTTCCACAAGGTATATGGAGAGCGATAGATAATGAATTTCAACCACACATAGATTTCAACCAGATTGAATTCAATCAACTGAACTCAAAATGCAGGTTCCTCAACTCAGATGCATCTCACAGCACAGTTGTAATCAAATTTAGAGTTTTGCACATTGAATCCAAACACAGTTTTTGCAAAAACAAATACAAAAACAAACTCAGAAAACAGGGGTCTGCAATGTGTTCCATGCAACACTAAATAATTATCAAAAATTGAGAAAACATAGCTTGCAGTGAAGCATACTCTGCATTCCATGGCAGCTCAGCACTGTCCATACATACCATGCTAGCTGCCTTCTTGGAGTCTGGCATCCCTTTGCGAGTGAGGTTCCCGAGGAATCAACAGGCCTTTTGTAGAGCACTCCTTGGTGTGAAAAAGGCACCAGGAAGTACATCAAGAGAAAGCCACTTTAAAGGTTCCCAGTTAATGGTCTATTCCAGCAACCACCATATAGATGTTGACCTAGCCCTCATGAAACATGAAGCCCAGTGCCATTTTTCCAGGTTCTGGAAACAGACCACTTCTGGGCTCATTTTTGAGCATGTTACCCTGGGTCTGCAGCTTCAGGGGTAGGGAAACATTGTTTCCTTCTCTTTCAAGACTGGTGAACTTAAGAATCTAAAACACACACCAGCCTCTTTAAGAATTAAGGAGCCTTAGAGGAAGCAAATTGAATGGTGGGCCAATAAGCTTGACTTTTAGCAGTGAAAATCACACTGAGGTGTGCCATGGAGACAATAAATGTGGCCAGAACGAAGCCATTTTGGTGCTCTGTATGGGAATTCCATGTACCTTTTTTTTTCTTTTTTTGCCCCCTTCCTCTGTGTATCTACCTGGGGTAGAAGGACATCTCCAAGAGCAATTTAAACAGGGTGTCAATCAGAGCATCTTTAACTGGGCACTGGAGCTGCTCAGAGGTCAAAAGGGGACTGAAGCATTTGCTTACTTGATCCTGGTCATCCTGGTGTTGGTTTAAAGTAAAGATGTGCAGGAAACAGCCTCTATCAAAAGTGAAAGGTGGTTAGAGATCAAAGAGTACAAATGGCCTCCCTACATTCCTTGCTCCCTTTGCCTTCACCCAGTGATTTTTTTTTAGCTGGTGGCATGTTGCATGAGCATTGGAGCACCTTTTGTAGTCCGGAAACCAACTCTGATACAGCTGTGGACCTTTTTTTTAAGAAAAACCCATAGCAGGTCAGAATACAGCACTTTTTGATGCTGCATCTTGCTTCACCATTTCCTCCTGCGCAGATGAAGTGGTCTAAAGGGAAGGGTGACCTTCATTGCATAACAGATGAGAAGGTTGGGCCTTCCCTGTGCTACAAGTGAATAAAATCCGCTCTGCAAAAAAATGTGGACTTTACTAGGAATACAGTAGGACATGTGGAGGTTGTCATTTTTTGATGTGACTGCTGCATACCCTCGCTGGCTTGAGTGGAAAGAAATATATAGATGTAGATGCCCTCTTAACTGTGCTTTCTGTTGTTGTTTTAAAGCACATAAAACCTATGCACTTTTCCATGCAAAAGCATGGGAGCAGGAACTTGTAGGGACATCTTTATAGTAAGCTTCAAGAGATAAAAATATTTAGTGGAAAAATGCATCTGCTTAAGTAAAACTTTAACCAAGGAGGACTGTGGCACCTGCAACATATGCATCTTTCACAGGCTTTACTGGTTCTAAGGTCTTTGGCTTCATTCCATTGTGAAAGAAGCAGCAAGATTTACCTTGCTCTTTTCTCCTTCTTCCTGGTGAAAACTGTGGAAGGGGCTTGGTTCTGTTTAGGCTGAATTCATGCCAACGTCAAGGAGTGTGCCTAGCTGGCATCATCCCCATCATGTGCTAACCTGCATTGGGAGTGAATTATGCAATGGCAGGTAGGAGTGGAATCATTTACCTTGGGCTAATTGCTGGATAATCCCACTTAAACTGATGGGCAATTTCAACTCAGAAAAGAAATGTTTGAACACTGGAAAGGAGACAGGAACGGGGTGCGACAAAAGCTCTCAGAATGAAAATGTTGTAGCTTTATTTTAATGTTTAAAGTATTTGTATCCTGCTCTTCACCAGCAGGTCCCACGGTGGGTAAAAATAATAGAAAAATATATACAGTAAATTTAAATATATTTAAAATTTAACCCAACCTCCCTCCCTACCTCCCTTCCTCCATGGCAGAACGACTCTCAGAAGAAGGTATATATCAAAGGCCTGGGTGAAGAGATATGTTTTGAACAGGCACTTCTGGAAATATCCCAGAAGTGAGCCATTTTGGTAGCTTCCAGACAGTTCTCTGACAGTTCCAGCTGGTGTCAGGAAGTGGTGACTCCTCACCCCCTTGGGAGGCACAGTTTCCTTGAGAATGTGCTGGCCACACGGGCCTCTTGGCTACAGTACTCCAGGTGCAAATCTCATGCAAATAATTGCTCCAGAGAGAAACCACTCAGTGGGCTTGTGTTTGTTCTAGCTGCTGCCATACCAACAGACTGTGGAAAGATCTATACAATGCAATGAACCCAGCCATTCTGGCATCATTTCTGGGCACTCCCCACCTATAACTTCAAAGATGGGGCTGCCATCTTGCAGATGGATTTTGACACACTCCATGGTGTCTTGCCCCATTCCAGGCACAATTGCCAGGGTACAGGTTCTGCATTGCATTGCATTGCACACCAAAGTATGCAGTACAGAAGTTGCCTTTCTGTCCTGTTCTGGAAGGCAGCAGCTGGGAATTGTCATAAACAAGTTGTTCTTACTACTACCATCTCTCTAGATGATGACTGCAGGGTTGCAAGAGGATGATCGTGCCCAGGGTCTGCTATATTTTTACACTAGCAGCAGATGACAGATTCCTATTCTGAGGCTATAATCCAGAATAAGGCCCAGTGCAGAAAGGACTTAGGTCTGCTTAACAATGGGTGTTTTTCCACTGTCAAAAGTACCCATTTTTGCACCCATTAAGGACCCATTTGGGTGTGAGCCAGATGACCCCATTTCCACCAGATCAAATGAGTACCTTCTGCCCTTTAATCTGGATTTTCGGTAGACCCCAGTGGGGTCTATGGCTAGAAAATCCAGATTAAAGGGAGCCTGTTTCCACAGGAAACAGGCAATGGGGTCAAGAGGAGGCTAGGGGGAGGGGATGCACCCATGGAGGAGAGCCCCAAAGTCCCAGCTTCGGAGTGATTTCGGAGTCATTTCGAAATCATTCCAAAGTGACTCCAAAGTCCCTCTGAAGAGATCATCAGAGAAGCCGCTCCAGAGCCCCTTAGGAGCGCCTCCAAAGTCTGTGCTGATCTCACCGCCAGTCTCTCCAAAGAGATCAGCGCAGACTTCAGAGGCACTCCGAAGGGACTCCGGAGCAACTTTGAAGTCTCTGCTGATCTCTTCGGAGGGACTTCAGAGTCATTTTGAAGTGATTTCGAAATGACTCCGAAGTCCCTCTGAAGCTGCGACTTCGGAGATCTCACTTCCCTGTCCCCAGAGACACCTGGGGTGATGGACTGACCCCTTGGGGGTCGATCTGGATTCCCCACATGGGTGCAAAGGTGTTTCCACAGCAGGGGGGTAAGCACCCATTGCTAATGGGTGCTACACCTCCTGTGGAAGCACATTGGGTACTTCCCTTAATCCGGATCTACTAGATCTGGATTAAGGAACGCACCCATTCCTTAGTTCCAGATCTTCTTAGATCCCGATCTAAGGGCTGTAGTGGAAAAACACCCATAGCCTGACTGAGAGAATGCTAGAATTCTAGTTCACCTTGGGTTCATTTAGGAAAGAAAAATGAGACAACACAAATGTATTCAATACATAAATATCAATAATATCCTCTTTCACATAGAGAAGCCAATGAAGACTCCAACTTTAACGACTTGTACTTGGATACAAACTCTGTAGACCTTAGTTCCAAGCAAACATGTCTACAATGCTGAGTATTATCATTCCTCTTCTGAAGAAGAATATATGATGAAAGGTCCTTCTTTAAAATGATAGTTAAGTTTGACTCCAGGTCACAGTCTGGAAGACACACATGAAACTGATCCCAACAGGTGCATCAGAATAGATATCATGGCAACAGAGTATCAATTACTGTTAAACTTAGACAGCAGGGAGTGATTGACTTATCCAAAAGACAGAGCTTATCAAAAGGTTTGAAGATGCCTTAGCACATTGCCTTTCTTAAACCGGTTTGCTCAGTGACCATAGCAGCACTTTCTCCTAACAATGACCACCCTGCCTTATAGTATTATTGAGCACTATGGGAAGTTTAAAAGGGTGCCTGATGGCTGTTTACTGCCCAGTGAGGCTGGCCCAAAGCATGGTTTGGACTGATTATGGCTGTATCCAAACATTGGTTATTTATTCAACTATATTTGGATATTCCACTATATCCATGCTTTATACCAGAATATCCAAATACAGAGAAATAACTATCCAATGTCTGGATGCAGCTTATGACAATGTCTGGATGCATCTTAGGACCTAGCAATAGCTTGTGCCAACTGTGGATCTATGCCAACCTTGTTGAAAGATCATGTTGGGGAAGAAATAATATAAAGAATATTATTTATATTATTTCATTTGTGTTAGATCACAAAAGCAAGCATTTTATCTACACCTCACTTAAATAAATTTTGGAACTGCGTCTTTTCAATCACTTTTTGATCATGTTTCAGTTCCCTAGCTCTCAAAGGCCTTATGGAAGAAGAGAGTGCAACTGATTCATGGTGAATTCTTTGATTAGAACCAAACCGTGAACTTAATTTTCCATTGGCAACTGGCCAATATAGATTTCACATGTATGTAAGGCTGCTGTCCCCATCCCTGTCTCTCTTAAAACAACTTATCTCCCTCATTATCACCCTGACATTTGTTTTGGCTTTGAGTTTAATTACCTCTTGAATTGAACAAAGGTTCAGATCAGGTTGAGATAGAAGGAAGTCAATGAAGTTGATGTGTAGGAAATAATGACACCAAAGGTGTTAGTCCGTGCAAGCCAACCTTCTGGGACAAGGAACAAAGGATGATAAGGGAGAAAGCTATTCATCAGTCATCCAGGAAGCAGAAAGATGTGTACAAAGGTGTCTGATGTTTGCATCTGTATCCCACCTGGATGGCCACAAACAAAATAACCATCCACTTAGAAAAATTCCTGTGCACTGGACCAAAGCCAGGTAGGAATGTAAAGAAGCATCTGGGAATGTATCTCTGGAGCAGGAATAAACATGGGGAAATTAATCAAGTTACAAGGCACACCAGGACTAAAACACCATTCATGGCTGATAAGAGGATAAATCATTCTTATTGCAGGAGGGCTTACGGACCACCAACAGGACCAGACCTCCATTGTGGAAGGAACTATTGCTATGACTAATGAAGTTTATGTGCTAGGAGGCCTTAGCAGTTCAAAGAGCTAAACAAAATAGCCAAAAGAAGGCCAGTGTATACAAGGACACAGAAACAATTTGGCTAAAAAAACAGACCAAGTAGAGATCACAAAAAAGTGGACACAGGCCTCCCAAAGAAGAGACAACAGAAGGACATAGATTTGAAGTGGGTTTTAATTTGCATAGGTTTGGCACTGGACTCTCTGTTCAATCTATGGAGTGGCACAACCTATCTTCCTTGTTATAATTTTTAATTGCAAGTTTATTCCAACACTCTTCAGTTTGTTCTCCCTTCTTCTCAATTACTTTTGGTAACTGATGGGGTATTAAACTGCAGCTGAGGATGCTGCTTCCTTCCCCAATCTCCTGCCAGTTACTGTGGAGAATAGGAGGCCAGCTTCTGAGCTATAATTGATAAACAGGAACATAACACTGGGTGTTTTTCCACTGTCATGAGAAGTACCCATTAAGTACCCATGTGTACTTCTAGTGACAGTGGAAAAACACCCACTGAGTTAGAGAAGCAGAAGTAAGACCCTTTCCACACAGGAGTCAGAATTAAATAACTAATTCAAAGGATCAGCAGCATACTGCACGCCAAATAGGGATGTACAAGAATATTTGAAACATTCAAAATTCAATCGAATTCATTTTTTAACATTCAAATGAATTTGAACGTTTTGAATTATTCGTATGAATTATTCCAACATTCATATGTGTACGGATACGTACACATTACATACGTATCCATACGCATTTTATTTGTATCCATACGAATACATACAGGATGAAAACAGGATGCATACAGGATGAAAACAGGATGTGTACAGATGCATACGGACGCATACAAAAGTTGTCAAGATTCATAACAAATACAAATTGAATATTAATAAGAATAGATATGAATGTATTCAAATCGGTTCAAATTTTAATACATTTATATTCTCTCTATTTTTATGAATTCAGACATTTGAATATTTGAGTCAAATCGAATGCCAAAAACTGCATTTGTGCACATCCTTAGCACCAAATTAAAGAAGATATTATTTTCTTTTGTTTTGTTTTAAAGGAAAGTCATATAAAAGAAAACAGTGACATTACTGTTAGGAATGTGCACGAATATTCATAACATTCAGAATTTGTCTGAAGTTGGCCGAATTCAGACACTTGGATTCAAATCAAATTTTGGCAATTCAATGATTGACATTCCAAATTTGAATAAAATGTTTTGACACATTTGTATGAAACCTCATATGGCATTCGTATAGGACTTCTATGGGACTTGAACTTTTGTATTGAATACGAATCCTACCGCATTTGAAGGGGATCTATTTGAATGGATAAATTTTTCTTGCATTTGATTCGATACGAATCCAATACAAAAAAAAAATTGTGTACATCCCTAATTACTGTATAATTGACCTATGCCCCTGAGGTCCAGACATTGTTGATGGGCAGGACAAAGTCTTCATATGATTTTGAGTATTTTCATACTGTTCTTGAATTGGAAAGCCCCTCAAATCAAAGATATCTCCCAAGATCAAAGATATCTTCTAAAAGTGACACCACTCAAATAAGAGGGCAATCTTAAAGATGACATCTGCACTGGCTACCCACTCAGAAGCCATAAGCTGCTTCCATTTCAGGGTGTCTATGCACATTATTTAGGAAAGACGGAAAACAGGACATGCTTTAAACTTAAGAATTTTAGCAGGATGCATTTTGTCTCTACCATAGAGATCTGGCCTGAATTTGCACTTCCGCCTGTAGTATACAATTAGGCAGCATCTGGGAAGATGCATCTGCACTGTCTGGAGGTGTTTACAGCCTAGAAATGCCCCCTGATTGCCAGAGGTTGACTAATTGCATGCTGGCTGTGGAGCACGAAATGGTGCTCCACAAGCACACTAACTTTCCCCAGACACTTACCTGAGGCATCCAGATGGTGAATATTTGCACCTCTGCCAACTGGGAAGGTCATCATGACCCCCTGATGTGACTGCAATGACACAGAGCATCAGCGTCATCATAGTCTGCATCCACAGGCCTGGAGGGCACCTCACTCAAGATGGTGGTGCCCAGAAGAGTATATCTCAGGATAGGGGTCTGTGGTCCTCATGCTAATGCAGACTCTGGCAGACCTCACTTTGGGCCTGCTGAAGCCTGCACTAGCATATGGACAGCAAGTCCCTATTCCGGGATATATTCCAGAATAAAGCCAAGTGCGAATAGGCCCCAGGTTGATGTCCTGAGATTCTTATAATCCCTGAGGATGGGAAGGAAAATGAAGCAAAAACATGCAAAGGTTGCAGAGAAGACTTTGCATACAGATGTTGTGGATGCAACTCCTATCACCATGGGGAATGGGTTGAATACACTAGCAGCTGCCTGAATTTTAGCAGCTCCATTCTAGCCTATCTTTGGAGCAGGAAAAATAGAGTTGGGTACTAGGTGGTCCACTCCAGCATCCACATGACAATGGTTGGAGCAAGCCACATGGCAGGAATACCCAAGGCACCACTTTAAAGTGGTGTCCAACTGACATCTCCCTTGTGCAGTTTTCACATCAGGGAGTGCTCCAGTTCTGAGGCCCATGTGGACCATGTATTGCCCAGTAGACTATATCTCCTGAGGGGACCCCTGGTGTGCAAAACCAGTGTTCTCCATGTCTTACTAGTATGTTCCTATGGATCTTGCAGAAGCTGCTTCAGATGGGAAATTCCATCAAATGTGACAGGAACTGTAGTTCATAAAATGCGATGTACATGAGGCAACCCTTGAAGATAGACCAGAAGCTGAAACTAGGGAAGAATGCAGCTACATGATGACTGATAGCAGTCTCTGTCTGGACACCTATTAATGCTGGTCTTAAAAGAGCTGCTACTGAGCCCAATTCAACCCGTTGATACTTACATACAAATGGGCAGCCCCCAGTCTCAATAGACATATACCAGATGCTAGTGTTGGATAGTTCTCAACACATGGTTAAAACTTCTCTCTTCACGCAGGCCTTTGATGGTAACTCCTTCCTGATGGGAGGATAGTATTTTAATTGTTTTCTTGAATTTAAAAATGTTTTCATTGTTTTCATTGATGTTTTATGCTTTTATGAATCTTATGACCTCCCCTAGGGTCATTTAGTGAACACCAGGACATAAACACATGCAAATAAATAAATAAATAAAATTTGAGCAACATGACATTTGCTATCCATAGGCATTTGTATACTTGGCCCTGCTTTTATAAGAGTTGAGAGCCATAGAATTAATTAGACCATAATGTATCCTTTTCTTCCAGCCTGGCCACAACCTTTAACATATCTGTCTCCTCAAGAACAGTCAGATTTCAACCATGACAGTTTATGCATGGAAGAAGTGGTGCCTGCCTGGAAAAGCTGCAGCAGATGAGGCTTTGTCTGCATGATCTCTGTGCATGGATCACTGCAAGAAGAAGCTTTTTTTCCTAATAGCTGAATTGCCTCTTAAGTAATTCAACGGGTTCTTTTGTCTAACGTTGGAGGGCATGAGTGCATGATTTTTCCAATGCAATGTGAAGGAAGAAATTGATATGACACTACACAGCTGCTCTGGGAGCTTGTTCTAGTCAGAATTTGGGGGAAAAAAATTTCTCACTCTCTCTGTTTTTCTTTTAAGTACAATTCCCATAATATTTAGCCATAGTAATCACAAGCTAAGGATCATGGGAGCTGTAGTCTAAATACTGGGTCTAGCCACTGTTACATTTACAGCACTCTGTCCTTTCATGCATAACTTTGACCTTTGGGGACATCTTAGAAGCCAGAAATGGATTAGGTACATGATGTATTCCTTGCCAACTTTGCTCAATGAATGGGACACTGACTTGGCTTTCTGTTAGGCTTCACCGGCTTCTTCCTGGCAGTCCTTGGTTCAGCTTGTTCCAAGGATTATGAAAGCATTGAAAGAATATATAGAGCTGAGCTCTCTCTTTTCACTTCTCTCCCTTCCTCTTTGTGTTGATGCTGCCTTTGCAATTTCAAACACTTCTAGGAAACTGCTTTGTGAGCATGACTGTTAATATTTTTTTCACTATATCTCCACTAGTTAGAACTGTTAGTGGTTTTGAAAGATGAGGAAGCCCTTTTCACTACTCTTCTAATATGTGGGGTACAGAAGAGAGAATTAAAATGGAAGACAATGGGATCTGCAAAAGAAAGCTGGGAATAGGCCTCAGCTTCAAGGAGGTAATTAGAGAGATTAATGTGAATGTTTCCAATGACGTGTATGCTCTGGAAAGTTTTATTGAGGTTAAAACTCCTTTTGTCATTTTTTCAGATTAGATCTCTTAGGCTTAGAAAAAGCCAGCTAAGAAATGCCATGACTAAGAGGGATAAAATCATTATGAAATGTAGAAAATGGGAATATGGAATATTTGCCCACTTTTTAATCCAGTAGTTATACATAGAAGGTTCTTGACTTGTAAGTGGAACTCCCTGATGCTAAATGATCTTGATGATGAGTTTACAAATTTAGCATCAGCTCTTAGGGCCCAGCTACACACAGTATTCCTGAAGTACTTGGAAACAAGAAAACAGTTTGTTTTGAATGTTCGTATTCATAGGCTGTATTCAAGCATAACGAAAGGGGCACCTCCGAGAGACAGTGTGTGTCCCTCATGTTCTCAAGCCTTCTCTAATCCACTTGGTATAGCACAGAATGTTCAAGAGAGAGGGAAGGGGCAGTTTGCTATGTGAGCAATCCCTCCAAATGAGGGATGTGCATGAATTTTATTTTATTTTATTTGTATTCACTTTGTATAGAATTGAATGCAAAATTCATATTCGTTTGAATAAATCCTTTGAATGTGGTAGGATTCAGATTCGAGTTTACAATACAAATGTTAGATACAAATTCCATATGAATCCGATATGAATCCATAACAAAGGTTCATACGAATGTATTGAAACATTCTATTTGAATTTGAGTGCCAATCTTCAAATGCGCCAACATTTTATTCTAATGCAGAGGTGTCTTTTTTTTAACATTTTATTCACATTTTCACATACATTAACACATAGATTAACACATATATACAAACCAAGAATACAAACCAGTCAATACTATTTATATTAATATACCATTCTTATGATCAATATATCCTGGTGTTTATTTACACATTATTATATCCCCCCCTTCCCTCCCCCCCTTGGATAGATGGTACCATTATATCTATTTTCTTATTGTCTTAAGACCAATTTCATAACGTTCAATAATTCATGGCCCCCCCACCTATATTGTTGAATATATATTATCAATTTAAACCATTTGCCCATCCAGATGTTCCTATTGTCTTTAACTATGCCCTCATTACTACCTAAATAATCAGTAATCATTTGATCTGATAAATAATGCTGCCAGTTTTCAATCTGCCAATTACTTTTATCTTTCCATCCCAAGACTATAACAGCCTGAGCTGCCATAATCATCTGTTGGAGTAGATACTTGTCTGTACTTATATTTAATTGTGATTCTATATCTTGGGTAATACATATTTCTTTTGTTTTGCTTACTCTATATCCCAATATTCTTTACCCTGTTGTCCACATCCATGCCAGCAAAGTGATGATACATTGGGGATAAATTTTGCAATAATTTTTGGTGTTCTATACCAACGCATCATCACTTTCATTTGAAGTTCTTTCACCCTTGTATTTTTTATCTTCGCAATATTTTCCCAGATTTTTTTCATTTTCTGGTTTGTAATATTTATATCTGTTCCCCATTTCTGTGTGAGGAGATCTATCTTATCATATAAAAAATGATTTAGAGCCATATATACCTCCCCTGCTATTCCTTTTATATTTTTGAATTTCTCCTCAAATATCTCTTCCAACTGGGTATTGTTGTTTTGCATACATTGGCTATAGTTCCTCTGCAGCATCAAGTTTCTAGCTTGAGTTATTTGCAACCATTTATTATTGCCTAATATTGCTACCCATCTATCTCTAGGGATGGGATTGCCTCCTTGATAGTAACAGTTGCGAATAGTTATTATTCCGTTTTCCGCTAATTTGTCAAATCTGTTTTACTAAAGATTTCATTATTTAGAGATCTTATATGTGTAAATTTAGATAGCCTAGGCATAAGTTTATATTGCCAACATTTCCATACTTTCATTGTGGTTCTAGTCGGTTGCAGACATTGCTCTAAAAATGTTCTATTTATATTTATATTAATATTCAACATCGATTTATTCTCCATTTTATTAATATTTCTTTCAATTCTAGCCCATTTAACATTTGTAAATTCTAATTGAAATATTTTTTTTATTTGGAAAGCTAAATAGTAGTTTTCTATATTCGGCAGTCCCCATCCACCCTCTTTAACATTTCCTTATAATTTTCTTTGGGATATTCTTGGTCTTTTCTCACCACACATCCAAAACCTTATCTTTTTATCCCAACCCTGAAGTGTTTGTTTTGTTACTTCCTCTGACAAAGTTTGCATCAAAAAGAGCAACTTAGGCAGGATCATCATTTTAAATGCCCTTATCTTACCTAGAAGGCTTAGATTTTTTTCCTTCCGTCCCCTCATTTGTTTCAAAATGTTTTTCCATATTTTAAAATAATGCAGAGGTGTCAAACTCAATTTTGCAGAGGGCCATATATTAAATTTAGAATGTGTAGGCGGGCCGGATTCAAATAAAAAAAAATGTACTGAATTATTATAACATTTTATTTATTTAATTATATAGTATAGTATATTATATACTCAAAGCAGCTAACAAAGCTTGTGTTCTGAGCTCTCACTGGTCCCTGTGGGGAGAACAGAAGCTTTGTCAGCTGCCTTGAGTCACCCTTAATGGGTGAGAAAAGCAGGTATTAAAGCCAACACTTCTCTCGCTCTCTCTCCCTCTCCTGCCTGCCTGCCTGCCTGCTTCCTTCCTTCCTTCACGAAGGAGGCAGGGAGGGAGGGAGGGGAGGCAGGCAGGCTTCATTTCTTCTCTGATCATGTGGAGATCGGAGAACTTAACTTGCAGCTGCTGCCTCCATCCCTTGCAAGCAACGCCAGGCCGAGGGGGGCCGCGGCGGCAGCAGCAGCTTCAGCTCTCCGATCTGCATGGAAGGGATCTGCCCCTGCGATCAGAGAAGAACTGAAGCTGCCCGAGAAAGAGCAAATTTCTACAGGCGCCGGCGCTCGGCTCTGCTGCTGCTGCCAAGAGAACCAACATTAATTCTCTCAGCAGCAGCAGAGCAGAGACGGCGCCTGTAGAAATTCGCTCTTTCTCGGGTCGCTGCCTGCGCGCGGCACTGCCTCCTTCGTGAAGTGAAGGCGAGGCCCGATATGCTTGGGCTTCGTCTTGGCTTCAAGGAGGAGGAGGAGGCGCCGCGCGCAGGCAGCGACCCAAAAAAAAAGCAAATTTCTATAGGCGCCGTCTCTGCTCTGCTGCTGCTGCTGCTGCTGAGAGAATTAATGTTGTTTCTCTCGGCAGCAGCAGCAGAGCCGAGCGGTGGCGCCTGTAGAAATTCGCTCTCTCTTCGGTGGCAGCATGCGCGCCGCGCCTCCTCCTCCTGTGCGATCGCGGGCCATATGTTTGACATGACTGTTCTAATGTCTGAATTCGGCCAAATTCTTACAAATTTTGAATGTTATGAATATTCATGCACATCCCTACTCTAAATCTTCTTTAAGGCACCTCAGAGGTATTTCAGGGATGCTTCATTTTGCTGTATCTGATCATAGCCATGGCTGTTACCTGACCTCAGGTTCTCCTTTCTCCCATCTTCGATAGCAATTCTGGTAAGATTCCTTTGTCTCAAAATAATTTAAGAATGCAGGGGATTGGAGCTTCATCTGGGCACTCTGTCCCTAGGTCTCCAAGAACTAGTCACTGTCAGGCTCAGGATGTGTTAGACCAACCCCTTAGAAATAATCTTTCTGTACAGGATGGGGTTCCTGAAGCACATAGATTGCCTTCTTCAGCTTACCTTTCTTCACCTTGTTATGTACTAAGTAGATTGCCCCCTTCAAGACATTTCTCTTGTGCCAGTCCAGAGGAGATTAAATCTATAGAATCTATAGATTCCATCTCCCAGGTGAACTTCCTCCTTTGCTGCCATCACAAGATTATGAAGAAGATTTACATTCCTCTACATCCATGTTTTGCACAAATGTACATCAGTGCCTCTAGCTCAACAGTTACAGACAGCCAGAGCAGTTGGGATTATTTAGCAGCTGAAGTTAGTCTCAAGGCAGATTGTGAAAGGGGGAAGCTGAGTATAGTCCTCAAAATTACCAGGGGTGGTACCATTTGCCCAATGCATTAGAGTAAGGAAGACATGGATGTTGCCTTGGTGATGGTGATCCTCCAGGGGTGTTGGTCTAGGGGGATATCTCTGTGACTTTAGGCAAAGAGGGGTGGAGACCTGAGAAGAAGAGTAGGATGGCACAAAGAAGCAGGGTTAGCCCTGTTTAAGCTACCCCCTCTTCTAGCTCCCCTCTCAACCAAAAGAATTTGGCAAGAAATATTAGTCCTGCCTCTATTCTGGTGTTGTTACTAAACACTAGGTCTATTCATGGTAAGTTATGTGTAATTCATGATCTGATAACTAATGAGCAAGCCTACTTAACCTGTCCTGTACTACTGAAACCTGGGCAGAGAGTGTGGAATGTCATATGCTGTTCTAGCTCAATTCTGATGGTCTGGATTCAGCAATTGATTAATGCCTCCCTGTGGGGAGGTACCATCTATACTTAAAAAGGCAGTGGTACCTACTCCTTAAGGAGGTCTCTCTGGATCCTTTAGTTCTAAATAACTAGTGTCCAGATGCAAACCTTCCTTTTCTGAGCAAGGTCTTGGTGAAGATGGGGGCAACTCACCTACAAACAAACTCGAAGGAAGTCTGTGTCACAGCTGAGGTTTGACCTCAACCTTGCCTGGAACTTTGTAAGCTCACTCTCCTTTTATTAAGTTTTAAAACAGCTTCAAATGCCTCATTTCCATGCTGGCAAGCATCTCCCCCCAAGGCATACACACACTCTCTGTTTAGTTTACTGCATAAATGGGGAGACTTTCCCTACCACCAACCGCAGCTCTCTGTCAGCTTGACTTTTCCTTTTTAAAGTGACAGTACACTATTTTCATTCTTATATTATATTTCCTACTGACATATTTCAGTCAGACTCACTTGAAACAAAATGAGATAACTTGCTTTATTGTTTACAACTTCTTCATATATTGAACAGCTTAAGAATATGGTAACCTCAGGTTCACACTTTCTCTTGTTGAAACACTAATCCTAACCTACCAATCCCTACAAGCTGATAAGGACCCAGCCCCTGTCCTACCCACACCCCTGTGAGATGATTAGACAAAGATCCTTTCTTCCTCTGGGCTGATAGCTCAATTAAGTAATGCTTAACAAATACTCTTTAACAACTTACCTTGCTAAGGGGTCATTACAGTCTGACGTCAGGCCTGGCCACAGTACTGAAACAGCCTTTGTTGCCTTCACTGATGACATCTTACAGGGGTCAGACAGGGTGAATGCAACAGGGTATTTTACTGGGACTTGGTGACACTGACTTCCCATCATTCCACTCCTACTCCATGGTAGACTTTCAACTGTGCTCAGAGGGGAATTTTGCTCTGTACCCTAAGAATAAACTTGTGAAGTTCCACAGGAATCCATTCTGTCCCCTATGCTTTTTAATATTTTCATGAGACCACTGGGAGAAGATTTGGAGCCAGGTGTCACCTATACACTGGTGGCAGCCAGCTCTAGCTCTTAGCTCCATCACAGGGGAGAATGCTGTGGTCTTGGAGGCAGTGATGGACTGGATGAGTCCAATAGATTAAGTCTCATTCCAGAAAAGATGAAGGTTCTATATCTCAGATTTCTGGCCCAAGGAGGTGAGGCAATGTGCATTGCTGAAAGGTGTTGTATTACCCTGGAGGGATCAAGCATGAAGTTTGAAGATACTTTTGGATCCTCTTATTTAACTTTAAACCCATGTGGCCACAGTGGTGAAGGGTGAATATGCCCAGCTCAAACTAATTAGGTAACCAAAGCCTTTCCTTGACAGACAATTTTTGGCCACAATGATCTTGCCATGCCCTTTTGATCTGAAGAATCAGTTACTGCAATGCACTCTGCAAGGGACTGCCTTTGAAGACATCTTCTAGTGACTCTTGAAACAACATTATTACTAATCTATGCTCTGCCTAGTTTATACAGGTGTGCCCCCATATCTGCTGATCCAGTTACCGTGGTTTCATTTATCAGCGATCAACCAGACCAGCCTCCCCCCACCCCCATTGGTGCCATTAGGCCTCCTAGAGGCTTCCCAGAGACTTGGTGCAGTTGGAAATAGCGTCAAATTTCTAGGCATTTCCCATGATTCCTGGAAAATCCTGCAAGATTTCCCAGTGTTTCAGATATCCACAGTTTCTGTAACTGTGATAAAAACCCAAACATATGCCCCACAGATACAGGGGCACACCTGTACATATATATTGTGATCTTTATGATGGTATGGTTTTCATTCTTCATTCTTTATAACATTGTTCACCACATTAGACATCTGTAGTTATGCAGTATAAAAACTGTACAGAACACAAACATAGAATCTCTTCTCAGAGAACACATTCTGCCTCAACTTGTTTCAAGTAGCCAGCTCATTTCCTTCCCTCTCCTAGTGATGCAGTTTCCAGTGATGAGTCTGAGCTACAATATCAAAAATTAAAATAAGAACAAGAATTCACTTTGGGGTTAGATAATGTGAAAGAAAAACAGCTAGTTGCTTGGCTGATGTGTTCTCTTCACTCCCAGAGGTTGATCAAAGGTAGACAAACTTAGGTGTGGCCAGGTCTTAGTCACAAAAATGTGAAACATGTGGTAAGTAAAATCACCAATAATGCACACAAGTGCCAACTTTTCATTTAATTTCCTTAATTAATTTGGACACATTATGACAATGGGTGATGCTGTTTAGGAGTGGTCACTGACAAGAGGCTGAACATGAGCCAGTGAAGTGAGGTGGCTGCTAGAATAACTGAAGCAGTTCTTGGGTTGCATGAAAAGAACCAGTTGAATCCAAGTCATGTGAAGAAGACCTGATTCCACTTTACTCCTCGCTAGGGAGACGTCAGCTGGAATGCTATGTTTGGAGACTTGAGGGCAGGCTGAGGGAAATGGAGATGTTCCACATGGAGAACAGAGGACTGAGAGGGGACATAAGCAGGATCCACACACTGCCTTTAAGGTACTCTGAATGTGCCATAAGGGCACAGCATCTACAAGACACTGGTTCCTTGTTCTGTATTCAATGTGCAAGGGTGACATGGTGCACACGGATGCCTCATTCTTCTCCTGCCATGTTGTCATAAGGGCTGCTATAGCATTTCCATGGCAAAATGGGTTCAAGAGCTCTCAGCCTTTGCCCCAATCTTCTGTGTAGTGGTAGCCCTGCTTCTGCTGCTTTTTGATGTCACTTATGGGTCCCCACAACATCATTCTGAGTTACTGAGTTTGGCAACACCCATCCACCATCAGAATCAAAGCTGGGGATCTCTGTACTTTAGTGTGATGAGGGAGAGGGCGACTCTTTTCTCCACCACTGAGATCAAAGGCGAGGATACCCTGGCTTTGATCATGATGGATTGGCAAGGGTTCCCTTCCCCTCTGTAAGCACTGGATGCAATCTCGAAGTGGGAGGTGGTAGGAAGACTCTCCTTCCTCCCCCCTGTCAAGATAGCTCCTGATTTTGACAATGAGGGAGATACAGTTTCCTCCCTTTGCATCATGATCAAAGCCAATTTGTTTGCAGTGCTATCCTCAATGTGCAGGGCAGTAGTGCCATGCATTAGAGTACACTTAAAGTACCCCACCCCCTCTGTATGTGGTCAGGAACTATTTTCCAGAGGTACAGGTCCAAGTTGTAGTTTTCTAGGTTCTGGTTCATTATAAGGGAAAATTTCCTGACAGTATGATGTGTAAAACAATTGAACTGCCTGACAATGGAAGCTGTAGATTCTCTTTCTCTGGAAGTTTCCATGAAGAAGTAGCACAGTCATTTCTCAAAAAAAGAATTAGCTTTCCAGAACATTGCAAAGAGTTGGATCAAGCAATCCTTATAATCCCTTCCAAATCCACATTTCTACTGTTCTACATGACAAACCCAAGACCAGACATTTTTGTTATGTTTGTTCAGTTAGATGGGAACAGAAGAAGATGAGATGGAAACAGAAGAGGATGGTTTGGATCAAAGGCTGTTTTCACAAGGTGCATCTTAACCCTCATTATGCAGGTCTTTTCTTGAGCTGGATCAAGTGATCCAGCCCAAGATTGGAGGAGTGGCCAACATTCCACACAAAGGCTGAATGTATCACAACCACCCATCCTAGTCCACCTTTAGAGGCTGGGAAATTGCATTGCCAGCCTCTAAAGTTATTGGCCAAGGTTGTTTTAGCTGAACACCCAAAGACATTACACTTCTGGGGCTGCTTCCAGGATCCTGGCAGAATGATGTTGGACTTCCCATCCCTGGTAACCAAGGCAAACCTAGAAAATTGCCATCCACACATGAGCAGCTGATCTACCAGTGTGGAACACTTCAGACACTGATTTGAAGTGGTCTCCCATTGGAGCAGACTACGGTGCTATTTTTTTGTTAAGACCTGCTCCAAGGCCATGAGCGTGTGGACATGGCTTTCACCAGAAGGCATGGCTTTCCTGATTTATTGAACCACAGTGTAAACAAAGCACTCCCTGGGGGCTACTGGCCCAGTCCAGCAAGCCAGTGCAGATCCTGCCAAAGAGACTTCAGGAATGCCCTTGGAAGAATTCATGAAGTCAGGTCAAGATAGTATTTGTTTTTACAAGAGCCAGCCCCTACTCAATGGCACTTTGAACAACAGTGAGATAGCGTGTTCCCCCTATTCCCACCCCAGATTGTAAGCTTTAAAGCTACTTTTTAGGTACCTATATATAATATATATTTTAAAACATCGCTTTATCTTTTTTTAGTATAAAGTTTGGTTGAGTCACATTCCCTAGCAATTTGATGTTTTTTTGGGGGAAAAAGTTGACCTAGTTTTTAAAAACTTTTCTTCCAAGCTGTGTGTGCATGCATACAGTTTTTCCCTAAAATATCTATTTCAATAAAATATGTTTTAATTAGAGAATAACAACACAAAATTACAGTTAAAGACACATTTTGAAAGAAACCCATGTTTTAGTTAGTATATTGGTTTGGTAAGCACAGATTTAGGTCCGTTCTGTACCGGGCCTTAATCCAAGTCATATCCCAGAATGCTAGTACAGACTATGGCAAGTCCTGGGTGGGACTGGCCTCAGTCTGCACTAGCATATGGAAAGCAGGCCCCTGTTCCAGGATATAACCTGGAAAAAGGTCCAGTGTGGAAAGAACCTTATTGTTTTGAATAAACCCAATTTCTTCTCACCTGCATTTAAAAAGAAGAGTTGGCTTTTCTACCCTGCTTTTCTCAGCCAATTAAGGGGACTTAAAGCAGCTGACAAAGCTTCCTGTTCTTTTCCCCACAAGAGACACCCTGTGTGGCAGTTGGGGCTGTGAGAGTTCAGAAGAGAGCTGTAACCAGCCCAGGGTCGCCCAGAGGAGTGAGGAGTCAAACCCATTGACTACAAAATACACTGGCTCACATCTAAAAAGAAGTGCCTTTATAGACATCTTCTGTATAACCACATGTACTATGTGTGATGCTAGTCATAGCAAGTACAGCAGAGCGTGGAAAACAGATGTTACACAACATAGAAAGTCATTATCAACGGTTACTAGAACTTCCTCAAAGTTGGAGTGACAGGCTGCGCAAGAATACCCAGTGAATGCAGACAGTGGAAAGTTCACGAAGTTAAAAGCAAAATATAATAAGTGCATCAAAATAGTGTGTGAAAAATGAGGTAGGGTGAGAAATTTATTTATATTGCCTGTGTGGATTTACAAACTCAGAAAGATGTGCACAAAAATGTTTATATTATTTATTTTATATCACTCCATAACTCACAGCACTCAAGGCAAACTAATTCAAAATGCGATAAAAATCAAACACAGTAATGTATACAATGCATTATATCAGAAAACATTGATTGGAAAAATGCATAGATGAGAATTTAAAAGGATAGTTTGTTTTTGATCATGAATCAAACTGAATCTTTTTAGATTACAAGTAGAAGAATCTTGAAATGAACGGTGCTGAATAGACTTCTGTCCCTTGTGGAAAGAGGCTATTTGAGGATAATAACATGAATAGGGTTTTAAAGAATCATGTTTTTAAAACAGCTGCCATTTGGATATTAAATACTTTGCTGTTATTTTGTTTATACATTTCTCCTACTGAGTCTTAAGAAATAATTGCTCGTAGGGATCTATTCCTCTGGGTATGTAACATTGCTCTAAACGTGTAATCCAAGACAGGTGGACTAGAACTTAGATATTATGTTGATGGACATTTTCAGATTGATATGTACATGTGTTCTTATCTAAGTTCTTTGGGAGATTCTTCGCTGGCCAGTATGCCACTGACTGACCAGCACGCAGAAGGGAGGCTTCTAGTATGCTTATCATTCTGGAAAACTGGCCAGTGCAGAATCATCCTTTAGAATGCAATCAGACAGAGCTTTTTAAATTATCCTTTTAAGAAAAAGTGTCTCATTCCAGATGCACAAAAAATACACCTTACAAACAGTTGTCCAAAATTGTGCCTGAGAACTTGTGTTATTTTGCCACACTGCAGCCTGCATTAGCATCCAAGTTAGGCAACACCTACTTTGTCTACAGCTGCTACTTAATGTTTGGCAACTGATCTAATCATAGCAGGAAATACTCTCTGTACTTAAAGTTTCCTGCCCAATCCGATTTTAAGAAAGAGATGCCTTCAGTGCTATGAAATCCCAAATAACAAAGAGGCAACCTTCCTGAGGCTTTGTGACAGAGCAAGGCAAATGCCAGCAAAAAATGCCTGTCATTTCAGACTTAAATTTGCCCAGGGGGCACCTCTTTCAGCATGTCTGATCACCCACTTAGCCTCTACTCATACAGGAGTTCTTGGAACACTTCCTTTTATTCTTTTTACTCAGCAAAAAATCAAGTGAAATAAACATAAACAAATATGATTTCTGACATATTAAACAATAGTTTCTCACCGCACGTCCTCTAACAGCAAGGTGTGTGTGGGGGGGATTTTCTCTATGAATGTAATGTTTTTAAACTTGCACTTTCCAAAGCAATGGGTGAACCAAAATGTATTAATTCACTTAAGAATGTGAAGAATTAATAAAAACCAATACACAAAAATGCATTGTAGTGAGAAAAATGATCTTCAAAAATTAATTTAGGGTAAGTACAGTATACAGTCCCTATAAACATCATCAGTGTTTATTTGGGGAATTTCTGTATGCAGACGGCTGCTTTGATCCCTTCCCTTGTTAGTCGCAATGTCACTTTTGTGATCTTGCCAGTTCCTCTGTTTTTCTTCCACATTTTTCAGGTAACAGTGCGGATTGTGGGCAAACTGTACTTTAAAGGGCAGAATGAGGAACTTACAAAAAATGTGGGAACTACACCTTGTTGTGACACTGGTTGGGCTCTGACATCATAACATCTCGAAAATCTTTTATCCAGACATGACACAGACAGGAGTATGCATGCCCCTGAGCCAAAATAAGCTGTAGTTATGCCATTTTGATGTTGTGGCATAGCTGCCACTCATTCAAGCCAAGCAGTGTATGTGCGCTTGTGATTGCCTCATGTCTGGACAAAAAAAAGTCATATTTTCAAATCTGAGTCTTCCTGGTATTACAACTCAGGTGAAATTTGAAGGGATCTATTCATCTCCCATTTTCTCTACTAAGCTCAGGTAAACCCATATTATTCAAGTACCCAGTAGAAAACTGGACATAACAAACCAAACATTTTTAAAAATGCCTGTGAGGTTAAGATCAGGCTCAGGGAAGGCATCTGCAGTTCAACTGCTGGTGCGATCCAAAGCAGACCGCCAGCATTTGAACTTCAGATGGCCTAGCCCAACTGGATCGCCATGGCAACAGCCACAGCAACATCCGTTGTGTGCTGGAACATTGCCATGGTGATCAGCCCCTGGTGTGTGACTGTGCAGGCACAGCTGTCCTGCCCTCTCACAGCATTTTTACCTGGAAGAGAGTGGGAATGCTGTGACTGGGGGGAAGCCAGCTACTCCCAGTAGATCTATGAACTTGTTTCTGCACTTGCCTTCCTGCCCAATAGATGGGAAAGGTGCATGATAGACTGTTTCTTAGGGCTTGCAAATCACGGGAATGGAGGCAGCCTCTTCCTAAGGAGGGTGCAATGGTGGTGCCAATGGTGGCCGCCAGATTCAAAGGTAAGGAGGCACGGCTGGGAAGGGGGGTAGATCCATTCACGTCAAAGCTTCTATGAAGCTTCAATAGATATATTCACTTCATTTGTGAATCAGGGCTTACAAATGTAGGCCCCTTTCGCACACAGATCATCAAAGCTTGAAATCTGAATGCAGATTCAAAGCTTGTGAATATTTTTCACCCATCCCTAATTTGCACCAGTGCAAACCTCTAAAGGTTTTCCACTGAACTGTTCTAGGATGTGTGCATCCTGTGATGATAATCAAGGCAGCCTGTCTGGACCACACATGCTAGTCTTCCATAAACATCGTCTTTAAGAGAGGACCTCCCTCTTTTTCCTGCTAGGAAATGAGTAAGTCACAAATCATAGAAAAGTAGGTGTCTATGTCACATTAAGTCTTCTTCTATTTCTTGTCCACAGATGAGTTAGCCTCCTACATCTGTATTATTTTTACATATCACATGTAGTTGAATTACACCATGAGTTGCTGCGTTTCTGTGTGTGCTCATAAGTACATTGTAAATTCTCAAAGGCATGCCAGGGCATCATCCCCTATTGTTTCTTTCCATAAGGGAAAAATGGGCGTGGAAGATGTCTGGGCACCAGAAAAAACCTTTAGAAGAACTTGAACCCTTGAAGAACAAAGTGGTAACCTGTGATCCATAGCAACTTTATCATTTACACACTCACTGGGTAAGAAAGGGATAGCTTTCCCCTCCTAGTATTCTTTGCCTGCGTTGGACAAAACTATGGACTGGCTTAGGGCGCCACAATGTCATTGCATTCCAGTCCTGCAGATTTCAATAATCAGGTGTATCTTCATATTATTTGGACTGTACGGGCATGCAGAATCCTCATGCTTATGGTTTGAAATTCAGCAAAGGGCCCTTTTCAGTGTGTCCCTGGAAGTGCTACCAGAAGTAGTACTGGAAGCACACATCAGAAAAGGCCCAGACAAAAATCTGCATACTGAACAAAAGAAGATAAGAGCCCATCTAGTTCAGCAGCCTGTCTCACACAGTGGCCCACCAATTGCTTACAGGCATCTCAAGCAGAAGACAAAGGCAGAGCCTTCACATGTTCTCAGTTTCCTGCAAATGGCCTTTGAAGTCATCCTGCCTCTCTCCCAAGTCTGGAAGATGTACCTAGGCAACCATTCTATTAGCCGTTTGAGGCCTGGGCCCAGACTTTGCAAACAAAACTTAAGCCTGGATCAACACTTGAAGTCCTGACTCAGTTGCAACCCCTCCAGCCTGGGGCAGGTTGCCTATCCTGGAATGGAATGTCCCACTCTGTTCTGGGTTGTGGAGGAAGAGTGTGGAAACAGCCATAGTTTCAACTAAGGCATCCTCTTAGCTCTACTTGAAACTCCTATCATGCACGGCATCAATGCTAGCCAATTATACCAATAAAACCTAAACATGCTGTAGCATAGTCTAGAGTGTGACCCTCCAGATGTTCTAGAACTAAACTCCCTATCATCCTCAGCTTTTGTGACCAATGGCAAGAAGTAATAGGAATTATATGTGGAGTAGCAAAGCTTGGTATAAACTGGGGCAGGATCCAGATGATGATGGGGTCAAGCAGCACTTTTATGCTACAGCACTCCCTCTCACCCATGTGTCAGTCCCCACCACCCAAAGCTGAGAACCTCTGAGCTTGGAAGATGCTCAGTTTCATAATGAAGGGCTTCTAGTCACCTCAGAAATGGGCCTAGAAATGGCCCATTTTTAGCACATCTGTGCAGAGGGGGCAAAGTCAGACTTTTGTGTGGTTGCTCTGTATCTGTACAACAGACATGTAATTCCCTCAGAGATCTTTGTCCAGCTCTGTAGAAATGATACCTCTTTGGAAGAGCACCCTGAATGGACAGACACTATGGCAGTCTCATCCCTGGAGCCTCCACCAACTGCTTTCTGCTGCCTGTGTGAGTGTTTCATGTAGCACAGGAGAAGGCTAATATTAGGTGATACTAGGAAGCATGTATCTTCTGACTGTGGTTTGGAGGTCATTTTGAAGGAATACACTATAGGAGTATCCTCTCCTGCATCAGTGGGGTCATCCCCACTGAAGATGCTAGAGGTGGAAGTTGTGATCTTCCCTACAGAAAGATGGGCCTCTGCCATGAAGCTATATAACCATTCCAAGACGTTCTTCATTTTATTTTAGTATTCTTTGCATGCACAAAAAAATACCAGCGAATTCTTCTGTCCCAGTCAGATGACCTTTCTTAACTTGCTGGTACTTCACACCAGCACAAGCAATAAGCACCCACCCACCTGCACATCAGTGTAGAATACAAGAGGCCTCATCCACCACTACTATGGTCCATTTGCACATGATGGAGCTTTATCCAGTTCAGAAGGCCCTTGATCTGGATTGCCGGGACCTCAATATCAGGTGCTATTGATGTACTAATGAGCCCTAATTGGGAACACAGCGATGTACACCAGGTGCATTTTGTGGTTTATGGGAACTTATTCTGGCAGCATGCCTTATTGTGTTATCAAAATTCCCCTCCCTAGAGGCTCTGAGGTCCATAACATTTGCTCCTGGCCATCTGAGCTCGTGCAGGCCAGCTCCGACTGAAGCTTGTGCAAGCTACAGGACTGACACAGGGCTGGGCTGGTACATGCTGTTGCTATGCAGATGGCATTGTTCCAGCCCTGAGTGATCTGTCCCGGCTTTGATATGGATTGTGCTGTTCCTGCTATTCTGGACTAAATGAAGAAAGATCCAGAATCATTCATAGTTAAAAGGTGCTTATAACATACTGTGAGATGAAGGACAATTTAGTGACTTTATAAAGCGTTTCTTATTTTTAACTAGCAAAAATAGAGTTGGAATGCTAAGGTTAACTTATTTTAAAATGTATAATACAGAAATAGACTTTTTTTTAAAAAAAAAGGTGCAACAAGAAAGCCATTTCAATTTTTCAAGGATTTTTTTTTGGGGGGGGGGGAACTAAAAGTAGTCATTCCTTTTAAGGTCTGAAAATAGAAGTTTATATTTGTAAATGCTTTTATGTGGTTAGTTTTATTACATCACAATAAGATGCTCCATGGCAACCATTTTTCTGCACTACTCTTTGTTTTTATTAGCTGGTTTATATTTATATTTATAGCTTGATTTTTGCTTTGGTGTGTGTTTTTTAACCTGGTGTATTTACAATTTATTTTCTTTGCTGCTGTGTTTGCAGCTGAATTTTCTTTATTTCCTTTGGGTGCTGTGTATTTTACCAATTATATATTTTTCTATTAGTGGGGTTATCTTACCCTCTTAGTAATTATTTTATTTTACATTTTTGATATATAGTACCCCTGTTTGATCTTTTGCTTTTCACAGTTAAACAACAACAATCATATGAATGGCTGCTGAACCTTGATGGGAATCTCAGGGCCTTTCCACACTTGGTCCAGTAGTTGCCATCAGGTGAGCTCCAGATGGAACATTCAAATGGCTTCCATGCCTCTCATCCCAAGGTGGGGAGCAATGTGGATGATGTCTCAAATAAAAACACAAAGCAAAACAGCAAATGGGAATTAAGAATGCTTGAGGCTTGCTTTAAACGGTTGGTTTCATTGTGCATTTTATGTTGTTAATCTCTGTGCTCTTTCAGAGCTAGCATGGAGTATAAAACAAATGTTATTTTCATGCAGTTCTAGTGAGCTGAGCTGACTACAGCTGATGTTCTGTAGCACCTATAAGTGTGAAATTCACATCACACACTAGGAAAGTAATGTTATCACAGTCTCCATTTGCCTGGAAGCCAACATATCTGAAAGAAATAATAGGCATCTCTCTTGTCTTTCTACCTAGCAGAAGCTTTGAGAGAAATACTTCTTTATATCCACTCTAGACATGATAAGTCCGTTCAAAATTATTTAAAAACATAATAGGAGCACTGCTGGATCAGGCCACAGCTCATCTAGTTCAACGTCCTGTTTCACACAGTGGCCCACCAATTGCTCCTGGGCATTCTCAAGCAGAAGACAAAGGCAAACCTTCCCTTCAAGAGATGGTACTGTTGGTTGGTTCTGTAGACAGATGACTCTCGATGTGAAAAAATACTTCCACTGTTTGTCCTAACTCTCTTGCCCATCAGCATTATAGAGTGCCCCTGGTACTGGGGTTGTGTGATAAAATAATTTTTCTGTATCCATCTTTTCCACACCACACATGACTTTATATACTTTAGTCGAATCACCTCTAAAATGCCATCTTTCAGGGTTGAAGAGGCCTAGATGTCCCAGTGTGGTTTCATAAGACAGGTGTTCCAGTCCCTTGATCATTCTGGCTAAACTTTCCCATTTGTCAAAATTTGTCTTCAGGCCTTTTTCCTCCACACCCTGCCTCCAAGGATATTGCTCAAACTTCATCTCTCTCTTTTGAAGTTTTCTGGTTTTAGAAGGCTACAGTAAAAGGGCTCAGCATGGGCGAATAATGTGCTAGAATGAAAGCATATGAATTTGGTTTGTGATATGGCCCTTCCAACACAGACTTTGCTGAGTAGCACAAAAATAGAAGCACTGAGTATGATTCTGCACCACCTTGCAGGAAGAGAAAGGTCACAGTCTTCAAATGTTTCTGCCCAGAAGGCTGCAATACGGCACTAGTTTAGTCACTTCTAAGTTTGGCTTTAGATCCAGGATGACAAAACCCACCATCTTTTTGTGGATATATCAAGGCTTCCTCCACATCATTTTCAGGCAAGATTAACCTCCCCAAATCCAATCATTGAACACAAGCTTCACGTAGGCAGTTTGTGTGCCCACATGAAGCTCTAAGCATCTAAATTTAGGTAAAGCTTTCCCGTTCGTGATGGGACAGCGATAAAAGGATGTGAAATGTGAGCAATGATGTAACTGGGGTAGAAATAGGAAAAATAAAGGAGGCATTTGAGCCTTGACCTACTGTCCTGTTCATGAGGGCAGAATGAAATCATGCTTTATGCAATATTGTCCTTCATGACCTTTGTACAGCTATTGAGGTAAACAAGCTCTGGGATCTTTTTTTTTTTTTTTTTTTTTTTTTGCTGTAGGATTCATTTTGCCATAACTTCTGTTGAATTCTGAGTTACCTGTTGATAGTTTTCAGAGGAGGAGATATTCTTCTGCACTAATTGTAACTGATCAAGCTCCAGGTGCAGATGCTTTTAGGGCCAAGGGAGGTGGGGTCGTAGTTGTGTCATTAGCAAAACTTTTTAAAGCCTTTGCAATAGTGAGGGGTGGTGACAAATTCCACTAGAAATGCAATGTACAGAGAGAATATAAGCCTGTTTCTTAGCCAGGTGCAATCCAAATTAGAACCACCACAACGTGATACTCTGTTTGAGGACCAAAATTGAATTCAGGGCTTTTTCACACTTAACTGCTACAGGATACTATCCCAAGACAGGTAAGATCAGGGACAGAGGCTGGCGTTCCCATTGCAAGCACCATCCTGTCCCAAACTTCACCCAGGCCTGAGTCTGGATGAAGCATGTTTGGTCCTGTCTGGAACCATTCACTTTGCCATAGCAACAGCAATGTGCACTGAGCTGTTGCTATAGCAATGGGAAACGTGGTGCACAAATGCACAGCCATAGACATGGCATGCCACACACAAAGAGAAGTAATTCAAAAGCTATGGTGCTTCTAATATGACTGTGGAGAAGTTTTTACTGCTCCACAGCTAACAAAGATGGAGACAGCCATGCATACACCAAGGCAGTCTGGGACAGAAGCATGTCTGTGGGGTGCATACACTCCATACCAGAGTGTACTCAGCCATCTCCATCTTCCAAGTATGAAAAGGCCTTCATACCATTTTTAGTAAGTTCACACCCACTCAGGACAGGACAAGAGTGGTGAAGTGAGCTGAGACATCTCTGAGGGTAATGCAGCTATGTCACATCCAGCAGTGAGTAGATGATATCATGCCAGGCAATCCAGCTTAGGTTGCTCCTTCTGACTCCAGGAACCAGAGCTCATAGGTTGCTCTCCATGTCATGGTGAAGCTGGGTAGATAATGGCAGTGTTTCATACCTCACACTTTGACACAGCTTATGGACCTTTGAGCATGTGCCAAGCACTGTGTGGCCTCCCCTTGACTCCCCTTAGGCCTAACGTATGGGAGGAAAATGGCATTGAAAGGAGAACGATATGTCTTGTTCTATCCTTGCCTTGAAACAGTCTCAGTGCTGGGATAATCTGAATATAGGATATTTCAAATGGGGCAGAGGAATAGTTCGGAAAAGAAAAGAAAATGTCTGACCATTGAGAACAGAGGAAGGGCTGAAAACAAATTATCTTCAGTCTTTCCAACAACAGGGCCTTGACTCTTGTCTTCTCACTATATGGCCAAAGTGTCTTAGGTTTCCACTTCAGCATTAGTCCTTCCAGTGAATAATCAAGATTGATTTACTTTAGTATTGACTGATTTTCTCATCCTGCAGTCCTTGTTTTCTCCAGCACCACAGCTGAATGTGATGATTCCTTGTTGCTCAGCCTTCCTTATGGTCCAACCCTCACAGCCATATGGTGCTTCCGGAAAGACCATATCTTTTACTATATGTATCTTTGCTGACAAGGTGATGTCTCTTTTTTTTTAATATGCTGCCCAGATTTCCCATAGATTTCCTCCCAAGGAGCAAGCATCTTTTTATTTTGTAGCTACAGTAAAACGTTCTTAAGTGATCTTTGATTCTCGGAAAACACATTCTTTGTCACTGTTTCTCTTTCTTCCCCTTCTGTTTGCCAGGATATGATGGGGCTGGATGCCATTATCTTAATTTTTTTGTTTGTGTTAATGTTGAGCTTCAAGGCACTTTCATGCTGATCAGGAGGTTTCTTAGTTCCTCTTCACTTTCTGCCATCAGAGTGACACTGTCTGTGCATCTGATGTAATCAATATTTCTCCTGACAATCTTAATTCCAGCTTTTGATTCACTGAACTTAGCATTTCATATGATATGCTCTGTATTAAGATAAATAAGTAAGTAATAAGAGGATAATACAGATTCCTAAGAAGGTAGATAAGTTGGTCTGGTAGTTCCATCTTTTGAAGAACTTGCCACGATTCGTTGTGATTCACACAGCCAAAGTCTTTATGAAGCAGAAATAGAAGTTTTTCTGGAACTCCCTTACTTTTTCAATAATACAGTAAATATTGTAAATTGAATCTCTGCATCTTTGAAAACCAACTTGCACTTCTGGTAGTTCTCAGTTCACATATTGCAGAAGCAAGCAATATTTGCAAAATAAGTGCAATTGTTCAGTATTCTGAATATTTTTTGGCATTGCCATTCTTTGGGATTGTGATGTAAACGAACCTTTTTCAATCCAGTGCCACAGTTGAATCTTCCAAATGTGATGAGACATTGGGAACAGCATATTAACTGCCTCATGTTTTACTATTTTAAATAGTTCAGTTGGAGTTGCATCACCTCTGCTAGCTTTGTTGTTAGTGATTCTTCCTAATGCCTACTTGGCTTCACTCTCCAGCATGTTTGGCCATAACTCAGTGACCACACCATTGTGGTTATCAGTAATGCTAAAATCTTTCTTGCATAGTTCTCATGTGTATTCTTGTACCTCTTCTTAATCTCTTCTGCTAGGTCCCTTTTTGTCCTTTGCATGAAATATTCCCTTGACATCCCCAGTCAAGGATCTCTTTAAAAGATCTCTTGTCTTACCCATTGTATTGTTTCCCTCTGTTTCTTTGCACTGATCATTTAAGAAGTTCTTTCCTCTCCTTTCTCTTCTCCAGAAATATGCATTCAATTAGATATATCTTTCCCTTTCTCCCTTCCCTTTTCCTTTTCTTCTTTCCTCAGTGGGGATGTGCGCAGATTTTCATAAGATTCAAAATACATATTGATTTGTCCAAATATGGACATTCAAATTCAAATCGAATGTTGGAACATTCAAAGATTTACATTCAAATTCGATTTGAAGGCTTCAGAACATTCATACGAAGCTTTATTACAGTTGTGAACATGGAGAGGTGGGGAAACAACTGTGCCAGTCACATCTGCAACGGATCCAGAGTGGATTTAAAGTGGATTGAGAGTGGATTCAAAGTTGGTTCAGGTGATTTTGACATGTTCAGAGTGGATACATAGGGGATATGTATGGGATACATAGGGATTCACATGCAATTCATATCAAACATTTGTATCAAATTCATCTCAAACGTTCATATCGAATTCAAATCCTACCACATTTGGAGGGGATCTATTCAAAAGAATATGAATATGAATTCTATACGAATTGAATACACAAAAGGTTTGTGCACCTCCCTATTCCTCAGCTATTTGCAAAGCCTCATCAGACAAACCATCTTCTTTTTCTTTGAGATGCTTTTTGTTGCTGCTTCCTGTACACTGTCAGAAATCTTTGTCCATAGTTCTTCTGGCACTCTGTCTATCAGATCAAATCCCTTAAACCTTTTCATCACCTCCACTGCATATTCATGAGGGATAGTTCTTAGGTCCTACCTGTGTAATCTAGAGGTTTCCCCTGCTTTCTTCAATTTAAGCATGAATTTTGCAACTTCTGAGCCATAGTCAGCTCCTAGTCTTATTTGTATTGCCTGTATAAAACTTCCCCATCTGTGGCTACAAAGTATAAAGAACCAGAAATCCCCAATGTGAGTGTATTTGGATTAAGGCATGGGAAAGAGATTAAATAACATGAGCAGATTTTATTTTATTTTATCTTTGTGGCAGGAAGAGTTCCAAATTAAATTGAGAAAAGGTATGGGCTGCCAGTTTTATGAGAACAATGTCATATGGCCAATGCCAAATATCTGCACATGTAAATAGCACCTAAACCTGAATAACCTCAAGTCCGGGCACAGCCTGTATGCTAATAACATTTGCTATGGTTTCTTTTTTAGATCTCATAAATGTTAGAGAATAAGCTTTCTTTTAAAAGCAGTGAAATGTGTACCTTTGCCATGAATATCAAAGGTACAGACGTATTTAAATTCTTATGACCATGATTATTCAGTGCATGGAATTTTCTGCACTAGCCCAAGATACAGTATATTGTGGGTGTGATTTCGAAATGTGTGGCCTGAAAAAGAAGGGCAAAAGGGAGAGGTGACTAACTTGTGGCCTTCTAGTGGACTGTGTTTTCACTTTAACATGGAGAAGGCTGGAGGAGAGGTGCCTAGATGAAAACCCCTTGTTTGTGGCATCAACCCATGCCTCAGTGATTCCATTTTGGAGCACAGAGGTATCTGAACAAAGGAATGAATGCGGGAAATTGCACCTTGCAATAGAAAGTGCCTACCACAGCAATCATGCCCCTTTCTGGGATAGCAAGAGAGTGGTGCCTCTTGCCACTGCACATGGAAATGTGCTGGCTTAGTCCCTTCAGAATTAAGGGAGTAACTATAGCTCAGCTGGAGAGCAAACTGCCTGGAAAGCAGAAGGTCACCAGTTCAATTCCTGCCCTGTCCCAACCATCCTTGCCTTAAACGATGCCCCATATTTCTTGTTAAAAACCACAGTTGTCTACATTTCCTCCTATAAAAGGAATGTCTCTTTGTCATCTGTCTCAAACTCTTTTGGGTCTGGTTCCCATTATAAGCTTAAAACGGTTTCAAAATGGTTTCGATCCTCGCAGTCCCCACGTCACGTTGGCTTAACACGCTTTCCGCGTGTTAAATCGCCCCAAAGCGTTGTAAATGTTAACACTCATTTCAACAGGTCTCGCTCTGGTTCGTGCACTTGAAATGCTTTACATTTCTTGCTGTGGGAATGGTACAGTTTTAGTGGGCTGAGAATGCATGTTCAGGGTTTCCCTCCCCCAATAGCTTGCTTCCAAAGATAGTGATTTCACTGTAAAAATCCACCCCCTAAGTAGCCATTACACTGTAGCAATCCACCCACTTCACACCTGATAACAATGTTGCAGTTCTGCGCAATTCTAAAAGTTCTGACCTTTAGAAAGGGAAAAGAGAGGAAAGCAGCTGAAGTTTCGGTGAGATGTGTGAATGTTTAAGGCTGTGGCTGTGGAGGTGAGCGGGCAAAGGGGGCTTGAGTTGCCACTGCTGCTGTGTGCCCTGGGCAATGGGGAGAGGAGGGGAAAGAATTGCTGGCTGCCCGGTGCCATTTTTCATCCATCCAAGCAAGCAGCAGCCACCCAGCCACCCATGAAGGCTTGGTGAAGGAATTGGTTATGGGTGGCAAGTTCACGCCAGGAGGAAGAGAGCAGGGCAGCCCCGAAAAGCGGCTTTTAGAAAGTAGCCACTTGAGTCACGTACACCATGTACGATCCTCAGAATCCGGATCGAATGCGATTAAGTTGAAAGTAACGGGATCAGGCAAATTCGCATTAGCATCCGGTTCTATTATTTTGGTTTAGGAAAGCTGTTTTAAGCTTGTAATGGGAACCAGGCCTAGGTGTACTCCAACATGGTAAATAATCAGCTCAGAGTCCAATTTCAACACTCTCTATACCCTCAGTAATTTGTGTTTCCATACCTTTTGTGGACCAAAGTGTTGAAACCCAAGCTAAAGAGTATTCATTTTAACTAAGTTCTCAGCCCAGTTCAGAGCAGTAGTCTGTTTTATTTTGGGAAGTGAGAGTGAGCAAGTAGTCCATTCTGGGAGGTTCTCCCCATTTCCTCCTGTCCAATGACAGAGTTTCATTGTGAGTATGGTACTTAGGAGAATGAGAACGTTACTGTTTGGTTGGGTAAAAGGAACAAACAGTAGACATAGAGGAAGTTACTCTTTATCTGTTTCCTCCCTTCTCTTCAGTGCCTGTAAGAAGGACAATGTATTCTCCATTTTCTTTTTCTCCCATCCCTGCCCAATGCATAAGGGAAAAAATGTTTCCTTTCATTAAAAGGTGATTTTTACAGAAGAGCAGAACTCTGCTTTGACAGCTTTAGGGCAAACAGCAGAGTACAGTCTCTCATTTTTCTTCAGGAATGGCTGGGTTTTGGGGTAGTGCGTGCTGGTTGGGGTATGGCTCGGCTGCACATGTTTGGGGGCAGAGTCCCCTTAGCCCAACAGTACCCCCATGTTACCATAGAGCAGTGGTTCTCAACCTTCCTAATGCCGCGACCCCTTAATGGAGTTCCAGATGTTATGGAGACCCCCAACCACGGAGGTAGAGCAGCTGGGAGGTGGAAGCGAAGGGTTGCGGAAGACTCATCGCGACCCCTCTGAAAGGACAGTTCGACCCCCAAAGGGGTCCCAACCCCCAGGTTGAGAACCACTGCCATAGAGAAATGCATTAGCACCATGCAGCTTCAATGTGGGATACATGCCTCCATGGATTTCTCAGCAGGGGCAGGTGAGTGGAGGCACTTTGCTGACCACTGGCTTCACAGCCATGAATATTGACCCCCTCTCACACATTTCCCCCTTTCATTGAGCTCTCCCCATTGCATGATGCTTTGAAATTACCCATATCTGCAAAACTGCAATTACAGAGAAAAAGAAATTGCAATTGCAAAGTAGTGCAAAACTGCTATTACAAAGGAAAATAATGTGAGACTGGGCCTTATAGAAGCTCTACTGTCTTGTCAATGTGGAATTATAGTTGGGTGAATACAGGCTAGAGGGGGAGAAGGAACAAATGGTGAATAAGATCAATGCAAAAACCTCATTGCACATCGCTTTGGAGTGGAAGTGGAAGCATGCATTACCTGGTGTTTTGAAATGGCAAAGTAGTGCAAAACTACTATTCCAAAGAAAAGGAAGTGAAACTGAGCTTTATAGAACCTCTGCTATGATGTTGATGTGGATTTGAAGTGGTGCTTGGGTGGATACAGGCTGGAGGTGGAGAAGAAACAAATGGTGAATGACTAATAGTGCCTCCAAGGGAACCTGTTCTGATGGGGCAGCAGGATAATAAGGAGGGGTAGAGTTTGACTTTCCTACCCCAATGAAGTTGTGATTTGGAAGGGGGAACAGCCTGTAGTCACTGACTGCCTGGGGAGTAGAGTAGAGTAGAGTAGAGTAGAGTAGAGTAGAGTAGAGTAGAGTAGAGTAGAGTAGAGTAGAGTAGAGTAGAGTAGAGTAGAGTAGAGAAAATGATATGGTTTCTCCATGCTGAACATGGGAGAAATGAAGAGTTAGAATTAGGGATGTGCACAAATGCATTTTTTGCATTCGAATTCAAGTCAAATCGAATATTTGACAATTCAATTCGATTCAAATTTCAAAAATCTGGATTTTCAAAAATCTGATTCGAATCAGGATTATCCGGATCCATACTTTCGAAAACCTGATTCTTATGCGAATATACAAATGTTGATAATAATAATAATAATAATTTTATTTGATCAGTCTTATGATTATTTCAAAATTCAGTAAAAAACAATAAAAGACATAAAACGGAATAAAGGAGGGCAGCTGACATTCTATTTGCTGGTAGGTATCTGTTATACGGATTTGTGCAATTCCATATTTATCCTGTATGCATCCCATTTTCATCCTGCATTATATGTGTAAAGATGTATAATTTTTGTGCACATTCGTATACAATAGATACGGATCTACTCATTCAAATCATTCAAAAATGCGTATCGGATTTTCAAAAATCCAAAATTCTTCCAAATGTGTAAATTTGGATTTTAAAAAATCCGATTCAAATTTGAATGTCGGCATTCAATGGATTCGAATAGGATTTTTGAATTTTCAAATATCCATGCACATCCCTAGTGAGAATGATTATTGAGTCCATGTTATAATGTAAATGTGAGAATGATCCAAACAGATACTCATACCCTGTTACTCTACAATAGTGAGTTTCCATGTCATGTCAGAATGCATGCTTTGTGCATTTTAATCAATGATGCAATTATTTTCATATTGTCTCTTTGCCTTAAATCTTGGCCTCATCATGCTCATTATAACATTTGATATATATCATTTGATGCTGCTATCTGTGCGGGTCTTTGACTGTAACAAACTTAATGAATAAATAAATCTTAGCAAATTGGCTGTCCCTACTCCCCTAGCTACCAAGGGGATATTTGTAAGACATCTAATTGCACTCAAAGGAACGGGCCCAGCATGGTGGTTGACAGGCAGGCTGAAAGTACCCTCTCTGGCCGTTGTAGGAAAAACAGCAGTTAGATGCTGAAAATGCAGCACCTCCCATGAGTCAGAAAGGGACCAGCTTGAAGCAATGGCTGGCGCCACACAGAATGCTTTGGCTGTGATATCAAGCTCTGTGGGCACCGGATGCCTCTTAACACATTCCAGTCCCTTCAAGACAAGGGAAATTGAAGGCTGAGTCAGAGGTCTTTTTGTCTTTTCTCCTCTCCCTCTTACATTTTGTTAAAGCTGTCCTAAGAATACTCTTGGTAAACCACCCAATTCTCTTCTCTTTAGTAAAACATATGATTCTGTTTCCCTCCCATTCCTTACCAAGTCCCTTTTAAAACAAATTTAACTTTTCTGACACCTATTAGCCTACCAAATAGCTCTAGCCAACTGAATGTAAAATCACTATAGGTTTCTTCATCAGTTCCCTCTAGTCCAGCATCCTGTCTCACACAGTGGCCCTCCAATTGCTTCTGGGCATCTCAAGCAGTAGAAAAAGGCAGAACATTCATCTGCTCCCAACTCCCTGCAAATGGCTTTTAGAGGTATCCTGCCTGTCTCTACAACCTGGTGATGGTACCTAGGCATCCATTCTAGTAATCATTGATGCAGCTAATCTTATGAATTTGTCTAATCCTTTCTTAAAGCTATTCAGGCTGGTTGCTTTGCCACATCTTCTGGTAGTAAATTCTGTAGACCGATGGCCTTCAGGATGTAGAAATGCTTCCCTTGTCAATCCTATCTCTTCTACACATCAGCTTCATAAAGAGGTTCTAGTGTTCTGCAATAGAAATAATGATTTTTTTCCCCCTCTACCCAGCCATTATTCTGGTTTTAGGATAATGACAATACAAAGCAACTAACAGATCTGTTATGAAGAGAAGAGAACGAGCCCCCTTTCCTACCTATGCCTGGCCTGAAAGCCGGCCCCCTCCTACAATGGGTCAGGTCTCCACGCTTTGCAATACCCAGTGCATCCAAAACTTACCCAGCGCTTCCTCAAGCACTGGGTAAGTGTGATCACTGCAGTTCCCTCACTGCAGCAATGGGCATGTGCAGGACTGTTGCAGCAGCAATGAGGTGATGTGGTGCACAACCCCAGCTGCATTATCCTGCCAGTACAGCTGTAGAGCACCTTTTAGTGTTCTACAGCTGTATGTCCAAGGGATGCTAAGGTACGTGCAGAGCTGCTTTGGGGTTAGAAGCCACTCCATGCAGTGTGTATGCTGTGGGGAGGGGGAGCAGCCTGCAGCTGTTGCACCAGAACAAGTGTGGAAAGCTGTAGGTAGGTAGGTAGGTAGGTAGGTAGGTAGGTAGGTAGGTAGGTAGGTAGGTAGGTAGGTAGGTAGGTAGATGATAGACAGGCAGCCAGGCAATCGATAGCTAATTATTCAACAGGAACCTTTGTATGATGATGATGTAGCTGCTTCTTTTATTCCACCCATGGCTTCCTTTAACTCAGTACTAAGCATCTAACATGAAGAGGAAAAGCAGAAGCTCTTCACTTTTTCATTTACTTCTACATACATCAATCATAGAGGTTTTGTCAACAGAAATATATATTTTTTGACATTATGTTCTTTAAGAATACGAATGCTTGCTCTTGTAATACTGATTGTAAAGTGCAAATAATGATATTTGGACTAACCAATAGGAATTGACGTGGGCTGAGCACTATGGACTAGCTCCCTTCCTGTGCTTGTTTTGGAACTATTAGAATTGTCTGGCCCCTAAAGCTCCCAAGGTCATGGGCACTTCTCTATAGATGAAAACAATGTGCAGAAGGTAACTGGATAGGAAAGGAGAGGAACTCAAAAGAAGTTTCTGCCGGGTGTGAATGGTGCCACTATCTTCCTGGGTTCTGCTCTATTTAAACTGTAGACATAAGAAAACAAAATGCTGCCCATGTCAGTGTGGGCCCCTTAGGGTGATACTCCCCTTTTTGTATGATAAGTCCCTCCATCTATGCATAAATTCATCCCTAGAAGAATTCAGCCACATTTTCTATAATGTGTGTGGGGTTCTTTGGTAAGATGAAGTGTGGCTGGCCCCAAATAGAAAGGTAAGCAGTCATAACATATACCAGGCACTAACAGATAAGATGAAGAGTAAATTAAAGATAAAGAAGATACAGGGACTGCTTAAGAGTAGGGTGCGGCTGACTCATGTCCCCCTTGCATGGGAAGTAAATTTCCACTGCAGTATTTAATGTTGCTGGTCAGTGAAGCCCTTTCGCACTCCTTGGTATACCAAGCTTAGGAGCAGCTCCAGTTGGGCTAGTGAGGATCAGCACAGGCCCACTCCCTTTTGGTATGGCCTATTCTCTTTGGACTAGGTCATGGACTGGGGTAGAGCATCCAAATGGCATCCTATCTTGATCCACTGGCAGACTTTTTTGAAGAAATCTGCAAGTGGATCTCTTCTGATATACCAGACCATAATGGTGCATGGATGGTATGTGCTAAACCACCAGGACCTGTTTCCAACAGTACTGGAAATGGTACCATGCAAAAAAGGTCCTCCAGGAAACTTCAGCAGAGACAGGCAGCCCTATCCCACTCCAGTGGTAACACGCCCCACTTGGGACAAGTTGCTTCTTATGGGGTAAGGCATCCCACCCTTTCCTGGAACAACCGGGGGGGGGGGGAAGCACTGTAAGAGTCTGAGATGACAGTACAAGCGGTAAAGATGAGTGTATCCCACAGTGGAGAACACATCACTCCTAAAATGCTAAGCTAACTTTACCCACAAATGATGCACATCTTGGCTGTCTGCTTCCATCATTTACAAGACAGAAATAACTTGTTGGTTTTCCTTTTTCCCTGGAAAAATCTGGTATTCTGAATATCATGTGTGAGCTTTCATATGAGCACACAGGGCTGTGTTATATCACTGTACAGGTTAATGCATTTATGATTTTAGGGCATTCTGCTCTTTGTTCACAAAGTTGCTGAAATTCCCCCAAAATTTTTTGTATCAGTTTTTAGACAGACAAAAGTGACAAACAAGAAGTGTGGAAAACTTATGACTGAAATGCAATAGTAGAAAGACTGCAAATCATTAGAAACTAATACAGGGTCCAAACAACCAGTAATAATGTGGCTGGACATTTGAATCCTATTCCTCAGTCAGAAGACACACTATGTACATGGCTGGTGCATCCTTTCCTCAAAGTCTTTGAAGCCATTGAACCAATCCTTCACAGCCTTAATGTTTCTGCCCAGGAAATTTAGTGCAAGACAGGCAATGGTTCTGGAAGTCAGCAATTTCTGTCCAGCACTAGATTGTGCCAGGAGGAAACTGCCTTCAGTAAGTTGCTTTTACATGTCTCTCTACATGCCAGAGGTGGTGGGGAAGGAGGTGGAGGGGGAGGCTTGGGTTTTATACCCCATTTTTCTCACCCATTTAAGGGGGACTGAAAGTTTCTATTCTCCCCACAAGAGGTGGGGCTGTGGAGAGTTCAGAAAGAGAGCTTTGACTAAGCTAAGGTCTCCCAGAGCCTTTGTGAAGGAGTGTAGAGTCAAACTGGGAGACTATCAGCTAAGAATCCGATACTCTAACCACAAGATCAAAGCCACCCCTGATTTTTTAAAATAGTTGCCCTTATACCAGTCACTTCCGAGGGTGGATTGTGCACCTCAGTAGCAAAATACGAGTCTAATGGGGTAAGGGCCTTCTGATCACCAGGCCCAAGGGTTTCCCCTGAAGTGCCCCTTTCATGTTTGGGAGGTAAGTCCTCTGGTTTTTGGACTGAGTTTGGGGGACTTGCTGTGGTAGACAGTTCAGGTAAAATCTAGGTCAGTTTGGGGGACTTGCTGTGGTAGCTAGTTCAGGTTACTCTAAGTCAGGTTACTCTAGGTCAGTTTCTGGGAGACCACATTTCCTTGTTTACATTTCCCTGTTTATATTATTTACTGTATGCTGCTCAGGCAGGGAATAACAAAAGGAGAAATAAACCATTAGCATAGGCCATTATAGGATTAGCCATTCCTGAGCTAGAAGGAGTGGTTAGAGGTCAGTTTGAGAAAGATCTAATTCTTTGAAAATCCAAATAAATATATAAAAATTTACATGTATACACTGATCCCGTTTCACAAAGAAGTTGTATCACTTTGGGAGAGCATCTCTGAATCCCTTTTTTCCATGTCGATCATTGAAGAATTTTCTGTTTCTGGCATCAGCTACAGAGAAGGAAGAAATAGCTCCATAGAGAGGTAAGGGTGGGCTTGATGTACTGTATGAATCACTGAGGAACTGCACCAGTCGAGAAATTTAACATATAATCTCTGAATACCATTGAAGGACTCTTGCCACACCATTCACTCTGAGTTACCTGAGGAACTTGAGCCTTGGGGCTAGGATTGGATTTGTGTTTTCTTTACAAAATGGCACAGGAACAAATGGATCATTTTTATGTTGAATCAAAGCAAGTGCATGCATTAATGAAGCATGATACATATTTTGAAATCCTGAAGCATCATTCAGGAAATCCTGTTTTATGTATACTATGTATACTCTTGGACTGAAATGTGAGATGTTTTGTTTGAGAGCAAAAATACGCACTGCAAGATATTTTTTTAAGCTAGGAGGACTTTTTAAGCTACATAATGGAAGTATAAAACACAAGAGTAATCCTGCTGGATCAGGCCACAGCCCATCTAATGCAGGATCACATCTCACACAGTGGCTCATCAATTGCTTCTGGGTGATCTCAAGCAGAAGGCAAAAGACAGTAATTTCATCTACTCTTGACTCCCTGCAAAAGGCCTTTAGAGGTATCCTGCTTATCTCTTCAACCTGAAGGCAATACCTGTTGACTATGGGTGTTTTTCACCCTATATTAGGTACTGATGCATCTGTCCGTCATGAATTTGTCTAACTCTTTTTTAAAGCTATCCTGGCCAGTTGCTATTACCACTTCTTCTTATAGTAAATTCCCTAGACTGGCAATCCTCAGGTGAAAAAAAAATCTCCCCTTGTTAATCCTAACTCTCCTACCCATCAGCTTCATTGAGTGCCCTCTGGTTCTAATATTGTGCATTAGAGAAAAGAATTTTTCTATATCCACCTTTTCCACACCATGCATGATTTTATATACTGTTTATATATGTTGCAGCTTAATCTTGTAATTGAGGTTTTACAACCCCTTAATCATTCTGGTTGCCCTTTTCTGTTTTTTTTTTTCCAGTTCCACAATATTATTTCTGAGATGTGGTGACCAGAATTGTACCCAAGATGAGGGTGTTTCTATGAGATCCTAAAATATTCTAATGAAATCCCAGGATAATTTTGGGACAAATACAGCATTTCTTCCCATGTGACCCTAATTCTTCTGTAGAATCCTGGGTTCCGGTGCTTCCTACAGACAGGAATCTCTTGAACTTGGGTGACATACAGGATTTCCTACTAAGTTTGTGTGGGTCCTGATGTAACCATCCTTTTGACTTAACTCTCGGTGAAATTGCTCATATTTATCTTTTGGCACCAATATTTCTCTAGGCACTGTACAGAGATTAAAAACAAGACAGTACCTGTTTGAAGGCTTATATTCCAATATGAAAAAAAAAGAAAGGAGGAAAGAATGAGCAAGTATCAGTTCTTAAAATCACACAAGACACTCTCAGGTGAAAGTTGACAAATCGGCACAGATTACTCAAGTCAACTGGATAAATTTATCATTTAGCTCTTCAGTTGTTTTGATAATGGATTCATTCACACTACAGATCTTCAGAGGAGAAAATGCATGACCTGCTCTAAACATTGCACATTGTTTGCTTACAGTCTAGGTTCCTTTCTGCACTGGGTCTTATTCCAGATTATCTACCAGAATAGAGACCTGCCACCTGCACGCTAATGCAAACTATGCCATGCTAATCCAGACTATGGCATACACATGGCAGGTCCCTATTCCAGGATATAATCTGGAATAAGGTCCAATGCAGAAAGAGCCTGTATTAATAAGGCACAATCTGTGCATAATCCCCATTCACATTTATATCTAAATTCTGTTGAGGGTCAATCCTCCACTACACCCAATAGCTGAGAGACTGAGTCCTCTCCCCTTTTCTGCTTCATACGTGTTTCAGTTCTGGTTTTGTTAAAATACACATAGTCCATGATGGCCATGGTCACACCTTCACATCTTCTTCAGTCTATCTTCAAGTCAGACTGCTCACACCTTTTCAGTTCTACCTGTTTTATCTGTGGACTTTCCACCCTCTATTTGCACTTTCCTGAATAGAAAGTCCACAGATAAAATGGACAGAAATGAATCAGATCTGAAGGTGGACCAAAGAAAGCTGAAAGTGCAGGTGTGTCCATGGTGGGTGTCAAGCTAGGTCAATTATTTATGCTGCTTTGCATGGACTTGAAGACCTAACTATTGTCACTAACTATTAGATCTACTGAACTTGATCCCTAGAGCCATTTCCTTTCAGCGGCCCTCTCCTTATAACAGAATGTTCCCCATAAGGCTGTATCACCTGGGGGATGTGCTGACTACCAGAGCTCCAACTATTGACCACTCCAGCAGGAGACCACCTTAAAATTACCTTCCTTGCACCCTAGTTTACTGGTAGACATGACTGAAGAGGTCTACAACCATCCTACACTATCACTTCCACTCCAGTGACTGGTGCTTCCGCACCTGGTTCAAAATAAGGATCTTTGAAACCTAAGCACCTTCTCCAAAGATCATTATCAGAACCCAGGTATGGAAGTAGACATGCTGCCTTCAAAGACTGTTTTGTTCCACCCCTGTGCACTCAAATGACATAGGAATGAAAGGGGCCTGAGCCAACTGCTGGTAGGGGTGGGTGGTGCCCAAGATCCAGGGATAGTTGGACTGATCCCAGCAAGGTAAGTGCAGAAACAGCCTCACACACAAATCCAGGACTATCACTGGCATCTGGGCACTGTCACTGCAAATGCCTAGTATGAGTGCACAGAGTAGATCCATTTGACTAAATGTGGGCAGAAGAAAAGCAACAGATTTCGTCTGCCTGCATTCATCTTGTCCTCGGTTATACATACTATAACTAGGGATGTGCATACATTTTTTTTTGTATTTGATTTGTATCAAACTGAATGCAAGAAAATTCATATTCATTCAAATACAGCAAATCCTTTCTAATGTGGTAGGATTCAAATTCAATACAAATGTTCCATACTAATTTGATAAGAACGTTAGATACAAATTGCATACAAATCCCATACAAATCCGTAACAAAGCTTCATACGAATGTATCAAAACATTCCATTTGAATTCAAATTTCAATCTTTGAATGTGCCAACATTCTATTTGAATCCAAATGTCCAAATTCGGGCAAATTCATATGAATTTTGAATGTTACAAATATTCATGCACATCCCTGCTCTAACATTGCCTGCAAAGTCACTCATAGTAGAGAACTCTTGCTCACCTCCCCCCATCTTTCCCCAAAATGATTTGTTTGTTTGTTTGTTTGTTTGTTTATTGCTTTCCTACTTATCCAGTAGGTCAGCTTGTCAGCTTGCATTCAGCAACTGCTTTTAGTTCTTTCAATTGCTCAAGACTGTTTGAGGTCAAAATACTTTTCTTGAATGAACTTCAGTGACTTGAGGATAATACATAGCAATGGATCTTGACATGAGCTCCATCCAGTCCAATAGGAGGCACATGTTTTTGTTCAGTATCCCATAAACCTAGGGAAACCTAAACCCATTCTCTTGCCAGCACATTTGGTATTCTTTACATCTCTTGCTTTCCTTATGGTTTAACTGCATTGTCCTGGCAGCATAGAAATAGTATGCTGATGATTAATAGGAATGTCCATGTAGAATTCTCATGTGTTTTTTGTTTGTCCGAAGTTGCAGCTAAGGAAATATTTATGGAAGAATTTTGTTCAGTTTGGAAGGGACACTTTCAAATCTGCTGTGAACCCTGTACGTTAATGCCCTGCTCTTTCTTAATTTGGTAGTTTTCTCGGGGCAATCTGGACATGTTTATGTTCTAGGGTTGCAGTAGATAACCAAAGGTGAGGGTCTCTTCCAACAAGCTACAAATTTGCAGTTTTCTAATCTACACATCACGATGACCCTTTCCACACTATGTTGACTATTTTGGCCCATATAGCAAGGCCTACCTGTCCTGGAACAGGCTGGAACAGGCCACTGATAGCCCTTGGAGATGGCAGAGTGACTTCTGTTCCCAGCCTTTTCAATTTTGGGAAGGGCCATTTTTGATGGCATGCCACTTCCGGCACCAGTTCTGACCTCACTTCCTGGAATGCCACTATAAAGTACTCTAAGCATATTCTGTCCTACAAGGGCATGCTGGCTGTATGCCTTTTGTAATCCAGAATATGGACGTTAGTCCTGTTGTAGTGGACCACTGCAGGACTAGGCTAAGACACTGTTTTGAAGCTGTATCCCAGACCATTGTCCAAAGTAGATGAAGCATGGTTGGGTGTGCAGGACCTGCAGTAGCCCCTGGAAAGGGAATCAGAGAACAACTAGACTAGAAGAGAGCTGGAAAAAGATAGAAAGGTAAAGGAAACAGCAGGCCTTTTCGCATGAGGGGATTTTGAACGTGTGGAGAACATGTGGGGATGCTGCATTGATACATCAGGGGCGGCCAGATCCATTCCAGACCACCCCAAGAGTCCCCACGTGCTCTCCATGCGTTTCATTTTCAGAGCAGAAAAAACTGCTCTGAGAGCACCTCTGCGCATTCAGTGCATCCCCAGCTGTTCCAGAGGGAGAGCATTTGCACACTCGTGTGAACAGTGCTTACCTTCATACTAGAGAAACACTGTGACATTGTGGTCCAGGATTAAAACTTATGGTCATCTATGATGTTCATTGTGTGGCTGTGGAGAAGTCACAACATCATGGGGTTTTATTAACACCAACTATGCCATCCTGAGTTCTCTGAGATAAACAGTCCTATTTGTGAGCTATGCGGTCAGGCTAGAAAAACAGCACTTCAACTTAAAATATTGTCAAGCCAAACTTCAAGAAACTGAAATGTGATTTAAGAAAACATGGAGTCAAAACTCTCTCACACACCAGCTTGCTCAGCTCAGTTGCCATCCTACTTTGTATTGGTTGCATTTAGTGGTTTGGCAAATCCTTGTGTAATTTTGGATCAAAAACTCCAAGGACAAAAGGGCCCAGAGTGAAGCCCAGGGAAGACTCCAGCAAGGAACACTATTTATTTATTGTTTTAAAAATAGTTCAGCCAATCTCTAATTGTATTGATTTTGGCATATGAATATTATGATTTTCATTTTATTTTTGCAATGCTACATTTTAAGCAGTTGATAAAAATAGTAGCCAAAAATGTGTTTGTGTCATGTGTGTGTGTGCGCACACAGACACACACACAGATTTTTCTACTTTTTATATTGCATGAATTTAAGATGACAGTGATAGAGCACAGGGAGGCATTCAGCTGTCTTTCTTTTCGTTATTCAGCATGTCCAACTTTGTTCAGCTTCATCAGTCACTCTCTTCTGGGTGAGCCTTGTGGATCTCATCTGCCATTCTCTCCCATTAACAATCTAGGTCACTTTGTTAATGTTGTTCATGTAGAGGTCCAGAGTACAGTAGTATAGTGTTCCCGAGTTTCAGTCCTCACTCAGCTATGGGTGATTCTGCACTGACCGTTATGCCAGACCAGCAAATATATGGGAACTTCCCTTCCACATACCAGTCCTCCCCACCTAGGGAACACTTGATGGTCCTTTATACTGGCCAGTACTGAATTGCCCTATGAAAGGTCGCTAGGTGACCTTCTCCATTTAATCTACCTTACAAGGTTTTTGTGAGGATAGGAGCATGAAATGCCTTGCTGGATTGGATCCTTGGCCTTTTTTATTAAGTGGCCTGCTCTAGATCCTTTTTATTTGAAAACTTGGCTGCTTTCACACTGACCTCTGTAAATCTGGATTAAGTAGATCTGGATTAGTGAAAGCAGAATGAGAGAACTCACCAGCAAAGCGACAAGCTGATTTCTTTCAGCATTATCTAGATCAGAAGATCCACTAAGATAAATAATGTGTAAAAAAAATGACTGTTCACTTTGATGATGTGTTCTTCCATTCTGAAAGTGAACTGAAGTTGAATTAATACTTAGATATGAACACAGCCCATGGCTGATTCAGGATTTGAATCCAGAGGGATTCCTAGGTTCTGTTTTGAAACTATATCCATTATGCTGCTGCCTTTCAGAATGCAACTCCTGTAGTAGTCAGGTATACTGGAACTTCCTTTTTGACATCATTTATTCTGCTTTTGTGGCATCAGTTGCTGCACTACCCATAAAAGATGCTCAGAAGCCCATGAGCTCCAGAGCCCATTGGCTGTCACTGACTAGTGGGGAATGCAGTGGGTGTTCAGGACTAGAGGTGTGCACAAATATTAGAAGGTATTGGAAATTTGGTCGAATTCAGCCAAATTTCCACATTCAAATTCAATTGAATGTCCATAAATTCAAATTTAAAAATTGGAATGAATTTTGAATTTCAGATCTATTTTTTCAAATTATCTGGATATTCACATGTGTACAGGGTTGTACACGATGCGTACTTGCACATACCCATCTTTCCCACATCCATATGCATTTGTACAGATCCGTACGGGATGAAAACAGGTTGCATACAGGAAAACAACGGGATGCATACAGATGTGTATGGATGTGTACGGATGCGACCAGGATGCGTAACGATGTGTACGGGAATATACAAATGTTGTTGACATTCGTAAGTGAAAATTCAAACCAATAGATTTGAATTTGCTTAATTTGAATTGAATTTGGTTAAATTTTAATTTTAAAGATTCGTATTGAATCCCAAATATTGCATTTGTGCACACCCCTATTCAAGACTGTTGATAACACTGAAGTTTAACTTCCTACCTGCTTCTCAAAAGAGACATAGGCTGCAGCTTGTGAGCAAATGCCACAGCCACCTAGGGTTGTGGAAGAATTTGATTGGAAGCTTTTTTAAAAAAGAGTGGGCATTGAAGAACATTTTGATCATTGAAAAGAGATCAGTGAATAAGGGAGTGGTGCCTACACAATATCCACTTCTCTTAGGTGAGGGGATTCCCTCCCCCAAAATAGTGTATGTTCATTGACCAGGTAAGCAGGTAGGTAGGTAGGTAGGACAGAAGGAACGAACAAACACTCCAGCTGGAAACATCTTGTAAAAAAACATGAATTTGGGGGAATATTATGTGAGACCTGCATGGCTGGCCAACTTCAGATGTGCTCTTCCCTCACCAGAAACTGCTCAAGAAAAAGAAGAAGAAGAGTTGGCTTTTCTACCCTGCTTTTCTAACCCATTTAAGGGGACTTAAAGTGGTTGACAAGGCCTTTTATTCTTCTCCACATAACAGATACCCTGTGAGGTAGGTGGGGCTGTGAGAGCTCAGAAGAGAGCTGTGACTAGCCCAAAGCTGGCTTCATGGAGGAGGGTGGAATCAAACCTGGTATTCCCAGATAAGAGTCCAGCTCCCTAACCACAAGACCAAACTGGACTAACACTTGGCTGTAACTGCAGGCTTAAATTCTACCTTGTCACTGAAATATCTTGGGAATAAGTACTTGTTAGGACACTTCCTCTAGTATAATCCAACCCATATTTTAGGATGAGGATCATCTTACATATATATGACATTGACAAAGATGTCATTCCAGCTGTGAAATTCCCTTGCATGCTGCTATGAAGGCAACAAATCTATTTGCTATCACTATTCATTAGAACCTAATTTGCAAAGAAGAAGAAGTCTGTTGGTAAGGAGAATCATGAAGTAGAACAAGACCTAGGACAGAAACTGGTAAGCAGAAGCAAGGCAAAAGCACACAATTGAGAGAAACACTGTGCAGACTGTGACAGGTGATGTCCGTGTGCAAATAATGAGGAACCTGGATACAGTCTACTGTGAAAACTGAGTGTAGGTCGAATTTTAATGGTTATAAATATGAATGCGACTTTTATATCCACCTTATTATTTTGGCATTGCTTGTGTTACCAGATCAAAATGCTTCATCAAGAAATCTAAGGCCATTTCTGCACCACCATCACTCACTATCCCAGATCAGAGTGGAAGAGTCTGGAACAGGCAATCCATCCAAAGCTGGGATGAATTGCTCCCAGTGTGGAACAAAGTGATCTGCATTTGGCCATTGGCCATTTACACACTCAGTCAGTAGACCAGGCCAAGTGGCTATCTGATACACTTTGTCCACATTGGACTAGTATCATGCCAGTCTAGACCCACCCCAAGAGGCCCCTATTTCAGATGCCATCTTGTTCTGCCATCTTGTTCCAGTCCAGTTTTTTTTAGTTTCCTCACCCTGTCTGGAAGAAGGAAAACACCACAGGTCTATCTTCAAAACTTATGCAAACTTTGAATATCATTTTCAAGACCCCAACATGGAAGTGGGCATAATATCTTCAAAGACATTCTGCTCAACCCTAGCCTTGTGCACCAGTCATGATGTATGAGTGATGAGGCCTGGGCCAATTGCTGGCAGAGGCGCCTTGGACCTTGGGTGGATGAGGACAGCTATAGCTGCTAGTATTGTTCTAGGATGGAAGGCATCCCCATCCTTATGATGCAGATGGCACCTGTGTGTTTGGTGTGAGACAGACTGGAGCGGAATAGTTAAAATACTTCAAGCAAAGCAAGTGTGGGAATGGCCAGAGTCTACCAGTGGACCAGATCTGTGTGCCATTTTGGGTGTCTTAGCCCAGTTTCTGCTCTGTCCTGTGCAGACAGAACTTACCAGGAGGGGGCAGAGCCTCCATTAAAACACACCTGCATGTGGATGGGAGGCCCATAGACGCTTTCTTATTCCACACTACTGCCAAGTGCAAAAAGACCCCATATTTGGTGAGAAATATTTTCATTTATGGTAGATTAACTCTTCCTTAAGATGTGACCCTTAAAGGGTTACATTTTATAGCATTCGGAAACCACACCACAGGAAGATCAGATTTCCTTCTACCCTCCAAGTTGCTTTTGTTAATGACAATTAGGAGCCAGCCCTCAGTCTGAAAATCACATGGGTCTCTCTTGGTGAGAGACAAGCCCAACCACTAATCCTAGTCCTCCTCTCCCATTATTGTTTCTGCTGACTTTCTTGAGAGATTGGAAACCAGGGAGAAATGAGAAATTGGAATCACAGCACTAGCGAGGCAGGTTTTCTGAGCCAATATTGCAACAGGCAAGAAAAATAAACAAACAGAAATTCACCATTTATCAACAGCTGGGAGCTGGGTCTATTCTGGGTCACTGTGCACATAACGTCTCAGGTCTCTGATGGTGTCCTAAACCCCTGGTTTTGAGTTTCACTTATCTGCCTGGATGCATTCCATTTGCCCTGATGGATTCTGGTTCCAAACAACAATCTTTATGGCACCAACTCTTCACAATAGCAGCATAAAATCCTTCCTATCTAATAGTGTGCATTAACCAGCTGAAAAAAAAACCTTAAACCTCCTTGACTTGTACTATCAAAAGATAAGGGTTTAAAGACCAGCTAAACAGCTGTGTAAGCATAGAAAACAACTATGTGAGTAAGAGGAAGGATTCTGTGGTGTTTGTAGGCTCCATCCACACACAGTAAAAACAAAACTGTGGTTCAAAAGCAGTTTAAAAGTGGTTGTGTCTGCATGCTAAATTCCCTAAATGCACATTAAAGGTCAGAGAATGCACTTTCAAATATGTTTTCTGGCCTTTAATGTGGATTGGAGGAGGGGTGGGAACACTAATATCCGAATTCTACCACCTCTGAGCTGATTTTCAGTTGATTTGTTTGTTTGCTTGCTTGCTTGCTTGCTTGCTTGCTTGCTTGCTTGCTTGCTTGCTTGCTTGCTTGCTTGCTTGCTTGTTTTAATGTGTGCAGTGGCAGACAGAAATCTCTCTTAGAAGGCAAGGCTATGTTAAGTGGATACAGTTTTGCTGAGCCAATAGTAATTTATTTCATCCTCCTGCAGCTCATTGGAAGAAGAAAGATGCATGTAAATAGATCTCTTCCACAATTCTACTGTATTGGACAAGAAACACTGGCATAAGATTCCTTCTAGTAACTGAATGTATCAACTTTACATAGTAAATATTTCTTCAAAACAAATATTTAAGCAAACCAGTAAGAAAAATAGTTGAGAGATCCAGTGAGGTTAACCTAGGATTGACCTAGGAGGAACTAGAAAATGAGGACTGGTCACTTTAAGACTGGTATTCAATAGTATACGTACAATAGTCGTTATTCAGTTAATCATAATAGAAGAAGAGGAGTTGGCTTTTCTACCCCGCTTTTCTCACCCATTTAAAGGAACTCAAAGCACCTGACAAACCTTCTGTTCTTCTCCCCACAACAGAATACCCTGTGTGGTAGGTGGGGCTGTGAGAGCTCAGAAGAGAGCCATGATAGTCACCCAGCTGGCTTTGTGAAAGAGGGTGGAATCAAGCCCAGTATTCCCAGATAAGAGTCTGGCTCCTTAACCACTAGACCAAACGGAATAACAGAGAACATAGATGGAATGTGCTACCATGATTGGTGCCAAAACACAGCCACTGAGAGATTCAAACACAGCTGAATGAGAAAACCAACCATGTTTGCTGGTCAAAGATGTTTTGAACCAGAAAAGATAAAAGAAAAAGGATGAAGGGAAAAGGAAGGTGCAATGGAGTGGCCCAGCGAAGAACTTGTCTGGCTGGAACACTAGAGAAAAGTATCTCTTGTTACAACTCCTAAATATCTTTTATGATAAACAGTCTGTGATTCCAGCCAGGAAATTCTGGAAAGTGAGACTTTGTTAAGGAAGGGGTGTAGAAATGGAGATACTGTATACAGCCAAAAATGTTTGGGATCATCATTACACCACAAATTATCTAAGGAAAGTCATGATAGCTAGATAAATCAAAAGCTGGTATAAATGCATAGACTTTGTACACTCATAGAATGAGAATGGCTAGTACAGAATAGGAATGCAAGCCAATATTGTTATGCTTAAACTTGATTTGATATATTCCAGTGGATGTAAATATGTCTGCCTTGGATTGTGGTCTAGGGCATCAAATAAAGATATTCTAGTCTGTCGCTTAATTATACAAGCATCCCTGGGGGGTTGTCCCATTGAACCAGATGTTGTGCACAGGCGTGTGCTGTGGCCCAATTGCAGGCTGTGCAGAATGCCACAAATTGAACTCGGCAAACCCTGACCACAGGGACTGCTAGTTCAATCTCGGCCTCCGAAGAGGTAAGTCGTGTGTGCGGGGCTAGGGGTTGGTGCTGACCCCGGGTGGGGTGGGCTCCAGGGGGTCCCTGTGGGCTCCTACTGGTGCAATTGGGCTGGCCAGACCCCACGGAATGCCAGGAAGGCCCAGGAGCAGCCTGCCAGCCATTGGGCCAATATGGCCCAATGGCAGCAGGCATGGACAGTGTGTCCTGCCCCTATAGCAACGTTTTTAGGATGGACATGCGGGGACAGATGCCCCACTCACACTTGGACAGTAAGGGATGCATGGAAACGCATCCCTTACCAGCCAAATGTGAATGGGGCATCCATCCTCATGTGTCCCAGCCTAAGTGCACTACAGCCATCAAATTAATGCTCTCTTCTATTTTTCTGAGTCAAGTTTTTTATTATTATTTAAGGGCTTCTTTTGAAAGCTATAGGAGAATTTAGGACCTTTTCACACTTACTTTGCTCCAGAACAGAGCTACAGTTAAGACTCTACAGACCTCAGCATGTTAATTGTTTAAGTTCATGATGAAGACTAGAAGAATTAGAAGAAGACTAAACAAGTATGGCTTGTTTGGAAGGACTGCCCAGAGAAAACCTCTCTTTCATAAAAAGGACATGGCAGCACAACTTACATTTGCAAAGTTACATCTGAACAAATCACAAGAATGCTGGAACAAAGTCCTTGGGACTGAGAAGAGAAAAGTGGAGCTGTTTGGCCATAATGCACAGCCCCCATCTGGTGAAAACCAAACATAGCATATCAGAACAAACATCTTATTCCAACCGTCAAGCATGATAGAGGAGGGGTAATGATTTGCTCTTGTTTTATAGCCACAGGACCTGGGTTCCTTGCAGTCATTGAGTTGACCATGAACTCCTCTGTATACCAAATTTTTTCAGAGTCAAATGTGAGGCCATCTATCCAACAGCTAAACTTGGCTAAAAGTGGGTCCTGCAACAGGACAATGTCCCCAAGCACACCAGAAGATCTGCAACAAAATGGCTGACAAAAGAATCAAGGTGTTGCAACGGCCCACTCAAAGTCCAGACCTCAACCCAATTGAAATGATGTGGTGGAACCTTAAGAGAGCTGTGCATAAATGAATGGCCCCAAACCTCAATGAACTGAAGCAATGTTGTAAAGAAGTGTGGGCCAAATTTTCTACAGAAAGATGTGAGAGACTGATAAAGTCATACAGAAAATGATTGTTTAATGTTATTGCTGCTAAAGGTGGTCTTATAAGCTATTGATTCATGAGGTGTCCTTAGTTTTTCACATATGACTTCTCCTTTTTGGCTTCATTTTTGTTGGTTAAATGATGTAACAGTGGTGGTACGCAGCTCAGAGTGAAGGCAATTTGTGCCGAGCACCCTCAAGCTGCTTCTGGGGTAGATGTATGTTGAACAAATGCCACACACCTTGCAAACCCTAAAGCCTCTGCAGCTGTGTTGTGGAGCCATTTGGGACAGGTGCATGAAAACTCAACACTTCACAAATACTTTACTGGGCACCTCCAACAATAAGTGGAAAGGTGGCCAAAAGTAGTTCAAGGAGATCAAAGTCAAGGCTTCAATCATCGCCTTGCCCCATTGCTTTGCTAGTTCAGTTTTGCATGGTGACACTGCATGCTATAAACATTTAGCTTGTTGCCTAATCAAGGGAGTTAAACAACAGTGTTCTTTCTTGGGCACTCTGAATAAAAGAATTTAAATCAGAAGGTTTGTGAGCCATAAGATATGGAGCTCCAAGCCCTCTCAGTGATCAACAGCTATTGCTTTAGATCAAGCTACAGTGCCTTAATTACCATGATTTTCTTGGTCATTCCCCTCTTGTTCGTATTTCATCTCCTTGTACTTTTGAGAGAGGAAACACTGATTCACCTCTTGCCCTTTCCCTCATAAATGTGTCATGTTACTAGGGATACCTCCCACTAGGGGCATGTTCTTTTGAGTTCTGTTAATGTCTGCACTGATTGACAAAGAGGCCCTAAAGATATCTTGATAACATTCCAACTGCTTGTTGAATAGATTCAGGAAAGCTAAGGTCAGGCTTGGAATCTGTCAATTGGCAAGGATTAATGAACATTGATCTGGTTCCTCATAATAGTTGAGGGATTTGTAATTTGAAGGCCATCCAGGTCAAATGACATTTTACAGTTTACATTTGATTAATGTAACTGAATTTCTTCCTCAGAAATTTAACAGGCCTGCACACACTCGTGACCATAGGCAGGATCCACGCACACACTGTGGTATCCCACATCAGGCTAGTCCAGTCTTGAGATGGATTAAACAATTCAACCCAAGATTGGAAGGATGGTTGGCCAGCACCCTGGGTTGTTCGCTTTATGGTGGCCCATCCTGGTCCAGCTCTGGAGGCTGGGCATGTAAGTTTCCAGTCTTGGAAGTCACCACTCAGGACTGTTTTAGCAAGGTGACCAAAAACAGAGCATTTCTGGACTTGGGCCTCCAGCAAAAATGGCACTGGACATTTGGCAGACCAAACTAGCCACTGGGTTCCTTTCATACATGAAGAAGAAGAGTTGGCTTTTCTACCGCACATTTCTCACCCATTTAAGGGAACTCAAAGCATCTGAAAAGCTTTCTATTCTTCTCCCCACACAGAACTCCCTGTGAGGTACGTGGGGCTGTGAGAGCTCAGTAGAGAACTGTGACTAACCCAAGTTCACTCAACTGGCTTCATGGGGGAGTGTGGAATCAAACCCGGTATTTCCAGATAAGAGTCTGGCTTCCTCACCACTAGACCAAACTGGCTCACCACTGGACCAGTACTAGTCTGGTTCAGTACTGGGGAATGCTCTGGAGACTGTTGGAGTAGGCTAGGGTGCCATTTTCATACCATTGGTTGCTCCAATGCCACATCCCAGTTGAATGTGTGTTAGACAGGATGCTGGACTAGATGGGCTGTGACCTGATCTAACAGGGCTCCTCTTATGTTCTCATAAACACAACATGATAACACATTCTTATGTGGGCTTGTCTTTAAGACTGGTCAAGACAAGGGATGAGCACGAGTGGGTTTTGGGCATTCAATTTGTAACAATTGTAACAAATTGAATCTTAGGAAATGTGAGTTTGTTCAAATAGATCCCCTTCAAATGTAGTAGGATTCTATTCGATACGAATGTATTCGTATGAGTTCATATGAAAATCCATTACTAATGCATACGAATCCTGGATACGGATCCTGGATATGGATTCTATATGAACGCATGCATATCGGACACATATCCCCAATTTAACGAATGCGCAAACTATTCATTCAAATGTTCCAAAACATTTGTATTCATATGAATGTTAATGTACGAATGTTGTAACATTTGATTTGTGTATGAATGCCTAAATTCATATGAATAACTAATGTTACGAATATTCGTTCACATCACTAGTCAAGACACTGCAAAGATAAAACACACTTATGGTTCCCGGTATGTCTACAAAATATCAATGTAAGGTAATTTCTCTATCATGCACCTAGATGCACGATATGGAGAACATGTCCTAGCCTGAACCAAGCAAGGAAAGACATTGTGGATCATGCAAGTAGCCATTTGTAAGATGACTGTGCATCTCAGCACCTGAAGTTGTAGGCTGGGGGGAATTTGTCACTACACCTGAAAATGGCCCCAGATGTGAACAGTTTCCAGTGCCTGGAAAGATGGCACCAGGCTCAACATGCTTTTAAGACCATTCCACAGTCTGCAAGGTGGTGCACTCCCTGGCGTGATTTTCATTCCAAGGGGCCCTCCATTCAAAAAGCCCCAAGTGGTCAGGGAATCCTCTCCTTTGCAGGCCAGCATTTCCCTGGCCTAGCTAGTATGGTCCAGTGGACCCTGGCCCTTTCTTCACTGGCCCTTATTCGGGATTATATTCCTGTCATCCATATTTGGAAATATAATCCCTATTTAGGAATACAATCCAGAATAGGGCCTAGTGGAGAAAGAGCCCACGTAGAAACTGACTTTGCACCTTTGTTAAGTGTGACAGCCAGGACAAAACTAGAATGCAACAGGATGCATCCAAAACTTACCCATCATATCTGCATGCCAGATAAGTGTGAATGCTACTATATCAGCAGGGTTTGCCTCACCATGGCAATGGCCATGCTCTCCGACCAGTGCTGCAGTGGCTGGGAGATGTGATGCTCAACTACAGTTGTGCCACCCCGCCCCATGCCCCTTTCATGCAGAAGAGGTGTAAATGCTTATGTACCAGCTGAGGAATGATATGGCAGGCACAGAGGCACTTCCAGCATGGGAGGGATCAGTGCAGTGCAGATGCTCCATGCTCAAGCATCCCTGAACTTCCCCACTGGGCCAACCATGAAAAGGCCTTAAGAATCTAACTCATCTGTTTCAGAAAGGATCGTGCCTTGTTGGAATAAATGTTTGTGACTCGTATATCACCCTGAATTTTTGATAAAGTGCACTGTATCAACATCGTGTTTTTCAGTGCTTAATAACAATTTTTCCTCAAAAAAGTCACTTTGCCTTCCTGAATTGCTTGCCACAGCTGCTTCATCCCCTCAGGTTTACTGACACTGTGGTTCCCTGCACTCGAGAGCTTACATAGATGTTTCTCCAGTCTCTGCTCAGAACCACTAGTTTTGTGAAAGGATTTTCCCTTCAGTGCCCTGATCTGTTGATGGCCCTGGACCTGAAAGAACCTGCTTGTTTTCTGTTACAGACAGCTAGCCTCCTTCCCTTATTCTTTTGTTACACACAAATAGGCCATTGCCACTCTTTCCTTTTGCAGCTTCCTTGCTGCATTTCTACTGCTGGAATGGCAGGATGCCTCATTGCCCACAATCATATGTTGTGCAATAAGATTACATGATGTTTACTCTCTGCAAAGTCCATTGGTGTGAACCAGGTCACTTAAACTCCTGTTTCTATTTTTAAATGCCACTCCTTGTCAACCTCTGTTATTCTTAATTTTGCAAATAAATACTTTGCCCCTGTTCTTTATATGATTAGTTCACTAATGCTACTAACTAGCAACACTTTGTGACTTATTTTTCTTCTCAGTTGCATCCTTCTGTGTAATCTCATTCATGTGAGTCCTGTTCATACAATAATCTGAACTCAGGTCTGTGGGCGCTGATCTCCTACATTTGCAGACAAGATGGAAAAATCTGCAAGCCTATAAATGATACTCACAAGCCCTGTGAGATAATCCTTTCATTGGCAATTTCCCTGATTGCATGGATCAAAGCCCAGTTTTAAATAGCTAAGCCAGTGATGGTGAACCTTTTGAGCTCGGTGTGTCAAAATTCACAGGAAAACCTAGCTTAACTTGGGTGCTGTGTCACATCTAGAAATATCCATAATTTTGTGATATTTGTAGCTCTAGTAAAAAAGTTATATTTTTGATATATGTATTTTATTAAAAGCAAAAACAAATAATTCTTTACATTTGCTGAATCTTCAATTGAAAGTTGGTATTTCGTATACTTCAAGAACAAGCAAGCACTACACGCCCAGGTGCCAGGGTGACCAGGTGTGTCACCCAAAATGGCTTGGCGTGTCACCTGTGACACGCGTGTCATAGGTTGGCCATCACTGAGCTAGGCTCTAACATACATGCAAAGTGTACATACAGGGCAAAAATGAAACCAACACCTAAAAGCACACAGAGACCAATAGCATAATCTGTATGGTTTCATAGAACCTTCCAAGGGGAAAGAGTTGCAAGTATGACAGCAGAAAGGCAAACTTCCTTTGTGAACTTTTCTGTGTTCACTTGGAGAGTTTTAAAAATTATGCAAGTTCAAGCTTTTACTATACTGATCCAGAGCCCACCATTAAAACTATTCCTTTGGCTTTCAGATCCTAAATTGCTCTTCCTATTGTTTTCTGACATTGTTTTTACTTGTGAGGCTGGCTCTTGTTGAACTCCATTTGCAGCAAAGGAGGGAAGGTTCAAATGTTCAATAACGTGTTCAGATTTGAAGGGAACACATGTGTGTGTCATCATGACCAAGTACCAGGAGAGTGGAGTCCTCTGAACCCAGCTAAGAATTCCAATACCAGTAGCTTATAGCTTTTGCTTGGAAATAGTTTTCCTTTGTCTTTGGGGGAGCAGGAGACTGGGTTTCTTTGCTTTCCGACTGGCCAAAAAAGAGGAGGAGAGGAGGAGGCGGAAGTTGGGTGCTTTTCTCACCCATTTTCAATTGTTTTCAAATACCTGTTTGAAGACATTGCATAAATTAGTACTAAAGATTTGGAACATCTAGTCAGGCTATGGTCACAGCTTCAGTTTAATCTTCTTCAGTCCATCTTCATGTCTGACTGCTCACACCTTTTCATTTCTGTTTTATTTGTGGACTTTCCCATTCAGGAAAGTCTAAATGCAGGGTGGAATGTTTACAAATAAAATGGATAGAAATGAAAAGATGAGAGCAGCCAAATCTGAAGATGGACTGAAGAAGGTTTAATTATATGTTTTAATATTTGATATGTTTTATCCTTATTGTAACCTGCCTGGGACCATTTGGTGAAGGGCAGGATTTAAATTTCTTAAATAAATAAACTGAAGGTTTGACCATGGTCAGATTTGCTTCCCTTTTAATACAAACAAAAGGATAAGCAATATCCAGAAAGAAAGAAAAAGAAAATTGCTGTTCTAAGTTAGTTGGCCTTACATTGCTTAGCCCTTTTGACTTCCCATTATAATACGCATTTGACTCAAAGTACATTAGGGTGTGTGGGTGGAAGTAAAATGGAGTGAACTGGCCTCACTGGTTAAAGAGAAAATATTTAACCTCTAGTGATCTTTTATTATGTAAATAAACCACAGCTGGTCTCATGTCTTTTCTAATGATGTGCAGTAATTGTGCCAGGACTGGCAATTTTGGCAAAACAGCTAAGCAACGATTTCTGACAGGAACGCCCAGTTTTCTCATTCTTTCACATACACACATACACAGAAAGAGAGAGAGAAGTGAATAACATTCAGAACAAATCTCTTGCAACATTTGCTGTGCACTGGCAGCCGAAAAGGTCTTGATGTGCCAAATAAGGAAAGTTTCAAGATATATTATTCTAGATCAGACCTATCTGATTCCTGACAGTGCCTCTGAAAACACACTTTGGTTGTACTCTTCCCTAATTCAGACTTTGGCCCCACAGATGAAAGGCCTAGTTTGGCAACTGATTCCTAGAGGAAGCTCAGAGTGTATTCACCATCACATAGGCATATGATCTCCCAGGCCCTGGGCACTGCCCCAGCAGAATCATATTCTCATTGCATTCCTTGGAGGTCCTCCAGCCACTGGTCTGAGAAAGTTGCTGGGTTTCGCCCACTTCATTGTTCTGGTTTGGGTATCATCCCATGATCTGAGTGACCACTCCATGTGCTTGTTGCACATGTCCTTCCAAAAAGACAGCTGGAGAGGTTGGAGGGATCTATTTGGAATGTGCCTGTCCTTAGTGAACTGCTAGTGGAGCTGGCTAACAATCCTGATGTGTAGGGAGAACCTAACTAAATGTGGTTTACACTGTAATTAATACCCAATGTGCAGTCAATGTCTGTTGTAGGGAAGCCAATGGAGTGTTACATCAGAGATATATCTGCAAACAGGAGCAGGAGGGAAGCCCACATCCAACTGGCTAGACTGAAAGCCCTTCCCAAAAGATCATCTAAGCATGTTTAGAAGTAAGTGCTAACCAAAGATCCTTTCTACGCTGGCCTTATTCCATATTATATCTTGGAATAGGAACCTGGCATCTGGAATAAGGCCCAGTGCAGAAAGGCCCAAGTCCTAAGCCTAATCGTATTTTATTATTCATTATTACTTTTGTTGACTGGGAATTATTTCTGAATATCATTGGAAACAATATCAAAATTTGTATATATTTCAAATTGGAATGATTTTGAGGATCAGATGGTGTGAGACTCAGGACTTACGTTGCCCATTGATTTTGTCTCATCTTGGAAGCTATGCCATTTCCACATGTTATGTTTTGCTGTAGCAGGAAAGGGTCCACAAGATTCTCTTCTGCACATTAGTGTGGAATAAGGGAGCCAACAAGACTGGATATGGATTTTTTTCTTGTGTAAGAACACAGGGTTAGATAACTTTTTTTCACCTTCAGTAAATGAAATGATCATTTGAAAGCTGTATTTTGTGTTTAATCAGGTTGTCACTGTCCATGGTTTGTACCTGCACTTTAAATCTTCTTTAAACCTTCTTCAGTCCATCTTCAGGTCTGACTGCTCACACTTTATCATTTTTATCCATTTTATTTGTGGACTTTCTCACCCTTCATTTGAACTTTCCTGACATACTACTGAAGAAAATGTGCAAGCACTATCCACTGACGTGTATGTCTTTTGCTGGGAGCACTGTAATAAAACTGCTAGTAGGAGCCTGTTCAATCAATGAATTCAATCACATAACAAATATTTCAAATATTCTTGCACATCGTTAGTGGTGTGCTATGGCATGCTGCTGAAAAGTTCCTCTTGGTAGTTCCAGGTCATAGAGGCCTGCCATCTGCATGTTTCTCATGTTCTGGAACAGGGCCCTTGGTCCTCTTGCGGACTCCAATAAATGAGCCCACCGTAGATCCAGATTAAGGGCCCCTTAATCACATCTGGCTCCATCCAATGCAGATAGAACTGGACCAGTGGGATCAGGGTCTCCTTGATCTGAATTAATGCGTGGATGAGGAGGCCCAGAATCTGGAATAGGAGTCTCCTTAAACCAGATTAGAGGTAGGTGCAGAGAGGGCCTCTGCTTAAATTTTATTACCACAATATTAATTTATTATTTTTATTTTTATCCTGCCCTAAACATATTATTTTGTTGCCTTTGGTTTTCTTTTGGACTTGGCCTAAAAATGTCCACCAACAGTATGAACATGCCCATCTAAATATAATTTTCATATGTAACAGATCCTGTGATTCTCTGCCTTGTCCCAGACTGGATTCTCCTCAGCTGCTGCCAGTTTCCCCACATACAAGTAATTTTAATGCAACCCCATGGCCTTTTTGAGGAATTTCTATTTTTCCCGTGTTGGCACATTATTTGCTGGCCTGAGGTTTCTGCTTTTCCTAATTGGAGACAAATGGATTTTGCCACACTTGACACCCAAAACTTTCCCTGCCCAAATGCCAGAATTGTATACTAATGCTGCTATGTTCTTGGACCACTTGTTGCTGAAATGTCAATGTCGGGCCGTGGGAATCTCTTGTACTGACAGTCATTAAGAATCTAGGGATATTAATTAAAGGGTGTTAAACTTTACTAAGCTGTTAGTAGAAATCAGAGAACATAAATGCCAGGATTTAAATCCCTTAATAGCTTCCTGAATATAAATACAGTAGAAAAACATCGACCTTTTGGCGGTTTTAATAAGGTCCAGGTGGTGCATTTATTTGCACTTTTGAGAGTGACATCTGGGGTAGGACAAGCACACATCTCCCAACAGCATGGGCCAGCTTCTCTCCCACAGTGGTGGCAGAACCAGTCTATATCCTATACCAGGGTCCAGCAACATTTCTCCACCTTCCAGGACCACTTCCAGAGCCGTGCAAAATGTCCCTGCATTGAAACTTTGGAGAATTTTCATTCAATCCCTGTCTGAAAGACTGCATGGGCTGGGACGTTCTTCTCAAGCAGACTGCTGTCCACCAAGCTCCTAAACCAGAAAATATGCTCTAGCCCAGGTCAGATTCCCTCTGTGCACACCACACAGCAGATGTGGATCTTGCCTAAATCATAAACCATTAAATTAACAGAGGCCAAGGGAATATTTCTGTCACATTTTATACCAGTAGCTCTTTTGGAATGGATGAATCTAGTCCAAGTTCTGTACTGGCTTTTTTGTGAGGACTCTAGTGGAGGGCATGAAAAATTGTGTCTAGAATAGAAGAGGTCATGATGCAGATTAGGTATATAGAAGACCAACCTTGGGAGGTTAAACAGTAGTATTCATTTACTTTGATGAATGCTCACATTCACATTAGTATTGCTTTGAAAACTTGGACAAGTTTTGGACTTAGATTAATTTGTTTAGTTTGCATTTTAATTAAAGTTAACCTCAACTTCAATGTGTTTAATTAGTTTGACTAATTTGTTTAAAAGAGAATCAATCAACATTTAAGTTCCATTTGGATCAGAAAGTAATCTTGACACCGCTGTCTTCAAACACGGTTATTTGGAAGCGCAATTCATTTTTTACTTTGAGACTCCCATTGTGTTCAGTGAGTCCTATTTACAGGCAAGTAAATGTATCTGGATTTGAGTACCACTCTATTAAATCAAAGTAGTACTCCCACTGGCTTTAGTAAAGTCAGGACCAATTCACAGGGCTGACAGTAAGACTACTTAAAAATAGATTTATGTGTGCCCGTATTGGCAAACACAGTCTCTCTCAGGACTCCAGTTCTTGCATAAATTAGAAATCATTTAAGCTGTTTGCCAATGCATTTAACAAATTTCATTTTGGTTCTTTATGAACACAATGCCAGATAGAATTCAGTGGCACTGGTTGGGGAAACCTAGCTGAGATATTTTAGATGGTGGCACTAGCCTAGTTTGTTATTTTTATCTTGGGGAAGAGACTCAGTCTTCATCTACACAGTTAGGATGGCTTGTGTGGTAGTGAGGCATTCCTACAATGCTAGCCAGAATTCTAGTTTTAGAGTCAGTATTGGGTTGACATTGGCCAAAATGCTGAGTCCACCAGAAAGTGCCAGGCTTGGAGTCACCTTTTAGCATTTTGGGCAAAGATGGTCACTCCTGAAGTTGGGCTTGTGGCCATCCTGACCCCCAGTCTTAGATTGTGTCAGGTTGTTGTTATTAACCCTCCTCACCCTAGACTTTGGCTGAAGAGGGAGCTTTGGTCCTATCCATCCATCCATCCATCCATCCATTCTATTCTACCCTATAGCCAAAGGTCTCAGGGCAGGTCACAATAAAATCATAATAAAAACAGATTTTTAAAAGTATGACTAAAATTGTGACAGTTGTCTGAATACATACAATGAGGGTGCCTGATGCACCTCAGAGGGAAGACTGGGCTTTTTTACATCTTCACTTCCCTGGGAAAGCATCCCACACATACACAAAAAAAGAACTGTACGATAATGTGTCAAGGAAGCTTTAAACATTAACGGCATTAGTGAAGAGGTATATTTTATCTAGGTGCTGTAAACTGTATAATCTTGGCACATACTAATCCTCATGAAGGTGCTATTCCAAAGCTTGGGGCCACCACAAAGAAGGGCGCCTCACATGCTGTTACTCTTCAAAATACCAAGAGTGATGGAACTACAAGGAGGCTCCACCTAGAGATGTTAGTAATTGGGCATGTCTGTATGGGAGAAGTTCCTTTGGATATTTAAGATCCAAGCCATTTGGTATCGGCGCCTGGCTAATGATTTCTGTCTGCTACACTCTGCACTAGTTCCAGCATCTTTCAAAGGTGCCTTTGCACAGAGTGCAGTACAGTCAGACCCCTATATCCACTGATTCGGTAACCACGGTTTCAGTTAAGCACGGTTAATGGATCAGCCACCCCCACACCTGTGAGTGCCATAAGGGAAAAGCACCCAGAACCAGAAGGCCTATTTCGGCCTCCAGAAGGCCTATTTTTGTTGAGCATTGGAATAGGCACGTGACTCCACCGGAGCCCATCCCAAAATGTAAAGGGGCATGGGCAAGGTGGGCAGGAGGCATCCAGTGCCAACGAATGCCTATTCTAAAGCTCTCCAGAGGCCAAAATAGACCTTCCGAAGGCCAGAAAAGCACTTATGGTTCTGGGGTTGCATGACCCCAGAATCAGAAGGCCTGTTCACAATTATCCACAGTTTCAGGTAACCACAGTAGGAGCCGGAACGTATCCCCAGCAAATATGGGGGTCCAACTGTACAATAGTCTAAAGTGGAGATTACTAAAGCCTGAATCACTGTGGCCAACAAGTCATCTCAGTCCAGAAAGGCCCAATTGTGGAATAAATCAAAGGAAGAGCTAAGTAGAACACCAAGTGACAGCGAGGAATCCAGAAATACACCTAACTCAGGTGCCTGTTCTTTACAGGGCAAAATCAGCCTCATCCAGAGTTGAGTGCCTTCTACTTTGCCAGATTTGAAACCTCATGACATACAGAACCTTCATCTTGTTTGGATTCAGTTTCAATATATTGGTCCACAAGCAGCCTATTGCTGCTCACACACATTATGTGAATCCCCTCCCCTGATTTAGATGGGATGAGAGATATTCTTGAGTGCCATCAGCCTTTTGATATTTTTAGCATGCGGAAAAGTAGTGGAACACTGCCTTCCAATGCTTAAAGGTAATTTAAAATAACTTTGAGTCTCTTCACACTTACCTTTTCATGCATACCACACCAGTCAGATAAAGTCCCAATGCAAGGGTGACCATCTGTACTTCAAGTGCTGGAATAACCCCATACACGGCCAGCATCCCTTGAAGTGCAGATGGCCAGGCCAGGGCAGGCTGGATCACCATGGCAATGTCTGCAGCAACATCTGGAGCATGCCGAGGCATTGCCACGGAGCTCTAGGTGTTGTGGATGTCTACTCAGCTTCAGTCATGCTGTCATGTCCACTTGCTGTTCCACACTCAGAAGTGGGTGAGGATGCAGTATCCAGAAGTGAACTGCTTGCTCTTGATAAGCATATAGACTGTTTTTTAGCAATCCACCACCGAATGACTCCTGGGAAAGCTATGGCCACTCCTGGTGACCTGCAATAGCATCTGGGTGCACACACACCTCACCAGTGAGCAGAGTACTGCTCAACAGGAGGGAAGAAGAAGAAGAAGAGTGGTCTTTTCTACTTCACTTTTCTCAGATGAACAGATAAGAAATAGTTGAAAAATCACTGCATGACTGCTAAAAGCTGTTCTGTTTGTTTGTTTGTTTGTTTGTTTGTTTGTTTGTTTGTTTATCCCACCCTATACCTGGAGGTCTTCAGGTAGGTAACAACATCTAAAATCAAACATCATTTAAAACAATCTCCTGGTATAGGGCGGGATAAAAATGTAAATAAATAAATAAATAAATAAATAAATAAATAAATAAATAAATAAATAAATAAATAAATAAATAGAACGGCTTTTAGCAGTCATGCAGTGATTTTTCAATGATTCCCTCTTTGTTTACATGAATTTCAGTTTGTAGGGCTTCCATTTGATTCTATATAACCATAAATTATGGAAGAATGCACTTTCTTTACTTTTGCACTGCCAGAAAGACTGATGTGCAAAAAGATGAATGGACAAACTGTGCAGAGGGAGAGACAAACTGTGCATATAGACTGACCCCAGTATTTTTTATGTCTAATTTTCTGGCTACAGATAAATGCAACCACCTAATGTGAAACTGAGAAAATGAATGGCAAAGCTAGTCAAGCATGAATCCAAGCAGCACCAATAGCACTCAACTGGAATTTCTGCTGTAAAGCAAATTCTATTCTGGTGTGAGTCCCACACATTCAAGCGACTGGAAGTCTGTTCAAAATCTGATGTTCCTCAAATTTCTCACTCATCTCTATAATTTCTCAGGGGAACTTTAAATATCACTAGCAACTACTAATTTAAATGGTTCTGTTGGGGAAGGAGTGGAAAATGCTGTTCACTTCTCTATAATGGTTTGCCATGGCCCCATTGGTCCCATTTTCTTTTAGGGGAAGAAACATTCAAAGTTAAGGTGCATATAGAGTTTTTGCATGCAGCTATTAAAAGCACAGGACTTTTCCAAGAAAAGAAGGTGGCAGCACTATATTTAGATTAACTCAACTAGATCCTTTCTCCTGCATTCCATTAAAAATCAAAGATTCAGGGTTTGGCAGAGGCTGAAGCAAGGGGGCAACCAAATTAAGAGAACTCCAGGGCCGCATCCCCATTACAAGCTTATTTTGGTTTCAAACTGTTTTCAATCCTCGCAGACCCCATGTCAGTTTGGCTTAACACGCTTTCCGCGTGTTAAATCGCCCCAAAGTGTTGTAAATGTTAACCCTCATTTCAACAGGTCTCACTCCGGATCGTGCACTTGATACGTGTTACACTTTTTACTGTGGGGACCCTACCGATTTAAGGGATGAGAATCCATGTTTAGAGTTTCCCTCTCCCAATAGCTTGCTTCCAAAGGCAGTGATTTCAGTGTAAAAATCCAACCTTCACAGCAGCCGCTACACTGTAGCAATCCAGGCACTTCACACCTGATAACAATGTTGCAATTTTGCACTATTCTCGCTCTTCGGAGTTCTGACCTTTAAAGGGGAAAGGAAAGCAGGGGAGATGTGTGAATGTTTAAAGCCCCCTTGCTTGAGTTGCCACTGCTGCTGTGTGCCCTGGGCAATGGGGAGAATTGCTGGCTACCCGCTGCCGGTTTTCCTCCATCCAGGCAAGTGGCAGCCACCCAGCCAGGCTCGGTGAAGGGGTCCATTATGTGTGGCACGTTCATGCCAGGAGGAAGAGGGCAGGGCAGCCCCGAAAAGCAGCTTTTAAAAAGTAGCCACTTGAGTCCCCCCCTTGAGTCACGTACGCCACGTACGATCCTCAGAATTCAGATCGAACACGATTAAGGCCGCATCCCCATTACAAGCTTAATCCAGTTTCCCTAAACCGAAATAATAGAACCGGATGCAAATGCAAATTTGCCTGTTCCCATTACTTTCAGCTTAATCGCGTTCGATCTGGATTCTGAGGATCCCAGGTGGCTTACCGAATTAAGCTTATAACGGGGATGCGGCCCAGGTTACTGGATCAGACAGCCCTCTGCTTTTGACCCGATCAGCACCATCAGTACAGATGGCACTGATCCACCCATGCCTCCATGGATTCTATTAGCATGTAGATGGCAAGTCTTTATTCCAGGATAAAATACAGAATAAAACCCAGTCAGAAACTAACTGACCATGGAGGCTCCTGGTCAGGATTAAACCCCAAGAAGAAAGGGCCAACCTTTCACTGCCATTAAAAGCATTCTGTGAAAAAATGTGGTTCCCAGATGGCTCCAGCAGAAAAGGTAGTCCTCTATATGACTGATAGAGGGCACAGCAAAATTCTATAAATAGGTGTATATGCACCCTGATCCCCTGTCATCCTCTGTCTCTAAGGCTAAAGGATATTTACTAAACAAATCTAAGTTGGCAGAGCAGGGTAAGGCAAATTGGGGTCCTTTTTCCTCTCTGCCCTTATTTTCATCCTTTTGTGTGTGTGATTTTCTTGCTGCAGAAGCTCTTCATTTCAACTTTAAAACTTGTGCATAGAGAAGCCCCCAGGCTTAGTTCATGTATAGAAAGCTGTGGTCCCAGCTTCTGCATGTCTTCTGACCATCTGAATAGTGTAAATGGATGGGGAAAGCTCTTAAAGAACTAAAAGTGCTGTAGTTTAAAGAAAATAAGATCCTACTTCTGTGAAAGAAAAATTGGCCTTTCTTCAGCCCCAGGGACAGGCATCATCACATGGAAGAAGAAGAGTTGGTTTTTATATTTAAGAGGACTCAAAGCAGATGACAAAGCTTTTCTATTCTTCTCCCCACAACAGAACACCCTGTGAGGTAGATGGGGCTGTGAAATCTCAGAAGAGAGCTGTGACTAGCCCAGGTTCACTCAGATAGCTTTGTGGAGGAGTGCAGAATCAAACCTAGTATTCCCATATAAGAGTCCAGCTCCCTAACCACTAGACCAAACTGGAGTCTTTGAACCTCTAGAATGTCCTTCAAGCTAGGTTTTTGGGAAAATATTAGTCAAAAGTACAAAAGTAGCTACCATTCAATATTAATTCCAGTGAAAAGTTAGGGGGAAATAACTACTCAAATGGGTTTGGCTGCTTTGCAGTTTTAAAGTAATGGGGGCTCTTTCTTTGCCCTCCTCACTCTAGCCTCAGAGACATTACCTCACAGTTTCATCGGAAGCCCAGACATGCACCTGACAGAACCATAAATTGTTCTTTTTCCAAGAGAAAAAAGGTCCTTGTGTTGCACTGTAAACGACTTGACTGTGTTAAATGTTGGTGTTCATTTATTTTCCACACATCACACCGATGTCTACACAGTTCCTTTTCTTTCTACTGCCTCACATAAACTTTCCTTCCAGTCCTAGACTCCCACCCACAATGGTTTCTTTGGATTCTAATGTGGTCCCTACTAGCATCTCCAAGAAAACAAAATATTTTGATAATAAATATCAAGTTACTAAGTCATATTAATCCTCATAAATGACCTCAAAACCAATGATTTCAAAACCAATTCTTATTTTTTTCCCCTTCTATTTTCCTCCTCCAACACCACCCCCAGTTATTTCTTTTTATTTCTACCCTCCCTGCACCATAAGGTCTTTGGATGTGTTAGAGTGATTTAAAATCCTATTAAAAACAACAAAAAAGAACATTAAGACTGCATTTCTGCTTGACTTTTTAAAAATGAAATTAACCTAAATTTGAGGCAAACACACATTCTGCCCGATTCCACTAAAAACGTATAAAAACATATAGCATCTTTTGCTTCTCTCCCTTTTCCAGTCGGGGTTCCCACCCCTATCTCTGATTGGGTTTGCTCCTGCAGTTAACATCATGACGTGGCTGAGGGTGGGGAATTCCAGCTCTATTCTTTGATCACATACCCAGCCTCTTCTGCGCAACTGTGTTATTTCAGACTAGCAATCACCCATGACCATGGGGATTGATTCCATGATGCTTTGATCCTGCACAAAATCACCTCCCTAAACCTAGATCTATCCCATGCTTTGTGCCTGGCAGTAGGTGAGAGAGAAATTTATCAACTGTAATGTGCCCCACCACTGGGCGCAAAACATGGGCTAGATTTAGGCTTAGGGGTGTGATTTTTCTCTTGCCCTCTCTCCATCCACTTTTGATGTCTAAATGGATCCTGGATGTCTATGCAAAGGCTAGTTCCCAAGTGTGTATGGGGGGAGCTTGGTTCACATTGGTTAAAAAAAAAAAGTCAGTCAAACCGTCTTTCCCCCTCACACCCGCCCACCTCCTTCCTCACTTCTTGCCCACCCACCCACCAGCCATGCATAATGTGGTGTTATTTTTGGAAGAAAGCAAAGTGACTCCTCTCAGATGAGAAAGCCATGTATTTTCTCAATTGTGTCCCGAAGGCTTTGTGTCATTCTCAGCCAGTGGTGGGTTTGTGTGATGCTTTCTCTCTCTCTCTTTCTCTCTCTCTTTCTCTCTCTCTCTCTTTTTTTTTTTTTTTTTTTTTTTTTTTTTTTTTGCTGATGCAAGTTCTTTTTGCTTCATGGGAGTGATGGCAAGGGGCTGCCCTACCGTGAGTGAAACCCCACCCATTTAACAATGCACACACAACAGCGACAGACATTGGACAGAAGGCTTTTGGGAGGGTACAACTCTAAAGATTTGATCTCCCCCCAATACTGTTCCCAAAGCAAAAAAGATAAAGCATGTTAGCAGAAAAAATGAAAGCGAGAGCTGGTGTTTTTTTTAGGTTTTTCAAAATGCGTTTTTGGGCAATTTACTCCTCGAAATGTGAGGAAGCAAATCTGTAATGGGGCCAAAGAATTTTCAAATCATTTTCAAAGCTCAGTAAAAACCCCAGTGGGAATGGGGCCTAACATTATTTTGTAAAAAATTGGGAACCTTTTATTGACTTCCTATGTATGAAAGAAAAAGAGATTTTGTGGTTTTAAAAAGAGTGGCTACAGCTATCTGCTATATTTGGATATCCATGCTTTATTCCGGAATATTCAAATATGGTGGAATAATTAACCAATGTCTGGATGCAGCCTAAATCTATGTTGAAAGTAGTAGAAAACCATAAACGCATGAACATAAGAAGCATTTTGTTTGGCATTTCTTTAATTATCCACTTATTGCAAACCATTTAAAGAGATTGAACAGTGTTTGAAGCCTTCTAGATCTGATGCTTCTAAATGTTATGGACAGGCAGGGATTAATTTCTAGTATCTCTTTGTAATATTTGTCCAGTGCTGACCTGCAGCTTTGGTAGGCCAGGCTGCAGAAATTTACTGTTCTTTCTTTTTAAATTGGCACTACAATATATGGTGCTTTTATTTGCCCAACTCGCAAACCTTTGAAATCTGGGCAAGCTTTGTGTGAGGAAATGGGAATGTTATACTTAGAATTGGCACCAATTACCACTGCTATTTATTGCTTTCTTCCAGGGTTCAGTCAGGTTAGGCAAAGAATAGGGAATAGGTCACCTAATGTTTACCCTTGTCTTTTGAAGAATACGCCAGACACTTATTTTTCCCCACTTTTTCTTTAATAGGTCCAAGTATAAACAACTCTTAAAACTTCCGTTTTTAAAGTTGAGGGTTATTTGAAGGCAGGAATGAATAGTGTTGACAGATGGGAAAGTAAACATGTTGTGTCAGGATGTCATATTAATTCTCTTCTATTTTCACGTGGAAGAACAAATCTTGAATAATGTTCGGTCTTACACAAAACTAATGGAATTTTGGAAATACTATCAAAATGCTTGGTATAATTGGAGCTGAACCCAAATTCTCCATTTATTTATCCAAGTTGTTGGTTGGTACCAGAAGTCTGCAAGCTAGGGTGGAGTTCTGCAGATTTCCAAGGGTGGTTCAAAGGTCAGATTTTATATTTGCAATGTTTGGCCTCTTTTGAAATATTTCTACAACTCCTCAGCAAGCACACTGCAGTCTTGGTGATAATTATGGTCGCCTGAGATGGTGCCATGGCTGAATATCAGTTTTTTGTAGTGTGTTATTTCCAGTACAAGAAGTAACAGGATTTCAGTTAAGCAAGATCAAAAACATGGAATGTCTTAAGAGAGAACAGACAAAAAAGGAAATTAATCGAAAGGTCAACCAATACTGAACACAGCAAAATCGTAAGATTAAGGCATACCAAGTTTACTGGACATGTACATGTCTGTCATTAGAGTCATAAACAAGTAGAAGTTCAAACAACATGCAAAAGCCCTGTCCTTTCAACAGTCATCATGGGCATGGATGCCAATGTAGGGTTCACAGCCATGCAGCCATGCATTTGACATCAGCACCGGAATGGCAGTTCTTTGACCCATTAAGATGATTCATGCCTTACCTCATGCTAAGTGCAGCAATGGCACTAGAAGGGGCAGCATCTGGGGGGGGGAGGTGCAGGATGCAGCAGCTAAACTGCTGGCACTGCTGGCTAGATACACATCACGCCAGTCCTAAACAAACTGTACTGGCCATTTGCAACGAATCCCAGTTCAAGTTATTAATGTTAACTTATAAACACCAACACAGCTTGGCCCCCAAATATCTCAAGGAATGCCTCCTCCCATATAGACGTGCCTATGCCCTAAGGTCTGCCAGCTGGGTTTCAACTCTGCCTAACTCTGGAGGCTCGGAATTTTATTTCCTTAGCCTCCCATGTGTAGGCCTGAAGGATGTTGTGGTATAGCCAGAAATGGCTAATTTTCAGAACTGCATTCAGAAGCTGGCATAATGGTGCCAGGGACTGTGCACCACTTGGCTCAGCCCAGTTGCTCACATACTAGATGTCTGGAAATGCTCAGCTGACCAAGGTCCTGGTTACACCTTTAGTTTACGACGACTTCAGGTTGTCCTCAGATGGCGTTACTCATATTATTTTTATTCAATTCATTTTCCAAGCCACCCTACTTCCATTACACTGCTCTAACTAGAGTCCTCTTTTCTAGAGGACTCAGTCTGTCCTGGCATCCCAGGCCATCTTTGCTTCCTCAAGTGTGAGTGAGGGGACTGGCTACAGAAGGTTAAACCATGCTGCGGTGGGTGGGGGGTAGTCTTTCCTTTCAGCCAATGTACATGCACGGAGATCATGAGGCACCTCCCCTTCTCTCCTCAGTTTATTTGTATGAATCCTCTATCTAGGATTGTTCCACAAACTTATTATTTTTTTAAAAAAATTAATTGCACAGAGAAGAAAGTACATTAAAAAGGAAGGGGGGAGTGGAGGTGGGGGGAGTAGGCTCACCCCAATAAGATAGATTTGATGCAGCAAAAGGGGTTGAGAGCCAAAAGTTCCATTGAGGAGACCCAGATCAATCATGGAAAACGGTGTAAGCAATGTGGCCCAAAGCAAGGATGGCCTGAGGATGACCTAGGTGTGAACAGATCTGGTATGACCTCAGTGTGAATTATTGATGGGATGTCCTGTCTTATATAGGCGTGACCAGGGCCCAAGGAACAATCCAGTGTTAAGATCCATGCAGCTAGGACATTTCCTGGGTGACTCAGTATGTGCTTCTTTGGTTGCATCCCCATGCATGCTTGGTACAGTACTGAATGCAGGATTGCCAAGGGGCGTCTCCATGCATTTTGGATTTGGTCCACAGAAAGGGGACCAAATCACCCCGAACCATGCCAGACCAGGACCAAATTTGGTACCTGAAAAAACAAGTCTCAGCACAGTTAGGGGTACTGGCATGCATTGGTTAACCAGCCAAAACTGCACATGGAAATAATCGTGGGCTATCCAGGGAGGAGATTGGCGCTAATGTCATTAGGAGGTGGGGTGTACTAGCTGTTCCAGCCCTGTGCATTGTAGATCACAGCCAGTGACATTTTAAAATCCCCATCGCCAAGGCAGGCAGGATACTGGCTTATTTTTTGTGCATTTTCCACGAAAATATTTCCATCCCCATTTTCTGATTGTCAAGGCAGGCAGGATAATGGCTTGATTTTTGTTCCAGTTCCAAAAATTTTCAACCCCCATCTCGCAATTGCCAAGGAAATAATGAAATAAAGCCTTGATTCTCTCCCTTTTAAACTTGGAGGGCGTTCTCACGGTTCCCAGTGGAGTGGAGGTGCGCAAAACTGCTCAAGCACCTAACTGCCACTAAACCTTGTAGTGGCTTTTGGTCTTTTAAAATTATTTATAATTTTTTTTTATGAAGTAAGCTTTATTTTAACTTTTTTCCCATGCCTCTCAGCCCAGTGCCGCTAAGGGAAGGGGTGTGTGGCACAGGGGTAGGCTGACGTCAATCCAGCTTTCAATGAGGAGAGAAGGGGCGGAGAGGAGGTGGTGGTGCTCCCTCATGCCAGGGTTTGGCGCCGTTTGCATGGGGATGCCTCCATCTGCGCCCAACACGCACCTAGCCCACGTTGCTAAGAATGGCATGGGGATGGGATGGGAGCGATCTCAGACCTGCTCCCAGTCCCATGCATTCCGATCCCCCTCTAAATGGCTTGCATGGGGATGTGGCTTTTCAGCTTTTCAAAAGAAAGGCAGATTATAAATGCCACAAATACATAATAGTATGTGGTTTAATGTGAGCCTTGATCAGCTGTTGCAATCTGGCCAAACTACCATTACATTGATGGAATGCCTTGTGGTTTCTGCTTCTTGAAGAGGCTACAATGTGGCATGGCCCCAAATAACATGTGTGAACTCTGTCTCTTATTCTAGGGGCAGCATTTGATACACAATGGTTGAAACCCAGCCAGGGCATGATTTAGTAATGGCAGAAACACTGTCAAAAGCACATGCTCCATTTGTCAGCATTTAGCGTAGTGATGTGGAACAGGCAGTAACAGTTCATGCGGACATGACAAGAATGCTGTGCGCTTCATCTCCCAAGGCAGACAGAACAGCTAAGTGCAAAAAGGTACAAGCTCTGAGACAAGATATGAGGGATGCTTCATATGTTCCAGTCTGTTCCTTTGGGCTTTCTTTTGATCTGGTCTGAATTACCTCCATTCATTCATCCATCCATCCAACCATTCATCTCATATACATGAATTGGGTCTTTGATTTACAAGGCAAGCAATAACAGAAACAATTAATTTTTTAGAAAACTAAGTCAGTTAATCAAGGTCATCCTGTTAAACCATTTCAAAGGCATGAGGGAAGAAATACATTTAAAAAAAAAATTTAACGGCATTATCAAAGAGGCCACCCAGATTTCAGCCAAAAGAGAATTCCAAAGAGAGGGGGCTGCTATAGGGCTGTGCACGAATATTCGTAACATTTGATATTCATACGAATTTGGACAAATTCAGCCATACTTATACAAATCAAATGTTACGGCATTCATACATTGACATTCGTATTCATACAAATGCTTCAGGACATTTGTTAACCGGGGAGTTGGGAAAGCGGCTGCACCAGTCATATCTGCAACAGATCTAGAGTTCGTTCAACATGGATTGAGGGTGGATTCAGAGCGTATTTGACACTTTCAGAACAGATATGTTATGGGATACATTTCAGATACATATCAAATGCTTATGACATATGCAGAGAATATACATATAGGATATAGAAAGACCTGTTCTACTGAAGCTCCTTCCTTGCCTGACCTGTCAACTGTCAACCGGATGGCAGCCATTCTGGGACAACAACTGCTCACGTCTGTGACACTTCCTAAGTCACACGTGTTCCCTGGGTGGTGCTAAAGAGCAGTCACTTCAAGGCTACCTTCTAAAACCTCGAAGGTGCAGCAACTGCAACTAGTACAGTCAGTATCGCTAGCACCAGAGACCTCCACGCAACTACCATCAGAACTACCAAAACAACGGTGATATAGAGAAACAGGCTGATGAGGCCCACGGACAGCAGCCACCTCAACATCGATAACAGCGCAACTTCCACTTCCAACGCTGATGCCAAGAAATCCCTAAGCCACAAGATGGCAAAGAGACTAAGGTGGGCCGATCCACCAGCTGAGAACATGTCCGCTCCTGAGGCCAAGCAGGGCAGGGATGAGTAAACGCCGGCTTACCATCTCTACCATCATTCAGTTTAGTCATCAATGAAGAGAGAAATTTTGAAATAAAGAGAATATGAAAATTCCAGCAATAAGAAATGAACTGAAGAATTGGTACTGAAGACCTTAAGTACATGCTTTTTGCTGTTGGCCAAATAACGAACTATCTGCATTATCTATGCAGTATGGGGTTTTTATTATTTTTACCTAGAGTAGTCTCCTTTTGGGAGTGACAAGCATGTTTTAAAGACCTTTTTTTCCCCTCAATACACCTTTAAAGGTTTTTAATTGTTTCATATCTGGTCAAGTTAAGATTTTTAAGAACCTCATTTTAATTTGTATGTAATATTATTATCATTAAGAGTGTCCCTGTTCCCCCCCACACACACCATTTTTCCTTTTGTATCTTGTCTCTTTAGATTGTAAGCCTGAGGGCAGGGACCTGTCTAAAATTAATATAATATTTCAACCCACCCTGAGACCTCCAGGTATAGGGCAGGATAGAAATACAAATAAATAATTAAATATGTATGTACGCATGTATGTATGCATGTATGTATGTATGTATGTATGTATGTATGTATGTTGGATAACAGTAAAAATTCATATGAATACATTCATATCAAATAACACATTCGAAGGGGATCTATTTGAAAGAATATAAATTGAATGCAAATCCCCCCCCAATTCATGCACATTGCTAGGCTGCTATGAAAAAGGCTCTCTTCCTGGACTCCTCTCATAGGCCAGGGATTTTACGAGCTAAAGAATGAGCCACACCTGCAGGATGGGTGTTAGGTCAGTGGGCAAGATGGACTCGAATATATCTATCTACAGTAGATGCTGGATCCTGTGAGGCTTTATAGGTCAGTACCAGCACTTTAAATTGGGCCTGGAAGCAAGTTAGTAATAAAATATATTTTCTGCCTTGGTATTTGTACCTCTGTAATGTTTATGTGTACGCAAAAACATATAAAGTTTCAATTGCTGATCACGCTGCATCCACATGAAATAAAAACCAAGAGGGCTTAGTTCCTGAGCGAGGGCAGAGTACTTACAGCTCTCTCTGTGTGTGTTTCGCACACATTTTTTGGCTGTATACAATTTTTTTTTTCTCAAAACAGCTTTTGTTGCAGTGGCTGTACTGGCAACAAGGCAACCGCTCCTTCGGAGGCAAAGGAAAAGAGAAGGCCACTTTGTCCATTAAGAATAAAATTAATGTTCTGGAACATCTTAAAGATGGCGGGATTTCACCTCCATGGGAAGAGTCTTTGGAATCAGGAAGTTTGGAATCAGTGGGTTTAGCACTGCAGAATGAAACACTTTTCTGGATGTGGGATCAGCATTGCAGATTACACCCTTGTGAAGATATGGGATGGCAGCTTTCCACATACATTGGATTCAGCACTGCAGAATGTTTTTTTTTTTTTATTCTTTTCTGTATGTAGGAAGTGGTTGTTCCATGTGAGATCAGTATGCTCCGCACTGCAGAATCCTTATGTAGCTACGGGACAATGGCATTCAATGTGAACTTGTTAACGTTGGTGGGTTCAGCACTGTGGAATGCACACTCCATACACACAGCACCTCCTTCAACATGTCCTCGCCCCTCACACCCTGACCTCTTTCACTGCCCTTCAAGGTATTAGTAGTTCCCCCAGGTGCTTGGCAGACAGAAGTGGAGACTGGCCATCCTGGGTCCTGTGAAATGGAGACACAGCCTTAGGGCTAGGATTCATGTCTCAGATGAATGAATGAATGAATGAATGAATGAATGAATGAATGAATGAATGAATGAATGAATGAATGAATGAATGAAATGCCATCATGTAGTTTTCACCCTTCTGAGTTAATAGGCCCTATGCCAATAACATGGATTTGAGCTGCAGCCAGTTCTCTTTCATTCAGATCCTTATTTCCATCACATTCTCCTTTTTGGCTGCTGTTCTAAGAAGATAGTAAAATTAGGAGTTACTTCATGCACATTCTTTCCTTGGTGCATAAAAGAAGACATAATCCCATCTTTCCCTTTTTTTCCCCTCAAATCCCTTGCCAAGATCGTAGGGTGTATCCACACTTACCTGGGCTGAATGATTCCCAGCTGGAGCAGTCCAGCTGTCCCAGAACAAGGCCATCTGCTCTTGCAGGACCTATTCTGAGGCAGCCCCTACACTACCCCATGATGCTCTGAAGGTCACATGAGCTTTGGAGATTACTATGAGGGCCTTGGCGACCAGAAACAAAAGTTCCTGGCCTCACAACCCTAGACAAACCTGTTTTAGCGTTGTGATTTGGTGTGCCACCGAAATAGATCCCCCTGCTAAATGGGAGCACAGAGGTGTACACCTTTCTGCATACTTCCCTGTTTCATTCTAGTGGACCATTGGTAGACCTTTTAAGAAAAGTTCTCCTGGTATTCCATTCTAGGCAAGGAGATTCACCTATTCTGTTCCACACCAGAGTCCAGGGTGAGAAGCCAAGAAGAAGTCTGGCCTCACATGGTACCTGTTTACCGGTAAATGCATAAAGGTGCCTAGAATCATAAATCAAACTCTGCTAAGGCTGAATAACTGATTATGTTCAGTAGTTGTGATCAGACATCTGTTTTCATATGAGCACACAAAGAAAAACAAACAGAACTTTGTGCTCCTGTGAACAGCCCAGTCGAAGTCTACGCTGCTGGCAAGTTCCCTTCAATGAGAAGCACGGCCTTGCATTATGAGACATGTCAAAAGTCACACAGATTTATTCAGTGTAGCAATTCTTACCAAAGTGATGCATCTGCAATGCTGTGATATCAATGGCAGATGCACCATTTCTGTCCTTCATCTTGTGTGTGTCCTGGAACCAAAATGACCTCCATTCTGCCCAAGAAAGCAGGTGGGATGGTGGCTACAGTTGTCTGTAGCAATAAAAAAGACTTGAGACAATGTCAAAGGCAACTTTAAATAATGAACTGCAAAATAGTGATTTTGCCCTGGACTGGAGACATGCAGCAAAGATGCTGCACAATTTCCCTGCAGGTTCTTCCCAAGTTTATCGATTTAGTCAAGTAGAAGCACTGGATTGTTGAATCACCAATAGTCCACTAATTATTCTTTCAAACATACTGCCAACATGGGCATATCCATGCCTTTACATGCCAGACTGGTCACAAACAAAACTGGTCCAGCTAAGGCAATGCATAATTCGTTCATGAGTTCCTGATGCATTTTCCCTCTATGGGATTTACTAACCAGACATGCCAAGTTATATAATAATACCTGATGTGCAAGAGATGCAAAAGGCTCATTCATGTGTTATTAAAAGCATAAGAAGACTCTTGAGTGATAAGACCAAAGAGTCATCTAGTTCAACTTCTTTTTTCCCATAATGGTAAGGCAATGCATCATTGCCCTCTATTTCTGTCATTTCCTTAGAGATTGCCATTCAGTGTTTATACCTTCCAAATGCAGGCTGAGTCACATTAATTCCTTCTTCAACCGCTATACTTGTTAGTGTAGGAAGTTGTCCCATCCTGAGATTCACAAAAGAGCCTAACAAACAGTTGTCCGAATATGCAACTTAAAACCTACTTTGTTTAGCCACATTGCAGACTGCATTTGCAACACTCGCCCTGACTAGGAATGCTAACCACTGATTGGTCACAGAAAGAGACACTTTCAGAGCTATGAAATCCTGGATGTAGAATAGATTACCTTTCTCCGACTTAAAGCAAGGTAAGGTGAATGATGAAAAAAATGTTTGTGGTTACAGACTCAAAGCTGCCCAGCGGGCACCTCTTTAAATGTGTCTGATTTCACTCTTAAAGGAAGAAATGCAGAAGACACTAACTTCTGGCATATTATATATGCTTTGTACACTTAAATATACATTCCTGAAGAGCAGCAGCCTGTGTGAGGTCTAAATGGTGATTTGACTTTAGCCTTTAATCTTGACTAATTTGATGCAGAAGTAAACCTATTTTATCACTGTGTGTGGAGACCAAGTTTCTAAGGTATTTTTTAAAAAAAGCTAAGTCAGAATCTGCAGTTTTACCCATTTCCATGGTACATTCTTGAGCATCACCCCATATCACAATTAAAGTAATATGGGAAAGTATCAGATGAACTCCTTCTACATTGTTCAAGACTATGGTGCTCCTGGAAACTGTGAGTCACTGTTGCCAAAACTGCACGTGACCCAATGTAGACTTCGGCAGTGGTTCCTGCAGTCCCTCATTGGAAAACACAGGTGCTGTGTAGCACTCATGAAACAAATAGGTGAATGCAAACGACCTGCTTCTTTTATTGTAATCTGAAACATATCACCCACATGGCCACTGCAAGATTCATCAGTACTGCAATTAAGGATGGGTGGATGGGAGGGAGGGGAAAACTTGGCAAAATAATCTGTACAACTGACAGAAGAAATCAAGTTTTTCCTAGCACATTGCTGGCCTGAAATGACTAAGCCAAGAACCCTCCAGGTGCCAGCTTAAGTTATATTTCATCATGTTCATATATAATGCGATTAGGGAAACGAATTGAGTGGATTAGATGCTGTGAAAGCTCTTGCGGATGCTCAGAGTGCTCTGTAGGCTTTGAACTGAAATACAGTTTACCGAAGTCAGATGAGGTGTTAGAGCTGGATAGCAGCTCTGTGTGCCAAGAATATTTGTGCAATGAATTTGAGGTATACTGTATTATGGCAGTGCACCACAAACAGGATCTAGCTCAAGCTACACTGCATGATTTCTTGATAAGATTTTTTTCAATAAAAAAAAAAATCATGAAGATGAGCACAAGGTTTTCATTCCAATGTATATAACAGCATCCAGAGGTTGACGGAGTCCGTAGAGTTGCACAACTGAAATGGGCAACGCAAAGAGACCTACCGTTTGCGATGAAGCAGAAATGGGTGCTGATCAGCTACAGGATCAGATCCAAGAGACTTGAGGAGGTGACAGTGCACTGCATGGGTTTTTGCAGAGGGAAGTCGCAGAAGAGAATTACATAAGTCTGGCCTTTATGGATCATGTGCAGGAGTGTGATCAGACCCAACAGAATCTAACCCAGGCCCTGCTTGCAGTTACCAGTTGGAGCAGTTCCATTCACTACCCAGTAAGGTCCATCCACACACTGCTGCTGCTACAGTGCTGAAGCTCCCTACAGCTGTCCATGGTCCTAACTAGAATTACCCTGCTTGGACAACTGCAACATAGTCTGCAGATTGACGAGGAGCAGCTAGGTAGTTCCCAAGCAGCATTGTCTACATCCCCTTCTGGATGTGACAGAGCAAGTGGGAGTGGAGGCATGGCTGCAGCTATGCAGTAACTCACCATGTCTGGATCACCATGGCAACATCCAGGTGTCTGCCAGATGTTGCCACAGCTCTTGCCATGGTGATCTAGCCTTAGGGACCTGTCATCAGCATGCTAGTGCAGCCGAGGTCAGTGCCATATGCTAGAACGCAGGTGGCAGGTCCCCAATAATCTGGAATAAGGGCCAGTGGAGAAACAGCCAATGGTAAATGGCATGTTGCTAGCTGACACCTCCCCTATGCCCTGCATGCTGGCTAGTGCTGCATAGGAACAAAATGGCACAACATATATGCAGTGTTGCAATACGTAATATTTCAAAGTCCTCGTGATGCTCAGAACAGGCTACATCTGCAGTTTCTCTGACTTCTGTTATCAGAAGCTGATACTATATTATTACTTTCACAGATTCTTCCTCCAAAGCTAAGTGATTTGCTAGCTCGTGTGGTTTCAGGCTTCTATATTCAGTTTTTGCTCAAGAGATAAACTCCTGCCAGTATTTTCTTACACACAGCAGTCCTTGGAGGATTTTTTTTTCTACTTCATAACATTTCTTTAAATGCATATCAAAGCTTTCCCTATACCATGAAACCCCACTTTTAGGTCAAACAACTTTTACTTCTTGTTTAAACATTAGCCTTATTGAGGGACAAGTTTTTTTAAAATATAGAAGACCTGTTTGAAGTTCCTGCCAACAGAGCTCTAGAGCAAATGAGGTCCTTAAAAAGTACTTCAATCAAAATCCCAACAGTTTTTAATGTTGAAAAGGCTGCATGGATACACTGCTACACCCCAGATCCTGCAGTTTGACTAGCAAATCTTAGCTGAAATCAAGGAAACCATAGAAATTCTTATCCTTGGTATCAAATGAATGTCATTCATCTTCCGCCTGGTGTCCATAGGAAGGAAATGGTCCTGAGACACTTGTATGTTCCTGCAGATGTTTCAGAGAATAAGGAAGGTGAAAGGAAGAGTAGTTTCTAAGGGCCCGATCCGAAATCAGGTTTGGCAAGGGAATCCCCATGCATTTTAGATTTGGTCCAAACCCGTGCCAGACTAGGACCAAATTTGGTACCCGAAAAAAAGAAGTCTGGGCATGGTTTGGGGTCCCGGCATGTACTGCTTAGCATGCCAAGACCAAGAAGCTTGCTTACTCCCTGTCCCTGGGAAAGGGAGTAAGCAAGCCTGTCAGCCGGGATTGTGAACATAGGGTTCATGATCCTGGGAGAGGCTTGCTTACTGGGAAAGGGAGTAAGCAAAGGCTGTCAGCCGGGATTGTGAACACGGGGTTCACGATCCTGCCAGAGGCTTGCTTACTCCCTGTCCCTGGGAAAGGGAGTAAGCAAGCCTGTCAGCTGGGATTGTGGGCTTTGCTTTTACTCCCATTTCCAGGCAAGCAAGCAGCTTGCCTGGAAATTGGAGGAAAGCAAGCCTCTCCCAGGGTTAGCCACAGTTTGCATGAGGACGGCTGAATCTGCCCCCAGCTCACCCCCCAGCCCATGTTACCGGGAAAGGTATGGGGACGGCCAAGATTCAATCTCGTCCCACACCCGGTCCCATGCAAGCCCAATAGGCGCCCAATAGGCACCAAACGGCTTGCATGGGGACATGACCTAAAGGAGTGGAGGAGGGCCAAGGCTACATTCAGGATCCTTGTATTTATTTTAACAAACTACACTTGAATGATAGGGCACTTCTGCACTCACTTCTACATGCTCCAATCCAGTGGGTCTGACCAGCCAAGCCCACTGGTTCAGACCATAGAAAAGTGTGGTCTGGAACAGTGGCTTCTCCACAACCAGCCCCTGGCCCAGCCCTGGCCCTAAAGTTCACAGGAGTTTCAGAGTCAGACTCTGGGCATTCCAAAAAGATAGGAACATGTGTTCCTAGCCTCTGAGCCACCATGGAACACATTTTGGCACCAAACTTTAGTGTGCTACTGAAATGGACCCACCTTTTGTGTCCAGTGCCCCCATCTGAGTCCTCGAATGAGGAATTTCAGACAGATGCCACTCCAGACATTGAACCCCCACCTGTGGAAGCAGCATAGGATCCCTAGATGGAGCCTTCTCCATCTAGCACAGGTGAAGCAGATGCTGGGCCTGCTTCAGAACAAATGGACCTGGCTGACAGTAGGCCAGGGGTGGGGCAGCTCCACTGAGAAAAGGCACAGCTGTGCTATTCTGCTTGACTTCAGGAGAAACACCTGCAGCAGAGGGAGCAGTGCAGTGAGAGCCCATTTCCTGTTGTTGCAAACAACAGGCATATTCTGACAACCCCTTGACTTCCAGCTTGTGACTTACGACCTTCAAACTGACTGATTCTTGAAACCGGATATCCCTGCTAAACTGCCTTTACCTTGGCCCTCCTGGTTGAACAGATGTGGACATGTGTGTATGCTCCCCTGCTGCCACCCATTCTGAATAGGACACCACCCGTAGTCCAGGAAATGGTGGCAAACCTTCTGCACACCTCAGTGTTCATGGACTAAGCCATGATAGTCTGCTTCTGGTCCACACTGAGGTCTACCAATAATCCCAGCTAAGACCTCCCTGATAAAGATTATGCTCCGTCCAGCGCTGTCAGAGCATGCCAGCAATGGTTGTGGCCTCACAGATACACACTAATGTGCAAACCAATGAGGCCCCAAAGATGACAACAGGAACTGTTCTTCCAGATCACAAGTAAGTGCAGAAAGAGCTACAAGTTGGGTCCACACATAGTTTTTGTTTGTTTTTAAAACCAGCTCAAAATCATCTTGGTAGCATGTGGCCCTCATGTTCTTATCAGTCTTTAATCTCCTTGCCCTAGCCTAGCACATTCATGGGAGAGGGAGCCACAGATTGACTTATGAACGATCTCACCTGTGAACTGCCTCTAAGCCATCCCTGATAAAAGTGGTACTTTTTTTGTTTGTTTGTTTGTTTACTATGTGTAAAGGTAGTCATGGTGTATTAAAACATGTATCATTATGTTCAAAACAAGGCTCCCAGGCATCCTCACTGTGCCCCCATCACTTTGCAAGCCATGGCTGCTTCTATCCATCAACAGGAACACCTTATTCTGTCTCTGCATTGAGAGGAAAGACATTCACCTGCACTGGATATCAACGTAACTCAACAACTCTGGATGGGAAGCACAGACAGGGAAGCAGCTCAGGATGGGCTTCAGGCAGTGGTCAGCAGTTTTGCTAGGCTGGGACAATAGCCAAGAAGTGGAGCCAAGAATCACAGTTGAAGAATAGTGTGAAACAAACCAGCATCAGAAGGTGTTTGGGGCTTATATATATTGCAACTAGTAGCACTGGATCGGGTGGTAAGGCAGGGATGAGAAGAGATGGCAATTAGCTATCTGTTTGCACCCTGCCACAAGAGTCTTCAGACTGAAAGATGAAGGGTCAAACATATTTTTCTGATTGAAGTATAAATTGTAAATAAAAAGGGTGGAAAATCCCTCTGTAATCCTAACAATATTCCTGTTCTGTGAGCAATATACAGTTACAGAGGTACTTGATCTGAGCTTAACTTTGGTGACTATATGGACAGGCCACTAGTTAAAGGGATAAAGACCCAAAGATGGGACCGTCTTGGCGACAGCCCCCAAACTATGGAATAGCTTCCCTCCTGAGATGCACCCGGTACCTTCACTATATATGTTTAGACGATTGAAGAAGAAACATTTATTTATCATGAGCTTTAATTGATGTTAAGGCTCATCCAAGAGCAAAGTTCTCTTTTAGATGGATATCACAGCTATATCCAAAAGCTTAGGTTCTCAGAAGAAGAAATCTGGAACACAGCATAACAGCTCAAAAACTGCTACAAATGAAATTAATAAATGCCATTTCTTGATCACAGTAAGAAGAGGTTTGCCAATGCCTTCTTCCCTGATGTTTTTTCCATCTTCAATTCTTACCCTGGAATTTCCTTGTGGTTGCCCATCCATGTTTAACTTTTCAAAATCAGCCAGCATCTGCTCAGTACTAACACCTGTTGAAGCATAGGCAGTGTGCAGCTCTACAAACACAGAAACAGATGCTAGATAAACATTGAAACACAAGTCTTGCTCAGAGCAATAAATAAATAAATAAAAGCCTCGAAGCAATTGTTTATGGAGGTTACCCAGACCATAGGTATTTTGTGCAGCTAGAAAGTATCCCATAAATCAAAATCAGCCAGTGAAAATCCACGGCAAAGAGCAACTTAAAAAGTTGATATGCATTCTTACCTGACACTCTTTGCACTATATTATGCAAAGTATGGCTCCGAGATATAGGCCGTGTTCCCACTTGACTATTTTAATCCAGATTGGATTATTTTAATCCAGATTCAAAGCCGAGTGCACATTCTGGCTGTTCCCATTTGCTTGACAATAACATAGGCAGGCTCAATTCGAATACCGCCGTTCCCATTCAAGCTGCACAATCCCCAACACAGATAAACAGGATCTTTTCCTCTCCAGCCTTTGTGCTTTGATCCTCCCACTCCTCTCCCTGATAGAGAGCAAGCTTGACGTGGTCCCATCATTGGATCACACCCACCCACCCCCGTGCCACCTGCAGTTGCAATAGCAGAAAAAAGCTAGCACAGAGGCTGACCGTGGGTGGCTGTCGGCTTTAGGGGGACTTTTGCATAGGAACTCACTTCCCCGTCAACAAAGAGCCCGGTAAAACTATGCAGTGCTCATGCGCAAAACAAGCCCAAACCCAAGCCAAGATCATGCTTGGCGATCGGTGGTTTTATTTCATGTTTTATCATCCTTTATTTAACATTCACAAAAATCCTCAGTACTTTTGATCCCCTTAAAAATAGGGGCAGGGACAGGAAGGGCAGGGCAGGGCAGGGGGCAGACCTTCCCAGATGTGAAATCCCACCCATCTAATGCCACACCGACAGCAGACAGCCCCAAAGGCAGATCTCCTCCCTGAATAGTCCGGTAGCATTCCCATAAGGAACAAAAAGCAGGCTGGGCACCAAAACCGGACCAAGAACAGTTTTTCCAAGGACTTTTTTTCTGCAAATTAGGACTCGTAAAGTCCGGGAATAAAAAATTAAATGGCAACGGACAATACCGAAAACGAACTGGATTTGGACTTAATTTGGGAGTGCAGCCATAATGTTTTCTCAGCATATAAAAGCGTACGATTTAGGGCTTAGGTATAGATGTAGCTAAGCAATTAATCTACATAAACTGTAATATCACTTGGCTGCTCCTTCAGCTTTTCCCAATTCTGTGCAAATTTTGTGAAAGTAGGAATGCAGACAATGTCTTTGCATGGTTTGGCACACAGTTTGTATGATAACTCCCAAGAAGGGGAACACCCCTACGCACTCCTAAACAGTTGTGGCCATATACATTGTGCTACTATCTCCTTTTTATTGTGATTGTTGCATGAACTTTTACCCCAAACAGTAATTTATTTTGCCGTTTGGATTGTTTATTATTAGAAAGACAAGTTATTTCACAAAACTTGACGGGTGAAAAAATGTGACCTCGGTCAAAGCTGTGTCTGATTTTGCAAAATTAGGGGAAATGTTCCACAGCAACCAATGCTAAATCACAGTTTACTGTCTTGTTTTGTTCGGTAGTCTTCCCCACCACTACAAAATAATAATGATAAAAAAGGCTTGGTACATTTCTATAAGACAGGTCTTCACAATTTTTGGTGGGTGAAATGTTTGTTAGCTAGTATCCTGCAGATCATTCCAAGGGAGAGGCAGTTAGAAATAGGTGTGCAGGGAAGTAATGGAGAGCTCTGGAAGGACTGTGTTTTTGACAAAATGTGTCTGCTTGCCATCTACAAGGCCAGTGACAAACAATGGCTCCAGACTGTCCCATTCAAGGCCACCCAGAATATCTCCACAGCAGTCCTTGCATTGTGTTCTTCCCTCAAAATAGTATGACTGACTATAATCATAGTCAAGATTTGGTGATCAAGGAGCCGCAATAAGTATGCAAAAGCCACAGAACCACTCGGCTACAGGATCTATTGCTTCTGTGCCAAAATTATTTGTGAGATGCTAAAATTATTCTCTTTGGAATGCTCTCTTCACTTTTGTTATTTTAAGACAACAAAGTACCTAGGCTAATCAAGCCCAAACAACTTTTGGCCATTGATGTATCCTATACCTGAACCAAATAAAGCAAAGGACAATGTGTAAGAGCATTCAGCACATTCAGCCAAGCATGCTCTATATCATACTCTTAAAACAGCAAATTTAATGGACCCCCGCCAACCATTAGGGGGATTGAAATGGGGCCACCCACAGAGAAGGTAGGGTCACCTTCTACATTATCAGAGGACTTCCGGTACGTGTGCAGAAACAAAAATACAAGCAATGCATGCCCTAAACATTTTGATGGGGTGGGGGCTGACAACAACTTAAAACCTTGGCAATGATGAATCCAAGATTAGGAAACTGACCCCTAATCTCTCTGCCCAAGCATTGTTGAATGCTGATGTGTAACCCTTTCAAGGGTGAACAATTAAAATTTCTGTCTGCCCCACCTCAAATACATCAAAGCATGATGAAAGTTGTTAAGCAGCAAAATCTGAAAGACTGCATGTTAACCAGCTCTGCATTATGCCTATCCAGCAAAGTTAATAAGAAAAACATGGTGTGTCAAGGTGGAGGGTTACCTGAGATGAACCCTATGAGTAAAGGTGAAGAATTTAGGCATATTTAGCATGGAAAATAGATAATTAATGGGGTATTTGATAAGCATATTCATACATATGAATAGCTAACCAGTGGACCAAAAGAATTTTTGACTATTCAAAATGTATTTTTGACTGACCCCCAAATTTCAGATAAACATGTAGAGGAAATTCTTTCTGACATGAACTATTCAGCCATTTGACAGGCTGCCTCAAAAACTGCAAGATTCTGCTTCATTAGAGACATTTAAACAAGAGCCTTACAAGTAATTTCACTGAGATGTTGTAGTATTACATTTCGTCCATTGATAGGTAGTTAAACCCAGCAAGATGTCTAGTTCCCAAGTGTGTAGAGGAGGTACCATAATCTGCCACTGAAAAATATACTTCCGTGTCTCTGTTTGTGTACATGGAAGCATTTGTTTAGTGGGAGATCATGGCACCTCCATTCAGAGTGTAAAATCATGCCCTGTGTAAATGATGTCTCTGATGTAGAGTATGCCAGAAATGGAGTGGGAACAACTGCCATAAGGCAGCTGCTGCTACCACAAATGGAAATGCAGTGGCAGCAGGTGCTTTAATAAGTACCAGCAATGGTAAGTGGGGACATAGCCAAAGCCTATGGTCTTTAAGGCAACTTCCAGCATTGGGACCATGGCAGAGGTGTGGCTAGACTGTGGGGTCCACATGTCAATGCACTGCACAGGAGGGCATGCCTTGGTGCAATATGCAGTGTTCATGCAGTCACCATGCTTGGCTCACTCCCAGACTCCTTCCAAACCACAACCAGAAGTGGTCTCCTATGCAGGGCAGCCTGCCACCATTATATAGACATGCAGTAGCAGAAGTGGCTTGGGATCCATTCCAGAGCCCAATGCCATTTCTTCAGGTTCCAGAAGAACGTCCAAGAGTTAACATAAATAGTTGCATAGAAGAGGGAATTTCAGTAGTTGCTACTTCCATAACAAACTACAGCTGCTGAAATTATGTTCCTGATCAGACAGTACCAAGTAGCCCATCACTGAAGTAACCAGAGGAACCTATCTCACTGGCCTGTTACTCCAGAACTGCTGGAGTCATGCCGTGCAACATTTTATAGCCACTCCACAACCTTCACAAATGTAAATACAGCTGACTGTTCCATCCATATGCCAGCAAAGGGTGTTCCATGGACATCTAAACCAGCACAGCAAGGAAGAAGCACTGCAGAGATGCTGGGAGAGACCATTATCCTACCCTCTCCCTCTTCCATTGTTTCCACATCTCCACAACAGAGCATGAACAGGTAGGCATGAGTGTTTGTCCCATGACCCCTTTTTTTAAAAAGCATCTCAACCAGCCTAATTCAAGGAGCAGGAACCTCTTTTTCATACTGGAGCTCTACCAAGAGTGGAATGAAGTTCTTATGGTGTTGTGCAAGGTTTGTTTTACTTTGCTTTAGCATTCAAGTCACGCACCACCCTTTGCAAAGAGAACATCCAACTGTGTCGTAACTTGCACTTAAATTTGTAGCAATCCAATGGCCATATTATGGGATGTTTAAAGAAAATAATAGTGACTCTATCATCATTAATTTGAAATGCCATGGCTCATTCACAGCCTGTGTGCTTAGGATAAAGTTTGTGCAAGCTATTCAGTTCATTCCATCACTCCTTCAGCATGGCAGCAGAGAAGAAAAAGTAAACTATGGAGCTCCTCCACCAGGCTCCAGGTGGGTAACTCCTCAAACTCCATATCTGAAAGGTAGGGAAGTGGCTCAGTGTAATGATTCTTAAAATGTTTCCATGTCCTTGTATTTTGCTCTGTAAATAATGGTCTTGACAATTCTGCTGTGCGTATGACCAATCACTGAATGTCATCTTGCAGGATTCCCAGGCAGGCCCTTCTCTGTGGTGGTGCTCTTGTCCCTGGGATACTTTATTTCTGTCAGGACCCAGGGCTGAATTCACACTTAGGCAAATTTACCCTACTTGGTTTATGCTCCATCCTGTGTGAACAGAGCTAGCATAGGGTGGGGGCCTCCCTTTGCCATCCTAGTACCTGGAAGGGAGGCCAGTGGACTCTTTCCTAGCACTGAACAACAATATCCAATGTGAACAGGGCCACAGTTATTAAACTTGTTAAATGCTTTGTGGCTATTTCTCTTCATGCTCAAAGTTTCGATTTGTTTCGCACATAAAATGGGATAACAAAGCTGCATAACTGTTCAATAGAAGTGTGAGGTACAATGGAGATATAAAATACATTGTGAGTCCCCAGCAATGCACAACACCCCACTGCAAATCTTGCCTGCTGCATCTGATGGGCTGCACTGCAGCATAAGGCAGATGAAATGAAGTGCCTGCAGGATTCAGATTAAGTGATACTAATTGCTAAATGTTTGTGTTCAAACACTTGAAAACTGACCCCCGGGAACACATTAGGTGCACATTATCCAACCTTGACTTAAAGCATGTGTGAAGGACAAAAGGAGAAAGGGGTCAAGTTCTGAGCTTCACTACATTTTTACAGGAGAGGTAGAATTTCTCATTTCTTTGCCTCTCGTGGTGGGGAGGTGGTATGATTTGAAGCCTTAGGGAGGATCCACACAGCATGCAAATGGCATGATAGAAAACCCTGAGATGGACAAGGATGGCATGTTCTGTTGCAGAGGAGCAGGAAGAGCTATTGAAGTCACTTTTTGCACAGAGTACATAATATGACTCTGGCTGTTATTTTTCCTCCCACTGTTGGCATATGAACATGCCTGTGGCTCTCTCTTCCCAGCTTCCTGCACCACTTCTTGTGCCCTCTGAAACAGGACCAGGCCATTCAGTGTTAGTGCAGGCAGGGGGAGGACCAAGAGAACAAAGCACTGCTCACTTTCAAATGCCATAATCCACAGTTGCGCAGATTCTTCCTTCATCTCGTCTACAAAATTACTTACCAATGCACTTTGCTCCTCCTCCATCACTCCATGGTTTTCATCCATGCTCTGCCTTGGAGTTGCACACTGAGCCTTTGCTTCTTCAGAAGAACACAGTATTCCCAGAAGCTGTAAGGTAACATCAAGTCCAGATGTGTCCCTCTTCTTCTCAGCAACCTAGAGCATGTATATATTTGTGTGTGTGTGTCCTATACCCAAACATCTCAGTCAGGTTACTTCAATAAAAAGAAAATAAAGTGTACACACTAAAAGCAATGACACTGCATGAAAGTGGGGAGGGGAAGCCGATTCCTGTCCAAGGCCAGGGTAAATGGATGTCTCTTCACTGATCTCCTGAGCACATAAAGTGAAGGTGCCTGGCCCACCTCTTCCATAGTTGAGGGCTTTACTGGAGCAATAATGATCAGTAAGTAACTAGTGACAGCAAGGGCCATGATATGCACAAAATTTGGCTCTGCGAAGATGTTTTCATCTCTGCCACAATTTCTTTCATCAGAGATTGGGTCTGAGCCTAAACAGAGTAGGGAGGAGGGTATGAGTAAGGACTCTAGAGTGTGGCCTCAGGAAGTGATAGTACAAATTAGACAAAACATTTAACAACAAGGTTCATAGCTTGACAGTGCTATCCTACTGTAATAAGAGCCATAGGTACTAACCTTGGGAAGTCAGTGTTAGTATAGTGCTGTGTGCAGGGGAAAGGTTGTATGCAGCTGGCTGTTCATTTATGACTACACATTTATGCACTGAGCCTTATTCCGGATTATATCACAGAATCTGAGGCCTATTCACACAAAGGCCTCTCAAATGCTTGTAGAACACCCTGGGACGGAGGATTCACTCTGCTGGGCCGGCAGTTCCATTCACCTCCGGGTTCGAAGTGGCAAGCCCGGCCTACGGCATTGTGTGTCTGCACACGCTGCCGGCTCTGATTGGCGAGTTACTCACATCTGCACAGAATGGCTGGTTCAATGCCAGGCGTTCTGCACAGGCACGAGTGCCCAGGTCACCTAGAGCCCACAGGAACCCAGGGAAGGGACGAGACTGGCCTGCCCACCCCTGGATCAAATTAGACCAACGGTGGCAGGCCTGGGAGGAGCATCCCGCCCCTGCGCCAGCCTTTTTGGGCTAGGCCAAGTGGGGACGGATTTCCCTTTTGCACCTAGGCAGGAACGAACCTACCTAGATGCGAAAGGGGAATGCATCCCCACATGTCCTAGCCTTTGTGCACCACAGCCATTTGGCTGTAGCGTGAGAAGGCCTCTGCTTGCTAGTGCAGACTACAGCAGTCTCCCACACACACACTGGAGTTCAAAGCCATGGAAGTAGTCACAAGAGCTGGGCCAGTTAGCCCAACACAGGGATCTTTAAGCTAACTTAAAGAGGTTTATTTTAATAAAGAGTTTGGGAACTCCGTCATTAAAACTCATATTACAAAAATATATCTATAAATAGCAGTCAAAGGCCACATTCCCATTACAAGCTTAAAACGGTTTTCCTAAACCAAAATAAAAGAACCGGATGCAAACACGAATTTGCCTGATCTCATTACTTTCAACTTTAATCCTGTTCGATCCCAATTCTGAACGCGTTTTTCTTTCTCCCCCCCCCCCGCCCCCCGGCGACCATCCTGAGGCGAGGTGAGAGGGCAGCACGCGACCCCCTCCCTCCCTCCTTCCAGCTGGTGGCGGCAACAGGGACCAAGCGAGGGTCAGCCACTGCCACACGGTCTCTCATTATCCCACCCTCCTTCTGGCAGCAGGGGCAACAGGGACCAAGTGAGGGTCAGCCACTGCCACCACCGCCACATGGTCACTCATTCTCCCACTGCTGCCTCTGCCGCTCTGGCGCGTGCCCGCCGCCAACCCCCCCTCCCTCACAAATGCACTCACGCAGGCGCAAGGAGAGGCATCCGCCCATTGCCAGTCATGGTGCCCACCCCCTCTTTCTGACTGGGGTTCCTCCTGTCCCAAAAGTTTTGATGTGACAAGGGTGGGGAGTTCTATTGGGGGAGGGAAACCCTAAACACGCATTCTCATCCCACTACAACGGTACCGTTCCCACAGTAAGAAATGTAAACCATTTCAAATGCAAGAACCGGAGTGAGACCTGTTGAAATGAAGTGTTTTATTTACAACGCTTTGGGGTGATTTAACATGCAAAAAGCATGTTAACCTAACCTGACATGGGGACTGTGAGGATCGAAACCATTTTGAAACCGTTTTAAGCTTGTAATGGGAACAGCCTCAAAATAAGTGGCAAGACTGAAGTAAAACTACTCAAGGGCAGGAATGGAGGCTGTCTGGGTGGATGCTGGCCTGGTCTACTTTCAAACTAGTTCCCAGCATCAAAGTGATCAAAAAAACACCACCACCACCCAAGCCCCAAGCCTAGGAACTTTTACTCCAAGGCATGGAGGTATGGAGAGACTGTCTTTCTGCAGTGCACCATGTCCCAAGTAGCACAGATTACAGAGGTGTGCCATTTGTGTGCACTTCTGTGGTCTGTAATAAGGCCCTTGATTAATCAGGTTGTACAGATCCATATTAAGCGTTCATGTAGAAATTCCCCCAGTTTAGAACTTGAAACTGCTTGGGGAGGAAAATATGTATTCATTTTGCATGTGAAGCACTTATAGTTCTGGCAGAATGTCAATATATAACTGTTATTTCATTGTTGTTTGCTTTCATGCTATGCCTTAAACTCAACAATGATTCCATTAAAAGAAAGTGATGATACTGACAGCAGTTATATAATCAAGGTTCCTCCATGTGAAAAGTGAGGGAGTAAATGAGTAACTGTACCTCTGCTTGGCAGTCATGTTGGCAAGAAAAGGTAAATCACTGCCAAACACAGAGGGGCTTCTGAAACAGCAATTGTTTCACTCTCTCCTTGACTGAAATTAGATAAAGATCTGCGGCATTAAAACACAAGGTGTTCTCAGTCATGTGGATAGGGATGGGGTGCATACTGAGATGGCTGTGGGTGCTTTTACCTGCTGAAATTCTGATTAGGGAGACTATCTGACAACACCGCTTTGGCTGGAATCAAACTGCGAAGAAGAAAAAACCTCTGAAAACTTTAAGGTGGGGTTGTTCACACACGCGTCTGCCCTTCCCAATCTCTCCGGAACATTTTGTGCTAGAAAAGGTAGGTTATAGAAGAACTGGGAACACAAGACACACACAATGGCTATGATCATACTTGACTTTTTCAAAGCAGAATTAAGAAAAAAACAGATGCGAACGCGCATTCTGCCTGTTCCCATTTTTTGTTGTTGTTAATTCTGCTTTGAAAAAGTCGAGCATGACAGCAGCGGCTGAAAGGGAGGCAGGGCAGGGCAGGGCACGCTCACTCACTCGCTTGCTCGCTCAATGCACGGCATTCCTCCTCCCCATGCCCCAGGAGCACGGTGGCGGCAGAAAGGTCGGGCAGCCAGATGGCTGGATAGGTGGAAGTGTGGGTGAGCGAGGAGGTGGAGGTGGCATAACGAGGCAGAGGCAGCAGTGGCGCAGCCCAAAAGGGCAGCCAGGCAGGTGGGTGAGCAGCCGGGTGAGGAGGTGGCAGCAGCTGAAAGGGCAAGCAGCTGGGCAGGCAGGCAAGCAGCTGAGTGGGTGGGCGAGGTGGCTGTGCAGCAAGGCGGTGGCGGCACAGCCCAAAAGGGCAGCCGGACAGGTGGGTGAAGTGGCAGCAGTGGCTGAAAGGGCAGCTGGACAGGTGGGTGAAGTGGCAGCAGTGGCTGAAAGGGCAGCCGGACTGGCTAGCGGACAAGATACTGCTACTGCACCATTCCTAAAGGAAAAATAAAGTGTGTTAGCAACAAAAACGGGAGTGAGAGTGGTTTAACAAGTTTTTTTTCCAGTTTAATCCTCTGAAAGTGTGGGAAGTCAATTTTTAATGCGGACAAAGAATTTTCAAAATGTTTTCAACACGGATTGTTTTCAAACCCCAGTGGGAACACGGCCAATGCCTCTTTGAGGCACCTCTTTTGTTACTGCGGCCTTACAGAACCAATGCTAGACGTAGGTTAACAATGATGAAAGAAAATACATGGAGGCTTTTGGACATTATTCTATTTATTTATAACAAATGATGTTTGGATTTATCAGAGAACATAGACTGTAGTTTATAGGGCAGCCCATGAAGAGTTCAACAATAGATCATTGGAAAAGTGTATTAAATGTTATGAAGCAAGGAAATGGGGACAAAGTCCAGCAAGGGGTCTGAATGGAAAGTCCACAAATGAAATAGAATTGGAAAGATGTGAACAGTCAGACCTGAAGACAGACTGGAGAAAGTTTAAAGTGAAGGTGTGACCACAGCCCAAACTGACTATTAACACATAACTGACAAAAAGACCAACCTAGCTCCTGCAAAGGAGAGGTGTGGGGAAACAGGGAGTATGTGAAAATGGATTACATTTCAGGGATAAGTTGTAATAATATGTTTAATAAAATCAATTTTAAAAAATATTTGTTTGTTTAAAATATCTATATACCATTAAAATATAATTTCAAAGAGGTGTACAAAGAATAAAAACAGCTAAAACCATAATAGTTATGTAAAAATGTGATTAAAATGTAGAGGGAAACAAGAAACATTCACTAAAGGAAAGCTTGAGTAAAAAGATAGAAGGAAGGCCAGAAAATAGCCACAACTCCATTTCTGCCTCTGTATCACAACATGCTCTATTCCTGTGCAAAATTGTTCCTTTCTTTCCTGGCAACTGGCACAGTAAAGGGGTTTTAAAATTGTTTTGTCCCAGTACAAATGTGAGGAGAATCATCAAAGCTACAGTTTGATTTGCTGTTCTGCCTTTATCCTTTTGGGGTAAGCTCTGCTCCTGTATAAAACTCTTTCTTTTCTAGCTATTAGAACAGAAAAGAGCTATATTTAAAGCTTTCATGTAGATGAAATTATGCTTCTGCACAAAAGTGCTCAAAATGTTTGGTTTTTTTAGTCTAAAAGTGTGAGCATGCCCTTTCTTATAGGGCTAGAATCCTGGGTTGCATTGTACCTTCTCATCTTTCCCTGGAACACCCACATGTAGCCACTATAAATGTGCAGTGGGGCACACTTGAAAAAGCAAACAAACTTGAAAAGAAGCAATGTACTTTAAGAAAAAAAAAATTCCAGCTCTGCAGAAACAGCTGATTGGAAGGGAAATAGTACACATTGGACACATTTTTGATGTGATTTCTCTACAGCAAAAACTCTTGTAATGATGTGTAACATTTATGTGTGGTAAGTTCCCCAATCTTGCTTACAGAATCACAAACAGAAAACCATGCTTGGCTTACCTCAAGCTATCTGCGTGTTGCTAAGCTGACCACTAATAAGGAGGGACTTCAGGTAGACAAACTTTACAAGGCCAAAGAATTCCCATCTTCAAAAAGTAATTATATATACATTGTGTAATTAGGAAACAGCATTACAAATCTATTTTGAATATTCCAACAGGTAACGTATGATTAGGGATGTGCATGAATGGGGTCTTTTTGCATTAGATCTGTATTGAATCGAATGTAAAAAAAAAAAAAATTCGTTCAAATAAATCCCTTTTGAATGTTGTAGGATTTTGATATGAATGTATTCATATAAATTCGTATGAATATCTGATAGGAATGCAATTACGCTGAATATTTTATCGTTTTTAATATATGCCAATTTGTAATCTGTTGTTTGAAAATTGTTACCCGCCCTGAGACGTTCGCGTATAGGGCAGGATAAATAAATAAATAAATAAATAAATAAATAAATAAATAAATAAATAAATAAATAAATAAATAAATAAATAAATAAATAAATATCCCGTAACATATCTGCTCTGAAAGTGACAAATCTGCCCTGAATCCACTTGGAATCTGCTCCCAATATTGCAGATGTGACTGGCACAGCTGCTTCCCCACCTCTCCATTTCACAAATCTTCCAAAATATTTGTATCCAAACGAATGTTGTAGCATTCAATTTGTATACAAATGTCCAAATTCATACAAATGTGCACAAATATCAACTGGTACAAATATTCATGCACCCTGGTTATGATGTTGTATTTTGAATTTTAAAAGGCATCCATTAGCTTCAGGTTTAGGAGTGATTTACACCTGAGCCAGAACTGTATAGAATCTTTTACTGTTTTCCTGCATCTTTTGGTATGTGCATTCAATTCAGCTGCCTCAACTGCCTGGCAATGGACAACAGCAACAAATAAGAAAGGAGGAGGTACATAATCCTGATTCAAGAGTGAAAGCAGCAGGGGGGAAAAGGCAAAAGCAGAAATAGGAGGCTGTCAGAAGATGAGCCAAATTTAAGTGCACAGTTTAACGCTGTGGTAGAAGACAGATGTCTCCTCTGCAACATTCAGAGACAATGAGAAGCCTTTTACAGAACAGATTCTTGTCCAAGTGCAATATTTACTTTAAAGACAGAAACAAAAGAAGAATAGATGGTACACACTACAAGTTGGAAATGTAACCTCTGGCAGCAATAATGCAGATGTCTCTGAGGTAGATCCTGGCCAGAGAATGGAGAAGTGCATTGTAGGTAGGACAGAGGAAACCATTGTCAATAGCCATCAGCATTTAAAAAATACAGTATCATGCACTGCCTGTTCTATATGAGGAGCTGGTTTGGAGGAAATACATCCCTGCCACAATTGAAGAATAATTAAATTATGGATTTTCCATTTAGAAGACGCTGCCAGTATTACACTGGATTAGAGATATGTACCACATTCAAAGTACTGTAACACAAAGACCTGCTGCAAAAGGCCAGATTGATTCAAAACTGTCCAATAGAAGTCCTCCGTATACCTACCGTGGGTGTCTGCTTGTTACATTCCAACGCTCTTCTCTCACGGAAAATCTCCCTGAGGGAAAGCAGCCTGAAAGACTTGTATGCTGTAATTCAGTATAGTGCCTGAAATAAAAATACAATTCTTTGGGGACTTGTTTGTGTAAAGCCATTGTGTCCTGTGTACTGATGGGCCACACCTACATTTTCTATCCATATTGCTTTGGCTTGTACAGCCTTCCACATTCCTGAAATATTATGTTTTATTTTTGCACTCATTTCCACTGGCTTTTTCCTCTTTTTACAAAAATGAAGAATTGCAGTTGCCTTCTACATGCTTTCACCCTGGGTTGGGCTTATTGTCTTTGACAAGCCAAGCACCACGTCTTCCAATTAATACAGACGACATTCAACAATAACACCATAGACTGGGATCAAAGATGCCAGAAATAATTAACATGTTTTAGCTGTGTGTCCCACCTGGTTTAACAGGGCATCTACCATGCATTTTTAAGATACCAGGGGGCCTTTGAATGGGGTCATTACTGCATGATTTTTAAAGTTGAACTGAAGAAAATAGATGTGATTGTTTGTATTTAGTTAACAAAGAGCTCACATAGCTGAACAGTGCGTTGCCAAGTTCCTGAGTTATCATTCGTATGGTGCTGCATCTTTTATACAGTACAGGCTTGGGAACCTGAGAAAAGGTATGGGATTTACAGAATTAATCTGGTGCTTATTCAGAGAACAAGAAGAAGAGTTATCTTTTCTACCCCACTTTTCTCACCCGTTTACAGGGACTCAAAGTGGCTGACAAAGCTTTCTACTTTTCTCCCCACAACAGAACACCTTGTGAGGTAGATGGGGTTGTGGGAGCTCAGAAGAGAGCTGTGACTAGCCCATGGTCACCCAGCTGGCTTCATATAGGAGTGCAAAATCAAACCCAGATTTCCCAGATAAGAGTCTGGCTCCTTAATCACTAGACCAAATTGGCTCAAGGGGATCAAAGGCCCTTTCTGCATTGGGCCTTAGCCCATATTATATTGCAGAATAGGGGTCTGTCATCCACATGCTAATGCAGAATATGGAAGGCTCCTGCCATGGTCTCCATTAGTATGTGGGTGGCAGGTCCCTATTCTGCAGTATAAAGCAGAAAGGGCCAAAGAAAACAATGAAGAAAAATGGAATAAAACAGAACTACCATATCTGGTGAAAATGTAGTCTGCCTACGGGAGCATACCACCAGATGATTTTCCTAACTTGTCTAATCTTAAAGGAATGGGAATCACTCATGATGCTCTCAACCGGGTATGCATGAGATAATACACTGGTGGAATATGCTCAAAGTCTGAAATACCACTCTCAACAAAATGTTGATGTGTACCTTCGTCTTTTAACAGAGAGCCAGCCAGCCTTCTCCTTTTTACTTCAGCTCTTTCTCTCATCCCCATTTTTCATTTATATTTTTAAATGATGTTCCACATTCCTTAACTACAAAGCAGTCATTCATCATTTGGCAACTTCATTTTTGCCTCAAACCCCCCCCCCCAGTCTTCTGTACATTGATAAAATGTAGGCTGCATCCATATGCATTTAAAAAAACAAAACAAAAAAAACAGCTTATAGGTGGCCTAGAGCTGGCAACGTAACTAGTGTCATTGTTCCTGTCCCAATTCTAATTCACATGAAATGCTAGAAAATACATATAGTGTGCATCAGAGTTGGGATGGGAATACAAACATGTGGAAGCTTTCACATCTAAACAAACTTACCTGGACAAACAGCTTCATAGTCCTTCTCTGGGCCTCCTTTGTCTGCACACTGGTGCAGACTAGAGAGGCCCAAGCCCTGCAAACTGGCTTTCGTTTGCTCCATCTGAATAAAACAGGGCATATTCCCCAAACCTGAGTCCTATTTGCACTTAGGCTGGTAGTGAAGAAGTAATGAACATCTGGTTAAGTGTATACAGATGTCAACTAGGATACTAGAAGCATGCCCGACCTCACCAGACGTTCACTAATTGGTGATTAGGTGTGAAGCGCGATTTCATGCCCCACACCCCAACCAACATTTACCAAAAGCTTACCTGAAGTGTCCAGTGGTGCAACCATTCACTCTGTGTCCAGTTCCCTGTGTTTGGTGGGCAGGGAATGTGGCATCCACGCAGGTGCGGTGGCAGTGGAGGCCATGATCAATCATTCACCCATGCCATGATAGGACCTTCGATGCTAACCCATGATCAAACACCCTTCCGGGAGTGGGAATCAATTGTAGAATCGCAAGAAGGATGTTTGGTCATGGGTTATCCTGTGTTTGAACACACCCCTCTTGCAACAGGATCTGTGTGACCAATCCCAGCAGCAAGAAGGTGGAACCTCCAGCTTCAGAGGCATCAGTGTGGGCTGGTAAATGGGAGGATCATTTGTATTTCTGGCCAGTAATTGATGGTTTGGAGAGGCTTACCTCCCAGCAAATGTGAATGGTCCAGATTTACCTGAAATTTACCAGCCTTAGTTCACAGCAGCCTAATCAGGTAAGTGCAGAAAGGCCTCTGGTCTGCTTTAGTTGCTGAATACCAGTAGACCCCAAAAATACCAGGGCCATGGGGAACCCATTTTGGTAGTGTGCCTTGTTGCACCACCAAAACAGGTCCCGCAGGGGTTCTGAGGTTGAAAACTTTAATTCCTGGCCATCAGACCTTTTTGAGGCCAGGTTCTCACTTACTTACCTTTTTGGAATCATCTCTGAAGATCATTCCAGGCTGATGCACAACAGTTGAGGCCTTATGTATGCTGATCCCTAGAAGCATCCAGTTCCTGTCCATTTGCTATTGCAATGCGAATGGCAAGCCTTCCCATGATATTCCTTGCTTTGTATCCAGGCATCAGACATCCCATCTAACCCTCACCACAATTGGACAATGAGACACAAAGGTGTGGTATGGTTTGCAAGGTAGATGGACCCAGAAATGCTTGCTGTCCACAGCATGTAAGCCTTGGGAATGGCTTGGGATTCTCCCAAGACACCTGTAGCAGATCATGATCCACCTGGAACTGTCCTGGAGGTAAATGCAACAAAAGCCCTTTGAATTTTGAGGTGCAAGTGAGATGAGGGATCTGGAAACAGTGTGTCATCTGTCTCTGGAATGGGCCCGCTGCTCCCATCCCCTAAGCATCTTTTTTCTCAACTCCATGTAAAGACTGCTTCAGAAGCTGAATTTAAGCTCAAATTTCATTGGCACCCAGCATCTGAGTCTGATATTAAACAAAATTATATAGATATATAATTTACCTACATATGTGTCATTTAGATTGGCAATCAAACTCAGATAACTAGTCTGGTATTTGGATGGTAGTCTGGATCAGCAAGCAAGAGCAGTCTATTAACACTTTAGACACCAGGAGTGTGTTCCCATACAAGATTAAATTCAAATCCAGACCGTTTTCTGAATCATCTGATCCCATTTAATTTTTTTATTCCTGTACTTTATGAGGACTGTCCTGCTAAATCCACAGGGATAAAAGTCTTCCTGGCCATCAGAGCTTTTTGAGGCTAGTTCTGAATTTAACTTTGTATGGGACTTTGAGGCTAATTCGAATTTAATCTTGCATGGGACTTTGTTCTCAGTCACGCTTTGGCACCCAGCCCACTTTTTTCCCTTTTGGGGGATGCTACCAGACTATCCAGGGAGGAGATCAGCCTTTCGGACTGCTCCCCCCCCATGCTTCTGGCCAATGCCTGCTGCAGATGTGTGGGATTTCACATCTAGGAAGGTCTGCCCCCTCCCCTTGCTATCCTTGGAATACTAGCCAAAGATCAAAAAAGACTCGCCTCTTTGAACACACAGATTTTCCCTTGAATGCCACTCCAGTTACAAGAAATACATTTGCGACAACCACCACAGAGGGGAGGGAAAGTTTTAAATCCACAAGCCTCTGTTTATGAGAGATACATTTGTGGCAACAATCACAGAAGAGAGGGAAAGTTTTAAAACCAGAAGCCAAGCTGCTACCTTCCCGGTAATGTGAACTGAGGGAGCATCTGTTTCGAAAGGGAGAGTGATTGCCCTCTGTCTGTTCTTTCAGTCAGCTTATTCTGAGCAGGGCAGGCTTACAGAGGTTGGACAAGGGGCGGAGATGAAAATATCCTGTTTCTCCATGATGGGGATTTGGTCAGTTTGAGTGGGAACTGCAGTATTCAAATTCAGCCCATGTTATCCTCAAGCAAATGGGGACACCCAGAATGTGCACTTGGTCCTGAATCCAGATTAAAATAGTCCAATCTGGATTAAAATAGTCAAGTGGGAATGCAGCCTAACAAAGAGAAAGAAGTTAGTAGCATTAGCTTTCATAGACTAAAGTCTACTTCATCAGATCTGCACTTTGGGTTTTTGTTGGGGTTTTTTTAGCACCTGGTAATTGTGTGCTTATTATTACTGAGGTAGTTTTAAAATTCCCAGTGTGATTGTACCTTTAGTCTATGAAAGCTCATGCAAAGCTGCTTCTAGTTTCCTCTGCAAACTTAGATACCATTCATCAAGACTTGAAAATCAATACAGGCTAAAAATCCAGATAACATCAGGTCAACCTGTTTGGTACACCTGACTAATAAGGTTATTGAGGACACGTTTAGAAAGCCCTGGAAGAGAAAATATCCCTTTTGGTATGCATACCTACTCTGCTTTTTCCTCTGATAAATAGGTGCTGCAAGCATGCAGTCTGTCAAAAACATTCAAAGTATTTTCCACTGTAGGCAGTAATGGGTCAAAAGACATACACTGTCTTCTGTTGTTCCAACTCTTGTCATCCAATTTCTGATGAGTTAGTCATGTTATTTTTGACAAGAAAAGAGGCTTCTGTTTTTCTGCCACATCTCTAGGGTATATTAGAATATCTTTTCTTGATTTTGGACATGAGGAGAGTTTGGGTGAGGATTAAGCTCATATCATGGTAAGGTGACCAGAGTAATATGTATGTTTTTTTTAAAAAAAAATTGTTCATCATTTTCCTTCTGCCTATCCTAACTTTCACATCAAGAGATAAAGGCATGTACTGTAACTAACTACCATTGACCAAACTTAGCTTTTTGCCACGGGCCTAGAAGCAAAGAGAGAGCCCTTTGGAAGTGTTTGGCTGGCTGCTGAGGTCTATTAATATCCTTTGTGTGCAGTGCTGGGGCCTTTTCACCTTATTTTCCCTGGAACCATGTCCCAAAGAAGTTAAGATCCCACCCCCAACCTACCTGGAACTTACTTTCCATTCTCAAAGTGCAGATGCTCTCATCCAGGAGTGTCCACCTCACCACAGCAACAGCCATGTTTGTATGGCCATTGCTACAGCAATCAGGCAACATGCACATGACTGCACAGCCACAAGCTACCTAACCTTCCCCAATCACTTACCTGTCACATCCAGCCGGTGAGCATTTGCACCTCTGGCTGGATGGGGAGGTCAATGGAGCTACTGCGCAAACATGCTGGCAGCTCTGCTGATCTCCTGATGCAACTGCGACTGCGCAGAGCACCAGCATCCTCATGGTGATGGTGCTGATGCACATGCAGTCACAGAGGGCACCGTACTCAAGATGGCGGTGCCCTGAAGAGGAGTGGCTGGCAATCGAACAGGAGGTAAGTGTTCAGTCACGGGGGTGTAGGCTAATGTTGACTGGCACTCCCAAGTGCAAGTGCTAGTCAGCATTAGTTGATTGCATTCCTTTCCCGTCCAGGGGACAGGAAGGTATATGTGAAATCATCCCAGGTCCTCAGATTACTACCAATTTCCCAGTGGGCAAACAATGGAGACTGGCCACTCTGGAAATCCGGTTAAGACTCCTTTGTCATGTAATGGAGATGTGGCCACAGTGTCCCCAAGCCTCCAAATCCACTCTCTCTCCCAGACTGATGATGCACAGATTGTTTTGTTGAATTATTGACTCAGGGAAGTGCCAGTGGAGAGAGTCCTCTCAGGCATAACACACTAAAAAAGGACACTATTAGAAGATCCCTTTCATGAACTGAACTTTGGTTCTTTCAACTTCCTCTCTCTATTAACATAGAACATAAGAGAGGCCCTGCTGGATCAGGCCACAGCCCATCTAGTCTAGCATCCTGTCGCACACAGTGGCCCACCAAATGCTCATGGGCATCTCAAACAGAGACAAGGACAAACATTTCCCTGCTCTTCAATCCCAGCAAATGGCATTAGAAGCGTCCTGCTTCCCCCCCCCTCCCCGCCACCAGCCTGAAAGATGTACCCAGGGCATTCATTCTAGTAACCTTTGATACATCTGTCATCCATAAATTTGTCTAACCCAGTGGTTCTCAACCTAGGGGTCGGGACCCCTTTGGGGGTCGAACTACCCTTTCAGAGGGGTCGTGACAAGTCTCCCACCACCCTTCCCTCCCACCACCCAGCTGCTCTGCCCCCGTGGTTGGGGGTCTCCACAACATGAGGAACTCCATTAAGGGGTTGCGGCATTAGGAAGGTTGAGAACCACTGGTCTAACCCTATCTTGAAGCGATCTAGACTGTTAGCTGTCACCACCTCTTCCAGCAGCACATTCCATAAACTGACCCTTTGGGTGAAGAAATGAATGCAAGATCATTCATTCATTCACACTTGGTTTTTAATTTCAAAATAAGAAGTTATACAAATAATACCTGAAGATGTGAGTTATGAGTGGAATAGCTGTTAATCACTTGGCCACTATGGCCTTTCTCAACAGCATGGGTTATCCTACACTGTGCTGGCCCATTTCACTGAGCTGGGCTCCTGGTGGCTTGTGCCAAAGCCCATCCACATTGCCCATCTACCCAGCCATGGTGGCAAGTAATGAAATTCCCAGCCTCTGCAGTTGCCTGCTGTGGCTGTTTTAGCCAGGTGTCCACAAGTGGCACGCTTCTAGCACTGTTTCTGAATCCTAGCAAAATGCACTGGGTGTTTCAAGTCTGGTATACTGAATCACTTGCTTGGGTTTTCCTTGTATGAGCAGTTGGTCTGGTATTCCAGCTGAAATGCTACATGGGTAATGTATAAGTAGTCCATGGTCAGAGTGGGCTACAGCACCATTTTCACAGTGTGACCTGGTCCAACGCTTTATTCCATTCTTGGCAGGCCTCCAAGTATCTGCAGTGCAGCTGAGGCTTTCTAGGTAGTCCTCTGGGTCAGTCTATAAGTCAGTTCAGAAAGGCCCTATAATGCTGATCAGGAACTGTTCAGGATGTGGCCTTCTATTTCCAAAGAGACACACTGTTGTTGTTGTTTAAATTCTAATAATTATTCTAGAACCCTCGAATAAAACTCTACTCAGTCAGGGGTCCATGATTCCAGTGTAATATTGTAAGCTGTCTTACCACTAAATACCAACACACTGAATTTGACAGACAGGAAGCCAAAGAAAAACAACAAGAGCCACAATTTATTTTAAGGAGCATGAAGGGATGCAGTGAAAAGGAATCGCTCAAGGATCAGTGGGAGTTGGTTTTAGTTTGTACGATGGCTTCTTGTGGCTGTGGTTTCCACTAGGGTACTGTATCCTATATGGAGTTAAATGATCCAGGCCCTGAAAATAGACAAAGTGAAGTTGGCAGGAGCTATTTTAATAACTGGAGTTTATTTGCCTTAAATGCCATGATGTGATGCAAGAAAAAAGAAAAGAACAAAGGAGTACTATTTCAACACATAGGGTTTTTTTTTTTCTAAGCTGAATTCACAAGCATTCCTAAGCAGATGCAAAATGCACCTGAGAATTAGTTCAGTGAATCAAGGAATAGGTTTCTATATGGGGATTTAGAATATTCTTGCAATAGTGACAAACAGAACTCCTATCTTGGAAAGTCTATTATATTGTTATAATACAAAGGCCACATGCAGACATGATGGAAAACCCAGGATTATTCTGACACTATGTTAGGATTGCCACATGTGTCCGCAGCTTCCCCAACATAGTGCCAGAATATTGAGGCAAAATCCCACAATAACATTATTGCACGAAAACCAACTCCCAACCTGGATTTTACTGTTATAGTGAGAGGAGTTGCCTTATCTTGATGCTTGCTCCTAGGATCCAGCATCTTAGAAATCGCCACCATACATGTGCCGGCGAACCAGGCCGAAAATGGCCACACATATGCATTGGATAAAGGAATCCCATGCTTCCAGGTATTTCACACCACTGAGATACCTGGATATAAGCACAGTACCACTGTGGGAGTAAGCATCCAGACTGGTCATGCTTGCTCTGCAATTTCCATCTGACAAGGAGGGCAAGTAGCAATTGTGGAATCCAGACATGATCCCATGTTTTTCGTCTCGCCACCTGGAAGCAGCTGAAGTCTGATAACTATGAACTAAAGCTTGATTTGGGACTTTTGAACAGCATGGAATGTTGAACCTGTCCTCCAAAATCAAAAGACGATAACACAGTTGCTTCCTAGGATCAGTGCTGGACCTGTGTTCCAAAGTCCAAAGGCTTTGGACACCCTTACAGGAATCAAGATGGTGTCCTTAACCGCAACATTCCTTCTTTTTTGTCAGTGTACAAATGATCAAAGAGCTAAAGAAAACATGAGAACCCACAAAGGACTTTCCATATTAGTCACTAGAACTTGGCCATTAAATTTTACCAAAGGTATAATCTCTTGCGACTATCGCCTACCACATGTACCATGACTCAAACTCAGTTATTCTCCTCCTGCAGATCACTTTAGAGATACATCTTTGGATAAGAAAACATCCGATCTACAAGTTCTTACAATCATCTAATTGTGAAGACAGAGCAAACATAATTGCGCTTAATTGTGGAGTTAAGACGTTGGAGGTTACAACATCTGAAGTTATCCTACAACATTTCTAAATTTGATATGGTAGGAGTTAAACCTTAATTACTACCAGGTGTGTTTTTTTTCCTGACACTGGTGTATGTGAGCTGTGGACAGAAAACAAGGCTATATGTTTTTGCTCCTATACAACATTTGCCCCCAACATAACCTAAATTGTCACATTTCCTTCACTGTTGTTGTTGTCATCATCATCACCCTATTACTTTTGTTCATACCTAGAATAGATTAATCAAACACCAGAATAAAAATTGCCAGGAAAAATATCAACAACCACAGATATCCAGACAATACAATTCTATTAGGGATGTGCACAATTTTTTTTATTTTTATTTTATTTTATTTGCATTTGAATTCAATTTGAATTAAATGTCAAAACATTCAATTTGATTTGAATGTGTAATACGTATCTATACACATTTCATATGCAAATGCCTACAGATACGTATGAGATGCATACAGATACATATCTGTACATTCGTATCTGTACATTCGTATCTGTACATACGCAACTGTTCATTCAAATGTTTTGAATAATTCAAATTAATGTTTCAGAACATTCAAAATTTGTTTAAATGTTTAAATTTGAATGTGTAGACATTCTGGCCACATCCCCATTACAACCTTATTTCGATTTCAAACCGTTTTCAATCCTCGCAAACCCCACGTCAGTTTGGCTTAACATGCTTTCCGCGTGTTAAATTGCCCCAAAGCGTTGTAAATGTTAATCCTCATTTCAACAGGTCTCACTCTGGTTCGTGTGCTTGAAACATTTTACATTTTTTACTGTGGGAACCCTTCTGTGTTAAGGGATGAGAGTTTCCCTCCCCCAATAGCTTTCAAAGCAAGCTGTAAAATCCACCCCTCAAAGCAGCAGCCCTAGTAGCAATCCAAGCAATCCACTGTAGCAATCCAACACTTCACACCTGATAACGATCTTGCCATTGAAAGTGCTGCCCTTCAAAAAAGGGAAAAGAAACAAGAGCAGCTGCAGGTTTGGGGAGATGTGTGAATGTTTAACGAAGGGGGATTGAGTTGCTGCTGCTGCTGTGTGCCCTGAGCAATGAGGAGAGAAGGGGAAAGAATTGCTGGCTGTCCGCTGCTGTTTTTCTTCCATCCAGGCAAGCAGCAGCCACCCAGCCACCCAGCTAGGCTCCCTGAAGGGGTCCCTTATGGATGGCGCGTTCACACCAGGAGGAAGAAGACAGGGCAGCCCCAAAAAGCGGTTTTTAAAAAGTAGCCACTGGAGTCCCCCCTTGAGTCATGTACATCCTCAGAATCCAGATTGAACGCGATTCTGGCTGAAAGTAATGGGATCAGGCAAATTCGTGTTTGCATCCAGTTCTGTTATTTTGGTTTAGGGAAACTGGATTAAGCTTCTAATGGGGATGCAGACTCTATTTGAGTTCAGATATCCACATTCGATAGAATTCAATAAAATTTTGAATGTTTAGAACCTTCATGCATATCCCTAATTCTGATGTTAAAAAGAGAAAGGGAAGTAAGGAGCACTCGATGAGGGTGATAAGAGGAGGGTGTAACTCTGGCTTGAAACAACATTGAAAAATATTAAGATCATGGCATCCAATACCATCATTCCTTGGGGAAAGAAATGACATCAATGTCGTAGTTTATTTTCTTGGACTCAAAGATCATTGCAGATAGCGATTGCTGTCACAAAATTAAAAGGCACTTGCTCTTTAGGAGGAAAACTATGGCAAACATGGACAATATATTAGAAAACAGAGACATCACCTTGCTGGCAAAGGTCCATATAGTCAAAGTTTTGGTCTTCCCAGTAGAAGAAGAAGAGTTGGCTTTTCTACCCCACTGTTCTCACCCATTTAAGGGGACTCAAAGTGGCTGACAAAGCTATTCTATTCTTCTCCCCACAACAGAACACCCGGTGGGCCAGGTGGGGCTGTGAGAGCTCAGAAGAGAGCTGTGACTAGCCCAAGGTCACCCAGCTGGCTTCATGGGGGAGGGCGGAATTGAACCCGGTATTCCCAGATAAGAGTCCAGCTCCTTAACCACTAGACCAAACTGGCTCACAGTAGTACCATATGGGTGTAAGAGTTGGATTATAAGGAAAGTTGAGCTCTGAAGAACTGATGCTTTGACTGGAGAAAAATTCTGACAGTCCTTTGGACTGCAAGAAGATCAAATCAGTCAATAGTAAAGGCAATCAACACTGATAGCTCACTGGAAGAATTAATGCTAAAACCAATACTCAAGTACTGATGCTGGGAAAGATGAAAGGCAAAGGCAGGGCAGGACAGCAGAGGATGAGATGGTTAGATAGTGTTATGGAGGCAACAAACATTAGCTGGGAAGGACTCCAGGAAATAGTGGAGGGCAGATAGGTCTGGAGAGCTGTAGTCCATGGGGTCATGAAGAGTCAGATACAACTAAGCCATTAAATAACAACACTTTTGAAGGCCATTTAAGAAACACATTTGAGCATTAAATTCAGATTTAATGAATTCAGATTTAATTTTGAAATAGAACCTGGTTCTAAATTAATCAATGAGTTGCAAAAAATATTCAGAGAACAGGACAGAGGGCATTCAATGTGCACCCCCAGAGCTTTATTTATTTAGGAAATGTTAAGTGAATGATGTATACTTCATTCGGGTAAAAGTATGGTGTTAATTCTGCTCTTGATATAAAGCTCAAGCAGTGTTGTCAACACATATCCTTGCCTTTCAAAGATTGCTCTGAACCTGGAATATGCCATTAGCCCAACAAACTGGATTCCTGCCAGTAAGAATCTGTGGAGTTGGGTTGCCTTTGGTTTCAAATTTTAAACATATTCCAACAACAGGTGTAAGTATTCAATGAGTAATAAGATGGCCCTCAAATCCACATGAGTGCCATGCAGAGCATGAGAAAAATGCAGCAGATAAAAGATTATTGTTCATTAGAGTAAGGATCTAATGATCAGTATTAAGATTATTCTTTGATCCACTATCAATTAATGCATTTTCTCCTTTAGCTTTAGTGGCTTAGTAGAAAAATATTTAAACTACCCCTCATACAACTTCCTAATACTTGGCACATGTACCTGGGAGATCCCATTAATGTATTTTAAAAGTCATTCTCAATAAATGAACATGCATATTCAACAGCATGTCTAATTTCATTCTTATGTGCTTCCTTCAGAAAACAGACTGTCATAAACAGATTATGCTATAAAGCACTTCCACCAGCTTGGTGCACATACTGTTTGGGGCCTGTAAGCTTGGCCAAGACAAGGGCAGAACATGTACTAACTGAGAGCTGCCCTGTCCAAAGTCCTTCAGGCAAGCACAGCTTCAGCACTGTAGCTGTGGCCTTTGCTAAGAACATTAATTTTGTGGGAAGGAACAAAGAAGTAAGGGCAGGGACTTGGCAGATTTGAAGCATGGATCTACATTAGAAGTATGGGTAGTCTTTATTGTGGCAGAACCATGCCTGTGGAATGCCTTTGCCCTTCTTATTTGCACTGCCCCATCCTGGGATGAGCAACCAGTCCCAAGCTGGGACCCACATTAGTGTGTAGAAGAGAACTCTGAACCCTTTCCTATCACAGGAAAGCTTTCAGTGCAGAAAGGGACAAAGTTGATAAATGGGAATGCTCTTTCTCATTAAAGACACATGCATTTTATTCAAATGTTTGGTTAAGCTGAACTATTGGAACTTTGATCACTGACTATATGACTTGCTATATTTAAACTTTATTTATTATTATTATATTATTATTTATAATATAAATATTATTTATATTTTTAAACTGTAGTATTTACCTGCCTTAAAATAGTTTCTTCATGATTTAAAATTGTTTTAGGGTAAATGGTAAACACAATGTGGGCTGATCCATCTTTTTTCATCAGTTGTTCCCTGTCCAGAACTCTATATGGAGGGTGGGCTTAAGCAGTCTAAACCAATAAATCTGCAGTATAATATAACTGAGAGGTTTCAATTTAAGCTGAGAAATAATAATTTAAATAGTCTCTCCCCTCAAGAAATCTACAAATTGGTGGCTTCTTCATTTGCTTCATTCATCCCTTATAGCAGTGGTTCTCAACCTGGGGGTCGGGACCCCTTTGGGGGTCAAACTACCCTTTCAGAGGGGTCGCGAAGAGTCTCCTGCCACCCTTCCCTCCCTCCTCCCAGCTGCTCCGCCCCCATGGTTGGGGGTCCCCACAACATGAGGAACTCCATTAAGGGGTCATGGCATTAGGAAGGTTGAGAACCACTGCCTTAGGGAGCTGGGGTTCATTGGTCCTGTTATGGCAGTAAAACAATAGCACAGCTTTTCCATTGGGACCCTTTCCATGTTACTCCTGTTGTTCCATTTCAGGGCTGGACCCCGTCACAGAACAAGCAACCCATCCCATGTGAGGACAATGCTGCCAGAGTGGGACAGGGCCATCTGCATCTTGAGGACTCCTCCCGCTTCAGCCCAGGGGCATGAGGGCCACACACTGTCTCTCTGAGGCACCTCTGAGGTGCCTCTTTTGTTATGTCTGGAACCTAGCCTGAGTTACTTGTTGCTTGGCCAAATCCAACTCCTCAAGCCCCCTTAAACATCAATACTATCATGTCTGTCTGTCAGCAGATTTTTTTTCTGAATTCCATCAAGTTCGTTACTTCCTTAATTACTTCTATCCCATTTAGATTCTGTTGCACTCTTTTCCTTTTGCCTTCAACCATTTCTTGCGTCAAGTTCTTCTCCGGTGAGTCTTGCCCTTGAATTTTGTGACCAATGCTTTAAAACTAGTTTCATTCTCTGTCCTTCTAGTCTTAATTACTTTAATGGAAGTTGGGTTTTAATCTTTCCTGTTTATTTTACCTGTCTGAGGACTTGATAGCATAGTTCTATATAGCATTTTTAAAAGATTTGTGTGACTAGTTCCATGTGAAATTATGTGACTTTCAAGGAAGAGGAAGACACTTAAACTTTTATTCTTCAGTTTCTGTTACAAAAAAGTAAAAGCCCTAGAGTTTGTCATCTTTTGATAGCAAAATATGTTGTGCCCAGGTACAGCATTCAATGTGAGCAATCTCCTGTATTCAAGCAGGAAAATTGCTACTTTAGACCCTGTTCTCTTGCTGTAGGCAGAGGCTGCTATTTGAGGGACCACACCTTACCCAAACACATTGTGGTGAGCAGTGGTTGCCAAATGCAACCACACCAACTAGAAAAGTCAATCCATCACAACCGGCTTTGTTATCATTGTAGCCTGTCTGATTTGATGGGCCAATAAATCACTCTTGGGTGTGAGGGATCAGCATTTCCTTTTTATGTCAAATCTAGGGAAAGTAATGGAATATTCAAATTAAGAAATCTAGAGGACATCGTTAAAACAAAAAGAAATGAATACTTTGTCAGTCTCAAGAACACTCAGGCACAGGGGGGACAATCTGCATGAGAGGGGTAAGAGTGCTTTTCTCCCTTAAAATTAAGAGTAGTGTTCCTTTTAAAATGGTTGCACAATGGTTGCATACCATGTGTTGACCTCACCCCTCAAAATCACAGCTGAGGAATTTGTGGCCCTTTCTGTACTGGACCTTATTCCAGTTTATAGGAAACTGCCCTCTTGCATGTGGATGGCAGGTCCTTATTCTGGTATATAATTCACAATAAGGCCCAGTGCAGAAAGGGCCTAAGTTCAATGTGTTTGATGACTTCAGGCAGGCCACAAAGGGCTGCAGACCGCAAACCAGAAGAGCACTGCCATGACACCTGGCACCATCCACTGTTATACCTGATGCCACTTTGCCAGGACCCAAAAAGCGGCACTGAAAGGGTGCTGCTACTTGGCGCCTGGCCAAAATAGCTCCAATGGCAATTTTGGGGGCTGAGCATAGGTCACTGGCAGCCTAGCCTATTGTAGGTCAGTTAGCTTGATTAGATCCAGCACACTACTGGATATCCCATGGCATGTAGAAAGGCACCTGCCTACCACTGCTTATTCTTTCCTTATCTCTATTGCCACGTTGTTTTTGTTGCTTCGCCCCCATTCCACCAGTCTCGTGGGCACCAGCCACCACTGCAGGACTGGTCTGGATAGACCAAAGCCTTCCATATTCCTAGATCCAGCCATGTCAAATATTTATTAATCTGTTGGCCACTCTTCACCAGATGACTCTCCAGCCTGACTGGGCATGGACATCTTGAAGGAGACAAATAATCCCTTACACCTTACCCTCTGGATGGTTCCAACAAAACTGATAGAAATGGTGGCTGCACAGGTGAGTTTACTGAATTTGGGGGGCCCACCGATGAAGAGGGGTTCCTTCAGGTTGAAAAATGTATGAGGCAGCTGGCACAGCAGTGAAGGATAGCACAGGGGTTCATACCAGGAAAGATTATATGTGGAGTGGGGAAGGAGAAGGCTGGTGTCCTGCATTCCCATCTGCTGCCAGAGGCTGAGATCCATTGCAGCACCTGCCATGGAGAAAGATCTAGTGTGGCTCACAAGTGCAGTAGATGAAGTCATTAAAAACAAGAAGAGTTTATTTAGAAAATGGAAGGCTTGTCCAAATGAGGAGAACAGGAGAGAACATAAACACTGGCAACACAAATGCAAGATGACCATTAGGAAAGCTAAGAAAGATTTTGAGGAGCACATTGCTAAAAACATCAAAAGAAATAACAAGAACTTCTATAAGTATATCAGAAGTAGGAATCCAACCAGGAAAGCAGTTGGACCGTTAGATGGTAAAGGACAGAAAGGGATAATTAAAGAAGACATGGAGATTGCAGAGAGACTAAACAAATTATTTGCCTCCGTATTTACAGAGGAAGACATAGGATACATGCCAGTAGCTGAGCCCATATTTTCTGAAGAGTTAACCTGGACAGAGATAACCAAGGAAGAGGTCCTTGCATGTCTTAATAAACTAAATGTTAACAAGTCACTGGGACCAGATGGTATTCATCCAGGAGTCCTTAAGGAACTCAAATGCAAAATTGCTGACCTTCTAGCAAAAATATATAATCTTTCCCTAACATCAGCCTCTGTGCCTGAGGACTGGAGGGTAGCAAATGTAACACCAATCTTCAAAAAAGGATCCAGGGGTGATCCGGGCAATTACAGACCAGTTAGCTTAACGTCAGTTCCATGTAAGGTGATGGAAACAATCATTAAAGACAGAATTAGTGTGCACATGGAGGAGCAAGCATTGCTGAACAAAAGCCAGTATGGCTTCTGCAAAGGTAAATCATGCCTCACCAACTTGTTGGAATTCTTTGAGAGTGTCAATAAACACATGGATAAAGGTAAACCAGTAGACATTGTCTGTCTGGACTTCCAGAAAGCTTTTGACAAAGTTCCACACCAGAGGCTGCTGAGTAAACTCATCAGCCATGGAATAAAAGGACAGGTTCTGTCCTGGATTTGTGGCTGGCTTAAGGGCAGGAAGCAGAGAGTAGCAATAAATGGCAAATTCTCAGGGTGGAAAGAAGTAAAAAGTGGTGTCCCTCAAGGCTCAGTGTTGGGACCAATGCTTTTTAATTTATTCATCAATGATCTAGAAGAAGGGGTACATAGTAAAATAGCAAAGTTTGCTGATGATACTAAATTATTTAGGGTAGTAAAAACCGAAAGAGATTGCCAAGAGCTCCAGAGGGATCTCTTAGCATTGGGTGAGTGGGCAACCAAGTGGCAAATGTGTTTTAATCTTAACAAGTGCAAAGTAATGCACATCGGGACCAAAAATCCAAATTATGTCTATAAACTGATGGGGTATGAACTTTCTGCAACACACCAGGAAAGGGATCTCGGGGTTTTGGTGGGCAGTTCAATGAAGGTGTCAACCCAGTGTGCAGCAGCAGCGAAAAAAGCAAATTCAATGCTGGGAATAATTAGGAAGGGAATAGAAAATAAGTCAGCAAGTGTAATTTTGCCTCTTTATAAATGTATGGTGAGGCCACATTTGGAATATTGTGTACAATTCTGAGACGTTTTCGCATTACTCCCGTTCCATTTGGAACGGGAGTAGGACGGGAAGCTTAAGACAGCGCCGGGAGCTTAAAGTGCCGGGAGCTGTCTTAGCCGGCAAAGGCCGGCCAGGGGCGCGGAGACAGCCGCGGAGGCAGATCGACAATCAGCTGATTGTCAAACAGCTGATTGTCGAAGCCGCGCCGGCGTCGGAGGCGAGCCCGCAGCTGTTCGGGAGACAGAAGCAGGCGCGAATGCTTCTCCTCCCGAACGCCTGCGGGCGGCTCGTCCGCGTTCGAACGCATGTAGAGCACTTTAAAGTGCTCTACATTTCGAACGCGAGAAAGACAGCTGCGGACACGTCGGAGCGCAAGCCGCGCTCGGGCAATGCGGATGCCGTGTCCGCAGCTGTCTCCCACGCGTCCCGTTCACCCCCGTGCGAAAACGTCTCTGGTCACCACACCTCAAAAAGGATATTGTGGAACTAGGTGCAGAAAAGGGTAACCAGAATGATTAGGGGGCTGGAATACCTCCCCTACAAAATCAGGCTGCAACGTCTAGGCCTCTTCATTCTGGAGAGATGGCGTTTAAGAGGGGACCTGACTGAAGTATATAAAATTATGCATGGTATAGAAAAGGTGGATAGAGAAAAGAACCAGGGGGCACTTTATGAAGCTGATGGGTAGGAGAATAAATCCGAGAAAGGGAAGTATTTCTTCACCCAGAGGGTCATCAGTTTATGGAATGTGCTGCCGGAAGAGGTGGTGACAGCCACCAGTCTAGATCACTTCAAGGTAAGGTTAGACAAATTTATGGATGACAGATGTATCAATGGCTACTAAAATGAATGCCTAGGTATATCTTTCAGGCTGGGGGTGGGGGCAGAAGCAAGACGCTTCTAATGCCATTTTCTGGGATTGAACAGCAGGAAAAGGTTTGTCCTTGTCTCTGCTTGAGATGCCCATGAGCATTTGGTGGCCCACTGTGTGCGACAGGATACTGGACTAGATGGGCTGTGGCCTGATCCAGCAGGGCCTCTCTTATGTTCTTATGTTCTTATGCTGACTTTATTTTATTTTAATTTATAAGCTTTCTTGTTACTGTTTAATGTATTATTTGTGATCCTGTATTGTATTATTTATTATTTAGCATGTGATGTGTCGTTTTATACTGTATCTTTTTGTTTTACGTAAACAGACTTTGGCAAATTTTCTTTTGATTTAATTTGTTGATTGTATATTTTTGTTGTTCTGCCCTTTGGTGGAAGGGCATTATAAATAAACATTATTATTACTATAGTGGTCAAAGCACAAGCAACAATATTATTTTTAAAAGAATTAAAATGTGTAAGAAGAAGAAGAGTTGATTTTTAATCCCTGTTTTTGTCACCAATTTAAAGAGACTCAAAGGGGACTCTGTTCTTCTCCCCACAACAGGCACCCTGTGAGGTAGGTGGGGCTGTAAGAGCTCAGAAGAAAGCTGTGACTAGCCCAAAGTCACCCAGCTGGCTTCGTGGAGGAGTGAGGAATCAAACCCGGTATTCCCAGATAAGAGTCTTTACCACAAGACCTAACTCATAGACATTTAAACATAGTTCTGAATATGATATGGTGTTGTTTTGATTCCATCAGAATCAAAATTACAGTCTTTTTGCATTAGGCTAATATGTGCTCTTTCCAGCATAATCTTATTACCATGTTTGCTCAGAAATAAATTCCCATGCGGTATAGCAATTCATATGTTCGTCATGTGGTATTAAGAATGATATAACAATCATTTGTCTGTCAATGATACTTAAACAACTACCAGCACTCCAGTTTCAGAGATAAATGTTGTTTGTTTTGCTTTGCAGGAATAGCAGGTATAAAAGCCATAACGCTTTGTACCAAATTGCCAGTTGGGTTTCCATAAGCCAAAAATAAAAAGACAAAATTTGGGCATCATGATGCAGCTAATGGGAACAATCTTTACAAATAGGATTTGTTTCCCATCCATTTCTTTATCAATGGTAAAAGGAAAAGATGAAAGTCAGTGATGCTTGTGGTATAAGTAGGGCAAAGTAATTTCATAAGGTGGAGCTTGAAGAGGGGAGATCTGGACTGGAAACAAAAGATAAAGTTCAGAAATTGATTGAGGAAGGGAGTGGTTAATGTATAGACATTGTGGGAAGGAATTCTCTGTGCAGCCTGATACTTTGAAGGTGCTGATGACCTGCAGTCTGCATAACATATCTCTGTAACCATTTTAAATGTTTTTGGAAGCAGAAGGCAAGGATGGAGAAATGTGCAGGATCTTCATGGTGCTGACATGACACCATGGGAAGATTCAAAAGGCATGGGGACAGCACAATCCTGTGCCCAGTAAGCCAGCTTGGCCTTGTCTAGTAATCAACTCTGCACTCCTCCACAAAGCCAGCCAGGAGACCTTGGTCTAGTCACAGTTTTCTTTCTGAACACTCACCTCCCCCCTGATCTCACAGGATGTCTGTTGTGAATAGAGGAACAGAAGGTTTGTCAGCTGCATTGAGTCCTTAAGGGTGAGAGAAGCAAAGTACAAAAAAGAACTTCTTATTTTTCAGAGGATAATACTGTAAGTGGTATTTTACACAGAGAGAAGAAGGAAGCATTCCCATTCAAGATTTAAAGAGCTTTGAAATTGTTTTGAGCCCTCACCATTCCCAAAGTTGTAAAAGAATCTGCAGTTTCTGAGGATTAATGGTCCCAAAACGTGGATTATCTATATGCAGATCAAAAGAGGTCTCACTGCTGGATTTAGAAATACTCCACTTCATTTAGCAAAATGGGAAAGGAAGCATTTTTGGGGGGAGAAAACCATGCTTTAGGGGCATTCTCAGTTTCCCCTGGCCCAATGAGAAGCTGTGGTTTGTAGTCACCTCTTCCCTGGGCTCTTCATTAGGTGCTAAGGAAATAATCTATCAGACAATGTAGCAAGTGCTTCCCGGCTGGCAGCTGTTTCAGGATTGTGAAGCAGCTCTTTGTGTAAAAGTCTCTTCTCGGTCCCCCAGCTGCTGCCTAACTGCTTGCTTCTTTCCATCCCCTCTGTCACTGACCATGTTCCCAGCAAAGCGGCTCTTTTGGTAGAAAATGTACTTTTTGGGGTGTGCACTCAATCTCCCCCCCTCCAATAACAGAGGCTTTGGGCTGGGTAGAATTAAGGCTGAGGGGGCTGAGTAATGCATACTGGCATTTAGAGAAAGACGTCTGGCTATGTACTTACTGCCCAGAAGGGAATCATGAATGAGCCAGGAATGCTCAGTGAAGCCATGCTGGTGGGTCTAGGCGGTTGATGAGATAGACTTAAGTGTTTGTTACTGTGCTGCTGAACCAAATCTGCTTTCATTCTCAGTGGATCCTTCAAGCCCAGTTCACTAGCTGGTGCTAGACTACACAGTGTATGACCAGTGTACTCTGACCTACATTTGTGTGCTTTTGGTGGGGGAGAAAGCCTCAAACATAGGAAACTTTCCAAGATAGGACACCATTCAAAAGAGGGATTGTCTTCTATGAGAAGAAAACATCTGGCCAACTTATACTAAGTGTTGAACAGTGTGTTTCTGACCTACCTGCATCAAGCATGAATTATTTCCACTCCATCATTTTTTAATCTCTATTTTTGATGCTTCAGCAATGGTGGCATTTTTGAAATCCCAGGATTTTGTATTTAAAGACCAGATCGGGGCCTACTGTGAAGCATATTTAATTGAAAAGGGTTTGGTAACATTGAAAAATCCAGTGAAACCACTTGTGGTCTGGTTGACTGTCTCAAAATATTAAAACAGCCCTGGGACACTGTTATGATTAGCACAGCACATCTCCTGGTTGCCTGTATAAGTGACAGGGCACATGCATAGCTGCCCCATGCTGGCTGGCGGGTATGGCACTTTGATGTGAAAGCAGTTTCCAGGTTTTATGTTGTTTTTACAGTGCATTCCAGCAGCCCATTGTTTTTACGACAGATTCCATCAGCCTATGCAGCAGCTGGAAAACACTTCTGGTTTGAAAATGGCATCCTGGAGGACAGTGTATATGCCAAGCCCCCAAACATCTGGGCAGTAGGAGCAAGCAAGGGTATCATCCTTCATTCCCACATCCTTGGGGGCCAACAGTGCTCACATGAAACATCAGCTGAATTATCAGTTTGAGGAGTGTATCAGTAGCTTTCTGGAACTCTGAAAATTGCAACAACTGCAGCACTTCCTGGTTTGTTCCATGTCCAGTCACGTAATATTAATCAGGGCAGACAATTATTGCCCTTGTTTTCAACAGTTATTGGTAGACAAAGAAGCCCACAGATCTGAAAAATCTATGGTCCTCATATCTACCCAATGAAGCTGCAATGACGATGTCTGTTGCATCTCTTGAATAGCTTAGAATTCAGTGAATGACTCAAAGAATACCCTGCATGTTTTCTTCTGCTGGCAGTTCGCCATAACAGTTAGGCGTTATTTTATAATTACTAGACGTTCACAGAGAGATTAGAAAGAACAGGCATTTACAGCATAGCTGTCAAATGTTAAATGCTCAAAGGAAGATTATTCTAGCCAATGCCAGAACAAAACTACCTGAATCCCTCACTTAATCCAGTAGACATTGCCCTTTATCATCTAAAGTGACTTAAATTCTCACTAGCTTTCTTATCATGGAGAACCCTATTCAGTCTCTGTAGCACTGGGGTGGAAATTCAGTGAGAGGTTATATTTTAACATGCAAAGGTTGCTGATTTATTTCTCAGCCATGGCAGCCAGCTGTGTGCAGGCAGAAGCTCCTTGATGCAACCTGTGCTAGTTGCAGGCTTCACTTTGAAGCCATCCACACTTGTAAATCTTCCTTTAATCCAACCTGAAGCAGGCCAGGTTAGAGGAAAGTGTGCCCGTGACACGTGGCCTTCAAATGAAACCTGTGAACCAGTATTCAGCAAGGGAAGGAGCGCCTTCCTATGCTACCAGTACCATTTTTCAGTACCACAAAATAAGAATACAAAATAACACCTGTGATACACAAAGGGCAAATCCCCACAGCAAGCTTATTTCACTTTCCCTAAACCGAAATAATAGAACCGGATGCAAATGCGAATTTGCCTGTTCCAATTACTTTTAACTTAATCGCGTTGGATCCGGATTCTGAGGATCGTATGTGGGGTACGTGACTCAAGGTGGGACTCAAGTGGCTACTTTTTAAAAGCCGCTTTTCGGGGCTGCCCTGCCCTCTTCCTCCTGGCGTGGATGTGCCACCCATAAGGGACCCCTTCACGGAGCCTGGCTGGGTGGCTGGGTGGCTGCCGCTTGCCTGGATGGAGGAAAAATGGCAGCAGGCAGCCAGCCAGCGATTCTTTCCCCTCCTCTCCCCATTGCTCAGGGCACACAGCAGCGGCAGCAACTAAAGCCCCTTTGCTTTAAACATTCACATTCAGCTGCTTTCCTCCCTTTCCCTTTCTAAAGTCAGAACTCCAAAGAGCTAGAATTGGGCAAAATTGCAACATTGTTATTCTAACCATCAAGGTGTGAAGTGGTTTCATCGCTACAGTGTAGCGATCCCTGTTAGTTGGATTTTTACACTGAAATCACTGTCTTTGGAAGCAAGCTATTGGGAGAGGCAAACCCTAAACATGGATTTTCATCTCTTAAAATGGTACTGTCCACACAGTAAAAATTGTAAAACATTTCAAGCGCACGATCCGGAGTGAGACCTGTTGAAATCAGGATTGAGATTCACCACGCTTTGGGGTGGTTTAACACGGGAAAAGCATGTTAAGCCAAACTGCCGTGCGGACTCTGAGGATTGAAAACATTTTGAATCTGAGAAAAAGTTGCCGTGAAGACACAGTCAAAGGATAGAATCCTCCTGGAACTGGCCTATAAAAATACAAACACATGCAGCTCTAGAAAATAGGTGCTTGTTTGCACTTAACTCAGTTGGACGATTCGTCCAAATATGTCCCCCTTCTAAACCAGAAGAGGAAGACATGGGCACACCCACACACCTCCCTGAGTCAGTCTAGCTGCCCCTGTCTACCAGCTCCGCAGTTTGGGTGGGCATCTTGGCCATCTCTGTACAGGCCACACTGTGCCCAATGTAGAAGCAGGTTTTTTTTTTGTTTTTTTTTTTTGCAGAAAATGTTTCCCTTCTCTGACATTTTTTGAAATTTCTATCTGATAACCCTGACCGAGAGTTTAGAAAAGAGAGGCCCAGAAGAGGGCTTGCTGCCATGCTTTACCACTCTAAAGGTCAGTGCATAAATGGTCCAAATCTCTTTGTGTTTCAAATTTCATATTAAAGGGCATTGATAGGCAGTAGGATGGAATTACTAGTTCTCCTGACCCTATCTTCTTTCATCAGTGGAGTTTGCTAGCATCAGTTGGTTGATATGTGGAGAAATACCCTTGCTCAAATATTCATTTAAGCCCATTAATTGCCCATCTTCACTCTTACTCAAGCATTTTTTTCAGCTTGGGAGGAAAGGGCTTTGCCTCCCTTCCCCCTCGACTAATAACTAATGTTCTACCTTGAGGTGCATTTGAAGAGCAACTAATGTTTTCTGTTTAGCAGAATAAGTACCAAACCATAAGATTTATTTTTGTTTTTATTGTTGTTGGTTTATGTGTTTGTTGTGTATTTTTTTAAAAAAAATTAAAGTGTAACACAAGCTTTAGTCTGGTTATAATTACTAATCCCTTCTCTCTAAATTGCCTCGTCAGCATTAGTCAGCAAAATTCCTCACAGGGAATTAGGGAAGACAAACAGAGCTCTATGGTCTTAAGGGCAAGCAAACACCAGCACTTGGTCTGGTTCTTGGACTTCCTCCTGTTCACAGTTCATTTAAGAGCTCCTTAGTTATGCTTCATGAATTTCATGATCTCCTGTTTGTCTCACCTTTGATCACAGCCTCTGTTTACTGTTCAACTCAACTATTCAGGGCATATACACACATGCACACATATACATATATATAAGAAAGATGGGGAAAGAATTTCCTGTGGTGCCAGAGGTAAACTCTCATGTATACTAAAAGGAGTCTTTTGTGCTTTGCTGACTGCTGAGCTTTGTGTTTCATTATTCCGCTCTGTGCATGTTTTTGGTCTCATTCTCTGTGTGGTATGAAGAATCCCATGACACCCTACTCACAACCTCTGAATTGCACCAGCAATTCTACAATGGAATTTCCCAGCCAAACAAGGACTTTTGTTTGGAGCACTTATTATAGTTGGGGTATTTGGCTGTGACTCCCAAGGCCCTTTTCTGACACAGGATTTAATCAGACTTGAAGTCAGCTCAGGTTCTCCCCATCCCACCAGTTTGCAAAGGATCAGCTGTTTCTGTGGATTAAACGTCGAGAAAGACAAAGTATCCCTTCTCACTATTTAGCAATGGGAATGCAAGTGGGCTTTTGGGGAGGGAACCATGCTTTAGGGGCGTTCTCTACAGTTTCTCATGATCCAATGATAAAGCGTGATTTCCTGTGCCCAGCTCTCGGCCATTGGGCTGCCTGAAAGGGAGGGGAGAGGTAAAGAATCAAGAGAGCCTGCAGATTGTAACAGAATCTGCAGATTGTAACATTTGTTACAAGAGATCAATGTAACAAATGGTAGCTTCCGTGTAAAAGCCTGCCTAATTTTGCCCTTTTTTCTTCCATTCATGTCTTTTGCCTGGTTCCCTGCCATTTCACACTGATCTGTTACAACAAGCCAGTGCAATTGTCAACTCCTTGTGTAAAATCCTTCCTCCCTCCTTTCTTCCCTTTTCCCCTGCCATTCTGTGCTGCTCCAATCCACGGACCTTTAGGAATTTCCAACAGCACTTCCTTCTTGCTGTGACTGCTTCCCTTAGCACTCTTATCAATAAACATTACTCATTCTATTAAGGAGAAAACCAAATGGAGAAAATGGGAAGTTAATCTTTAATCTTCTACTGCCTTGTTAACATGAGAAGCTGTTCTATGGGGGAGAAGTGAACAAAGGACTCCATCATCTGAATCAGGGCCAGGCTTATATGGGGGGGTGGGGTTTGAATTGCTTGCCCCGATGATGTCAGGGTATGACAGGGGAGGGGATTTCTCCCCTGTGAGTCCACATCATAAGCTTATAGCGGGAACACAAAAAACCAGACCTCGCTGCTGATTTTTAAAAAAACTGGTTTAAATCCAGGTTAAATTCCTGTTTATTAAACAAAATAACTGTTATTCTTTCCTTAATTTAAACATAATCTTAGGAAAGCTACTTTTTGCTCAGCTACAGGCTGAGTGTGAGTCCTCTCAGAAAGAAGGTGCCTGAATGGAGAGAAGAACAACAAAAACAGATCATGTATGGCACTGGAGCTCTTTGGTAAGCTAGTGAAAATGCCTACTGAGGTAGATAATCACAAGATCTCTCACAAGCAGAATTTCATCAGTGGAAAAAAGAACAAGTGCACTGGTGTCCATTTACAAGACGACTGGCTTGCTCTGGCCAACCATTAGGGCCACAGGACAAATGTTCCCAGCTTTGAAGTTGTGGGCTGGTACCACCAACCAATGGTCCTGGAAATGGCCCATCTTCCAGACCCTGACATGATCCTTCTGCTGCTGTCTGTCTGCTCCATGGCAATGGCAAAAACTGACATGCCCCACACAGTCCTGAGTGCGGATTCTGCATCCAGGACTAGGCCAGGAGCTCTCCTCCTGGACTGTGACCCACAATGGGTCAAAACATGATTTGTGGAGATCAAAAGAAATGTTGTAACTAGAGACTTGCTTCTCCCTCACTGGCATGACAATCCCAGTTTTCAGGCTATCCAGGTTGTTCTTCAGTCAAAACCTCTGATATAACCAGTAAATGGACATCATACAAGAATATTATGAGTTGAGTTTAAGTGTGGTCCCCACTTCAAAGGTAGAAGGCACATCCATCACCTCTCTCTCTCTCTCACACACACACACACACACACACACACACAAATCAAAGCTAAGGAACACAAGTTTCCCAGCTAACAAGCTTTCACCTGAGGCCATTAAGTGATGCACAAGAAACGGTCCTGGAAGTTCACCATTTTCTGCATCTTGATTAATGAGCCTGGGGAACGACAAACTTACACTGCCACTTACAATCTGAACAGTGGCAACAGAAATCTTGCCTTTGAAGGCAGATTCCATCCTTGAATGGCAACATTTAAGAGGTGACTAGTGTTGAATATCACATAACACTAGAACCAGGGGGTACTCCCTGGCAAGGGGATTTTTTTTTTTTACCCACAAAGTCATCACTCTGTGGAATTTACTACCAGAAGAAATGGTGACAGCAACCACCCGGAATACTTTTAAGAAAGATTAGAGAACAGAGGCCTTTTCGCACTGGGCCTTTTGGAATACATGTAGGACATGCTGGGACGAAGCATTTGCTCCTTTGGGCCTGCAGTTCTGGTCGGAACTGCCCCAGCCCATCCCAGCATGTTCTACGTCCCCGGCCGTTCCGCAGCTGTTCAGGGAGGGAAGTGTTTGCACTCCTCCCTCCCTGACAGATGTAGGCCCCTCCCCAAGCCTGTCCAGATAGGGTCCTGCTGGACCCGAGGGGGGCAGTCCTAGTGCGGTCCCTTCCCCAGTTCCTGTGGATTCTGGGGGACAGGATCGTGCCCCGTAGGGGCTGCAGGGACCTGCATGGAAACACACACCCCACGGGCACCGGCCTAAAGGGAAACGTGCCCAAGCAGCACCTACCTTGTCCTCACTGGCTCCTGAAATGGCGAGCCCAGTGAGCCTGCGCGTGTTAGCCGCTCTCTGATTGTCCCAGCCTTTCCAAACTATGACACTCTGGGACACTTTCCCCTTTCACACACAGGCAGGTAGGAATGCGTGTAGACACATTCCTTACCTGCCTACGTGTGAATGGGGAAAGTGTCCCAGAGTGTCGTAGCCTAAGTGCACTACAGCTGTTCTGGCCGTAGTGCCAAACAGCTTCAGAACTGCTACTAGAATTGCTGCCTAGGTACCACCTCCAGGTTGGAGAGACCGCCAGGATGATCTCAAGGCATTGATTCTTTTTTTTAAAATTGAAATTTTTATTTGATCAAACAAATAGTGACAACATATATTGCAGTTATTTTCATTTACAAGTATATATAACCAATAACATTAAATATTTAAATTCTCAAAACTGAAAACTTAACCATTTAAACTTAGACTGTATACACATTATATTACTCTGTACTTATTTGTAAATCCATATTATGGCTACTGTCTTTAATTAAAAATAATGTTAGACTCTAATTTTGTTAGTTATTTTCAATGTTTAAATTCAGTCTAGTAAGAATTTTATGGCCACCTCTGAAACAGAATATACATTTATATTGGACCTCAAGAAGTCAAATAAAGGTTTCCATACCTCCGGGTATGCGTAGTTTTCTTTTCTTCCTAGGTATTTGTTGTATTGATGGGTGATGAGCTCGTTTATTGCAAATTCAATTATTTTATTATACCAGGATTGGAGATTTAATGTTTCAGTCGATTTCCAGTTTTTGGCAATAATTTTTTTGCTAGCTATTAGCATAAAATGCAGAAGTATAGCTTTGTTTTTCGAAATTGTATCATTTTGCATGATATGTAATAAGAATGTGCTTGGGGAGAATTCCATTTGTATTTGTAGGATTTTGACAATTTCGAGATGTATCAGGGTCCAAAATTTGTTGATGATAGGGCAAAACCACCATTGGTGAATATATGTTCCTATCATGCCACACCCATGCCAGCATATTTTTGTAAAGGCATGTGAAATGTGGTTAAGCCAAACTGGGGTAACATACCATCTAGTAATGGTTTTGAGATAGAGTTCTCTACAGTATTGAATGTTTCCACAGGGAAATTTATTTGACCAGATAGTTTGCCACTGCTCAGGAGAAATGTCTCTTTGAAGATCTGTTGCCCATAAATTTTTGTGGTGGTTAAGGTTTGTTTCTTTCTCTTCTGAAATTAATTTATAAATGTGCGAGATTAATTTTTTGGGCATTGATAGTAAGAGATCTATAGTATTTTCAAATTTGTTATCTTCTTTATCTAATTTTTGTAGTATGGTTCTAGATTTTAAAGTATCTTTAAAGATTCTGTTTAGGAGCCACCTATTTGATTTTGGGTTAAGAATTTGATCTATAATTTCTTCTTTAATCTGATGAGTTTGAGGTTTGAAAAAGTCTTTTATTTTGTAGAGGCCCATTTGCTTAAAGTTACTCCAAATTTCTGCTGGAATTATGGATTGTAGTTCCGTTATATATTGTAGTGGCATGTTTTTAGATAGATATGGAAGAAGACTTTTTCTTTTATTCCTCCAAACAGTAAGGTTACTCAAAAGATTGGGTGAGATTTGTTTTTTTATTAGTATGTTGGTGTCTGAGTATAGTGGATTGTAATAGTTAGAATTAGGAAAATCTAGTTCTAGATTAGCCCACCATTCTCTTTGTTTGCATTGTATGAGGAAGAGGTGCCTAATTTTGCAGGTATTATAATAATTGATAATATTTGGTAATCCCCAGCCTCCTTTTTCTTGGTGGCGGTATATAATTTCATGTGGGATTTTGTTTCTTTTCCCCTTGAATATTTCTTTTAATATTGCTTTGGACCATTTGTTTAATATTTTAAGGGAGACTGCTTCTGGGATTGTTTGGAATAGGTATAGTAATTTAGAAATAATGAACATTTTGATGGCCGAAATCTTGCTTAGTATTGTCAAGTTTTTCTTTTTCCATGAAGCCATCTCTCTTTTCAAATGTTTGCAGAGCTTATCATAGTTATGTTTGTACATGTGGTTCATATTTTTAGGGATAAACATTCCAAGATATTTTACACCTTGTGTGGCAGTGACTATTCCTGTTGTTTTGAGTATTGATATGGTAGCATTTGGGGGAGTGTTAACATAATAGGCTTTGGATTTATTTAGATTTACCTTTAGGCCTGAATGTTTCTCAAATTCTTTCAATTCCTGTTGTAAATTTGATAAGGAGGGGAGGGGTTGAGTAAGAAAGACGACAATGTCATCAGCAAATAAATTAATTTTTATTTCTTTTTTGTTCACTTTATATCCTTTAATATTTTCATTTTTAATTATGTTATTTGCCAGCGGGACCATTGCTAAAGCAAAGAGGAAGGGAGACAGGGGACAACCTTGTTTCGTTCCTTTAGATATGGGGAAATTTGTTGAAATAGTTTTCTTGAGAAGAATAGCAGCCTGTGTTGTGCTGTATATTTTTGCTAGAATTTCTATGAGAGGTTCAGGAAAATTCATTTTTTTTAATACTTCTAATAGATACTTGTGGTCCACCATATCAAATGCTTTGTAAAGGTCTAGGAAAAAAAGCCCCAGTTGCTTCTTATACTTTTTACTATGTTGTATAAGGTTAATTACAATGCGTATAGGATCTGATATTAGTTTGCCCGGTATGAATCCGAATTGTTCTGGATTGACAATATCACATATAACCTGTTTTATTCTGTTTGCTAGAATAGCTGTAAAAATTTCATAATCCTGATTCAGGAGGGCTATAGGTCTATATGAGTCTACAGAATCTAACGGTTTTCCAGCTTTATGACAGGGAATGATAAGGGAATTTCCCCAGGAGAGAGGCAGAGGCGCTCCTTGCAAAATATTGTTGTATAGCTTTGTTAATTGGGGGGACAGAATATCTACATATGTTTTATAAAATAATGATGAAAATCCATCTGGTCCGGGTGATTTGTTGTTTTATAGGTTCCTAATAGCTGATTGGACCTCTTTTAGATCTATGGTTTGAATTAAATCTGCTTTTTGCATTTCTGATAGTTTGTCTACTATAGAGGAGGTTGTATATCGTTTTATTGCTTCTGTGGACTTGACCTCTGTAGAATATAGATTTTGGTAGAATTCCTTAAACGTTTGTATTATTCTTTCATTGTTTATTGTTATAATATTAGATTTCAGATCCCGGATCATGTGCACATATTTTTTTTCTGCTTTGCATTTTAGTCGTCTAGCTAAAAATTTCATATTGTTATTGTTTGTGTCAAATTTATGTTTTAAATAAAATCTGGCTTTTGCAATTGAATGTGTTTCTAGAATTTCTAATTCCTTACGTTTTTCCAAAAGTTTTTTGTAGATATATTTAGATTGGGTTGCCTTGTGTTGTTCTTCTAATTGTTTAATCTCTTTTGTTAACTTTCTCTGATTCAGTTTTCTTTGCTTGTTTATCCAAGCAAGTTGGGAGATACAGATGCCTCTGATTGTTGGTTTAAGTGCATCCCATTGATGCTCAGGGGAAATTTCAGGTCTGGAATTTTGTTCAAAATAGTGTTTAATTTCAGAAGCTATAACATTGCTTGTTTCTTTTTTCTGTATTAGGAGGGGGTCGAAACACCAGTGCCTAGGTTTCCTTGTACGGTTTATTTTTAATTCTACTATATATGGCGCGTGATCTGAAAATGTAATTGGATCGATTATTGCTGATGAGATAAATTGTATTAGTTGTTTTGTTAGAAGTATGTAGTCTAATCTGGACCAGGTTTGATGTGTTTGTGAGAAATAAGTATATTCTTTACTTGAGCCATTTTGGATTCTGAAGCTGTCTTGTAAATTTTGGCTATGGATTATTTGTTGGGTATATTCTATTTTAGATTTCTTGTTTTGGCTTTTGTTGCCTTTTTTAAATGTTAGTCTGTCTAGTCCATTACAGTATTCAGATCACCTGCCACAATGCGGTATCCAGTCACAAATTTTTCTAATTGTGCTAATGTATTTTGCAGGAATTTTCTTTGATTTGTGTTAGGTCCATATAGATTGGCGAAGGTATAGTTTTGCCCTTCGTATAAATTGTTAACAAAAATATATCTTCCTTCCATATCAGATTTAGAATCTAATATTTGTATGTTTAAAGAAGAATGAAAAATTATAGAAACTCCTCTGGATTTTGAAGTCCCAGGTGAAGCAGTTTCTATTTTAAGATTAGGATGTGAAAAAAGAGGTTTTGCCCTGTATTTCTTAGGTTTGTGAGTTTCCTGAAGCATTATTACTTGAGCTTTGGAGTTTAACAGGTATTTTTCAACCCTGGACCGTTTACTGGGGTTGCCTAGGCCTCTTACATTAATAGTCAATATTTAAGGGTAGCCATAAGTCAGCACTGTGTCTTGTGGGATTAGCCAGTAACCATTTAATAATACAATCGTTTTAAACATAATAAACATACAAACTAACTCTGTACCCCAACTATACATTTGAACATACAGCCAAAAGGCTAACAGACTATTTGAAGTTTTGATGGACTTTGAAGAAGCCATCTAAAGTGGTTTTCCAATTACCACTGACAAATAGTCAGAACCCAAATTTGGTGAGGCGCTACTTGATGTTAAACTTTGTACAACAATCTTATGAGCATTGTGACTCAGTATATTCTTAAACTTATTTTTGGAGGACGTTTGTTTGTTTTTTGTTTTTTCCTTCCCCCCCCCCATCATTTCCCCTTTTTCCCCTTAGCAACCCTTTTAACATTATCTCTATTCATTTGTGTGTTTAGTTACTTTACATTTCAGTAATACTCAATTAGGCGTTCTTAAGTATTTATAATCATACACCTGTAAATATTATATCTTATCAAATTCCTAATATAAATGGCTATAGTCTTATTAAACCAACGATAAGATGTACAGGTTTAGGAAAAAATAGTTTTTTGGGCTGTTCATTTCTTTGCAAAATGTGCTGTGATGGTGTTCTCTATCTTTTTGCGATATGCTGGTGTGCGGTTTGGTCTTTGATCCTTGGCCTCCCAGTTGGTTGAGGTTGTTGTTTGTTGGGGAGCTGATGGAGTGTTGTATTCTGGTGGAAGTGGTGGAAGTTGTAAGTTCAGTTCCGCTGCTAATTTTTGTGCTTCTTCTGGGGTTGTGGCTTTAAGCTGTTTTCCATTATATTTTGTGATGATTGCAGCTGGATATGTCCATCTAAATCTGATTTTAGAATGATAAAGCAGGTTAGCTAGCGGCTGAAGGCCTTTCCTGAGCTTGAGAGTTTGCTGAGACAGGTCAGGAACCACAAAAATTGTGCAGTTATCATATGTTACATTAGATCTTGCTCTCAAGGCCATAAATAGCTTGTTTTTGATGGAATATTTGTCAAAAGCTATTATTATATCCCTTGGTCTTTGGCCTGGGTCCGGACGAGGGCCTAGACTTCTGTGTGCCCTTGCTATGTCACTTTCTTCAAGGTGAATGTCTGGGCATAGTTCTGTGAACATCTTAATTAGATATGGGATTATTGCTCCGCCTTCCAAAAATTCCTTAAGGCCACGTATACGAAAGTTGGACCTTTTAAGTCTGTCCTGCAAGTCTGTGACTTGGGTGGTGAGAATTTGTACTTCTTTTTGCAGTGTTTTAATATTGCTTGCATTTGTTATAGCATTGTCCAAAGCTTCAGAGGCAGTTACTTGTACTTCTTGCATATTGCTCTGTATAGATTCTATGGAGGTTTTTATTTGTTGAAGCTCTGCTTTTATGCTTTGTGAATTTTCCTCCCACTTCTCTAACAGTATATTTTTTAATTGGTCTATTTTATTTTCTAGAGAATTATTTCTTTCTGTTATTTCTGCTATCTCTGCACCCCTTGCTTTCTCTGCATTTTTCTCTGAAGGAGAATTGCTAGGGGTTGCGGCAGCCATTTTCCCTTTCTTGATTGTCTGCTGGGCCGCTGGGGTTTTTATCTTGTTTTTACTTGATTTCCCCGTTTTGAATTATTTCTCTCCCCCCCTGCCAGGTCGGGGTGTTTTTTACTTGCGTTTGTGGGGATCCGTTGTTTAATTTGAGGGTTGGAGGTCTTGTTTTTCGTCCTTTTTATTATGGAGAGTCACAGAGCTCTTTTCTCCTGCTGCTACTCCTGTGAGCTGCGCATGCGCCCCTCCTCAAGGCATTGATTCAAGAGCAGGTGAAGATTTTGCTTAAGCAGTTGGTGGGCCACTGTGTGAGACAAGATGCTGGGCTATAGGGGTTATGGCCTGATCAAGCAGGATTCCTCTTACATTCTCTATTCTCAGAAGTGAATTATGGGCCCAGGGGCATGCTGGCCTGTGAGTGCCTCAGCCCTCAGACTCCTACTGGGCACTCTCTTTTCACCCATGGAGATCATACCTATGTTATTATTATTAAAGTTTATTTATCAAGTGCTAAAGGTGTACATAGCACTGTACAAGCTAAAAAAAATAAAATAGAGCAAAAAATACAAATAAGCAAAATTGAGATTACTGAAATAACAAAAGTTAAAATTATAAGTATAATCAAGATAGCCAGATGAGGAAATAAAACAAGCAATAAAAGGGAATTCACTTAAGAGGGCCAAAGGCCGTAGAAAATAGAAAAGTTTTTAACTGGGATTTAAAAGCATGTAGAGATATTAGGGAGCGCAGGTGAAAGGGAAGATGATTCCAAAGGTAAGCACCAATAAGAGAAAAGGAGCGGAGACAAGACCAGGTAGAGGGGACCATGGGTAAAGAGAGGCAGCAGGATTGAGAAGGTCGTAGTAGGCGGGAAGGAGTGTGACTAGAACTTAGGGAAGAGAGGTAGGAGGGAGCCAAAGAATAAAGGGCTTTGAAAGTTAAAATTAAAAGTTTAAATTGAATGTGATAGGAAAGGGGAAGCCAGTGCAAGGATTTCAAAAGAGGACTAATGTGTAAGAAACGACTCAAAACGATTATGTTGTATTGGAACATCATGATTTTTTTCCTTATTTTTTAAAAATTGCTTCACATCTTACTACAGTAAGGCTAAGGAGAGCTGAACTTTGCTTCACTCTGCTAACATTTATAAACACTTGTAGGACTCCTCCCCTACTCCTTAAAGAGTTTTGGCAGCCAAGTCTTTTTTACTCCAGTAAAAATTATACAGGCATTTTCTTGTCAAAATGATCCCACAAATCTTAAAGGGAATATCAAAAAGGTCTTAATTTCCTTTTATTGGTCCTTAGGATGATTTGTTTCTGTGTACAGAAGCTGTATTGAGTGGCTGTGATCTTTCCTCAGCTTCTAACTGGGCTATGTGAATGAATTATGGTGTGCAATTTAAAAATGTATCTTGACCCTTTTGAGACATACTGTGAATGTTAAACTCCTTGCAAGTTCAGTACCTTTTTGTTTTTTCAGGAATTATTCTACTGAAAATCATGTGAAATTAATTGGTCCAGAAAAAATGATACCATCTTCTTTTTTCAATGTTTTTGAATTTGTTCCAAACTTGTCATTCTGTAATACAGCACCTAAAATTCCCAATCCCCAAAGTCATTCCAGCAAGATACTCTAGTTGATGATATCAAAAGCTACTGAGAGATCAAGGAGAATCAACAGGGTCCTTCTCCAGACAGAGATCATCCATCATGGTGACCAAGGAAGACTCATTACCAGACTGATGATCAAGATTATACATTTCCTCCAAAAATACCTGAAACTGGCTAGCCGTTACTCTCTCGATCACTTTACACAAAAAAGGGATATTGGCAACTTGTGAGACAGATAAGTTTTTTCAACTCCCCCAGACACCCTGCAAGTGCCAAATTCTGTCTGAGGTCAGTTCAGCAGTTGGAGAACACCCTCATGCCACCTCCAGACAGCCACTGGAAATCCAACTATTAAGTGATATCCCAGAATAAACATGTTCTGGAGTAATCAACTTGTTGTCCAGACAGCTGGGCAAAAGCAGGAAGCAAGTGAATGGACTTACCAACCTAGTTGGACCTCAGTGGAGGGTGTGATGGTGGCTGAATTTATAGATAAAGGGTCATGGCTGAGGGTGGGCAGATCAATCCCCTATCAAAGCGGAAGGTGGGATACTTCACTTTGGAGTTAATGGGGACCTCTTTCGATTCTCTCATGAATGTTTGAATTCATATGAATTGCAAACGTGACAAATATTATTCATCCATTCCTGTGCCTCCTTTTATTGTTACATTCCAAATCCCATCTTCCCTCACCAGAGGATGTAGTAACTGGAGCAGAATGATGGAGAAGAAGCTCCTTCCCCTTGATTTTTTAAAGCGGATCACTGACAATATTTCCCCCCATATTTACTGGATGTATCCTATCTGGCTCCTTGGTTTGAAAAATCTCCTGCATGGCCTATGTTTAAATAGCAAAAAATGTAGAAAAAATCAAAACTTTTTTTTAAAAAAGAACTGAAGAGAAGATTGTTAAATATGTAAAATCAGCAAAGACAATTTGTAAAACAGGAGATGGATGAAGAGGGAGTCCTGTGACAGAGGAATATGCTAGAAGTGTGCATGAATGCAATTTTGGGGATTCAATTTGAATAGAATATCTGAAAATTCATTTTGATTCGAATCTTTAAAATTGAAATTTACCCAAATTTGATTTGAATTAAGCAAATTCGAATCTATCCGTTTGAATTTTCAATTTGAATTTGCACTTACAAATGTTGACAGCATTCATATGTGACTGTGTGCATCATTACGCACCCTGCATGCATCTGTACACATCCATACATGTCTGTATGCATCCCATATTTATCCCGTATGCAACCCGTTTTCATCCCTTACGGATCTGTACAAATGCGTACAGATGCAGGAAAGATGCAGATGGGCAAGTACACTTCGTGTATGTGTCCATACAGATACAAACGTCTGAATAATTCAAACAAATAGATTCAAAAATTCAAAATTCATTTGAATGTTTAAATTCAAATTTATGAACATTTGATTCAAATTCAAATGTCAAAATTTGGACGAATGCAATCGAATTTCAAATGTCTTCAAATATTCAGCAAATCCCTAGAAAATGCCAGTTCTCTTCATGTGCCTGTTGTATAATAAGGTTTGCATTTACATTTGCATCTTGCATCCTGCCTTTCTTCCACAGCATTCAAGGAAGCATACATTATTCTCCTTCCCACAGTTCTCTCCACACAACTTCTCTGTGACAAAGTGGCTGTGGTCGCACCTTCAGTTTAAACCTTCTTCAGTCCATCTTCAGATCTGACTCCTCACACTTTTTCATTTCTGTTTTCGTGGAGGAATTTTCATTAAAATCCAAATGGACAGTGGATTGTCCACAAATAAAATAGTTGGAAATGAAGTAATGTGAGCAGACAGACCTGAATATGGACTGAAGGTTTAAAGTGAAGGACATGGCCAGTGATTGGAAAAAGTCATGAAATTAGCTTCAGTGGTTGTGTGGAAATTCAAGCCTTGATCTTCCAAGTCCTAAGCCAACAAACAAGTCCCTATACCACACTGGTTCTGAAATGTTAACCTAAATAGAATAAGTGAATGTGTCTCACAAATCTATCAGCAGTCAGTATTCCAAAGACTAGCACCACCACAAAAAAGGCCCTTACTAAATTGAGGCTAGAACATTCTTTGTGAAACTCAAGCTGGCTTGCTGACTGCACTGTTCTGTTCTAGTTATGCTTTACCTCCAGTAACCCTCCACCCACGTCTTTATTTTGAATTTGGGTCTTATTTTAAATATACATAAGATGACATGCAGAAACTTTCTTAGAAAACTTGCATTAAAAAAAAGAAAATGGAGAGAAAGACCCAATGGAGAGCAGAAAATTACAGTGTCTGGGTCAGTATTTACAATAATTATAATTATTATAAAGTACAATAGGGTATAGAAACCCATAATTCTCATGGTACTCTCTGACTTTTAGACCTATGTTTAGAAAGCACACACTAGAACAAGAGGAATAAAAAGAATGTCATGAATTCACTTGATTCTATGTTGCAAGTGGTGGTGGGAGCACCCAGGAGAGAGAATATTTATGTCTGAAGTGACAAAATGAAATATAATGTGGTCTCATGGACCAATGTGGATGGACAAAGATTAGAATAAGGTAACCTAAGTTCAAGAAGCAGTCTTTCTCACAGTGCTATAATAATTGTTTGCATTTAACCACATTTCAGAGCTTCAGTAAAGACATTTAAACAGTTTGTTATTTCCTCAGACTAAAGAATCAAAGGCAATAAATCTATTATTTTTTTTTTATTCCAGTAACACACGGGGATGATCAGTTCCAATTCATTCTCAAGTAGATTTGCACAAATCATTTTTCAGAGCTAAGCACAGATTCCATGTGACTGGCTAGAAAGACATTACTCACACAAAAGCGTGGCATTTCTGTTGCATCTTGCTTAATCCAAATCTGCACAACCAAATAGCCAAACCTGTGGCATTCTTGGGATTTCCTCCATGGTTCCATTTTTCCCCCTGTTGTTTGTGTGTGAGTGAGTGAGAGAGAGAGAGAAAGAATTATTTCTCTTTTGATGATTTTAACAGTGAAGTAGCATGTTGTTTTACCTATGTTACACCACAGAAACAATTCAGTGACCTCTGTAGCCCACATTCAATTTTAACCACAGCCAGTTAAACCAAAGGTCATAAAATGTGTTTTAAGTGAAAGAATTTCAATTATTTATTTAAAAAATTATAAAAATATTTATATCCCACCCTGTATCCAAAGATCTCTGGGTAGCTTATGATAAAACCTCATATACAACCAAATGTTAAATACATACCCTATTAAAACAGTATTAAATTGCATAAATAGATAAAAAGTTAAAATAGTGCTAGAGTGAATTAGAGCCCAAGGGCCTTAATAAAAAGCCAGGTCCTACTTGGCACCTAAACGTTGGAAAGGTAGGTGCTAATCGGCTTCCAAAGGAAGGGTGTTCCATAAGTGGGGTGCTACAGCTGAGAAGGCCTTCCCTCATGTCTCAGCACAGCAGATTTCTCTAATTGGTGGGACATGGAGGAGCCCCCTTCCAGCAGATCTTAAGCCTCGGGCAGGTCTGTACGAGAGAAGGCGTTCCCTCAAGTATTGAGGTCCCGAGCTGTTTAGGGCTTTAAACGTCATTACCAGTACTTTGAATTCAGACTAAGAAGAACCACATAGAGAAAAATATTTATACAAAAACAAATAAAGCCTGGAGCTTTAAGAAAAGGTTAGAGAAATTCATGGAGGATGGATGTATACTAGAATGTGGGATACTTCTAGACACCATTTGTTGGCAGTTAGAAGCAGGTGAAGGTTTTGCTTTCATCTTCTGGTCAAGATTGCTCAGAAGCAATTGGTAGGCCATTGTGTAAGACAGGATGCTGGACTAGATGGGCTGTGGCCTGAACCAGCAGGAGTTTTAGGAACCCACACAGTATCTTGTGAGCTGCCCGGATAATATTTCATTATTAGATAATATTTCGTTATTAGTAAATAAATATCAGTGAAGTAGTGTGAAGTGGCAGCTAAAATATATAACATTTCTAGATGTAACCAACAGATATAAAATGTCAGAATGGAAGAAGCAAATAACACCTTTTTACTCCACTTTGTTTTGACGTTATCTTGCAGATTATACCCAATTTTATGTACTTCAGGTTAAGAAGTGTGTAGGCAAAGTGTGGTATGTACAAATGAGGACTACTAAAGATGTTTAGAGATGAAGCCTTAAAAGAAGAAGGTGTGGATTTGAAGGAGTGGATTATGCTTAACTGGCAAAAACAAAAAGAATGTATATCCATCTTTTAACACATAAGATGATGGAAAGTTGGTTCTCTAGGAAACAGAGACATGTTCTACACCTACATGCTCCAGGGGAAGTCCTGCATGCACGCAACCACCCTAGAATAATAACTATTCCAGGAGGTGTGGATGATGCATGAAGGAGTTCTCTTGGAGTTTACTAATCCCATAAGTGTGAAAAGGCTCAGAGTCACTGTGATCAAGAAGCACTCTAAAGAATGCCTACAGATAGGAATCATGTATCTTCACATTAAATTGTAGAGATAAAAATGAAAGTGGATCTCACCAACTTGCCTCTCTACCTCATAATAGAAAGATAACAAAAGCAATAAAAATCAAAAGTTGGCATTGGCTGACTTAAGTATTGGCCTTGGTCTAACTTCAGTAAGAGATTTCTAATTTTCTCTGACTGAAATAAGCTTCCTTTAACTATTGACTCAGTTGCCAATATGTTATGGAGCGTTATGACATTCCAGTTCTTTAGAAATTTTTGAAAACTATCAGCCTGAAAGGCCTGGAAGCGGAAAAGGCTGTCTTTCATGTTCCCCACACAAAAGAATACAAGAATAGTTTCAGTTATTAAGCAATCCATCAGGTATTAAATTTTAAGAATAAGTATGGCAAATGTATGAATGTAGTATGGAAATGACAAATAAGAGTATTTGAAAGTTTTGTATATTTGAGCAATGTGTATGAAATGTCTGTCTCTCTGCACTGAGAACCTGTGCAAAACGCCTTTGCTGCAAAACAGAGATGCAGCTTGTATGAAGAATAAGCTGTAATTTCTCCCCACAGTTAGATCTACCTCTGTAATATTAGTGAAACGTTGATCAGAACAAATACTTCAGAAACAGCCTTGTGCTGTGACTTTTGAGCAAATATCCTGCATCAAAACATTGTTCCAGGAGGCATAATATTCCAAATTCTAGTTCAATAAGATTTAAATAGCACAATGACTAGAGTTTTGGGAACAGCACAAACATCCCGAGAGCTCTGCCATTCCCTATGCAAGATCTTAGGAAACCCCATGTCCATTAGGCAGGAGGGCACAATGGGTGTTACATACAACTCAACATACACAAATATTGGGCCAATCACAAAAACAACAAAATATTAACACACACTCACACCCCAAAGAACCCCCCAAACCTCAGCTCTGCTGAAGTTATAGGCTGCTGCCTGTGGTCTCGCCCTGCTGGAAGCCCCTACTAGGAGAAGACCACCTGCTCCCAGGCCCCCCAGAGTGAGAGTTTGGGGCTCAACCCAGTGAAGCTCTGTCTGTTGCTGTTGCTGTTGCTGCTGTTCCAGACTACCATCTTGAGAGACCGTTGCTGTGGCTGCTCAGGGACTCCAGTATTAGGGAGTGGTGGCAGAACCAAGCCTAAGGCTGCCAGAGCCATTCATTACCACCAGCTGTGATATCTTTAATGCATTTTTAAGGGGAGGGTGGGCCAATAGTGAGAGTATTTAAATTTGGGGGGTTAGAATAATTATTTTCAACTTACTTCCTGTTTAATACTGTTATAATTCATTTCTAGTGCTCTGTGTTGTAGGAAGGGGATAATGTGCCAAAGCAGGGCAGGAGTGGGGGTGGTGCCTCAGGGGGCCACCATTGCCGTGTTAATGGGCAGGGGGAGATATGGCATTGGTAGGCAGAAGAGACAAAATAGGAGAGGGATATTAGATATCTTAAAGCTATCACTCCTTCTGTTCTGCCTCCTAGCCTGTAGAGTTTGGGGAGGCCTGCCAACTGGCCCACTGTTCTGGCAGTACTTCTCTTGAATGTCAGGTCAGTCCAGAATAAAACATCAGTCATTCATGACTTGATTCTGGATGAAGGGACTGATCTGGCATGTATTACTGAGACCTGGGTGGAAGAACTGGGTGGGCCTAGTCTTACCCAGTTTTGTCCCCAGACTACTCAGTGTAGCATTGTTCCAAACCAGGTGGGAGGGGAAGGGTATTGCTGTAGTCCGTAGGACTTCCATCTCTTTCCCCAGATGGCTGATTCACTCTGTGTCAGGGTTTGAGGGGCTGTTTTTGTTTTTGAGCCAGAGAAACAGAATAGAGATATTGTTTGTGTACCGCTGACCCTGCTGCCTGGCAACCTCCCTATCTGAGCTGGATGAGGTAGTCTTGGAGGTGGTGTTGGAAGCCCCTGTTAGGGGATTTCAACATCCACATTGAGGCTATGCTCAGTGAGCCAGCTCAGCTCTTTGTGACCTCCATGAGAACTATTGAGTTGTCTCAACATGCAACAGGTCCAACAAATACAGTAGGTCATACCCTGAATCTGGTTTTTGTCTCAGAGCCGATTGGTGAGGATCCATTGATAGGAGGGCTGGTTGTCAGCCCAGTGTCATGGGCAGATCATTTGCTGGTGAAATTTGGACTTCTGTGGTGATGGGGGACTGCACTTCCACATGTTTCATATTGAGATGGTCCGCCCCCAGATAATCATGGAATCTTACCGATTCCTGAATGCTCTAGGGGATTTTCCAGTTGGGACGGCTGGTGTTCCTGTTGAGGCTCTGGTCGCTCTCAGGAATCAAGAGATGAGCAGGGCTGTTGACACGATCATCCCCAAGTGCCCTCGGCCCATAAAGCACTTTGGTATACCATGGAGCTATGGACGATGAAACGGGAAGATCAGTAGGTAGAGTGCAGGTGGCGTAAATCCTGCTGTGACTCTGACAGAACTTGGGTTAGAGCACACTGTCATGCCTACCATGTGCCGGTGGTGGCAACTAAAAGGAGGCTTTTCTCCACCACCATTGTGTTCTTGAATAGCCATCGAACAGAGCTCTTCAGATCAGTGGTGAATGGCCTTATAAGACCTAACCCAAGGAAGTGTGGGAATGGCCAAGTAATATCTGCTGTGACAAATTTGCTAAGCACTTTGAGGGCAAAGTCACTCAGATTTGTTGGGGATTAGATGTTCCAATTGGGAATAATCCAGAGGAGGTGTTCAGAGAACTGTCTGGTCCAGTTCTTTTGGATCAGTTTCAATTGTTGTGGCCTGAGGATGTGGATGAGCTGCTTGTGGAGGTTCGGCCAACAATGAAGCCTTGAGCAATTGCATAGAAGCATTCGAATGTCAGTTTTTTAATGTAACCAACATTCAATTTGAATTCAAATGTTCAAATTTGATCTAATTTGATCAAATTTCAAATGTGGTGAAAATTTATGCACATTCCTAAACAGGATGTGTCACTTGATCCCAATTGGTTGATAATACTTGTAAGGCCATGCCTACTCATGCACCCTTATGCACCCTTGCTGTGCCACACCAGGGAAGCAAATACGCTTTGCAATTCACAACATATGTATAAACCTCAAAGCACTTGGCAAATACCACATATTAACAGGTACCTAATGCACTTAATAGCTGCAAATTCACATATCTACACAGTGTGATTACTGCTGTGAGAAAACTCTTCTGATGTGTGTTATAATTGTGAATTCAGGTTGTGAATTCAGATTGTTTTGGATACTTCTGGCTACTTGAAAACTCTGGAAGAAAGGATATAAATTCAAAGTATAAAATAGCTCATATACAATTTCTTATAAGTAGTGTTTCCCTCCCCTCAGGGTTGAAACATTCTTATTCGATTAAAAATGTGATTTCCCTGATACTCATACACACATCAGTGTGTACATTAATTGTATTCTTCAGGGGAAAAGAAAGATGTAATTTGCTTTGGTGGGTAAAATTATAGCTCTGAAGTAATTCATTGCTTTCTTCTGTTTCAAAGGTCAGAATCGTTTTCTGTTCTTGTTCTCTGTTTCTTCCAAGACCTTGGTGCCTTGTTTAAAGAGCTTCAGATCTTGACAACACATGCATTGTTTTGCTTTTATATGACAGAAGAGAGAACTCAGTGTATCCAAATACTGGGGCAAAGGAAAGAAATACAGTAATGATGAAGTACTATTTGTAGTGGTGTTAGCCTTTCAAATATGTATGATCCAGCCAAGTAAAGCACTTCTTTGGTTTCGTGGATTTTAAATTAAGTGTTATGGTAGGCATATGCTTAAGCTCTCCCACTGAAATTAATGAAGTTTGAAAATGCTTTATGTGGGGTGGAGCATGACTAGAGTGGCTAGATGGAAAAGAGGACTGTGTTTCCACAGGCTTCATAGTTGCACTGAAGAGAGAATTTCAGCAGGTATTATTTGCGTGAACATTTATTTATTTTTGGGTACAGTGATTGCAACTGCTCTTTGCAACATCTAATAATCTTTTAAAAACTAAACCACCTGCTTTAACATGGCACTTCTGGCCTTCTTGAGCTTTGGTGCATTTATTGTCAATGCTGTACAATACAAATATGCAGACATCCCCCACATAATGCTATGGTTTTGTCCCTGCAAACTACTGAGAATTATGCACTTACTAGGATTCCTAAGTACATCTTTCGAGCTGGGGGGGACAAGCAAGATGCGTCTAAGGCCATTTGCTGGGATTGGAGAGCAGGAGAAGGTTTGCCCTTATCTCTGTTTGAGATGCCCATGGGCAATTGGTGGGCCACTGTGTGCAACAGGATGCTGGACTTGATGGGCTGTGGGCTGATCCAGCAGGGCTCCTCTTGTGTTCTTATGTTCTTATGAAACTGGAGAATGCTAAAACTGAAAAGCAGAAGTTTTGTCTAGCAATGCAAGGGCAGTAATTTGGCAGGGTAAAGATGGAGACACAGCCAGGAAAAGAGCCATCTTTGTGGCAGATGTCTGCAGTTCTGTTGCTAGGGTGAGAGGTGTGTCGTGTACATAGCTGGTGCATCACATCCCTGGCATCTTAATCTGACACTTAGGGTGCTTCCGCACAGAGGCAAATAAAACAGGATCACTGGCACCCGGATTTATTAAAACCAGCTCCCAGGGGAACTGGTTTTAATAGCTCCAGGTGCACGGTAGATCCGGTTTTACGGGGTAAATCCGCATCAAAGAGATGCGGATCTACCCCGCGCCCATGCCTCCGAACACGCAGCGCTAATCCGGATTGGAGGCGGGTGCTGTGCGGACGCACGGCATCCGTCTCCCATCTGGGACGGAGGGCCCTCCCCCAGCTCACCACGATTGGCTCGCCGGAGCCAAGCCTGCCGAGACAGGGGACCTCGCCACTGCAGCTTGCCCTCACCCCAGAAGTGGCGGATCGCTGCTTCTGGAGCCAGGGCGAGCTCCCCAAAAGCCCACCCTAGCCCACCCTGGGGGGAGTGCGGCGGTTCCCCTGCTTACCTCTTCAGAATTGTCCCGAACTGAAAGCAGGCATGCAGGATGCAGCGCGCCTGCATCCTGCGCGCCGCCTGAGTGGCCGAGGCTGCACCTGGCAGCCCCTGCCCTCAAGAGCCGTTCCGCGCAGGTGCGCTGCCCTGACTTACACGCCGGCCAGTCAGGCAGCACGCAGGACACAGGCGCACTGCATCCTGGGCGCCTGCTTTCAGTTTCAGGGAGACTCCGAAGAGGTAAGCAGGGGAACTGCCGCGCTCCCCCCAGGGTGGGCTAGGGCGGGCTTTAGGGAAGCTCGCCCTTGCTCCAGAAGCGGCGATCTGCCGCTTCTGGGGTGAGGGTGAGCCAAAAGTTAGGAGCCCCCCGGCTCTCCATGCTTGGCTTCGGGCAGCCAATCATGGCAAGCCAGGGGTGGGCCATGTTTTAGCACACTTGCGCTGTGCAGCCGCATCCGAAACAGATGCTGATTCACAGCGCAAAACCACTAGATATGTGGTGTGCTAAAAACACCCATTAAGCACGCATTAAGTCCGGATAGGTGCGGATGCACCTACCAGAATTGTGCTTATTTGCCCCCCAATGCGGACGCTCCGGCAGCAAACCAGTTTTGCTACCGAAATCCACATTAAAAACGGGCTCGCTGTGCAGACACCCCTCGCCGGAAGTGTCCTGCTTAGCGACCCGTGTGTGGAGGCGCACATTGGAATGTGTGCTTAATGGTGATAAAGGGCCTGTGCGGAAGCACCCTTAGGGCATGTTTACACTTGGTGAATAGTGAAAGTCTGGGGATGCTCCAAGACATTTGCATTGTGCGCAGATGAGTCCATCCTGGAAGTGTCTCCACGCAACCCAGACCCTCCCCCTCCAGGGATAGCAGTTGACCACGTTTTTGAATTCCACACTTATACTAGCAACATCTGGGACACAGTTAGTACAGCCCAACATGCCCCGTTCACACCTCTCTGGACAAATGGAGGGCCAATGTGCACACCACATTGCACAGTTGCTGCAGCATGATCATGTCTGGTATAGAGGCGATTCACACTTACCCAGCACTTGCGGAAGTGATAGGTAAGTTTGTAATGGTTCCGGCAGCCCAAGGTGTGATAGCAGCCTAAAATAATGAGTTCCAATAGATTAATAATATGTTGTTTGAAGATGTCCTTCCCTTTTTCTTCAGTTCTCTTAAGCCTAATCAATTCAGAGTTTGACAATTAGAAAAGAAAATTGATCATTGCTTGTCAATTCTTTAATCCTGACTCTTCTGATTGCCTTTAGTCTTACCTGAATCACAAGAGTCTGGGGTTGTTGTAGACTTCCTTCTATCAGACCTTGGAAATCCCCTCTAGATATGAAGAAAGTTTATGGAACTAAGTCTTATCATTCAGGTGGTGACTCAAAAGAAGCAGACAGTGTGTGACCCTGACATGACAATTGCATTGGGAGGTAACAACCAAGTCCCTGCGTCACTGGGAAGATATTCTGTAAAAGCTGGCCTTACAACAGGAATAAACATAAACTTTACAGAAATTTCCCATTCTTGCTAATTTCTGGGGACTTGAATTATTTCAAATACTGTACTGGCTGGGATGTTGAAGTGTTCATTGAATATTCTGAGTCACTAAATACTGGTAGTGTTTACTCTACTCAGATATCACATCCTATGGGTGGATGGATCTGAGTCTCATGTTGAATTCTCTTTTTAAGCAAGTGTGTGTATACGTATTAAAAAATGAAGCAGGGTTTGGGGATACATTTTCTACTATCCAGACTTCTTGTGTGTTTCATCTGATTTTATGTTTATGTGGCCAAGTCTTTTCCCAATAATGAAACTTGTTCATACCAACAGAAGGATTTTAAATCTCTTCTACAAGATACATATAGGAGAAGCCACACAACCCATGAACTGAGACTCTTAGAGTTGCAGGATGGTGTGAGGTTCTAATAGGAAGCCTCTATTTCATCTAATCAAACCATCTTTAGTCTACAATAGACCAAAACCCACCTGAGAAAGATCAAAGGGAGACTTCCAGCTGGAGACTTTTCCCTTCTCCCTTCACTATCCCAAGTGATTCACCAGCCACGACTACAGGTGTAACTAGAACTAACTCATAGCTAGTGGCAGGTGCTTTTTTTTGTCAAAGGGAGAGTCCACACAAGCAGAATAACTGGCCAAGAAGGAAGTCTAGGGTATATGCTGGCCAGCCCACCTTCTGAGCTCATAACTCACTCGGGATGGGCACAAATGCATTTTTTTGCATTCAAATTCGAGTCAATTCGAATATTCAAATACTCTATTCAAAATTTGAAAATCTGAATTTTCAAAAATCTGATTCAAATCCAGATTATCCGAATCTGTATTTTCAAAAATCCGATTTGAATCAAATGATATGAATGTCGACAACATTCGTATCCGATTTTCAAATTTGTGCGTATCCTGTTTGCATCCAGTTGTCATCCCGTGTTATATGCACAAATAGACTCAATATTTGGATGCAATATAAATTGATCTATTCAGTCGAATTATCCAAAAATCCGTATCAGATTTCCGAAAATTCAAAATTCATTTGAATTCGGAATTTCAGATTTTCAAAAATCCGATTCGAATGTTGATATTCGTCAAATTCAAATCGGATTTTCAAATCTTTGAATATCTGTGCACCTCCAAAGGCAGTGACCTATTTGCAGAACAAATAACCCAGGTCCTTCCAGACTAGCGGATAAGAATCTGCAATTATTAGTAAATTTGCAACTTACCTGGCTGCAAAGTCACAACAGAGGTCCACAGCTTCCTCCTTGGCAGCTGTGAGACTTCCATGGCACACACAATGAGGGCAGCTAATGGGATCCAAACTGCAAGCTCAGCTCTCATTGCCTGTTTCTCACCATCCTGTCAGGACAGCAGGAAACTCCAAAATTACCTGATACTGCAGAGCGAGTGTTGATCATTCCTCAGCAGGTAAATCCGCAGTAGTGGCAGTATAATGTGCCACCGCTATGAAGTATCAGGCATCAGGTGTGATGGCCAGACACTGACTGTGCATCAGAATGCACAGTCTCCCCCAGTCTGCAAGCATTTCTCACCCCTAGGACCCATGCTGCCATTCTTCAGATTGCCAGCAGCGGCACAGGTGGCTTACCCAGATCACTGTCAGCCCAGGACCATTAAGCAATGCACAAAATACTGCCAACCTCAGGGGTCATTACTACATTGTAATGCATGGGCTCATTTCCCAGTTTTGAAGTTTGTGAGGAAGAGACATGTGGGGCATGCAAAGAGTTCATCTCCTGCTTCTTGAGTAGATTATATGCTCTCAGTCCTTGAGTGCTTCCTGTCCTCAAGATTTGAAATGGGTGCTGCTAGCCTTTACCATGCCCTCTTCCAGACTGGATATAAGTACTGTGGCTGCTCCTGTCTGGGGTCAACAGGAAAGGATCTAGGTTGGATGCTATGAGCCTTTACCAGGTCTTCTCCCAGGTTGTATATAAGAACTGAATAGCTCCTGAGGAGGTGAGGAGGAAAAAGGTCTGTACTTGGTTGTACAAGCCTTTACCACACTTTCCCCAAAGCTGGATATAAGAACTATGGATGTTCCAAGCTGGAGTGAAGAGGGAAATGATCTGAGACTGCTGCTGCGTTGTTATTGTTTGCAATGTATGTTTCATGCTTTCATGTTGTTCTATTGTGAGCCACCTTGAACATTTTTAAGGGGAAGAAGGTTGTATACAGAAGGAAATACAAAATACCAAGAAAATTTAGAGGTGTATAAAAAGTGAGGATGGAAGAACCACCAGGCTACACACAGATGAGGCCCTAAAGGGGACTGATTGGGTCCAACAGCAAGCAACTGCTGGCGCAGAGGCAGGTGAAGATGGAGCTCTAAAGCAAGGCTCCTTGCTGCATGGAAATTCTCTGTGTCTAGAGTAGATCTGGATCATCATTTGTGTGCTAAAGGCTCATGTATCCAGATTAGTGGTAGACCTGATAAATGGGGTCTCCAGTCCATGCTAGCATGCCACAAAGCAGGATCAAGGAAGAGGCATCAGCACATAGAACAGGTGCAGGACATTTGTGATGGGAGACATGCACAGTGGACTCACAACTGCAAAGATGCCTCCGAAGTGTCTCTGCAACAATGGCCACATTGACAGGAACAACTTCTTCGAGGTACCTCCAAAGACATTCTGAATTGCCTCTGTAGCAGCTGTCCTCCACCTAGATGTACTGTTTGATTGGTGGGGATGTAGCCAGTGACATCAGGTGTTGGCATTGCTGTGGGCCAGTCAAAGCACAGTGTGGGCTGGTTCTAAACCCCACCCAATGCAGATGCCACAAGTCCTGTAGATATAGTTGATTCAGGTCTACAAAGGTAAGTGCAGAAACAACCTTAGTGTAGTTCCTGCAGCTTCTTTAATACCAAATGGATAAGAACTCACAGACTGAATTGAATCCTTTCTGAATTTATTATTAGAAATTCCCTCTTCTCAGGATTGGCTCACATCTAACCTATTACTCACACACGACACCATGGGGGTGCTCAAGAGATATAAAAATTCTACAATCCCACATCCTTTGAGCCCATATCTCACCATAGAGGGTGAGAAGTGCCATCAGAAGCATTTTTCCAGCAGAGTAAAAATAGGCACCCTGGCAACAATTTCCATTGCATTCCTGCTGTGCAGACCTACCTGGGGCACTTCCTTCATGTGGACATCCTCTTCTGGAACCACTTCCTGTGTCTCCCAAAACAGGAACAGGCAGAAAAGTCAAAGCTGGGGAACAAATGTATCCAAGATATGATGCTCACACTGCCTTTATGTGTGTGTTATCGATATGTCATATCTTTCAGTTTTTAACTGTTTATTGTACCATAATTTTTGTTATATCTGCTTCACAACATAGTTTGAGATGTTTTAGGCTGTGGTCACACTTTTACTTTAAACCTTCTTTAGTCTATCTTCAGGTCTGACTGCTCACACCTTTTCATTTACATCCATTTTATTTTGTGGACTTTCCACCTTCTATTTGGACTTTCTTGAGTGGAAGGTCCACAAATAAAATGGATAGAAATGAAAAATGCATTAGTAGTCAGACCTGAAGATGGACTAAAGAAAGTTTAAAGTGAAGGTGTGATCACAGCCGCAAGGTATGTAATAAGATCCCTTGAGTTCTTTAATTCTGGCCTCCCTAGGGATTTGTAATGTTTGAACCGTAATTTGCTAGTTGTATCATCAGCCAAGGAAAGGTTCATGTTAATCTGTATCTGAACAATTATTGTGCAACAGCAGTAAACTACTGTTGATACAGTGCAATACAACACATTCTAACAAGATGCAGCTCATTTTTTTGGGAATGTCTCCAACTTCTTCCTCAGTGAGGTGAATCCGTCAAGAAAGGTCTGGCCCTGTTATAGATAGAGTTGCAAGATGAGGGCGCCACACCCCTCAGTTTTCTTTGTGAAAGAAACATGAGTAATTTAGGAGTAACCCACAGTCTAGAGAGGACCTAATCATTCAAATGAAAAAAAGCCACATCTCCGTTTTCAGGATGTAAGATTTGTCTCATCATGAAAGGAAAAGAAACTCCTCTTAGCAGTAGAGATTTTCTGAAAAACAGCAACAATTTTTGGTTCGTAAGCACTAATTAAATGAGCTTCTGTTTGTTAAGGCTCGCACTGGTGTGTGATTTCCCCAAATAATTCACAGACCATGAAGGGACAATAAAAAGGTGGACTTTTCATATGTGACTAGCTTTCTTAACGAAGGGGCAATTTGCACTTGGCCCAGTAGTTCATGTGAGGAATGCTCCTAGACAGAGCATCTGCACTTGAAAGAGTTTCCTTACCAGAAACTGCTACTTCCATGCAGGAGCATTCCCTATATGCTCTACACATGATGCAGGTTTCCTGCACTAGGCAAAGCTCCGGAAGCATCATCCACATCTCTTCCTGGTGCCAGAGGGGCATGTGATGTGCCACACAGGTGCTCTGATGTGGCAGTCTGCCCCGTTGCCCCAGAGGGTTCATATGCAAGTGTGGATGCTTAGAGTATGCTAGCACTATGCCACTAGGTTGACCGAGGCATAGTGCGGAAAGGCCCTATGTTCTTGCCATAAACAAATGTTGTTGTCTGGGACCATAAAGCTGAGGTCAACTTCTAGGCAGCATAAGAGCTGTGCATCTATGCTTCCTTGCTGTATCACACAACTGCTCCAAGGGTGCAGGATTTTCTTGAAATTGCTTCTTTTTTTTTTTTTTTGCTGAGTTATGGGCTGTTTGGACCTGTTCACACTCACCTGTCTGGAGTGGCTACCCACTGCATCAGTCTATATAATTGTGACCTTTTTTTCCCCTTTCTTTCTCACAAATCCATCACACTTGATAAAATGTCCAGGTTTTCTATATTTTCAACAAATGTTAGATACCGTATATCCCGACATATAAGCTAACTTTTTAACCCTGAAAAATCTTCTGAAAAGTCGAGGGTCACCTTATACGCCGGAAATACCCTCACCCGGGTCCTGCTTGCTGCAGCTGCCAGCACAAAACTGGGGTGCGCAGCCTAAACGGAGCCTCGGACTTGGGGAGAGACGGCAGTCTTACCTGCTAATCCCACAAGTGTGGCTTGTAGCTTTGCTTCTGGTGCTGACGCGAGGGGAAAACCTTACTCCAATAAACGGCCAGCAAAGGATCTGCGGCTGCAATCCAGCCTCAGAGGCTGCCGCTGTAGCTCAATTCGTCTATGACCCGGTAGGTGAGGGGGGGTGCCACCAAGCGAAATATGAAGAATCCTGCCGCTGAAAGAAGGAAAAACCAGCCATTTTCTCTTCAAAAGCCTCTTCTAAAGCAGACTTAGTATAATATGTACTAATGTTCCCAAGTGCAAACGCTACTACACATTAGTCTATCATTGTCAGGCTGGCAAAGGATAACCATGAGACTCTTTCTTTAAAAAGATGAGCAGTGATTTATTTCAGCTCAGCGTCAGGGCATTTCTTGTTGGGAGCAACTTGGAACAGAAAGCCCAGCATATTTATGTTTCATAGCTGGGCGGGGTTTGGCCTTCAACCAATGAACAATAACTATTTTTCAAAACCAGTTTAAACTTGGAGCCAAAATGTGCCACTTGACCCCAGCAGGGAGCGGGGAGTCAACTGTCACTTCCAAAACAACAGGCAGCTACTATATACATATATACAGAATCAAATAGGTGGATTCAAATATTATGGCAGGCAGCCAGCCCTGCCTGACAGTCATGCACTTTTCCCATCCAGCAGACGAGAAGCCAAGTGCGAAAGCAGGCCAACCTGGAAGTGTCTGGTAGTAGTTGGCTACGGTCATCTGGCCTCTGACTATCTAATCTGCTGTTTGTGAAGTCTTGCTCAGGCAATGTCCAAGAAGGCATTTACAACTGATTATTCTTGACTTTCTGGCATTGCGGTTTCTGCACCTAACAACTGGGGACATTTACTAGAGTGCATTCACCTTGGTTTTTTTCAGTATTCTCTCCCTTTGCTTTGCTGTTTTCTGTGTGCCATTTACTTTCAATAAAGCAAATGTATGAAAGTCAGCCAATTCATTCCCTCCCCCTGGGATTGACTCCAACTGGTCAATAAGCAAACCAAATCTCTATTCCTTTAAAAAATCTTGCTTGTAGGAACACTGCTAAACATGTGCACAGAGTTGTTCACCTAGCAGTAGATAAGGTATAGCAGTGAATAACTAGAGCTCTGGGTGACGGAGCTGCATTATAGGAATTCTCTGAGCTGAAGACAACCAAAGTTCCCTGGCTGCAGTCTTGACAGCCAGAGAAAGCATGTGGCATGCAGTCAGAACACTGCTGCTTTAAGAGAGGTGTAGTGGTAACAGTGGAAGAAGGCGACTTTTCTCCCTCACCCCATGAAGATCTTGTCTTTTTCTTCTTCAAGCTTTTGTGCAAATGGCTGCATAAAGATGGTTATGGTAAAATACTGGGAAACCCCCAAAGAGGATAATAACGGTGTAGTTACATAGGAGAACAAATGCTATTTAAAGTGCATGGGACACCAGACAGCAATACCTGCAATGACCACCTGGAGAAGTAATAACCTATCTGAGGCAAAGCTTGGGGAACTCAGTGGTACAAGGAATACTAAAATAATCTCCAAATGGAAAACACTGAAATGTAGGAATTAGCATCCCATCTGTGGGGACAAGGGGAGGGACAGGCTGCATATTTGGAAATGTGTTTAGGATAACTGCATAAGAATTTATGTAGTGTAAAAGTAAATTAAGGAATGCTGCAGTGTTACACAGCTAGGCTATGTGATCTTTGAAATCTATTCCAAATCTGTGTTCCGGTTTTCCTGAAACAGTTTTTTTAAAAAGTGTCGTGTTCATGTTTGTATTTTAGTCCCCCACCCCCAACAAATAAAACCTACTAAGGCCTCGCTCCTCCTGAGAGCTAAACAAAGTATTAATGTGAGTGACCACTCTCCATAACAACAAAGATCTCAGACCTTGGCATGTAATATCTATAACCTCCAAGCTACTGACTGTTGCTGAGCAATAAACACCTCTCACACTATTAATAAACTCTATATGCCAGCCTTGGTATTTGTAATATTAGGACACAGTGCCCTAGTGTGCAGAGTGAAGGCTAAACTCAAGAGGAGGGTTTTGAAGCTGGTATACAAACATTTGCAGCATCACACTCTCTATATGGGTCTGCAGTCATATGATTGTCTCGCTCTTTGCTATAAATACAGAGTATACACAGAAGACGTTGTTCCAAACTCCTTCTTCACCTACCATTGTCTTGTTGGGCAGCCATCAAAGTTTGTTTCTCTACTCCTAAGGTCTTCTTCAGCTGGAAAATCTCTTCATAGTGAACTTTCAGCCTTTTGCACTTACCCCTTCAGCAAACTCCCAAGGAACTCCTGAACACAGCATCCACGTTTTGCAGAGTTTCTATTTCCCCACAAGCACCTCTGTGTGTGCAGGAGTTCCCGAGGAGTGTATAGATATAGAGCAGTTCCAACTTCTCTGCACCTACACTCCCTGAAGATATGGCTCCATCTGTGCACTTCCCAGTTTGGAGCGAGCCAGGGAAGGAGCAACACTAGCACAGCTAGTGCTGCATAGCCCCATCACCATATCCGGAGCGCCCCACGAGCATGTTGGCACGGTTCCATAAAGCACTGGCAAAGGTTCAAAAAGCAGACACTGGAACTATCCCCTGTCTTTGCTTCCTGGGGAGGTTCTGAAGGGAAGCAAAGGTGAGAGAAGGCCCTTAGACTTGAATATCATGAACACCTCTCAACCTACCTGATGAATGCTACTAAGTGCCTCTGGCTGGCGTGAGACAGCAGAACACCCCACTCCCTCCTCTAAACCCACTGCCACCTGTTGCAAGGATGACTTTCCTGGAAGTTTTACGTTGTGACCTTCCATGCATGATCACTTTTTGAAATCTGATATAGCACATCCTATTTACATGAACAAATACTTCCACAGTTATTAGTTATGGTAATATATGTTAAGAAGAGTTGGGGTATGCTTTCTGTGACCCAGGGTTCTTGGAAACTTTCCATGGTTCAAGTTAAGATTAGGTTATGTGCTAAAGAAATAATCAGAATCAGAATAAAGTTACACACTGGAACACGTGCTCCTGGGAATAAATTTCTTGGACATGCCTCAGCATCTCTTTGAATAGCAGGGGCATGTATACTTTAGCATGATACAGATTTGGGGGGCAGGGAATAGGAGATAACACTTATGGTTTGAAACACACCTTTGGCATTTCTTTCTGTGATGAGCCGCACATCTTCCTGCTGAAGGGAGTCTCTCGGATTCTTAAAAGAAGAGAAGGATAAAGTAGGGAGATAATACTGATACCATGAATTCTTTCACCCATGTATCTTGTCCTTTTGCTTGTTACAGCTCTTGCCAGGAATAAAGGGGAACTTACAACTTATCTCCTGGAAGCCAAGTGGTGAGACACTAGGCTATCTTTTCTTCTGGTTCCTACTCTTAATGTGTGGTCATGGTTGCTGCTTTACTGACCCTGAAGCTGTACTCTTTAACAGGGTGAGGCCCAAGGAGGAAGAAGTCCATGGATTCACAAACAGCCATTGATTTTATCAGTGAGTCTGTATAGGAATGCTACCTATGGCCACTTTGGGGGTAAACAAAGGCCACCTCCCTTGACCCAGGTATCTCAGGTGTACATGTGTCTGGGTGAGTAATGGCATTTACACAGCTTCATATACTTTATTGGACAGGGTGCCGAGTTGGGAATGAGGGTAAGTCAGAGATGATCTCCTTCATGAAGAATGCTTCTGTTCAAAAAGCTGTCTGATACACACTGAAAGTTTTAAGAAGAGTGAACTGGCCCAGTACCCCAGAGTGGACACAGCCTAGGTGTCTACTGAATTGGGTGTCCTCAAAAACCTCACCCTCATTTCTTAAGACTTTCCAATCAGGACATCCATGCTTTTTTAAGAACATAAGAAAATAAGAGAAGCCCTGCTGGATCAAGCCACAGCCCATCTAGTCCAGTGTCCCGTCGCACACAGTGGCCCACCAAATGCTCATGGGCATCTCAAGCAGAGACAAGGACAAACCTTTGCCTGCTCCTGAATCCCAGCAAATGGCCTTAGAAGCATCCTGCTCCCCCCCCCCAGCCTGAAAGATGTACCTAGGCATTCATTCTAGTAACCACTGATACATCTGTCATCCATAAATTTGTCTAACCCTACCTTAAAGCCTTCTAGACTGATAGCTGTCACCACCTCTTCCAGCAGCAAATTCCATAAGCCAATGACCCTCTGGGTGAAGAAATACTTCCCCTTGTCAGATCTGACTTTCAAAGCTTCAAAGAGTGCCCCCTGGTTCTAGTGTTGTGCGATAGAGAAACAAAGTTTTCTCTACCCACCTTTTCTATACCATGCATAATTTTATATACTTCAATCAGGCCCCCTCTTAAATGCCGTCTCTCCAGACTGAAAAGGCCTAGATGTTGCACCCTGATTTTGTAAAAAAGTAAATTCTACAATTGTATATATTATATAATTTTTAATTATAAAACATATACAACATATAACTAGATACTAGACAACGCCCAACCTAAAACAATAAACATACTACTCTGTTAAAAACTATGGCCATAAATTATTGAGATCTTTAATGAAGCTTTGTCAGAGGGCATGGGGAGGGCATTCTTTCTTTTCTTGGGCAGGTTCCAAAAGCCAAACTGAGGGCACATGTGCTTGAGACAGTGAGCAGAGAGGCATCTTTGACCAGCATCCAAGTCCCTTACAGCTTCCTCAAATGGTTTTGGTGGGAGAATCACAGAGCGCGACTGGCTTTGGAGCCTTCCAAGAGCAAATTGACCAAGTAATGGATTATTTGGTACTGTTCACACTTGGCAAACAGGGGAAGTCCAGGGATGTTCCAAGACAGAGCATCCAGAAGTGTCTCCACACATCCTGGATCATCTCATACCAAGGGTAGCAGTGAAGTACAAATTTGTGCTCTACAGCTAGACTAGCCACGTCTCGGGCACAGCTAGTATGCTCCCACGTGTACCCATCTGCTGTGATACAGCCACAGTTGCAGGTCAGATCACCCAGTTACCACAACATCGGCAGCAAGCATGTCAACTGCCGCGGCGGAGCTATCAAGGTGATCACCACTAGTTATGCAGAGATCGCACTTACCTGGGCTTGGGGGAAGCACTGGGTAAGTTTCAGATATACCAGATGTCACAAGGTGCAGACTTCTGATGTATCCTACCAGTTATCCAGTCTTTGCACCTAATCAAGGCCAGTTTGATCTAGCGGTTAGGAAGCCAGACTCGTTATCTGGGAATACTGGGTTTGATTCCTCACTCCTCCATGAAGGAAGCTGGGGGTCCTTGGATAAATCACAGCTCTCTTCTGAGTTCTCACAGCCCCACCTACCTCACAGGGTGTTCTGCTGTGGGGAGAAGAATAGAAAGCTTTGTCAGCCACTTTGAGTCCTCTTAAATGGGTGAGAAAAGTAGGGTTGAAAAGCCAACTGTTCTTCCTCTTTTCTTCTTCTTCATCTATCTAGGCAGTATCCACATGCATTTTTTTTAATAAAAAAACCCTCAAAAGCAGCTTAGAGGAGGTAGAAGATGTTTCAGATGTGCAGGCACTTTCTAGCCTTTAATGTGCTTTGCAGTTAGGATGGGGACACCAGTGCAAGATCAAAAGTTCCTAGCCTTGGGGTTCTGTGGCTTGCTTTGGGGCATCACCAAAATGAGTCCCCTGGTAGTCTGAAAAATTGAGGTGTGCCTTCTGCACTTGTCCGTGTTCTGTATCAGGTCCTCTGGTCTGCACTAGACCTGTTTAATTAGATGTATCAGCAATCTGGATCAAGGGCCCCTTGTTCTCGATTATGCTCCATCCTATGTGAGCAGAGTCTGACTTGAGGCCTTTTCGCACATGCGGTTTTCGAACGCGCGGAAGACAGCCCGGGACGCGGCATTCGCATTGCCGCAGCCGGGTTTGCATCCCAGCACGTCCCGGGCTGTCTTCCGCGCGTTCCAGATGCAGATGAAGCATCCCAGGCTGTTCGGGGAGAGAAGCATTTGCACATGCTTCTCTCCCTGACAGCCGCAGGCACGCCTCCCCCGTCAGCATGGGCCAAAAATTGGCCCAGCAGCTGATGGTGGTCGGGCTGATTGCCTGCCTTGCTGGGCTGCGGAAGCAATCGCGCAGTCGCGGCAAGGCTAGCAGACAGCGAGGGGACCTGCGGGGGGACCCGCGGGGGGGAGCTAAGCCCTTCCCGGCCCCGGCGGCCCCATTGCAGCTGCCGGAGCCGGGGACCTGGGAGCATCGGCTTCCTGTACCCCCTTTCCGGGGTGGCAGGAGTCCGATGCCGGGCTGGCTGGGGGCGAGGAACCCCTTGGGCGACCGGAGCGCGTCACTCCGGTCAGCCAAGCGTCCCCCCCCATCATGACCGTCCCCACCCACCCCACGAAGGCGATCTCACCTATCTATGGGGTGCAGGCGGCTAGATGTAGGAGCCTGCACCCCGCAGATCAGCCCCCCACCCCCCCACTCCCCAAACCCCCCACCCCCAACCGCGATCGCGCCCATTGAGGCGCCTACACCCCAAAGATGATTCTCTCCCCCCCCCCCCCAGGGCCCCAGGAGGACAGGCATGCGCGACGCAGGACCTACCTGCTCGGTGTCCAGCCTCGGAATGAGGCAAGGATGCCGGGAGCGCGCACCACGTGGCTTGCCAAGGCCCCCTATTGGACAAGCAGTTCATGGAACGAGTGTAGTGTGAAAAGGCCTCTGGACCAGTCTATGATGCAGAAGGACGGCCTATAATCTACATCAAAGGTAAGTGCAGAAAGGTCCTTAGAGAAAGACAGTCTTCTGAGAACTAAAGGAGCTATTTTGACCTCTATTTTTATTCTTAAGACAAGAAAGAACCTAGATGTCAACTTGTACCATGTAGCGTTGGCCATATATGCCCATCTCTGTCACCTGAACTTCCCTGAGCATCATCGCATACAGGCAAAAAGGAGGAAGCTGGGGGAATATGCAGTAGTATTTATTTTGGACTTGTATCTGTTGTCAGAACTGAGTAGAATTGTGAGAACATTATTTCTGGAATACACATTTGTTCTGGGAGGATCTTAATCCATCCTTGGATTATTCACTAAAGCGGAACACCTAAACAACAAAGACCCTCTTTCTGAAGTGATAGGCTCTGTTCCATCCAGGCACTTGAACTTTCACCACAGAAAGGGGATTTTTTTTTTCCTGTCTTGCTTCAGAGCCACAAAGCATATTTCATCCTCACACCGCAGGACTGAATGTTTGCCCAGAACTTACTATGAAATCTAGTAACTGCCAAGAGTGAATTTTATTCAGGAAAGAGATGTCTCTTCCAGGAAACACTGTACAAGTTAACAAGAAGCCCCTTTATTTTTTTTCACATTGTCATGAATCTCAGTTTAAGCCGTTTGAAGCTTTGAAGTTTTTCTCTTTGCATATTGGCTTCTTCTTGTGGCTTGTATTTACAGAATATTCCATGTGGACTGCACTTCCTAGCAAATTCCCACAGTGCAACCTGAAAATATCAGTACAGTCTGTCATAGCCTGCACCAGCATGTGGACAGCAGGCCCCTTTCAGGATATAATCCAAAATAAAACCCAGTGCAGAAAGGGCCATATTAAAGCTCCCATAGATCAGGTACAAGCATGCACTGGACAGAAGCTGTCAAGATATGGAACATGATAATGTTTTTATATTTACAAGAATGTAGTTGTGTCATTACAGATGATGATTATTGTTGTTGTTGTTGTTATTGACTTTATGATGGATACGTGGAATTTATAAGTTCAGATAAACAAGATAGTTATGTATTCACCCAACTTTGATTGGTCAAGAATAAAAAATAAAACCTGCATAGCTAATCTTTCTTTCTTTTTTAATTAGTTCAGTAGATTGGAAACAATATGGGTAGGCTTTACTTTGTTTGTTGGCAAAACATTTGAGGAAAATTCCTGTAACAGTTGGTGAGTAAACTGGTTAAATAATCACTAAGTGATACAAGCAGGCAGGTGCTTAGATGCCTGCAAAACTGAATTCCAAGAACAGGAGTTCTTACCAAATTGTGGAGGATTTCAACATTTTTATCAAGGATTTGATGAGATCAAACAGAGTCAATCCTTATCAAATTTACAGGAGACACAAGACTAAGAGGGTCAGCTATGACCTTAAAAACGAGAAATAAAATTCAAAAGGAACTTGACAGAAGAAAAACTGAGCTGGCATTTTAAAGAATCAAATTCAACATAATTAAAAGTTTTTTACTGAGAAAATAGCATGCAGGTACCCAAGCTCTTATGTAGCTATATAAGGTTTCTACACAAGGACAGCAGTATCTTGATGCTACCATTAATTAAGAGAATCATAATCTCCAAGTAAGAAAAAGTAACAGCACCATTTTTCCTGAAATACCTCAGACTTTTTGGGGGATGTCATGTCTGCTGTCAAACTGGGAAAAGTGCAGAAAAGGGCAACCGAGATGGTTAAGGGGCTGGAACACCTTCGTCAACGAAATCAGACTGCAACATCTAGGCCTCTTCATCCTTGAAAGATGGTGTTCAGGACCAAACCCTGGACAAAACACAAGCTTTCTGTTTGTTTTCACATAGTTTAAGTATTAAATATTCAGGTAGTTCAAATCCTACCATTTCCAGTAACATCTATCCTTAAAATATTTATTTATTTGCATTTTTATCCCACCCTATACCCGGAGGTTTTCCTTCCTTATACCTGAAGGTTTCAGGATGGGTAAAATATGAGCTCAAGATAATGTTCTGGGATGCTCACACGTGCATTTTATATGAGCATGTACATGCCATATTTGGTCATTTCCTCATCTGTAAATTAACCCACAGTTATGAAGGCTAGAAGAAATGTGTTTTTCATAGAACAGTGAATGTGGTATTTTGACTGTTGCATTGTGGTTCACAGTTGTATGTTGCAAGGCATATTGTGTAATGTTATGTAATAAATTAACAGAAACATCTGAGTCTACCAGGCAATATTACTAAAAGCACGTTCAGTAAATAGGCAGCGTAAATCATTTAAGCCTTGAAATGGCCAGAAGAACTAGAGAGATTTCTGCAGAGTTAACGTTGGCTGTTAGTAGATGACAAGTCACAGTACTGATTAATTATAATGAAGAATGCCAAGTTTGTTAGTTTAAGAACAAAATCATATAGGTCCCATAGATCTGTAGGTAACTAAGGATCTATGAGGCCATACACCACTTAGTCCTACTTGATCTGCAAAAGATGGAGCTAGATTCAGATTAATTGGGTTTACAACTGACTAATGGCCTTGTTCTGGTTCATGGGAGTGTGCAAACAACATGCCTCCATGATCCTGAACTAGCATGCCACTAAAAACCAACTGCCCAAGCTCCGAGGCTAGAAACTATTGTTCCTAGTCTTCGTAGGCACTAGGGAGGGGCAGCTGAAAAGTTCACTTGAACTTTGCAGCCACAGAAAGATGTGGGCTGGATCAGTGCCATTAGTGGAGATGGTGTTGACCAGGCCTGCACCTCCACAAGATCCAGCTCAGTGGGTTCAATTAATCCAGATCCACTGATCCAGATTTATCCCAGGTAAAAAAGGAACTGTTTATTTTAAGGAAGATTTTAAATGCTGCTTTTGATTTGTGTTAGCTTTGTTTCCTTTGGTATGTTATGCTGCCTCTTTAAAAAAGGGGGGTTATTTGAGTCTTTGGACTGAAATATACACAGAGGGAGAGAAGTACAAATGGAAGTTGTGATAATTTTGAACTGAGTATATGGAAACTAATTTTTATCTAGCCTTTTGCCAAAGCAGGCAGTTCAGCTCACAATGGCCTGGGCTGCTCCTAAGTTGCACCAAGGACCGTCTACACTGTGGTCAGTCCATCTTGGTCCAACTTCAGAGGCAAAGGACAAAAGTTCCTAGCCTCTGAAGTTGCTGGCTGGGGAGTGCCAAGCAGCGGCACACTTCCAGTGCTGCAGCTGGGTGCATGGCAAAATGACACTCAGTGTAATATACTGGACCATGAACCATGTGCTGTTCAGACATGGGCCATGGGCCAGCATAGAAGCTGAAATGGTATGTGCATTGCTTTCAAGCAGTCCACACTTGGAGAGGGCTGTGGCACCATTTTTTCACTGTAGTCCACTCCAACACTTCATCCAGTGCTAACAAAGATGTTTATCAGGAGGTGTGGCATCCAGGTAGACCATTCCATAGTGCAGACAATGCATTCCATGGGCCCCCTGCATAAGGTCTACTGGCCCAGGGAAGACATGGTCTTACAATCTGGATTTCACTTCCCAAACAGCTGAACAAATGGCAGCAGAAATTTCTACTTGTTTCTGATGCAGTCCCAATTGTAAGCTAGAAGGATCTCGTAATAATAGTACTTTGTGGATGAAGAGGTCCTCTGCAGAGGTGGGCTATGACCCCATATGCATGGCAGAAGGTACCTGGAGGAAACACTCCTTTCATCATGCTCCTGCTGTGGCCCAGCTAGGGTTGGCTAATGTGCTCCCCCAGCCCCCGTGCTGCCAGAAGATGTACTTTATAAGTATTATCTGGACCCTTGCACAAATACATCAGCCCCTTGGGTTGGTCATGGCTCTTTTTGCCACAGCATAGGGCCAGGTCAGGGTCCCTGACAATGAAAATCAGTCTTCAAGCTTTGACCTTTAGACATCTTTGATAGCTCCGCAGGACAGTAGCTACTCTCCCTGGAGGCTTCCAAGGGGGAGAGTGAGAGTGGCCATCCTAGGGATTTCCATGGTGCTCAATCCCAAGTTGGAATTGCAAACTTGGAGCACTACAAGAAAAATCAGACCACTGTTACACTGCTGCAACCCACAATGCATGGGGGCAAGGGGGAGCATCTCCTTGCTGTCTTCATCAATACAGCTTTATATTAGCATCAAGGAAAACCTGGTAGGTAGAGCTGTAAGAATCCATGAAGTGGCTATATATATAAATTGCAGATAATCGGCTTACTCTAAAAAGATGACAAGAAAGATGCTTTAAATTGAGGAGTATTGAAACAGGTGTTCTTTTATAGGGTCTGCAAAAAGTGGTAAATCAACACAAAGGAAATGTTGCTTCTTTCTTCAGACTGCAATATCATTCATGCACTATCATGTATGCATGGGCATATGTGTTTCATGAAGGTATTTTAAATATATTGTCACTTCACATGGGTGTTAAATTATCAGACTCCTGAGTCAAAATTAATGAGGGTTTAAATCTTCGCAATTGGCTATAAGAACCTTCTGGGAGGACAGAGTTTGAAGCAAGGATAGATTTCATTCTCTTCTCAGAATTAGCAATTCTAAGAAAGATTTTTTTAAAAAGTATGGGAGCACATAAGCTGCATCCAGATGTTGCTTATTGGTTCCACTATATTTGACTATTCTGGAATAAAGCAGAGATCGTCTCAAATATCCATGCCTTATTCTGGAATATCCATATATAGCAGAACAAGGATGCAACACATGGATGCAGCCATACATATGCACAATGTTGAAGGAAAACAGTAGGATTCTGGGAAACAGCTGGAACGGACACAGCCTAGACAAGTTTATGTTCCTCTGTAAAATGATATTCCAAGGTCAGGCACCCTACAGCACAGCTTACAAAACAGCCACAAATAATCTCCATTATAATTAGAAATGTCTTTATCAGTCACCCTATGAAAATGCCACATTGGTATATTTTAATGAGTATCCTATGTGAAGCAGACCCTTTAGGATGATATCTTGCCTTCTGATCTTAAGACTGAGGATGTCCACAAAGAAATTATTGGAAGTTTGCAGATTACTCATAAAGCCAAAACCATGGTCACACTTTCACTTTAAATAGTCTTCAGTCCACCTTCAGGCCTGACTGCTCACACCTTTTCATTTCTGTTTTATTTGTGCACTTTCCAGCCTCTGTTTGGACTTTTCTGAATAGAATGTCCACAGAAATGAAAAGGTGTGAGCAGTCAGACCTGAAGATAGACTGAAGGTGGTTTATAGTGAAAGTGTGGCCATGGCCCAATTCATCAGTGTTTGACAATACCCAGGTAAAAATTCCAATATTAACGTGTAGCGCTACTACCTGGCTACCTATATTTGCATAATATCTTCATTACTTTCCATATGTGGTACTGTAATACTCTTCAACCTCCAAGTCTGAAGTGGTTGAAAAAACTATACAAATAATCCCTTTTCTGTTCTGGAACACAGTAAATAACACCTAACAAGCATATAAGCTGCGTGTTTCTTGGTCTATAGCCTTTAGGGTGAGATTTTCCTTGAGAGGAGGATGAAATTTGCTAAATTTTAGCAGAAATCTGATCTCCACTAATTAGACAAGCTTGCATATGAACACAGCAGCAATTCTAAATGCTGTTTTCATCCCTGTGACTTTGTATTATGTCGGATACCATTTCAGAATAAGATTGGCATTAACCACAGGTTGGCCCTGCATAGTAGGCTCCTTGAAACAGTATAGGAGTTGATTTAGATCAGTAACTTGGTAAAAGGGAAAAAAGCACTGTAAGCCTTGCATTTTTTCCACAGTCCTAAGCAATATCAACCCTGACTCCCCACATGCTAGCTATTTACCATGGAGGAAAGCTCCCACTAGTAACAATGGAAACTTTTCTCCAGTAGTAGGAAAGTGCAACAAGATTCAATTCCAACCAAAGTCTGGCAGACGCAAAAGCTTACGCCCCTCTTCCGTCACAGTCCTGAAGCACCCTTCCTCAAGATTTGGAGGCTTAAAGTATATAACAAAGGCCTTTTCCAGTTCAGTCTGAGAAAAGACATTCCTTTCCGAGAAGAAACTGGCCAGTTCTCCTCCAAGAGACATCTAATTTCCCAGCAAGAGTTGCCACTGCTGTATACATATACCCCTAGAAGTTACAGGGGTCCAACTCCACTCTTTCCTGCCCAGCAAGACCAATAGACAAGGCTGAAAGATGTCTGAGGGTGCCTTCAGACATATAAGGAATGCCACCTTTGGTCTTGTGGTTAGCATACCATACTCATACCTCATAGTCACAGGGTTAGATTCTACACTCCTGCACAAAACCAGTGGGTTGATCTTGGGCTAGTTACAGCTCTCTTTCTGAGCTCTCACATCCCCGCCTACCTCATAGGGTATTCTGTTGTGAAACTAGAAAGCTTTGTCAGCTGGTCTGAGTCTCCTTAAATGGCTGAGAAAAGCAGGGTAGAAAAGCCAACTTTTCTTCTTCTTTATGAGTACCATTCCCAAAATAGTCCTGGGATATTGAGTAGATATTCTGAAATACAGCTATTATGGGAAATCCAGCAACAATTACAGGATTCCTGTAATATCAATTGCTTTCTTCCAACTGCCTGCTCCTTGCGTTATTGTTCCTGTTCCAAATACCTGGATGCTAGCCAAGTACAGGGAAACACACCTAAAGGAAAGTGGGTGGGCACCTGGCTAACATACAGGTATTTGCAACAGGAACAACATAAGGATCCAACAAATGGAAGCAAATGAGGGATTGCCTCCTGCCCCTTGGTAGGAGTGGCAAGAGACAATTGTGGAATTTAAAGTTGATCTTGCAATTCTCTGTCATTTGGCAGTGACGTTGTGTCTAAACTTGTCTGGGTGGCCAAAAGTCCTTTATCTTCTCTTTAAATCCTTGAAAATCAAAGATACAAAATCTGGGCTTGTCACTGATAGGATTATAGTACATGGACTACCTTGGCATGCCCCAAGTGTGGATTCTAGTTTAACACACCAACAGAAAAATAACATGCAAAACCGATAAAAAGAAAACAATGTGAGAATTAAATTCTTTATTACAAAAAGCCATAGATGGTGGTTTTTTTAAAGATATATTTGTTTTTGTTTTTTTTGTCTAAAAATAAATATCTCATATGGAATCTTGAGTTTAGCCAGTGTGGCCAGTGAAATCTTGCCACATTACAGATAAACAGTAGCACCAATAAATAAAAATGATAGTAAAATTTCTATATTTCTGGGGCAGAAGGGAGTTTACATTTATAAAAAAAATCGTAGTGTCTATTTAATCCAAATCACACATATACATAAACATATATATATATATATACACACACACATACATATAGCCAAATATATATATAATATGTAGATGTATACTCTTTGCGTCAAAAGGAATGTGTAGGGGTGGGCATTAGAGATATTAATTAAATAATTGATCAGGCTACTGACTGTCAACAACTGGGGAGAGATTGAATGGAACAGAGGAGTTAAAAATTTATACATAACAGTACAAAAAAGAGGTACGTCTTATAAATAGTAAAATTAAATATTAACAAAGAATACTGAAAAAATACCTAGTTTAAATTATCTTTTTAATTTCTATTTTTTTTAAAAAAAGGGATATTAAACAAGTATATAGAACAATGTCGTATCACACAGCATTAATATATACATTTCGGTTTCATGTGCACACACGCGCACATGGGCACGCACACACACTCATTCACTCTGCACACCTTTGCTATTGGCCAGAAGGGGCTTTCATAGTGGTTAATAATCACATTTGTGACAAGTTGAGCTCTCGCTTATCTGTAAACAAACAAGCATTGGGCAGCATTCTGACATAAACCAATTATTTGATGGATTTATAATGGTGAAACTGTGAACCAGGTATATATACCCCAATCCACTGAAGGCAACTAGAAGCATGCTTCCACATACCTAAAAATGTCATTGCCCTAAACCTCTACCTTCAAAAGATTCAGAGCTGATTACACATTCCCAAATTTTGGACTCAAAAATATGTTTGCAGTGCCAAACAGGCAATCCTGAGCTATCTCTCTCTCTTTAGGATGTTGGGGAGTCTTATCCAAGACGTATCCAGCCCAATAGAATACAAAAACCAGTTAAGAGTTCTTTCCCATCCCCCACAGGCTATCTTTGTTGTCTACTGTGCATCCTGACAGCCGTTGGTCTATCCATGCAGCAGCCTATGGATGCATGCATGCATAAAATGAATGTCAATGTGTCATAATTATATAGGAATAAATTTTCCATGGCAACATTACTACTTCCAGTCTTAAAATCTCTTCATCAAACAGCATGTTAAGCATAGCAAAAGCTGCCTTCAGTGTCACAGATGCTAGGTACAATCCAACATTCTAATTGCAGAAGCCTCAGTCAAACCATATTTCTTATGCAACTTCAGAGACATTACCAGCCAATTGTCCCATGCTAAACTTGCTGAATAATCAAAATGTCCCCCTGTAACTTTCATTTTATGGTAAAGTCATCAGATATTTGGGCAAAGCAACATGGCTCAACCATTGTTAAGTTAAATTGGTTTTCTCTTATACTTTGACCCTACCTTTCTTTTTCCAGGTAAGAACGTTTGTTAGTGCTTTGGTGTTTCAAATGGTTCATCTTGCAAGGCACTGAACAATATAGCCTGACCCCATAAGAATACTTATATGTCCATTGTTCATACCAATTGGCTTTCCTAAGCTTTCATATTTCCAGAGGTCCCTATACCAACGCTATATGGAATTCTTGCTAGTTTTAGAATTCCAAAGCTTTTCCTGATGTATTATTTTGAAGGCCACGTATTATTTTGAGCAATTCTGAAAAATGTGGTATTACATGCCCAATGGGTGTCAAGCACCAATTGGTTTAAACTATTTATGGCAGCCTTTGGCCCAATTTTCCAAACATATTCCCCAAGTCCCTCCCACTGAACTAGATACGAGAAAAAGCTGGGTAATATGACCAAGGCCTTCAGGAGTATTATCAACCTTAAATGGACTCTGCATGTGGACAGCCATGTCCTGGATTAAGACATAAGCATCTCTGTCAAGCTCAGTGGGGTTAGTCATGTTAAGGCTACATTTAGATTTATGACATCTAGCCATTTCACAGCAGTGGGATTTGCAATGGCAGCCAACCTGGGTGATCACAGCCAGAAGCCCCTCCCCTTGCTGAAAGCCAGTTTGTGAGGAAGATCATAAACCAGCTGGGCACTCAGCAAGCCAACAGGAAAATCTAAGGCTCAGATTTCCACATGGCACATTCTGAAGAATATATATATTAAATAGGCATCTTTTAAAATGTCTTAAGACAGACACCCTCCAAAGTAAAGGCTTTGTACAGATGAGACTTTACTTCAGGCAAACTCATCTATCATTCTCTAAAGTTTCAGGAGCAAATGAGGCTCATAAAAGCAGGCCGAGGGAACCTGCTGCTCTGCTTCATTTGTGTGCTTCACAGTGCCTTGTTCAACAATCTGTTGCAAACAAACATTTTTTCGTGCATATAGGACAACATAATGGTGGGATACAGAACATTATCCCACCGTCACAGCAAAGGATTTTAAGAAATAATATTACATGGCTCCAGCATAGCCTGTAATGTTTCCAAATTTGTGTAACAGAATGAACGGACAAAACCAGAAGTAAGCTCTCATCAGATGTTGACCAAACGGTTGAAAACATCACTAATTTTGAACCTCTTAAGACAAAAAAAAAAGCCTGTCCAGTTGTGTGTATATACCTCACACATTCACTCACACACCCTTTTTATTGTACATATATACTTGAGATTAATATCCCTTTCCAGAGATGTTCCATAAGCATCTTCAATGGCAGCTCTGAATAATGAAGAGACAATGCTGTTCAACTGCCTTGCTTTCTATCAATCTCCTTTCTTGCTTCCACATACTGCCACACAGGTATCCTTTACTGATGTAGCCAAGATCCCCTTGGTGCCTCTTCAAGCTGACACATCCTTGCAACAGTTACTTCCACCATTTAAGGCCAAAAACCTATATCCACAGCAAAGTTCCTGCAGTATTTTAATACGAAAATGTGCCAAAGTCCCAGAAAAAGCAGGCAGGTGGTAAGATAAAACAGAACAGACATTTTTGAAGAGGTGGGGAGGGATTCTTCAGCCCCAACGTTTAGAGTCATTTCCTTGACCTTTTGACCCATAATATTCCAAGGTGCCATCTTTGAAATCTGCTTCCTCCTCTCTGGCACAAACATAAGACTAGGAGGATCTGAGGGTGGTGGGCCAGCATGCTTTAGAGTCTCTGCAAGAATATGAAGATTACACTGAACACTTTGGCTGAAGTCCAGTTGTATTTGTTTTTTCTTATGCCTCCGATGGCCCATTTGTGTCCACAGCAGTTGAATACATCCAGTGAAGACACCAATAACGTTAGCAATGTTTTTAAATTCAGAATATATATGTATATCTATATATACATATATATTTTATTTATATACATATATATAAATAAAATATATATATATATATTATTCAGATGAAATGGGAGTCCCAAGTATCACTCCAGTCTCCCTGGCTCTACTTTTTTTTAGCAGCATGAGAAGGAAAGTTTCTATATAAAACCAGTTCAAAACCAAAAGGCGAATCCTGTGCGGGTCCTCGGGGAATGTTCCTTCCAGAGTCCATCGTCCATACTGAAAGTGCTGTGCTCTACTGATCCTTCATTTTAGGGTTCATTTGGATTAGTGTTTTCTGACCAGGTAAGATCTTCAGGCTCCAGAACCAAGGCCCACACTCCCTTTCTTCTCTGCTGCTCACCGTCTCGGCTTCTCACATCTGTGAAAGAGAGGGAGTACGAAGAAGAAGGAAGGTTATGTTTTTCTGGTGAAAAAAAAGTCTCAGAAGAAAAAGCCTCTGAGGCAAGCAAGAAGAATACAGTTAAAGACCGACCTAGTAAACCATTCTCTCACCTAATTCCCAACACTAGGTGAAGGGAGAGAAAGGAATTCATCAGCAGGAGAGAGCAAGCAACCTCTGTACTCCCTCAAATCTCTTCCCCGCTCTTCATAACAGGAAAATAATGAAAAAAAGAACATTTCTCTACAAGGCTCCTTTTTTATGTCTTTGCACACTTCTATTCATACATACACAAACATGGCACATGTACCAAACATTCTATTTCCCCCAAATGCTTTCCTTTTCAGAGCTCCACCAAGACAAAACTATGTGCATCTTGTACAAAGCTAAAAAAAAAACTTTTTTAGTCTGAATATTTTTAGGTGCTGAATATAGTCGTCACAATATCAATGTGCGACAGAAGCAGGAAAAGTAGATTTGGCTGTATCATTATCAAGTCCACATTTCATTGCTACCTAGTAGAAACAGACAAAAGGTTTGTTCAGAGTGACAATTCACATGGGAAAAGCTGAAAGCCTCAAAGACTCCAACCTGTCCTCCTAACCAGTGCTTTGCCCGGAAGCACCTCAGATACTGCCCAGTCTCCTGTGCATGAGAGATGCCAGCAATGCCTTCTCAGTTCAAAAGGGTTGCTCTTGGGAATTTGTCCATGCCTGAAGTTTTCAGTAAAGAGGCTTTGAAGTTGATCTTCTGATATCTTGAAGAAAGACCATAAAGGTCAAAGGCAAGTAGCTGCCCAGTTTCTCTCCAAGGACTTCCTTCTGTAGAGTGAAGTGTAACTCAAGGAGAGCTAACTTTTCTCTCACTGCAGCCCCTCAAGTTACAAGCCCTGACAAGATTTCTCACATTATTCCCCTGAGAAAGGAAAGAGCTTTACTGGATGCTGATGTCAAAAGGCTCAGCAGTCTTAACCCAAATATATATTATACTTAACCCAAGTATATTCTCTACTGTTAGAGAAATACAAATGTTGAACTGGCCGCTGCCTCTCTAACCTCCCCTTCTGAAGCACTGATGCCCATCTCCCAGATATTACAGCATCAAGCTCTGGAGTTTTTGTGAACTGGAGGTCAGCAGGCAAATACAGAAATGACAACATCTCACATGCAGCCAGACTTTGTTGTGGGTATATATCATGGATATTTTGTTGGGTTTTGACACAGTTTCTGCCAGCTGGACCACCTGTGGTTTATCTCAGATGTTTATCCATGTGTTTCACTCTTCCAGTTATACTCAAACACAACAGGTTCAAGGACTAGTCACACAATCATCCTAAAAACACAGTATTGGTGGCAAAAGAGAAAGCACACACTGAAGGAAATATGCATGGCTAGGTCTTATGACTTAGGCCTAACAGGCATACAGTACAAATTAAGGAGCTAAGAACCCTTGGGTTCTCCTCACACCTTGGAAACACACAACAGATGACTAAAGTATATGTATGAAACAAAACAGGCTTGTCTTAAATATCCTAATTGTACACATATACAGAAGTTCTTGAACGCTTTCCCTTCTTTATTAGCAGCATGGAACACGCTGCCTTGTGCCTTGTGAAATACATCCTACATTAACAATGCCCTCACTATTATCAGTCTACTCCAGGCTTACAGTAACATAGGAAGCTCAGTAATTTTACACATTGAACACTACATTTGCTCTGTTTCCCCTCCCCAGTTCTGTCAAGCAGGAAAAAAAAAGAGATGATAGCACACTGATGCCAGAAGCCAGCAGCAAGGAGCAAACTTTTCCCTCTTGGTCTCTCTTAGTGGGAACATGTGAAGGTGTGTATTTCATACGTGTGAGCGTGTGTGTGCGTGTGTGCATGTGCCCATTATGTCAGTGGGGTTGTTTTTTCTTTCATTCTTCAGGACACAAACCTGCAAGTACGCTCGTTTAACTCAAGCTGCTTCGACTTGCAACGTGAGTCTGTGAATTTGCAGGAACATTTACAGGTCTGGGGATCTTGTTTGTACAAGTGCTTTCTCCTTTCTGGGCAAGGTTCACAGTGACTGCAAAAAGGCAAAAGGAAAGAGGTCTAAGCTACAGCGCTTTAGCGGGAAGAAATTTACACATGCAACACCCTAAACATTGAAGCAATCCCTGCCCCCAACCCCCAACCCCCACTCAGCATTGCCCACTGAGAGAACGCTGCTGGCTGATGGACACTTCCAAAGGCGTTCCAACGCTTGCTTGCAACAGCTTATAAGAGGCGGAAATGGGCTCTTGCAACGGCATAATCCACAAATCCTGCATTAGTCCACATGCCTGAGGTACAAATTGTGAGATCCTCATCATGTTAACAGAGGTTCCCAAAGGCAGGAACATTTTGTTTTAAGCGAATACCTGGGCCACTGCCTTCCACAGTGAAACTCCTGCTAGGGTGACAGACAGCAGTAGAAAAAAGAGAGACAAAATAAGCTCCTGTATTAAGCTGCTCCTGGTTTGTTTGCTTGCTTTTCCCGTTTAGGGACTGAGTCAAAACAGCTGTTCTTCAAATCTTTGTCCTGTTCCAGAACTACTGCCTGATTATTGGCAATGCAGGATTTTGTGAATTGAAGTAGGAGAGGCAAAGAAAAGGGGGGGGGGGGGAAACCATCAAAATCCAGCACAGAAAGAGAGCAAGAAGTGACGGAGAAAAGGGACAGAGCGCACACACATTCTTAGTGTATTTTCCAGGGTACTTTAGTTCCTCGTAATAAGTGTTACCATCAGACTCAATACACAGACAAAAGCATGCATGAACCGCAAGCATCAAGGCCTCATAGGCAGTTTCAGAAACAGTGACAAGCCTACAGTGGGAGCTAAGTGGAAATTAAGGGAAGAGAGGAGGGGAAATCACACAGGTGCATTGCAGGGTTTGGCAACGATGAAAGACGCCTGCCTTATCCCTTCCTGATGTTGTGCCTTCAGAAGAGAAAGAACAATCCCAAGCGAGAAGAATCATCAATGTGCTTATGGTGTTTTTGCTCCCCATGTGCCAAAGCCATAGCAGCACCACCACCACCACCACCACCACCAGTGACAGCATCCGAGGTACATGAATGAGTGATTTGCAGAAGTGAATGAAAAATGTTGCTCACTTTTAAATACATGTACTGCAAGCGGGTGTTTTGATTTTAAGGGTGACAGACGGAAATGGGGAAAGGGCAGAATCTACAAGCACATGATGCACACATACGGGCTTTGTGGTTTATACCGGCCTCTCTTGCGCTTTCTCTTTTGACCCATCCCCTTTCCTCGCTTTGATTTTCTGGAAAAAAACAACAAACAAAAAAAGCAGAAGGAAAGAAAGAGAAAAGAGGCAGGAGAAGAAAAAGAATAGAAAGGTGGTAGGAACTGCCATATGCTCCTAGGGGAAGAGAAAGCACATGAAAAAGTGCAAAGGTGGAAATTGGGGGGCTGAGATTTGTGTGGCTATCCCTCTTGCTTGGTCTTTTTCACACAGCCTGCCCACTCTTTGTCTCACAGGTGGCAAAGCTGAACCGTGATGTGGGCGTGCTCACAGATGTCTTGGCATAAACCCTGGCACTTTCCCAAGAGATAGGAGCCGCTCAGATGGAGGGCTTGGCTGCAAGTGGCCTAGAACATGTCAATGACCTCATCAGACAGCAATAGGAAGAGCATGCAGACCTATATTGCCCTTAATAACCTAATGTCAGTGTGTGCTTGGGTTATCCTGATACCTAGCTTTCCAGCCTACTGTGGCAAGCTGCTAGTAGAAGATGTGCTGGTGTATTTTCTATGGATGAATGACTCAGCCTAAGCCTCTATGGCCCGCTCTGCACTACAAGAGCCATTCCAGCCCATGCAGCGCAAACCAATGATCACAAACTACACTAGAGCACCATAGCCTAGCCTGTTCTAAGGACTGTCAACAGTCAGATACTGTAGTCCAGCACAGTCCAACCATGGCTGCGGCTGCAAAAGAAGCAGCACAAAGACTTTGAAGGCCAGGAATGAAACACAGTTACCGGAAGGGGCTGTTTCAGCAGTGTGCACTTCCGGCGCCACTTCCTGAGGCACCACCATATTCTGGCCTATGGGTGTATGCACCCCACATTTCAGAATACAGGCAGTGGCTAAGCTGTGGAACTCTCTTTAAAGAAGTCCCTGGCAGGACTGAGATAACACTTTGTAAAATACGAAGAGGTTGCCTGAGGGGAAGGGTCCACTATAGTCCATGCTAACATGCAGGCGGCAGCAGGCCCTTGGCTCTCTCTTCGTTCTGGAACAACAGCAAATGCAGAAAGGGCCTATGCGCTTAGATTTCAATGCAGCACACTGTTCTATAAGCAAAGGAAATAGTTCCAATCACTTGCTACCAGGACTGCCCAGAATACTGGCTGGAAAAAAAATGCACAAAAAAGGCCTACCAAATACTGCTCAATCTTCCTTGCTCTTAGACTTCAAAATTTCTGGATGACAAGATGGTGAAGCAAGATGAAAGGTCCCCTTTCCTAATTGCTTTCTGGGAGAAAACTCAGCTCCTTTCTCCACTAAAGAACTTGAAGCTAGTGTCTTGAATAGTTCACTCTTTTAAGAAAGAAAACTGCCTTTCACCAAGCTAGGCCACTGAATCATCTCAGTTAGGCTTGCACAAACAGGCATTTGAACCTGTCTGGAGGAGTGTAAAGAAGCCTGGAAGCACATAGCAATCTTGGGTCTCCTTGGTACACAGGAAAATCCAAAGGAACTTATTGGTTCCTTACCAGCATGGATGCCACCATTTTTTCCACCTGTGGAGTTGTACATGTGCAAGAGCAAAGCAGGCCAAAGAAATGGTGCTAATAAGGAACAGGTGAGTTCCCTTGCAGTTTTTGCAGCACTCACCTGTTCTTTAATACCTCCCCCCGCCCCTGTACTGAGAGGAGCCTGAGATAACTAGGTGCTTCACTTAGCAACCTCAAGTGTTTTCGCATCCCCTTGAACAGGTTCAAATACCTATTCATGCAAGCCTAATTTACACCATTATTATCCACTCATTGGCAGTAGCATTCAAGGGTTTCACAGGCAGCATGCTTTCATAGCCCTACCTGGATATTCTGGGGACTGAACTTGGAATCCTTCCCAAGGAAAACACTGAAAGATGTGCTCTAACACCCTTTCCCACACATTGCTTTTGGTAACACAGACAAAGCTCTATCAGAAGGTAACCAGATGTGGAGAAATCCTGTAAGCTACACTAGCAGTAGATCAACACAGAGATACATACAGAAAGAAGCAGGGAAAAGTTGAGGGCAATGGACTCTTATGGCTAAAGCAGTTTGATGGGGTTCTTCTGTCTCATTCCAAGTTTAACCTGCTTTCCTCCCAGAGGTAGCCCACAGCAACAGAATAGGACAGAGAGGTAGTCCATGAGGATAACGGACAGGATGTTTCCTGAACCTTTGCTTAAGCCCACTCATTGGCACCAGTTCCTTAATCAATACAATCAGGGCAGGAAGAATAACATTTCTATAGCATTCAGGTTCTCTTAAGGACACACTTATCCAGCAGCAGGGTTTTTTTTAAAAAAAAGAAGAAGAAGAAGAGGCAAATTTTAGCATAACCCAAACCAGACTGTCCCATGTGCTATGAAACTGCCACAGAATGCAAGCCACCCAAAATCCAGCCACACATAAAAGAGAGTGAAATTTTCAGTAAAAAGGAAGGGGTTTGGGATATATCCACCAGTGTCAGTTTGTAAAAAAAAAAAAAAAAAGCAGATGTCCACCTCTCAGAGCTACTGTGCTACTCAGCTGACCAGTAAGTATACCACATACTCCAAAGAGAAAGAGAACAAGTCACTTCGTAGGGTCAGCCCCATGAGGGATCCTCAAAGTGGCTACCAGGGAGAAATTATAACATGCTAACCAACCCCACCCACCAATCTCAATCACTGCTTGGCTTCCATATCAAGCCAGAGATTGTGGCCTGCCCCATTCAAGCTTTTCTGGTAAACATCTGCATGTTGTCTGATTTTTAAGTCAGAAAAATGGCACATTTTTTATAGTGTTTGTGGGGTACTTAAAATAGGCTGCATCCAGGCATCCGTTATTTATTCTGCTCTATATGGATATTCTGAAATAAAGCATGGCTACTCCATAATATCAATACTTTATTCCAAAATATCCAAATATAGCAGAATAAGCAACCAACGTCTGGGCTTTTTCCACATTCAGGATATTGTACTCATTTCATCCATACCAAGTTGTCCATTTCACATTTATAACCTCAGTCTTCCCATTCCTAAAAGACAATCCAACCATCATCAAGAAGATTCACTGGACTAATCTTTCCTTATTCCTTCATAATCAATACATGAAAATAATTCACATAGTGATCACTGCCAAGCCCTAGATGGGTTTCTACATTCAAAATTATCTTATGGGATAGCAAAATTTCCCTGTTTTGAGAGGGAAAGAAAAGTTCACATGCACAGCCTCAGTGTTAAGAATTTATGCAAGCTGCTGCAAAAAAAAGCCAGCAAATTTTCACCCAAGCAGCAGGAAAAGAGAAAGCAATGATTTCTAGTGTTTGCAACAACTACACACAGAAACCAACTTTCGCCTAGAATCCATTCCCAAAGGGAGATGTTACATTGCTTCCTTCAATATTATTTATGAGTTCTATAAGTAAGAAAATTCAGTATATTGTCTGGTAGAAAGAAGCAGCGATCAAACTAAACAAGGGTCAGTTGGTCAACAAGGAATGGATTCAAGGAGGGTTTTTTTTGGGGGGGGGGGAAACTGGCTCTCAATTCCAACAAGGAAAAAGAACTACCAACACCAAAAAGAAAAAAGAATAAAGACATAAGCCAAATTCACTTACTTTTCTCTTCTACTTTTGACTTCTTTCTTTGGCCTAAAATGGGGAAAAGGAGGAAAATTAGGAAGAAAACAACACCATGGACACAACAGCAAATATCCTTGGGCCATTCTACTAAATATTCACAATGACATCCATTATCACAGGAACGGGCAGACTTAGCAACCCATCCCAAGCTGAGGCAGGCTGCTTCTGGCAAGGGACAAGGCCATTCACATTGAGATGGACTGTCCCACACCAGCTCCCCCACTGACACATGCAAACTTTGGAGCTCATGCTTGTCCCTATGAGTACCAGGAAGCGGTGGGATCTCCTGTAACCTGCACTAGCACGCAGAATGCCCCTAGAGCCCTTCTTATCATAGGACAATGTCCTGAGCAGAAAAGCCCAGAATCTCCCATACAACTGTGCTTAAAATCTTGTACAGTGCTTGGGTGCATCTAAACAAAGATAAACAAGTTGTTTACTGTAGATTAGTTTATTTACACACTTGATTTCTTGCAATAAGAGGAGATTCAAATTAAATCAATAACAAATAGGGCCTGGTAATTAGACAAAAGTATCCCAATGTGGATAGGGCAGAAATCTGTGCACTTAAAATGCCATCACCATCTGAATAAATATGTGCCTAGAAAAAGATTTTGCAGAGTTGTAAGGCCTGCAGAAAATGACCAAAGAGCTGGAAGGCTACAACATTTGGCTCTTTTCCCTTTGAGAAGTAAACGGAGATATGGCAGATGTATATAAACTTATGCACTTTACAGAGAACTTCATCTGCCCCTTACAAAATCCTGGAAATTGTCTGGGATCATCTAGTGAAACTGAAGGCAAAAAGGGAAAAGATTCTTTTTTTTCATTTCGGGAAGGGACGACTGAGATAGGATTCACTTCTCACAACATGAAGTGAGGCTACAGAATGAGATACTTTTAAATAGATACTAGATTAGTTCACAGATGCTCATTGGCTTCCCATGGCTATTGCAATAGCTGCATAAGATTTATTTAAGACATTTCTAGACAACGTGTCATGTGGGGGGGGGATCTCAAAACTGCTTATAAAAAACATTTAAAACAAGGGTAAAAACACAGAGAATAAAAAGAAACCACTAAAACACATTAAAAACTGGGTGGGCCAGGGGAGAAACAAGCATTCACACAGGGAATGCCAGAGTAAAAAGAGAGATCTTAATAGGTGCCTATAAGCTATTTGATGTGATATGTCTATGGAGATCATCAGCAAGGAAATGCTAACACAGACGAAGCTATTCTGCTAATATCTTCTGGCTGGTCACAATGGGAACAAATTGCTAGAGTGCATAAACTCCTGATCTGGCGGGGTTCTTCTTTCACCTTTCACTTCTATGTACCTAGGCACAGCTATAAAACAGTTCCTTCGTTTCCATCCTCACCTGCATTGACACATCTTATGCTCTTGGAAGCTCATCAGACTTATGTTCTCATTATGATAGAGTCTAAGTTTCATGATCTGAAATGAAAGCATAAGAAGAGGATCTGGGTGAGCTAATGGTCAAGTTTGAGAAGTCATTTCCCAAAATCACAAAAAAAAACCACAAAAAAACCCAGCAAAATGATAGAACTCAAGGAAGGGTAAAATTAGGGGATACATTTTAAGCAGCAGTGGCTAGTAGCTTTAAGTGAAGGTATTCGCAGGTACGGGCTTGGTAATCACTGGCTGCAAAAACACATGCTGTTCCCTGTGGGTCTTGCATCAGTTACCAAGGAAAAGCATGTGCTCCCACACAGCCAGCAACCACCCAACGTACACTTGGAAACACCCGTAAACATGCTTAAAACTATGAGCCGCCACTGCATTTAAGAAATGAAGGGTCCAATTCTCAATCCAAAAGGAAGTCTGCCAAACTCAGAAGCACTTGCTTTTGTACTGATGTAGGCAAGACAGCAGGAAGTGCAGAATCAAGCTCTGGGTAGCCTGCACAAGTTATTTATTAAAGGAGTGCTGCATGTATAGACCAGCTGCTTGAAACACTATACACTTCTTATCTAACCCACCTCCACAAATTGCTCTTACTCCTTCACCAGTGGAAAAGAGACTGTGAGCCTTTGTGCACTGGGTCTGGACCAGCGAGCCTCGCTGCTTCAGACCACAGCAAGGTATGGTATGAACAGCAGTGTCTACATAACAACACTGGTCCAGGCCAGCTCCCACACCATCCCCAAAGCTTATGTGAGCTTTAGGGCCAGGCTCTGAGGGTCCTGAAGGGCTAAGAATGAAACTTCCTAGCCCCAAAGCCTTTAAAAAAGCATTTTTGGGGGCACATTTTGGTCCACCACCAAAATCCCTCCCCCTCCCTCCCCCCCGAGTAATCCAGGAAACAAAAGCATCCTGTGAAGGATGTGAAGGCTAAATAAAAAGGACTGGGGGGGGGGGAGAGCCAAGAAGTTTATTGAACAGCAAGTTAATGCAACAACAACTTATTTACACTGTTTATAGTGTGCAGGTTCTCTGATTATACATTTACATTGCATACACAGTCCAGTTAGGGAGGCAGGTTCTCCTACCAATAGATCTGCCTAGTGACAGCCTGAAGTCTGTCCAACAACTGGTTCCCCTGCCTAAACTCTTCTCACCTGGAGGTAGAGATCAATCACAGTTCATGGCAGGAATGCCAGCCCTGACATGTGCCTTCTGCAGGCTTCAGTGTACCGGACTAGACCATGGTGGTCTGCCAGTAGCCCTTGATGTCAAGGACTACCAGTGATCCAGATATTACACTCCATCCTATGCAGGATGCCAGTGGCAGGCAAGGCCTCCTGTATTCCACACTAACATGCAGAAAGGAATCTCATAGTCCGCTTCTCCATCCTGACTAAAAGGCGGTACAGTAAGCTCTGTATCTAAAGATACATAGATTCTCAGTTCAAAAACATGACTTGCATACTGTAAGACATACATCTTTAGAACAGAAGCTATGTGACAGCAATCAAGTCTCTCTGTTACTACTTGCTTGATGGAATCTGAATAAAAAAATTGAGGGTGCTACTAAATATACTGTATTGAAAAGTACTAATTGAATTTCCAATATGAATGAGGAAATCTAGTAATACAAAAGACCCTTTAGCTCAGGGGTCCTGTATCTCTCGTCTACAAGATTACTGGACACAGAAGGCATTATAGAAATGATAAACAGTGGGAATACAAAACTGACATATAAGCCCAAGCTTCACAAGGAGTGCTTCCAGGCACCATCAAAGGTGTGCAATGGCTCCAGCATCACAGCACAGGGGCTTCCAATTCACCAGGCTGGGGGAGTGGAAGCTCTGCAGGGACACCAAAGCTTCAGCAGAATGGCTTTCCAACTACCAGATGGGGTGTTGAATGCTCCATCTCTACTGAAGAAGGTGAAAGCAGTGAAGTCTCTTTACTGCTTTCATCCCTGTCTGGAGGCACCCTAAGCCTGCAGAAAACCGTTAAGGCCACTTCCAATTTTCTGGAAGAACTGGTTCTCAAACAGAGAATCTCTGACATTACCAGCGCTGCCTGGGCAACAAAATTATTTGCAGAGCAGCAAGCACCAAGCCAAAAGCAACACACAAACAGGATGCTAGCTGCTGCATTTCAAGATTTCATCAAAGTGGGGAAGGGATACAGAAAGTTCTATGAACTCAAAGTCCATTATAGTGGCATTTTGAAACAAGACACTTCAATCCAGTTCTAAAAGCCAATTTTGAAATATACGATCACTGCATGTAACTTGGTTTAGTACAAAACAATTAACAAAATGTGGCTTTCCTTAAATAGCCATTTTACACAACCTAATTTTGCTTCTGCATGGTCAGTAAAATGAAACTTCCCTTGTTTACATTAGTGGACTGGGCTTCCCCCCTACAAGGTTATTAACTAAGGCCCCAGCTACACCTAAGTTTTAATTCATCTTCTGTCAGCCCTCAGAGATAGACAGAATGCATCAGCAAAGTAACAACACATTTTATTCTCTAATGCAAAGATGTTTTCTAGATTAGATAGATAATGGAGAAGGACAGGGTAGATTTTCTCTGAGCTGGGTAATGAGAAATAAAAACGGCTGGCTGCCTCCAGATGGCAAAAGGAAAATGTGAGCGTCCTGCAATTGCCTCTCATCATCCTTGCTGGATGGCAAGGCAAAATCATGGGACAAGTGTGGACATTTATCTGTCTGGATGCTTGCTCCCGCAATGGGATAGTGACTACTTCCAGTTATTTGGATGGTGTGAAATACTAGAAGTGTGCATGCACCAGCTCCTCCACATGCACAGTGGCCATTTTCAAACTGGTTTCAACCCTATGCATGTGCAGGAGGGAGGGCATTTTCTTCACAAAGAATCCTGCAAGCAAGCTTCCAGGAAACCGTGAGCTGAGCTCTTTCTCCTGGAATAGCGATACCACACAATTCCCCCTTGATATCTCAGGGCTATGTTGGCATTGCCACAGACCTATGTGGCAATTTTAACATAGCCCTGAGATAATCCCACATTTTAAGCCCTGTCTGGCTTCAGGCTTTGAAGGTTGTTTGAAGGTGAAGTAAAACTTAGGTGTAGCTGAACCTTTACTGGACCTCACTTCCACAGTACCATTGACTTGCACTTGTCAACTGGGCCTCTATACCTCCCTTAATCCTGATACTTCGTTAGAGGCAATTTACTTGTATAACGTGGTTACACACTACATAGTGGTTTGTGGAAACCAAATCAAAGCATTAAACACGAAATGACTGCATACTTCTCAACATTTTAAACAAGACCGAGTAAGGAAAGCGCAGAGCTAAAACAAAAATACGAATAAGAATCCTTGGCTTTGGAGAATCCAGAAAACATAAGCATCCATTCTGGTTCTACCCTATGCCTTCAAGATGTTCCCAGAGTGGCTCTTTCAGAAGGAAATGGGGGTTCTGTATGAAAAACCAAGGAGCTGGGAGGCAGGCTGACTGACTATCCCACCTCCCTGCAGTTTTTGGGAATGTTAGCTGAAGAAAGAAGATCACAGAAATGCTAACGGGCTGAAGAAAAACATTCTCATTTGAAACAAACAATAAGGGGGTTGTCAATGATTAAGTCGCTCCACCTGAGCCATCATCTCACCTGCATGGTGGTGTTATACACCACTGTTGGTACACACTCCAATGCTTCATCATTACAGCACCCTGCGCATCTCATCAGGGCTACACAGGACGGCTTGAAAATGGTCTCTACTTCGTCAGGATATTCTTGGAAAATATCCACCATGGTCTCAATCGGCTTGCAGTAACTCCGCTCAAAGACCCTCTCAAATGGGATAACTACAAGACAAAAGCAGGAAGGACATACGAGTAACATCTCTGCTATGACATTCAGCATGATCTTTGCAACATTTCACGGCTCTAGGCACATAGGTTAATAACTCTACATTTAGTACACCTACATGAATACGTTTCTCAGGCCCTATTCCCATTACAAGCTTTAAACGGTTTTGAAACAGTTTCAATCCTCACAGTCCCCACGTCACGTTGGCTTAACACGTTTTCCGTGTGTTAAATCGCCCCAAAGCATTGTAAATGTTAACACTCATTTCAACAGGTCTCGCTCCGGTTTGTTCGCTTGAAACGTTTTACATTTCTTGCTGTGGGAATGGTACAGTTTTAGTGGGATGAGAATGCATGTTTAGGGTTTCCCTCCCCCAATAGCTTGCTTCCAAAGATAGTGATTTCACTGTAAAAATCCACCCCCTAAGCAGCCGTTACACTGCAGCAATCCACCCACTTCACACCTGATAACAATGTTGCAGTTCTGCGCAATTCTAAAAGTTCTGACCTTTAGAAAGGGAAAAGGGAGGAAAGCAGCTGAAGTTTCGGTGAGACATGTGAATGTTTAACGGTGTGGCTGTGGAGGTAAGCGGGCAAAGGGGGCTTGAGTTGCCGCTGCTGCTGTGTGCCCTGGGCAATGGGGAGAGGAGGGGAAAGAATCACTGGCTGCCCAGTGCCATTTTTCATCCATCCAGGCAAGCGGCAGCCACCCAGCCAGGCTCCGTGAAGGGGGCCTTTATGGGTGGCGTGTTCACACCAGGAGGAAGAGAACAGGGCAGCCCTGAAAAGCAGCTTTTAGGAAGTAGCCACTTGAGTCTCCCCTTGAGTCACGTATGCTACGTACGATCCTCAGAATCCGGATCGAACGTGATTAAATTTAAAGTAATGGGATCAGGCAAATTCATGTTAGCATGTGGTTTTATTATTTCAGTTTAGGAAAACCGTTTTAAGCTTGTAATGGGAACCGGGCCACAGTTTCCCAAACCTTTTGTTGATTGTTTTACAGGCTTAATCAAAAAGCTGTCTGAGATTGTGTTCACATAGCAAACAGAGAGGCTCAAAACATAGACAGTAGTGTGCAGCAATCTCATTTTCATCCCATCTCTAATCCACTTTTCCTAGCTTACAATGTTCTAACAGGGGAGGGACAGACTGTCATATGAACAATCACACCTCAGAATTACCTTTAAGTTGTCTCTAAGGCTGAGAAAGCCAAAAAAAAAATAATCTGAAGCAGCGTAGAGAGTTTCAGAGGTGGGATTGTTCACACACCAGCCTACCCCTTTCCACCTGCTAATGCAGCCCAATAAAACACAGTACATCAAGGTTATAGAAAATCAGAACTGTTCAGATCTCCAGCATTTGCCCCATTCTCAGTTTCAGCTACATACATTATGTACTGGATTTATTTACAAGACAGGAAGTGAAGTCACAGAGCATTTGGGCAGACTTTGTTAGACAGAACCATACCCTTGGTGCTAACAGAAGCAAAAACCAGGGGTCATCTAAGGCTTACAAAATACAATCCCACACTTCCCGTCATATAAGATGCAGTTGCATATAAAATACGCCTATAATTTGTCAAATAATGCTTAGGAAAAACCAAATGAAAAAATAGGACACGGAGACTGCATTCACATGTAAATTTTAATCCAGCTTCAGTCTACTTTCAGAATGAGAGACCACATCAGGAAAGTGTCAGATTATTTTCTTTCAGCATTATTCACCTTTGGATTAGATAAATATTACAAGTCACACTGAAAGTGGACTGACACTGGATTAAAACTTATGTGTGAACACTATAATTATAATAGCAAAGTAGCATAAATACTTGTAAATTTTGGAAATCTTACCCAACTTCTAAGTGCCATAGTTTTAAACTGCCACTCACCAAATTCATAGATCTTTGAAAGTAACTGTTACTATTTCACAGTCCCCAGTACCCCTTGCACAATGCTTTGTCACCGTGAAAACATGCTTATTTTCTCAGCTACTGATCAGCACTAACAATGGGAAAGTAACTAGGCAAAAGGGACCAGAACTCTGGGAGCAATACTCAAGCAATACTCAACTTTTCACTAAATATTCTGATCCATTTTTCAAATGCATTGTACTAAATTCTAATTCACTTCAACACTAGAAAGCATATTTTTCCGGATCTTTTATTTTTAAGCAACTCTCTCATACATGAAGGTACACACACACCACTCTCCAATGGAGACACAGGACCACTTTTGACCTATAAGGCAATCAGTCTTTTGTTCCCTTTTTTTGTTCACATTTGTCTTCTGCATTTCCGTCTCGTTCCTCTACAGACTAGGCTCTATGTCTTGACTCCTCATTATGGACAATAATCATTCTAACTATAACCAATTTCTATCTCACTGAAATCATAGTGAAGCATTTATTGTGTCCATCTCTACTGATTTCTATGGGATCCACACCAATTAATACAGTCCAGTATCATCCAGAAAAGGTATCAGGCTTGTGTTCTTAGACTTTCATCGATAATCACATTGCAGAAGGTTTAATGCCTCAACAGGAGGGTGAATGTACTTCAAGTTCCCAAGTTCAATCACTGCTATCTCCATACATGCTGGAAACATTTCTTGGAAATGCCAGTTACCGTGGTCAGCCTAGACAATAGTGAACTAAGTGAATCAACAGGCAAATCAGTATAAAACAGCCCATTACCTTCCCATACAGCCTACATAACAGTGATACAAACATGAACAGGGCTAAAGCCAGCCCTATTTAGGAGGAGATAGAAAGGCACAGCAGCTGGCAACAAAGCCCAGCACACCCTACCCCAGAAGCCAGGAATGAAAGCTCTCGGCCTCCAAAACTGCAGGCTGGGTGCCTTCTTGCAACATGTGCAAAAATGGACCATTTCTAGAGCTGTTTCCAGAAGCCTGGTGAACTGGTACCAGTTTGGTGCCAGGGAACAGGCCAGCCACCGGCATCATGTGGCCAGTGTGATTCAGAGAAGACCATGCTTCCTAAGGCCAGGTCTAGCAAGTAAATGTAGCATTTCCCAGAAGTAGCTGGCATCCAAAAAACACCATGCAAAAGCTGCACGAGCGTCCTAATCCCCAACAATAAAAGAGAACATAAGGGAAGCCCTGAAGGATTGGGCCACAGCCCATCAGGTCCCACAGCATCCTGCCTCACAATTATTGCTGGGCATTCTCAGGAAGGAGTCAAAGGCAGAACCTCCACCTGCTCCCGAATCCCTGTAAATGGCCTTTAGAGGCATCCTGCCTGTCTCTCCAACCTGGAAGCAGTACCTAGACATCCATTTTAGTAACCGTTAATACACCTGTCCTCTATGAATCTTGGTATTAAAAAATGGGAGCAAAGATTTCAGAATTAACACAGAAGAGAGTTATAAAGTAAGTATCCATAGGCTCTTCCTTCCCAGATTGTGTGGCATACATTTGACTACACCTAGCAGGGTTGTTCAACGAAGCTGCTAAAGGGGCTCACAGAACAGATGAGTCCCAATGCCTTCAGATCGTGTGCCTGTGCCATATGCAGAATCCGGCACTAGCAGGATGGATAACCTCCTGTGATAACAAACTGCTTACATAATGGAAAAAGCAGAATCCAGTAAGCGTTTCTGAAGTATCCTGAACCTGTGACAAACCAGCATAAAGGTTGCTCCACTAAAAACAGGAGGGGGAAGGGGAGGAAAAGTCTACAGAAGCTGCAGGGCTTTGCACAGCTCTCAATTAATTGTTTAAAGTTAATTCTCGGTCATGAGGAGCCGACAGCTCCACAGTGCTGCTGGCAGCAGGTAGAAGGGAGGAGGAGTCCTTGCCTACGATTTCTATGGGCTGAACAGCCTTAAGTGCCTATTTAAAGAGGCAGTTGCTCAGGAAGGAAAAATGCAGAGTAGAAGTTGGCAGGGATCCTGTAGAAAAAGGCAAGCCCCTCTGCCTTCCCTCCCCCAACACTCTGTCCTGGGCAAAGTCTCCTATCAGCCTTGCATAGCCTTTCTTGTCTGGCCTATGTTACCTCCTCCTTGTTCCCCTTCAGGCTGACCTTAACCTTAAAATATATCTATAAACTGGAGAATTAAACAATTTAGCGCCTGAGAAACTTGCAGGCATGCAGCCAGACACGTAACCACAGTGCTGATTATTCACACCTATCCTAGCGTTCAGCAGCAAAGAAGCCGTCATGGCAAAAATCATTTTTAGAATCAAAACATTTACGTACTTATGTCTGCTCAGCCTATGTCTGTGCCTCAAAAATTCCAGGGCCAAATACTTTAAAGGGGACAGAACAACCCAAGGCTTTTCCTTTCATGCCACAAGGACAAAATCCAACAGGTTTTCCTTAGACAGAGAAAACATGGGGTGATTAGAAGGGGCAGAAAGGGGCAGCAAATGAGAGAACAGCAGATTATTTAGGCCGCATCCAAACTTACTCCACTATATCTGTATATTCAAGAATAAAGCATGGATATTTTGGAATACAGCAGAATAAGGAACCTTACTTGCCCTTACTTGGACAGTTTAACATTCTTTTGAATACCTTGTAACATTATTTATACTTTTAGCTATACAATGTATTATTTTGGACTGAATAATCCTGAAATTTGGGGGTTTTGCTCAGCTTCCTCACGTTAACGTTAGTTCCAGTCTGAAGGACAGTGCCAGGACAAGATATTAAAATGTTAAGTGCCTGCCACTGCAAAAAATTTCCACGATGCTAAAGCAAAATTGGCAACCTTGCTATAGTTCCTTCTCACAATATTTATTAAACAATTTGTTCTGCAGGAGAAAGGAAACAAACCACTTCCTGAAATCTTTGAAAGTATGAGAACCTGGCATTGGGGAGAAGATTAATCAAAGTGAGTTCTCCCTTCAGGACTTTCTAAGGATTTGATGACATGGTTAATAAGCTTCCCCATTTCCCAAATAATTCATGAGCTGTCTGAGCACAGACAGACTTCTGAAGTAACACCAAATACTGAATACACTGCTGTATTACTGGAACACACTGACTTATATTAGAAAATAAGTGTTATATATTACTGTAAGCCCCCATCTCACCTTGAAGTTCTAAAATTATTCTTCTGTAACATCAGCATAATTGCTGGTGATGCTATATAACAAATCACCTCCAAAGCAGAACCAGTTAGCAGTTTCCAAACAAAATGGTTTATCAGCCTCCAATACCCAAAACAAGTCACAATGATGAAAATAAATAGGGCACAGGGCTTTTTAAAATAAAAAATATTAAAGAATTTATATCCTACCCCTTCACCAAAAGGTCCCAGGATAGGTGTCCCTTGCACCTCTGAGAGGCCCTCTCATTGGGGTCTCAATATTAAGTTAAGAATAAAAACTCCTTTTACACTCCAAAATACTAGTCTGAGGGAGGAGGAAGGATTGCAAAGTCCTTTCAACACACTAGAAGCAAGATGCAATGCACTTACAGAGCCTTTTAATTATCAGCAATCCATGAACATGATAAACTTATTTTTCTTCAGTGGTCTTACAAATGAACTAGTAAATGAGGAAGGCTTTAACTGCTCAAATCTAGCTCAGGAAATCTGTTCCACATTCTCCTGCCACTCACTCTTTTGAAATTCACCACTTTCAATCACGACAATTTATGACACAGGATGGTGTCAGATGAGATCTCTAATATAAACTGCTGCTTTAAATGAAACCTAGGCTGCAATGATGTGGCTGCCATAACAGATATAAGTTGTTGCTTTGACAGGTGTTTGAGAAGGAAAGCAAACACTTACAGCCTTTCAACAGAATTTAAAATGTAATTACTTGGCATGTGGTTTGGTTTGGGTCAGCTGCTCCAGTTTGGAAGGGGCTGGATGTACATGGAATGACTAGCTTGGCCCACTCTATCCTGACTTTGTTCCAAAGTGCTCTTACCTGGCTTGGTTGACTTCAGATCAGCTGCATGACCCAGCTGGGCAAAAGCTGGCACAAAGTCAGAATAGATCACACCAACCCTCCAGAACTAGAGTGCTGCAGCTACATCTGCAATCCAGAAAAAAAAAGGGTGTCCCCTGCTTTTGTAGACATTCAATTTCACACTACACATGGAACAGGCTGACACAGGGCCAGCCCACCTGACTGGCATCAACATGTGTACAGCCAAATGCCAGACTGGCTGATCCTCCAGATAAAGCTTAAAAATTAACCCCACAATATTGCCCCATGCTTACAGCATTATACACATATAGGCCAGACGTGGTCTTTTCCAAGAGCCATACACTAAATATTGTTGTTTATTCTGTTTTTATTGTTACCATCAACATCATAATCTCTTGTGCTACTCAAATAAGTGATCTATGGGCTAATACTGGCCTGTGGTAAGTTTACAAGAAAAATGAGATAATTTAAACATTAATATCATATTGTTGTTTAGTCCCAGTCCCTGGATTGTTGAGGAACAAAAAAAAAAAAAAGAAAATGTCTGGGGCCTGCCACAGTCTGCACCAGCATGTGGATGGGAGATCCCTAATTCCTGGATATAATCCAGAATAAGGACCAGTGCAGAAAGGGCCTTTAGTAGCTCAGCTCTAGACCACGCTGCATTGGCCTCTGAAATCGATGTTCTTAAGCTAGAAAACACAGACAATTGCCATTAAGTATGGGCTAGTTTAATTAAAAACTATCTGAAGATAATGTTGAGTTGGAACTACACAAATGTACATATTAAGGAAAAGAGGTTATCTAGAAATCTCTAGAAAGTGCCCAGAATTGGGAAGGTAATATTAATTCTTAATCCTCCTCCTTGGTCTAGATTTAAACCATTATTGTATTCAATTCTATGTTTTAAAATATCACAAAACAAACATTCAACTGTCCTATTACGAACAGAAATTAGGCGGCAATATAAAAAAGTGCATTATTACAGACGAGCTTGCCTGTAAACCATTGACAACACTTCTCCAGTTCTATTAAGCAAAAAAAAAAAAAAAAATACCTTGCTATTGAAATCTACTGTGGCAAGATGAGAGGCTGCCCCCTGCTGCCCTACCTGGAGAACAGCAACAAATGCCACTGTATGTGCTTCCCAAACCAAGCAAGTAACTTAATCTCTGCTAACGGGGATTTTCCCATTGCATGCCTGCAAAAAAGTAGATCTGTGGGCAGATGCTGCACAGCTTAAAGAGCCAAAATTTACCACAGCCAATACCAAGCTTTGAAACCAGGACTTCATTTATTTTGAAACTCAGAAGCAGCAAGCCTCACATGTCCTCCCACCTATCAAAGGAATTTAGTGCTTTTGATACCATGCACGCTAATCTGCCTTCCGTATCCTTCAACCTTTTTTCTGCACGTGCACACTTGTGCAAACTGTAAAGAGTTTCAGGACACATAATGTTCCTATAAAGAGTGAAGAGGCTAAACCTATTCATTCCCTCTTCTTGAAGCTTGAGAAAAAGATGATGTTTTACAGTACCATGACGTTAATAAGTAAATGGGTCCAATAACCCAACGTGAACTATAAGGCTGGCATCAGACCCAGCCAAAAAAATAAAGCACCTCTGCACATCTGCAGCAGCTTAGAGAAGGCTTCCAGGTGGGATTGTTCACACAGCTCTCTGCCCCTCCCCGGAACATTCCATGCTGGAAAAGGTGGATTAGAGAAGGACCGAGAACCCAAGGGCCACACATTACTGTCGCTGAGATGCCCCTTTTCTTATGCCTGTGCACAATCTAAGTCTAATCAGTAAACAAATCCTTAAAGGTCAACTACCACATCCTTCCAAAATCAGGGTATTTGCAACAGCTTGGTCTCAGAAGCTGCAGAACTACAGTATTAGAAGCACTAAGAAACTTCTGCTTGCTATTTAGGCCACACTATCAACTGCATGAAACTAAGAAACCAACTATACAGCTGTATTCAACACTCACTGGATCCTGCCAAGTAGATAACAAGATTCAAATAAAGTAGATCCAAGCCTTTCCTAACCCACAGATGGATGTTTACTTAGAATATTCAATAAGCAAGTGGGCATAGGGCTGCAGCCTTCTAAGGTATAGAAAGAGAGTTGCCTGGCAAATAAGCCCCTTACCAAACCCACCTAACGGGATGATTTTTGGAAGATCCAAATGCTTCTGACACTTGACTTCTGTTTTTGAATAATCCAATCTAGGCCAATGAATTAGTAAGAGAAAGAGGAAAGCCCCCCACTTTTTTTTAAAGTGCACGGTTAAACATACGAAAAAGAGGCCACCTGACCAGCTGTATATAGAGGCATTACCAGCAGGTGATGGCTGTACTGGAAGCTCTACCTGCTGAAAATGCCTTTTATAACAACCCATTAAAGGCACAGAACTTTGGTCCTCTTTTCCCTACAATAACCTTTTAAAAACTAAAAATAAAAAACAAAGCCTTCCCAAACCTTTTCTAACACAGATTCTTCACGAGCAGGGAGGAGAGGCAGAAGGGTGTGTGAACAGGTTCACCTCAAAGCCGTCTCTCAGCTGCCTCAGAGGTGCTTCTTTTTTGCTGTGTCTGATCACACATTCATATTTCCCATTACTTCCATATTATATAAGCTCCAACCCATTTCATAAATTCTTCCCAGAAGATGACCAGCACTAATGGCACTTCCCTCCCACCAGCAGCCAAGCAAGTAATTCCCCACCCCAAACCAACAACCACTTTCCCACCTTCCATAATCTGAGTCTACTGAGAGAACAGGAGGAAGATTTAACCACTTACTATCACCGTGTTGCTTTTCGCCATCTCCCTGGGCAGGAGCAGCCTGTGATAACTGCAAAAACAATAGAAAATTGGTCAAATCATGAAACCATTTCCTTGTCTGCAAAAGCAGTTCTGCTGGTCACAGACCTACATGCCTTCTTAAGCATTTACAGTAAACCAGAACAAAAATACTCTCACGCCTTGGAGTATTGGAAGTCCCATGTCACTAGTTTTAGCCCACATCATGCTTCAAAACACATTTAAGATCCTTTCCGTGCCGGGCCTTGTTCTGGATTATATTATGGAATAGGAGTCTGCTGTTCACATGCCAGTGCAGACTATGGCAGTCCTTCTCTGCACTAGCATGTGGACAGCAGGTCCTTATTCTAGAATATAATCTGGAACATGGGCCAATGCAGAAAGGGTCTAAATTCACAAATCTGAATTCTCAGTTGAGAGCTTTAAATGGGCACCTTGCATGTGTAGTGGTGCTCACATTTGAGAAAACTGGAGGGATGAAGGGCGAGATACATAACAAGCTGCCATCAGATGGCAAAAGTAACCTTGGTTATAGGTCTTCTACATGTGTGCATGAGACGAGGGGAAATGAGAAACACAACTGTCACAACATTATTAGCTGTGCTGAAACTACAGTAATGGCTCAAAACAGCATTTTGGATTATCAAGGCCTAATCACAAGAGAGGACTGTGCTGTGCAGAGCTTAAAAACAACACTGGTGACCTTCTAGCGCTGACAGGAAAAATACGGCATGAGATTTGTACAAGTTCTCCCCTCCAACCAAAGTTCGCAAAATGTACTTCAAAAAGCAGCTTAGATGAACCAAAGCGTTTTTCTATCTATGATTTCATAAAGGTCCAGAGCTCACTGTGACGGTCGTGAGAAGCATAAACGTTTCCCAGCTTTCAGAATAATTATATTATATGTGGTGGGCATTCTTCCTCATAAATTCAGCAACACTTTTTCAAAAACTGGCCCCAAAACACTGTCTTCTTAGCTTCATATCCCTTTGAACGCAAGATTTCACATTTAATGAAGGAGACATTCCTCTTCAGTTCCCTTTGTCCAATCTCCCATCATCCTTCTCAAACAGTCTTTCTCTATAAAGACGGCTGGTGATCTCAGGGTGGGACATAAAGGCAAGAAAGAAACCTGTCCAGCAAAATAATGCTTATGTCACATATCATCTGCTTAACAAATGTCTTAAGTTATCAGGGAATGGCTCAAATGCCCTTTACCTAACTTCTTTCTAAACATTAGGACATTCTATCCATAGTTCCAGTTTTCAATGAAAACCAAACCCCACCAGTGTCTGTGTGTTTGTGAATAAACAGTACTGAAGATGTATAAACAACACAATACTTGCTGGATCCTACGTCAACTGTCAAGTCTTCACAGCGCTGATGTCTTTAGTTTCCTATTATCAAGATGCCTCCGCTGCAAATAGATTTGTCTCACAGGACACTCCAAATTTCTATTTATTCCTACATTTACCCGTGCCTTTGGTTCAGAGTTTATGCATAATTCTCCTAACAATCTCCTCATTCTCACAAGAGCCGTTTCAGGTAAAGCTGAGCTGAGCAACAGTGACCAGCCCAAACTCAGCCAGTGAACTTGGGAGCTGGGTAAGGATTTGACTCATCAGCCGCCAGGTCCTCATCTGATTCTTCAACCTAGGGTGGCCCTCCAGATGTTGCCAGCTACAGTTTTCATACTCCCAACAAAGTTAGCCAAGGATGAGGAATTACAGGAGCCACAGCTCAGCAACGTCTGGAGGACCAGACTTTGGCCATCCCAGATACAGTCATTTTTTTCAAGGAATTTGAACCTCAGATTTCAAGTCTCTGAGTTATTCAGCCAGAATGCATAACAGAGTTTTAGAGAAACAGGTGTGCCAAGGAGTCTTGTTCACATCAGAACTCCTGATTTGCAGGTGGCTTCCCAGAATGCCAAGGGAAGGTGACAAAAGACAAGAGATCAGGGTTTCAATACAGCATAATAGGCTGCTAAAGGTCAGCTGGAATCTGCAAACCTATATAAAGGCAGCTCAGCACTCTTGGGCATGGCAACAGATCACCTTAGTCCTAGGCAGAGACAAATCCCAAGCTGGCTTAGTCTGTCCACAATGTTACTTTTTAAAAACTAAGAGCAGACCTTTTCCAGCATGAAGGTCACAGCAACAGCCCAAACAAGATGAGGGAGGTTGAGGCAACACCCAGCCTCGAAAACCACCAAGGCCAATGGCCAGAAGGCAGCTGCAATAAGGACCAAGTTGTGTCTGGAGCATCAGACACCTCACTCCTGATTGAGGCCATAAGTTGCCACAGTTTCCTGTCAGGCAGGTGTCCGCCCACCTCACTAGCATTGCATAATGCACGTAGCCTTTATGAGCAAGCATCGAGTGGCAAATTCTGAGACTACTCTAGTTTAAGGTTTATGATGAACATGCCACATACAGCAAACATGACCACATGTGGCCAACAATAGAACACAGCCACAACCCCCTCAGGGTCCAAGTGAAGAAGCAAAATGTCAAATCTCATCGTACTTTACTTCATGCAATATTCTAAAAGATCAGAGTAATTTTGAACCAGCTGGAAGGTATTCATTACTTTTTTTAAAAGTTGCCTCCAAGGTCTCTCATGTACCACAAATCCCCTATGAAATGGCTCCCTTTCTTCACTTTCCTCCCAAGAAAAAAACAAGTAGCAAAGAAAGCATCAACAAAAGAGCCTGGGGCATAACCAATCAGTTTGACTGCAATACACGTGAGCCCCAATTGATAAAGTCAACAGTTAGGGATAAGGAGAACTTTCGCCCAACACCCAAAGAGGGGCATATTTTCCATTCCTGAGTTATTCTTATAGCTTTATAACAGTGTTCTGTTAAAACCTCAAGTCTTAGAGCTCTCCAAAATGCCACTTTCCACCATTCCAGGCAATAAATGGATTTACCCTGATGTTCTTTAGGAGTATATGTCAAGGTGAGACTGAAGACTGTTGATTAGCAAAGTTCAGGCTCATTACAACTAGGTGTTCTCCTAAAAAGGGCTGTCATAGCCATAATTCCCACAACGACAAACCACCATTAGCTGCCCCATACAATATTTCCACAGCGTTGCTCATGCTGTTTGCCTCTGGATCAAGACAGCCTCTTGGAGCTATTTATATAGCAGTGTCACCTTGAGTCCATGCGAGAAACATGGAAATACTTTTCTTGCCTGCACTGAGAAAAATATGCTCTCCGTTGCTGCTGCTGACAATTCTCAGGCAGGCAAAGCAGGGGTTCATCCACCAGGAAGGACACACAAATCTTTCCAAGGGACAAAAGGGCTCGGTGCCCTTCTGAAGGTCACACTAGTCCCACTCATCTCCTCCGCTGGCTTAGGGAATCTACTCATTGTTTCTACATTATATTATCTTTCCATCTCATTTCATAGTTTCCTATGACATGGATTGTGCCTCAAGGCAAAGACAACACAAACTCGGCTGTAGGGAAGTAGAAAGAATACTTCCTTTAGGTCTTTTCAGCCGGCTGCCAACAAAGCCTGCGTTCTTGAAGTCACATTAAACTCCAGGCCAGGGTGGCCAGTTCCATTCCAAACCAGAGTTTATAAAAGGTTAATCAAATAAATTACACACACACACCTCTCCATGTCCCAACCACCCTCCCCCCCCCCCCCGCGCTAATCTCTGCAGCCTCATTAAAAGAGCTTTGTAACTGTTTAGGACTGGAACAAACAACCCAGCTATTTTGGGAGGGGCCTGAGGACAGAGGTTTAAGCCCTTTCCATCCTCTAGGTGCGAAAAGAAAAAGTCTTCTCAGAGGTTTCTACTTAAGAACTCAGCTGTACTGCAATCTCTTCCTACTGGGAAGGAAAGGAAGAGAGGTCAGCAGGCAGGCGGGATCTCTGACACAGCAAAGAACAGAAGAAAGTTTATTCAGAAGTGACAGAAGCTCAACTTTGGCTGCGACCAGGTGCAGGTTTTTGTTTTGGCTTGGCTTCCTTTTACAAGTCTAGGAAGCTCTCTCGGAAGGTGACCCATGGTGCTCTGCCCTGAGAAATGTCCCCAGTGGCCTGATCAACAGTAGAAGGCGAGTGGCTGCGAGATCATTAGCAGTCTTGTCACACACTCTTGCTCCCTCCCTCCCTCCCTCCCTCTTCTTCTCTCCCTCCCTCCCTCCGCGTTTGATCTTTCCCAGATCTCACTGGAAGTAATTCTTGGGAGGGTGTTGGACATGCTCACTACAACCAACACCACACTGATGTAGATAACGGACAGGGAACCGAAAGCTGCCAAACTAGTTGAACCAAGAGCAGAATAGACCTGTCCAAGGCCTTGGACACTTCAATCCAAATGCTGCCAACTGTACTTGAGCCAGAGACCAGGACTGCCTGGGGGGGGGGGGGGAGCATGCAGAGGGGAGGAGAAAAGGAAGAGAAACTGGAAATAACTTAACTTGGAATGGGCCACATTTGGAGGAAATCCTTCTCCTCTTTTCCCCTCCAACAACACAACTTTCAGAAATAGCTACACAGTGATGACAAAGGAACATACAAGGGCAGGTAACTGGGAAGGTGGCCCTGGCCTGTACCAGTGTTACCATGAGATAGATGGCTACTAGAATGGCTACTAGAATGAATGCCTAGGTATATCTTTCAGGCTGAGGGTGGGGGCGGAAGCAAGACGCTAGGAGCAGAGCCGTCCTCCTCCTTCCAGGAAGCCTGCTCTCTTGTGCTTCTTCACACCACCTGAGCCTGTAGCTTTGCTTTCATCATGTTGTACCACCCTCTAAGGTCATCTGAAAACACCTGCAAGCAACTCGCTGGTTGAAATCCTGGCTACAACATCTCCTTCACCAGGTAACACTCAGAACTCTGGGAGACAATGTGCATCAGTCTATCATGTTCTCATTTTCCACCGCGAGCTACACTTCCATTACGCACAGCTGGCTCCAGTATACAAGATTTGGCTAACACTCTCCTTCCACGGCCCACTCAAAGGGCAGCGTGATCTTCACAGATAAGCATCCTGCCCCATTCCGCCAGGGGAAAGGGACACTTCCTGGAGCATCTGGCGCTCCTCAGTCCTTTCTAAACCATACCTGTACCTAACCTTCCTTTCAAATACCCAGCATGCTTTCGGAACTTGATTTTCAATTTCTAAAATGTCAACTGCAACAGTCTCCGAGGACTTTTGGAAGATAACATGCCCACGATATCCTGCAAACCTAGTGCAGATTTCCCCAGAAGAGCCGTGGTTGCCATCACGGTCAGCTCCGCGTGCTGACACTTCAAGGCGAGTGGCCGAGTAACAGGTTGGCAAAAAAGGCATGTGACCCCTTGGCAAGCCTACTTCTGAAATGACTTCTGAGTGAGAGCTCTCTTTATTAATAAAGACAAGAAATCCAGGTGAAGACTTGTTCGCACAGGGCATGGACTTCCTACATTCTGGAAAGGGTCGCGCCCTACAAAATGATCTCCGTTAAATTCCCAAAGACAAGCGGCAGGTGAAAAACCATCCTGTTCAACCTTCCTCCGACCACCACCACAGCTGGACTGAGTCTCATCCTGACCTACCTGTGTCTGAACTGCCCTAAAAACTACAGTGAACAAGAGGGTTTGGGGGGGGAAAAAACCTCAGTAACAATTCAGGGGAAAGGGAAGGCATTTCCAGAACTAGGAATGCCAACAAAACAGCAGGTCCAAAGCAGAGGGAAACGGGTTAGCAGGGCAGCCACGAAACTCCTATTTACAGCAACACTAAGCCCAACTCCTTCTTGTGAAAAACCAATCTGGAAGCCACACAGGATCCATTTTGTGGTCTTTGATCTCTCGATGTGTTTTTGCAAGCCAGGAATTTTGAACTCCGGTCAGTAAACCTGCCTCTAGCTAAAGCAAACAGGCCAAAACACCCCTTTTGCAATGTCAGGAGCGAGCGTGAAATGCTGATGCAAGAAGCCCGCCTGCTAAGCCGCTGCCTACATGCCCTGGAACCGGTGACGACGCACAGAGAGACGGAGAGGAGCTGCCGCCGCCGCCGCTGCCGCGGGGCGCTTCAGACGAGGCTTCCCAGCCCGGGTGCGACTCCGCCAAACAGCGAAGCCAACGGCGGCGGCGGCAGCAATTTTCTGGACAAGGCGCAAAGGCAGCCGCCGCCAGAGCCGCACTCGACTCGGGGGCTCCCTCCGATCTGCCAGCCTGCCTGCCTGCCTCCTCCCCTCTTGTCACACGCGCAGGCCCCGTGGGGACTGGATGGCGTGTGAACGTAAGCAGAAGGACCTACTACGACGCTCCTGCGTTGCTCCCAGCAGGCGTGAAGCGCTCGCTGCTCGGACAGGCTTTTGTTGGGGGACCCAAAGCGACACGCTGCGTGTAGGCACCGCGATGGCCGTGGCCGGCTAGGCGGGCGGGCGGGCGGGCACGGGAGATCAAAGCACCTGGCCCGGCCCTGCCCTTCCTTTCCATGCCGAGGAAGCGCCCGACGCGTGTGGGCTGCTTCCTCCGCCTCGGCCCGGCGATCGCGCCGCCGTCGTCCCCGGCAGCGCAGCACGCCCGCCCGCCCAGGCGTTTCACCGACAGCGAACAGGCCATGCGGACGGAGAGCGGACGCGGAGGCAGGAGGCAGGCTTCCCCGCCGCCGCCGCCGCCGCCGCCCCCCCGATCGTCTCTCGCCCGCCCCCTTTTACCTTGGCGTTGTGGAGATAGAGCAGCGCCGCCACCCCACAGTGGATCCAAGTGGGCAGAAAGTTCATGGTTCCTGCGGCCAGGCAAGCGGAGCGGATCCGGCGGACGGACGGACGGCGGAGAGCCGATTAGATTCCCTCGGGCTGCTCGTGGACGCTGCTTTAACTCCTTTTGCTTCCTGGGGCCGCCGCTCCGGGTCCGACCAAGGACGCAGGAAAGCTAAGGGGGGGTCGGTGAGGAGGGGGGTGAAAGATTTCAGTCTCTGGTTTCACCCGTCCATAAGCCCGGCTCCCTAGGCGCCAAATACGCGCAGATTGATATCCCCCCTTCCACACCTCTCGTCGGTCGGTCGGTCGGTCGGTCGCGCGCGCTGCTGCTGCTGCTGCTTCCCTGCTCGGGCAGCAGCAGCTGCTCCGTAGATTCCGAACCGGATCCCCTCGGTTCCGATCCGAGGCGGCACCGCCGACGGGACGCACGATCCCAGTAGTCCCAAAAAGCCAAAGGGTCAGGTGGCCTCGGGGGAAAGAGGCTCCCAAAAGTCCCGATCAAGCCGACGCACTTACGCTCCAACAGCCCTCGGTGGCAGGAGACACCGCATGCGAGCGCAGCCTTGTTGAAAAAGAAGAAAAAGAGGGGAAGGAAGAAAGCGGCAGAAAAGAAAAGAAGAAAGGAAAAACTTCGCCCGAAGTTTCAGTGCATTTTCTCTGCCCGACGTCTCGGGCCGACCCGCTGCTGCGTCTCAAGCCGAAGATGGGCGGTTCTGCTTAGTCCTGGTCGCCCCCTTCTTCCGTCTCCTTCTCGCCTTATTACTATTACTGTTTTTATTATTACAAACTGTTGCTGTTTCTTATACCTGTTCTCGTTCTGCTGACTATTATTATTATTAATAATAATAATAATATTAATAGTATTATTCGGATCTTTCTCTTTCTAATAACTGGAAAACCGATGTCCTCTACTTTTCCCCCTTTCGCTCCACTGAAAGAAGAAGAAAAAATCCAAAACTGCCCAGCGAGGAGAGGGAAGATCCGTGGGGCGGGGGCGGGAAATAAATTAATGGGCGAATAAAGCGAATGAACCGCAGATCCTAACGCGCCGGGCAGGAACAGGCGGAGGCGAAATCGCGCCTGCCGAGTCTGAGCTGCTCTTTGCTGGGCCGACGGTCTCCTCTCTCCCTCAGTTGCCTCTTCCTTCCTTCCTTCCTCTTTCCGCGGGAGCCTCCACTTTGACTGTCTGAGCGCGTCCGTGTCTGTCTGGCTCCCTTTCCCCCTCGCTTGAACGTCAGGCGGCGGCGGCAACAACCCCGACGGCGGCACCGTCCAAAGCTCTGACTGGCTGCCTCGCCAGCTCCGCTGGAAGAGACGCTTTTCAGCGTCAAGGTCCCGCCCCGCTTCCCGCTCCCTTCGCTCCGCCCCTCCTTCCCTCCCTCATGACTCGCCGTGCTCGCTACCTCGCGTTAGAAGACCCTCCTCCTCCCCCCCCCCGCACTATAATACAGTACCCCCCCCCCATAGAGCGAGATTCTTTGCCTCAGTTCCTGTCACTAAGCGGCCGCGCGAATCAAGCAGCAAGGGGGGGGGGAGGCAAGTTCGTCGGTGCAAAGCCGTTCCGGAATGAATGGGAGCTGCCTGTGTACGTGGATGTCCCATTGATCCCCAGCGGCGTCCACTTGCTGAACGGGGACGACGGGGCTCGGTCTTTAAAACCGGTTGTTAACACGTTTCAAGACCCCACAGACGGCACAGTATCTGAGTGCCAAAGGTCAAGGCCACCGCGTTTGGCTGGAGGTCCTTTTCTGCTCTGTGTCTCTCTGAGGGGGAGGCTTCCTAGCTCACGTGCTGGAGACCGGATTTGACCTCTGAACCCCTCCAGGTAGAGCCGGGAAAGTCCGCTGCCCCCAAACCCTGGACAGCAGCGGCGGCTGATGTTCAGGGTAGTCGCAGACGGGCAATACTGGAGAGCTGGATCAGTGACCTGACTCCATTTAAGGGAACTTGTGTTCCCCCTGCCCGTCTATTTCCCCATTTGTGAAGTACTGCACTGTTAATATTTAATAAAAGGCAGGGAACTTTTCTAAGACCTGCCTGCTACAGAAAAACAGGCAATTGTGTGACTTGCTGAATCTATTTAAACACATGTTGTGCTCTTTGTGTCCTTACCTTTCTTCTGAAGAGAACATGGATGGCAAAATTTTATTCACACTGACCCTAACCCTAACCTTGGCTGAAAAATATGATTCACTTAGGTTAGCATAGATTAAATGTGACGCACGCACACCCAAAGGTTACTTCATCTATGGCCCCCAAGACCATTTTTTTCTCTTTTTTTAACTACAAAGCCATCCAAAGTATCCTACCTTTAGCAGTTCTTTCTTCTTCCTTCTCCCAGAGGGTTGAATCAAGGTCTCCTCAAAATTTGTCCTCGTTCAGGACTTAAGGACAAATAATTGGCTCCCCCACAGCTGAAGGAAGGAAAATGCAGTTATGTGGGGAAGGAAGAAATATTGTGCTATGAACATTGAATGAAAGGATGGTGGAAATGAGACTATAGCACTACCTGGTGGTAGAAGCTTAAGAAACTTGAGCTAATTTAGCTAACACTGCCTCTCAGAAGAGAATATAAGGAAAGGAATTAAATATTTATTTTCACTGTCCACATTATAGTTATTCACTGTCCCATATGCTAAAGCTCTCATATAAGGAAAAGTGTGATATTGACATGTGGTATAAAAATACAAAATAGATAGATGGCTACTAGAATGGCTACTAGAATGAATGCCTAGGTATATCTTTCAGGCTGAGGGTGGGGGCGGAAGCAAGACGCTTCTAATGCCATTTGCTGGGATTCAAGAGCAGGAAAAGGCTTGTCCTTGTCTCTGCTTGAGATGCCCATGAGCATTAGGTGGGCCACTGTGTGCGACAGGATGCTGGACTAGATGGGCTGTGGCCTGATCCAGCAGGGCCTCTCTTATGTTCTTATAGATAGGTAGAGGTACAGTAGTGGACGAGAAATGATTATATCCCTAATGGAAAATATATGCAACAAATTACATATATCACCATATTTGCATGCAAACGCAATCACCAAGACATATTATTCTGGGAAACAGAGTGTGATTTATGGAGTTAAGATCTTCAGAGGCAGCGGCAGTGGGAAACTCACAGTTCCTGGCACTGTTATAATGATAATGCCATTCCAGATGGCAGAAAAAGATTCCCTTTTTTCCCCTCTACTTTTTTACAGGTAATCTAGCAAAAACAGGGAAGAAAAGTAAGGCAGGGCATAAATACTCTGCTGCTTCATTTTATCATATGAGCTATAGAAGAACTATAAAACAAGCCAATTTAAAAGCAAGCCAATTGCTGACTGCCAAATTGGAAATAACATTAATTCTATGCATGGAACTGATGTGCAAGCTATATAAATAAAAGGGCAGGTTAGGAAAGCCGCTCTGGAGACACTCAGCAATTTGAAGGAAGCTTCCATGGGCTGCTGACAACACAACAGCTCTTGGAGGATTTTTACTAAGAATACGACGACAAAGAGAAAGCTTAAACTTCTTCACCACATTATACTGCTGCACGGTGCCAAATCCTGATCACAGTCATTCAATTAATATGATCATTCATTTGTATATCTAAGCAAGGCAATAGGAGAAGTGACGCTTCGTAACAATCCGTGCTAAATTAAAGTCTGTTTCAGAATTCTGATAATTTGCTATTTAAATAAAAAGCTCACTTAGATTTAAACAAAAATTTGAAATAATACTCATTGCTGCAACAGGGTGGGAGGGAAGCAGAGAGGATTATATTTTAATATATGCATTATATTATTATTGATTTTGTGACTCACCCTGGGATCTCTTGGTAGAGGGTGGGATATAAATCTTTAAATGAATAAATAAATAGTATCTAAATGGCAAGCTTTTCATTTAGTTATTACAGAAACCACTAATACAGTTTTTTATATTATGTATTTCAATAAAAAAGAATAATAATTTTGGGGAAAAATATAAAATTTAAACCTTTATTCACAGCTTGTACATGGAGGAGACCTCAGTTCCCAGAAATAATTTTTTGCTACTCCTATGGTGCTTCAAAATTTTGTAGCAATATCACATCCACAAAGTTAAAAACTCTATGGGAGTTGCTACGTATAGAATAATCCAAGAATAACCAAATAAAAATATCCTGTTGTGGTATTCTTGGACAGGAAAAAAGTAAGAATAACAACAGTGGTAAGTCGGTAATGTATTAATCACAGACATTATATAAATATTATTTGAGATCTTAGTAGTAGAAAGGATTATAATTTCTCTTTGATGCAACCCTAGTCATCAGTAAAATGTTAATCTCCTTTACAGCTTTCCCAAAATGGAAGCAGCGATTTTTCTCGTTTTCCTTTCCTTTTTTCCCCTACAGTATGTACCATTATCTAAAGTTTTGCCATCCATTAATGTTTCTCCCAGAATACTCACAAAACCTCAAATCTGAGAACAGCTATGAGTCTCCTTGCAAAAGTTGCTTTTCATTAGAAAGAGGATGCAAGCAGATCTTTAACAGGAACCATTGCTGGCTCTGCCTCTTAAAGGGCTGTGTCACAGTTGAGTGATATGCCAAGTGTTGCTCCCTTTGCCATTCTGTTGCCACAATATTCATTTCTATATGGGTGCCTCCAGGCGGGGTGGAAGCTTCAACTGGACACCCCAGCTTCAATGGCCAGAAGTATCCATGGAGCATTCCTCTGTCCCCAAAGCGAAAAGCTGCTCCATCCACAGCTTTTTACTCTGGAGTTTCAGGGGATACTGAGGGGATACTGTAGGCAATCAAAACTTCCTGTTTGGCTGACAGGAAGTGTCTCTGGAGTTGCTGCATCTTTGGAGCCCAGCTGGAAGTGGCTGCACAGGGACTCCACACAGCCTCTCAGCTTCCGATCTGGTAGCTTGGCATCAGCTGCAGAGGAACACCGTGTTTTTCATCCCATCTGGAGCCACCCTATGACTGCTGCCACTGATGTGGTCTTCAACAATTGCACATTACATCTAGGTGCATTTCTGCCAAGGGATGCAGAAGGCACGTCTCTGTGTTCTGTTACTACCTGGAGGTGCTTTTCAGTGGTGTGCCATAGAACACCGCCAAAAAACACTCCTGACAGTCCCCAAAGCTAGGAACCTTTGTTCCTTCCCCTCAAAGGTATGGGGGTGCAGCCTCAAAGCTTACATGAGCTTTGTATACACAGCATGAGTTAATCTGGATCAGTGCTATCAATGCAGAGAGCACTAATCCCGCCCATGGCTCCCCATGATCTGGATCTGTGGGCTGGGCTATTCAGGACCAACTGATTCCAGATTAAAGAGAGATTAAATTCATAAATGGCCCTATATGTTAAAAAGCAATGGACCCAGTACAAAAGCTTGAGCAACCCCACTTATTGCAGTTCTACATTGAAACTGCATTCACACCTAATTTTAATCTAGCTTTAGCCGACTTTCAGATTGAGAGAACATGTCAGCAAAGTGACAAGCTGATTTCGTTCTGCATTATTTCGCTTAAAAATCCAACTTTAGGTTAGATAATGTGGAAAGAAAATGACTATTCACTTTGCTGATGTGTTCTTCCTCTCTGAAGATGGACTGAAGCTGAATTAAAACAGGTGTGAACACAGCCTAACACTGTATATAAGTCCTTAAAGATAATTCCCTCTGTTGTAAGTGCACATGTATAAGGCTGTACTCTTAAGAGGTCTTTTTTGGTAGCATCAACAAATAAATAAGTAGATAAAAGTGAAAATGCTTTTAAATTCCTCACTAAAGACTTCTCAGTAAACTAAGCAGCCAGAGAATTAAGGTACAGTTCCTTTTATAAGGAACAGAAAGCAGAGGGTAGGATTAAACAGACATTACTTTTCCCAGGAGTAAGAGTCCATTGAACGTAGTAGGGTTTATTTCTGTTTTCCTGGGATGTAAATCATATACAAACTTGAGAATCTTCGTTGTTAGGAAAGTGAGAATAATTTTTTTGGGGGGGGAGGGGTTTGTTTTATAAAGAACCGACTACATACAAGAGCCAAGAATGAGACTTTGGCCGCATCTACACCATGTGGTGAAGCCTGCATAGGGGGTGGTCTGACCTCAAAGACAGAACAGCTGGCATGTGACCACAAGAGAAGTGACCACATCTAGCAACTCCAAGATTGGCTTTGTTGATCTGTCAGCTCAGGTTAAAGCCAAGGTCAGCTCTGGTGACCCATCCTAAGAGCACCTGGATTCTCATATGGGATTACACTGCCACCAATTTCCACCACCACCCTCAAAATGCACTGGAAAGTAATGTGCTATGCACAAGGCAATAAAGATGCAATCAGCTATCATGCTGCCTCTGCGTCCCATGTGCGGTCAACCCCGAAAGATGCAGGGCCAACCCTAGAGACTAAGGATGTACAAATTTCATTTGTGTTCACAAATTTGACTGAATATTTTGTATTCACATACATTTATGTCCAATGCAGTTTTTCAAATATCCAAAACTTCAATTGAAATGAACCAGTTTCCTGCTTGCAAAAGCTAACAATTTGAAAGTAAAAAAAATCATGTTTTGCTATGTTTGGGGCCGTGAAAAGGATTTTTTCAATGGAAAAAATGGTCTTTTCCTTTGCAAAAAAAAAGTGCAAAATCGAGTGCAAAAAATGGTTTTTTCAACTAAACTATTCAGCAATGAAACAAACTATTGCATTTTCATTTCAGAAGCAAACTCAACCCACATTTTTTTTAAGCACATCCCTGCTAGAGACTGCTGAAGCAACTTTCATTAAATCACAAAATATCATAGAAGAAATGAAGAAAATGTCCATGAAGGCACAAATGCAAGGAAAGAAATCCTTGTATATGTTTTGAGGACAGTTATCATTAAAATAGATTTTTATATGTCAAGAAATTTGAGCTCTGCTTTATTCCAGAATATTCAAATACAGAAGAATAAGAAGCCAATGTCTAGATGTAGCCAGAAAGAAATATTCACTTAATATTTTTCAACTGCATTTATACAAGCAGATTTAATAATTTGTTTGCTCCAGCCTTTTGTCAACACTCCCCCTGGTGTGACTGAAGTAGAAATACACCCAGTGAATAGTCCATTTTGCTATGTATTATACTTAAAAAGAAATACCATATTAGAAATGTTTTTATATCTGGCATATACTTTCAAGCCCACTGAGAATAAATCGGACTGCACTACATCCCTATATGTTTCATAAATTATATTATAAATCTTTACTTCGTTCTCATCTGCAGAATTAGAATATAAGAACTTAAGATCCATCTAGTCCAATGTCCTGTCTCTCACACTGGACCACCAATTGCTTATGGACATTCTCAAGCAGAAGATAAAGAGAAAATCTTCATCTGCTTTTGGCTAACCTAATGTTACATCCCTCTTCCAACTTAATAACATCTTGTAAATGAAGTTCCTTGCAAGGGAAAGGAGATACTGTCAAACCTTTGAGGGAAAAGCTATTAACTAGGTCCACCAACTGTCATCTAAGGGGAATCCCTCTTTCAGCTTAGCTCATTTCTGCCTTTGCACATGGGAGAGTGATCCAAGTAGAACTGCTCTGACTGGAGCAGTTCCAGGTTTAAAGCAATCTTACTGACCTAGGAAAAGAACATCTGCACTTGGACATTTCTGCACCACTCCAAAGCTTCAGATCCTGATACAAGGGCCCCAACTTAAGTTCCAGGCCTCAGAATCCTGGGGGGTGCATTTCAGCACAATTTGGTGTGCCACACAAGGAAGGCATACAGCCTCAGCCTTACATGCATCTCCCTGTTCAATCCAGAAGCTTCTGGCCTACTGTAAAAATTGTTCTGCTGGTATCTCTGCCTTTAGGCCAGGCTACACTGCATAAAATGAGGACGCAGCATGACAGCAGGAGGTAGGGCTTCTCTAGTCTCTACTAAAGTGCAGAAAAGAAACACCCAAAGAAGGCTGGTCTCCACACTAAACTGTCCAACATTACGTGTGGGAAAGGCCTTAGTAAGAGCCCCATTCTTCAAAGCCCATTCTGACCACTAATGAGGCGGCTTTTGCTCACTAGGTCCCTGCTACATGCAAGTTTTAATCCACATTTTATGCAACTCCAGAGAGAACATAGCAGCAGTCAGAAGCAGTCTCCTGTGAATATATCTAACCTAAAAATTCTACCTTTGGGTTAGATGGTGTAGAAAGAAAATAGCTGGTTACTTCGCTGATGTGTGTGTTCTCTCATTCTGAAAGTGGACTGAAAGTGGATTAAAAATATATGTGACTTTTTCCCCTTATTTGCAGAAAAGGCTACAATATAGTATATTTCCCAAGCATAAAGGAAGCTAAGTGGGTGTGATTTCAATAATTGTGAAATATGTTGACCAACATAGTGAGCCTGGTTTGATTCTTGAGATAGTTTGTGGTTTAATTATTACATTTCTTCTTCCGTACTAATGAATTTTTTATATAGCACATGAATTGATTTTTCCTCTCCCGTGTCCTGGGTGCATGAGTCATGCCAATATGGGTCTGCATTCCCCACTTCACATGGAGTTTTTTAATAAATATTTGTCACTTTTAAGGACAGCCTTAGCTTATGAATCACCTTTTGCACAAAGTTTATGCTTTTCCATTATTGTTTTAAATCAGGTTTCAGATCAGTCTGTCTTGTGTAGTGTTGACAGCTCACATCCTGCTGCAACTTGACAGGTTTATTTGCACTTCTACGGTTTGTTTATTAATTAGCACACTGTTGCTGAGCCACTTGAACTAATAGCTCCTTCTAGGCCCAAATTCATGCTGAATGTCTGCAAAAAATTTGCATCCTTTGAAGACAATGATTACATTGTAGCTGCAAAAAACTTGGCCAAACTGCATAAACATTCTATCTATGCTTTAACAAACTAATGACTAACACCAGCGATTACGGAAAAGTACTCGTTGGTTTAGAGCTTTCTGAGTTTAGAAGGAAAAAAGCTAATGATGTACTCAAGAATAAATTGTGCAAAGTAAATAAGTTGTCTGAGGCTGCATCCCCAAGTAATAAAAAGCCCATTAAAAAGCTTCTTTTGCCACAGAGCATCTCCATGCACAGCTTTTCTCCGAGCTTCCAGCAGCAGAAAAAGAGGGAAATGCGTGGGGGGGGGGGAAGTGCCCTTTAAACAAGACTACCAGTGCACTTTTTGGAAGCCGCGGGTATTCCTAGTAACATTGTGCATGGAGATGCTCTGCGGCAAAAGGGGTGGAGATTGGCGGCCAAGATCTCCAAAAAAAAGCACCCTGGCTCTGCTGCCACTGCCACCTGCACACACAGCCTTAAACATTCACACATCTCCCAGAACTGCAGCAGCTTTCCTTCCTTTTCCCTTTCTAAAGGTCAGAACTTTTAAAGAGCCAGAATTGCACAGAATTGCAACATTGTTATCAGGTGTGAAGTGGGTGGATTGCTACAGTGTAACTGCTGCTGTACTGGGTGGATTTTTACATTGAAATCACTCTCTTTGGAAGGAAGCTCTGGATCCCAAAGTGATAAATGTTTCTAGTGGGTTTTGCAGGCAGGGAAGACGAAAAGAGATCTTGTAAATATGGCTATTTTTCTTTTGAACTTGTCGGGGGTTGTCTCCCTGGTTGTGGCCACACAGATCGCAGTCCCTCCCCGTTTCCACCAGCATCCTATCAAGCAGAGAGGGGGTGGGGAGAAAAAGATGTGGGCAAACAAAACACGCTTCCTTGGGGACGGTAGGTGCGTTTAAAATGCATGTTTTACCGAACCTCATGGGGACGCTTATTCCAGAATTGAACGGCACTTTTAAAGTCTGCTGGAATAGAGGGACAGTAGAGGGACAATAGAGAGGCAAATAAGTTGCTTGGGGATGTGGGCTATAGACTTCTTTTGATCTGCCTGCAGAAATTATTTAGCAGAACACAAAGTTTGAAATGATCTCTTTATTCACCAGCCATTACACTGAGCAAAACAAATCACATTTCTTGGTTACTTCTCAGACAAGCATATACATAAGCATACCCCTTAAGAGACATAAAACTTTTATGGTCAATTTTGTCATTCTAGCAGCCTTTAAAGATCATGTTTCAAAATGCATATTATTTATTTAAATTATCAACCACTAATCTCATTCATTTTCTTCCAGAGTTTTTTTTCCACTGAAAGTGCAGTCTTGTTTGAAAGAGCATCACACTGATTGTCACATATGACAACTGCCCTCAAAGCCCCAAAAGCGGGTCCTGCATTCCCATTGCAACATAGTCAGGATTATTTTTGGAACCAGCAGTGAAACCTTTTTTAATCTGAATGGAGATACTGCAGATTTTGGGACCTTTAATCCAGAGACACTGCTGATCCCTCAGAAACTGTTGGGATGGGGAGATCTCGAGTTGATTTCAGTCCAGCCTTTACCATGTGTTGGAACACATCCTGAGAATCCCAGACCTGAAATATTGTGTGTTTGAGCCTTTCAATAAGAGAAAGTCTGGCAGGTCTTGCTTGATAGTACTGCAGAGCACAAACAGTGATGGATGGTGCAGGTAAGCGCATGTGGAAGCTTTTCTCCCTGTTGAAAGCTGAGGCCTTTCTGCACTTGGGCTTATTCTGGAATATATCCCAGAAAAGGGGCCTGCTGCCTGTATGCTTGTACAGACTATAGGATGTCCCAGGCGAAGCTTGCCATAGTCTGCATTAGCATGTGGACAACAGACCCCTATCCTGAGATACATCCCAGAATAAGACCAAGTGCAAAAAGGGTTCATGAGTTTCTCTTGAAATCTACACTACAAGCATAGCATTCTTCCCCTTACAAATTGTAGCACACTTGTAGCTCTCTCTTAAAGTAGCAACATGCTGTCTGCGCACTCTGTGCCGCCTAGCAAGATTAAAGCCAGAAAGTCCCTAGCTGCAATCTTGATGGGTGGGGGAACTCCTTAGACATCCAGATTGAAGCTTGGGATTACTTGGCTCCTCTGGATGGGTATAGGAAGCCCCAGCCCCATGCCCATCAAAGTTTCAGCTAAAGAATTAGGAGCTTCCATCTTGACAGGTAGTAGAAGTCCCCCTGTCAAGAATGCAGGAAGAGAATTCTCAGTTTGCAAGGGGGCATCCTTATGGGCAATGGGCATCTAATACAGGAAATGAACCCACGGGCTATTCCTTGTGGTCAACAAGGCTGCCAAGGAAATAGGTAAATATCTTCAAGTAGCAGCAGTGTTGCAACAGCAGGGCAACTGACTAGCAGGTGAAAGAGTTCTTTTTCCCACTTTGCCATTCAAGCACATAAGCAGCATGGCAACAGAATGAAAATGACACTGCATGCACCATGCGGGCACATTCATGGTGTCAAAAGGGCCCCGTGTGGCTCCTGCCAATGTCCCTGCTTGTTGAGATAACACCTGGCAGAAAGAGCCACTTCTGCTGTGGAATCATTTCACTCCTGAAGCAGAGACATTGCTTTTGAGCTCTGTATTATTAAGGAATATAACACATTTCACAGTTATTGATATAGGCTTTGGCCTATTGTATTATACATTTTACAATGTATTGATTATGATCATTTGTATTCTTTTATCCCTTTAGGACTTTTAATCAAGAACGGTAGATTAATCAAGCAGTAAAGAATATAGGATGGCAGATAGAACATTAGTGGTGCAACAGGTGGATGAGCTTTTGCTAGTGTAATTGATACATCCTGTGATGCGGGATGAACAAAGGGAAACATCTGGTGAAAGAGATGGTTGCAAGGATTGCTTTCTTGATGTTTCTCTCATTTGGGTTGTTGATTACTAGGAGTGAACAGATGTTTCTGGTTATAGCCCAGTAAACTCTAGCCATTGTTAATTGAGCACAGCTCAACAAGGGATACAAGTGTCAATTTGGCTAATGAACCAGGTAATTTTTTCTCTATCATTAGACTAGGCAGAATGAAAGAGGACATGCCTCCTTCACTTTCAGTAGCTGCACAGAAGAGAAACATTCAGCAACTGCTGCCTGCATTATGAATTACATCTGTCTGCTGAAATGCTCTCTTCTGTGCAACTACTGAAAGTATGCAGATCCTGTTCCCCCTTGTATCGGTCTTTTTACACTTGACTTATTTGTTCCAAGACAAGGTGTGATGCCCTGTCCTAGAAGAAGCAACCCATCTCAAGATGGGACAGATTGCATTTAGATGGCTCATTCTGCTCCAGCCACAATCACTGCCACCAGAGAGTCCTGGAGCGCTCCACAAAATTGAAAAATTCAAAACTGACAAACATGAAATATTGTACTGCAAACCCTTGTGATTTGCAGGGACTCTAGACCAAAAAATTCCCAGAAATGTTGGCTCTGTCAGTAGAGAGACCATCTGAAATACATACCCATGACCACACAGATGATTATCAAATAGGAAATTATCAAAATTCATGTGAGATAAGGTATTGAGAGTTACTAGGCACAATGGCTATATATTTCCCTGAAGATGGTAAACCTTTAATGACCAAGTGATGGGAAATGTGACTGAGAAGCACTGCTGCTGTGCTCGTACGATATTTATAGAATTCATAAGAGCATATGGACATAAGAGGAGCCCATCTAGTCCAGCACCCTGTCTCACATAGAGGCCCATCAATTGCTTATGGGCATTCTCAAGCAGAAAAAGGCAAACCCTTCACCAGCTCTTGAATTCCTGAAAATGACCTTTAGAGGAACCCCACCTGTCTCTCCAACCTGCAGACAAGATCTAGGCATCCATTCTAGTAGCCATTGATACACCTGTCCTACATGAATTTATCCAATCTTTCCTTAAAACTATCCACGGTAGTTGTTGTCACGACCTCTTCTTGTAGTAATTCCTTAGGTATCTGGTCGGCCAGTATGAAGAAAAAGTTACTTGGCTGTACAGGCCATGCATCCAATCCAGCAAGGCTCCTTCAGTCTGGTCTTGTGGTTAGGATGCCAGACTCTTATCTGGGAATCACCAAGTTTGATTCCACACTCCTCCATGAAGCCAGCTGGGTGACCCTGGGCTACTCACAGCTCTCTTCTGAGCTCACACAGCCCCACCTACCTCACAGGGTGTCTGTTCTGGGGAGAAAAATAGAAGGCTTTGTCAGCCACTTTGAGTCTCCTTGAATGGGTGAGAAAAGCAGGATAGAAAAGCCAACTCTTCTACTGCTGCTGTTGCTGCTGTGTGATGTAACTAATCCGGTGATGGCCAACCTATGACACATGTGTCACAGGTGACACGCCAAGCCCTTTTAGGTGACACACCTGGTCACCCTGACACCTGGGCATGTAGTGCTTGCTTGTTCTTGAAGTGTACAAAATACCAACTTTCAATTGAAGATTTAGCAAATGTAAAGAATTATTCATTTTTGCTTTTAATAAATTACATATATCAAAAATATAACTTTCTTACTAGAGCTACAAATATCACAAAATTATGGATATTTCTGGAAGTGACACAGCACCCGAGTTAAGCTAGGTTTTCTTGTGAATTTTGACACACCAAGCTCAAAAGGTTAGCCATCACTGAACTAATCCCAAACTGTGCTGGTTCAAAATATGTGACCCAGTCCATGATGGGCTTGGCAGCCGGGGGCCCACACAAAGGGTTGTCTGCAATGCAGATAGCCCAACCCATCCAACTTCAGAAGCTGGAGGGTGGAGAGTTCCAAAGTTGCCAGTCAGGGTTGTTTTGGCTGGATGCCCTGAAGTGGCAACCTTCCAGTGCCACTTCCAGCATCAGGCTTCTTGGCCTCAGTATACTGAACCATCTGCTTATGCACCTCCTGCACATAAGTGCAGTCCACTGTGTGGAGAAGGTGTTCAGGAGATCCAGTGAGCCAGTTGACTATCCCAGTGCTGGCATGACTTTATATTCTTTTGTTCAAGCACAAATACAGAATCCTTGCCAAGTCCTAACTACTTGTCCTTTCTGACCTGACGAATACTTTCACATAAAAAAATTATTTAGTTTTTTAGGGGTGTTTGATTCTTCTGGTTTTCACATTTTCTAAGCCTGCTAATAGAATGAAATCCTTGCATTGTCTACGGGGTGCATTTAATGTTGAAATGGCTCTATTCTGTTTTCTATACCATACTAGCAAGATACACAAGTGATATTCCAGTCTTAATGTTGTTCCTCTCTGCCTTGTAGAAATGTTTCACAGACTAGAATTTAGCATGGAACCATTAAAAATGTTCTTTGCCCTGCTACATAAAAGTATTCTCAGTCATCATAAATAAAGAAGCATATTCATCTTCTGAAAGAAAAAAACAACTTTTAAGAAGAATAATTACGTGTGCCCTGTTTTTATGAACTTTTATATAATTACCTCAAATAGCATTGCGAGAAGTCACAAAAAGTCCTTAACTATAAATCTGTCTCAGAATATTCCTCTGTACAATATCTGCAACCCATCCCAAAATTTATTGAAGGGGGTAACCTAAGTTGCAACCAAACTTGCCTCCTAAGATTAAGGTCCCACACTTCAGAAATTATGGCTCCACATGCTGCCAACGTTTCTAGTCTTGCTTCTGGTTTTCCTTTTTCCAACACGACTAGAGCAAAACGGAGCTTTCCGTGCAGAAAGCTGGAGGAGAAAGAGGGAAGTGAAGCAGGAGTGTTGGGAATTCAGTAGAGATTGCCAATCAAAACCTGTTTGGATTCCAAAAGATAAGGATCGTTAATCATTCCCTCCTCTGAGTGGTTGGCCCTGGCCTCTTTGGAAACCTCTTGTTCCCATGAAAATAACTGTGGCTAATTTCTGAATTGAAAGAAAATGTTTGGCATCATCTAGAAGGAAGAATAAGTGCTCAGTTAAATAATTCAGACCAAACTATCTAAAGGGAAATGGGGGGAGGCAGGAAAAGAACCATGGCACTCTTCAGGTAGGCACCTACAGACATCCCTCATAGAACAGTATGGTTTTGTTCCATGAAGACTATATTATGCAAGTAATTGTCAGCTATGGTAAACTGGGGGCCAGGGAGATCACAGAGTCCCATCAACTAATATAAGTCAACGGTGCCATGAAGAGAAGGCCAGGCTTGATAATGTAAATCAGTGGAACAGAACAGACTATTTCAAGGCAACTTCCAGCTGATCAGATGACTGCTTGGATGGGTGCCTAACTTGAGGTCAGGCAATGACTGTACCCCAGGATCAAAAGTTGCACAGCAGTTACTTCTTGACTCGGTTACAGGTTAATCAGGGTGGCCTGGTGCTCCCAGGACCTATTCGCACTTAGGCCTCTGGTATGCAGTTAGGACAGCTCTAATTGCTGTCCAGAGGCCTAAGTGTGAATAGGCCCAAACTTGCCACAGTTTGCCGTAATCCACACAGTCAAAGGCTTTACTGTAGTCAGTGAAGCAGAAGCAGAAAATTTCCTGGAACTCCCTCATTTTAAACTTTGGCAAATGCAAGAAAAAAATGGTTAAACCCATTAATTTCTTAACTTTGTTAAGATGCACACCTATGTGATGGTTTCCTGAACCCTCAAATATGTCACCTGGTTATGTCACAACATATAAACTAGCTTCAAATTATACACAGAAGAAAGGTCTGCATCTGGTTGATTACATAACCATAAAAATCATGAAGAAAACCGCCCTACAAGTAGCTATCCCTTGAGCCCAATGTTCCTGTTATGCTTTTATGAGTAAGAGTCCCTTCCTTCTTCTTAGAATATGATGTAAGTATCAATAATCATTTTCAAAAGCTAAGAACGAAAACAGCACTTTAAGGTTGATAAAATGATTTCTGAGACTCCTTTGCTGGAAGGGTAACGTCTTTACGCAAATGTGAAAAATCACTTAGCTTCTCCGATCCTTCTTTCTTTCTTCTATGCAGTGGATTTCTTTTCCTATGCATCCAGTTTTCCCTTGACATTCCTTTCTGCTCTTCAATTTGCTTTATCTTCTGTAATATTAAAATTTTCTCTCAAGAAGGACCCTGCTGGGTTAGGTCCAAAGGTTTTGCTTGCCTTAACATCATGTTCTGTTTGGCCAACCTTATGGTTCTGCAAGTTTGTTTTTCATTGCAATTTAGAATCTAGTGTCTCCACCTCAATCCGTGGAAGCACCTGGGGAAGCCAGGACTTCGGATGGAACATCTTCCCTGCAGTCCTGTTGAAGGGTGTGTGAAGCACTTCTGTGTCTCCATTTTACAGCCTGCAGCTATTGTGAAGATGTCTTAGTCAGGATGGTCATCCCCCATGCTGTTTCTCTCATTCTTTCCTCCAACCACCTTGGGAGAGTGCTGGGCATTCTGGAGAATTCCAGAAGCTGTTGAACATAGAGACTTGCCCCACCAGACCACCCGTATGGTAAGTGAAGACACAGCCTATTTGACTATAAATACATAATTTTAAATTTTCATTGTTAATATGTGAAAGGTGATGCCCATAGGGGCAATAACCCACCACCACCCTTTACGATGATAAACTGGTGAAGGTCTGAGCTTTCTGTGATGGTTTAAGAAAGGGACTTTCTGTGAAGGCTTAGGAAAGGGATTCTAGTGGATATGGGCACTTTCTGCACTAGGCCTTATTTCAAATTCTATCTCAGGATCTGCATGCCAGTACAGACTATGGTAGGCCCTGGCATGGCCTACCATAGTTTGGACCAGCATGAAGATGGCTGGTCCCTATCCTGAGATAAAATCCTGAATAAGGCCCAGTGCAGAAAGGGCCTATGTTGACCCAGTCCACAGCAGCAGTGCAAAAAAACCAAATTCAATGCTAGGTATAATTACGACGAGAACAGAAAATACTGTATATTCTGGTGTATAAGACTACTTTTTAACCCAGGAAAATCTTCTCAAAAGTCAGGGATCGTCTTATACACCAGGTGTCATCTTCTTATACGGCGAGTATATCCCAAACTCTATATTTTAACTGGAAAAGTTGGGGGTCATCTTATATGCCCAGTCGTCTTATACGCTGGAATATACGGGTAAGTCTGCAAGCATCATTCTGCCTCTTTATAAATCTGCAGTATATATTGGGTACACAATTCTGTTCACCACACCAGAGCTAAGATACTGTGGAAGTGGGAAAAAGGGGGGGGGGCAGAAAAGAGAAACCAGAATTATCAAGGGATGGGAACACCCCTTACAAAATCACCTAGGCCTTACAACATCTAGGTCTATTCAACTTTGAAAGACAGCACTCAAGAGGTGACCTGATTGAACTATATAAAATCATGCATGATGTAGAAAAGGTAGATAGAGAAAAATTCTTTTCTCTTTCACACAGCTCTAAAACCAAGAGTCGCTTTATGAAGGTGATGGCCAGGAAATTTAGTGCTGACAAGTAGCAGAATTTTTTCAACCAGTGAGTCATTGATCTATGGATTTTACTACCAGAGGAGATGGTGACAGTCACTAACCTAAATAGGTCTATGAAAGGGTTAGAAAATTGACTAGAAAATGGCTAGTAGAATGGAGGCTTAGTTACTGCCTTTGGGTTGGAGGGACAGATTGGAAACCTCAAAAAATCATTTGCAATAAGCTGAGAGCAGATGGAGATATTGCCCCCATCTTTATCTTGAGAATGCCCAGAAGCTATTGGTAGGCCACTGTGTGAGACATTGTGCTGGACTTGATCGTGCCTACTACATGGTGATGGTGATGGAGAAAAGGAGCCATTTCTCTGCTACAGCTGCACCTTGAGGAGTAACCATCTAGCAGAGCTTTTTCAAGTGGTGAATGGCCTCTTCAGATCTAGCCCAAGGAGACAAGGGCAGTTGCCTCCTAGCATCTGCTTTGACATATTTGCAGGGCATTTTGAGGGCAAAGTCATTAATATCCATACGGAACTGGATGCCACAGTTGAACATAATCCAAAGGAAGCTTCAGTTTCAGTTCCTGTGACCCAAAAATATGGAAAAGCTACTTGCTAGCATTTGACCAACCATATGCTCTCTGGATCATCCTTGCCTTCTTGGCTGATAAAAGCTTGCCTTCTTGGCTGATAAAAGCTAGCTACAGTGTAAGGTTGGGTGGGTTCAGGAAGTGGTAAACATGTCTTTGAGAGATGTCTTGGAACCAATGGCACTTTCCTAAAAGAGGGCCTCCCTGGGTCCAGACAACTTAAACAACTACTGCCTAGTGGCTAATATACCCTTCCTTAGCAAGGTACTGGAGGGGGTCATGGCTGCTCAACTGAAGTGTGCTTGGAGGAAACTGAAGTCTAGATCCATTTTAATCTGGCTTCAGACCCAGTTATGGCACTGAAACAACCTTGGTCATCCTGGTTGATTGCCTTCTGAAGGAGAAAGACAAGAATAGTATCACTATTGGTTTTTCTAGATTCTCATCAGTTTTTGATACCATTGACCATGGTATTCTTCCGGAAAGGCTTTGGAGTTGGGAATTGGAGGGACCATGTTGAATGGTTCCACTCCTATCTCCAAGGCTGTGGGAGATTTTTCTTTAATACCCTGGGAAACCACTTGTGGAGTTCCTCAAGCATTAATTTTATCTCCCATGCTTTTAAATAAATATATGAAGCTACTGGGAAAAATCAGATGTTTTGGAGTGAGGTGTCATCAATACACGGATGGCACCCTTCTCTATCTCTTCATGCCATCTGAATTAGGAGAGGTGGTCCAAATGCTTGATAAGTGCTTGGAGGCAGTGATGGGCTAGATGAGGACAATAAATTGAAACTGAATCCAGACAAGACAGAGGAGCTGTGTGTTAAAGGGTTCAAAGTCCACAAAGAAAGGAGGCATTCTGTTCTTTGCTCTAGAAGGATAGGTGTATCATCTGAAGTGCTCTTGGACTCTTTGCTGACACTTGAAGCTCAGGTGTCTATTTTTATGCCAATTTTATTGTGACTCAACCTGACACCTTCAGGTATGGGGCAGGATGGATGGACAGACAGACAGACAAGCTGTGGCCTGATCCTGCAGGACTTCTTTTACATTCCTAACACAGTTATTTCTAGAGCTACTGTTAAGTTTGAGACAAAATATCTTGGATATTTTTTAAAAAATGCTAAGGTTTTCTCCAGCAGCTTTTTTACTCACTGCTGCACAGAGGAAGAGTAGGGCAAAAAGTGAGTAACATACAGATCATATCTTCCACTGATAAAGGATCAAGAGTTTGCCCAGAAGATCTAATTCATTTCAAATGTCCAATAGGCTCCTTGACACTGCCTAGCCTCAACCAGAGTTTTTAAACTGGACTTTCCCCCCAACCCATCTTCCCCTTGCTCCAGCTTCAGTGACCTTGTGGGAGGTATTCAGTATTCTCCTACTGGACAATAATACAATTAGCTTACGTGGAGGAGGGGTACAAGGTATCCTTTGCCAGTCACCCCTTGTTAGGCCACCTCAGTCACTGATCACTTTAATCACAGCTGCATTGACCCAAGCGTCTGCCTCATCAAAAGAAACTGCATTTCAGTCTCGATTCTGGGAAAGACAGAGGGAAGGGAAGGGAGTAGGGGGTGGAGCAGAGGTCAGCAAGGATGATGGTTTCCATGGTTTCAGCCTTCACGCTTTCTCAGTGATCCTTTCCTCCTCTTCAGCGGCTAATTCCTCAGGCCCAGATCCCGTTCATTGAAATTCGCTTTTCCCGGGAAGACAAAGGCCCACATTATATGACATGTTAAATCTTTCACCAGTTAAGGTCAATTGAGTTGAACCTGCTCACTCTGGCATGAGCTTTGACCAACAGGGTCTACATATAAGGTCTGCACTTCTAGCTGCTGTTTTAACATATAGTACTCGATTCTGCTTCCTCTTCATCACTGTCACACTGATTTAGCCTGATATGAATTGTTGTCCTGACGTAGATATCCATAACATATGCATCTTTTATGTCTTCCACATGGGTGTATTCTAGTCTTCATTCTAAACCGATCTGTCCTCTTTATTTGAAGTAATTTTGAGACACTCTTAGTCCTGATTTTTACAGGTCTCTCCTTGTGTGTCCTTTTTTCAGGCAGGACTTCCCCACACTCAAGGTGAATTGCAGTTTGGAATGGATGGGGTGGGATGATCCTGAGCCAATCCTAGCCTGCTACCACCAACAACCAATCAGATCCATGGAAAATGATCCAGCAGTGTTCAATGAATGAAAAACTCTTGTTATAGAGAGGTTGCTAGATTTTGAGGCTAAGGTGATGACAAAGGTTGGAGGCTTTTAGGCACTTCTTTTCCTGCTTTTACAAATGGGACATTCAAATCATCTACCAACTGTTAGGCTACATCTTCATGGCCTGAAAAAAGACCATTTGCATGGTGGGATCTGGTAATCCTATTGTTGGGCTAGGATGTGCAATTAACAGGAAATCATTTAAGAACAAATAATGACCTTTAGGATCATGCTTGACATTCTCTACCAAAGTGAATTGAAGGGTCCACAAATATTGCCATACCATGGGATTTAGAGGAGAAAGGAGTGGTGAAGGCCAGAGAGAAGAAAGCTTGGGATAAGATTTTACTGGCTGCATGAGTGCAATGGGGTTTTTTGGAGAAATAAAATTGTGGCCAAGTTAATCTGAGAACATTCTGTATTTTGTCTCTTTTCATCCCACTGGCATTTAATGACAGCCCTTTATTGTCAGCCATGAAAGATATTAAGAGAAAAAGAAAAATAGAACAGTGATATTAATATCCAAAATTGAGACAATTTGAGTCTAGTTGTCATGAGAGAATGAACATACTGTATAAAGTAACAATTTAACACAAAAAAGACCATGGTCATACTTTCACTTTAATCCTTCTTCAGTCCATTTTTGGAACCCAAAGCTCACACATATTTAGTCCTATCTGGCTACATCCCCATTCAGGAAAAAAAACTGGTTTTAAATCAGACTGATTTAATCAGCATTGAGCTCCAGTTTTTCCTGTTCCCATTTATAGGTTTTTATTCAGATTTATGGGGGGAAACCCTTTGCCTGTCTCTTTTGCATCATACTGTGACTTTATGGGGCGTGGATCCAAACTCTGTAAGCCTGCCCCTGATTAACAGCTGTACCTACAGAGAAGGGAGCAAATGGAAATGGCCATTTATGTATTCTGCCAGCAAGGCTGCTCCTCCAAGGAGACAATGTTACCAGGAAGGCAGCAACTTCCCACAGAATCAGCTGAGCGAAAGAACAGACATCCAGGGCAAACCAATCCCTCTCTCTTTCAAATCAGATGCTCCCTGCATTCACTAAAGGAGTGAGGGGAGTGGGGTGGGAGGAAAAGGGAGGATTGTGGTTCCTGCACAGGTTCAAAGAGAGAAGAGAGGATTCTCCCTTCTTCCTTCTTTGCTTTGAATGAGCTGCTCATGACAAGCAGGGCTAAAAAGAGATTTCCTCTGCCGATAGTCGGATTCTGCCTGCTGTTGCAATGTAATGTATCTCTCATAATTACAGTAGCATTTACAAATTGGAAAATCTATGATCTCCATACAGAAAAGACCAGGGGAACTCAAGCATGGCAGGGATGGCAAGGACAGGTGGCAGACCTTCCCAAGCATGAAACCCCACTTTTTTAATGGTGCCCCCACAATGACGGCAGGGATTGGCCAGATAAAGGCATGAACTCCTCCCCAAATAGTCCTATACTTTTCCCTATGGGGGTGGGGGAAGCGGGCTAGCTAATAAAACAAGACTGAGACCTGTTTTTATGAGGGTTTTTTTCCTGCAGATTTTGGCAATTTACTGTAGTCCTCATAACGTTCGGGGATAAAATGGAAACAGGCAATTCCCAGAATGGCCTGGATACAAATTTTTTCTTGAATGGGAACGCAGCCTCTGTTTTATTTGTAGACTTTCCTCCCTTCAAGTGTACTTTCTTGAATCCTGGGTTTTACAGGTCTCAAGCCATTATAGGGTGTTAATCTGTTTTCATTTTTAAGGTGTGATCTCGGAAGAGGACTACAGGGATAAGACTATAGTGGGTAGATACTACATGAATTTGCTTTCCCATTCACCCAATGGGTGATTGAGTCACAGACCTTTTATCCTATCAGAGCGCAGGGGTTGTTGTGATGATGGAGAGAGGTGGAGTGCTTTAAAATGTCTCATAAATGAGTGTCAGGACGGGAACAGAAAGGTGTGAGCATAGCGACCCAAACTGAGGACAATCTGAGGAAGGATGATCCAGTATTAGGTGTGGTCAAAGTTAGTGTGTTTTTAAGCACTAATAAGCTTCTTAATAAGACAAATTATTTCAGCAAGGTGTGACGACGGCCAAACAGAACAACTCTAAGGAAAGCCAACAAACCAGCTTCTCTATGGAGCTTGTCTTAGCCAGAAAGATCTGAATTCCTGCCCGTACAAAAAAGCACTGGGACTGGGCTTTAGTCTGTCAATGTCGGGAGAACACATGACAAGAACAAACAATAGGCTGCGTCTTCATGGCATGCGTTATTTCGATTTAAATAATTCAAAATAACTGACCCAGAACAAAGCTGTCTACACGACTTGCAAATTGAACCTGTTCCGAGGGCATTCCGATTGCAGCCTTAACGCGGAATCAATCCTGGTAATCCCCACAATAGCCCTGTGCTCCCGCCCATTGCCAGTCATGGTGCCCTGTGATTGGTCCTCCCTCCCAGGATCCCACCCTCCCTTCCGTTTGCGTCATCCATGCTCCGCCGGGATCCCCTGCCCAATCCGTCCCCTTCTCTCCCCTCCCTTTCCCTTCCCAGCAGCAGCAGCAGCAGCCATCCATCCATCCATCCATCCATCCATCCATCCATCCATCCATCCATCCTGGCGCGGCACGGGCGGCTTCGCCCTGGGACTCCTCGTTGCCCGGTGGCAGAGCCGCCGCCACTTTGCGTCATCCATGCTCCACCGGGGATTCCTGTTCTCTCCCCTCCCCCTTCCCACCAGCAGCAGCAGCAGCAGCATCCATCCATCCATCCATCCATCCATCCATCCACCCACCCACCCACCCATCCTGGTGCCCGCCTCCGCTTTGCCCGACTCCACCGCTGCCGCCGCCGCCGCGTTCTCAGCACCTTTCGCCCCGCTGGCCAGAGCGCGCTCGCAGCCCGGGCCGCCCCTGCCTCTGCCGCCGGTGGCTCTGGCATCCGCCGCGCCATCCATCCATCCATCCATCCATCCATCCATCCATCCATCCATCCATCCTGGCGCTGCGGCGCGGGCAGCTTCGCCCTGGGGCTCCTTGGTGCCTGCCTCCGCTGCTGGAAAAGGAGGAGAGCCAAGAGGCGGGCAAGCTCAGTGTGCCCACCGCGGGGGAGGGCGAAGGGGGCTCCTCGCTAGCTCTTCCCCCAGGGGCCGGGAGGGAACTCGGAGAGCGGGGAGAGTGGGCTGGGAAAGTTCCGCTGGGACTCCCCTTTCCTTTCCTTTTTAAAGTTCAGAACTGCGCAAAACTGCAACATTGTTATAAGCTACATCGCTACAGTGTAGCTTTGGAGGTAGTGGCTGTTTCGAGATTGGATTCTTTCAGCGGAATCACTCTTTGGAAGCGAGCTATTGGGGGAGGGAATCCTAAACATGACGTGCCTCGAATACGGACAAGCCATTGGTTACAGTGCGATTGGGGGCGGGACAGCCTGGACATGGAATCTCATCCTGGAAAACGATACTGTCCACACAGTAAAAAATGAAACACGTATCAAGGGCACGTTCCAGAGTGAGAGCTGTTGAAATCAGGATTTATTTCAAATCAGTATAATGTGGTTTAACACGGAAGAAGTGTGTTAAGCCAAACTGCCGTCTGAACTGTGAGGACTCAAATCGTTTTGACTTCGAGATAACGATGCCGTGAAGATGGGGCTATAGATGCTCATCCTGCAGGCGGGAAAGCTGGAGAGAAAGAAATCTCAGCTGAAAATTGCCAAAACTAAATAGGAGGAAGAAAGAAACCTATAACAGAGCCAAGAGAAAGAGTAACTAAAAAGGGAACCCAGGAAGACCAAGGAGAGGGGGGACAGAGAAAACTGTGAGAAAAAAACAAAGGAAACTATGGGGAGGGAAAACCGAACATATCTATTTGTGTGTACGTGTATATAAAGTATTTATATATATGTATCAGCATACATATGTACATACATACAAAACAGTTCTTCTTATCCGCCTCCTTCTCTTCTTTTTTCCTTTCCTCCCTTCCTCAGATAGACATACCAAAAACATGAACGGAGCCAAAAAATTATAAGAGCGAGCTACAATAAGAATAACATCTCTACTCATAATGTCAAGCCTAGAAAGTACAGACAGTAATTTAGAAGGGATATGTATCATCGTGTAAACACTATTTCCCCCCTTCCCCCTTCCCACTATCCTTCACCACCACCACCTCCCATCCCACCTCCCTCATCAATGTAGAGCTAGCACTATAGTGGGCAGAGCCTTAAAGAAATATTAGTGTAACACAAAATTGACTATAAAATTCATGACTATGAAGAACCTAAGACAGGCTAATATTTCCTAGAAAAAGCAGAACGTGAAGGTTCCCCACCCCTTATTGAAACTTGTAAGAACTTCAAGCAGATTAATTTTGCATATAATAGACTAAAAGATACATAACAAAGATCCAAACATTGTACTAACATCAAAGGGAACAGAAAAAGTGAGGAACGACTAACATAATGAATGGGTGGGAAAAGAGCAAACCAACTGTGACCAAAATGTTTCTAGAATAAATCCGTTCCCCTCCTCCCCCCCCCCCCCCCGCAGTTCTCTTCAAATTATCAGCTAGGATTCAAGCCCACAACCTCTCTTGGTGAAAGAGAGAACCCATAAATAAAATGAAGAAGAGAAAAGGATGCAGGAACTGCACAGAAAAACAACAACAAGGGAAACTGGGTGGATCAAAGTCTTTTCGCAAGAGCAACAATCTCACGAAAAAACAATAGACAAAGGAAGAGCCCAGGATGGCCTCCTATTGTTTGGCAGAAGCAACAATATGAGATTTTGGAATCTGAACGAAATCCCACAATTTCCTCTCACTGTCTGGAGGCACGCAAGGTTAAAATGTTCAGTACCGAAATCTGTGACAGAAAAAGAAACCTGATTTAGAATTATTTGGAAAGTTCTAGAAATGTAAGAGATTGACAACTGTATCTGATCTAGAATCCCACAATCAGAATTGATTAGACAAATGTGTATGAGAAGCCCAAAGTGCTCCTTTGATATTTACCCCTGATACAGCCAATATATGAGCTGGATGGGAACTGATAAATCCAGACGGAGATGCTTCTGGCCACGAACAAGGAGGCATCCTGTTCCTCATGGAGTTTATTTGCCCTGGAAGGGACAGATGCATAATTTGAGGGTGCCCATGGATTCTGCGCTGACACGTGAAGCTCAGGTGGAGGTGGTGGAAAGGGACGTCTATTTCAAGCTATGGTTGGTTTGCCAGCTACAACCTCTTTTGGACAGAAACAGCCTGGTCACAGTGATCCATGTTCTGGCAACTACTGTAATGCACTCTATCTGAGATTGCCCTTGAAGACAGTTCAGAAACTTCAGCAGATGAAGAATGCATCAGCTAGACAGCTAACTAGCAAAGCTGGCCAGATGCAGATCACACCAGTCCTAAAAGAACTTCTTTAGCTGCCTATGGGCTTGTCCCCAAGGAATAAAAAGTCTGCCAAGACTCTCCTTTTGCCTCTGAGCGTCCCCAAGCCAGGGTTTTTAGCGAGGTTCCAGCGCTACAAAACGTGGAAATCGCGCGACAAAATACATGCACTTTGAACAACTCTTCCAGCGCTCTTTCTGTAAGTCACGGGTTTTCCTCGCTACATTTACCTTGAGGACGCTCCGTGGCAAAAGGGGGGGGGATTGCTTGCTTGCACACACAGCCAAAAAGCATTCACACATCTGAGAAATGCAGCAGGTTCACTTCCTTTCCTTTGTAAAAAGAGCCAGAATTGCTCAGAATGGCAACATTGTTTTCAAGGGAAGCCTTAAAAGAGAATGAGCGAAGGATCGCGCTCCCGATCCTGCAGCCTTTTCTAACAGAGAACAAAGTGAAAGTAACTGCTGAAAGTGAATGAAAGTGACTAAGAATGAGCGCTCATATGCTTTGCTAGAGGCAGGAAGCAGTTTCAAGAGACGGAGATCCGGCGATTTTTCCTTTTAACAAGAGAGGGGGCGGGGGGGGGAATGCCTGGAAAGAGAAAACTGCTACCACGGGGACGGAAAGTCCGTTTAGATCGCGGCTGCCAGGGGGACGCTTATTCTGGAAGTGGAGGGGACTTTTAAAGTCAGCTATAACAGAGTGACTGCAGAGGAATCCGAGAGGGGCTAATAAGTCTTTTGGGGATTCAGCCTATTTGAAGTCCTGGCACTAACTTATAAGGCTCTGAACATCTTGGGGGCAAGATAGCTAAAACCAGTTTGGTCTAGTGGAGTCAGCCAGTTTGGTCTAGTGGTTAGGAAGCCTAATTCTTATCTGGGTATACCGGGTTTGATTCTGCCCTTCCCCATGAAACCAGCTTGGTGACTTTTTTAAAAAAAACAATTTTATTGTGATATTACTGTAAACTTCCCTGAGACTTTCAGATATTGGGTGAGATAGACAGATGGATAGATGGAAACATTCCACTTCATCACACCCGAGTTTAAAACCTGTATCTCTGGACCTTTTCACACCTTTGCTTCCCTGGCTTATCATCCCAGGACAATGAAGATGTGGGATGTAGTTTGGAACTTCCCATCTATCCCAAACTTACCCAACACTTCACCAAGAAAATGAGGAAAATGGGAGAAGCACGTAGAGTCCTTCCCCGTTAAAGTAGGATTAGGATTAAGCTTCCTTTTGCTTTAGGAAATAGCAGAAAAATTGCTAGTGGAGGTTTTCAGTGAAAACTGACAGTAAACTGAACTAGCACTGCCTGTATTTAAAACCCAAAAAAGAAGGGGAAAAAAACTTTGGTGACCTCAGTTAATTTTACAAATATGCTGGCAGCCAAGCCCTCAGTATGTTCCAAAGCTCTGTGTCCCCACAGCTGGTTTGCGTTCCCTCTCTAGAGACATCAGCCCAGGATAAGCTATAATACAGTTTCCGAGCAACAACATTTTGTTGTAATGAAAGTTACAACTGACCAGAGCTATGCAGCTTGTTTGGGTAACTGCTTTAATTATTATATACATTAATTATTCTCTGCCTGAAAGTAGTTTGTACTTGAGGTGGAAAATAAGATTTACTTTTTGATTCAGCAATGCTACAGTTGCCTGCCAGCCTTTATCTTACTATTAGGTGTGCAAAATAGCATGGAAAACACATGCCACAGAAATTATTCAGTAAAAGTCTTTTATCTTCCAAAGTAGCCCCTGCTTCTTTCAAAGAACTAACTAGTGGGTGATTCCTGGACAAATTGGTTAGAAATATACAGGATCTATAGCATGATACCTAATATTAAACAAAATAACTTGGGTAATAGAGATCTTACCCTAAATATATTTTAATCAAGTACAAGTCCTATGAAAGGAAAAAAATTTCTCAGATTTATAGGATCATTCTTGATTTTCACCTCTTAGAATGGTGGGTCTGAAACAGCAATGGGGGACTGATTGTAACATTTCTTTTGATGAAGCCGTCTGGTCTAGGATTCCCTCAAAGCTTTATCAGGCCTTGAAATCCCAAAAGGACAGGGAACTCTAAAAAGTCTTATATCGCTGGTATCTACCCCCCCCCCCCAGACTTACACAGAATAAGCAATTCTCTCTCTCCATTGTGTTGCTGAGGCCATGGTGTGCTGAGGTCTTATAAGCACATGTGGTGGGACTGTACTGCGATTCAACAATTCAGAGTTTTGGTACAAAATACTGTTCAAGTTATAATAAATGGTGTTGCTGCTTTGTTTTTCTGATGCGCTCTCTATGCTTAAACACAACTCTTTGATAAAGTCGCTCTTAACTGTTGCGAAAACCAAGGTTGCATTAAGCTGGAAGGATACCTGCCATCTTTCCAAAGATTTCTGATTGAATAGAGTGTGGTCTATGGTCAGAAATGACTTGTACAACTGCACAATATGAAAGAGGCCACTGAACAAATGGTTCCTGGAACAATGATCACCTCTATTTGAAGCAGCTAAGTCTCACGTGGATCTTAGGCAAAATCCATGTATTCCTTCAGCTTTTTTAAACACACAACTACAAATCAACTTTCTGCATCTGCCGTTTGATTGTTCACCACTGACATATTTGGTTAAACAAGATTTACATATTATTTGTACACACAATTGGTAGTCAATTATTTCTGTATTATTAGGTTATTGTTCCTTGTTCATCTTTACTTTGTAAACTATTGTTGGATGTGTCCCCAAGCAATTTAAAGTGTGTTAAAACTCTTCTTTTGCCTCTGAGCGCCCCCATGCCAGGGTTTTTAATGAGCTTCCAGCACTACAAAAGCAGGAAAACCCACAACAAAATATGTGCCCTTTAAAGAAGACTTTCATCGCTCTTTTTGGAAGTGGCGGGTTTTCCTCGCAGCATTTACCTTGGGGACACTCCGTGGCAAAAGGGGCAGGGATTGCTGCCTGCACACACAGCCATAAAGCAATCACACATCTCCCAGAAGTGCAGCAGTTTCCTTCCCTTTCTAAAGCACAGAACTTTCAAAGAGTCAGAATTGTGGAGAATTGCAACACTGTTATCAGGTGTGAAGTGTTATCAGGCATGAAGTGTGTGTATTTAAAGTCACCACTGCTCTATCGGGTGGATTTTGACAGTGTTCTGTGAAAGTGCTAAGAGTGAATGAGCAAACGATCACCCGGCCAATGACTGCAGCCGGCACGGGGAGCCATTTCGGGGGATGGAGATCTGGGAGACGAACAGAGAACCGATGGCTATTTTTCCTTTGAACAAGAGAGGGGATGGGGAGAAAAAGATGCAGGGAACGAAAACACGCTTCCATGGGGACGGAAGGTGTATTTTAAATGCGCGTTTTTCTGAGCCTCATGCGGACGCTTATTCCGGAAGTGCAGGGCACTTTTAAAGTCCGCTTGAATAGAGTGACAGTAGAGGGAGACTAGAGAGGCAAATAAGTCTTTTGGGGATGCAGCCGTTGTATTGTATTATTGGCAAATTTTAAATAAAAAAAAGTTTAAAAAAACCACATGCCACACTGATATTGGTCGCTGGTTAGCTTTCAGAGGTTCATAGCTGAAGGGCCTTTTTCACTTCTAGGATATACCCCAATCCATTTTTTAGCTCCTGTGCGTCATTATGAAGCAGGCAAAATGCAAAGTATGCAAACAGGTATAATAAATAAATAATGGTAATTGTATTTGCCAGTTATTAGGGTTGTGCAAACAGCTGATTCAGAAGCTTCCATTTTGGTTTGTTTGCACTTTCTGGAACTAATGGAGAGCTAAGCCCCAAAAAGTCTGAAGATGAGCCTTTCTGGCACAATCCCAACATTCCAGAGCATGGGCATTTCTGCATTTGGCTTCCTGTCTGTTGGACAGGAAAAGCACAGAGCCCACTAATGCATACTAGTGGTTGCACTTAGGAATGCTAGGACACATTACACTAAGCTCCACATGCCCAGACCTGTGTCCAGGTGCATGTCTGATTGCCAGCAGGGTGCTGCCATCTTGATTTTGGAGCCCATTGAAATGGTACATGTGCCATCACTGTTACCACAGTGATGTTGACACTCAGTGCACTGCAGTCACGTTTGAGGCCATCTGCAGTGCCAGTGAACTTGTGTGGCACCTCAGATGACCCCTCACACTGGAAATTGTGTGAACGGTCATGGCACTGGACATTTCAGGTAAGCTTGGAGAAAGATTTGGGATGCAAAATTCTGCACCACTGCTAGCCAACGATAGGGTAACTTCTGGTAAGACAGGAGGCATTTCTGAGCTGTAAATATGTCATGCAAATGCACCTGTGAGTCATTATGAGATGTTATCCTATCGTCAACCAGAGGGCCAGGTGTAGATTGGCCTCATGGCTCCAGCTCCCTGCCCAGAGCTGTAGAAGACATAGGAGCTGAGAGTCCAGCACAGGGGACACAGATCTCCCATTCCTGGGGGCTTTGGAAAAGGCATGCCAGGACAGATAGTACCATCATCTTCTCTGAGGACACACCCCACAAGTTATCACCAATAAGTTTATCTATTTAAAATATTTCTAAGTCTGCCTCCAGATACCAGCCAGATATCTCATTAGCAAGCAACAATCCAAAGTATTGCTCCTCCAGGATTATCACTTGCTAATTAGTCTTTGTGTGTTTTAGCGATGTGTACATCTAGATATTCAACTGCATGCACTGTGTGCACAGTTTTCACGCAATAGGCTATCACATTTTGTAGGAGGAATATAATGGAGCTATAGTATAACGAAGTTTATACCTCCTCTTTAAAAAATGTAAACTGCTCCACTTCTTTTAACAAACTAAACTGGCTTGTAATCAAGCTTATTAATCCTCAGATCCCAAAATTAACCATACGTTTTTGTTTTTACACAGATAGACTTTAAAGGGTTCCTGCCACTGTGATTTGGATGCAATCTGAGACACACCAAAGGGACAAGTAAGTCTGCATTCACACACAGCAAAGAAAAAAAAGTTTAAAAACACCTGAAAGACAGTGGCACACAGCACCTGCATTGCCATTCTATCTCTAGTCTAGAATGTTTATTGGGGGGACAGACTGACAGGTGAACAATCCCACCTGCAAACCATCTCTAAGTTGTCTATAATGCTGTGTTCAGACAAAGCAAAAGGTGCGCCTCAGGCCTTCTCTAATCAACCTTTTCTAGCACTGAATGTTCAGAAGAGCAGGAAATGTACTCTGTGGTCTGAACAATCCCACCTCAAAGCTTTCTCTGAGGCACCCCAGCTATGCTTTTTAAAAATGTACAAACCAGCCTTCTTTTCATTACATCTTCTCATGAGACAGGAGTTCAAATGACGTGCAAAGTTGCCTTGCTATTCATGCTGAACTGAGGTTTGAAGTGTTTCACAAACATTAAGATGCAGACCGATCATATGGAAAGACCTACTGTTCATAGTCAGTCTTCAAAAGGAGATACTATCATTAAAGCTTATGCTTATGCAACCTGTCCAAAGCCCTTGAACTCCAAACCTAGCTTTGAGGGATTAAGCAAGGGCTACTTTCTCCCACAACAAAAGATCACTCAGTTGTTTGGAATGCTGCTGCAGAAATACATCAATGTTTCTCAATAAGGGCAGAAGAATATACCAATTATACAATATTGTACAGTACTTTTCATTTTTAGAATGAAATTGTAAATTAACATGGGTCCATAAAAATGTACATATTGTACATGCTTTACAGCCTGAAATTAAAGTCTAGATTTCAGAATTAAAGTTTTAAATGTGGAATTCTCAACCCAAAGAAATGTGTTTGCAATAGTGGTGCTACATGCATGCTGTCGTGCTTATAAGAGGCAGCAGAGGCTGAGATAGATAGCACCATGGAAGCAGTTAACATGAGCTTCGGCTTGGGATGTACATGAATATTCATAACATTCAAAATTCATATGAATTTGGCCAAATCTAGACATTTGAATTTGAATTGAATGTTGGCACATTCGAAGATTGGCTCATTGACTCATTAGCAACTCAAACAAAGGAAGAGCTGACAAACAAACAACAGACATCTATAGGAAGAGAAACAAGATCTAGTAAGACACCAGTCACTGTTGATTTGACGAAGAGCAAAAGATAGATATTACAGCTATATCCGAAGGCTTAGGTTCTCAGAAGAAGAAACCTGGAACACAGTATAACAGCCTAAAAACTGCTACAAATGAGATGGAATCCTACCACATTTGAAGGGGATCTATTGAAACAAATACAAATTGAATGCAAAAAAAAAAAATGTGCACATCCCTAGCTTTGGTAGAGTCCAGGAGACAGTGGAGTACAAAGGGTCTGGCATGTTGCAATCCATGGGGTTCTGAAGACTTGGACACAACGGAGTGACTAAACAACAATGTCAGCTTTCATGTCACCAGCTCCTGGTTTGAAGAAAGTTGGGAATCTTAATCCAGGCTCTTGATCTCCCATGCAGAACTGGAAATGGACCTTGGCTCAGCCCCATTTTATAAACACATAATAAATCACCTCTCTCCAGCTGACAGTACCAACATATTCCAGGACTGAATGCACCATTTTTGCTCCATAGTTTAAAACTGGACGTAAAGAATCATGATCTAGATAGAGCCACCTCTGGAACTTCCACAGGATACAGAATGTACAGATAACTTTTCCTTGAATGAAATATGAGAGCTGTGTAAACCAAATATTCTTATGTATTTAGGGATGTGTGTGTATATTTGAGTACCAGGTTGTAAGAACAAACACTTACATTTGGGGATAAAATAGAAGAATTAAAAGTACATTTGAAAAATTCAGTTAGAAAATACTGTTGAGTACTGTCAAATCAGGACCAACCCCTGATCATTTTCATGGACATATTATAAATAAACAAGTTTTCTTGGCAGGTACCAGAGTATTTTCCCTTTACTTTCTTCACGGGAGATACCAAACATTGAGCTTGCAACTCTCTGTCTGCCAGCTAGGCATTCTACCACTGAGTCACGGCCATTCTCAATGTAAAATATACCTGTTCTTAACTACTACAGCTCATGCACATGGAATGGAATGCAGCTCCTGATGTGGAACAGCCACCTTGGTTCTCACCACACTGCACCCAGGAGCCTTGGGGGATCGTGCTGTGGTTGAAAACCAATTGCAGCAACTGAAAATCTGCCTGGAATCGCTGCCAGTGACTGCAAGTACATTTTTGGCCCCTGAGCAGAATACTGGTTGCTGAGTGCATTTACTCAGTACCTAGGAGTTTCTGTCTCTGACCAGAAAAGCAATCTGGGACAGGTTTCTACAAGATTAAAAGTAAATCACCTTTGTCAGTGTGTCAGCCAAAACAGGGCAATAAATAGGGTTGGACACATTTTTCTGTGGCCCCCCACAGATACCAAGAATCGCTGGGAAAATGGTGCACAGAGGGTGCCCAAATGGTTCCAACTTCCTAATGGTTTTACATAATATCTTATCAATAAACATGGTTCTTATCCTTGACGTTAAATAGACCGTAGTTATGGAAGTCTGATAAATATTCTCAAAAAAAAAATGCAGTAGAAATTGGAAAGGTTGCCAAATACACTTATGTATGTAGGTGTGTATGCGTATATTTGAGCACCAGGTTGATATTTTGTCTAGTAACTATCCAGAAACAAGATTGAATTGTTTACTTTCCAAGTTAGATTATTGCATACAAACATGTGACCTTTATCTAACCAAAGTCTCATCAGTCACAGCCCCTAATAATCAGAACTGAGTTCATCCATTTGTTTTATAAGGATGTTCCCATTTCTGAAAACTAGGGCCCAAGATATGCTGCTCGCCAAGTATGTTCTGGCAAAAAAGGAATTGCCAACTATCTAACAGTAGCTCAACCAAACTGATGAAAAGGGCAGGGGTGGAGGGAAGGACTGGGGTTGGGTAGAGACTACATAATAATACAGTTAGCTCTTGGCAGGAACACGTCATGTGGATAAAGGTACTATGACAAGTATCAGAATGGGATTCTTGTATTTTAGAAGCTCTTTGTATTGGATAGACATGGGAAACTCCTGCTGGAATCTAGTGAAATGTCCCTCCCTTGGCTAATTTTTAAATGGCAACGATTTTGTAATCACTGCGTTTCATGTTTGTGAGTTCCAAAAGCAGGAATTCCTGGGAGGTAATTGGCTTTGTCGGTCTGTTGAGTGCACCCGGCCTTGATCTCTTCAATTACTGCATGCATGTACCTTCTCTTACACTGACATGCCACTAAAAGGGAAGACTGCTGGCTCAATCAATGGGGGCATGTGTTCAAAAGAGCATAGTAATTCTGTGACCCAAGTGGGCACAGCAGAAAATGGATAAAGTCTGCAAAAGGATGTCAGGCCCTTGTCAGTAAATTCAGTGAATAGGCAGGAGAAGGTAACAGGATCTAGAGTCCAAAATATCTCAAGAGAGCTGCAATTAGGGTTTTGGTTCTGGCCACTCCTTTCCAACCATAATCCATATCAAGCTCAGAACCATCTTTGTGTGGGATGTGGAGGAGAAGGAAAGTCTGCCAGCTGCTACTATCTCCAGGCCCCCAGCAGATTTAGCCTTTATCTTCTGTTGTCCAGAAGCATTCAGTGGACCACCATGTGAGAAAGGAAGCTGAACTAGATGGGTTGTGGTCCAATCCAGAAGGGTTCCTCAATGGGGTTTTTTCCATTTACCTCCCTTAATCCGGATCTAAGATGATCCGGATCTAAGGAATAGGTCCTTCAACTAATCCAGATTTAGTAGATCCAGATCTAAGGAGGTACCTGATGCGTCTCCATGAGTGGTATAGCACCCAATAGCAGTGGGTGCTAGGCATGCTTGCAGTGAAAAAGAAGGACCACCCATGTGGCGAATCCAAATCTACCCATGTGGGGCCTGCCTGTCACCCTATGTTTTTTGATGGGGCATCACGGTGTGTGTGTGTGTGCAAACTCCATAGATGCTCCAGAGATTTTTCAAAGATCCTCCGGAGCGGTTCCGGAGAATCTTTGAAGATTTTGGCAAATCACTCCAGAGATTCTCCAGAGCTTTGGACAAAGCTCTGTAGAAATGGCATTGCTCTGACAGGTCATCTTCGAAGCCTGTGCCATTCTCCAGAGTTTCCTTCGGAGCTGTCTTTGGAGCCATCTTTGGAGATTATGCACAGGCTTCAGAGATTTGGGTGCCCCCCTGGAGCCCCCCCCCCAGACTCCATTGCCCAATCACAGTGGAAACTTGCTCCATATAATCCAGATTTGATGCCAGAAGATCCCATTGTAGAACTCTTTAATGGAGTCTACAGGAAGTCCAGATTATAGGTCCTGCAGGACCCATTTAATCCGGATTCCCCTAGAACAGGTGAAAACAAATGTGGTTCTAATGAGTCTGCAGTGAAAACGGGATCTTCCTGCTCTGAGCCTAATGGGTCCTTAATGGGTCTCTAATGGGTACTTGATGGGTACTTACTGCTAGTGGGAAAACCCCCTTAGTTTATGGAGGACAGGTGTATCCTTCAAAATGGATTCCTAGGTGCTGCCTCTGGACTGGAGAGACAAGTGGGATGCCTGTAGGGGCCAGTTACAGGGAGTCAAACAGAGGTGAGGGATTTGCCTTCTGCTTAAGAAGGCCCATGGGCAAATGGTGGGCCATTGTGTTGGACAGGATGTGCTGTGGCCTGATCCAGCAAGGCTCTTCTTAGCAGAGGACCCTTCTTCCTAACTTCTTCCCACAACAAACTTCATAATCATCTTGCCTGGGATTATGGAAGAAAAGTAAAATTCATCTGCTGCTACCATCTTCATACTTCCAACAGAGTCTCCTTCCTCTGAACTTCCACCCACAACAACTTCCAGAATCATCTTGCCTAGAGGGAGAAAACTGGAGGGCTGCTACCATCTTCAGGCTCATGGTGGTGAATTCTTCCTCTCAATTCCCACCCACCCACCCACAGCAGTTTTGGAACCTCCTGTTACAGGATGGAAGAGCTGTTCTACACCTATGTTATATTACATATTTTATATATGCAAAAGTTGTATATGTTTAATCGGCTGTAACCTATTCTTATGCCTAAAGGTGGAATATAAATGAATGAATGAATGAATGAATGAATGAATGAATGAATGAATGAATGAATGAATGAATGAATGAATGAATGAATGAATGTATCATCATTGTATAAAACTTCACCCCAAAATGTGGTTATTTGATTTGCCTTCTAGGTGCCTCGGTTCACACGCACTCAAGTTGTTTCTACAGTTGCCAGGGATTAAAACTTCTTCCTCATTTTCTTTAGCAAGGTATGATTCAAATTCCTGAAAGCAATAACACATTTCATTTCAGTAAAGGAGTAGGACCCTACAGCTCTTCTGATTTTATTTGTCTTGCAATAGCTTTTGACTGTTCGCACATTATATTTCCCCACAAAAATGTGTTCTGCTTTAATTCCTGGTGTTGTGTTCAAGCCAACGAATCTCTTTTTTTTAACACAATGAACATAATGGGAGGTGGTTCTGGTTTTCTTTTAAAATAGGTTTACTAATGTGAAAGGTACATCTAAATAGAACTACACCCACATCCCAAACATATTTAGAGATCGGATCTTGGCAATATTCAAAAAACAGTGGGAGTATGTTTTCAGGTTCCCAGGATACTTACTACTGATCCTAACCAGTCTTGAAGAACTTCAAAGCACTGAGCTGCTGAAATACAATCCACCAAGAAGTTCAATGGTTTTACTGTGGTCTAAACTAAAAAATCAGGTTTTCCTCCAATACAGATGTTAGCATATTAGTGCCAAGGAAGTTTATATTAGCAACACTGTCATATGAATGATCACTTCATTTATGTTGCATTTAAGTTTTGCTAGGATTACCATAGCCCCATCTACACGGCATCGTTATCTCGAATTCAAAACGATTTGAGTCCTCACAGTTCAGACGGCAGTTCGGCTTAACACGCTTCTTCCGTGTTAAACCACGTTATACTGATTTGAAATAAATCCTGATTTCAACAGGTCTCACTCCAGAACGTGCCCTTGACACATGTTTCATTTTTTACTGTGTGGACAGTATCGTTTTCCGGGATGAGATTCCGTGTCCAGGCTGTCCCGCCCCCAATCGCACTGTAACCAATGGCTTGTCCGTATTCGAGGCACGTCATGTTTAGGATTCCCTCCCCCAATAGCTCGCTTCCAAAGAGTGATTCCATTGAAAGAATCCAGTCTCGAAACAGCCACTACCTCCAAAGCTACACTGTAGCGAGGTAGCTTAGTAACAATGTTGCAGTTTTCCGCACGTTCTGAACTTTAAAACTTTGGAAAGGAAAGCCCTGGAGTCCCCGGGGAACTTTCCCAGCCAGAGACACGTTGCCCCCACTCCGCCGCTGGCTGCCACCGCTGGCTGCTCCACACGCTCAAGCCCCCTGAACCACCACCACCACCCGGGGGCTTGAGCGTGCGGAGCGGCGATCGCCCACTCTCCCCGCTCTCCGATTTCCCTCCCGGCCCCGGGGGGTAAGAGCAAGCGAGGAGCCCCCTTCGCCCTCCCCGCGGTGGGCACGCTGAGCCCACCTGCCCCTCGGCTCTCCTCCTCTTCCAGCCTCGCGCCGAGGGAAGAGCAGCCAGTGGCGGCAGCGGCGGAGCGGGGCAAACGCTGCAGCGCCAGGATGGATGGATGGATGGATGCTGCCGCTGCCGCCGCCGCCGCTGGCTGCTCTTCCCTCGGCGCGAGGCTGGAAGAGGAGGAGAGCCGAGGGGCGGGTGGGCTCAGCGTGCCCACCACGGGGAGGGCGAAGGGGGCTCCTCGATGGATGGATGGATGGATGGATGGATGGATGGATGGATGGATGGATGGATGGATGGATGGATGGATGGATGGATGGATGGATGTCACTGTTGCCGCCGCCGCCGCTGGCTGCTTTTCCCTCGGTGCGAGGCTGGAAGAGGAGGAGAGCCGAGGGGCGGGCGGGCTCAGCGTGCCCACTGCGGGGAGGGCGAAGGGGGCTCCTCAATGGATGGATGGATGGATGGATGGATGCCGCCGCTGCTGCCGCCGCTGACTGCTCTTCCCTCGGCGCAAGGCTGGAAGAGGAGGAGAGCCGAGGGGCGGGCGGGCTCAGCGTGCCCACCGCGGGGAGGGCGAAGGGGGCTCCTTGATGGATGGATGGATGGATGGATGGATGGATGGATGGATGGATGGATGGATGGATGGATGGATGCTGCTGCTGGTGGTGGTGGGAAGGGGGAGGGGAGAGAATGGGAATCCCCGGCGGAGCATGGATGATGCAAAGGGAAGGGAGGGTGGGATCCTGGGACGGAACACCAATGAGAGAGAGGGGGTGGGCAATGGGTGGGAGGACAGGGCTGCCGTCTGGACTCCCAGGATTGATTCCAATTTAAGGCTGAAATCGGAATGCCACTGAACCGGGTTAACTTGCAAGTTGTGTAAACAGGATTAACCCGGTTCACTTATTTCGATTTCCTTAAACCGAATTAAGGCATCCCATGTGGATGCAGCCTACAAGACCTACTCATATCTTGCTAGTGTGACTCCATGAATGCTGCCTTAGATTTCAATCATGGCCCTTTCTTCACCAAGGATAATTCTGAATTATATCCTGGAACAGGGACCTGCTATCCACATGCTGGTGCAGACTATGAAGATCCTCCCTGAGCCCTACTGATGTTTGAATTAGTATGTCGATGACAGGCCCCTGCTAAGGGATATAACCTAGAATAAGGCACAGTGCAGAAAGGGCCCACATCTAACTCATGAGTTAAGGATGAGTCAGCTCTGGACCTGATAGTCAAATAAGGTGTCTCATGCTCAATTCACACCAGCAATATAGAAATGCCTCTTGCTTCAGTATCAACATTGGCCACTGTTTTATTACATGCCATTTGCACAAAATCAACCAAGCATGGATAATATACACTGTTTTCCCCTAGCGGTGGTTACTTTCTGCATCATGGAAATAAATGTGCTACTGCGTGTATTCACTGTCATCTAGCCTCATGCTTAATATTCTAGATAACACTTCATTTGTACATGCATGTATTACATTTATCTTAGCTTTCCTCCAGTTCATTTAAGAGCACATGCTTCTCACTGTTTTCTTTTAATAATGGTCACATAAATTAGACTCGGGAGAGAGGCAGAGGTTGGCTGAAGGTCAATCAGTGGCTGAACAGGTGTTTGAATTCTTGTCTCTCATGTTTAGCAAAATACCCTAACTACTATCTTTGTCCATAAAAAAAGAATGTGCTGTCATCTGTGGTGATTGGTGTTCACTGGGACTTGGGGGAAAAGGGCAAAGCAGAGGCCAGAAAAGGTAATGCAAAGTATGGCTGAGACATTGATAAGGTTCCAGTTCTATTCAAACTCACCTGAACACGGATGTCACTGAAAATAATGGATGGTTCACACAATAACCAACTCCATATTGAAATGTGTGAAAGAGAAAGGGAAAGTGGTCTCAAACTTGGAGCTGCTAGGTCTGGTTGGATGCTGCCCACTTTGCCTTTATGAGGCAACTTACCCCAACCTATAATAAATATTTTTAAGAATTCTTCAAATAATTTCCTACAAAAAATAATATACATGCAAGTATTATGAAACATTTTGTTAAGTTGGGGAGAAGGTATTGCTAAACAATAGATTTCTTCCTGAAAGTGATTGTCAAGTGGAATCCCTTAGGGATCAGCCTTTGGGGACGGTGGCCCTTTCTACACTAACCTTTATTCTAGGTTATATCCCAGGAATAGGCGCCTGCCATCCACATGCTACTTCAGACTACAGCAGGCCCTGTCAAAGCAGTCTTGATCTGAAGGCCCACCTACAACCAGATAGGAATGGGCCTAGATAACACTAGAAGTGTTATGCTTCCAAAGGCCAGTTGCTGAAAGATTGGAAATAGGGCAAGGGATATGCTAACGTACCACTTCTGGGATTCCACATACAGACAAGGAAAGATGGAGGAAAGGGGAGGGGAGAAGGTAAATGGGGGCTGGGAAGGAAGGAGATAGGCACAGGCAGCGTTCCCATTCATAAATATTCAGATTTTAACAGGATTCTGCAATCAGTCCTGTTAAAATCCAAACAGGGATTCCCTGGATTACCGGACATATAGTCTGCAGAAACAAGGAATCCTGTCAAAGTGTCGGGACGTTGGACCTTTGAACCAGATTCAGGCCGGACCAAAGGGCCTGTGGAAATGCATCCTGAGAGAATACATTAGCACAGTGACAAGCTGTTTTCTTTCAGTGTGAAATAACTCAGAAAATTCACCTTTGGAATAGATAGTGTGGAAAGAAAATTATGGGTCACTTTGCCGAGGTGTTCTCTCGAACTGAAGCTGGATTAAACCTCAGGTGTGACCACAGCCCATAAAGGCACTGTCACTGCTTTAGCTTACTGCCTCTGTTTTTAAAATGATTTTGTGACCTGTCCTGAGACCATCAGGTATGGGGTGGAATAAAAATGGAAATGGAAATAAATATATAAGTAAATAAAGATAGGCCCCTGGTTCAATCTAGGAGAGCATTTCTTAAGGTCTTATGGTTTTTCAGGCATATTCCACAAAATCATGTAAGCCCTGGGGAAAGAGTACACCCTTTTTATGTGAACGTCACACAAGTAAATGTAAACATGAATAAGCCCCTTATCTCATCTAGTTTGGGAGGCACCAGCTGTGGCAAGGTTTTCAGTCCTTTCTGGAAATATATTTGTTTATGCAAGCTTTTCCCGTTCACTCAATTCTTGTCTTATTCACTTTTTCTGTGACTTTATTACAATATTCTGTGCATGAGTCTCTTCCTTTTTTACAGTGTCTATTATTTGATATTTATAAACTGCTCATAGACCTTCATAAATGTATTTGAGATGTTAAACGGAATTTAATGGTACCAGATATACATTTTTATTTGGCCACACCGTATGAGTTACCATTACTGATGAGAGGTATATTAGATGGAAACACAACTAAACAAAATGGCAATGGCAAATTAGTGGTTCATCATATTATGATCATACCACTGCAGTCCAGCTTTAAAAAAAACCATCAACTTAAAATTGGTTTCTGTTCCATGCAGATACAAAACTTAACCTTAGCAGAACACTTAGGTCAGCGGTTCTCAACCTTCCTAATGCCGCGACCCCTTAATGGAGTTCCTCATGTTGTGGGGGCCCCCAACCACAGGGGCAGAGCAGCTGGGAGGTGGGAGGGAAGGGCGGCGGGAGGCTCGTCATGACCCCTCTGAAAGGATAATTCGACCCCCAAAGGGGTCTCGACCCCCAAGTTGAGAACCACTGACTTAGGTGGAATTCAAAATATTACATCCATACAAGCAGTAAGAGATTCAAAGCTGATTCAGACTTCAGCTATAAAAGTGCTAATACAGTTTAATCTTGAGTTTTTTCATGACCAGCAACTGAGATGGTGCCCATTTGATGCATAGCTCCTTTAGAGAGGTCCTTCATTCCTAACCCATTCATGTTGAGCATGCCGGTATTCTGTTAGTATTTTAAGGGAAAAGAAGAAGAAGAATTTGCAACTGTTTGAATCTACTGTTCAGCAAAAGCAAGCCTCTGATAACTATAGCCTTGCAAAGGGCAGATAACTGGTCTTACAAGATGCTTCCTTTCCATGCTCCCCCCAAAACCAAAGGCAAAAAATAAGGGCTGCAGGTTCAGCTAAGGGAAAACCTGATCCACATCAGATGTATCAACGACATCACCAATGCATACCTTGTTTAGAGGTGTCCTCCTGACCTATCCATTCTGCTTATCTGGAGTTAGGATTTAAAAAATAGTACCTTGAGCCTGAAGTACCTCGCAACTTCATGGCTAGCTACCTACCATGAAGTTGTGGGACATGTCTTTGGCCATTGCAAGTCAATTCACAGTGGCCAAAGAGGCATTTGTAGGTGCCTATCATGGAAAGTGGAGACATATCCTTATGGGAGTATGCAAGGGTGATATAAGACACTGTTTCTTCAACCTTTCTGCACTCACCTCTTCATGATCCAAACCAGTGGGTCTGGACCAGCTGGACCCACTGGTTCAGAGCATAAAAAGGCATGGTCTGAAACAGCATAATCTGCACAATGGCAAAGATCCAGAACAACCCCCATTCCACCCCTGAAGCTCATGCTTCAGGACCAAGCTCTGAGTGCTCCAGAAAACTAAGAATGAAACTTCCTAGCCTCAGAGCCACCAGAAAACCCATTTGAGTTGCCCACTTTGACAAATTGATAATCAGAAGCATGCTTTCTGCAAGTCAGCATGTTTCAGACTAGTTTTACTGATAATCCCAATCAGGGCCTCCATCTAGTGTAGGGTTTTGCATGAATATTCGAAACATTTGAAATTCGATCGAATTTGTTGGAATTTGGACATTCGAATTCAAATCAAATGTCTATAAATTCGAATTTAAACTTTCAAATGAATTTCAAATTCGTTTTGAATCCATTCGTTCAAATTATTCAGACATTCACGTGTGTATGGATATGTACATGATGCGTACTTGCCCGTACGCATCTTTCCCGCATCTGTACGCATTTGTTCAAATCCTTACAGGACAAAAATGGGATGCATGTGGGATAAATACAAGACGTGTACAGACGCGTACAGGCATATACGAATGTTGTCGACATTTATATGTGCAATTCAAATCAGAAATTCAAATGAACAGATTCAAATTTACTCAATTTGAACTGAATGTGGATAAATTCAAATTTTAAAGATTTGAATCGAACTGAAAATTGCATTCGCGCACACCCCTAATCTAGTGCAGACGAAGCATTATCAGTGGTGGGCAGGTCCACCCAGGTCCACATTACATGCAGACAATGAGGTTCTGAAGTGGACTTCATGGCCTCCTGTTCCGGATCACAGGTCAGTGCACAAAGGGCAGTTGAAAATGGACGTAATTCTAAGTTAAAGAGCTAGAAAACGGTTTCAGCAAAATTAGAGGAAGGGGCAAAAATTTCTGAACCTACCTAGTAACTGTCTCCTCCAGTTAAAATCTGGCACTTTTTGTCTAGTTGCTATCCATTATTATCTGATTCAGGCATATTTTGGAGATACAGGCTTGATTTCATACTCCCTCTGTTCCTTTAATTAGATTCAGCATCCCACAGGCAGGAAGGGATATAAGGGGCTTGTAAATTCTCTCCTGGCATTCCAAGGGAGTATCTCATCCAGTAATTGAGTGAGCATTCTATGGACAGTTCCTAATAAGAAATTAAAGAGCAATGCAACCCCCACTAAAGGTCTGGGCCACCCCCAGCAATATAAACACTGCTTTGCAAATGTGGTGTCCGAGTGCTGCTGCATAATCTGCAGACACCAAGCAAAAAGAGATCACCTCAGCTATTTTCACTGTAGACAGAGTGGCCATCTGCTCTGGAAGGTTGTATCAGGAGAATACAGGATGGCTTATTAGTCTGTAAATCAGGCATGTATGCCAGACAATAGCTGTGCCTCTGTTTTCTACATACCATTTTTAGGCCATTCTGACATTCTCCATGTTGAGAAAGACAAAGAGAGTGAATTCTTTTGCCAATATATCCTTGAATGAGATAAGAAATAAGGGCAAAAGGGACCAAGGAACATGCATGAATACATGTTGAGTCCCTGGCATCTTCATTTTGAAAGGGTTAAATAGCAAAGACTGGAAAGGGGGACATGGCTGCCCGAGACCCTAGACTTGCAATGCAGTACTGTGTATGGACTAGGGATATTCACAAATTGTTCAAATTTTGACATTCAAATTCGAATCGAATGTCTATAAATTCGAATTTAAACATTCAAATGAATTTGAATTTTCAGATTTATTCATTCAAATTATTCAGACATTCAAATGTGTACAAGTATGCACATGATGCGTACTTGCACGTATGTATCTTTCCCGCATCCATATGCATTTGTACGGATCCATACAGGATGAAAATGGGTTGCATACTGTACATGATAAATATGGGATGCATACAGGCATGTATGGATGAGTATGGATGTCTATGGGATGTGTAATGATGCATACAGGCACATACAAATGTTGTTGACATTCATAAGTTCAAATTCAAATCGATTCAGGGTAAATTCAAATTTTAAAGATTCGAATCAAATTGAATTTTTGGATATTCAATTCAAATCGGATCCTGAAAATTGCATTCGTGCACACCCCTAGTATGGACATCACCACCAGCCCATCAGCATGTACAATTAATGTGCGAGTTGCTTCTGTGGTGCATCCAGAACACATGTGCAAAAGCATATACATGTTTCATGCTCATTTTGATTACAATCACTGTTACAAATTCTGATGTTTGGAGTATTTCTCCTTTGTCTTTGGCAGATTCTTCCAAGCCCAGAGATACTGTGAAGAATTTATACCAGTTCCTAGGCAAGACTACCACAACACATACCACTTGGGGCTCTTCAGAATACGTATCAGAAGTTGGACCCAGTGCAAAATGCAGCTGTGAGACTGTGGATGAGTGCTGCCAGGCAAACACAGAGCACTGTGGTCTTGAAAGATCTGCCTACACTACCAATTCATAATTAAGCTCAAAATGATGATACTGAAGCATAAGACTTTCAAGTATAATCCTTTCGGATCCAGGATGGCCTCTATTCAGATAAATGTTAAGGTATAACCACGGCCTGAGTCCCAAGGAATCTGAACATCTGGAAGGGCATCTTCAGTGGTGGCACCCAGGTTATTGAGGGACTGGAGACCACCACAGAAAAGGCCCTCTTGCATGTCCCTTCCCTTGCACCTCTGAGAGGAGAAACTAAAAGGAAGCCCTCCTCTCAAGATAAAAATACTCAGGCTGATCTGTATGGCAGTATCATTTTAATGATTGTCTGAATACTGTGAAGAATTTATACCAGTTCCTAGGCAAGACTACCACAACATATACCACTTGGGGCTCTGCTGAATACGGATCAGTACTGTACGTGATAAATATGGGATGCATACAGGCATCCATATATGCCTGTACGCATCCCATATTTATCACGTACCGTATACAACCCATTTTCATCCCATATGGATCCGTGCAAATGCGTACAGATGTGGGAAAGATGAATACGTGGAAGTATGCGTCATGTGCATACTCGTACGCATACAATTGTCTGAATAATTCAAACGAATAGATCTGAAAATTCAAAATTCACCCGAGGGCAGGTAATTCATTTTCATTTTTATCTTGTTACCCAGCCTGGAATTGTGGGGTGAAGAGTAAGTTATAAATCCATCTGTAAAGAGCAACACTACGCAGCAGAGAGCTCTGAGAAAGAAACAGAACTTTTTAATCAGTCTTGGTCCAGTTCATTTTGGTGCACCATTTGCTCCATCTTTCAAAGCAGCAGGGCTTCTTAAGGAGTCTGTAAATAAGCTTGTCTCATCTGTTGTTAAAAAAAATGCTGATGTGGGTTCCATGCTCTCGGTTCCTTGGAAGACCTTAAATCCTTAAGCTCTAATTATATAGAGTTTTCCTCTTTCCTTCAGTACACTTTTCAGAAGGCCTCACGACTGAGGCTCATCATCTGCTGCTGCTTGCTTACTGCTGGGTCTCCTTTAGGCCTCATAGCTATTCTCCAAGGACAATGAAGAATAAACAGGGCAAGAAATGTTTTTCTCCGCAGCAGATGAAAAAAAATTAAGGCCAGATCACAGGGTTGCAGCAGCAGTGTCCCATGATGCAGCTTTGCTCTCCAAATCTTCACCTTCCTTCACACAAAGGCCACAAAGAAGCTATTTAGGTTTGCAAATGATCCTCCTAATACTATGGGGTTAAGCTGACCCACTGACCTATATACAGGTTGTAATAAAACCTGCGTAGACTGGGGCATAACTACCATTAAGTAAGCCTTTTTGGTTGTGTGCTTTTGCTTTTACCAGGGCACCAGAAAGCGAAAGGGGGTCTTCTACAGATGCTTATTTAGCTGCTGAGCTTGGCGTTCATTCTCATACTCATCTATACCTAAGTTTTAATCAATTTTCAGTCCGTTTTCAGAGATTGGGCCTTTTCACTCCTCCCTTACAGGTGCAAATGGGAGATACTTTGGCATGGTGCATCTGCACCATACAGAGCAGTTTCTTTACTAGAAACCGATCCGCATGTGCCAGAGGATCCTCCACATGTATCAGCATGGAGCAGTTAAAGCTGCTCCACACCTACATTAGCAGCAGGGCTAATGTAGCCCTGGATGCTGCATCTGCACCTCTTCTACAGGTGCAGAAGGATCATGTGATTGGCAACACAGACATGATTATGCACTGCATTGCTTGGTCATCAAGGCAACAGTGCTACACAGTCGCGCTGGCACCATTGCAGGGCCCTTGCGATTGCTGTTTTAATGGCAGTGATTCGCATTCAACCGGCACTTAGTTAAGCATCAGCTAAGTTAAAAATTCTTTAGGTGTACATAAGCGGGGATACCTGAAGCATTTTGGCACATAGACAGGAGGTGAAGTGCAAAAAGGGCTTCAGCACGTAACCCATCAGCAAAATGAGTAGCAGTTTTCCTTCTGCATAATCAAACCTACGTTACATAATGTGGAAAGAAAACAGCGTTGTTGATGTGTTCTCTCACTCTTAAAGTGGACTGAAGATGGTTTAAAATTTATGCGTAGATGAGCTGCATGGCATGAACTGTCCATTGCACATCTCTGCTAGTGTCCCATTTCACCTGAACTACACCCTTGTGCCTGTGGTGTCTGTGTGGTTCCTATCTCCCCACACTCCAGCAGCACATATACATTTTAGGGTCTTTTTGCATCTGAGCAAGAGTGTTTTATCAATAATTACAGAAAATATTGGATCACAAAAGGGTAGAATGACAGAACATAATCAATTATCTAGACCCATTTCAATCTGGCTTCAGGCCTAGTTATGGCACGGAAACTGCCTTGGTCACCCTGGTTGATGACCTTCTCCGGGAGAGACAGGGAGAATGCTACCCTGCTGGTTCTCCTGGACCTCTCAGCGGCTTTTGATACCATGGAATCCTTTTGGAGAGACTACAGAGTTTAGGAGTGGGAGGCATTGCTTGGCATTGGTTCTGCTCCTATCTCCAGAATAGATCCCACATAGTGGCTGTGGGAGACACTGATTTAACACCCGGGAACTCACTTGTGGGGTTCCTCAGGGGTCAATCTTATCTCCAATGCTATTTAACATCTATATGAAGCTGTTGGGAGAGGTCATGAGGAGATTTGAAGACAGGTGTCATCAGCATGCAGATGATACCCAGCTCTATCTCTCTGTACCATCTGCATCAGGAGAGGCAGCTGAAGTGCTTGAGGAGGTCAAGAAGTGCTCTGGAGGCGGTAATGGGCTGGATGAGGGCCAATAAATTGAAGCTGAATCCAGACAAGACAGAGGTGCTGTGTGTCACAGGGTCTCGGACCCTGTCTTTGATGGGGTTGCAATGCCCTGGACAGGACAAGTGCATCAAATCCGCTCTCTACCCACTTTGAATACACTCTGAATCTGCTTTGAATCCACTTTGGGTCCACTGCAGTTGTGACCAGGCAACCGCTTCCCCACCTCCCCAAGTTCACGCATGTAACAAAGCTTTGTATGCATCTATAGAAACATTTGATTTGTATCTTCGAATGTACCAACATTTGATTCAAATCTGAATGTCTGAATTCGGACAAATTCATACAAATTTCAAATGTGATGAATATTTGTGCACGTGCCTACCAAGTAGACCTTCCAAAGGTGCACTCGCACTTCCCCCATCCTACTTGGGGCATGGAGGAGCGCAAGAATGGCAGCAAAGGGGTACAGGGGTCTGCTTGAGGGGAACAGAAGACCAGGGATGGGCAGCTCCGGCCTTCACAGAAGCTTCTATGAAGCTTCGACGGAGCCTGGATCCAATCAATTTGCAGGCAAATTTGTAGGCCGCCATTTGTCCATGAATGCCAAAATGTAGGTGCAAAAAGGCCCAATTTAAATCATAAGCAATTCAAAACCAGCACATACATGAGAAAACGTTGCTTCCTTTAGCAGTACAACCACTTCACTTCTGCCTGGGTATAAATAAAATTTGCCTTATGGTAATCTAGAAAGGTTTAAAATATAATCAAATGTAAAAATGGGGAAGTTGATTATTAGAGCAGCCAGAATGACCTACACTATTATTCTTAAGAAAAAGATAAGTGATCAATAAGTCCAGATCTGCTAATCCTACCTCCCTTCAATGGCTCTTAATCTATCCCTTAAAAAAATAGTGAGGTGGGTGGCCTGGGGCATGAATGAAACACTTCACTCTTAAAACAGTTGTGAGCTGCTAGACTCCAGGGGGAGAAAGGTGTCAGCTAATGTTGGCTGCAATTTACTCACCTACAACGTCCCTTCAGTTTACAGTATCTTCTCCAGTGGTGACCCCATTGCCTTGATTCAATAGCTGGATCAGGCATGTCTGTGCACTGAAAGAATTATTCATTCTAATAGAAATGCTTGCAATGACTGTGCACTTTCTTTAGATAAGGAGAGAATACCATTGCCCTGATACAATTTATGGTATCAGTGCAGGCATGCAGCTTATATCTCTCCTGCACTTACTGTTTCTTTAAATCAGCATTTTCCAACTTGGCTACCTGCAGCTGTTTTGGAGTGCAATTCCCATCAAGTTAAAAAGGGTTGCTGTAAAGCTATGCTGATGGCAATGAGTTTGATTCCTACACGTGCAGCTGGAAGCTACTGGGAAGCCACAGAGGCTTCTAACCAGAGTGGCAGCAGATGGTTTCTCATAATTTTGTAGAGTGAGAACTAGGGGAAACAATGGTTTAGGGAAAAGTACGTGAAAGTTAAAGGGTACTCACTTCCAGGAAATTGCAGTACATGCCCCTTTTTGTGATGCAGGAGGTCTAATCTAAGTTGCCTTCACACCAATGATTTTGGGCCCTCCTCCCAAGGCCTGTTGGGCAAATATCCTCACCCTTATCGGGACTGTAGGCAGCCTCCAAGGTGTGAAACCTACCCTCAGATGTGCCCTTCATACAGATCACAAAAAACTCTGAAGGCAGATTTCAATCTCATCCTATGCACAGACACACACGTAGAAAATTACCAGCAGCAATTTCCACTCTGGAGCAGGGCACACATTCCCACACATATGCTACACCTTCCCATACCGGCTAAGACATGTTAAGGCTCTTTCTGCTCATACTGTATTGTTAAATCCTGATTTGGAGGAGCTCCTGTAGCCAGCTTCTGGGCCTCATCAATCCAACAGATCTGTGAGGCCTCACTCTCCTTTAGTTTCCTCATCCATGATGTGTGGAACATGATTCCAATCACGGAGGAATTGATCATGACTATGAGGTAAGCCGTTTCAGCTGCACAGATGGGTCCTCAGAGATTAGGAACATCCATTCCAAGGCCTCTAGGCCCTCAGAGGCTGACCCCAAAGCTTGTACAACCTTCAGAGTCAGTGAGGAGGCTGGTCCAGTTCAGCTCCATCATGCAGACCTCACCATCCCATTGTTTGAACCAGTGGGCCTGGCTAGTCCAGACCCACTGATTCAGGCCACAGAGAGATAAGTGCAGAAAGGGTCTGAGTAATGCCTGAGATGGACTTCAGAGATTACCTAAATTGTGAACAGAAGCATTCTGTTACAGAATTATATTAAAATGCAAATATTTTGACTACCTAGAGGCTTTGTAAAATAAATAATGGCTTTATTTATGGGCCTTAGAATGACAAAATTACCACTAGGAAGTTGCAAGAAAGTTCATTATCTTGTTCTACACAGGTATCAGCAGCATATGGAGAAAGGCATCTAACTCCCTTAGAGCTCCATGTTTGCATCGTTTCCTCTAGTCCAGACACGATACAAATGAAAACTGGACTGCACTGGATAGAGTCAGTGAAGTGTTCAGACTTACCCTCATTAACAGGCAAGACCTGCCACCCATCCCCACAGTGGTTTCTTTTGGTATTTGCATAACGCACCCATGAAGGCTATCATCATGAGATCTAGCTAAGCTCAATTAAAAAAGGCATGCTGAGTCTGTATATTCTTCCAGATCCTTCCCTGACCTACTCCCCCAAGCAGAAATATTCTCATTTCCATCAGTGACTTTGCAAATAATGCCTCTCCTGAGGCTGGCAATCATGTACTGCTGTGTTTTCAACCTGCAAGCCAACAGCATAACTACTGAGAAAGTTTTGCCTTCTATCTGGCAATCTTAGTGAGCTATCAGACATGGCAGAAATGCTGGCACCTGACCTGGTGATTGCTAGACAGCCCTGATGCTCTGTGGGGGAGGTTACAATCAATTGGCCACTTAAGTTGACAGTAAAAATAATGCTGGATATTAAATAGTAAAAATAGTGTTGTGCACAGTCAGGCACAGCAGTTAGTTTCAGGCGCCATTTTCATTTCTGACTGTCCCAACAAGAATTCAGCTTCTGTGTCTTTTCTGGACTAAAGTGCCAAAATCAGGGCTATTTGTATTTGGATTAAGTGAGTTGTGACGGTTTCTGGGTACAGGCTGCAAACTGTTTTGCTTTTGGGCTTTGCAGGCTTCTTGCAAAGCTGCAATAGCCAGCCTTGTTGCAAAGTTTGTTGCAAACCCAGGATTTTGGCTGCAAAAAGAGCGGGAAATCCTGTGCCGGCCCTGTTGCAGTGATTGGCTGGAGTAAGGTTTTGGAGGGAAAAGCTGTCCGGGGATCTGAGTGCTGGAGGGGCTAGAGAGGAGTTCTCACCAATCAGGCTGGAGGGACAGCAACCTCTGTTAGGAGTCTCCAGCAGCATTTTATTGCGGCTAGAGCCAATCAGAATCAGGGGTGTGTGTATAAATGAACACAGAGTACAGCAGAGAATGTCTTCATGCTGGGACAAGAGCTGAAAGGAGAAGAAGAGCTGAACCTGAAGGAGCCAGACCAGTAGTTGACCAGGGGTCTTCGTGCTGGGACTGAGGCTGAAGGGAACAGAGGAGCTGATCCTGAGGGAGCTGGAACCAGTAGCTGACCAGTGGTCTTTTGGGCTGAGTGATTTCTGAAGGAGGCAATCGGGTGGATTGTAGCTCTGAGGGAGACTTCACTAGCAACTGACCAGGCTGGATGATCGGAGAAGCAAGGACGGACTGGGCCTTGTGATCATCTAGGGCCACGTTCTGGTACACTGGCTTGGCTTGAGCTGTGAGAAAGCAAGTCAGAGGGGGAGGAACGTGTGGAGGCTTGTCTTTTAAAAGGGGAACTATTTTCCTTTAGAGAAAGGGGTAGCTCCTAGCCTTAAGAGACTTGCAGATTTAAACTAACAACTACCTGAACCTTATTATCTTTTTAGTATTGCTTGTGTATATTAATAAACTTGTTTTTGTTTACTGTTGAAACGCTTGCTACCAGTGTTTTGTGTCCACACTGTAGTATTCACTTGGCCGTTGCACGAACCCAGCATCCAAACAGGGCCAAGCTACTCCTAAGAGAGGGCAGGCACTTACTGGAACGCTGGGCATCGTGGCAATTTGGTGGCAGCTCGGGACGAATCTTGATTCAGTCCGCTTTGGCCAGAATACTGCAGTAGCAAGCAATACTGTGTGTGATTGAGAAGGGCAGCCAGAGTTTGGCTCCTTTTTGAATGAGTCTGGTGTCTGGACACAGAGCCCTACGGTAGTGCCTGTGGGTCAGAACTCCTCCATCCCTGAAGTGTGTGTGTGCTAGACATCAGGGAGGGCTAGTAGGTACGGGCAAGCAGACACAGGTCCTGAGTTAAAGGCTTTGGGGTACTTTGTAAGGACCTGTTGTGCTGTGAGCCCTAGCAGTTGGGTGAGCCTAGTCACAGTGAAGTGGGGTCAGTAGGCTGGGTGACCGGAGGTAATTGCTTAAGGTAAAACGTACGGTCACCAGCCGGACGCTGGACCACGTGGCTACGCCCAAATAGACCTGGTTCCAGAGGTAATCTGCCTGGGTAAAGTACGGAACCAGGGAGGGAATTACGTTCCCTGTGTGTTGGCTACAAATATCAGCAGCCAGCACAGTAGATCAAGTGGTGGGGAGTCCCACACTTGATGCTAACTAGGAGAGGGGCCAAAGCTGTTCCAAAGGGTCTAGGGGGACTGCCAGCTAAGCGTGTTAGCAGCAAGCAGTCCAGAGCCAGACCAGCGAAATCTATTATGGAGCCCGCAGTTAGTCAGGAGGTTTCAACCCCAGAGCCAAGTGTGGGTGCAGGCCCTGGGACTCCTGAAGCTGTGCCGGGAGTGGCACAGGACAGAGGGCTCGCTGAGCTCAAACTTATGCTTGAATATGAGCTGGAGATGAAAATAATGGAAAAACGATTAGAATTGGAAATGGCCAGAGAGTTAGCTGCAATGGCTGGTATGTTAAAAGGAGTCCTAAGGAGCCTGGGACTCCAAATTCTTCTGTGGGTGATCCATCTGAGTGCCGAGTTGCGGGCATCACTGGAAGAGATCCAGGGAGCTGATGTCGTGCCGGATGGGTCAAGGACCACAGCATCCAGTGCCAAGACCGGGGAGAATGACAGGACAGCGTCTCCAGGCAACCGGGTCAGCAAGGAGCCAGATCCCACAGCAGGACCACCGCCAGATGGGACCAGCATCACAAGGGACCACAGGAGGAAGACCAGCAAAGAGCCAGACTGTGATTTTGGACTCAGTGCACTATTTGAGTGACTTTAGGACATTGTGTTTAGTTGTAATATAGTTAGCTAAGGGAAACCTGTTACAGAGACTTTGGACTTTTATAGAGGTGTTTATTAGATAGATATATGTTAAGTTACACTCCTCCTTGGGAGACAAATGTCCATGGGACAGTTGTGCCCCAGGTACATTTGTCTTTTTTGGGGAAGGGAGGGGTTGTGACGGTTTCTGGGTACAGGCTGCAAACTGTTTTGCTTTTGGGCTTTGCAGGCTTCTTGCAAAGCTGCAATAGCCAGCCTTGTTGCAAAGTTTGTTGCAAACCCAGGATTTTGGCTGCAAAAAGAGCGGGAAATCCTGTGCGGGCCCTGTTGCAGTGATTGGCTGGAGTAAGGTTTTGGAGGGAAAAGCTGTCCGGGGATCTGAGTGCTGGAGGGGCTAGAGAGGAGTTCTCACCAATCAGGCTGGAGGGACAGCAACCTCTGTTAGGAGTCTCCAGCAGCATTTTATTGCGGCTAGAGCCAATCAGAATCAGGGGTGTGTGTATAAATGAACACAGAGTACAGCAGAGAATGTCTTCATGCTGGGACAAGAGCTGAAAGGAGAAGAAGAGCTGAACCTGAAGGAGCCAGACCAGTAGTTGACCAGGGGTCTTCGTGCTGGGACTGAGGCTGAAGGGAACAGAGGAGCTGATCCTGAGGGAGCTGGAACCAGTAGCTGACCAGTGGTCTTTTGGGCTGAGTGATTTCTGAAGGAGGCAATCGGGTGGATTGTAGCTCTGAGGGAGACTTCACTAGCAACTGACCAGGCTGGATGATCGGAGAAGCAAGGACGGACTGGGCCTTGTGATCATCTAGGGCCACGTTCTGGTACACTGGCTTGGCTTGAGCTGTGAGAAAGCAAGTCAGAGGGGGAGGAACGTGTGGAGGCTTGTCTTTTAAAAGGGGAACTATTTTCCTGTGGAGAAAGGGGTAGCTCCTAGCCTTAAGAGACTTGCAGATTTAAACTAACAACTACCTGAACCTTATTATCTTTTTAGTATTGCTTGTGTATATTAATAAACTTGTTTTTGTTTACTGTTGAAACGCTTGCTACCAGTGTTTTGTGTCCACACTGTAGTATTCACTTGGCCGTTGCACGAACCCAGCATCCAAACAGGGCCAAGCTACTCCTAAGAGAGGGCAGGCACTTACTGGAACGCTGGGCATCGTGGCATGAGTGCTCAACTCATTTCAGATTGTTAGCTTGTTTTATTTTGGAAAGTGAGAACATGCAAGTAGACTATTTTGGGAAGGAACTGAACTTTTTTTAGCGTGCTCCCCATTTCTTCCCATCCAATGACAGATTTTGTTGTAGGAGTTATAAGGACAGCAGTACTGGGTTACAGTTTCAAAAATGACAGAATGATATCTGTTTGAATCCAAGGCAAACCATTCAACATGAAAGTACAGTATATTCTGGCATATAAGACTACTTTTTAACCCAGGAAAATCTTCTCAAAAGTCAGGGGTCGTCTTATATGCAGGGTGTTGTTTTCTTATAGGGTGAATATATCCCAAACTCTATATTTTAACTGGACGCTCAGTCGTCTTATACGCCGGAACATATGGGTAATCCAAGTCTATGCCCCAACCATTCATGCTGAAGAAGCTGAAGTTGGCCAGTTCTATGGAGGCCTACAACAGCTTCTAGAACTAACACCAAAAAAGATTTCATTCTCATCAAAGGGGACTGGAATGCTATATTAGGAAATCAAAGAATAACTGGAATAACGGGCATGTTTGGCTTTGGAAGCAGGTCAGAGACTAGTAGTGGGGATGTGCACAGAAGTACTTTCTTTCGAAAGTTTAAGGTGGTTAGAGGTCAAGACTTCTTCTGGCCTCCTCACATTGCTGGCTATTTTCAACTATACCTAGTCACCTCACTCCACCCTGCCCCCGTACCCCACGTCCATCCTCCATTACCTTAGCTTAGGAGAGTGAATGCACATCAAAGCCCAAATCCTCTCCAGGCATGGGGGAGGGGAGAAGCAGAGCAGGAAAGGGAGGGAGGGATGATGATTTTTGGAAGAGAAGCAGATGGACTACAGGCAGGAAGGAGTGGGGACAACTAGCCTTCGGAGCAGCACAGCATGTAAAGAGAAGCCAACGGAGTGGGGAGGGGGAGGGGAAGGGAGTAGAGAGCCTTGACGGAATGATGAAGTGGGGGAGGGGCATGGCAGAGGGGCACAGGGGGAGGAACAGCAGAGCACAGACCCCTCTGCCACACCCCTCTTCTGCTCCAACAAGGCAGGCTCATACAGTATCCATCCACTAGTATGGTTAGCCACCCACTATAATATGGTTCAGCCCCCTTTCATCCTATTCCCCAACCACACCCCAGAAATGAAAACAGATTAACACTCTATAATGGCTTGAGACCTATAAAAATCAGGACTCAGGAAAGTACAACTGGAGGGAGGAAAGTCTATGAATAAAATGTATAGGACTAAAAAGGTGTGTGCAGACAGGTCGCAAGATGGACTGAAGAAAGATTAAAGTGAATGTGCAACCCTAGCCATAGTCATAAGAAATACACTTTTCTTATGACTTTTTAAATCAGATCAGTTATAATGTTGTGCAGCCAAAGATGGAGAAGCTCTACACCTGACTGTGGCTCAGATCATGAGCTCCTCATTGCAAAATTCAGGACAAATACTGAAGGTGAAGCCCAGGCCGTGTCTTCACGGCAACCTTATTTCGCTTTCCCTAAACCGAGATAACAGAACCGCATGCAAACGCGAATTTGCCTGTTCCCATTACTTTCAGCTTAATCGCGTTCAATCCGGATTCTGAGGACGTAGGTGACTCAAGGGGGGGACTCCAGTGGCTACCTTTTAAAAGCTGCTTTTCGGGGCTGCCCTGTCCTCTTCCTCCTGGCGTGAACATACCACCCATAACAGACCCCTTCACGGAGCCTAGCTGGGTGGCTGCCTTGCCTGGATGGAGGAAAAACGGCACCAGGCTGGCAGCGATTCTTTTCCCTCCTCTCCCAATTGCTCAGGGCGCGCAGCAGCAGCAGCAAGTCAAGCCCCTTTGCTAAACATTCACACATCTCTCCAAACGGCAGTTGCTTTTGTTTCTTTTCAGCACTTTCAATAGCAAGATGGTTATCAGGTGTGAATTGCTTGTTTGCTACAGTGGATTGCTTGGATCACTATTTGGGCTGCTGCTGCTGCTTTTACAGCTTGCTTTGGAAGCAAGCTATTGGGGGAGGGATACTCTTATCCCTTAAAACAGAAGGGTTCCCACAGTAAAAAATGTAAAATGTTTCAAGCGCCCGAACCGGAGTGAGACCTGTTGAAATGAGGATTAACATTTACAACGCTTTGGGGCGATTTAACACGCAGAAAGTGTGTTAAGCCAAACTGCCGTCTGGACTCCAAGGATTCAAAACATTTTGAATCTGAGATAAGGTTGCCGTGAAGACACGGCCTCAGATACTTTGGCCACATAATGAGAAGACAGGACTCTTTGGAAGAGGCCCCAATGCTGGGAAAGATTTATGATAAAAAGAAAAAGGGATGGCAGAAGAAGAGCTGGATAGATAGTATCATGGATGCTCTGGGAGACAGCAGAGGACAGATTGGTCTGGTGTGATGTGGTCCATGGGGTCACAAAGAGTTGGGCATGCATAAATGACTAAAAAACAACAACAAAGCATCTTCTCTGGGAGACAACACCTATAATTTCCTTGTTCCCTCCTTTAAAAATGTAGTTAAATTAACCAAGGCTGCATGTACAAGTTATTATAGCAGTTCTCCAAGGCATGTGAATTTGATGTGAGGGAGAGTGCACTATTCATTTTAATGATGATTTCAGTGTATTTAGTATTTTTTTCTTTAAGCATGCTTATCTTTGTTTTGTTGCTACTTTTACATTTTCTTTTATTTTTGTACATCTTTTTTTAAGAAAAGCAATTAATAAATTAATAAACGTAAACATAGTAAAAGGGTAAAATTGCCCTCAAGTTGAGCTCATGCCTTGTAACTAAATGAATGAATCTATGCAGTTTTCTTAGCAACAGTGCAAGAATTGCTCCCCCTTAGGTTCTTAGGTGGAGAAGCTAGGGCCCGAACCTGCAGCCTTCGGAATGCAAGGCATATGTTCTACCACGGTGCTACGGCACTTACTTGTAGACACCACATGCCAAGATGTAATGAATGACCCACTCTTCTGGGAGTACAGATGGGGAAGGGTTATAGGCTCATTGAATCTGAGATGAGACAGACATATGTTCCAGAAGATGTTCATATATGTCCCACAGGCCTTGTAACTATAATCACAACTTCTACACGGCAATATTTCACAAGGCTACACATGGTGAAACTTTCTTTCCTGGAAACCCTGGACCTCCCATCACAAAATCACTTTGCTGTAGATCTGGACTTTTTTCATGGCTGGACAGAGGAGTTTATTACATAAAGCTGGCAAGGACTCTACAGACTTTTTCAAAGACTGAAAAATGAAGGACCTTGACTTCATGTTTTAAGAGCAGTGCGTATGTGCATGTTTTTATGCAGCTCAAAGTCTCAAACAGATTATTGGATAAATATCAGAGAGAAGTGAATCAGGAAGTTCCTGATATTGCTTTAAAAGAAGCAACCCTCCACCATCAACACAGTTCCTCATTTCTCCACTCAGCTGTCTGCCTGGATACTTCGAGCTCCACACTTTGTGCTTCCAGTGCAAAAGAAGAAAGGGAAAGCATTGTTAATGCTTTTGCAGAATGTCCAGAATTCTTGAATCCAGAATTTTGCTCGGCTACTTTAGAAAAGAGGTACTCTCCCCCCAGAGTGGATCATTTTAAGAACTCAGTGGTTTGGAAAGTGGGAGCTGTTAATGTAAGATGCTTTCCGGACAAAGGGCAGAGTCAGACAGTCTACTGATTTTACTAGACTCTATCATATCCAAAGCAAAACAGTAAATTGTGCATCATGACCCAGAAGGGACCTTTACTGGCAAGAAACCAAAGAAGACTATAAGTCTGGAGCTAGAGACTTTTTTGCCTGCCAATAATCCTGCCAAACTATTTTCTCTCTTGCAGGCTGTTCCTGTACTCTTCTATGCTGTTCAGCATCTCTTTCAGTCACCTCACAAGTCAGGAAATCCTCAACTCCATCTACAACCCTGACAGCTTCCCTACCAATTGACATTCATCATGTGCTCCTTCACCCCCATCCCACCTTTCTTTCTGCTGAGAAGCCATGTTTGCGTTCTCTGCCAGAAGCTCCTGGAATGCACATTCTGTCCTGAACAAACTTCCAAAAGTGAACAGCCTCTTCCTTTCTGAAGTAACTGCCTACCTTCATATTCTGCAAATTAACCCCTACCTGCTCTGCTTCCATGTCAGACACATTCAGACACTGCCATGGTTTTAATATGTTTAATATGTTATTGGTTTTAATGTGTTCATTTTATATGTTGTAACCCGTCCTGAGACCCTTGGGTATAGGGCGAGATAAAAATGCAAATAAATAAATGAAATCAGTGGCAAGTGGCAAAGTAGAACAGGTGGTGGTGGGGGGTTTAGTACAGAATTCTGGATTAATGCATTTAATTGATTTATGGTAAGTTTCCTTGAGCTACACTTCAGGGGTAGGTTGGTACAGAAATTTCCATTTTTAGTTTTATATTGCCTTTCCCTCCAAAACATACTCAAAGCAGTTTACAACAAACAGAGGGAAAATACAATAAAAAATAATATGCAATACAAAATAATACATTCTAAAGTTACACAGGACCTTGGGGAGGGTGGGGCAGAGATAGGTCTTCTGACTCCTCCCAGCCAAGAACCACCACAGTTCTTACTTCTTGGGAGAAGGTGAGGCAGAAGCAGCAAACACTGAGGTGCAACAGCCAACCCAGGTCTTTTTCCTCCTTCCTCCCAAGTGCACCCAAAGATCTTCTGATACCTTAGGGGAGCGCAGGACAGAAGCAGCAAGCACTCGCATTCAGCAATCACCTACGTCTTCCTCCTTCCTATATACCTAAGTAAATAAAAGGAATTTGCTAAAGGAATGGAATTATATTTTAATTTTGCAGAAAACAATTAACTTAAGATTACTGCAACACATTACGTTCCAAAGGGTTAATAGTGTGAAATCTTTCACTTTTATTTGATATGTGACTGGTCAGTTGTCCAGTTATTTTCATGATGAGTCAGACTCCTAAATGTACATCACTTTGAAGAGCTCTCTATATGAGAAGTTGAACTTAGAGCCTTTTGCATATCTTAGCATCATTTATCTCCACTTTTCAGAATTTTTTCAAACTTACAAGTCAGCCAACCAACCAACCTCTCCTTGGTTTATTTCCTAAACTCTGCTTGTGTTATACTGCAGAAGAGATCATAATGGAAGGCCTTTCAGAGGGTGAAGGGTCTGCTTTCCTTCAGAGACAAGACTTTTTTTAAAGCCAGTCAATTAGAGGCTGAGGCTTAGACTACTATTTATCTCCTGAAAAGAGGGATTAAATCCCTCTGATAATTTATAAAGCGCTTAAAAGTTTAAAGGGGAAATTGAGCTTTTATCTTACTTATCAGACAACATAAAGCATGAAAAGGCCATGAAGAAGGTTGCTTGGCAGTGCAATGCCAAAGACTTTACTAATAACCCCAAACTCCTGTGATGCTCCAAGAAATACCATTTTAGAGACCCTCAGCATAGCCATGTCCTTGAAGTTTGCTAAAATGGTCCTGTCCAGAAATCTGTTGCCTCTGTTAGGCTACATTTGAACTTTGGGTACCATGTTAAACTACAATCAGATAGAAGAAAATTATCTGAGAGCAAGGAAGATCTGATTTATATCTCATCTCAGAAATGAAGTTACACAATTGACCAAGGGCCAAGCTATCCCATGGCACTAATCATTCATTTGCAGGCCCAGAGAGCCCTGGTTTTAAACGAGACTGCTGAAACTTCAATAAAAATCCTCTTTCTTGACACGTAGCTATTAACCTTGAATGAAAAGTTCCCATTAGTGCTTGAAGAAACTTTTTCTTTTCTTTTTATAAGGCTAATAACAGTACTCAGAGGGTCTGGGAGATATCTCCACTCTTTATATTCCTACTTCAATCTGGGCTCATGAATAGGGATGTGCACAAATATTTGTAACATTTTTTATTAATACTAATTTGGACAAATTCAGACATTTATAGACGAATCAAATGTTACGATATTTGTATGTTGACATTTGTACAAATACGAATGTTTCCGGACATTTGTACAAATAGTTTGGACATTCATTAAACTGGGGAGGTGGAAAAGCAGCTGCGCCAGTAACATCTGCTTTCGACATGGATTAATAGTATATTAAAAGTGGATTCAGGTCAAATTTGACACTTTCAGAGCAGATTTGTTATGGGATAGGTATTGGATACTGTAACGTCTGCCACCAGATGTAAAGGCTGCCACCAGTTGTAATGGCCGGTTTTTATAACGTTTCAGTTTAAGTTACTTTACTGTTTTGGGTAGCGTGTATTTATATTCTAAAATAATGATTCAAAGTCAGAACTTCCCCTTTTCAAAATGTCTCTCTTCCTTCTGTCTCTAAGTCTTGATATTATGGTAACAATAGTTGCTTGTCAATGCTCCTTCCCCTACTCTGCCTAGCCAGCGGTGGGTTAAAGATATGGTATCTCTTCCTTTAAAACTCAAGCTTAACTTGGCTCACTTTGTAAACAGACTACTTAGTTGAAGCTTCTTTAAAATAACAAGAAAACAAGTTTATTGTGTACAGTTTAAGTTGTTAAGCAATATCTTCTTTATGTTACACTTTGTTCTTCAGTTCAGCAAACTGTATTGTCCCTTGCTTTCTCCTCAAGCCCAAGGACTCCCAAAGTTCATTTCATAAAGTCATCAATTCATATAACGTGTGTTAGCCCAGCTTCATATAGCTTCTTTAACCATGAAAATCAAGTGTTATTAGACTCAGGACCCTTCTTCCAGCTTCCCTAAGCTAAAGGCCCGTTTCTCTCCTGTTAACCACCCTCTCTGGTCCGTTAACCCCCAGGCAGAGAACACTAAAAATTTCCTCAGGCTCCCTTAAATACTAGCCTGGCTGGCTAGCTTCACCCTGATTGGTTGATGCCCCTCCAGGATTCTATTCCACCCTCTCTCCTAGAGAGCTGGAATAGCCCCTCCCTTAAGCTTCTTACCATTTCTAAAAAACACACTTTGACAACACTTCTAAACGTATAGACATCCCAATCTCACCACACTTTGCAATTTTGCCAAAATAACTTAAATTTAGAGCGAGGGGTCCTCGCGGGCACCACAGATACATATGCGTTCATGTCAGATACGTATCTGATACGTATCCAATATGTATTTGTCTGTATCGGATATCCGTATGAATGCATACAGATCCATTTGTATTGAATAGAATCCTGCTACATTCGAAGGGGATCTTTTTGTTGTACGAATATGGATTTTCAAAAAACTCATGTGTGCATATCCCTACTCTTGAATTTATTTTCTTAAACCTTTGTCATGTTTTCTGATGACACACTTAATATTTATCCCCCCCTTTTGGAACTGGGGATAATACTGGCACACTCTAGGTAGTGGTTACAAAGCTTACACAAATCTGTTTACACTATTTGAGCATGAAGGGCATGAAATCATGGGCAGTCACGACAAAGCTACAAACCAACCAGGCCTTGTGTGGCTAAGGTCACTGAGGACCTTTCTACTCTTCCCCTCATTCTGTAACAAATTCTGGAATGAGGGGCAGCATGTCCACACACTAGCATGGATTAGACAGGCAGGACGCCTCTAAAACCATTCGCTGAGATTCGAGAGCAGGTGTTTTGCCCTTGTCTTCTGCTTGAGACGCCCGTGAGGAATTGGTAGGCCACTGTGTGGGACAGGATACTGGATTAGATGGGCTGTGGCCTGATCCAGCAGGGCTTCTCTTTTGTTCTTATGTTCTTAAGCCCCAACCCATCCTGCTTTCTCCTTAACCCAGTATAGTTGTAGACCTCAATGTTGAGAGGTCTCAAAGAGGCCCAGAAATATTATACAGCGTGCCCAAGTGGTTCAGTATATATGAGGGACACTTTTGAAACCCAAGCATTGGTGCTGCCTCCAGCAACTCTCTGAAGGCATTGGCAAGGACTGATGAGATAACCAAGGGATGTGGAATGTGCTGATGACACCCAACAACTCTGAATCTCTTTCCTATTTAAATCAAATGAGACAGTTCAAGTTCTGAATCAAAGCTTGGAGGTAGCAAAGCATTGGATGTAGTCCAATAAACTGAAAATGAATCCTGACAAGATGAAGGTATATTGGGTTTTGGGCTCTTGTGTTACACAAATGGCTGGGTACTCTCTTCTAGTTAGGGTTGCACTTCCCTTGAAGGAACAGGTCCAAACCTGAGGCCCAGGTCCAAACCTTGAGGCCCAAATGTCACCTGATTCCTAGTATTGGAAACCAGGAATGACTATCGCCATCTCAGTTTAATAAGGCAGTTTAAACATTTCTTGGACAGAGATTTCATGACCACAGTTACCAATCCCTTGTAATCTCCAAATTGCATTATTATAACATACTGTACCTTTGAAGATGGTTTGAAAGCTGCATCTTGCACATAATGCTTCAGCCAGCCTGCTGGGTGTTAGGTCAGTCACATATCACTCTGGCCCTTAGATATCTGCACTGGCTGCCAGCTAGCTTCTGGGCCCAATTCAAGGTTCCAATTTTAATGTTCCTTAATGACTGGAGACCCAAACATCCGAAGGAGAAAGTACTTCTATACCTCCCCATCAATTGAGGTCATCTAATGGGGCCCTTCTAAAATACCAGCTCTCCATCAAGTTGCTGAGATAGTAACTAGAGAAAGGTCTTTATCCATGGCATCCCTCAGACTTTAGAATACTTTTCCTCCAGAGATATACAATACTTCTCCATTGTCTACTCTCCAGTGTTTAGTTAAAATATTCCTTTTCAGCTAGCCTTTTCCAAATTAAATCTAGGGCTTATTTGCACTTACTTCACAGGCATAACTGAGGATGCTTCATTCACTCTTCTCTCTCTCTCTCTCTCTCACACACACACACACACACGAGTGTCTTGGAGTGTCCAGCAGTGTCTCTGATCTGGATTACCAGTGGTCCTTAGCATCGTGGACTACTGGCATATTAGCTCAGCCAGTGTTCCAGACTATTGGAAGACCCATTTTGCTGGCATACCAAAGCACATATCAAAATGGGTTTCCTGGGGACTCCCTTCGGAGCTGCTAGAGGCCAGCCCCAAAGTTCATGTGAAATAGTGCTGTCCTAGACCATACTTTGCCATGGTCTGGTCTAGGGTTTTTTTCCACTAGCACTAAGTACCCATTAAGGACCCATTAAGTCTTCAGGCATCAAATCTGGATTATACGGAGTGCATTTCCACCACGATTGGGCAATGGGATCTAGGGGGGCGCACCCATGGGGGGGGCATCCCGAAACCCAAAGGTCCAAAGCCTGTGCACAATCCCTGAAGCTCGCTCCGAAGCTGGTCCTGAAGCTGGCTCTGAAGCTGGCTCCGAAGAATAGCACATGCTCCTAAGAGGACCCCACGCAAAAGCAACGCCAATCCTACGGACCTTTGCAAAGGCTCCAGAGAATCTTTGAAGTTTGTGGCAGATCGCTCCAGAGATTCTCCAGAGCTGCTCTAGAGAATTTTCGAAGAATCTATGGAGCATCTACAGAGATTGCACCCCTGTCCCCCAAAAAACCTGGGGTGATGGATGGGCCCATCGTGGATCGATCCAGATTCACCACATGAGTGCTCCAGTGTTTCTACTGTGGGCAGGCTAGCACCCATTGCTATTGGGTGCTGCACTGCCCATTGGGATGCATCAGGTACCTTCCTTAGATCTGGATCATCTTAGATCCGGATTAAGGGAGGTCAGTGGAAAAAAACCCCTTGTGGGCATAATTAATCCAGACCTACTGGATTAGTTCAGATAATGAAACTTGAAGTGATGTTGCTTCTAACATAGAGTATCTAACTAAAAGAAGTAAATAGATGTTTCATGGGCATCCCTCTAGATGGATAAAAGTTTACTGCACAGACCTACTAGTGCTATATTTATACTCTGTGACATAAGTAAATTATTTTTCACAGTTGATTTGACTTCCATGGGAGGGAACCTAGATTATATCTAAAAATGGCTCCCAGTCCATCCCACTCATTGTCCCCTTTTTCCAGTCATGTATTCCATTCTATTATTCTATTGTTTCAGTGATGACATTCCATTTTTAAAGGAAAATTTGTAATGGTGTGCTTTAATCATTGTTGCATTAAGTTGCCTGGGAGAGTAGCTCCAAAGGCGTCATATACTAAAACACTGATGATGACTGAGCAAAAAGCATATGAATATCAATGTTCTAGAAGGCCATTCAGAAGACTGTATAAATTGCTGCCAACAACAATCCATTTAGTGTGATGACCACCCAGTCCAGGGACAATGAAAAAGTCCACAATAAGCAGTCTGTCTCTGTAGTACCTGTTATTTACACATGCCAGAAGACTTGTCTTGAAGAACCATGGCACATCAGGCCCAAGGATGGACCTGTATTCTCCTCCTTCTTTGAGAACCTGTTGCAGGTTCTCTTTTCCCTGCCCTGCTGACATGCCAACTCCTACCTAGGACAGAATGAGACATTTCCCAGAGATCACTATCTCTGCTTCCAACATGTGGAAGATCTTCCTGTCCTGATAACCCAGATGCAACATCTAGAAATGTCAAAGGCATGGAGCAGCAGACCTATTCCCCTCTGGTCAACAAAAAGAATGGATTAAACAGAAACAGTGTAAAACAGTCTATCTCATTTGGTAAACAAATGAAACAGAGAAAGCAAAACAAAAGTCAAGAAATGCAAGAGCAAATGTACTTTTTTTTCTTGGAACACTTAGAATTTTCCTTAAAAAGGAAAAGTTGCATGAAATTATGTGTGAAGGTATTGATGTGTGACTTAACATTGGCTATGTCCACACGTGTCATTTTTGCCAGTGGTTGCGGGCATTATGGTCAGCAGTCTACAGAAGCAGTAATGGGAGTACCATGTGGCCCTTTCATGTAACTTGAAGTTCCCATGCAATTCCCATGCACCAGTTAAATGTTCCAGCAACTGCCACTGGACATGTAGTGGTACTGGCAGTAGTAGCAACCTGTGCATATGAACACCTGCTAGAATCTGGTCTAGCAGTTAATTTTATAGGGCTTGCCTTCCACATGCTCCCATAGTCTGCACCAGCAAGCAGATAGCAGGCTCCTATACAGGGATAAGACCCTGTGCAGAAAAGTAACCAGCACGATAGTAGGTAATATCACACTTTTTTTTTTTTTTTGCCCTGTTCTGACCTCTTCCCGCAATCAAGTTGGCCAACGGCAGTAAATATATTGGCCCAATAATTTGTCAATACAGAAAAGAGAAGTGCAGAGTATATACTCTTTCTCCAGCAATGCAGTATTAGATACTGGGAAACATTAGTATGTTTCTGAGCAAACATCTTTGTGATAGGAAAGAGACCTTAGCAATAAAAATACAGGAGTAACATTCACTGCAGGGAAAGAGACTATGTAAAACAGCATAAGTAACACTGTTAAACAAATGGTCATAAAACTAGTTGCATATTAGCCAAAGCTAATTTTAGTGCATCGTTTGGTATACTCATCCCAAGGCCACAAACCACTAATAATAGCGCCTGAACCAATTAAGCATTACAGATCAAGCTATTTATATAACAAGTTAGATATACTTATTTCCAGGTATAAAGTTTCCCAGAGCTGTAAGGGTCCTATTCTTTACCAGACAGATGCTTTGCAAACTTACAGTACCTGACTGAATCTGTTCTGCAGATTCACATAATTTGAACTAACCTGGTAAAGAGTTGTGGGGAAAAGTGCTTAAGCTTCAAAACAACTTAACAGAGAACAGTAAACCTTGGTTATCCAACAGCTGCCATCCAAAGTGTCCATTTTCAAGGGGGTTGTTCAGATGCAAAGAGCTAAGCACGAAGAGCCACTGCAAGTAATGACAAATGACAGTATTATTAAATATATATATTTGGATAGGAAAACCTATGTTCTAGTACACCTAGCTGTATTTGGCAAGGAATCTGGTGGAGGTTTGCAACAGCTGCCCCTCCCCCCCCCCCCACCTCATGCCTCTATGGTATAGGAACAATAGTTCCTAGCCTCAGAACCATGGGGGTAGTTTTGGGTGGAGCACTATGATCACCTGCATGCTCCCCATGGTCTGAGAAAAAGCCCGCAGTCCAACTGTCAACCCAATTAAACAGGTTAAGGGCCTCTTAACTTGGATGTGGTCTGCCTTTGGCGAAAAGCATGCTAGAAATAGATGTTATTGTTATTGTGCTGATAGCGCCAGATTAACAGGAGGAGGGCCTCCTTGATCTGCATTAACATGCAGATGAAGAGGCCTAGAATCTGGACCAAAGTCTTCTAGATCTGGATCTTCAGGTAGGTCACAGAAAGGGCCAAAGTTTTTGTCTCCATTCTACGGGAGAGGCAGATTCTGCATTGCTACCTTGATCGCTACTTTAAAAAAATCACCCCTTGTCTCTTATGTCCGAGTACAAAGATGCTGTGTAAACTGATGGTCCAAAGACCTGCAGAGAGTGTGGGAAATCACGCCCTGCCAAAAAGGCACCTTAGACAGTAATCATGCCTGAAAATGGGAGGGTTCTTCCTGCAAGGCCCCTCTTGCTATTGTGTGTGGAGATACAGCAGCTTAGACCCTTTCCCATGGCACACCCCCAAGGTACATGGAAATGCTGCCAAAGAACGAGGATGAAAGAAAGGAATAGTTCTTATCAACTATCAATCTGAGAAAAACAAAGTGGGGACAGAGAAGGAAGAAATCCCTTGTTACCTATGCCTATTCCTATTGTCCACAGTGCTCATCAGGACAGATCCAATGCTACTAGCACAACTCTGTCCACATGTGGTGAGAATTTTAATCTAAGCCTTCTGCATGACACCAGAGCAGACACCACATGCTTGCATCATTTCACTGGCAGGAGATAGCATAAACACACACCATCCCAGAAGTGCAAGTGGTTTTCATTCTATTTAAACTTGTTCTTGGAAAACACCCTCAGAAACAGGTTTTGGAGTAAAGAGTTGTGCCAGTCACTTAGCACAATACAAGCATGAGTGTGGTGTGCCAGGCAGCATGTAGACAGGTGTGGGTGTGTGCTGCAGCAAGATGAACACCTCAGGGCTGTATAGATGCCACCCATGATGATGAAAACTGCTGCACTGCATATGCAATGATGGGTGTGGGGCAGAACTGTTGCTGTTTTTAAGCCTGAAAGAACTATTTATTTTATAGAGTGAAACTATGGGCCTTTCCGCACTTGGCCTTATTTTTAAATATATCCCAGGATAGGGGCCTGTTGTCCACATCCTAGTGCAGACTATGGTAGGCCCCAGGTAAGGCCTACCATAGCCTGCATTAACATGTGAACAACAGACCCCTATCCTGAGATACATTCCAGAATAAGGCCTAGTGCGGAAAGGGCTTATGAGTCTAGAGCAAGAAAAAAATATATAGGTCCTTTCAGCACTGGGCCTTCTTCTAGATTGTATCCCAGAATAAGGACCTGCCATCAGTATGCTGGTGCAGACTATGGCAGACCCCAAGGTTTGCCATAGGTCTTTTCTGCACTTGCTGTGTGGTAATCCAGATGCATGCCACTGAAAAAGCACTACCCAGTAGTTCTAGATCACAAAGACATGCTCCCATGATCCAGAATAACATCCTTGGTCCAGCTATAGATATGATTCAATGGGTCTACAACAGATCCCGATTAAGGACCTCCTCAATCCATATCTGTCTCCATCCAGTGCAGATGAAGCCAGACCAGCAGGGATGGGGCTTCCTTGATACACATTGAAATGTGGATCAGGAGACCCATGATCTAGATTAAGGGGCTTCTTACTTCAAATCCCCATTGAGTGCAGAAAGGGCCATCGTCTGTACCAGCATGCTGTTGGCAGGTCCTTTATCCAGGATATAACCCAGAATAAAGTCCAGTACAAAAAGAGTCAATAGTCCCTTACTGATCATGAGGTATTATATACAGTGGTACACATATTCACAACGGATGGTTTGATATCTTCCATCACTACACATGACCATAAAATGGCACCATTCATATATTTATTTTGCCTCTGGTTTCCAAGCCCGACAGAGGTAGAAAATGCTGTTTTCCAACACCCTCACTATTTACAAATTTCAATATCCACTCCTTATTGTTAAAACCAAACCCTCACAAATGTTGTCTACAAGTCCCAAGTCTTCAATGAAATGGCTAGAACAGACAAGGGGAAGTATTTTTTTCACCCAGGGCCTTTGTGCACTCAGCCCAGTAATCCCCTCACAGTGCACTTCAAGTTGGAGCATATGCCCTTCAAGGAGTTGTTCCAAACCAAAAATGGCTCCTTTCCATGCAGGAGCACACTGCGAGACAACTACAAGTGGTACACTGCACCAGTCACTTCCAAGTTACGTGATGTGCTGCACAAGAACGCAAGCACGGTGTGCCATGTTTGCCTCAGCAACAGTGCCAGTCCACATGCACTGGCATTGACATGAGGGGATGAAGATGGTGGCACCAAGATACCATATGCACTTGGGTGAGTGTCCAAACACGTGAGGGGAGAGATCACACGTACTAAGCATTTCCAGTGTGACTGCTTGGTACACACATGGGCAAGTTCATGCTTTGTTTCCCATGGGCAGGAAGCAAAGTGCAAACTTCCCTTCAGGGTGTCATTGGTCTATGGAATTTACTACCAGAAGAGGTTGTGACAGCAAGAAAGGATTACATTCATGGAGGATAGGTGGATCAATGGCTTCTAGAATGGATGGCTAATACTGCCTCTGGGTTGGAGAGACAGGCAGGATGCCCCTCAAGGTCATTTGCAGGATGCTGAGAGCAAGTGAAGGTTTTGCCTTTGTCTTCTGTTTGAGAATGCTCAGAAGCAATTGCGGGGGTGGGGGGGCACTGTGTGAGATAGGATGCTGGACTAGGTGGGCTGTGGCCCGATGCAGCAGGGCTCCTCTTATGTTCTTAGTTAAGGTAATGAATACCTTTTTCATTTGTGTTGTTAATGATTGTTGAGCATCCGTCTTCCTGTGAGAGATCTAACAAGCCAGGTTTCATCGTATAATAACTAGGTTGTAGTATATAGTAAGATTTTTAGCATAATTTCTCAAGTTTCCCAAATGTCCTTCGCTTCCCAGTGTGTGTGTTAGGTGTTAGGATACTGTCAAAACTGTTTAAAAATAATTCAGCATGACAAATTTCTTTTTCATGTAATCTGTGTGCAAACATCCTCATTCTTACCCTGCCTACTTATAGAGTGGAGGAAGAATGTTTACTAAATTGTGACTGAATGGATTTCAGTATACCTTCTTAAATAATTATTGATCCAACACAACCAGAGGCCACATAACAGGCTGAGTTGGTTCACACAGGAAATATACTAGACATTCTCATGCCCTACCACCTGAAAGATGTGAGATAAAACAAGGAATTCAGTTTGACTGCATTCACACCCTTGTGAAGTATGCTTTTCTGCCAGGAGCCAGTCTTGAGAATGAACCTTCCACCACTATTAAGAGCAGTTCTGGTTACAGAAAAGTGAATGGGAAGGACTGCCTGTAGGAGAACAAAATAAGAAATTAGAAGCTCCCTTTGATCTATCTGTTCAGCACTGTCTTCATTGGCTGGCAGCAACCAACAATGGTGAGCTTTTGAGCCTAGAATAGGGGTGCACACGGATGGGGTTTCTGGCATTCAATTCCTAATGAATCAAATGTTAGAAAATTTTATTTGTTTGAATAGATCCCCTTCAATTGTGGTAGGATTCCATTCAATATGAATGTGTTTGTATAAATTCATACAAATATCTGATATGAACAAATGTGTATTAAACTAAATTATAAATACCCGTATATCCCGGCATATAAGACAACCCCCAACTTTTCCAGTTAAAATATAGAGTTTGAGATGTACTCGCCGTCTAAGAAGACAACACCCAGCGTATAAGACGACCCCTGACTTTTGAGAAGATTTTCCTGGGTTAAAAAGTAGTCTTATACGCCAGAATATACTGTACTTATAAGGAAAGCTATGAGCTCACAGATAGTTGAGACTGGATTTAGATTTTGTCCTCTCTTGATTGTTTACCTGATTGTGCTCTTTGTGGAGAGTTAGGACTGACAAGGGTCATCAGTCTATGGAATTTGCTACCAGGATAGGTGGTAAAAAGCAAACAGCTTGGGTAGCTTTATGAGATGATTAAGCAAATTCATGGAGGTGTATCAATGACTACTAAAATTGATGCCTAGATACTGCTTCCAGGTTGGAGACAGCAGGTTCTTGCTAAAGGTAATTTGTATTTGCGTGGAGATGAAAGCAAGTGAAGGTTATGCCTTAATCTTCTCCTTGAAAATGCTCAGAAACAACTAGTGGGTCACTGTGAGATTCTGGATTAGATGGTCTGTGGCCTGATCCAGCAGGACTCTACTTATGTTCTTATCTGTGGCTCACACAGATGACAAATGAGCCATGTCCAAGATACCTAACTAGCAGTACCTTCTCTTCTGTGCTGCTTCATTTGTATAGTGGTTCTTCACAAAAGTTGGTTTATAATGATTTGCTTGTGATGAAATAGTTTAGTGTTACTTCTTGCCAAACTCTCTCTTAGATCCACAGAGATTGAGAGAGAGAGTCTTAATGAAAAGAAAGAGTGGGCAAGAATCCAGCTCAGTTTAACTTTTTACCTTAAAAGTGACCTGCCTTGACATACCAGAAAAAGAATATGCACTAAAATGGATTAGTTAATCATTTCTCCATCATAATAATTATCACAAGCATCAGAGATTCTGAAGGAATTGCAAATACAGCTCAGATGCAGCAGGGGATGGGTAGGGAGGAGAGTTCAGATGTTTGTATTTGCTGTACATTTTTTAGATTGTATATCTTTTATATAATTTATTATGTCTTCACTTGCTTGGTTATAATCAATAAAAATATTTAAAAAACAAAAAAAAAGTGACCTGCCTTCAGGGGGTTCAGCCCTTTCTGCACTCACTTAAGCTCCTTAATCTGGATCATGGGCCTGCTGATCCTCACATTAATGAAAATCAAGGTGGCCCTGCTCCCACTGGTCTGACTCCACCTGTGCTAGACAGAGCTAGATTTTGATTAAGGAAGCCCTTAATCCAGATCTGTTGTGCATCCGTTTAATCAGCCCAAGGGCCTTGTTCCAGATATGGGACATGTGCAAACAGCACACCTCCATGATCCAGAACGTCCCAAGACCACCACCACCACCACCACAGCTCTGGGGTTAGAAACTGTTGTTCCTGCCCTTGGAGGCATGGGAGGGTGGCTGCAAAGCTCACACGAGGTGCACAGCTGTGAGGAGACATCGGCCAGATCAGGCCCATTGGTGCAGAACCAGTGCAAACCACCAAATAATCCAGTTCAGTGAGCCTCCACGTATTCCAGATCAATGGGATCCAATGATTCTGATTACCTCCCAGTAACTGCAGGAAGCATCTTTGGGATGGCAAAATGCAGCTCCATGGATCTTCCCTAAGTCCCATAAAGATTATAAAACAGTATAAATAGTCAAAATGATCCACAAATATGCAATCTGTCACTGTGTTTTAGAGAAAATGTAAATGCCACAAGACCTCAAGAGGGCAGAGAAATGAACTTAATAGATTTAAGCAGGCCCCTAAACAGTGAAATGAGATGGATACCGAAGGCTTTTTTCAAGAGTGGAGGATTAAGCATTAATCAGGTTTGAAGAAGCCAGACAAATAGACGTGCCTGAATAGCAGCAACCCTCGGCCAGGAATATGGTATGTGAGACATCTGAATCACCTGTGTGCTACATTTAATCCCACACTAAAGTTCTGCAAAAAGAATCGGGAGGTGGGTGCGAAAGGAATCTTACCCAAAGATGTTTTAAGCATGAATACTTTCCCTGCGCTTACCATGTACAATCCAGATCTGCTGATCCAGACTGAGCTGGTCACTGAAATGCTGTCCTAAACCTTGTGCGAGCGTTGCAGCAATCCCCCAAAAGCTCAAATGGCCAGGAACAAAGGTTCCTAGGCTCAGAGGTCCCAGGAACCCATTTTGGCAGCACAAGACACACCACTAAAATGGGTCTGTCAGAAGACCTCATTATCAAGATCTATTGGTATTCCAACTCAGAAGTGAAGTGGGAGGCTATACATTCCATCTGCAACACCAACAGATTTGGATCTAAGCTAAGTGTAGAAAGCCCTCAGTTCTTTTCTCACTTAGCTTAGTCTGTCTTTACTACATTCTAGGAGCTGTAATGTTCTAACAAGAGAGTATTGTTTAATTTGCGTTCTTCCCTAAATGGTAGGAAATTCCATGGCAGCTTTACAGAAATCGTTTTCTGTTTAGAAGGATAAACTGGAAATTGAATTTCTTTCTTTCTTTCTTCCCTTGTTTATTTACAAATATAGTAGAACTGAAGCCATAGGTATACAGAAAAGCAGTTCTATCCCCAATGTAGCAATTACCCTCCAAAGCAGCAAGGACGTGTACGTACACAAGGTGCCTCCAGACACAGTGAGAGCTGCACAGTCCCTCTGCAGCCACTTCTCATCTGAAAGACAGGCTGATCGGAAGCTGCAGAGGGACTGCGCAGCCACTTCATGTTGGGCAGACAGGAAGCTCAGTCACCCACAGTAGCAGTGCAGCATTGAATGGAAATGCACCTTTTGGCTTCAGGGTTGGAATGCTGCACTGCGACTGTGGGCAACTGAAGAAGCACTGCCCATGCACAGCTTTCCATCCTGTCTTGAGGCTCCTAGAGTGCTTTCTGGAGCAGTGCCTCCTCACGCTGAACAACTGCTACCATACTGGAGCATCCCAGAACTCACTTAAGCTACCCTGGTCTTTACTAGCTGTGGATAAGTAAAATCTTGTAAACAATTTCACTGTGAGCAGCTAGTGAGCTCCCAATCAACAGTGGGCACATGCCAGAAGTTGCCACAGCTGTTGTCATGGTGATCCATCCTGCCTGGGCTGAGCCATCCACACTTCAAGTGCTGGTGGTCCTATTTGGGACTGCACTAATACTTGAAGTGCAGATGGCTTCCTCCATGCCTGATCTTCAACGCACTGGAATGGTATTATTATATCATTTCAGGGAGTGAAGTATCATTGGTTTACTGATATTTTTGTCTGTTTCGAATGTGACATTACAGTAATCTGTCCTTTAGATATAGAGAAGGCTAGGAATATGAATAATAAATGAACAGTAGGTCCTTAGATACTGTAATGACTATGCATTGGATTTTTCAATTGAGGAACCAACAAGGCAATATTCAACTCATTTGGAAGTGACCTTCAGGACTGGTGAGAAAAGTAAACATAGGTACACTCTGCACAGCCCCATTATGATGGCATGATGGCACATTGTGGTGCAGTGTCTGCATGTGAGTGCACCATCACTGTGCATTCATTGTGTTCCCCCTTGTGCACACAGCAGTGGCCTTGTCACTCCCACCATTGATGTCTATGTTTTCAAAGACAGGGAGTATCTTTGAAATTCCCCCCAGACACAGACTTTCAGGACAGACCCAGGGAATCTGACTTCAATTCTGAGGGAGGGGGAGTCATCCTCCCCACCTGTACAAATGGTGGTCAGGGAATTCCATTTGATACACTCTCTCTGACATCAGTGGTAAAATTACAGCTGATCCTAGGGGATCTGCTAGCATGCAGATGAACACTGAGCATTAAAGAGAAGTGATTGCTTCTGTTTACTGGGAAGGGAGGGGGAAACCCCCTTCCTCCTCCTATGCAGAACCAGCCATAGTTGAACAGATTGTAAACAGTGACCATAATGCAATAACCCTTAATATTTATAGGAGTGAAAATTTACCTAGCAATACCAGCATATGAGAAGGTGAAGTTCTCAAAACTGAAAAGGTTTGTGAAAAAGAAAGTCAAACAGAAAGTCAAAAGGGCAAACTCACTCCAAAGAGCATGGCTGCTGTTTAAAAACACAATAATAGAGGTTCGGTTAGAATACATTCCTAACATTAATAAAGGGACCTCTGGGACCAACAAGAGGTTAATCATTATGGTCATTGAAACAATTATAGGCAAAGAAATGGAAATCATCTCCTAATGAAACTAAAAAGGAACACCAAGTTTGGCAAAAGAAATGCAAAGGAATGTTGAGAGAAGGAAAAAAGAAATTTCAGGAGCATATTGCCGTAACTGTAAAGACTGATAATAAAAGTTGTTCAGGTACATTAAAGCAGGAAACCAGCCAGAGAGGTCACTGCTCCCTTTAGATCACGAGGAGTCAAAAGTGTGCTAAGGAGAAGAAATGAAATTCCAGGGAATCTGAATTAATTATTTGCATTCGTCCTCATGGAAGACAAGTTGAAGCCGATCCCTGAGTCTGAGCAAAGAATATGAGAAACTGAGGCTTACATGGTAAGAGGAGAAGTTGGGGTTTTAATGAAAAATTAAGCATCAACAAATCCTTAGCCCTCACAATATTCCAGACAAAGAATCACAAGAGGGATTTAAAATTAGACTGTGATTGTCATAACAAAAATATGCAACTTGTCACTGAGTTTAGCTTCTGCAGCTGAGGACTCAAAGCTCAAGGGGAGACCCAGAAAATTATATGAAGCCTTGCATGGCTTGTGGGTACAACAGGACTGGCATCAGAGGACAGGCCCTTAATCAGATTAAGGGTCCATGTAGTTTAGGTGTAGGCCTTCAGATCTGCATGTTAATGTGGATCTAGGAAGCCTTGGACTCCACTGTCCAGCTCTGTCTACACGAGACCTTAATCCAGATCTCTGGTCAACCAGATAAATTGGGTCTACAGGAAGGACTGGCATTCCTGATCCAGAAGATGGGATGTGTGCAGAAGGCATGCCTCTCTGCTATGGGACTACGAATAGGGTGCTTTTCAACAATGTGCCACAGGGCACTACCAAAGGACACCCCCTCCCTAGGAAGGTCCCTGTTCCTAGCCCTTGGAGGCATGGGGGTACAACTTCAAAGTTTGTGTGAACTTCAAGGCCATGTGGCAAGGGCGATCCAGATCAGTGCCATAAGTGCAGATTACACTGATCCTGCCCACACCTCTCTGCAATCCAGATCAGTGGACTAGGCTATTCCAAACCGACTGATCTGGATTAATAGCAGGTAGGTGTGTTTAGAGTGTCTTAAATAAAATGCACCAAGTTTATTGGACAAGCCATGAAATGCATAGGAGCTAGATACAGATGCCCTGGAGAGTCTGGGTGTGACCTCCACCTGCTGTCTTCCCACCAAGCTGTGCAGTGGTATGGTGAAGAAGCTACATGTGAACATGTATAGTTAACAACTACTTATCCATTAAAGAAAACAAAACAGAAATGGAAAAGTTCTTAGAAGTACACCGTCTGAAGGGCTTGAACTGATTGTGACTTGGGGCAGCAGTGACATTACATCACATATTTGCGTCAGCAGCTGCTCAAATCTTCTTCCTCTGGCTGATCATACTGTGCTGCAACAAACAATCAAAATAGATGGTTTGGATGCCAGAGAGGCAGTTTCCCAGCAACAGGATTACAATCTGGAAGGAGTAGCATCTCTGTGTACCCTAACCAATAGGTTGCCAGCAGATCTAGAGCCTTGACAAAATTAATTGAATAAGCCTATAGCCTTCTAAGGCTTTATAGAGAAAAGATAGGGTGCAGCAAAGCCAGCAATCTGCTTCTTGAATCTTTTTCCTCTAATACCAGAATCTGCTATACACAGCCTGATGGAAATCTTGACTGTGGGAAAGAACTCCAGCTCCAGTCAGATCAAGCTGCACTCATGGTACGTGCAAGTAGAAATTCCTCATAGGATTTGTGGGTCTGGAATTTATAAACGTCAGTCTGCAACCACCAGCACCAGATCGGGTAAGATTGCTGGTTTAAAAAAAAAAAAAGGCATGGCTTCATTGTTTTCATGAAATTCAGCCTATGCTTGGAACACTTGTAAATTTATGGGCTAATTCAGGAATTTCTAAGGGCCAAACTAGATGACTGCTGATGGGTGATCCAGGATCACATCTGCTTATGCCTCTTCTGTGTCTTTGGAATAGCTTATGAAGGGGCTGCAATTTTGCATAGGGAAGAGTCATTGAACAGGAGGACTGTTTAAGACTTTCTCCATTTCCATGAACTGAATCCCTCCCACACATTCTCCAAAACTGTCACCAGTGCCATTGGGACTTGGAAATCAAGTACAGGTTATTTAGCTGGAGAAACTGCCAGAGGAAAATGTCTTCTGCCTTAAGTTGGTTTCATTCTTCCTTGAAACTATCTTGAAGTAATGAGTATGAATATAAAAAGTAGGGATGTGCATGGAAAATTCAAAAACCCAATTCAAATTCAATGAATATCAACATTCAAATTCGAATCGGATTTTCAAAAATCTGGAATTTCGAATTTGGATCAAATATGGATTTTCAAAAATCCAATATGGGTTTTTGAATAATTCAACTGAATTCATCTCTGTATATCTCTGTATATAATGTGGGATGTAAACGGGATGTAAACAAAATGCAAACATGATAAAAATGGGATGCGAATGGATTAAAAAATCAGATACAAATGTTCAAATCGGAATTTCAAAAATACGGATCCGGATAGTCCAGATTTGAATTGGATTTTCGAAAATCCAGATTTTTAAATTTCAGTTTGAATTGGATATTTGAGTATTCTATTCTAATCAAATTCAAATGCAAAAAAATGCATTTGTGCACATCCCTAATAAAAAGATTTGGCTTTTCTTCCCCACTTTTCCTACCCATTCAAGAAGACTCAAAGCAGCTGACAAAGCTTTCTATTCTTCACCCCACAAAAGACAACCTAGATGGATATTAATTAATTAATTAATTAATTAGTTGATGTACCAGCCATAGGTGGGAGTAGGCAGTCCTGGCCATGGCATCCACTTGAGCTTCAAGCATCAGCGTAGAGTCCAGGAGTACCCCCAGATTACACACCTGATATGAGGTAGATAGAGCTGTAAGAGCTCAGAAGAGAGCTGTGACTTGCCCAAGGTCAGCCAGCCGGCTTTGTGGAGGACTGCAGAATCAAACCTGGTGATTCCCAGATAAGAGTCCTGCACCCTAACCACAAGACCAAACTGGCTGACTTGCAACATCTCACAACATGTGTGTTTTGACTTTAAGTGTATACAAGTTGTGAAATTGGTATAAATGGGTTAGGAGAATGAAGGTGAGTTTGGTAGCCCAGGGCAACTATGACTTTGTCCTTCAGGACTATGGAGAATTACAACTGATAAAAAAGGCAGAACTGAAACTTGCATTAAGTTACAATTATGTGCCATATCCCACTGCCAATAACAGGAAAATATATTACCCAATCAGGAAGTTTCATAATCTTCTATTTTTATTTATCTAGGCCCCCAGTGGTCCAACTGTGGCCTTCCAGATGTTGCTAAAGCAACGTCTTCATCATGCCTTGTTATCAGAAGTTATTTGGTGTGCACGAAGGGTCAAAGGACCTTTCTGCTCTTATCAACAAGTTAACTGAGGGCCTCCCTTCTATATGTTAGTGAAGAGTCCAGGAAGGGCACCTACGGTTAGTGCTCTCCATCTGCGCAGGATGGGGTGTGATCCAAATCAAGAGGCTCTTGATCTGGTTCACTAGAGAGCGTCTTTGGGGTGTGGGGACAAGAGGCAAGCCTTTCCCTCAACGGAAAAAGACAACACTTCACTAGAAGTTCATCCCATCACAAATCACAGGGGAAGGAAAAGGACAGGAGGGTGGAGAGGAAAACATAAGAACATGAGAGAGGCCCTGCTGGATCAGGCCACAGCCCATCTAGTCCAGCATCCTGTCGCACACAGTGGCCCGCTAAATGGTCATTGGCATCTCAAACAAAGACAAGGACAAACCTTTTTCTGCTCTTGAATCCCACCAAATGGCATTAGAAGCGTCCTGCTTCTGCACACACACCCCTCCCCCCGTAAAAGATACTCTGTAACCCAGCTGAAGAGAAGAAGAAGAAGAAGAAGAAGAAGAGTTGGCTTTTCTACCCCGCTTTTCTCACCCATGTAAGGGGACTCAAAGTGGCTGACAAAGCTTTTCTATTCTTCTCCCCACAACAGAACACCCTGTGAGGTAGGTGGGGCTGTGAGAGCTCAGAAGAGAGCTGTGACTAGCCCAAGATCACCCAGCTGGCTTCATGGGGGAGGGCAGAATCGAACCCGGTATTCCCAGATAAGAGTCCAGCTCTCTAACCACTAGACCAAACTGGCTCAAGATGTGGACAAGACAGGCAGATGTGGACAAAAAGAAAAGAAACTGCGTGACCAGGGGAGGGCTGTCTAGGAGATTTAACTTTTCCTACCTGGAGAAGTGAGTCTGTGATACAGGCTGATTCTGCAGAGCCTCTTTCATGCTGATTAAACAAAGGTTACAGCTACCATGAGCTCTCATCTGCGTAATGCTTACAACTTGCTGTCTTAATGCAAGGAATGACATGGGCCTCTGCTATCTAATTCTTCTTATTTTAAAAATGCATGTCTAATTGTCCCAGTATTTGAAGTTTATATTTTTTCAACAAAATCAATTAAAGGAACGGATATGTGTACTTTCCCTTTCCCTCTTTTTCCCAAGTCAGCAGCTCATTCAAAACAGTGAATACTTTGGAACTCTCAGGCCTCATCTTCACGGCATAGTTATCTCGAATTCAAAACGTTTTGAGTTCGCGCAGTTCAGACGGCACTTCGGATTAACACGGTATTTCTGTGTTAAAGGACGTTATCCCGATTTGAAATAAATCCTGATCTCAACAGGTCTCACTCCGGATCGTGCGTCGATACGTGTTTCCTTTTTAACTGTGCGGACAGTATCGTTCCGGAATGAGATTCTGTGTTAAGGCTGTCCCGCCCCCCCAATCGCACTGTAACCAATGGCTGAACGTATTAGAAGCACGTCATGTTTAGGGTTTCCTTCATTGAAAAAATCCACCCTCAAACACCCACTATAAACCTCCAGTCCTTAAAGCTGAAACACTGTATCAATGTAATCACTTCACACCTTAAAAACAATGTTGCAGTTTTGTGCAATTTCAGGTCTTTGAAGGTTTTGAACAGTCGCTTTCAGCCCCCTTAAGGGTGAGAAGGCTTGTCAGCCACTTTGAGTCCCCTGAAGGGTGAGAACAGAATGTCAACCGCTTTGAGCCCCCTCTAGGCTACTTTGCCTCTGCCTGTGGTCACACCTAAGGTTTAATCCAGTTTCAGTTCACTTTCAGAGTGAGAGAATACACCAGCAAACTGACAAGCTGGTTTTCTTTCAGGGTTAATAACTCAGAAAATCCACCTTTAAACTAGATAATGTGGAAAGAAAACTACTGGTCACTTTGCTGATGTGTTCTCTCACTCTGAAGGTGGAGTGAAGCTAGATTAAACCTTAGGTGTGACCACAAGCCAAGGTTTTAATCCAGCTTCGGTCCCTGTGAGGTGGGGGGGCGGAGTTCCCTCCCGGCCACGGGGGGAAGAGCAAGCGAGGAGCCCCCTTCGCCCTCTTGTCCACCCCTTGGCTCTCCTCCTCTGCGGGGCAAAGTGGCGGCAAAGCGGGGGAAAAGCGGCGGCGGAGCCCCAGGGAGAAGCCGCTAGCGCCGCAGCGCCACAGCGCCTGGATGAATGGATGGATGGATGGATGGATGGATGGATGGATGGATGGATGGATGGATGGATGGATGGATGGATGCCACCGCTGCCGCCGCTGCCGCCGCTGCCGCTGGCTGCTCTTCCCTCGGCGCGAGGCTGGAAGAGGAGGAGAGCCGAGGGGCGGGCGAGAGGGCAGGCGGGCTCAGTGTGCCCACCTGGATGGATGGATGGATGGATGGATGGATGGATGGATGGATGGATGGATGGATGGCGCGGCGGGCGCCGGAGCCGCCGGGGGGGGAGGCAGGGGTGGCCCGGGCTGCGAGCACGCTCTGGCAGGCCGGGCAAAAGGCACCAAGAATGCGGCAGCGGCGGCGGAGCGGCTCTGCCACTGGGCAACGAGGAGCCCCAGGGCGAAGCCGCCCGCGCCGCAGCGCCAGGATGGATGGATGGATGGGTGGATGGATGGATGGCTGCTGCTGCTGTTGCTGCTGCTGCTGCTGCTGCTGCTGCTGGGAAGGGGGAGGGTGGATTGGGCAGGGAATTCCCAGCGGAGCATGACGCAAAGAGAAGGGAGGGTGGGATCCTGGCAGGGAAAACCAATCACAGGAGAGAGTGTGTGCAATGGGCAGGAGGACAATGCTGCCATGTGGACTCCGAGTATTGATCCCGCGTTAAGGCTGCCATCGGAACCGGATCAACTTGCAAGTCGTGTGGACAGCTTTGTTCCGTTTCTTTTATTTTGAATTCTTTAAACTGAAATAACACATGCCATGAAGACGCGCCCTCATAGTCTCTGATTATAGTAAGACGATCAGAAAACTTTGTTAAAATAGCATTAATTAAGAATTGTGACACCCAAACCATGTGGCTCCTATTGACAAACATGACTGGAGCAATAGAATCTCTACTGTTTTAGTAAGATGTGAATTACAAGTTCCATGTCTATATATTCCAGCCAAATTATTAATCTCCATTCTATGCAATCTGATTCCCATCACATCTCCAACAACCATTCTCTTCTCCACCTTAGTCAAATGCCTCCCCACTTCTGAGTACTTTTTATATACTTGCTCGCTTCTGTTCTTGTGGGACATGTTGTCCCATAATGTTAAAACCCCATTTCTCTTTTATTTTATTGCACAATGTAAGCATTGGTTTATCATTCAATTATGTGTATATTAATAACAGAGACTTTCCAAAGCAGCCATGTCTTGGAAGAAAAATAAGCTTTGCATCTTTTGTTCCCTCTAGTTCTTGATCCAAAAGCCAGAGGGAAAGACAGCTGGACTTTCTGGGTTTAGCATTATTCTCTAATAACCATCAGGAAGCAGAGTCTGAGGAAGTGGGGGTGGAAATGAGGAAGAAGGGTCACTGCTGATGTCTGGTTGTCCCTTTGCAGAATAAGACGCTTCTTTTAGGCAGTTCTTGGAAAGAAACCAGAAGTCTTCCCCAGGCCAAAGCAACAGTTGAGAAAAGAGAATCATTAAAAGAAAAAGGCAATGCCTGATTCTGAAGATGCTGAAATTTTGCAGAGGGAAGGTTTTATTTCAGGTCAAAGAAGTGACTTGAGTCTTGCAACCCTTACAAGAGTTGCAGCTTAAGGTCTGTCCATCGTCCATAAGACTCCAAGATTACCAGTCAATTGTCAGCACACATAGCTTGGATGTAACCATGGGCTATAGGCTGCCAATTCAGCCCTATCTGCTACAGTTCTTGTACAAGCATCATCTTTGCTGCACAACCTCTTGAATTTCCAGAAACCAAAGGCTGGAACAGACTTCAAAAGGATTTAAAGGGAATAACTTTTTACCTTTTGATCCTCTCTCAGACATGCACAAGATTAAATGAGGACTACAACAGGGAAGCCTGAGCTACAGGGCTCACATCATTCCCCCGCAAAAAATATATATACACCACTTTCCATTATAAAAAAATCCCCAAACCAGGCTACACAAATTCATAATTTAAAAGAGGAGGTGGGAAAGAGGAAACCATTCACGCTGGGAAAGGCCTAGGTGGAAAGTTCTGTAATCTTCAAGAAGCACCCAAAAGATGTGATGGTTAGCACTCAAACAAAACAATCAAACAGCAAATTCTTTTCTCTATCGCACAAAACTAAAACCAGTAGACATTCTATGGGGCTGATATGGAGAGTTAGGAATGACAAGAGGAAGTATTTTTTCACCCAGAAACCAGTCTGGATAACTTTAAGAAACTATAAGACAAATTCATGGAGGGTAGACGTAACAATGGCTACTTGAATGGATGCCTCACTTGCAAAAGTCCTCTGCTGCCTGTTTTTCTAGGCAAGTACAGCCTGTCAACATCATTGCGGGGATGTAATCCATGGTGTATCATCATCAATTTCCTTGTTTTTCTGTCCAGGTTGTCAAGCTCCACCTGCGTCCAGTTCACAATTCGAGCAGTGTATCTGATAACAGGTATGGCCCAAGCATTTATGGCCTTGATAGTGTTGCCGCCCTTCAGTTTGCTCTTTAATTTTTTTCTGGTCCTCTGGATGTATTCTTTACTGAACATAGTTTTCACGTACCCATGCTTGAAGTTGTCCACTTGTAAGATTCCCAGGTATTTGTAGGCTTCTGTCTGGTGGCACTTAATGGCTTGTCCATTTGGCATTTCAATGCCTTCACTTTCAGTTATCTTTCCCTTCTTAAGTGCCACTGTAGCACATTTATCCATGCCAAATTCCATGCTGATATCAGTGCTGAAGATTCAGGCTGTGTTGGTTAGTGACTGGATTTCAGTTTCTGATTTTTCATAGAGCTTCAGGTCATCCATGTACAGAAGATGAGAAATTTTCTGTGAGTTTCTGGCTGTTTGATAGCTCTGTTTTTTGTAGAATGATTGGCATTGGGATCATGGCGATGATGAAAAGCAGTGGGGACAATAAGTCCCCCTGGAAGATGCCTCTCTAACTTGTCCATAGCTTTCATTAATGATGATGATGTAAAAACAGGAGTTACACACAGCAAACGAGATCACTATGCTGGATTTCGTATTATATCACTAGTCGGGCACTTCCCAAGCACCTAGGACTGTGTGATGTATCAGGAAATTATGCTAGCAGACTCCAGTAAAGTGGCTTTTTGTAGTTGGCAGATGGATATTTTGTCAATGGTTTGTAGGTGTCCACTGAGATCTTTTGGCACCACGCCCAGTGTGCTGAGGATAACTGAGACCACTTTCCCTGGTTTTTGCCAGAGTCGCTGAAGTTCAATTCTCAGGTCTTCATATCTGGTGAGCTTCTCCAACTGTTTCTCCTCAATTATTATTATTGTTGTTGTTGTTGTTACTGTTATTGTTATTAATTTCTTACATATCTCCATACTTGCCTATGATTTTCCTCTGTAAGGGCTTCATTCTTTGCAGAATTGTTAATAACTGATGGTGTTTATTTCTAGCATTTTTATTATATCTTCTTCCCCAAACAGTCTGCAGCCCTTTCATGGGTTTTACCTTCACAACAGTCCTATGTGGTGTGTCATCAGGTTTCTTTGCTCAGACACAACAAAGGCCATTCCATGGACTTAAATATCACTTTGGCTTTTATAATTTAACTTGCATAAATCACAACTTTTACTGGGATATTTATATAAATTGTTTACTATATAAATGTCATATTATACATAAGGGAGCCTGCATCCAGACAAGTTTTATACTGCACATCGAATGCGCAGTCCCAATCATCCTATCACACAGGACAACTAGTATTGCGCATTTACCTTAGTGTCAATCCACTGCAGGCAGGGTGACAAGAAGCATCCATGAGATGCTGGCTAATCAGGAAGTGCAGCTCAAAACTTGATTGGCTGCCCCAACCCACATGACGGCATGCACCGTCCAAACTTTTGCCGCTTCGATAAAGGAAACTACAGATCGTTGTTTTAACTGTGGATTCAGCTAGCTAGTCTGGAGGCAGACAGAGAAAAGTTTAATATTCTTTTGAAAATGAGCTTTCTCTTCATAACCTTAAAACAAAACAAAACTTTGGATAATTATGTGCACAATTACTGGAGAGAGTTCTCTTTAAGAATTAAACGAGCTTTCACTCATGGACTCAACTAATTTGTGTTTTGGTGATAGGTGTTCTATTTTATTTAGTCATGTTTGGATTTTCTGGATCTGATCCCTGAGAAGATATCAGGTCAAGAAAAAGCTGTCACCCTCCATTGGTGTTATTATAACGTCCTGGTTGACTTACGGGCTTAGGAAATATGCAGAAACAGTTTAGGCAGCTTGCTGTACCACTGAGCTACAGCCATTCTCCATTTCTGGGTAAGTAAAGTCACACTGAAATCTGAGGAGAGCAAAACTTTCCATAACAGAGAAAAGCTAAATACAGTCAGGTACACCAGCATGTGGCTCCATCTCTGCAAATCCATTAGCCCTGCCTGTAGTCTGACACCAACCCATGCTCCACACCTCACTGGCCACCCACCACTACTGCCCCAAGATGTCCCCTTTTCTTGATTTCAAATATGGTAACCCTAGGTAATCAGTCAAACCAGCCAATTACTTATAGCTGCTTATTTGCCCAATTAATTCTGAACATAGCTGTGATTGTGCCATACACACAAAAAGTTTTTCTAAATTTAATAATAAATAAAAATGTGAATAATATACAGTAAGCCCTTGAATAACACTATGGTTTAGTTCCCATAAACTACCATGTTATACGGATAACTGCTCCCTGAAGAAAATCAAGAATTAGAGGAACTAAAAAGCCCAGGTGAGCAATGAGCCAATAGTGATATCAAAGCCAAATTGCATCATTCCACATTTCTGGGATAACAGTAAAAGCAGCATTACCTTTCTTTCTTTCTTTCTTTCTTTCTTTCTTTCTTTAATTTCTATCCCACCCTATATACAAAGGCTTCAGGGTGGGTTACAATAAAATCACTATAAAAACAGATAAAATTGATTATCTAAAATAGTAACAATGCCTTTATGGGGAAGGGATGTGGCTCCTCAACCAACCATGTATGAGCAAAATTCTGCTGTGGAAAAAAAATGTTATAAAAGGGACATCCCATTTTATTTTATTGACCATTTAAGAACAACTCTATGGGATGAATGTCTATATACAAAGTCTTTATACTGAAAACTGGGCATTCTTGTTATATCCTAGATGGCAACAAAGTTGTTTATTGTGTTTTGACCATTTGATCAGCGTTAGTGTACTGTGTTTCCAAGAAATATGCTCTGTCTCTTTGCACGTGAGCCACCAGACTTATACAGCAGTGGTTTGCAACTTGGTCTTTCCACAGTATCCCTCTGCTGTGCAACAGAGGTTGTGCTGTAAGAAATAAGATGTCAGTGGGGTGTGGGAGAAGCTTCCTGCCTGATTCTGTAGCATAAGCGTGAGCCATCATCAGCATGTTCTGGCCATTCATTGTGGTAATGCAGGGATCTCTCCGAAGTTGCCTGAGAAGCTGAGCTGTTCCTGCCCAGATTGATTAGTCATGATAATCCAGTTCGCTGCTTGGAATGCCACTGCAAAAACTATTTCACAAGATTAAGGCTGCCTGCCAGCCTACCTTTTTGGCACTCCCTTAGCACAATGCATGTACTGTGACTCACAATTTAGAGGCGGACAAATTTATTTGTCCCTTAGTTTACCACTGCCTGCAAAGAGGAACATATAAGTGAACCAATTGAATTAGATGCCGCTACATTTTTGAAGTACACAGAGATCCTGTGGGAAAAGAAAAGAAGTCAGTAATCAAATGCAAAGTAAATATGTGTAGAGGGCCATGTGTGAGGCTCATCTGGAAAGTAAACAGCAACATAGAAGTCAATTGCCCTCAAGTTTTGTAATACATCAGCCTTTTCATTCAGCTGCTGACTACTGCATTTTGTATTGTATCGTCAGGGCGTCACTCCTCTTTCTTTGGAATGCCGTAATTAACAGGAAGGGGGAGTCTAGGCCGAAAGAGGCTAATCCGACCAGGTAAGAGGTACCATACGTTACAGAACAGAGGTGATTCAAGGTTTTCAGGTTATGGGATCAGAGCAGCCCCATTCCGATTGTCGCAGAGAGATCCCCTGGCAAGAGTCCTCTGAGTCAGTGTGTGTGTGTTTGTCTGGTTGAATCCACACCAGGTGGCATCTCTTGCCATGGCAGCAAGGGCATGATTAAGATGATAGTACATTGTTGCCACAATCAGGTAAGGACGGGCTTCCTGTGTCACTCCCTGACAGGAGGTCAGTGACTCTCCTTCCTTCTGTCAGCAGACATGCAGGGGCTGCTATACTTCAGAACTGAAGGCAGAGGGGTGGAAGGGCCAACGGTCTCGATATAAAAAGGAAACAACAAAAGTTTAAAAGCAGTCAGTGGGGAGAGGCAAAGAAAGGGAGCCAGTAAACAAAAGTCAAGGAGAAGGAGAACCAAATAATAAAGTGTCTTTTTTGTACACCTGCTGAGAGATGTTCCATATGAGTGACACCACAGTCATTTGGAGCGCTACCTAAAGGAGTCCTACCAGAGGCCTGGCCTTTGAAAGAGTGAGATGCCTGCTATTAAGGCACAGTCAATAGAGGCCATTTGATGAAGTAGCCTGAGTACCTCAGACTGTGGAATGGGAATCACATTTCCCAAGGTTTCTTTATGTTTAATACCCTTAGGATCCACTTACACCTAAGTTTTAATCCAGCTTCTGTCCAATTTTGAAGTGAGAGAACAGACCAGCAAAGTGGCAAGCTGTCCTCTTTTGGCATTACCTAACTCAAAAAATCCACCTCTCATGAATTATTTGGTATCTTTTATATACATCTTTTATTAACATTATAGCTAAGTATTATATTGCTTGCATTTCATTTCTTTGTGCCTTCAGTGCTTACACGTGAATGCTAAAGTTATCCTTTCAATTATCTGAAGTTTATTTTCTATGACATCTAGGTTGGGTTTCACAATGTTTTTGTATTCTTGTTGCTGTATGAGATTGTAATAGTTGAAAGGAAAGGTGCCCTCAAGTAAAGCTTAACTCCTAGGCACTACATGGAGTCATCCATGTTGGTTTCTTGCCAGGGATATGGGAATGGTTTCCTCTTCTCTTCCTCCAGCAGGGCAACAGGAATGGAACCTGGGGCCTTCTCCACACAAAATAGATGCTCTTCTGCCAAGCTACAGTGTCTCCCTATAGCTGTGAAATGGCATTTTCAGTTGTAGTTACACAAATACACATTTCCATATGCAATTGATTCTCATTGTGAAAACAGGCTGCTGGACTAGATAGCAATTGGTGAAAGCAACTATAGGCAATGCATATGTACTACTAAATGTATCACGGTGTTGTTTGTTTGTATACCATCTTTCACCACAGTTTCAGAGTGGTACACAAAATAAAGAAGAACAATGATAAAATGATAGTAAAATACTATGTGCCTGTAAAAGAAAAATGAAAAAATATGAAACCAATAAGAAATTATCTAATCCCACCTAGCAAATCTCCCCTGGAAGATTGTTCCATAGAAGGGGGAGCATTCCCAAGAAAGCCCTATTTCTAGCAACTATCCCTAGACACTTGCTAAAGGATAATAAAGCCAGAAGTGATTCTTCTGATGGTCTCAGATAGAGGGTGGTATGGGAGGAGGATACTTCTTCAGAAACTTGGAGTCCAAATTATATAGGGCTTTGTGCATTAGTATGAAATCTTCAGTTGAGCTCAGACACCAATAAGGAGCCAGCACACATATTCGAGACTAGGATAGGGTAACTGTTGTTAGAAGCAACCATCACTACCTTTGTGGGCACATTTTGCGCTAGCTGTAACCTCTGAGCCATCTTCAAGGGTGGCCCCTTACAATAATCCAACCTGAAGTCTCAAGATCTCTGCAACTCAGGGCTTCAGTAGCCTAAAAAGGCAAACCTGTCCATAGGTGCTCTTGGTCATTGCTTCCGCTTGAGCAACGTATCCAAGAGAACACCTGCTCTCTCCAGTGGAGAACAACCCCATCTAGAACAAGGTGACACATAGCTTTCCTGATTTGAGAGCTTGGGACAAACAACATCTCCATCTTATCTGGGTTAATTTTCAATCTACTGGCCTGCATCCAGCCCTCCAAGGACTCTTGTAGTCCCTGCACTGCCTCACCTGATAAAGATGGAACAGAGATACAAAGTTTGGTGTCAGCCACTAAGTGGTGACACTGGATTTCAAATCTCCTAATGGCCATACCCAGTGGTCTTGTATACATATTTTAAAAAGGACAATAGGTCCTCAAGGAACCCTGCAGGTGAGTTCCCAGAGAGATGAGCAGAAATGCTTTGAACTCTGCCCCAGAGATAACTCTGGATCTACTGTAATACCATGCCTCCAATTCCTATATCATGAAATTATTCCAAAAAGATATCAAGGTCAACAGTATCAAAGGGCACAGATAAGACAAGAATCACTAACAGGTGGCATTCCCTTTGTCTTCCTCCCTCTATGGGTCATCAACAAGGGCAACCAAGGCAGTCTCAATAATATAAGCAGTCCCAATCCATAGAGTGAGCCATCCTGAAACCAGGCTGAAAGGGTCTGGAAATTCTGCTTCATCAAGCATGCCTGCAATTCTGCCGCAATCATCCACACATTTCCTAAGAACGGAAGATTGGCTGGAGGGTGATAATTATTCAACCCACCAGATCTAAAGAGGTTCCCTTAAGAAGTAGATGAGTCACAGCTCCTTAACTGCTGGTGGAAATTTACCAATATATAGACAGGAACTGATAACTTAATTGCAACCAGTCAACTAGTTCTCTACTATATGATTTAATAAGCCAGGATAGGCAGGGGTTAAGGGGTCAAGGTCAGGTGGTGGTGGTGGTGTTTCATGTCTTCACCTCACTAGAACAGAAACGGATCCCATGCAACAGGACTAGATGGTTCTTTGGGGACCTTCAAATCATCCTTCACACATGCAGCAACCAATTCTGACCAGATGTGAAAGACTTTGCACCAACTGCATGTGTTAGCTGCCAACCAATCCATGTGTCAAAGGTTAGCAGAGAACCAAGCCAATCTGCAAGCTCCACTGGATTGTCAAAGGCATGATGAAGTAACCAAATGAAGAACCCTAAATATCTCTAAGTTCCAAGCGTATTACTAAGTCCTCAAAGGAAGGTTTCCAGGCCAGTCAAAAACTCCCTCAAAGCATACAGGAACCTACTGAGTTCCATAAGTCTCCATAAGACTGAGATAACCTCTAGGGATGTGCACAAATATTCATAACATTTGTTATTCGTACAAATTCATACAAATTCAGACATTCATACATGAATTGGATGTTACAATATTTGTACATTGACATTCATACAAATATGGAAATTTCAGACATTTGTACAAATAGTTCAGACATTCATACAAACTGGGGATGTGGGAAAGCAGCTGCACCAGACATTTGCAACACATCTAGAGTGCATTTAACATGGACTGAGACCGTATTAAAAGTGAATTCAGGTCGGATTTGATGCTTTCAGAGCAGGTTTGTTATGGGATATGTATCAGATACATATTTGTTTATATTGGATATATATTTGTTCATATTGGATATGTATTCATTTGTATCAAATGTTCATACAAATTCATATGAATACATTCATATTCAATAGATTTTTACCACATTCAAAAACATATTCATACGAATACGAAAGTTTGAACATTTGATTTGTTATGAATTGAATCTCAAAAAACACATTCATGTGCATCCCTAATAGCCTCATGGGCACCATGAAGTCCCAAATTCGCACAGATGTAGCATCCTCTGCATGAAAAGTCCTCCAAAACACTAATATGGTCGGCCTGAAACACTACATTAGAGTCCATGCCCTCCAGCTTGGCAAGAATGGCTGCTGAAGTATATAAAATTATGCAAGGTATAGAAAAGGTGGATAGAGAAAATTTATTTTCTCTATCACACAACACTAGAACCAGGGGGCAGTCTATGAAGCTGATGAGTAGGAGAGTCATATCCGACAAGGGGAAGAATTTCTTCACCCAGAGGGTCATCTGTTTGTGGAATTTGCTGTCAGAAGAGGTGGTAACAGCTACCAGCCTAGATGGTTTTAAAGAAGGGTTAGACAAATTTATGGATGACAGATGTATCAATGGCTACTAGAGTGAATGCCTAGGTACATCTTTCAGGCTGGGAGAGGGGGAAGCAGGATGCTTCTAGGACCATTTGCTGGGATTCTAGAGCAGGCAAAGGTTTGTCCTTGTCTCTGCTTGATATGCCATGAGCATTTGGTGGGCCACTGTGTGCAACACCACGCTGGACTAGATGGGCTGTGGCCTGATCCAGAAGGGCTTCTCTTATGTTCTTGTGTTCGTAATCCACCCATCCCAACATCCTTGCAGCAGTTCACCATCCCTGCAAGGATGTTTTAAATTCATCCCGATCCTTTAAAATATGCTGGGGACATGAACAATATTGTCGGAGCTCTTAATTGCATCAAACTTAACCCCACCTCCCCAAGACAGTATGAGGCAGTCATTTATCGCAAGGCCTTCTCCATAACAAGATCAAGTTTGTGGATTATAAGCTTCCACAAGAACTTAAGAGGAGCCATGATGGACCAGACCACACCCTATCACATCCAGCATCATGTCTCATACAGTGGCCCACCAATCGTTTATGGGCATTCTCCAGCAAAACTTTCACTTGTTCCCAATTCTCTACAAATGGCCTTTAGAGGCATCCTGCCTGTCTCTTTGACCTGGATGTAATATTTAGGCACCAAATGTAGTGATCATTGATATACCAGTCCACCATGATTTTGTCTAACCCTTTCTAAAGCTATCCAGGCTGTTTGCAGTCAAACCACTTCTGGTAATAAATTCCATAGGGCCTGTCCCCAAGGAATGAAAAGTCTGCCAAGACTCTCCTTTTGCCTCTGAGCGCCCCCAAGCCAGGGTTTTTAACGAGGTTCCAGCGCTACAAAACGTGGAAAACGCGCGACAAAATACATGCACTTTAAACAACACGTCCAGCGCTCTTTCTGGAAGTCACGGGTTTTCCTCGCTACATTTACCTTGGGGACGCTCCGTGGCAAAAGGGGCGGGGATTGCCGCCTGCACACACAGCAGTAACACAATCAGCTTCACTTTCTAAAGCTCAGAACTAAAGAGCCAGAATCATGCAGAATTGCAACATTGTTGCAATCGCTGTGAGGTGTGAAATGGGTGGATTACTGCTAGGAGTGGATTTTAAAGCGATAACAGGGAAAGTGATGAGTGAATGAGCGATCGTGCGCTGGACAGGGTGGATTTTTGATAGCAATAACAGGGAAAGTGGTGAGAGTGAATGTTTTCCAGCACGAGAAGCCATTTCGGGGGGGGGGAGATCTGGGAGACGAACAGAGAACCGATCGCTGTTTTTCCTTTGGACTTGTCAGGGATTGTCAGCGCTCGTGCACTGGACAGGGTGGATTTTTGAAAGCAATAACAGGGAAAGAGGAGTGAATCAGCGTTCGTGCACTGGACAGGGTGGATTTTTGACAGCAATAACAGGGAAAGTGGTGAGAGTGAATGTTTTCCAGCACGAGAAGCCATTTCGGGGGGGGGGGGAGATCTGGGAGACGAACAGAGAACCGATCGCTGTTTTTCCTTTGGACTTGTCAGGGGTTGTCTTCCTGGTTGTGGCCGCGCCGAGCGCAGTCCCTCCCCATTCCCGCTGGCACCCTATCAACAAGAGCAGGGCCGGCCGGGGAGAAAAAGATGCGCGCAAAGAAAACACGGCTCCCATGGGGACAGAAGGTGCGTTAAAAACACGCATTTTCCTGAGCCTCATGCGGACGCTTATTCCTGATTTGCATGGCACTTTTAAAGTCCACCTCAATAGAGTGACAGTAGAGTAAAAGTAGAGAAGTAAATAAGTCTTTTGGGGACTCAGGAATAGACAACCATCTGGGTGAAAAAATACTTCTCCTTGTCTGTTCTAACTCTCCTGCCCTTCATCTTCATAAAGTGTATAGAAAAGGGATTTTAGTTGTTTGTAGTATAAGCCTGTTTAAATTCCCTCTTCTGTACAGCTTATAAATGTGACACAAATAACCCAATATTCATCTATAATTATTTATGATTTACTTCATAGCACTCAGAGGGAATGCCAAGAAAACACAAATGTTTTTGGATGCTTTCTATAATTACACAGGGATGAAGTTTGCCTTACATCATTTGAAATTTACTACCAGAAGAGGTGGTGACAAGAACCAGCCTGGACAGCTTTAAGAAAGGGTTAGGAAAAAATCATGGAGGTCAGGTGTAGCCAATAGATCCTTAATTAGCCTCTAGATTGGAGAAATGGACTGGCAGGTTGCCTCAGGAGGCCATTTGTGGGAACTCAGGTAAAGGTTTTGCTGGAGAATGCCCTGAAGCAATTGGTGGGCCACTATAGGAGACATGATGCTGGACTAGATAGGCTGTGGCTAGAATGCCAGACCCATATCTCACATTCATTGGGTTTGATTCCACCCTCCTCCATGAAGCCACCTGGGTGACTTTGGGTTAATCACAGCTCTCTTTCTGCACTCTCACAGACCCAGCTTGAAAGGTCTGCACTGGCTGCCTATTTGCTGCAGACCCAATTCAAGATCTTGATATTAACAAAGTCCTAAATGACTTGGGCACTAAGTTATCTGAAGGAGTACCTTCTCCCATATAGATGTGCCCAAGAACCGAGATCTCAAGGAGAGGGACTTCTTGCAATTTGGCTTCTTTCAGAGGTGCAAGTGGCAATGACATGCGAGGACACCTTTCCTAGGATGTTCCCCGTTCCAGACTGTAGAACAGCCTCCCTGTGGGGGCTCACCTGGAGGACGTTCCATAGGAAGAAAAAGACAAACTTGCCACATGTGCACTAAGCATCTGCACTGGTAGATGCTTAGTGCAAGCAAACCCTCCCACACATATCTGTACCAGAGGTACAGATGGTGTTCAGGCACCATTACCTTTCCTCCTTGATGCTGACACCAGTGTGCATGTGCCAGTGTCATCACCAGGGCAACTGTGATGCACCGTGCTTGTGCACCACATCACATCACGTGATGCACCAGGGTGCTTGCACGCCTTGTCATATGCAAATGCTCCATCTCATCTCAGAGCTCCCCCCTCCCCCCACAATGACTATGGGACCAAATGCAGAAAGGTCCCAGGTTCCTACATTATCAGGTTTCAGTGCCTGGTGAAAACTTACCTTTTGACCCAAGCTTTTGATATTTAGCTTTCTCTGAGTGTTATCCTGCCAGGAAGTGAGGGATTATATTTTAAATATGTTTTAGGTTATTCTATATATTTTATCTTCCTATTGCTGTAACCCACTCTGGGACCTTTGGGTGAAGCGTGAGATATAAATTCTCAATTAAATCAATAAATAACAGTTGCAATTCTGCTACACTGAGAGAATATAGGACTTCTTTAAGATAAGAAGTAATCCTGTAAGAAAGCAGTTCACACACAAGATCAGGTACTTCTGCCTGAAGACCATTTTTAAAAAACCAAAACCTTTATTTGTTAAACTTTTAAGATAATACAGATTAAATCAAACAAAAAATAACAATAACAAACAAAATAATATCCCATTCCCTCCCCACCTGGCATCCACCATCAACCTCAGCAGATTCCAGATCTATTAGAGTGCTGGTACAGTTTTTGCAATTTCAGCCTTCTGTCCTTCAAGCAAATTATTATACCACTTCTCCTTATTCTATTTAGTTTTATCTTTTCATCCACTGGCAATAACGAAGATCGCTCACTCATAAGAATCAATTAATTACATATCTATCTTTCCCCCAACTCATATTGCGCCTTTGCCTGAAAGCCATTTGAAACCAAATGCAGTACCTAGAAAGCCTGTTTATAGATAGGCAATTAGACTGGGGTTATTAAGTCTCATGTAGGGACAAGCAGATGGAGATGGTTTACCCAGATGTTCTTCAGTTCACCTTCCTGTGAACTGGATCTCGTAAGGCTGTTGTCTTTTTCATCCTCTGCAGGCATCAATGAGATATTTTCCCTCCTTGGGTCAAGGTCACTAAATCATCCTGATCTCACTTGAAGCTTTTCCTTCCAGGTCATAGGACATCTGTGCTAGCACTGACCTTCCCAAAAGTTAGGTCAATATGTTGCCCACCCTGGAATTATGACTCAGGTTAGCTGAGGCCTGTGTTGTATGAACTGAGAGTAATGGCTTTTCTGAACTCAACGGGACGTAAGATGGGCATGATCTTATTTCTCATATATGAAAACAACAGCAACATTTAGAGGGTAGAAATGGACATTGTTTGCATTTATTTAAGTAGCAGAAAACTAATGACAAGGATTAGCATACCTACAAAAATAGTGTGGGACACTGCTTTTCAGCTGGAGGACTAAGAGGATCAGAACTCATGATCAAAACCAAACCACTCATGGGACACTGCAATAAGAACTCTGGGAACACTGGGTTTGATTCTGCTTGCTCCATGAAGCCACCTGGGTGACCTTGGGCTAGTCACAATTCTTCTGAGTTCTCACAGTCCCACCTACCTCACAGGGTGTCTGTTGTGGGGAGAAGAATAGAAAGCTTTGTCCCCTTAAATAGATGAGGAAAGTGGGGTAGGAAAGCCAACCTGTCAACTTCTTCTTCTCACCACCTCTTTATACCTAACTAACTTATTTTATCTGTTTTATACTGATTCTGTTGTGACCTGCCCTAGGTCCCTATGTGGAGCATGGGGTTGGTTGGATGTGATGGTCTAAATGGTTCCAACTAACTCAATGATCTTTTTAGCCTAAAGCTCTTCCTGCAGTGGGTCTTATTTCAGATTATATCTCAGAATAGGGACCTGCTATCTACATGCAAGCACAGACTAAGTCAGGGTCAGGGAGGAGCCTCCCATAGTCTGCATCAGCATGCAGATGGTAGATCCCTGTTCTGAGATATAATCCAGAATAAGAGCCAGTGCAGAAAAGGCCTCTATCAAATGTCTATCTCAGTTATCCCTTTATGTTCTTTCCGCTTTATCTTTTAAAGTTAAAAAGTGTGATGAGAAAGTGTGTGTTATGCAGGTGAAGATATTGCCTTTGCCTTCTGTTTGAAAAAGCCCTGAAGCAACTGCTGGGGCTCTGTGTAAGACAGGGTGCTGGACTGGATGGGCTGTGCCCTGTTCCAGCAGGATTATATTTTTATGTTTCTTATAGCTAGCAGACATAATGGTTGCATTCTAGAGCTGGACAAGATCTGCACTGGTTGCCGGACCAGACATTTTGCTTTAGATGACAAAGAAGAAAAAGCCCATCCATTTGATTCATGTGTCTCAGCCTCTGCAAACTTCAAGGCTGAAATTTCCTGCCAGGGCCTTAACGCAAAGCACCAGAGATGACCCCAGAAGTTAGCTATTTTCAGCCCTTCACATCATGGGTCTATGGAGCAGGAGCAGAGATCTTTGCATTTTAACACCTGTTAGAGCTTCCCCAGACCTACACCAGTGCAAAAAAGCACAAAGAGTGCAAGAACAAGGAGCAAAATGCATGGATCCTAGCATATAGGGGGCTTCAATGTTATAATTATAATAATGAATACTTCAGCCCTCTTCTTCTTTCTCCCTTTTTAATCCCCTTTTATACCCTAATGTATCAGAGCATTTACATTCTTAAGTAGAAAGTTTTGCATTACACTATAAACTTTTCCTCCTATCAAATGGTGCATGAATCAGACACAGGCATATTGCACATAATGCACAGCTAAGGCATTCAAGTAGTGATATTTTCTTACATAAAACTTTGCGTCATTTCAGCAGTTTGCAGCAGCAACTATTACATTACTCAGTGAAAGAGGTGGGACTAGTGTGTGATCCTTGATGTACCTCCAAGCCAATGATTTAAGCATTCATAAGCGAATTTGAGGCCCAGGAGACGTTACACACTCATGTTCCAGTTCTCTGTCATTTCACAATATTATCCACAGCATTTTAGATGTTCATAGACATTACATAATAAGTTCCTCCTTTGCCAGCATAATCAAGTGACATGCTGTTAGTGATTTGGGGTTCGGGGGAACATCTGCAGGCTTTCAGAAATCTCATGCTAAATTCTCCTTATCTATAGATATTTCACTGGAGAAACCTTCTGCTGTCCCCTGCTTTATTTATTTATTTATTTATTTATTTATTTATTTATTTATTTATTTATTTATTTATTTATTTATTTATTTATTTATTTATTTATTTATTTATTTATTTATTTATTTATTTATTTATTTATTTAAAACATGTTTGAACCACTTCCCATCCAAATACCCCAAAGTGGTTCATAACAGTAAAGTAAAACCAACTCCCAAATCCCTCAATCCCCAGAAACCATTAAAATGTATTCAAATGTATTTATTCTTCAAATCAAATTTGAAGAAAACTGTCTCCCAAAGGTGCCTGAATGTTGGTAATGTGGGGACTCCATTGATATTATAGAGAAGAGCATTTCAAGGAATAGGCGCTACCACAGAAAAGGACATTTCCAGAGGTATCCATGGCCCTTCCTGCACTTACCTCACCTGATCCAAACCAATGGATCTGGATCAGGGAGGCCCGCTGGCTCGAACCGTGCAGAACTGGTCCAAACCAGCCACTGCACTGGCCCTGAAGATCACACAAGCTTTAGGGCCAACTATTGAGGGTTCCAAAGCGGTAGGAATGAAAGTTCCCAACCTCAGAGCCCTCAGGATCTCTTTCTCCAGTTGCTTCAATACTATAAACTTTTCTTTTGCTTTCTGCTATCTTGTTGTTGGAGGGCAAAACTGTTGCTCTTCTACCTTAATTTTTTTTAACCTTTAAACTAGATTTGGGCTGGGCAGCCTGACACAGGGTCACTTTCATCAAATAACTGTCATCTATAAAATAAGCTACTTAGCACACTTTCTCACTTTTCCCCTTCTAAGTCTGGATTTGCTTAAGATGAGCAAGATGTTAGTCTTATGTGTCTTAAGGGCACAAAAGGCAAGAAGTATCTATTAAGTATTTTGCTCAGAGGAAGAACATTTTTAAACATTAAAGATATTTTCATACTGAAATTCCCTGTAAGAGTTGAGGAACCACTTGCCTTTGGATAAGATTTGGCCTACCGAGCCTACAATAATGATCAAATAATCTCCAGCCAAGTATATTAATTTGCTCTAGTAAATAAGCTGCTTTCTTGAGCGTATTGCACAAGCATTTTTTTTCCTGGTTTGGTTCAATTCAAATTGAACCACATCATCTGTGAACATGTTCAAACTGAATGTCAAAAAGCTCAAAACCAATTAAAGCTTAGTTTAAAAGTTGACCAAATTGTTAATCACGGGGAACAATGGAGGAGAACAAAGGAGCCACCAAGGCCAAAGTTCTGCTGGAGCCCCCCAAATTGGCTTGGAGGTCCCGGGTGGTGGTGGCAGGAAGACTTACACACGGTCCTTAGGCAGTTGGTCCAGCCCCTCATATTTTTCTCTTTTCACAGCTGATTAAGAGCAGGCTTTTTAATGCCTTTTTAAAAAAGGATACAGGCCCTTCAAACTACTTTGAACAGCTCATTGAACACATGCACACATTTGCTTCAAATCTGAACACTTCATGGAAGTTCAATAGCACACTCCCTGTTCACTGCGAACTGAGTTCAACAAGAACCAGTTCATCAAATCTCCAGTCTAAGGTCCTTTCCACACTCACTTCTCTTGAAGTAGTCTAACTATCCCTGTTTTGGCATAAGACAGGTGTGGGGATACCATCTGTCATGGGCTAAACTCAGCAGCAATGCGAATGCACCACAGCTTTCTAGTCCATGCAACTAATTCCCTGTGCAAGACACCACCCACCCCTGTAAGTGTTTGGCCTGGCCCACATCACTCATACATCACACCTGGTGCACTGTAGTGAGTCTGAACAAAACAATCTTGAAACGTAGCATGCAGGAAGCTTGCTTAAGCTTTGAACGTGTGGCTTGTTCCAGACCAGATGCAGAAGCACCAAAGGCCGGACCAGAACAAGATGGCTTGGGAGAGTTTGTTTTTCTAACACAATCTCTATCCAAGCAGGTTACAATAAAATCATAATAGAAGATAAAAACATGACTAAAACAATTACTGTAGACTTCTTCAAACAAGCGTACAGGTAATCCATGATGTGGTTCCCTTGGGATGGTTCTAGACTGGGACAACACTAGTCCCATGCAGACAAAGCGTACTAGACAGTTACTTGTTCTGAGGTAACAAACAAGTGTGAAAATGGCCTTATTAAAAGATACAGTCTGGTAACATAAAGTAGGTAACAGCAAAGTAGGAACAAAATTTAAAACAGTTTAAAAACATTTTTGCACTTGGAACATGGGGATGGCCATGCATGCTCTGACATGGTGCATTTGCACATTGTGGAACCCCTTTTGTCTCAGAGCAGCTCTGAGCATGCATGGCCATTCCCGTATTCAGTAGCTTTGGTGCCTCTAGTACAGTCTCATATGCAGCCTTCACATTACTTCCGTGCGAAGGCTGCCTGGGGGCAGTGTGGTGTGGCTGCGCAGTCATGCAGCAATGGAACAATTGCTGTACCAGCAGCCCAGTGCACATGGCTATTGCTGCAGCAAGGTTGATACTCCCAGATGGGAGCATTTGTGACTTTGGGGGAATTTGCACTATTCCTCCATGTACAAGAATGCTCTGGCCATCCACACTTGCAGAAGACTAGAGCATTCCAAACTTACCTGGAGAGCAAATGGCTGCCCAAATGGCAGCCATCACAGAACCTCAGCAATTCTCCCCAGCATGCCTGTGCTGCACCATTGCCAGGACAACCAGATGACACAGTGCATAATCAGGTGTGCGCCACTGGTCACATGTGTCCCCTGCATCTCTTCCACGCAGAAGAGGTGTGGATAGGAGCTTACCAGGCAATTCCAGCCTGGTGGATAGTATAGGTGTGAAGCACTTTTAAGTGCCATGCTGAAACTGCTTGAGAGATGCTCCAGGATGTGCAGAGCCATTTCTGGTTAATAAACGGCTCAGTTTATCGTCTGAGAGCTCCCCCCACCTTAACTACTCACTCAAGTATAAAAAGGTCTTAAGACTGCTAGCAGGTAAGCTCCAGTAAGGTTTGGGATGGAGCTAGTATTAGCAGTGTGACTGCTGGCCACCATTCCTGATCTTAACTTCTGTGGGACAATCCCAGAGACATTAAGTGCAAAAAGCCCCTCAAATTCTTTCAAGCCATGAGGATTAAATTTTAGTTATTCCTACTCTGTCCTCCTAAAGCCTGAATGCACACTTTCTACAGCTGAATTGCATCTCTTTCAGTCCAGAATGAATCACTTGTATAATAAAGCACTCCAAGAAATGGGAAAGAGTCCATCTCATTGTGTCTTCCTGGCTGACCTTTCACAAAGGTATAGAAATCTATCCGAACTGTTGCATCATGACGGTGAGCATGAAAGGAAATGTATTCACATGTCATGCCATGCACCCTGGCATCCTTTGAGGTTAGTTTTTTTGTTTTGTTTTGTTTTGTTTTTAACAATTTGCTCAAAGGTGAGTCACAAGTTCAAGAAGTGTGTCAAGGAGGAGAACTGGGCTTTCATCAGCTTCCCCTCCCACTTGCTCTTTAGAAGTCCTAAATACGTGGCTCCTGCTTAAGGTGTTTCCTATGCCAACTTGGTGGCACTCACTATGCCTAAGATAAGATCAGTGAAAGAAAGGTTACTGACACATGCAGGAACAATTTCTAAAGATAGTTTTCAAAGCAATATTATGTATGTATGTATGTATGTATGTATGTATGTATGTATGTATGTATGTATGTATGTATGTATGTATGTATGTATGTATGTATGTATGTATGTATGTATGTATGTATGTATGTATGTATGTATGTATCCCACCCTATACCCAAGGGTCTCAGGTCAGGTTACAACATCTAAAATGAGCACATTAAAACCAATAACATATTAAACATAACATATAAACAATAGCAATAGCACCCGGGGGGGGGGGGGAGTCTATCCTTCTGTGCACTGCTCAGTGTATTTTAGAACCAGGGACCGGTATGTTACGTGATGCCCTTGCAAAAGGACACAAGTGCAGCCCCTGACATTTTCAGGCAACACTGAAGAAGAGAGAGCTGCTGCCTTTCTCTGTAGGCCAGGAAAGACCAAATTATGCTCCCTTCTACATTTACCATAGTACAGTAATAGGAGCCCTCTCAGTCTTCTTCTGGGGGCAGGAACAATTTAGTATGGTACTACAAATGCATGACACCACCACCACCCCATGCCCACTGGTACACTCCATCTGCAAAAGATGGACCATGATCCAGATTAAGGGGCCCTGATCCAGAACATGGGACCTCCAGAGGACCCATTTCACCATCAATATGAGTTCCTTGGTGGGTCCAAGACTAGGAACTAGCCCTCAGAGCCCAGAGCCCAACCACAAAGCACCATTGCGCAGACATTGCTGTTCCAGACCATGTCTTTCAATGGTATGGGTCACTGGTTTGGACAACAGGGAGGTGACTGCAGGAAGGCCCAATGACATTCCAGAAGCTCATGAGCTATAAATCCCATGAACCTCAACTAGTCAAGCTAATGGCAATAAACAATGAGAGTTGTGGCTCAACACAGTTGGAAAAGGCATATTTTAGCCATGCTGGGTATCAGTAATATTTAAGCTAGAGTCATGATCTCATGCAATATAAGGCAGCTTCTACTTTTTCAAGCCACTGTGCGGTATGGATGTTTTCTCTGAACAGACATTAACAGATAGGTGTTGGCACGTACTGTAATACCAAAGGACATTTCTGACATCTTCTGAATGACTCTGCAGGCAGACAGTGTAAAAGGGTCCCTGCTGGCTGCCTTTGCTGAAATTGTCTCAAGGCCTCTGTTTAGCCATGAAGAGTGGAGAGTGAGCTCATCCCAGAGCTTCTTTAAATAGCCTATCACTGCTGATACAGGCACAAGCCAAGAATTTCCCCTTGGCCTTCTCCACCAGTTCTACGAAGGACATAAGAGACAGATACCAAATGGTTGTGAAGTCTCACCTAATCTGAAGTCTCGTGAGACTTAACACAGCTTGGGCCAAAGCCAGAACTGTGGCTCCTTATGTCTACTTGAAGTGTGTCAATGTCTATTACAGCTCAGACTTCATCCATCCCCCACACTTGCAAAGGGAGCCAGTAACTGATTCAAATGATCTTAAGTGCCTCAAGGTAGGAAAGCTATACAGAAGCTTCTATAAGACGGCTGAGCAATAACTAGTGTACGTGTCTGTTTGGGTATGGGTGTGATGAAAATTGTAACTGCTTACAATAGAAAGGAAGGAGGAAAACTCGTTAGTCCACTGGGTAAAGATAGAAAACAGTGCTAGATTAATGCCCTTTAGCTGCAACCCAACACATTTTTAAAAGCAGCCCAAAAGTAGGGATGTGCATGAATGATTTTTTTTGCACTCAAATTCAAACTGAATTGAATGTCAAAACATTTTATTCAATTTGAATGTTTAAAATCTGAGTGCAGCAAAAACTGATTTGAGTCCAATACATTTGAATCTATCCGTTTGAATGTTTGATACAAATTTGAAGATATGAATGTTGAGATTCATATGTGTTATACATATCTGCATGCATTTCGTATGCATCACGTTTTATCCCATATGCATCATGTTTTTGTTCCATATTATAAGCACAAATGCGTGCAGTTAATATGATATTCATACAGATACATATGTAATAAATACATATCTGTACATTCAAATTATTTGAATATTCAAAGGAATGTTTTGGAACATTTGAAATTCGTTTGAATTCGAATGTCCACATTCGATCAAATTTAATTGAATTTTGAGTGTTTAGAACATTTGTGCACTTCCCTACCCAAAAGTAGTTTATAGATGGGCAGGTGCTAGTGTTCCCATCCCACCTCTAATGCATATTAAACACCAGATAATACATTTTAGAGTTGACCTTTAGGGTGTTTCCGCACAGGCCCTTTAACACACATTAAGCATGGATTGGGAAACACGCAACAGCATTTATGTGCCTATTTGGCACACTTCCGGCCACGCATGTCTGCATTTAGCATCCCTTTCTAATGCGGATTTCGGCGGCAAAACCGGTTTGGGTAAAGATAGAAAACAGTGCTAGATTAATGCCCTTTAGCTGCAACCCAACACATTTTTAAAAGCAGCCCAAAAGTAGGGATGTGGGTGCGTCCACACCTAGCCGGACTTAATCCGTGCTTAATGGGTGTTAGTTACACACCACATCTCAAGTGGTTTTGCACTGTGAAAATGCATCCATTTAGGATGCATCCACATGGCGCAAGTGTAACTAACGGGGGCCCTCCCCCCGCCCGCCATGATTGGCTCACTGGAGCCAAGTATGGTGAGCCAGGGGCTCCTACCTATCACCTCGCCCTGGCACCAGAAGCAGCAGATCGCCCACCCTAGCCCACCCCGCTGGGAGCGTGGACGATCCCCTCCTTACCTTGTCGGCGTGGTCGTCTTTCTGAGGGTCTTCGCCCAGGATGCAGCGCGCCTGCGTCCTGCGCGGCTCCTGAGTGGCTGAGGCTGCTACTGGCAATGCTTGCCCTCAGGAGTGTTCTGAGCAGATCCGGTTTTATTAGCCCCTGTGCGGAAACAGCCTTAATGAGGATTATTACCACCTTTTCTTTCTTTATTCATTCATTTATTTTTTTTCATTTTTATCCCACCCTATACCCAGAGGTCTCTGGACAGGTAACAACATCTGTGTGAGCTGCCTTTAACTCACTTCAGAGCTGTGCTTGACAAACTGAGACCTTAACACAAGAGGAGCCACAGTCGGTCTTGTACAGCATCCTGTCTCACACAGTGGGCCACCAATGTCTTCTGAAGAAAATGAAGGCAAAACCGTCATCTATTCCTGATTCCCTGGAACTGATGTTCAGTGGCATCCTGCTTGTCTCTCCAGCCTGGAGGAAGTACATAGGCATCCATTCTAGGAGCCATGAATACACATTGTCTTCCATTAATTTGTCTAGCCCTTTCTTAAAACTGTCCATGCTGATTGCTGCCACCACCTCTTCCAATAGTAAATTCCATAGACTGATGACCCTCTGGAAATGACATACACAAAGCACACACACCCTACCTTTGATTCAGTTTGAATTGAAAAAGGAGAATGTTCAGCTTCATGCAAGCGCCCTCCCCCCGTGTGCAACTGTGGGGGCTTCGTCTTCACGCACAAACATCCATCAAATGTTCATGTGCAAAAGGAACCCCCATTCCCTCCCTTGTCCTGCACCTCACCTCACACACACTCATCTTTTGCTGCCACCCCCACTCCTGCACCCTCCTCAGAGACTCAGCTAGGTCTTCTGGAGGTATGCATGCAGGTTTAGAGGCCACCCCCAACTGGCAATCTTGGGAAATCTCAGTGATATCCATCCTTCCATCTTCCTCTCCCTTCAGTTTCTTCCACATTCCTGGCCCAGTAGGAATAACACCCGGAAACCATTTCTGATAGACCATTATTTGTCCCTAATGCTTTGAATATTGTAATAATGGCAGTAACAGTGATCCTTTGAAGGCAATTCTTCCTCAGATTCATGAACGAACTGTTCAAACTGATGGAACAATGGTTCCTTTATCTAGTCCCGCCTTACCACAGAAGTCTCTCTTCTCTTACCACAGAAAGTCTCTCTCAGACAGTGGTATTTTCCAGCACTGGGAAAGTCTCTCTTATGCAGTTGTATTTTCCAGACATAGGGGAGACACTCCTATTAAATATTTAATATTTACCTGATGATTTCCCACACACACACCTTCACAACTAAAACCAAGCTTCCTGCCTGGCTTACCAAACTTTCTTTGCAAACATGTACAATATTAAGTCTGTGTCCTTTTACAACTTGCCTGGTATGAGATTTCTGTTTTAAAGGGCACGTGGCTAATATTGCACAAATGTGCCCTTCCCAAGTGACACAGCATGCCTGTACTGAAAGGTCAACTGTGAATTGTACCTTAAAAGCTGGTACATTACCAGCACTTCTTAGTAAGCCTCCAGAGCAAAGCATTCTGGTCATTCACAGTTGAAGATCATCTCATTCCACAATAACCCTGGCCCTTTCAAAGGGACACCACTGTGGAAGCATGTGATAGCAACTCCAGCCTTCAGAAAAGCTGGCGTACATGCTATGACCATATAAGCAGGAAGGGGTTCTATACCCATGACCCCCTCTGCCTGTGGCAGCACAAATGTTCAAGCCAAGGGCCTTTTCACACTTCCCCCAGTGTAATTTTATAATACTATTTCACTGAGGCTAAGATGAAGCACAGGGGGAGCCATCTACACTTCATGTGCTGGCAGTCCAGCTGGGGCCTACACCTGCACTAGAAATGTGGATGAATCCCTCATGCTTCATCTTAGCTTAGTAGAACAGCATTATTATACCTTTCCACTGGAGGAAGTCCCAAGCTGAACCACCAATACTTGGTCCAGGTGGCCCATTCTGGACAGTCCAGCTTGTGCCTGAACTTTCCCATGACAATCAGCCCATGGTATGTAGCTGCACAGCCATAACTGCTCCACCTCACCCACTCACAGCGTCACACAGAGTGTGTGAACAATGCTGGCCAGAAGGCTCACTAGCTGCTCCTGGTCAAGCTGTGGACAAGATTTTACTTATTCACAGTTAGTGAAGACCAGGGCAGCTGTAGTGAGCTCTAGGATACTCTGGAATGGCAGCAGCATTGCAGCTTGTGGACAGACCTCTCCAGGAGTGGCTGGAACCACTCCTGCAAAGTAAGTGTGAACAGGATACATTTATTCACCTGCTTTGACATTTGACAGTGGTCACAAAAGTTGACCATAGTTTTTGGCACAAGGGATACATTCCCAGTTATAGTAAGTCCCCAGCTCTGCAAGGAAATTGCTTCTGACAGGACCTTTCACCCCTTTATAGTGGGAAGTGAGCCTGATGAGAACATGAAGGATCATGTGGCCTTCCTTGGCCTTTTAGCTCTCCCACAATGCCATTTATGGTGTTTTGTGGATCATACCGTCCCATCTCCATCAGGTGAGGTGGTGATAATTCTGAAATAGCATATAGAAATTGAAACCAATTTTGGGTAAATTGAAGCTGCTCTTCGTAGTCAATTCCCATGACCAGGAGATTGAAAGACTGCTTCTTCTGGGTGGAGCTGCACACCCTTTGAAGGAAGAACGTGGAACATGGTCTGGGGAAATTACAGATTCTGCTTTTGTCACTTGAAGCCAAAGTGATACGGAGTACCTACTTCATAGTACAGCTGGTTCATGAACTGTGGTCGTTCCTGGATAAGGACACTCTGGCAGCTATAATCCATGTCTTCAGAGCAGCCCATCACAATTATAGCAATGTGTTCTGCATCAAGCAACCAGTAAAAATGATTCGAAACCTGCAGCTGCTGCAGAATGTCACTGTTCAGTTACTGAGCGTATGAATATAAAAACATAAGAAAAGCCCAACTGGATCAAACTACAACCCATCCTGTCTCACAGAGTGGCCCATCAATGGCTTCTGGGCATTCTCAAGGAATGTGAATGGATCTTGCTTACTGGTTGCCATATGCACTGTGAGAACAGGCAGCTGAGCCAGATAGACTACTGGGCTGATCTAGCAGAGCCGGTGGTGGTGGTGGTGGTGGTATTATCTTGCAGTGCTCTTATGTTCTTAACAATAACCGTCTAGATGTTTCTGACTTATAGCTCCCATGAGCCCCCACTACTCTAGTGAATGATAAGCAACAATGCAATCTGCCATTCAACACCAGGAGGACCATATTTTGACTACCCTAAATATATAGGATGACTCCTGAACTATCAAAAGACAAAAAAAATTTAAAAAAATTCTGGATAGTAGTCTCTTCTATGTGAGTTCAGCCATGTAGACTTTATAGAGAAAAAGTGAGATAAGGCTGTGAGAAATTTCCCTGAAGATCTTAAGAGAGATGGTTCACTGGGGTGATAAGCTTTTCACACCCAGTCAACCCTAAAAGAGGAAACAGATTTGCAAGTCAGAGTAAGATATTTTACAAGTTCTGGGATTTGAGGGAGTTCCCACATGTTCTGCATTTTGCTTACCTTGTGCCTGTGAACTTTGTCTTTCCTCTTCATGAGCAACCATTAAAAATTCAGGAATAATTATAAGGAAGCCATGACGCCTTGGGCAATGTTGCAGACGAAACACACTAGCTCCCTTCATGTGTATACATGTGCTTTGTAAATAAGGAGGACCAAGGATATACAGCTTCAAATTTTCTGGACATGTTGCATCAGGTTATGGAAAGCTCAGTTGCATCACCTACTTTATAACAATTGCACAATTTTATCCCAAAGCATAACGCAATGCCAAAATAAACTTTCATCTATAAAAAAGTCTTCATAACAAATGCTGCCAATACTCTCCCTGCATTCAGTGGAAAGAGGCCCTGGGTCCTCAATAATGTGTGTGGGAAGCTTTTCACAGTTCCATAAGTAATTGAGGGAAAGCTATTTACTATATTTTTGAATATATATGTAAAGCCAGACAGCTGAAAAGTATACATTATTCTGTTCCATTGTGGTAACTTGGGGCAAATGATCCTTTGTCTGTAGTCTGTGGTCACTGAAGTCTGGTTCTGTTGGTTTCCCTTCCAAGCAGTGGCAATTGACCCACAGAAGCCCTAGCGCAGAGAAGAAGGTCATCTGCTCCTAGTCTGGCGTGAGAGACTGGGACACTTGATTGGTCATACTGCTGAGGTTCCTGTGTGTTCCACCAATGAAACTGTTGTTGCTGCTGCTGCAGCTTCTCCCAGTGTGAACGAAAGTTCCCTGAAACTCAACTAATTTTTTAACATTAAAACAATGTTTTGCTGCTTTTAACTGATTAATCTTGACTGTCTCCTGCTAGGAAGAGATAATGCAGGGTATTGCCTCACTTCCTAGCTAGACAGCACTGACCACGGCACTGGCTTTTTGTGGGTTTGTGACACATATATCCAGATATTCAGCTGGCACCAAATACCCATAAGTGTGCATCCTCACCACTGCACATGTGGCCGTTTACTTCAGCCTCCATGTGTGTATGGTGTATAGAGCTATGATGGCTGCTCCATTCCCAAAGTAAGAAAAAATGCTATTGTTGGAAAACCCATGACCAGTGCTAGGTTTTCCAGCAATAGTTTTTCGTGTTTTTAGGGGGAATACTGATATGTGTGGCAACCCTACCCTAGCAGGGCCATAATGGCACTATATTCCCCTTAACTGGACAGGGCCGGTGTTAGTAAGTTATATTGTAAATGGCTTCGGGATTGTGAAGAAGCTGCATAGAATGTGGATGCTAAATAATAATTTTAAAAACCCAACTGCCAGAGATTGAAGCTTCCTATGTTATCTGAGCCTTATTCTGGATTATATCTTGGATACGGATCTACAGACAGTATGCTAGTGCAGACTATGGCAAGCCCTGGGTGGGACTTGTCATAGTCTGCACCAGCACGCAGATGGCAGGCCTGTATCCTGGGATATAATCTGGAATAAGACCCACTGCAGAAAGAACCTTGGCTAAACTATAGTCTTTCAGAGCCAAACCACAAGCGATGTCCAACTATGGTGGAAACCCCAAGTCCGAACCATATTTGAGATGCATGTAGTCTGGGCATTTTATTTCATTTCAACACAGGCACAAATCGCTTCAAAATCTTCCAGACCAGTCAAACTAAAGAAGGTGGTGTCCAGCTCTTCCCTCTGCACTCTCTCTTGGCCTAATTTGCCCATCCGTGAACTGCTGTTACTGGTGAGTATAAAATACAGTTGCATGGCCTTTCCCTAGATACCGATGCTGCAATCCATTGCAGAGTACCTCACAGCTGTTTTAACAGACAACATTTGGGATTTTCAGCCATGGCCTACCTATTGCAGATGGCTTGGCCCTTTATACGCACACCACTGCCTCTTCCTAGAATAGCAGTTTTGTCCATGTATTTGATCCAAGTCTGGACATCTGCTACTGCAATTTTCACTGTAATCTTCTTTCAATGCATATGAGAAAAAGAAAAAGCATAATGACATCCTTTTCAATCATTAAAGGGCACCCATTTCCTTCAGCTTTTTATAAGATGGGTTTTACATGGGAAACAGAACTTTCCTAACATTATACAACAGCATTACTTGAAGGTCTGGATCATACATACCAGAACAAGCAAGGAATTGGAGACCCCTGATGCACTTGTAGAGGGACAGTAACTAACAGAATGGTAAGTTCATCTGTGTACTGAGTATGTACACCTAGACTGATTTTCCCAACTGCATTAGCTGCAAAGCACAATACATGCATCTTGGTTTATCTATGAGCCCAGCATGTGCTCTCTGCTCCTGGGTTTCTGCCAGACATATTGATCTGGAGTCTCCTTTTCTTGCCCACTTCCCCATTTGTCCACACACATACTCTATTCATCTGAGTTTGGCTCATCTTCTTTAAAGAGGATCTTTTGGACTGCACCTTTATGACCTGCACTCGAATATCATTTAGCTGCTTGTTCCCTACCTTGGCATGTAATGGGTATGTATCTTTCAAATCAAAATGGATGCCAAATGGATTCATGAATTCACCTATAACATATGCCACATTTTTTTTCCTCTGTATTTTAAGATAATATATACTTCACCCTTCTCCAATTGTCTGTGACTTCCTTGGCTCTTAGTGCTAATTAATGTCTCTGAAATTGCATCAGCTAATTTATTTAACCCCTTAAGCTGCATGTCATCAGCTGCCACTAACGTATTCATTCTGAGTAAGTATTATTTTCATTCTTCTTTTCTTCTGAATTACATCATATCCTTTCTGTACATGTACTCATTATGGTGACACTGCATTCACCGTCAAAGTTCCTGAAGAATGAGCCACTGGAAGATTCCATCTTCACAGGACTTTGTGTTAACAATAGTTGAAGTGTTGTCGCAGAAGCGATGAACCAAGTTTGTCTTCTCTTCTTCCACCTGGTGGAGCCTGATCCAGGAGGTTCAAATTACAAAATAACAGACATTAGGAAGAATTTTCATATTATACAGGTCCTGTATAAAGCAGCAACAAAACTTTCCTTGGAATTATTTTAACCAAAGGTTGGAGGGACACAGATCAGAAATACCGTGCCTCTGGATTTTCTAGGCTGGCACAGAATGAGACTAGATTATCTTTCGAGCCTCCTCCAACTTCATACTGTAACTCTTTGATCTTAGGAATTCATCTTCCTGATTTTCAGAATGGAAAATTCCTGATTTGGGAAACTGGAGAAAAAAGAAAAATTCTGAAGGGTGATTATACATGTTATAAAACCTCTCTGATATTCATAACATTCAGTGAGGCCCTTTAGGCATATGGCCACCTAAAACCAGGTCACTGGATCATCTGAACTACTATTATTAATTAGAAAGATGGGGATCTCTTCTTGGACTCTTGCTGTCTTCAGGCCCATCCAGCATGGGCAGTGCTCAGGGTGAGATCACTCCATAGGCTTTTCATGCCCTTAGCAAAGTATGATTCAGTGTATTCCCATCTAGAATATCTACTTTTGCACTGCATGCTTTAAATTAGAAAAACAGCTTGTATCTTGATTATACATTGATCTGTTTCTGTTATGATCATCAGCTCTTCCTATTACCTGACATATTTAATGGATATTTTTTTAAAAAAAAAACTCTTGCCTAATTATGATGCCCCTTTAACCTAAGCAACTAACTCCCCTCTCCCCTCCCCTCAGAAGAACCCCCTCCCCATGCAGTTAGCAATTGGACACCACCATACCCTGGCTTCATTGGGGTAGGCAATTCAAACCCCACGCTCTATAAAAAAAACTGACCCAACATCAGATCATGGAGTCCTTTGGCAGCAGCTTTTGTTTACTGCTTGTTCCCCCCGTATCTTGCATCCACCATAGCACAACTTCTTTCTCCTATTAACAAGGCAGTAGAATATTGAATACCACTTTCCCTTTTTTCTTACAATGGAGTTTTGTGCTGGATCATTACAGCGTGAAATGGCAGGGAGTGAGGCAAAAAGGGTGGATGGCAGAAACAATCCAGGATTGAGGGAGGAAGGAGGGAGGCTTTTACACAAGAGTTGGCACACTTCGCAAGGACAGAAGCCACTAAAGTCTTTCACTTGATCGCTGCCAGCAAGGCTCTCTGAGTATACGAATAGCCCTTTATAAATAAACTATAATAATAATAATTCAGGCACTTTAACTTACTCCCTGCTACATGGTCTGATCACTTGTTACATTGTGTGTGTCTGAGCTACTGTGTCTGAGCTACTGAGCTACTGTGTCTGTTCATACTTCAGCTCCTTCCCCTCCCCTTTCCTTAGCCTGTAATAAAGAGCCTGTAATAAAGAGCCCAGGGAAGAGGGGACTATGACAAAGGAAATCATGAATTATTGTTGGATCAGGGGAAACTGAGAATGCCCCTAAAGCATGATTCCCTCAAAAAAAAAAACCCCGGTTGCATTCCTATTTTGCTAAATAAAATGGAGCATTTCTAAATCCAGCGGTGAGACCTCTTTTGATCTGAATACAGACAATCCACATTTTGGGACCTTTAATTCTCAGAAACTGTGGATTCTTTAAAAACTTTGGGAATGATGATCACTCAAAATGGTCTCAAAGCTCATTATATTCTGTGTGGGAACACACCCACTCCCATGATGACTGCTGAAGCAACATGCAATTTCAGGCCTCACAAAGTAAGTAGCCTGGGCACTGCATGTAGCTGTCCAAGGTACTGTGGTTTTACCTTACCTCCAAACTGAAGAGATGCTACAGGACCTGTCCAAACTGGGAAAATATAGTGCCATAATGGCTGTTCTATGGTGGGGTTGCCATACTTGTCTGTGGCAACTCCATCATAGCTCCATTATATCCCCCCTAAAAAGTGTAATGGCCCATCGCTGGAAAACCCAGTGCTGGCAGTGGGTTTTCCGCAATTACCTACCTTTGTGGAGGGAGCCACGATCATTTCTGTCCACTGTGCTTGTGCAGGAGCTGAAACAGATAGGTGTGCATCTGCAGTAATGGTGACATGCACTTCTGAGTATTCTGCACAAACCAGATGTGTCCACCACTAGCTAACAAGTGATAATGCCGGGGGGGGGGGCATTACTCCATATTATCACCTGCTAGTGGGATATCTGGCTGGTTCCTGGAGGCATTGTTAGAGGTTGAATTCACACTTACCTGTTCTGTTCTAGCAGTGCAAAAAGTGTAAATGGCTCACCCAGATTGCCATTACAGAGTCTGAACCGGCAACCAGTAGAGTTTTAGCCTTGGTGGAGGGATCTGAACACTTCAAATAACTTTACAGCTGCAATCATACAGCACATAACCCCTCACCTCATGGCACCCTGAAGAGTGCAAAGATGCTATTCTGATACCATTCCTCATGTTTGCTCAGACAATTTCAAGAACACTGAAACAGAGTCCAGTTAAATCTCCGTTCTGCCTTGGAAGCTTCTCAGGTATGGGTAAAATCGTGTCACTGATTTGTTAGGGTTTGGGGAAAGGCAAATGCTAAGCAGGTAAACCCTAACATAAAAGCTGAAGCTCCTAAGATGACTGGATGGATCACAGGTCATCTCTGTGGCAGCCAACCCAGTGCCAAATGTGTTTAAACAGCTTTGGATCACCCTAGTGAGTCCAAAAGACGAAGAGTTTCCATGCTTCCATTGCCAGATTCTCTCCATCCTCTCCATCTTTTGAGGCAGAGGCATGCCAATATGTGTGGTGGAAGTGTGTGTGTTGGGGGGGGGGGTGATGTGAATGCCATAAGAATGCCTGTAGCATCAGAAGATAAAATCTATTGCAGCCCTTACCAATTTCTTCTACCTCTCCACCACTATCACTGCCTCAGTCTCACCTTCCACTTTCAGAATAATGCCACTCATAGTATTCAACTGCTCATAATTAAGTTGCTTTAAATAAATCAACAAACAAACAAGGTATAGGCCATTGGCATTGTTTATGAAAAGTAATAGAACCTGGAACAAAATGCTGCAGTGTGAAGATTTTCCAAACATGATTCCAGCCAGCTAACCATACAATCTTAGGGGATGCTTCTCTTACATACTTTTTTATGTCTTTATTTCTTTTTAAATCTGCATTCTATACCTACCAAGCATTCTCAGTTTTCACTGAGTCGCTTTGGGAATGTGTTTCCATCCTAAGTTCACTCTCCCTCCCCATGATGCTTCATACTTTTATGAAACATGGGGAGGGGGGTTCCAACTCTGAAGTTTAAGCATGTACAAAAGGTTTCACTGCTGAAACATTCTGACTCACTAAGGGATATTTCAGGCATTATAATAAGAAGCTGTTACAGGCTCAAACCAAAATATCTCCACTGGCTTGCTGTCAAACAAATCAAGGGCACTGCAAAACAACTATCCTTCCATTGGCTGGGGAGAGCAAGGGTGGAGCCAAAAGGCAGATATTTTATTTTATTTTATTACATTTTATTTTTGTAGACTTCAGGAGTAAGTAACACTCATCCTGCTCTACCACACAAATGAGATTGGTTCCCCAGGAGCTACTTATAGGGACCAATGGAGTGTTCTGAGCTTCCCAATTATTCACCTTTGTCTGGAACACTCGAAATGTCTTGACATTTGTACCATTGCTTGGTTAGTGTTCCAATGAAACATCTTGCCATTCCCAAAATAGGATATAATATTCATATGTGGTGGCATTGCAAAAAGATAAGAAAACTTTGGAAGTGGACTGAAAAGGGAATACAGAATGTCTTGAAGTTGAAATGTACACTCTCAACTGAGTTAGCAATGTTAAAAATATTTAGTGAAACAGATCAAGGAATTGAGAATAAATTGTTTATTTAAATCCTTGATAGCAACAACTTGTAATAGTCCAGCAATGGGAAAATGCAGAAAAACATTCAGAGAAACAATGCTATGGCAATCTATTGGAATTGCTATTAGATGAAATAATAACATAAAAAAGAAATAGATTATAAGATATTGTAAAAACAAATACTGAAGTGCATGGAAACCACTGCTAGATGCAACAGCAAACATTGATTCCAGATATCTCCCAGGGAAGACCTCCAGATATAGGACGGGATAAAAATGTAAATAAATAAATAATAAAACATCCTGAAAGAACAAGAAGCAAGCAAAGCCGCCAGAAACAGTTAGAGGAGTGCATATAAAACTGATACTGTCAGTGTAATGGTTATTGCTCTGTAAATAAATTCATTCAATCAATCAAGCCACTTACAAATCCTGACCCATGACTTATCTTTTCATGTAGTTGGCTTAAACATTTTGTTTTTACAGACTAAAGGCTGTCATTATATTTTATTTTTATCCCTTTAAAACCAAATCTGCAATCTCAAGATTACCCCAATTTTGAATTCTGAGGCAAAACAACTCTCTTCCATGGTCTCAGAGCAGAATCTCAAGACTGGTAAAATGCTGGATGATTTCTCTTGCAAGAAAAAAAATGATTTTCAGAACAGAGAACCTAGTAATCAGATGATGAGGAGGAGAAAGAGGAGAAGGAGAAGGAGAAACTTCAGTTATATGTTTATCCAGTCTGGAATGTTTATCTGGACTATAGAAAATAGTCTTTCTATTCTTAAATAGTACAATTTTATGGAGTCCCTGTGTCTAGCTCCAAAGCAAAAGCTGTATAGAAACCCAAACAAGGTCCTAAATCAGCTGTACTAAATCATTCACAAGTGCCCCCCCCCCAATCTTTAGAAAAGGAAAGTAACTGGAGCCAGCAAGGGAGCAGGGCTTTACTGACTTTCATTGGTTGTGTTAACTATCTAGGAAGTCATTTGGAAGGCAATCAAACAGTGGCAATGTATTTAGCATATGAGTGCAGCCTAAATTACAAGGATGGCACAGGGATTTATCAGAGATACAATGACCTCTGCTGGCTGGCTGAAAAGCAATGTGCCTGCCAGTACCAGTGATTTTGCTTTCTTCCTCACTTTTCATAATTTCAAGGGAAATAGTTACCTGCCGTAGAACTCTGAGGGTTGCTCTAAGGGCACTTGCATAGTGATACTTGTCAGCCATGTGTTTTTTGCAGAAAGTACATTTTTTTGCCTTCTATTTAATTTTAACTTTTTCACAGAAAAATCTGGTAATTGGAATAAAAATAAAAACCATTTCCAATCACCTGTTTGCTGTAGCTGAATTCAGTGTTTGCATTATTAACTCCCTGCCTAGAAGTAGCCCAAGTGTACTAGATTACGTTTCTTTTTAAAGAGAATCTGTCCTTAAACAGCACAATACTGAGGCTGAACAATGCAATGAATTCATCCACTTGGAAAACAAAAGCCTTCCTGAAGCTCCATGCTCTGGCTTTAATCAGCTTGTTAATCATTCAGTTTAAACTAACATTTTAAAAGATACAACATCCCAGGTATTTGGATAGGAGAACTTCAAAGCTGGCAGGCTTTCTGTGGGAAGTTGATATGGGATCAATAATTCTACCAGTTCTCAGGACAGATTAATCCAGCATCCTTGTAAATAATCGAAAGGGCACTTCTCTGAGAAGCTTAACACTGGGTTCCCCCAGACTTCGTGCACCTGTAGAAATATAAATTTTGGAGAGCCTGTTTTGGGTTTTAGGCTTTAGCGAAAACGCATGTACTATACTCACAGGCTTCACACAGCATCTCACTATAAAGATCCAGGTTTTTGCAAGTTGTTCAGCAACACAGTGGAAGGAAAACCTAAATCCTGCTCTTTGTGTTCTATCTAGCAGCTTAGTCTAATTGCTCACAGAAGCTGCCACCACATCACAAACAATGACTATGAGAAAAGACTACAGGTACCTCCAAATGGTGAGAGGAAATTCCAGAATATTCTTTAAATCCCAGCATGCAAATGGCCTCTGCTGCCCCTGCTCAATTGCAACAGTCCTTCTGTCTGGCATTTTGTGTGTGTGTGATCTTTCCTCTTGCAAAATACCCATATATAGGAATCACCTCCTTTTGGGCTTGGTGTTGTTTGTTTGTATGCTTTCTACATACAAGTATTTTGCAAGAGGAAGGATCCCACAATTAAGTAACTGCTATTCTTGTTGCTGGATTTTCCATAATAGCAACATAGTGGACTTTTGCTTGAAAAACCCTGGATTACGTTGGAATTGCCATGAATATATGTACCAATCCCAGTACAGTTTTAGGAACATGGTGGGTTTTTACATGCATTTGGAAGCACCTTTCTTCCTTGGGAGAAAGCACTCAGGTTGCAGTGAATATGGGGACTATCCAGGGTAGCTTTCCCTTGGGTCCTCCAGCCCTAGAATTGGGTCTGGCTACATGACTGCTGAACAACTCAGTAGTTTTTAGCCCAGCAGTAGCACTTAGGGTACACAGTGGAATTAAAAAAATACATAAATAAATAGATAAATTTGAGGAATAATTATCCTGGGGCCATAATTCAGATGAATGAAATCAAGGCTTCCACCTCATGCTTGATCGTGATCCTCAGGTTGAGGTTGTTTACTGAAGTTCCTCCTAGCCAGAAAGGATAAGACAAGGACTTTTAGCGTGATTCCAGTGATCCCCCTGGTAAACAGTCACTATAGTAAGATCTGCACAGCACCACAACAGCAATGGTATATCTTGTGTGTTCAGGTTCTTCATGACTCTGCGCACTCATGGTGCAGTGGGTGCAGTGGAAGAGTGTAGGATCTGCACAATCCCACACTCAAGCAGCACACAACCCACAGTAAGTAACTGCTGGAGCCTTGTAAAGATAGAATGGGAATAAAGGTTAAGACAGGGCTTACTCCCATCTCCTCCACCAGGCCACCTCCACCATTTGTGAAATTTACCTACACTGCATTTTTTTGGGCTAGATAACATAATCATGTTTTTGTAAGCTCAGGAAATGGATATTTCCTGTGCTTGCAGAAACATCATTGGCTGGAAAACTTGCAGCCAAGGAACAAAGGTTCCCTGGCTCCGATGTATGAATGGCTGGGAATGACATCAGGCAGGCAAAGCGCACACAGCACTGCTTTGAAAATAGCACTACACTTGTTGCACTCTTTTTAGCACACTGCACTGCAGCCCTCAGGAAGCTCCTACCTATGACAAGGTTACAACAATTCTATCATAAGTACAATTATGGTGCATTATACAATACACTTTAAAATCCAAGATAAATAGAAAAGAAAATGGGAGCATAAGAAATGTCCTGCAGGATCAGCAATGGCCCATCTAGTTGAGCAACCAGTTGCACATGGAAGCCTGCAAGCAGGACATAAGCACATGTTGTCCCTCTAAGCAGCTGGGGCTCCTTTGTCTGTCTGCCTGAATCCATGCTTTGTCTGTTTCTTAGGACAACTTCTGCCTTTTAACCTCAAGCTGGAGATGCTGCCAGATGTTCTGAGCAAAAAGAACAGCTCTCTTTGTAATTAATGTGCATATTGAAATGCTTTAATGTACATTGCATACTGCATATTGAGATTGCATCTTATATTGTCTAATGCAAATTGCTGTAAACTCCCTTTTGTTTTCAAAACTCACTTGGATACTGGGCAATGATGAATGAATGAATGAATGAATGAATGAATGAATGAATGAATGAATGAATGAATGAATGAATGAATGAATGAATGAATCCATGACAATTTTTCACATGAGGGTTATGGAATCAGAAGTCCTAATAAGAATGCCACTTCCTAAACCTTTTGATGTAAATATGCTATCTTCTAAAGACTGTTGGACACAACTCCATCAGTTTCAGCATGTGTAGCTAATAATCAGTTTGCCTTCTCCAGAATCAAAGAGATGGCTACCTTTGCTATAAATAAAAGAAGTTGTCTAGATCTAGCCTAAGGCCCTTTCTACACTGGCCCCTAGTCTGGATTATATCCTGGAATAGGGACCTGCCATCTGCATGATGGTGCAGTTCATGGTGGGCACCTCCTGGGACCTGTTGGAGTCTTCATCAGGCTACACATGGCAGGCCCTTATCCCAGTGCAGAAAGGGCTCAAATTTATTCTGGCTGCATCCACAAGGGCACTCCATGCATGTGCGCCCATCACTCCAGAACCATAATGTACAAATGTTAAGGGCCTAAGGGCCTGAGTGGGCACCAGCTGCCCCACATGTCCACTTAACATAGATTGTTCAGGGAGTTTGCAGCATATTGGATGTGGATGCATGAAGGACAGAAGGAGATGTCTGAATGGCTTATTTCCTCCCAGGCTGCTTTTTGGGGCCACTCCCAATTCTCCCAAAATCAGCCCATGCAAAAAATATCCTTGCTACAAGGCAGATTCTCACAAGTAGTGAGGTTTCCGGAAGCTGGAAGCCCTCACAAGGAACAGCTTTTGTCTGCTGCACCTCCCATGCCAGTAGCAGTTCGCATGTGGCTCATGTCTCACACCTCAGATCCAACGTGCAACCAGCACTTGTCTGCCTGTAGCTTTTGTGACAGAAATGTGAGCTGAAATGAAAGTCATTAATGCCTGGAGGAAGAGGAATAAGATCGCGACACTGATAGATTATGGCACTAAGGAACCAAATCAGTAGCCCAAGTCAGGTTACAAATGAAAGACGCTGCAAATGGCAAACATGAAGGAATCAGTGATAAGATTAGGCTAGGAAGCTCAAGGAGAAACTGAGAGAAGAGAGAAGAAGGGAAGGAGCCATTGCATTTGAGAAGCTTGCATGACTGATTCCCTAGAGCCTTGGATCCAAGCCAGAAATGACCTTTTGATGTCTTCATAAATATTTTGGAAAGTTATTTTTAAACCTGTGCTTTTTTATTCAAAATATATTTAGCCATGGCTGATGAAAATGTGGCTGATATAAATGGAAGTTTTAGAAATTTCCCACACTAAACAGTCTGCTGTGGTTGTCCATAAAGGACATCTATAGGGGGAGGAGGCTTCTCCCATTCTGAATTGACCCATCAGATGAGATTTTCATCTGAAGCCCTTCTCTAATTGGTCAGAAAGTCACCACATTTGTATCTATTGCACCTTATTTACAAAACTATCATGGCTGTAGAACAGAGAGAAGTAAAAGACACATTTGCCCTTTCTGCACTGGGCCTTTTCCCATGCTTATTCCATCTTAATGCTAGTGCCCTGGGTGGTCCTACCATGGCCTACAGATACATGCAGATGACAGGACCGTATTCTAGGATATAATGCAAAATTAGGGCTCATGCAGAAATGGCCATTCTCACAAGCTACATGACCCAAAAAGGTGCAGAAGTATTACGCCTTTTCCACTAAAACTGTGATAAACTGGGACAATAAATGGGGAAAAATTAGGACCAAATCATCAGAATGCCAGTTTCATCTTTCTTCTGAGCTTCATCAAGACTAGCACCAGGCAATGATTTCAAAGGAAAGCCATGGATTTCCCAGTCTATTCTGCAAAGTTCCACACACACATACAATGTGAGACAGTTGTGATGTACACCTGCCTTGACATTCAAGGTGATGAGTATGCAGTTTCTGAGACTTTCACCACTGTGAAACTATTTCCTGAACAGGTTTAACAAACCTTTATCATTCACTCACATACACATACACATAAACCCAGAGGGTCATCAGTTTATGGAATTTGCTGCCGGAAGAGGTGGTAACAGCTACCAGCTAGATGGCTTTAAGGAAGGGTTAGACAAATTTATGGGTGACAGATGTATCAATGGCTACTAGAATGAATGCCCAGGTACATCTTTCAGACTTGGGGGGAAGCAGGATGCTTCTAAGGCCATTTGCTGGGATCCAAGAGCAGGAAAAGTTTTGTCCTTGTCTCTGCTTGAGATGCCCATGAACTTTTGGTGAGCCATTATGTATGACAGGTCGCTGGACTAGATGGGCTGTGGTCTGATCCAGTAGGGCTTCTCTTATGTTCTTATAAACGTACACACGCACAGAGAGAGAGAGAGACTGATGCCTCTTTTGCAAAAGTTGACGGTATTGTTTAAACTTACTGAGAAGTGAACTGAAAAACAGTCAGTCTGAACAAGAAGGTTGAAGTAAAATCTGTCTTCCAGCTGATTTCCACTTCCAAACAAGGTAACAGAATGTGTGTGGGCATGCACTACTCCTCATTAGTTCATGGGGAAAAGGTGGGGGAGTGTACCTGAAAAGGCAGATTTTTGAAAGCTTTTAATGGATTGACCAACCCAAGATCAGCAAACCACTTTCAAGCCACTAAAAATAGGCCTGAGAAGGCACAGTACAATAAGATTCAATACCAGAGCAAGGGCTCCATTCCAATATGAACACTGCACACTGTGTCTGCCAGAAATTGTGGAATTTCAGTAATTTAGACCTGTCCTGCTTGAAGAACAAATAAGTGGATGAATAGCATTCATATTAGATAAAAATGATGCTAAGAAAGCAATCAATGGCAAGGGGAAATTCATCCTTTCCCCCTGGCTATTATTAGCTCAAGGAAGGAAAAAGGTGGATATCTAAGCAGATGTGCCATGATCCTGATTGCCCTTATCCATCCAATTGATGGGTTTTTTAAAGAATTATGCACATGTAGATGAAAAACATACAGAGTTAATGTCACCCTGCCCTCACTAAGACCAGTATCACTGTCTTTCCTATCTTCTAGTAATGTTCCTGGAAGTGAACATGGTTCAGCAGTAATAACTGTAACATAAATTCTCTATTGTAATGCCAAAAGGGGTAATTTTCACCTTTTTATCTTTTAGAAAACATAAGCCAACAGAGGCTCCCGTTGATATTTTTCTAGTGACGCGTCCTTGAATCAAAGTTCCTCCTTTTCTTTTGTATATTAGATTTTTGGAAAGATTTGTAGAAGAAGTTTTGAAGCCGTTCCATCACTGGCTGGGTTGTTGAACTGATTCTCTACTCAATGCTGAGAAAATAGATCCCTTTTCCAGGTTCCTGAGTGTCTCTGTCCTCACGTCTACATCTCTTGCCCAGAGATTCCAGCTGGATCCACATGACTGCATTTTAGAAATATGACCTAGTTCCCGTAATCCATTCTGTCCACGGGAATTCTCAAAGGAACAGGAGTTAGTTCAAGATGCCAGCAGAAAGCTTATAGAAGCATCCATAAGATGGTACTAATAGAGGAAGGAAAAGCTTATTTAACAGCTATTCAAATAAAAAAGGAAAATGGTGAAGATCATATAGCTTAACATACACCGTAGTTTCTCAGGCAGATGAATGGGAGCTGTATCCCCTATGACCCTGTCTGCATCATCAGCCGAAGCCTCCTGCAGGGGAAAACCTAATGTGTTTGGGAAAGTTGTTTTTGTGTTTATAAGATCAAGTGATACACACACAAAAAAAAACCCACAAGCAATGCCAATGCCAAATCCAGGCCGTAGAAAAGAAAAAGTCTCCACGTTAAGCATAAACTGAACTGTGCTATTTACCTTGGCAGCAGATCAACTTTCATCAAACTTTTTTATTAATGCAAGAACCAGTTTAGTTGACTATAAAATAGGAATAGAACAGCTTCCTATATTTTTATGCTTCTGCATGTACTACAATGGGGCATTGGCAAAATCAGTGGAACAAAAGCTGTTCTCAGGAGCATTTATGCGATGACACATTTTCAGCAGCTGAGATGGCATTTGTTTCATGCATAATAGGGACGATGGAGGCGCATATAGAGAGGGGAGGGGAGCGGCAGCCATGAATTCAGATTACTGTCTGAAAGAGACTTCTGTTTGCACAAACTGCCTTTAAGTATATTGGTGCACATTAACTGGGAATCTCACATTTTTGGCTGATAGCAGCCAGTGTGAAATTAATACTTTTTGCTATGCTATTCTCCTTAGGAAAATCACCTGCTCCACCAGCAGCATTGCTTCTTGCCCCATTAGAGGATTGTCTTCTCCCATACCAATCTCCCCATGAATTAAGGTCTGCTAGAGAGGCCCCCTTTGCAAGGCTTCCACCATCAGAACCTATAGGACTGGGGAACCAGAATGTACTCTTTCCTGAGGTGTACCCAGCACCTCCCTATGGATCTGAACAATTTTTTCCCTGTTCACTTTGCTAGACATCAAAGAGAATGGGATGGAAATTTGGATTCATGTGAACAGAACCACTTTGAATGTGCTAGGCTTCACATTCTCTTTGACGTTTCATTGACAGCAACTTCCACCTGATCCCTGCCGCCGAATCTGCTCCAATTCCACTCCAAATCCGCTCCAGAGGTGACTGGGCAGCCACACTGCCTAGCTGCGCTGGCACCGGAATGCCACTGGCAGGTAGACTCCTCACCCTCTGGTTCACAAATGTAACAAAGCTTCGAAAAAAGCCACAAAAGCTTTCCCATAGCCAATATTCAATTCAAGTGCAAATTTTCAAATATTTGCTATTCATACAAATTGAGAAGGTGACAAATATTTTTCACCCAACCCTACACTATCCCTTCTTGGAAGTTGGTGAAGACAGAGTTTTTTGCCTGGGTCTTTGGATAAAGAAGAACAACTCCTCCTCTGTGCACTACTCTGTTTTTATCTGTTTCTAAATTTTCTTTAATCTTATTTTAATTGCTGTAACCCTCTCAGGGCAGAGGAAGGGATATACCTCCTATGTTCTTCCTCATGAGACAAGTAGCATTTTGGAAAGGGAGATCTAATTTCATTAGGGAAAGGGTGCAGGGAAAAAGGTTACAAGAAAACATCCAGAGAGCATCCATACCAGGACATCCAAAAGTTGCTACTAGTTGGATTTGAAAGTGTTGTGAGATCCAGTTATCTCTGCTATGTTATCTAGCCTGGATTTCAGCTAAAGAGCTGTTTTTGGACTAGGGCAACATAATTAGCACATTCCACTTAGGACCCAGCTGCACACAAAATTTTCTGGTTATTTCACTAGGCCAGTTTGGTCTAGTGGTTAAGGAGCCGGACTCTTATCTGGGAATACCGGGTTTGATTCTGCCCTCCCCCATGAAGCCAGCTGGGTGACCTCGGGCTAGTCACAGCTCTCTTCTAAGTTCTCATGGCCCCACCTACCTCACAGGGTGTTCTGTTGGGGACAGAAGAATAGAAAGCTTTGTCAGCCATTTTGAGTCCCCTTAAATGGGTGAGACAAGTGGGATAGAAAAACCAACTCTTCTTCTTCTATAAGCCAGGGGTGAATTTAGACAACTCTAGGTAATTCTCGGCTAGGGAAAATATTAGGTGTGAATAGTGTTTTATCTTTGCTAAACAGAAATGCACTATGTAAAAGATGAAAAACCTGCCAGATTCCCAGTTTGGTCTTGTGGTTAGGGAGCTGGACTCTTACCAGGGAATACCGGGTTTGATTCCGCACTCCTCCACAAAGCCAGCTGGGTGACCTTGGGCTAGTCACAGCTCTCTTTCTGAGCTCTCACAGCTCCACATACCTCACAGGGCGTCTGTTATGAGGAAGAGAACAAAAAGTTTTGTCAGCCTCTTTCAATCCTTTAAATGGGTGAGAAAAGCGGGGTAGAAAAGCCAACTCTTCTTCTTCTTCACTGCTGTAAGACAAAGGGTCTTGAAATCCCTGAGCAGCTGTCTCCATTCTGACTATGTAGCCCTGGAGGCCAGGGCCCTTTCTGCACTTGGCCTTATTTAAAAAATAAATAAATAAATAAATAGAAATACAAATAATACAAACAATGGCAACGGTTGCTCTCAAGTAAAACTCTAGGCTCCACCCACAACTAGAGTGTGAGCTTTTCACCCTTAGAAAAAGGAAGACAGGGGGAGCTCCTACATGGTCCATTGCATTCCACAAACCATATCTTAACCAGACATGGCTCTGCGCCTGAGGGAATTCCCCCTGCACACCAAGAAGTAACACAGTTTTAACTGCTCTATATCTATCCTACCTGCCTCCCAGCATGGCTTCATTAGCACTTCTACTTAATGGAAGAGGTTCAAATGGAACCTGGGAAGGGGCACCCCACCATTGCAGCAACAACACCACACAGACATGTTTCCATGTCTTCATGATCGCCTCCATAATGAAGGCTATTCGCACCTCACCACCATTTACAGAAGTTTTAGTGAAGTTAGGAGACAGGTCTGGCATCCCAAAGTGCAGAGAACAGATCTATCCTCTATCTTCACTTTCCTGGAATGCTGTCCTGAAGAACCGAAGGTGTGAACAAGCCCCATGTTTTTTAGGACTGGCTTAACTAACACTGCCCCGGGGCTTAAAGCATCTGATTGATACTGTGGTGCCACGTCTCAGATTCTTGCTAGTAGCCAAGCCACAAGATCTTCTCTCCAGATCTGATCCCTGATTCAAGGTCTTCTCTACCTGCAGTAGTGTTTATGTCCGTTGCAGGAAGGGAAGAGCTCTTCGCAGTTTGCCTTTCCTTGTTTGAAAGTGCAGGTTAAACTCAAGCAATTAAGTGCTGTGAAGAAAGGGTGCAGTTAACAGCCAGCGGTCTATGAAGAATATCTTGCATATAGAGCCTGTTGTGTGTCGCCTTGTCCTTCCATCTTTGTCTGTCTCACTCTTTCTTTCAAACAGCTGCCTTTGTTCTCTCCATCTTGAAACGTCACTTCTATTTAAAGCAAATATTTCTCTAATCCCTAATGAGATCCTTCAGGGCCCCCACTCTTTTATTGGGGACCCATCACCGCAAGCCAGGCAAACATTACCTCAAGAACCCTTTGAATTAAAGCTGGGGTGTGAATAGGTCCCATGCATTCTCCCCAGTGTCTGCCCTTTCCTATAGCAACCCTGTTTGGGAGTGACTGCCACACAGACCTTCCCTTGAATGGCAGACCTTGTCACCTGCCTCTGTTGCAATGGGGGAGGAGGAAGGAGTCATTACTCTGCAGTCTCTCAGGGACACAGCTAATTGCTCAGGGCAGGCAGGAATATTATTTGGTTACACATCCTCGATACTACACCCATACACACACATGTAAAGATCCACACAGATATACCAAGATCAAATCAAGTGTCCCCTATCAGTTCTCCTTTCACTTAAAGGTCCCTAAGTGAGTTCCACATGCTCATTAATTTTCCTTGAGTTTTAACTTAAATGGCTGTTAATGACTCCCTCTTTCACAATAAGATTTTATTAAATTGCTTCATCCTGAGCTGAAGTAGAGTAGCTTCTTCCTGTTCAGAAAAGGGCAGACTGTGACTTTGCTTCCAACTAGAGATGGGCAAAAAATGTTTGTCAACTTTGCAATTTGTACAAATTGCAAATGTGCGAAACTTTGCATTCAAATTGAATATTGGCTGTATTCAAAGACTGACCTTTGCACTTCGTTACATTCAAAGCAGATGCCCAGTCGCCTCTAGAGTACATTCAGATAGGATTCGGATCGGATTTGGATCAGTTTCAGAGGCACAAGTAGCGGCAGCAGGGATTTGAAGGTAATTTGAAGCCTAGCACATTCAAAATGGCTCAGTTCGTACAGATACAGATTTCCATCACCTTCACTTTGATGCAAAGTGAAATGGGGAGGGGGGAATCGTGTACATTCTTATTCCTAACTGCTGGCTATTGAGTTAGCAACACCCCCCCCCTAAAAAAAAAAGATATAGCTAGAACTGGCAAACAAACTTGATGTAGATTAAGCTGACCTTCTGACTCAATTATTCCACCTCCCCTCAGCTTCAAGGCAAAGCCTCAGTCACAGCTCTTTCAACAATAACCAGTGGAGAAAACCATGAAAACAAGTTTAATGCCATACAGGCTGTTTACAGGATGAAGACAATAAGGACAACTGTATCAGCCCTTTCATTAATCACCAGTGAGGAGGAAAAGAAGCAGTTGCCTCTGTTTCTCCTCTGTCCAGACTGTGTTTTTAATGTTCACAATACACCACCTCAGCCACACCGCAGGCAGCATGCTCTTTTAGCCTAGTCTCCAGACACGCAGATAAAATGGCAAAATGTAGGACATTATTATATCATTTTACAATGATTTTGTCTCCATAGGCTTTCTTTTATTCACCCATGGGTGTTGTTAATTACCAGCCTGTAAAAAAGCTGGGTATTCAGAGACTTTTCTATTTTATTATTGGTTAGGCTTTTGCTGCTATCTCTAGTATTTTCACGTGGAAAATAATGTTTTTGAGTTTCCGGGGAAAGCAGATTTAAGTTCATAATATTAAAAGCCACATGCATGCATCCCAAGATGAATATAAACCCATCAGTAGCAGCCAGCAGTCAGGAAGAGCAATAGGGCTAAGTGATGAATTGCTGCTCATGTTTGATATTCAATATCACAACAAATCACTGCTACTTCTGCATCAGATTGACATACAAAATCTGCAGCATCCCTGGAAGCCAAATGCCAATGAACTGTGGGACTAGGTTGTTGGAGCAGATACGCGCAGCAGGGTATTTCTTATTATCTTATTTGAAAAAGCAAAGTGCAGTCTTCTATTGGAATGCATCCTTTATTTGAGGAAATGCCAATCCAATTCCACATTAAGATAAAAAACTGCTTTTCATGAGAACTCTGCAGACCATAACTTGTTTGAGTGCACAGAAACTCTAGGTATAGATGATCTATGCAGACAGCTGTAATGCGTTTCATCGCTCTAAGAAAAGGAGGCAAAACCTCACACCCTGACAATTCACAGTTAGCTTTTTGTCGGGATAGCTGGTATGGCTAGCCTAAGTGTTTATAGTCTCAAAACATCCTAGAAATTATGTCCCTCGGCTTCTTGGCATTTGGCAAAGAGCTTGAGACCTTAAAATGTAGAGGTGAGAAGAAAGTGGAGTGTCAGGCAGGGCTAGCTGCCTGCCATAATATTTGAATGTAAGATCTCTGCCACCTATGTGATTCTGTATATATGTATATAGTAGCTGCCTGTTGTTTGGAAGTGACAGTTGACTCCCCCCTCCCTGCTGAGGTCAAGTGATACATTTTGGCTCCAAGTTTAAACTGAATTTTGAAAAATAGTTATTGTTGATTGGTTGAAGGCCAAACCCCGCCCAGCTATGAAATATATAAATATGCTGGGCTTTCTGTTCAAAGTTGCTTCCAACAAAAAATGCCTTTATGCTGAGCTGAAATAAATCACTGTTCATCTATTCAAAGAAAGAGTCTTGTGGTTATTCTTTGCCAGCCTGACATGGAGAAAGCCTTTAAAGAGCATCTGGAGCTCCCACCTCTACCACACTCCATGTCATTAGTTTTTCTTCTATCAAGCTAAATCCTCTGACATTAAAAACAGCTAAATTGTTTACTTGCTCATAACTTTTCAGTATCACAAGTATGTAATCAGCTGGGGAGAAAAAAATCTCATTACTAAACCACACTAAGACATTTACTGCACAAATAAAACTTTTTAAAAAACCATCTATTTTCTTTCTTTTTCTCCAGCAAATAGTCAGATGTTAGACATAATTCTGATACATAATAGAAGAAAAGTTAGATGTAGAGCGAGAACCAGGAAAACTTTCAATTTATTAATAGATTTTTTTTTGTTTATTTTTGGCAGGGAATAAAAAATTCTGGATTAGAGAGGTACACAGATATTCAAAAATTTGAAAACCTGATTCAAATTTGACGAATATCAATATCTGAATTCAAATCAGATTTTGAAAATCTGAATTTCTGAATTTGGATCGAATCCAGCTTTAATCTGACGCCATATATCACATCCAGATATCAAGTCTATTTGTGCATATAATACGGGATGCAAATGAGATGCAAATGGAACACAAACACTATAAAAACAGGATGAGATGAGAACGGATTCAAAAATTGGATACAAATGTTCCTGACACTCGTATCATTTGATTTGAATCATATTTTTGAACATACAGATCCGGATAATCCAGATTTGAATCAGATTTTCAAAAATACGGATTTTTAAATTTTGATTCAAATTGAATATTTGAATATTCTATTTGAATTGAATATTCAAATATTCTATTTGAATCAAAGTCGAATGAAAAAATGCATTCATGCACATCCCTATTCTGGATTATAGCTCTTCTAAGCTTGCCCCAAATATTCTTCAGTGTTTTACTGAAGCCAGGTTCACATGTATCTGTTGGGAATTGCCTCTATAGACACTTCCCAGGCATTAATGAATAGGAACAGTAGGGCCCATTCTCATGCTGAGCAACAGGATGAACCCATTCCTATCTAGGCACTTTAGCCATGCAGACACCTCCCAGGTTTGGTCTAGCAGTTAAGGAGCCGGACTTTTATCTGGGAATACTGGGTTTGACTCCTCACATGAAGCCATCTAGGTGACCTTGGGCTAGTCACAGCTCTCTTCTGAGCTCTCACAGCCCCACTTACCTCATAGGGTGTTCTGTTGTGGGGAGAACAGAAAGCTTTGTCAGCCACTTTGAGTTCCCTTAAATGAGTGAGAAAAGTGAGGTAGAAAAGCCAGCTCTTCTTCTATTCTCTCCCTGGTGGGGCATACTGACATCCCATCCACCTGTTGCCGTGACTGGGTGAGGAGATTTGATCCCTAGTGCACAAGGGAAGGGAGGGTGAGCTTTGAGGTGAGGACATCAAGCCTTGAAGGTCTGAACCTAAAGATCTCTCACCCTGCAACGCTGCCACATGAATACTTCTGGAGAGCTTGTAAGCTCTCCATAGCATGAACATTCCAAGGAGGACTCAGGCAACATCCAGACAGCTGTGGCGGCATCCAGGTGCAAACACAGCATTCTACCATTTGGCATGGAACTTTCCAAGTGCCTAAATTCAGGGCAGTTCACCAGCTGTAACTCCACTCTTCCACCATTGCTAGAGAAAAGATGCATGTTATTTGGGAATTGGCAGCTTGAAGAGCCCCACAACATTCTATTTTGTTGTTAGTACATACTGTTTAAAATTCTTTTTTGTCGTTGCACTTTCTGCTGCTATTGAGGAAAAGACAGGTGAGTATATTGTATCATTTAATTAAATTAAACTCCAGGGGGGAGCATTATAAAGGCATGTTTGTTGGAGAGCCACTTTCCTATAGTTTCCTGTGCCAAGTATGGATTCCAAGCAATGTACCTCTTGAAGAAGACAACATGTTATTGTACTGAGGTTTGAAACCCAGTCATTTGCAATAACTTCCTGCCTTCAGCACCATGATTAATGCATCCTTGCAGAACCATCTTTTCTGTCCTTTCTACCAACTATCATAGATGCAGAAATTTTTGTTGTAAAAAAATCAAGCCATTCACAAAAGTGTCTTCCATATCTCTCAGTTCTCTTTTTGTGTGATTTAAGTGTCCAACCTCACCTGTAAAGGTAAGAATAAGGGCCTGTTTGCTGGTGAGGATCCAGCCCAATGGCGACCATTTACAGTACAAGCACTAAACAAGCTCCATATCTGGGTACCAGCACTTGCAGTGAATATGGCCAACCTTGGGATGCCAAGATTGTCATGGCAATATTTGAACTAGCATCCAGTGCAGTCAGGCATTGCCATGATAACCTGGACACTAAGGGGTGTTGTAACAATAGAAAATTCCCAACTCCTGTGCCTTCCTCTATCTCATGCATGCTTCCACACCCAAACATGAGTGCACTTTTATTGCTGGCAAGATGTTTGCCTTTCCAGAGTGATACAGATGTACAGATGGCCCTATCTGCACTTTCCAGTCTGGTACCCACACCTCTGAGAAAGAAGGGACTACAAAAAGGCCCTTTCCCTAAGATCTCAATTTAAGCAAGCCTACTATGGGAGAAGACACTCCTTGAAATAACTGGGGCCCAAGCTATTTAGGGTTTTACATGTCAGCATCAACACCTTGAATTGGGTTTGGTAGTAGATAGGCTGTGTCCTGGAACAGAAGTGCAAGAGGAATAGGCAGGCAAGAGTATGTGTTCCCTCACTCTCAGAGCACCTTGGCAGCACTTCCTTCCTGCTGTGCCAGATCTGGCAATGTGTGAAGCGTGTCACTGGCACAGCCCGCTGCCTGGCATAATGTACAGTCATCTTTACAGCTGTAGATCACACTGCACAACTGTAAAATAGCATCTGGAAGTGCAGCCACCCAGGCCTATATGACAATCCCCAGTAGGGGCTGGTCGCTTCAGCAGAAAGAAGCCCAGGTGCTCCAGGGCCCACATGGTCACCTACCAAGACACTACATGCAACATGGTGCAAGTGACTATCAAACCAGCTTGGAAAACAAGGTACCATGCTGACAGCTTGGGCAGAAAGATCCCCTTCTAAGTATGATTAATGTGAAATACGAGGCTGGCAGAAAAGGAAAAGAGGCATCACCTTTATGTTTCTCTGTGCGGTTGCCGATGAGAGTGTAGTCTTAAAAAAACAGTGTGTTGATCAGAAAAGTACAGGCCACCAAGTTCTACCTTAGCCGAGGGCCCCCTCTCTTTAATCTACCCCGACTGGAGGCATGACCCTAACCTCTTCCCCTGAGAGGCAGCTTCGGGTTCCTCTATGTCCTATCGCCGATCCAAGTGGGCTTGGAATTCACTCGGAATGACAGGGAAAAGGAAATGAATTCCCAGACCCCTCAGACTATACAAAGCCTTAGAAACTAATGAGGGAACTTTATTAAAAAATAATAATGTTAAAAAAAGAAAAGAAACACTTGGAGCCTGTTCAAACTGTGTGCATGACACAACCACAGGAGACCCTTTCAAAAGCAAATGAGAATAAACCTCCTCTGTCTCTCAGTGCCTCAGGCAGCAGGTTACTTTAGAGCTGACTGCTCTGGTGTCGAGGGCCCAGTCCACGTAATTTCTGAACAAAGCCAGCCCCCATCTTCTCATTCCCTTTACCCTTCAAAGAACTCCCCACCCCCCACCCCCCACCCCGATTCCTCCTAAGAACCGGCTTCTTCCGAGATGGAAATGAATCTTTCATAAGAAAAAGGCGTTACTTCTTTCGCGACGCTCCCTTTGTAAGCCCACAGGATTCTCTAGAACAAAAATTAAGATTTTCCCCTGGATCTTGTTGCACAACCCCACATAGTTGAGAGAAAGTGACAGCAAGTTTATTATAACTGACACCATTTACAAGAACAAATGTTTTGTCTTAGAATTATGCTAATTTGAACACATTTTACTTCTTGGGAACGGAACATGTTCTAGGCACAGGAAACCTATGGCCCTTACATTGTTTATGAGGTACAATTCTCATCATCCCAGCTGAAGTTAAAACAATAACTGGGAGGGCACTATTATATTTGTTTGTTTGATTGTTTGCACTTTTATCCCGCCCTATACGTGAACGTCTCAGAGCAGGTTATAACATTAAAAAGCAGAGACATAAAATGAACATGCTAAAACAATAACAGTGCCTGAAAGTGGGGAGGAAAAGCTGCTTCCTTATTTAGCCAAAGACCGGGGGGACAGAGGTACATCTTCATTGCCCTGCTAAACATGTCAAGTGAAAGAGCCTGAAGGACCTCAGGGGGTTCCATAATCAGGGAGTCATCACTAAGTGGGTCCTAACCCTGAAGCACACCCCATTTTCCACTGTGATGGTACAACCAGGAGGGTCTTCCCTATAGATCTTAAGGCATGGGCAGGTCAATAAGGAAGGTGTTCCTTTAAATATTTGTGGCCATACATGCCTCCATCACCAGTCTTATTCTCCCCAAAATTCCTTCTTTCTTTATTTTCTGTATACTCCAATGAAAAAGCAGATTGAAAACATCCCAAAGTCTTTCTATACATTTCCTAATCTCACCTGTCCCTTTCTAAATGTGTGTACTCCTGGTTATGTCACTGGCATATGAGGCCATCCTAAGAAGCTTTAAAGACTCTTCCAGTCTGCTGGGAAATTATTGCTAGTGTTAATATTACCCAGTTATTAAAGAAAAATTGCCTGCCCTGTACAACAGAAAATATTTAAACACTCCTTAAGTCATAAGATCTGTAGCTATGGTTGACCTTCTGGCAGCCTGCCAGAAGCACACACTATATCTAAAATTCAGCTGAGTTTCCTGATACTGAGAGTTTATTAGTCTTTAGGTGAAATGTCTATCTCCATTACACAAGAGGAAAATATCTATATCTCGTAAGACTCCAAGCAGGTTCAAGAAACGTTTGTGTCTACAGAGCATAGAAATATCCGGTGACTGGCTCGCTATGGGTTGTGTGTCAGGAGAAGATGCATCTATCCACATTCCTATCACCCCCCTGAATGTTTCTTCCAGCTTCACATCCTGAAATTTGTGGATAGCTCTTTATATTGTCTGAATGCTGCATTGACTACATAAGGGGAACATACTGATCTGAATTTAGCCTTACTAAACAGAGGTGATGGGACTTAGGCGATATCCCCAGGATCCTTCTGGACTGTGCCAGCGGAAGTATGAGGTCCACATGCTGTCATATGCCAAACAAGGGAACAGGTTTCCTTGGTGTATGGTGGCCACATGACCCTCTGGAATCCATCTGGAAGAGTTCTGCTAGATCAGGTCGCAGCCCATGTAGTCCAACATCTGCTTCACAGATTGGCCCACCAATTGCTTATGGGTATCACAAGCAGAAGACAAAGACAACAAAAGCTTCACTTGCTCTCAGTTGCAAATGGCCTTGAGGGACATCCTGCTTTTCTCTCCAATCCAGAGGTAGTACTTAGACATTCATTCTAGTAGCCATGAATTCATCTTATCCTTTAAAGCCATCCTGGCTGGTTACTGTCACCATCACTTCTGGCATTAAATTCCACAGACCAAAGACACCTTTGAGTAAAAAAAATACTTCCCCTTGTCAGTCCCAATCCACCTGCCCATCAGCTTCATGAGACCACAATCTCCTTCACAACACCGTGATCTCTGCAGTGCATGCCATAGGAATATGTGCAGAAGATAACATGTAGTCTTAAACCCATTTGGCCTGCCTCCAGACACAGAGTGAAATCCACAATCCTCTTGGGACTTTATCGGGAATACCAGACATTCCCTCCTCCTTCCCCAATACAACTCATTTTTTCATTAATATCAGAAATCCAGCAATGACATTGAGGCCTTTTCACACCCCTTTCCTGGGACAGCAGCCCAGGGAAGTAAAGATAGGAAATGGATCCAGCATCCACGCTTTGGGACACCATTCCAGACTTATCCAGCACTTTCTTAAGAGCTCAGTAAGTGCAATCCCTGGGTTCAAGCTGCCACGGCAACAGGTATGCACCCTATTTGCCCAGGAGAGGTGCAAATGGAGCATGCTAGTCTGTCCTAGCCCAGTAGCTAGGATAGTTGTACAGCACATTTTTGTGCTCTACAGCTATTCAGCCAGGGAACAGTCTGGCACGTACAGAGCAGTTTCTATTATTATTTATTTATTTATTTGTATTTCTATCCTGTCCTATACCCAAAGGTTTCAGGGCGGGTTACAATATTATATTCTTAGACAGGTCCCTGCCCTCAGGCTTACAATCTAAAGAGACAAGAAGAAAAAAAAGGAAAATGGTGGGAGGGAAAAGGGAACAGCAAAAAGCAAGCACTTGAGGTCTTCAGTTCCAATTCTTCTGCTCATTTCTTATTGCTGGAATTTTCTTATTCTCTTTACTTTGAATTTTCTCTTCATTGATGACAAACCAGATAATCGTAGCGATGGTCAGCCGGCATCTACTCAGCCCCACCTTGTTCGGTCTCAGGACCAGACGTTTCCTCAACTGGTGGATTGGCTGCCGTAGTCTCTTTGCCATTTTGTGATGATGGCAGTTGGAGGAGGGAGGGGCACAGCTGGGAGCAAGATGGCAGAGCCCAGCCTGCTGCCTCTTCTCCACTCCTCTCAGGCAAGATGGTTCTCAGCCTTCTGATGATGGCAGTTGGAGGAGGGAGAGCATAGAAGCAGCTCTGTATAGTGCATATGCCCCATGCTGAGGCATACCCAGATTTCCCCAGGGAGGAAACCTCAGAAAGGCTCCAACTTTCCTGTAATAGTGATGTGGGCAGCTTTTGGAGTTGGAGCATGTGGGGCTACTGGAAACCAACCAAGCATGTGAAAAACCCAAAAAGGCAATGGTTGGGTGCTTGCTTAGCTTCTGGTGACCTCAGTTGCTCTGATTCTGAAAGCTGCTTATCAAAATAAGCCCAGGATTGCTCCTTGTATCTGGCAAGGGTTGGTGAGAAGCAACTGCAAAAATTTTGTTTAAATCCCGCATTGTCTCTTGCTGTCTCATACAGCCCTGATTGAGGAAGGGTGCCTTAATAAGGCAAAGTATTGATTCTCCTCTATTTAAGGCTGTGAAAAAATACTTCTGTTGATGTGGTTTCCACCACTGTTTAGGGCTTCAAGAGATCAGGACCTTATAATTTTCCCCATACCTTCTTGAAGCTTTCCTTCTGAATGCTTGAGAAGAGTCTTTAACTAGCATGTCAGTTTCTGCTTTGCTAGGTTCTACAGCATTCCCTCAGGGCAGGTATTATGACATAAATGTGAACATTGCCAAGAATCAAAGAGTAGAAAACAGAACAGCCTGAGGCTATATCAGGAAGTAAGATTGCTGTAGTATCAAAGCCTTCAAAAAGCCATGCCAGCAAGGGAGTGAATTGGAACCCAACACCACACATCCTTCCAAATATGATAGTATTTCACTACAATTGTATCACACGCATTTGCATTCAAATATGCAAACCAGGATAAGAGAACTCTCAAGAAGTCTCTCTCAGTTTTAAATGCACACAGATCTTTCCCCCGTTCCAGAACTGTCATTGCTAGAATAAAAGAATTTTCAGAATTTTCAGAGGTACACTCAGTTGAATCTATATACCATATATATGTTTTAAGCCAGCAACGTATCATTACGAGGTGTGAATTCCATTCTGTTTAAAGATACTATTCTTTTTTGCCTACCTGAGTAGACTGGGTCATTTTGATAAGATCCACAAGTATGCTTACGGCACACACCATGAGAACATACTTGGTCTAGAGGAAACATTCCAGGCCAGAAGCAAGGCAGAGTGGATTGAGACGATCCATACAGATGCCATTCTAGCTTGATCTGGACAATCTTCAAAGCCAGTGAACAAGTGTTCACTGATCTCCAAGTTGAATATGGGGAACATTTTAGATGCATTCCCTGAAACAAGTCTACCCCTTCAAAACTTCAGTGAAATGTCAACAGACTCCAGAATGAACTGTGGGTTACTAACAATGGCAACTGCAGCAGAAAGTACCTGTTGTGATCCGGCTTCGCAACCAATCCGATGGCCCTGGGAAGTGGGGAAACAGCAGCTGGGGGCTGCTGCTATTCACCGGGTGTTATAATAGGTAGGGGTCTGGGCTCCTGACTGGCACAGGTCCCAGAGATCGACCATGTATTAATGGCCGACCCAATCAGATTAGAAAATAAGGGGAAATGAAGAGGCTGGAGACAGGAGTTGCAACAGGAACAAGAACCAGTTTAATCTTGCACAGGCTTTTTTATACAGCAACTCCAAGGGGCATGGAAGAAATGACATACAGTAGATACAAATCCAGGAAGGTGACTGGAGGACAGCAGGGCTTTTCTGGTCCTGGATCCCCTGATGTCACATCCTGTGAGAGCTGGAAGTGGGGGAAGGTCTCTGATCCCATGTGGAAGACTCCATTCGCTGGCAGGTGGCCTCCATCTTGTCATGGCTGCTTCACCGCCCTTCCCTTGCCCTGATGCTGGAGAATCACCCATGATGGGCGATAGCAGGAGAAGCAGCTGTGGAGCCCACCATAGCATCCCACCACTGAGCACCCTTGGTGCCTCTCCAGCAGCTGCAGCCACTCTGATAGCCACCCCAGAACAGCCAAGGGAGAGGCTGGAGTCTGGGGAGCCAGCGGAGAAGACTGCACAGACAAAAGAGCAGCGGCCTGTCCAGCAGGTAGCATGGCACGGCAGCTGGGGGCCATCGGGGCTGCTCAAATCCCCATCAATCCCCCAAGAGCAAAGGTGCCCACTGCCACCAACACCAGAAATCACGGTCAGCTGGGGGAGGAGGTTTGAGCAGCCTTGTGATTACTACAGGTACCTTGGCCTGCAACCAGATTACTGTTCAGCTACCCACTGCTGGAGGGGCACAGGAGCCAGGGGCACACCAAAGGAGACTGAGCCCTTTTCTGGTGCACAACAGCATGTAGATCCCATGGACTCAGCACACCATTGGAAAATCTAAACAGACAATGCAGATGTTACCTTTGCTGACTATGGGGAAGTGTGCAGGTGATGCTCCTGCTATCCCCCCAAACCATCTAATCATGGGACACAAAATGCAAGTGTTTTCATATCATTTTGACACATGAATCTGAAAACCTCATGAGCCTCTGCCTCTCAGAATACAGCAGTTGTAACTAAATGATTTTCTGAACTTTCACAGCACCCAGAATTAGGCTCTTTCTGCAGTGGGCCTTATTATTATATCCCAGAACAAGGTCTGCTGTCCACATACTAGTTTGGTCTTGTGGTTAGTGTCCAACTCTTACTGGTAATCTCCCAGTTTGAGAGCTGGGTGACCTTGGCAACCATAGATCTCTTTCTGATTCACAGTCCTACCTACCTCACAGTGTGTCTGTTAGGGAGAGAAGAACAGAAGGTTTGTCAGCCACTTTGAGTCCCCTTAAGTATGAGAAAAGTAGGGTATAAAAGCCAACTCTTCTTCTTCTTCAAGGCCCAGTTAAAAAAGGACCTTTATCGCCAGCAGAGCCAGCCCTATTACCCCTACAGAGATTTCTGGATCAGATAAAATGAGGGTGGCAGTCTGGGATCTTGCTAATACTACACTAAGAATCTGTTCTACCATAAAAAGATACAATTGTTCACTTTTCAGGCTCAGCAGGCTGCTATTGTCCTAATTTTCCATTTAACTAGGAACGTGTAATTGATCCTCTGTCATGTAAATGAGAACATTGTTCGTATGTCCTCAGCAAGAAGCTTTCCTCTCAGATAATTACACCCAAACACGGCACCCAGTTGTCTGAAGGTTCTCTGTGACATACTAATCGTAATGGCTAGTACCCTTTAGAAAGAATGCAGTCTCTTATACAGCATGTCTGCAGTAATCTTTTTCATCCTCAGATGTTTCAATTTTGCCTAACTTCCTCACAAGCTCTAGGAAGCATGTAATAGATTAGCACCACACTGTGTGCTAAACAAAAACTGTTTATCCAGATGTTTTAATTTGAAAGTACATCTTGCATAGGTACCTCCCAGCACATTATTGTATTTATTAATTTTTTTAAAAAAAATCATTCTGGAAACTTTTACATTTTGAAAAGGGCTGGGCTATATGATATTTGGACTACATGATCTTTCACTATTTTGTCATTCTATCATTCTATATGAAGCACTGTATTTAAATGATTCAGATTTTCAACCTAAAATCTTACTTTTAATTCCAAATAGTAATACCTAGACTCAATGGCATCTTTTAGGTATTTTGATGTTGGCATGGGTCATCTTCAGACACTAGCAAACAATAATCTCAAGTATTGCTCTTTGGCATTATTGCTTGCTAGTCAGGCAGCATCAGCCACTGTGCATGTCTTTGTGTGTTTAAATGACATACACATCCAGGTATTCAGCCAGTGCCAAATATCCGAAAGTGTGCGTCATCACCAACATGCACGAGTAGCCATCTGTTTTGGCCTCTGCAGATGTATAGTGAACAGTGCAATAGGGATGTGCATGAATAAATTTGTATCTGAAAAATCAACTGAATTTACAAATTTGCAAATTTTTGCATCATATGTGAAGTAGACATTCATACGCTCGGAGACTCCAATGAACAGAACAATGCTTCCAGCTTGCAACTGAATTTTCACTTTTGCAGTATTTTACTGGTGAAAATAAGCTTTTTTAATGGAAACAAGCTGTGAAAATGTTCACAACTGTGAAAGGCCAAACATTCAAATGAACGATTCAACAGTGAAATGAATTTTTGGATATTTGTTTCAATTGCTTATCGAATGTGAATGTTTCATTCATGCTCTGCCCATAAAGCGAGTAAGTGCGCTACTGCTAGAAAGCATGCCACCATTGCTGGGTTTTCCAGCAATAGTTCTTCATGCATTTTAGGAGGGGATATAGCAGGGCTATTGTGGTATTGCCACAGATATGTATGGCAACTCCACCATGGGGACACTATATTCCCCCCACATGATGCTGCACAGGCTGGTGTACTGGACCAGCAAGCATACTAGGACTTCAGAATGTGTGTTTATGCAGCTATTGTCTGTGATGGCCCTGATCCTGCCTTAGACAGAGGGCTGGATTAAAAGTCAGCTGAGAGTATCTAATCCACTCCTGCTGATTATATACTGAAACACAATTTGCTGACAAAGTCAGAGGGTGGTGGTGCCATTATATATAGTCAATAATATGCCAAGAACTAGAATCAGCTAGAACTTGTTCCAGTACCTAGCAGCTTGTGAGTCACTTCCTGGATTAAACTATCAGTATTTTGTCATTCTCTCTGCTTCAATCAGATCATAAGGCAAAGTACCTGTAAAATACCCAGATATGATCTACATCCGACTCATGTTTGAGAAAGGCAGGGAGGACATCCGCTGAACTGTGTACAGGATTTCTACAGACCTGGTCCTCTGGATTTCTCAGTCTCAAGCATTCAGATTATAGGTGTTCAATAGCCACAATTACAACATCAATCCTCTTTTCCACCTGTTTGCTCACCACCTCCGCCAGGCTTCCGTCTTTACACGCAAGCAAACAGGCTGCCAAGACAGATGCTGCTATTTGTTCTGCACTCTCTCCAACTAGCTTGCTGTATTTCTACTTTTTCTGAATTCTCAAGAATGTCAGCCAAGGTTAGCCAGTCCCAACTGAGTAGCGGGGAAGCAGCTGTGCATGGGATCTTCTTACCACTAGGGTTAAACAATGATCACAGTAGTAACGGTAGCAGGAGTAATAATGCTGTAATAACAAGAAGAATACAGCATTAATATTTTAGTGAAATTAATTTTGTTGCACTTATAAGGCTGCAATGTCTGTTCTGCCTTGAATGACTGCATGTAAGGGGTGACCTGACTGAAGTATATAAAATCACACATGGTGTGGAAAAGGTGGATAGAGGGAAAAAACTGGGAGCCATTCTGTGAAGCTGATAGGCAGAAGAGTTAGGAGCAAACCAGGGAAAGTAATTTTTCACCTACTGGTCTTTGGAACTTATTACCAGAGGAAGCGGTTACAGCAACCAGCCTGGAAAACTTTAATAAAGCATTAGACAAATTCATAATAATAATAATAATAATAATATTTATTTGTATACCGCCCTGTGGCGAACCAATCCGGGCGGTTAACAACAATAAATATAATAAAAACATAAGAATAAAACATTATAGTCCCTCCCCCCCTTAAAAAGTATTAAACAATATGGCAAATTAAAATACAGTAACAAAAAAATAAACTAATTAAAAGGACTAATAGCCCTAGTGACCCTCTCGAGCTCCTCAACCATCACTAAAGATGGGGCCACGAGAGGAATGAGAGGGTCAGAGAGGCCGAGCTGGGATGAGTAATGGAGGACAGGTGTATCAGTTGCTACTAGAACAGATGCCTAGGCACCACTTTCAGTTTGGAAAGATGGCAGAATATCTCAAAAGTCATTTGCCCGGAGGCGACAACAGATGAAGGTTTTGCCTTCATATTCTACTGGAGAATGTCCAGATGCAGCTGGTGGACCTAGGTGAAACAGGATGCCGAACTCGATGGGCTGTGGTCTGATCTAGCAGGGCTCCTTGTATGTTCTTACATAATAATCTATTATTTGCTAATGAAAATTACACTTGGTAAGCAGAGGCAACTGCCTCATGAGATCAAAGCAGGTAGTGTCATCCACCATGCCCTGTAGCCCTTGTCATGAATCTATTCTCCCTTTTTTTCTTCATTCATGTTTTAATTCTGTGCTGGCAAATGCACATAGAATCCATTAAGCCCCAGAGTGTCAATTTTCATGTGGATTTGAACAGACTTGCAGTCATAAGCTGCATCTACACACAGTAAAAACAAAAAAAAAGGTCTCAAAAGCAGCTTAGAGAGGGTAACATCCACATACTAGTTGCCTTAATCCACATTAAAGGCTAGAAAATACACTTCCAAATGCATTCTCTGGTCTTTAATGTGGCTCAGAAGTGGCATGGTGACACCAGCAACTGTATGCCACCACCTTTAAGCCACATTAAAGCTACTTTTTTAAATCTATGCAGATGCAACTTTAACCATGTCTCCTTTAACATTACCTCTGCATATTCTGGCTCCTGCCTTTAGCTGTTTTGCTCTCTGTCCTACCATACCCCCTGGGCTCCAGCTGTCACTATTGTTAAGTATAAATAAATAAATACATAAATATTCAAAAAGACTCCAGGAATGTTCTGAAAGTGGTTACATTTTTACTGGCATTTTTTCAATGAACAGTTTTACTCTTAAGCAACTCTTCTTTCAGGTCCTGAGCTAATAAATACATTTTCCACAAAATAGTGGAGACTCTTTTACATTACATGTTGAAATTCATGGATTCGTGTGCTGGCGTTACCACAAAATAATATCAAAGAATGCTAATCAATCATAGATATGTTATGAACATCTATTATACACTAAATACAATATAAATATATATCAAGCATACACCAAGCTGCACATCCATAATAGATTTATAAAAAGCGATGCATATCAAACAGAAAGCATATGAATATCCTATGTACAAATATACACCATCAAAAATCGCAGCTGCTAATTACTGTACACAAATGTTAAGGATAGTGTTAACATATTAGGGGCAATTGTGAAATGATATTGAAAACAGAGATGCTAATATTCAAAACCTTTATATAAATTAAATGCATGACTACATCTGGAATACTGTGTGCAGGGGAAATCTCTTGTGTTCAAAGATGCAAGCTTTTTTTTTTCTTTTTTCTTTTTTGATCTCTGGATAGCACTGCAGGGATGGCAAGTGGAGGGAGCAGACCTCCCCAGACATGAAATCCCACCCATTGGCAGCAGGCATTGGCCAGAATGATATGTGGGGGCAGGCCAAATACCATTCCCAAAGCAAAAAAAAAAAAAAATGGGCTAGCACCAAATGGAACCAAGGAAATGTTTTCTGAGGACTTCTTTTCTGTGGATTTTAGCTGTATACTCCTCATAAACTCCAGGAATAAAAATTTAAATGGGATTGAATAATCCTGAAAATGGACTGGATTCACATTTAATCTTGTATGGGAATGCACCCTAAGTCTGTACTGTGGTGGAGCTGCCACATCTAACTGTGGCAACCTCACCACACCTGTGCTGTATTCCCCCTATTGCTGGAAAACCCAGAGCTGGTGGCCATTTCTAGGATGGCCCGCTCTCCCCTCCTTCCTCTCCCCTCCCCCTTTGTTTCAATTACAGAGTAGAGCAAGATATATAAATGGTACAGTTCTAAGGACAATGTATCTTCCATTTTCCTTTAGCAATGTACAAGGGAAACAATGTTTCCTTTCAGTAAAAGGAGACTTTTCCTGAAAAGCAGAACTGCTTCAGCAGCTTTAGGTCAAACAGCAGAGTACAGCCTCTCATTTTCCTTCAGGAACATCGGGGGGGGGGGTGCATGCTGGTTGAGGCATGCCTTGGGTCCATCTGTTTGGAGGCATAGTCCCCTTACCCCAACAGGTCCCTGTGTTACCATTGAGTTTTCCATCATCATCACACAATTCCAAACATACCCCCACTGCCCCTGTTGATTTACAGAACTTTTCCTATTAGAATGCAGATAGTGTTGATGCAATCAAGAGGGGGGGAGAACTAAAAAGTTATCTAAAGGAGACTTGGGGAGATAACATAAAAGGTGTGAGCATAGCACCCCAAACGGAAAATGATCTGAGGATGGATTATCAGGAATTGGGTGTGAACAGGATTAGAATGTTTTCAGCTTCTTAACAGGATGAATTATTTCAGGGAGGTGTGACCACAGCCTTGCAGGCATAGCTTTGGGTGTCTAGTCTTCACTTTTGGCAGCCTAAGATGTTCACTGAGAAGTGTGATGCTCATGAGAGCATGAAATAGTGCTCTCAGGAAAGATGTTTTGTTCACTGCTTCACAGGGCACTTTTCCACACCATGAAAACATTCTTCAAGTGGGGAACAAGGCTTTTCACCTGTTCTTTTCTGCTGACAAATGGAGACATGACCAATATTTGTATATTTTAATTCATCCTAAATTTGTTCTAAGTGTTGAAGAAAAACATCCTCTGTGTATTGTAAGTTGTAGCCCCCCCCTCGTGAGACCTCAAGGTATAGGGAAAGATATAAATGTAGATAAACAAGTAAATAAATATCTACAATTTTGGGGAGTGGGGAGAGGACAGACTGGATTAGACAGAGAGGGGGGAAAAATCAGCTATTCTCTGATACTTACCTTGTGAAATTCCCCTTGCATAGGGGCCCATCTAATATCAACACTTTTCTTTCGCAGACCAAGTCACATTTTTAAAAAAGGAAAAATCCCAACCTTTCTATGTTTTCTGAATTATTTTTTAGCTAGGCTTCCAAAGCAACCTCCAGAACGAGATAAAAGAGAAAGAACCAAATTCTAAAACTAGCAACTTGTACAAAATGAAGCACTGTGTTGGGATATGGCACTTTTTCAGGGCAGAATGAGCAGATTCTCGAAGACCCTAATTTTTCATTTGGCTGCTGCATTGTGTGATATTGAGGCCCCTTACAAAACAGATGCTCCAAGTTTTATATAGAGGCAACTCTGGCCTCATTTTCATCCTACATTAATAGACATTCCTGTTGCCTCCCTCTGAAGTGGGAGTAGTTTTGTCATCCTCTTATTTGTATTTATCTCCTCTTCCCATAAAGTACATTTCCAGCAGAAACATGTCACTGTTTAAAGTCTCTCCACAATCCAAGTTATTACCCAGTTGGACATCTCAATGATAAAGGGTTTCCCTGCTGTCACATGAGCTTGCCCAATTTCATTTTAAGAATAAGTGAGTTCTGTCATCTGCACAAGACTTATACATTCATTTTGTTTTGCTTTGATTTGTGTGTTTTTTAAAACTCCCCCCACCTTTCCTGACATCCCATGTAGGTAGAGGCAGAGGGAGGAAAAACAGGACTCAGGAACTCCAGAGATGGAAGGGGGCTCCTTTTGGCTTTGTGTTTGGCGAACGGCCCAAAATCCTGACCCCTTCTATCTGCCTCTGCCTTTTATATGAGCTTCTCCAGCCAGCAACGAAGAAGGAATTTCACTTCTGTTGCAAATTTAGGGATCTGTTCTCAACAAACAGATCTGGATTTTGCAAAAAAATTCTGATTCATACAAAACCCAAAATGTATGTAGTTTGTACACTTATGCATTCTATGTGCATATACATCAATCATATATTATATACAGGAGTCATCTGCTTTGCGTGAGAGTTCTGTTCCAATATATTACTCATGAATAACCCAGGAATGGTCACTTTTTTATAACCTACCCTCTCAAAAAACAGGTTTGAAGGTTGCCATTGGCCAACAATGATTTGCAGATTTATGAGTTTTACTATTTCCCCCCTTATGGCTAGTGAGGTAAGATCACACTCACTAATGAATTCTCTAAACTTGTGGTTTTCCAAACCATGACTCCTGAGGAATGACTATAATAAACTTGTATATACAAACCAGCAATGGCTACAAGAGCAATGGGGAGAAGGTCAGACTCCAAGCTGATTCATGGCAGATCAGAATTTAGTTAAGGGAGTACAGAAGAGGCCTCCAATCAAGGTCTTGTCTCCTCCTCCTTCCGCCAGACATTGTTGCAATTCTCAGACCACCACTGGTACTAACTAATAAGAAAAATATATTAATTCATGTTAAGAACGTATGAGGTGGCCAGCTGGATCAGGCCACCATCCATCTAGTCCAGCATTCCATCTCACACAGTGGCCCACCAATTGTTTCTGGGTATTCTCAAGCAGAAAATGAAGGCAGTGCTTTTAGTTGCTCTCAGTCCCTGCAAATGACATTTAGTTAGATGTCTTTGTATATAACAAGAAAACAAACTCATGCATATCATATAACTGTATGTGTAAAACAGAAATTATTGATGTACGTGAGAATAAAAGGCAGGAATATGTTTTGTTTCTTAACTTTCCTATCTTATTTCTGTTGATATCTGGTCTTTCAGGACCAGATATTCCCATCAGCGGTTGAGCTGCTGCATTCTTCACTCATTCCAGCTTCTGGACTGTTTTTAAGGCTAGCCCCATGTACAGCACATTGGAATAGTCTAATCTGAAACTTACCAGAGCATGGAGCACAGTGACCAAGTTATTCCTAACCAGGAAAGTTGGTGAACCTGTCAGAGATGGACGTAGGCATTCCTAACTATCACAGCCATGTGAGTCCCAAATGTTAAGGTATTTGAGGGTAATTTCAGAACATGGGAATTATTGGAAAGAGAAGCCTTATTGGACCAGCGAAAACCAATGGGATACAGTCATCCCAGGATACAAACTGTACAGGAAAGACAGGGAAGGGCGACATGGAGGTGGTGTAACCTTGTATATTAAAGAAGAGATAGAACTGGAATGTCCAAGTGAGTCTGGCTCTTCCACAGAAGCAGTGTGGATAAAAATACCAAGCCAAAAAGGAAGTCTAACAATAGGGACATGCTACCGTCCTCCCAACCATACGTCCAAAGGAGATGAACAATTGGAGAAGGAGGTAAAGGAGGTAGCCCATAAAGATAGGGTAGTTATAATGGGGGACTTCAATTATCCTCACATAGACTGGGTGAACTCCTGTTCAACTCAGGAAAGAGAGAGAAAATTCCTAGACCTGCTAAATGACTGTTCCATGGAACAAATGGTCATGGAACCAACCAGGGGAAATGCAGTCCTGGACTTGATCCTAAGTAATGCTCAGGACCTGGTAAAGGACGTCACTGTAGCTGATCCAATTGGGAACAGTGACCACAATGCAATAACCTTCAACTTAAATACAGGGAGTAAGTTCTTAATAAAGTCTAACACAGAGACCTTAAACTTTCACAAGGGAAACTTCCCCAAAATGAGGAAATTAGTGAAAAGGAAATTGAAAGGGAAAGTCAAAAGAGTTAAATCACTTCAAAATGCATGGAGACTACTTAAAAACACAATAACGGAAGTGCAACTAGAATGCATTCCTAAAAGAAGAAAGGGGACTTCTAGGTCCAAGAAGAAACCAATGTGGCTCACAAATGCAGTAGATGAAGTCATTAAAAACAAGAAGAGTTCATTTAGGAAATGGAAGGCTTGTCCAAATGAGGAGAACAGGAGGGAACATAGACACTGGCAACACGAATGCAAGACGGCCATTAGGAAAGCTAAGAAAGATTTTGAGGAGCACATTGCTAAAAACATCAAAAGAAATAACAAGAACTTCTTTAAGTATATCAGAAGTAGGAATCCGACCAGGAGAGCAGTTGGACCACTAGATAGTAAAGGAGAGAAAGGGGTAATTAAAGAAGACACGGAGATTGCAGAGAGACTAAACAAATTTTTTGCTTCCGTATTCACGGAGGAAGACAGAAGACACATGCCAGTAGCTGAGCCTGTGTTTTCTGAAGAGTTAAACTGTACAGAAATAACCAAGGAAGAGGTCCTGGCATGTCTTAATAAACTAAATGTTAACAAGTCACCGGGACCAGATGGTATTCATCCAAGAGTCCTTAAGGAACTCAAATGCGAAATTGCCGACCTTCTAGCAAAAATATATAATCTTTCCCTAACATCAGGCTCCGTACCTGAGGACTGGAGGGTAGCAAATGTAACACCAATATTCAAAAAAGGATCCAGGGGTGATCCAGGCAACTACAGACCAGTTAGCTTAACGTCAGTTCCGTGTAAGGTGATGGAAACCATTATTAAAGACAAAATTAGTGTGCATATGGAGCAGCAGGCATTGCTGAACAAAAGCCAGCATGGCTTCTGCAAAGGTAAATCATGCCTCACAAATTTGTTGGAATTCTTTGAGAGTGTCAATAAACACGTGGATAAAGGTGAACCAGTAGACATTGTCTATCTGGACTTTCAGAAGGCTTTTGACAAAGTCCCACATCAAAGGCTACTGAGTAAACTCACCAGCCATGGAATAAAAGGACAGGTTCTGTCCTGGATTTGTGACTGGCTTAAGGGCAGAAAGCAGAGAGTAGTAGTAAACGGCAATTTCTCAGGGTGGAAAGAAGTAAAAAGTGGGGTCCCTCAAGGCTCAGTACTGGGACCAATGCTTTTTAATTTATTCATCAATGATCTAGAAAAAGGGGTACATAGTAAAATAGCAAAGTTTGCTGATGATACTAAATTATTTAGGGTAGTAAAATCTGAAAGAGATTGCCAAGAGCTCCAGAGGGATCTCTTAGCATTGGGTGAGTGGGCAACCAAGTGGCAAATGTGCTTTAATCTTAACAAGTGTAAAGTAATGCACATTGGGGCCAAGAATCCAAATTACGTCTATAAACTGATGGGGTCTGAGCTTTCTGCAACACGCCAGGAAAGGGATCTCGGGGTTTTGGTGGACAGTTCAATGAAGGTGTCAACCCAGTGTGCGGCAGCAGCAAAAAAAGCAAATTCAATGCTGGGAATAATTAGGAAGGGAATAGAAAATAAGTCAGCAAGTGTCATTTTGCCCCTTTATAAATCTATAGTGAGGCCACACTTGGAATACTGTGTACAATTCTGGTCACCACACCTCAAAAAGGATATTGTGGAACTAGAGAAGGTGCAGAGAAGGGCAACCAGAATGATTAAGGGTCTGGAACACCTCCCTTACGAAACCAGGCTGCAACATCTAGGCCTCTTCAGTCTGGAGAGACGGCGTTTGAGAGGGGACCTGATTGAAGTATATAAAATTATGCACGGCATAGAAAAGGTGGATAGAGAAAATTTCTTTTCTCTATCGCACAACACTAGAACCAGGGGGCACTCTATGAAGCTGATGGGTAGGAGCGTAAGGTCTGACAGGGGGAAGTATTTCTTCACGCAGAGGGTCATCGGCCTATGGAATGTGCTGCCAGAAGAGGTGGTGACAGCTACCAGTCTGGATGGCTTTAAGGTAGGGTTAGACAAATTTATGGATGACAGATGTATCAATGGCTACTAGAACGAATGCCTAGGTGCATCTTTCAGGCTGAGGGGGGGGAGGAAATGGGGCACTTCTAGGGCCATCTGCTGGGACTCGAGAGCAGGAGAAGGTTTGTCCTTGTCTCTGCTTGAGATGCCCATGAGCATTTGGTGGGCCACTGTGTGCGACAGGATGCTGGACTAGATGGGCTGTGGCCTGATCCAGCAAGGCTTCTCTTATGTTCTTATGTTCTTATTGGATCTACCTCTGGTTGGTCCAACATTGTTTCCTGTGCCACAAACCTCCAAACCTTCTCAGTTTTGCTCCATCAGAACAGATGAATTGGCTAGTATTCAGATGATAAATTCCAACCATACATATTTTGTTCTGGTTCAAAATACAATATAAAAAACTACTTAATATAGCCTAATTGTGGTTGTTCTTCAAGCCAGTATAGTCAGCTTTCACCAGTCTCTAGATCAGAGATGCTCAACTACTGTATAGCCCTCCAGACTTTGCTAAAGTGCAACTCCGTCATTCCGTGTGGCTGGAGCTAACACAAAATGGTAGGATTTATTGTTCAGAAGCATTTTGAAGGCTGATGTTGAGCCCCCTTCTAGATGTTACAAGACCCATTCACACTTACCCCTGAACACTATAATTCACACTTATACAAGCCCCATGGCCAAATGGCCATTTGACAGAATGAAAATTTATGCTGTGCTAAAAAATGCTAATGGCAGTTATCTGGGGCGTGGCATATCCTATGCAAATAATAATAATAATAATAATAATAATAATAATAATAATAATAATAATAATAATAATAATAATAATAATAATAATAATAATAATAATAATAATAATAATAATAATAATAACAATAACAATAACAATAACAATAACAACAACAACAACAACAACAATAACAATAACAACAATAACAATAACAATACTGCAATTCAATGCTGAATAGACAGCTTGCATGGACAGTTCTTGGAGAAAATCAAAGGCAAAGTGGACATGGATAAGACCTGGTCCTGGCTTACAAATGGAACACTGAAAAAGGAAACAGAAGGACTGATTCTTGCTGCACAAGAACAAGCAATAAGAACAAATACAATCAAAGCCAGAATTGAAAAATCAGTAGAAGATCCAAAGTGCCGACTCTGCAAAGAAGTGGATAAAACAATCAACCATATACTCAGCTGCTGCAAGAAGATTGCGCAAACTGATTACAGTCAGAGACACGATGCTGTAGCACAAATGATCCACTGGAACTTGTGCCAAAAGTATCATCTGCCAGTGGCAAATAACTGGTGGGATCACAAGCCAGAAAAAGTTGTTGAAAATGAACAGGCAAAACTACTTTGGGACTTCAGGCTTCAGACTGACAGAAAACTGGAGCATAACACCCCTGATATTACAATCATTGAGAAAGAGAAGGTGTGGATCATCGACGTTGCTATTCCAGGTGACAGCAGAATTGAGGAGAAACAGTTGGAGAAACTCACCAGATATGAAGATCTGAGAATTGAACTACAGCGACTCTGGTGAAAACCAGTGAAAGTGGTCCCAGTCATCCTCGGCACACTGGGCGCGGTGCCAAAAGATCTCAGTGGGCACCTAAAAACCATTGGCATTGACAAGATATCCATCTGCCAATTACAAAAAGCCACTTTACTGGGGTCTGCTCACATAATTCGCCGATACATCACGCAGTCCTAGGTGCTTGGGAAGTGCCCGACTAGTGATATAATACGAAATCCAGCATAGTGATCTTGTTTGCTGTGTGTAACTGCTGTTTTTAGATAATAATAATAATAATAATAAAAGTCATTCCTCCTAAGCACATTTGGTTCGCACAAACCTTTACATGGTACATAATGGTGTTTTGCAAATTATTCCTGCCTATGGAAACAAAGGTCAGAGGAACACCATCTATAACAATTCCTTTATGTTGTCAGTCAGAACAACCTGGGATACATCAAACACATTTAAATAAGCACCCTCTGGACAAATGTGAATCTATAACAACAGACATTTTCCCCTTGTATTTGAGCCAGTTTCGTCTAGTTGTTAGGGAGCCAGACTCCTATCTGGGAATACTGGGTTTGATTCTGCCCTCCCCCACGAAGCCAGCTGGGTGACCTTGGGTTAGTCACAGCTCTCTTCTGAGCTCTCACAGCCCCACCTACCTCAAATGGTGTTCTGTTGTGGGGAGAAGAACAGAATCCCCTTAAATGGATGAGAAAATCAGAGTAGAAAAGCCAAATTTTCTTCATAACTCATCAGATTTCATTGCTCTGAAGGCATCTGTTTCCTTATATCAGGTTGGGCAGGAAATGTAGATAAGCAAAGGTTTTCTGCTGAGTGTCCAATCAGTGAATAGTATCCATAGTCAGGGTAGCTGTTAACTGACCTGGAGGTGCATGTAGGCTGCAAGATGACAAAATAACATAGGTCTTAGCCATATATTCCAACAACTCTGTACAGCAATTTTTTGTACATCTGGGGATGAGATACTTTTTCTTAAAGTAACAACTACAAAAAGCACAGTCTCATTGCACCTTTAACCATTCTTTTTATAGTATGGCTTTCCTTTTACAGTCAGTAAAGCGGTAGCACCCAAAGGTTCCACAGACACGGTGCTCAACCTTCATGCATTCTTTGCCTTCATGGTCCCAGATATCTTGGATTAGCACTGAGATGAAACGCCCAGGCTATCCAGGTGGCGTCTCCCCAGGTAAGTGGAGACACGGCCTTATTTGATTATGATACTTACATGCCGTTCGTATTTAGTCTTTCCCTTCAAGATTCCTATATACAATTCTCCATGTTACTAGCACAACATGGCTTCTCGTGAATCTTGTTGGGTGAGGGTATGATCATGCAGGATAAATAATTGTAACTAATTTATACAATGGGATCCTGAGAAAGCACTTTTGCTTAAGAACATAAGATCAGATTAAGTCCAATCAAACTGTGGACTGCTTTGAAAAATCTCAGCATCCAGTGAATACCAGGTGGTCACTGGAGATTAATCAGTGCTCCAGGAATAGACCACAGTGGTACCTTCTGTTCATTCCAGCAGCAAATCAAGCAGTATAGAATATATTTATTAAACTTTACTCGTGTGCCAGGATCTTTTTGGGTCACTGTTTCCAGCCTGCTGTACCTGATGCAGTTAACATACTGTATGCTTGTATTGCATGGATAAATCTGTAACTTTTGATATCCAGGCTGTGCTAGATGGTTCCTCGGGGCAGTAGTTTGGCCTGAGTGGCTTTTGGGTTCTCTTCCAACCCTGTTGTTCCATGCTTGATTAATTTACTTTTGCATGTAATTGTCCACTGGAGTATTAGAATAATTCTGTTATTTTCCACTCCTCCCTTTCCTCTCATTGTTTGGCCTTTGTCTGGTTTTGAGACTGTGAACTTGGATCTGTTTAGTTGAATGTTAAAAGGAATACGTACAGTCTTAGTGCTCTTATTATTTATTTGCTGATCTAATTCACACAGCCACCCAGGAACAATTGTTTTCTGGGCAGTTTACAATATATAATTAAAAACCAAAACAAAAAGTAAAGAAACAAAAAGTAAAGAAAAAAGTTAAACTGTTACATGTCACAAAAAGAAAGTCACAAAGAGAGTTCAAAAACAGCACTAATAATGGAGGCATTTGGTGGGAAAAGCAACATCCCCACCCCCAAAACTGTCTGCAGGCTCACAGCCCATCATGGCCCAGCCCCAGCCACTGTCTCTGAAGAGTCCTTGGAGAGAGCATGGAGACTTTGAAGGCCAGGAGCAAAAGTTCCCAGTCAGGCCCATTTCAGCAGTATGCCACTTCCAGTACCATTTCCAGAGGCAATTCCAGGAGAACCACCAAAAAAGGTCTGCCAGCATATTCCAGTTTGTGGAGGTGTGCTGTATGCACACCCTCCATAGTCCAGAACACTGGCACTGGCTGCCATTTGGGCACTGTACCTAGTTCACCACTTCATTCAAAATGGACAAAGAGTGACTACCATAGTCCACACTAGTGTGTGGATGATAGGACCTTAATTCAATAACATCCACTGGAGAAAGGACCTAAAACACCATAGCAATAATCTCAGATGAACCTTGCTCCATAACCAAGTTACCTGACAAAGCATAAATACAATGCAACCGAAATGTTCCACTCAGAACAAATAACTATGCAAACCTTGGTGGCGGGGGAACTATGATTTTAGACAATTTCTCAAAAAAGACTTTAATACAATGCAAACAGAAAAACAGCCGTGTTGTCTATGATGCGCCATGCTTTCCATTGGTTGCCTCACATTCAGTTCATATTAAAGTTACACAAGAGAGTCTGTCACCCACAGCAACTGCACATTGTCCTAAAATGCTTCAGAATTTATTGAAGCATGGTCATAGGGCATAAATAAGCAGCAGCAAAAACCAATGCCCTTGCCTGAATGGACCTGTTCTGATAAGCAATCTCCATTCAGCATATGAAGATAGACTAATAATAATAAATGGGAATTTACCAGAACATGAAGAACTACAGCTAAGATATCCCCTCCCCGGTTAGGTCACAGGTGGCATATCAGTTGAGGGTCATAAAAGGATGACCCGAACCAAAGACCTCTTGAACTTCCAATGACAGTGACAGATGAAGGTGACTGCGTATCTAGTCCTTAGGAAAATGGAAAGCCCATCTCAGACAGACTGAATATCGCTATTCCACACTGATGAATCACTGCCCAAAAGAACCTTCCACCTTGTCCAGATTTTAATGCTCCCCGATGAAGAACATGAAAAAAGAAATGAATTACTGATCTTTAATGATGGCATGTCAATTATAAACACAGCACAGCTTTAGCCCAACATGTCAACTTTATCCACAGAAAAGCTACATCTCCTGTATTTCTGCTCATTGTTCTGAGAACTCATGTGACTCTCTTCCAACAAGGTTTAGGTTGCATCCACACAGCCATTTGAGGCAGTCCTCAGGATGACCAGCTCCCTTCCAAACCTTGGGGACATCAGCATATATAAAGAGCAACCTACCAGTAAAGCAGGTGGCACTACTCCAATGTCAATCTCACCAACGTTTGCTTCCTAACTTCCATGTGTGAGTGAGGAGATGACTGCGAGGCTGAAATTGCCACCAGCACCCTGGAACTAAAGTACATTTCTAGCTGCACCTCCAATCCCCACGTGATTCTAGCCAAGATTTTTGCTGTTGTTGAGTGGAATTCCACCCACAGCGGCATTCTTCTTGCTGCCGTGGGGTCTCAACTGTCTGGCAGCTCATACTCCTCCCACTCCAAGGCATAGCACCTTCTCGATGCAGCCTTAGACAAAGACAAGGCCTGCAACTACATGACCATGTGACATGAGTATCATGGCATCACAACTGCTGCCTGTGCGGAACTGAAGCAAGTCTGCATGCTATCCGACAGCTCTGCCAGATTTTGGAGGCACCTCCCAGCTCTGCCTGAGCAGCAGCTGAACAAACAGTTCTGATGCAGGCCATGAAACATGCTGAGGATGTGTGTCACCAGACACAGAAGCAGGTAAAAGCCATCTTTCTGCATGACACACTGCAAAAGTGGGATAGCCAACCCAACAGAATCTGCATTTTGAACCATGTCCTTTATGTTCGAAGTAAACCTTAATGTGAAGGCAGTAGCTACAATGAATTCAACTCAAGGGAAGAAATGCAGTCAAAAAGACCTCCCTCAGAGCATCACCTACATTGTGATAGCTAAAGCTGACAATGACAGCAGTTCCAGAACAGTGAATGTCATTTATCTCAGTAAAAGCCCATCCTGAGGGATCTTGCAGAAACAACACATACGAACTCTAGTATGTGATCACACATCTGCAATGCATTAGCTGATGAGAATGCTTCCAACTATGTTAACCTTATTCTGTTTGGGAAGGGCTGAGGGGAATGGTTTATTCACAGAGTTTCACTGACTGAAATGAAGTTGTGACTTCCTCCGAGTGTCTCTACACAGGGTGTTACTCAGTACTTTTCAATCAGTTAGGACCTTGATTGCACATGATTAAATAATAGCACTCACTGTGCAAACATAACACACTTAGTAGACATATGATTTAATGGCTAATTTTCAATAATTTGAATATGGCAGTTTCTAAATGTTATCCAGCAAGGAGGTAAACAAGTAAATGGGCTCTCACTGAATAATTAAAGAAGAATTTGCCACCAGCTAAAATATCACCTTTCTTGTGAGCCAGTTTGACCTAGTGGTTAGGGAGCCAGACTACTATCCGGGAATATCAGGTTTGATTCCTCACTCCTCCATGAAGCCAGCTGGGTGACCTTGGGCTACTCACAGCTCTCTTTCTGAGCTCTCACAGCCCCACCTAGGGTGTCTGCTTTGTCAGCCACTTTGAGACCCCTAAAATGGGTGAGAAAGGCGAGGTATAAAAACCAACTCCTACTCCTCTTCTTCTTCTTCCAGCCTATACTCCATAATTTCAGACAGGACCACATTGGCAATAAATTTCAGAAGTGAGAACACAAAGAGGACTTTATGACAACATCCACATGTTCCAACTGGACTTTATATTGACCTCTCTAGCAACTTAGGCTGGGTTCCATTCCTGCTGACACTATGACTGTGTCCCCGTGCTGGCCATTTGGCACACTTTGGGCACCGTTTGGACACACATGGGCTGGGCACAGGACCGGGAACGCATCTCAGGTGTCCCTATGACATTCCCGGCAATGCAGGACAGGTACAGTTTGGGCATGGATGGTGGTGTCCCCATGAGAACTGTGCTGAACCCTGGTACAGGGGAGCAGCAGCACCTCCTCTCCACCCCTGTCTCTCCTCACTGGAAGCCAGATTGACGTCAGCCCACCCCTGTGCTGCATCCCCTCCTCCCTTAGTGGCACTGACCGCCAGGAATGAGGACCGCGAGAATCCCCGCCATCTGAAAATCAAGTCTTTATTTATGATCAGGGGAAATGGGGGTTGCAAATGGAACAAAATGTATTTTCAGACTACGTTAAGCAGATTTGAGATCTCTCAAACCGCCCCTTGGAATGGACTGAGGGCTCATTTCAGTTTGTGTCATCTGAACAGCATGCCCAAATTGAGTGTTTTAGGGCACAGTCAAATATTGTAGGGATAATCCTTATGGGGGGGGGGATGAGGATCATGTCTGGGTTATTCCCAAATTTGTATTATAACATGGATTCAATTTGGACTTGCTCATTCTCACTCCTCATTTTTCCCATGCTTAACGTAGGGAAACCACACCTCACCAAATTCTCCTCCCTCTGCAGTCAGCAACTGGATGTAATCCTAGCATTTAAATCTTGACTTCAAGGGGTGGCAAAGTCAAACCCTCTGTGTATCCCTGCTGCTACATCAGAACATGGACTCCCTTACCGGCATTACTAATCATTCCACTGTTCACCCAAGGACAACTTCAATTCCACATCTATCACCCGATAGAGCTCCTTTAAAGCCCAGTCTCACTTTGGACTACTTTGCACTTTGCTTGCTCTCATTCACCACTTGTTTCTTCTTCCCCTCCAACCTGAATCCAACTAAGCACAACTTATATTCCACATCTACCACTTAGGCTGAATCCCCAAAAGACTTATTAGCCCCTCTGGGATTCCTCTGCAGTCACTCTGTTATAGCTGACTTTAAAAGTCCCCTCCACTTCCAGAATAAGCGTCCCCCTGGCAGCCGCGATCTAAATGGACTTTCCGTCCCCGTGGTAGCAGTTTTCTCTTTCCAGGCATTCCCCCCCCCCGCCCCCTCTCTTGTTAAAAGGAAACATAGCCAGATCTCCGTCTCTTGAAACTGCTCCCCCCCCCCCCAGCAAAGCAGATGAGCGCTCATTCTGTCAATTTCATTCACTTTCAGCAGTTACTTTCACTTTGTTCTCTGTTAGAAAAGGATTTTCTGCCCCGGTAAAGTCAGCGGCTGGAGGATCGGGAGCGCGATCCTTCGCTCATTCTCTTTTAAGGCTTCACTTGAAAACAATGTTGCCATTCTGAGCAATTCTGGCTCTTTTTACAAAGGAAAGGAAGCGAACCTGCTGCATTTCTCAGATGTGTGAATGCTTTTTGGCTGTGTGTGCAAGCAAGCAATCCCCGCCCCTTTTGCCACAGAGCGTCCTCAAGGCAGATATAGCGAGCAAAACCCGTGAATCGCCGAAAGAGCGCTGAAACTCTTCTTTAAAGTGCACGTATTTTATCGCGGGTGTCTCACTTTGCTAAGCTCCCTAAGCGCCTTGTAAAGCCCGGAATGGGGACGCTCAGAGGCAAAAGGAATGTCCTGGCACACTTTAAATTCCATGGGGACAGGGCTTTAGTAAAGCTTTTTGAAGACTTAGAACTCAATTTCCTTTTCTTTCAAATTGCAGTTTTGCACAAATGTGCAATTCCATAGCAATGTGCAATAGGGGAGAGTTCAGTGAAGAGGAGAATGTGTGAGGGGAATCAATATTGACCATAATGAGGCTAGTGGTCAGCAAATGGATTCCACCTCACCCCACCCCCAAGCATCTATGGTGGCATGCGTCCCACAATGAACTTGTGTGGTGCCGATGGCAAAACTGATGGTGACGTGGGTCACTGTTGTAGCAAGGGGACTGCACCCCCAAACAGGCACAGCTGAGGCATACCCCAACCAACATGTATCTCCACACCTTAGTCATTCTTGAAGGAGACTGATAGGCTATACTGTACTGTTTGTCCTTAAAGCTGCTTAAACACTGCCAGTTTTGCACCAAAAAATCCCTTTTAATGAAATGAAACATTGTTGCCCTTGTGCCTTGCCAAAGGAAAATGGAGGATATATTGTCCTTCTACTTGCAGGGAACAGAGAGAAAGGTGGCAGGTGAAGGATAATTTCTACTGTGTCTTCTCACGTTTTTCTCTCTTCCCACCCCAATGGTGGTGTTCTCACCCTCCTTACAACACCCACAAAAAGTATGGCTCCCTCACAAAATAATCCACTTGCACATTCACATTTTCTAAAATAAAATGGGCTAACAACCTGAAACAGGCTGAGAACTCACGAAATGCAAATGCAAAATAGTCCTGATAATTTTGGTAGTTTAGTCCAGAAAAGGTATGGAAAGCCAAAATCTTGTTGGGACTAAAGATGACCTGTAAATTAATTAAATGCCATGCCTTTGCGTATACCTCCTTCCAACAAGCAAATGAACTTTTCTGTAAGGGGGTCATTTTGCTGCATCTCAGGATCAGATCCACTTTCTCTGGATGCCCTTATGTGGCAGGATTAGCCCCCTTGCAACCCTCTGAAATGTCAGAAATCACACAGCATCCCTATTCCAAGATTTTTTGCTGCAGAGAAGGTACATTGATCCTTTGTGTATTGTCTGAGCAAGCCAAACAGCCTGAGCTCAGCTGCCCACCAAAACCTTTCCTTCCCAGGCAGTTGCTGGGAGGAAGGAGTGAGGCAAATGCAAACCAAAGCAGCTCTGCTCATCCCTTCACACACAGATGAATTCAAGTGTTCACTAAAAAACTTTTACTTTCAGTCTAGATTACTTTCAACTGAATGTTCATAGGAGCCTTTACTTCCTCATGCAGCTGCAAGAAAACTAGGCAAACGTGCAAAGTGCTTTCCCCCCTTTTCCTTTGAGAAGAAAAAGGGGAAAAGAAACTTCAGGTTTTGCTCCAGTAATTCATAATGATTCAAAGCAAAAGCTGTGTGGCTAGAAAGCACGTTTACAAGCCGTTTACATGAACTGAGAGTGTGGCCATTTTTCATGTACGTTTCCAGACAGTTTATGACTCAGTTTTACTGTGTAACTCATCCGCTGTATCATCATTATGCAGCAAAAGGAAGACCCGACTTGTGATGCTGCAGATTTTGGAAATAACAAGCTGTCTAGCCAAACCACATAGGATGACACAAAGAACCCAATGGATCCAGGCAAAACCACAATTAATCTAGCAGAATCCTTCCACCTGTCATGTTCATTTATCCCAAACAGGCAAATATTTCAGAACAGCAAATGGGTAAGGGCTTGAAATAAATCAAAGCAACAGACGCTATTTTTTTTGCCAATAATATTTCAATTAAGCAATTATAATAAACACATATAAGACCTGCAGCCATTAACAGGTTCCAGGGGGAAAATACATTTGTTTGACAAAAACCAGTTCTCACATCACAGGATAAATCTCATAAGCAGGAGTGGCCAACAGTCAAGGAAAGACCAGGAAGCACAGCTTCTTGGAACTCTAAAATGTGCAGCATAACCTAATGAGGCCTAATGAATTCACATTTAGTACCTCTGGGTAATTCTAAGTGTGCGGACAACAAGTAGTCACTACTTGTTATAAGAAAGTTTGCCTTGATTGGCTAAATGACCCCTTCAGTTTCAACATGGCCAGCCAGTCACATATGGAATCATTAGCAGGACATTAATGCAGTAATATGCCTTATTTGCAGATTTCCAGCAAACTGACCTGTAAGCATATATCCCCTGATTTCCTTCATGAGGTACTAAAAACTACATCTTTTGGCTACTTATTTGAGATTTTTCTTTTCACTTAGGCCTTGACCATGTAAATATTTTTCTTTTTACCACACTATTTTTAAATTATGTTTCTGTGATGAAGGTTTTACCCAATAAGAGGCAATATTGCAGGAAATCCTTCCTCTGCATGGTTACACCATATCACTTTGGTCCATCTCCAGGATGGACAAGGAAGAGAGCCATACCCAAGCTGTCTTTGGCCCACACCTACCTGCTGCTGTTACTGCCTTCAGTTGCCTGAAAAGGAAATCTTCAGCTGGGGAGGGGGAGGGGAAACGCTCCGCTTGATGGGGAGACATTCGAAGAGGGTCAGGGGTGAGGTGACTGGTGGGGGGCAGGTTTATGCACGGGGTGAGCAATGTTGTTGCGGGAGGGCAGGGGTGAGTGGGTTTGCATGCCAAAGAAGTGATGGTGTTACTAGAAGGGGAGGGACCACTTGGGGAGGGTTCATGTGGTGAGGGCTGACGAGGTTGGGGAGCCAGCAGTAGGGCAGAGGGAGTCACCGAGAAGGGGAGAGGGGCAGGGGATAAAAGCAGCAGTGCGGCAGAAGTCGTCTTGATGCTGGAGAGGAGGAGGGGTTGAGGGGCAAGAATCAGAGTAGAGGCTTGCCAAAGATGACCATTTTCTAGGCAACAGTAGGAGCAGCAATGGGAGCCTCTTGGCTTCAGTGAGGGTCCGAGTTATTTCCCTCCACCTGAGTCCATTCAGACTCAGTGCTGGGATAACTTGCATAGTAGACAGTCCCAATCAGGGAAGGAAAATCATTTTTAAAAAATGTAGAATGTCAAGTATAATCTCTCTGGACCCAGGATGGCCTCAATTTAGATAAAAGGTAAGGTGTAACCACAGCCTTAGAAATGTCAGGTGCCTTCCCTGGCAGCCCTGCATTTCTCTACTTAAGAGTAAGTGAGTCCAGTGTAAAAGATGTGAGAAATTCACGTTTTTGGAAATGATGTGGTCAGCAGCAGTCCAACCCAACTCGATGGGACCTACCAACAACAACAACAACTATATAATGCCATACACAATTTAAATCTGATCTGACTAGTCAAGCTAGCCTATTATGTCCCTGTGTTACTGACCTAAAGATAAAAAATTTCCATACTGTGGCCTCATCCAGAAGGGGGGAATATTGTGCCATTACAGCATTGCTATGGTGGAACTACTTCATACATCTGAGGCAACCCCACCATAGCCCCACTATTTCCTCCCTAGAAAGCACTAGAAACTACTGCTGAAAACCCTAGTGCTGATTGCAGATTTTCCATTAATAATGCTTTTCACTTATCTTTTGGATGAAGATCTACTCATCCACTGCACAAGCGTGGAGGCAAAAAAGTGTCCATGCATGTGTGAAAGTGCTGATGTCCAATCTGGGCAATCAGGACAGTCTTCACGTGTGCATCAGTACAATGCCTGAAGACAGAACCAGCCGTGGTGCTATTTAGCCAGGAGGCACTAATTGCAAAGGGAGGATTTCCAATATCATCACTTCCTAGCAGGATATCTGGTATCTGCCTGGCCATTTTTTTAAATTGTTTTTATTATTTCCATATACCTCACAATAACATTAACATAAACATAACACAAATATAGCATTTATACATAACTACATATAACAGCTCATCCTCCACCCCCCTCCACCATCCCCTATCACACTATACACTGGTTATACAGGTCGCAGATTATCCAATTTCTTCCTAATTTCATCCTTTAATTTTGAATTAATCTCTGGCCTATCAATGTACACAAATAGATCTCTACACTTTTCTTCCAGTTTGGTTTGGTGGTTAGCGAGTCGAACTCTTATCTGGGAATAATGGGTTCGATTCTGCCCTCCCCCATAAAGCCAGCTGGGTGATCTTGGGCTAGTCACAGCTCTCTTCTGAGTTCTCACAGCCCCACCTACCTCACAGGATGTTCTGTTGTGGGGAAAAGAATAAAAAGCTTTGTCAGCCACTTTGAGTTCCTTTTTGCTTCTTCTGCTTCTTCCACTGAAATCCTGATTTGTTCACCCTTATTTTTCATCCTATTCTGTTTAAAGAAACCAAATTTTAACTGATCAGTCACATAACAGCACCACATATCACCCCTAACCCTAACCCACATTTTATTTTATATGTAATTTGTGCTCTGGCAAAAGGCCTAGAAAACCCTACTGGCATTACTTTACAATAATCATTTTGAAATTAAAGATTTCTGTTCTAGTTTCTTTCAACATGTAAAGAGCATAAGCAGATGTGTTTTCCTGAAGAATATCTATCTAGAATATTCTGCAGCAAGTTTTTAGTTATTCATTTATAGGGGGCTACAGCATTTTTTAATATATAAAATACATGTAAATATTTTTGGAGAATAGTCTAAATATTTTTGCTATTGTTTCATATTTTTATATACAAAAGTTTTAAGAGGAGAGGAGAGATTAGATCTTAATATGCTTGTTCACACTAAATTTAGTATTCATTTTATGGGACATGCAATATAAATGAAATTTTAATAATCACTTGGAAATTTAAAAAAATAATGCTTTGCCTCTTTGTAACTTCAATAGTTAAAATCCACCCCCTGAAAAGCTGAGGAATATTGTGACTAAAGTCAGTGAGCTCTCTAGAAAGTTCTGGAAGGTCATGGAAGGCATATGGAACACATGGACATTATGGGAAGTCTTGCTCATATGGCTTAAATGGAAAGAGGACTGAGGGATTAAAGTTCTCAGATTTTTCAAGTGTAATATGTTCCTGTCTGCTTCAGGCTTTACTGTGCCAAGAAAAACATGACACGGGACCACTGTGTCAGAGATCTGAATCAAGTGCATCAGCCATTCTGTTGAACTGTGATACATTCAAATGAAGTCACTGATGACATTTCCAGTTGCCTTCTATGCATTTTTGAGAACTTGCTTGATGTTGCACAAACCTTCTCTGCTCACTGAGTGCTGCCTATTAAAATTTGTATTTTGTATCTTTCTCCTGTCCTATTTATTTATTTATTTATTTATTTATTTATTTATTTATTTATTTATTTATTTATTTATTTCCCTTCCCCTGAAGATGCTAGGGTGGGTCACAACTTATGATAAAATAAACACTAAAGCATATTTAAAATTCAACCTAGCTTCCCTTCCTCTCACCCCAGTAGGACTAGATTCAGAGGAACTAGGATATGTTTAAAAAAAAAGATGCCCAAACATGCCAAAAGTTGATGTCCAGCATGCTACCATGGACAGGCTATTCCAAAGTAAGGGGGCTGCTAACAGAGAAGACACACTGGTGTGCTCCAGCCCCTCACACCTCCAAGGGTACTGGAATAGCAAGAAGGCCCTCACTTTATGATCTTAAATCACTGGCAGGTTTATATAAGAAAAAGGGCTCCTTTAGAGCCAGTTTGGTCTAGTGGTTGTCTGGGAATATCGGGGTTGATTCTGCCCTCTCTCATGAAGCCAGTTGGGTGACCTTGGGCTAGTCACAGCTCTCTTCTGAGCTCTCGCAGCCCCCCCCCCCCACCTCACAGGGTATTCTGTTGTGGAGAGAAGAATAGAAAAAGCTTTGTCAGCTGCTTTGAGTCCCTTTAAATGGGTGAGGAAAGTGGGGTAGAAATGCCAACTCTTTTCCTTCTCCTTCTCCTTCGCAAACATTGCAGTTTCTGCATCCAGCCAGGTACTCCTGTGCATTACATCCAATTTCCAGTCTGTCTGCAAGGGTAGCTGCATTACAGTTGCCATGCCTGGTGGTTCCCAGAGCATGGATCACTGAAAGGATGCAGCTGGTAAACCAGGTGGGAATGGAGGTAAGCCCTCATAGCCACCATTACCACCTAAGCCTCAAGCAGTTACAATGAATCCAGAAACACCCCTAGTACATGCATCATTTCTCTTGGGTCCAAAATAACCCCACTGAAGAATGACCAACAGTTTTGCATACTGTATTTTTGCTTTGTTATGAACCACCTCAGGAAAGGTGGCACAGAAATTCAAATACAAATATTCAATTTAAACAAAATAGCTGCTACTCTGGCTGGCAGGGTTGGTCCAGTCACATAGCAGAGAAAGAAGATTTTGTTATGTCCTGAAGAATCGCAAATTGTTAAAGTGCTTCCAAATGAAGCCTCTGAAAGTTTTTTGTCTCTCCTTTTGTTTTCCAGATCATCCAAATGGTACCATGGAAACACTGCAAATATTCAATTTACATTCCAACAAAGTTCCATAAGTCTCATGAACAGAAAAAAAATACACTTTGCCCTTTCCCACAACAGCCTAGAGTGGGATGTCTGAGAAGAAACTGGCTGTGCTGATATCTACATGGAATCAAAGGAGCAAAATGTGAACTGAAGTAAATTTGGGCCTCAAGGCAGCAAGATGAAACCTCAACCCAACCCAACTCAAGATGGAGAGTTGCAGGGCTTCATATTTACTACAGTTGAGCTAGATTTAATCAGGAATTGTCTAAGAAATCATATGGGAATTTGTACTCTAGGGGTGCTTCCGCACATGTCCTTAAACACCCATTAAGGACACATGTGGAAGCACGCAACCGCACAGCGGCACCTTTTAAAGCCGCTTTTAGTATGGAGCATCCGGACAATAACACCCATTAAGCACACATGTGGGAAACCACGTCCGCACAGCAGCACCCATTAAGGATGGAATGGCTGGACCACGTCCACACAGCGGTACCCATTAGAGACAGATAGGGGCAGATAGTGGACTTTCCTGCCCTCAATCATACTTTCCAGAGTCCTGATTTTTATAAGTCTCAAGCTGTTACAGAGTGTTGATCCATTTTCATTTTGGGGGTATGATCAGCAAAGAGAACTAAAGGGGGCTGCACAGTACTATAATGGGGAGATACTGCGTGAATTTACCTTCCCTTTCACCCAGTGTGTGATTGCATGCTGTTGAATCACAGAACTTTTATCCTATTCGAGCATAGGGGACGTTGTGACGATGGAGAAGGGTGGAAACCTAAAAGTCTTGTAAAGGAGTCTCAGGATGGGAAGAGAAACATGTAAGCATAGTGACCAAACTGAGGATGAACTGAGGAAAGATTATCAGATATTGGGTGTGATCAGAGTTAGTTCATTTTGAATCTGGCTTTTTAATAAGATAGACTATTTCAGCAAGGTACGACCACGGCCATAAGTACAGGAACAGAGATACATTTTCCCAGAAGAGCATTCTGCAAAACATTTTCTGATAGTGTTATTTTAGGAAATCAAAGCCTTTGGAGAAGCTGGGGGTGGGGGCAAATATACACATATACACACATGAGCAGACACTTTGAGCAGGCCACTTTCTCTCAGCCTAAGAACATACTGCATAACTACATTTCTCATAACAAATGACTGCTGTATTTATAAGCCTTCACCAAAAAGTTCCCAAGACATCTAACAAGCTAACGGGTCAAAAAATCCTAAAACCTAATAAGTATTAAAATTCAACATAAAGCCACAAAGCGCAATATCAAATTGCAAAAACATAAAAGCAAACTTGAAAATGCAACAAGACAGCAAGAGGGAGGAATTTGTGGCACTAACACCATGTGTTTGCTGTTGAAAGTAGAGAATAGGCTTTTTGGCAATTGTAAATGCAAAGAGTTCCCCATTATCTCAAGGCAGACTTTTGAGAAGTCCTTCCTTATCCGTTAGCTGATCTCAGCCTCTTTACACTTGCTCTGGAGGGAAAAATTAATGAGGAGTTCTTCCAAAGTTTATCCGTGGGTTTCTATTGGTGTCTTTCCTGTAGCGTAGTAAACAGCCTCCAGATCATTTAAATAAATAAATAAATAAACAGTTTTAAAACAAAAAGCCAGACCATATGCTCTGTGAAATGTGTAATCACATTTAATGCATCTGTGTTTGTTTTTCAACCACGGGGGATCAGAACTAGGGACTGTGGAAGGGAGAAAATGCTTTCCCCTGGACTACAGTGCTGACAAAAATAATCCCCTCTGTCCCACTAAGACATTTAATGTAGAAAGAAAGCTACTATTGGTACAAACAACACACTATCACCTAGTGCCTGCATGAGCATCTATGGGTGAGTAAAGAGCTCAAGTGATCACACAGATATGTTGCTTACCTATTTCCATGTTTCCCTCTTCCTCACACTCTCCCAAAGTGACCAGTCCCTGCTTCTCACTTTATGGCAGATTCCCCTTTAGTACAGAGGTTCTGAGAGGTAGAATGAATGTTAGGTGAGTGTTAGTGTTAAAACTATTACATAGAGTGCAATCAGATAGGAAATTTTTAGGTGGCCTCCTTTAAGAAAAATCATTCCATGGATGCGCACAAAATAGCATTCAAACAGTTAAACAAATAATACATCATTTTTCCTTATTTCAGTGTTCTTTGCCTACAAATCTGGCAACTGCTTCCTTGACAACAAGTGCTTGCCACTGACTGGCCACTCATCTGCCCAGCTTTCCATGCCCTGACTGGTTACTCATCACTTGTTCCCATGCTGTGATTGGCTTCAGTCTCAATGTGGCTAAAAGAAAGAGGTGCCCATTGCTAGGCTTCAAAGTGGGGTTAAGGTAAATTTAGGGAGAAATGTCTGTCCTTAGAGCCTCATTTTCTCCCAGAAGATCCCTCTTAGGCATGTCTGATTCCACCCATAAAACTGTCCCCACAGCTTCCTTAAGGAAAGTAGTGATGGATGAAACTGTGGGAATACTAACAACCTGAGAATCCGCTGATCATCAAAGCTGCCAAAAGTAATGGGGAAGATATGCCCCCCCTTGTTCCAACAATAGTGCCATTTGCCCCAATTCTCTTATGCCATACTGTTTGTGTGCAGTGTTATCAAGAGGGTTTTCAGTAGTGATGCAGGAAATTTTCCCATACTGGAACCCTGTCATTCACGTCTAGAAGTAGTCTAAGTATGTGAAGCTTGTACGTGATGAAAAGAAGAAATGAGTGAATTTGCATGGTAAAAGACGTGCAGTAAAACCAATTTGACTGCTCTGACTCCCTTTTCCTTATTAATGCCATTTTGGTCTGGTGTTCCCACAACAGAATGAACCCTCAAGAAATATTCCATCAGCACACTGAGGATTTCAAAGCAATGGTGTGATAGGTACACCAGCAGCCTAAAGATAGGTTTTTGAAACTCCTAGGAATGCCTTGGAGGGAATTGCCACTTTCCAATGACCACTTCTTTCTCTCCAGTGAGTCAACCCAGTCAGTATCTGGGATGTATGACTTTCCCACATCTAATCATGCATATCTGTAGGAGGAAATTATTAAGGTCATTGTCTGATCTCATTGGAAAGTTAGCACCCTCACCACCTCATTGTACACTCACTGCTCCACCAGAACCTTATGTCAAAGTTATATGAACCACAAAACAGCTAATATTTACCTATCTTAAGAACAGGACAGGCACTGTCTTCACAGGAACTGAAATATCATTCAGGAATTTTTATTCCTGAATTAATAAGAAAATTAGGGCAAATTAAGATCTTTATGCAGGGTAAGGTCAACAGCAACTAATGCAAGTAATTGCAGACAGAAATTCTTTTTCCCACCAAGCACCAGTCTGTGAAACCTTCCTTTGATCCAACCATAAATTTGTACTCAGAAGGGAAAGAGATTCTGCTGTGTTCAGCCATGTCAACCTCTGCTGGATAAGGACAGGGTAAAGATAAAGACATCCTTGAGTTAAGCTCAGCTCACTGTGACATCCATACAGTTCTGACAAGCTGGAGCAGGTTCAAAGGAGAGCTACCAAGATGGTGAACGGTCTGCAAACCATGTCCTATGAGGAACGGCTTAAGGAACTAGGAATGTTTAGTCTATCAAAAAGAAGACTGAGAGGAGACATGATAGCTGTCTACAAATACCTCAAGGGTTGTCACAGGGCAGAGGGATCAGCCCTGTTCTCACTCTCTCAAGGAAGGACTAGAAACAATGGGGTGAAACTGCAGGGGAAAAGATTTAGTTTAGATGTTAGGAAAAAATTTCTAACAGTAAGAGTGATCAACCAGTGGAACAGGCTGCCACGGGAGGTGGTTGGTTCCCCTTCGATGGAGGTCTTCAAGCAGAGACTGGACGGCCATCTGTCTGAGATGGTTTAGGAGATCCTACCTTGAGCAGGGGGTTGGACTCGATGACCCAGGAGGTCCCCTCCAACTCTACCATTCTATGATTCTATGATTCTCTTGCTAAAAATATAAAACCTTTCTTCCTGGTGGATGACTAAGGGCCTTCATTTTCTGCACATAAAACAGGTTCTCCATCACTGCCACTGCATCTGTATGGGAAGTAGAACAGAAACATTTCAAATTCATGTATTTACTTGCTTGCATGTCTGTCTGTCTGTTTATTTGTTTGTTTGCTTCATCCAAAAGTAACTAGGGTTCCACACTAGCTGATTTGGATGTTGTAAAGGCCTACAGAAATGTTTACAGTTATTGAAATTTATTTTTCCTTCTTTTATCACTACAGCTGGATATTTCTGGCTCACACCAGGTCACTTCTGATGTTCTCCTACATTTGCAAGCAAGGACATTATTTTCCAAGTCCAAGACTCCTCCCATATAAGCTACCTGGCCAGATGTAAAGAGTTAGCAAGTGCCAATATGAATAAATCATGTTTTTTCTCTATGGACTTCAGTTACAGGCTTTCTCCTTTATCCTAGAGCCAGCAGTGCAGCTGGCTCCTCCCTGCAGATGAGCATATTTGATCCTTTATTCAGCCTAATGTCTCTTCCTTGCTTTCGTGAACATTTTACATAGCTGATCTAATAGTTTAGATCCTGAAGATAATCTAGAAGGCGCTTGCCTCAACTCCCTCGTCTCAACAGACTGCAAAATCTTTGAAATGTTGGAAGTTCCTGTGTAGCCCACTGACTCTTTTTTGTCATGCTGACTTTCTCTGTGGACAATGTCTTGCTTCATTCCTTTTGTTTAGCTTGGCTCTGGGTGTCATGACAATTAGACTGATTCACCTACCACAGACTTCATCATATTACAGGGAACAAAGGGAGACCAATTTACGCCAGAAGGCAGTGAAGTTGCTCTTTCCAGTGCCATTTGTAATGGGAAACTGAGAACTAAGAGCAGGTGGAAGTGCGCAACAGACAAAACCCAGAGGGCTCTAACATCCACTTGCTCAAGATAAAACATACCACCTTGGGTGATGGCTATTCAAAATCATTCTACCAGCACGTCTTCTGGTTTAGTAGTAAGGACAACTACTGAATAATTACATCAGTTCTTTTATCTAGGACCAGTTATCCCTTGTTATACAGGCTACATACATTGGGTGAAAATTGCTCGTAAGATGATCTGAGAGGCTTGTGGGAGGTCATTTACTGTAAGTGATTAGGCACTTTTGCTCTATAATAGCATGCCAACTGACCACCCCTTGGTTCTTGGGCATCTTTTCCTCTGAGAGAGGCTACGTTCCACATTACAGCAGTGTTATGACTTTTAAGGCTATTTTACTTCTTCTCAGATCCTCACCTGGGGAGAGTGTGTTCCTCCTGGGCAGCTAAGCTGAAACCTATGTTCTTAGCTGAATTGCAAAGTGTTGCTGCAATGACTACAACTCCAGAGAGAGGAGGCTACAGGCACTTGGTTCCACAGAGAGAGAAGTTTAACTGCACAAAAGCAATAGTTTCTACTGAGCCAGGAAAGGAAAAATATCGCTCTCCCTTCATCTAATCCATGTTCCATATGTGTGCATGGTTCTGTTTAAGCCAACATAGGTAACTTGAAGTGGGGAGGGCATGCGTGAAATTTACACTAAGCTGACACACAAGGGCCACAGTCACACCTCCACTGTAAGTCATCTTCAGATCATCGCTCTGCTCACACGTTTTTTTCCAATCTGATTTCTAAGTGGACTTTCCATCCTCCAATCATACTTTCTGGGATCTGCTTTTTCACAGGACTCAATCCCCTTTCAACATGGCAAACCAGGCTAAAAAGGGCTAAATTGTACCACGATGGGTGGAACCTGCCTTTCCTTCCAGCCAATCCCTGTACGTGTGGATGGCACACAGCACAGCTGGCAGCACTGCTCCACTTCTTGCTCCATTCCTGCCAAGCACTTTCTACTTTGCTTGCCACCATTCCTAGGATGGTCCCCTCTCCCATCCTGCCACTCCTGATTCCCTTCTGTTCCAACTGCACATTGGTAGACTCTGTCCATTTTTAAAAAATATAAATCACTTTTGCACTAAACTTATAAAGCAATATATCTTTTTTTTAATTTGCTCTCTAGTGGTTTTGCAGGAAAAGCTGAAATGATTTTTTTTAAAATGGCCAGAGAAGCACTGTTGGAAGGTGGAGCAGAGCAAGAATATAAATGATACATTTCTAAGGATAATGTATCTTCCATCTTCCTTCAAGCAATGTGCAAGGGAAACAACGTTTCCTTTCAGTAAAAGTGAACTTTTACTGAAAAGCTGAACTGTTTCATCTGCTTTAGGGCAAACAGCAGACTATAGTAAGATCTAATAAGACACAAGTTGCTTTTGACTTGTACAAGAGCAAAATCCTCTGAAGATGGATATTATAGCTATATCCAAAAGCTTAGGTTCACAGCAGAAGAAACCTGGAACATGGCTTAACACACTGGTTTGATGTTCTTATGGCTACAAGCAACAACAGGCATGCAAATAGTAGAGACTGATGGCAATGATCCTCACTTGCTGGTCAGGTTGCACCATTACGTGGAACTTGCTTATAACTTGTCATAGGGTGGCATCAATAAAAATTGTGCCTTTTGTGTAGGACCTCCTAGACACCTGTCCATATCGGGGTCCATCCTACCCACAAGATATGTCATATTTGATATCACCAGCTTGGCAATATCTAACATGCTGCATCTAAACTGCTTCTAGAACTATACTACAACTTGACAACAAGAATCAGTATATCTGAAAGGCAGTCATATAGGTCTGTATAGGAATCTTGCCTCCAATCCATTGTGATGACCTCTTCATAAATAACAGTTTTGACCAACACAGTACGAGTATCATGCTCTGTAATGTCTTTTTTGAAGCCTACTACTGCCTCCTGCGAAACAACCTAGAAATACCCCATATCCCTAATAATGTTTCTGCTTCCTTCTTGCTTTCTATAGAATGAAACCAGAGGTGCTTAAACCTCCAGATCTAAGACTATAGCAACATTGTCCAAATAGAGGATATGAACAGAGCCTGTAGAAAGCAAGTGCTCCATCACCTATAGCGGCAAGAACCACTGCGGTGCAGATTTTGTCTGAATCTTCTATGTTTCCTGCTTCAGCCTTGTGCATAGCTGCACTTCATGCAGCAGAACCCAGCAGGATGGTGTGGGAGAAGTGACATTCCCTCTAGAGCAGTGATGGCGGACCTTTTGAGCTCAGTGTGTCAAAATTCACAAGAAAACCTAGCTTAACTCGGGTGCTGTGTCACATCTAGAAATATCCATAATTTTGTGATATTTGTAGCTCTAGTAAAAAAGTTATATTTTTGATATATATATTTTATTAAAAGCAAAAACAAATAATTCATTGTAAAGGCCGCCTCTCCGCCCTTATCTATTTCCTATATATATACTTATCTTAATTTAGTAGTGTGGTAGCGTTGTGTTTACTTGTAAATCAATCTCTGTTATTTCCTTCCAAGAGGCGCACCTTCCATTTCCTTTTCTCTTCTCTTTGGCTTGATAATAATGTTGCCTCCCTTCTGATGCTGCAGCAGACAGCACCCTGCCCCCACTCTGCCAATCTCCAGCAGTGGGTTGGATACAGTTACTGTTTAGAACTCTGGCCCTATTTGGCTCCCTTTATAAACAGAACTCGATGAAGCTTCTTTGAAACAACAAGAACATGTGTTTATTGAATACAGTTGAAGTTTAAAGTCAGCTTCTTCTCACAGTTAGTTACACGTGGTTACTTTTGCTGTCAAGCAGTTCAGTCTTTCACTTTTACACTAAGTCAAAAGACTCTACAAGTTCAAGAATAAAACTTCAATCAGTTCAGAATTCGTTAGCTTTTCTTTTAAATAACTTCACAAGCTTAGCATTCATATATTAAAAGACTCAGGACCCTAACTTTAGCCTCCTCAGCTAAGAGCCCGTTTCTCCCCTTCGTTATCCTCCCTCCAGGATTAACGACCCAAGGCAGAGAACAGAAATTGTTCCCTCAGGCCCCCTTAAATATGGGCCTGGCTGGCTAGCTTCGCTCTTATTGGCTGAGCTCCGCCTGGATGCAAATTCAACTCCTCCCCTTGGAGTGCTCAACTAGCCCCTCCCTTAGGCTACTTACCCTTGTGAAAATACACTTTGGCGACACTTTTAAGCGTCTGGACTTACCGTGTTCGCCACACTTTGCATTTTAAACTAAAAAACGTACTTTTGGGATTGAGGGGTCCTAGCGGGCATTACAACTCCTTTTACCGTGGAGGAAATAAATAAATAAAAATAAATATTTATTTTTATTTATTTATTTTTTTAAACTACTATGCATCAACATCAACAAATTCAGTCAACCAAATCCCCTTGTGCCCCCACAGTTATTCACAAAGTCTCTTTCAGCCTTTACTGCTGCTCTTAGTCTGTTGGTCAGCCTGCTGCGTGAGCGTTTTCAGCTCAGTCCGGCGCTGCTTCTTGACGGTGCTCGATCACCCTTGGCTCCATGTGGGTTGCCTCCTCTGGAGTCTGCTGCCTGTGGTCACCTGCTGGATCATTGGCTGATTCTGGACAGCGTGTCAGCTGCTTCGGGGTATCAGCTGATGATTTTTGAATGGCACACCTTCTTGCAATTCCAAGTTCACCAAGTTTCTTCTGTAAAATTAGTGTCCAGTGCAAAAGCTGATCATTGCTCCTACGACTGAAGATTGCTCTTTGCACTTCAACTCTTGTTAGATATGGAAGCGTATCAGCTTCTCTAGTGCTGCCTGCCAGTGATTTAGCAATTGCTGCCTCTTCGCAGTTAAGTTTGGTTTGCTTTAGTTGGTCTTTTGATGTTCCACTTAGCAATTCTTCGCTTTTTAGTGGTTCAACCAGAATTTCAGCCCCTGTTCTCTCGAGCATACGCTCTAATTTCTTCACCAATGTTTTCTTCTCCTTGCCTATGGTAACTGATTCAGTGCTAGTCACTATAGATCTTTGATTGACAACCTCCGTTGACAGTTTAGGCTTTGGTTGTTTTCCATACACATTAATTTCAGACTGCTCCAAACTTCTTGCACTCTTTTGATCAAGTTGCTTTTTCATGCCCATTTCAGATTCCTCGCCTATGTTTTTAGTAGGTAATAGTCTAACTGCATGCTCTGGGCTCGGGTGACCATCGATTTTCATTTTCACTCCTTTTCTTTCTGAATCAACATGGCTTTTGGTTACTTTTTCTGGGAATATCTCTTCTTCTTCCACTGTTGTAACCGTGCTTGCTTTGAAATCTCCCTTTCCATTTTTCTTATCTTCTATATCATCTGCCTTTACTTTCAACAGCTGAACAGGTTTTGTTTCTTCAGCTTTATCTTTGCTAACTGTATATTCAAATTCGATAAACTTAATTTCTTTTAAGAACCCAACATCATTCGCTGTAGCTTTCTTATGCTGTTCCTGCTCCTCTACTATTTCTTCTATAGATGGCGACTGTTTTTCAGCACCCTGGGGATCTCCCTTTTCATCATCTGCACAGACTTTATCAGTGGTGTCTGCTGGGCTACTGACTCCACAAAGGTCACCTTTCTTATTGTCAGACAATATATTACTCTGAATCTTGTTGTTAACTTCTAGGACAACTTTGGTTACTGCCCCCCCCCCAATAGTCCAATGCTGCTATCCTCACAAACAGCAGTGCCTTGAGTTAAAAGTCTTTTCTCAGTTGTAACATCTTTCTCAATACTATCTTGGAATATGGATTCTACTTCATCTCCAAGTTCCCAGGTTTGCTCTAAGTCATAAGCTACCTCCAGACACAAAGTTTGTTCCTTTTCTTGGAGCATCACACTTTGAGCTCTTTGCTTGTTTGCATCAACATTATTGCCCAGTTCATCTCCTGTTTCCACCTGGGCATTCCCTTCAACTTCTTTTGGCACTGCATTGTGAGCACTTACGGCTTCAGTCTCAATATCAGTGCCTACATTGTGGGTCACTGTATCAGTACCTTTTTTAACTTTGACCACTTCAAGTGGCCAGCCCTCACTAGTGAAATTAGTGTAACCGGATTCCTTTGACTGGAATCGAAAGGTATTTCTTTGCCTTTCCTCACTAGCAAGCTGCTCTTTGCCTCCTTGCTCACCCATGACTGTTAGGCGGTTACTGGCAGGGAGTGTTTCCATGGTAACCAAATTAGAATCTTGTGCTGCTCTCCAACTGTCCCGCTTTAGTAATGCCTTATCATGTCCTAACTCAGAGTAACGGTTATTTTGTGGGACCGTTGGAACTTTAACTGAGTTACCTGACCTGATTTGATCGATTTTCCATTGTAACTGAGACATTCGTTCTTCATGTTTAAGCCTTTCAAACTCAGATTGAATTTTAATCTTTCTAATTGCTAGTTCAATCTCTTTCATCTCTTTTTCATGGGCAAGCCTAATTCTCAATATTTCTGCCTGCTCCTGAGCAGATATCACTCTTCTAGACCTGGTTTCCATGTTCCTTTAATATATTTACTTGTTTACTTGTAATCTTCCAGCAGATTTGCTACTATACCGTCTTTGTTTACCTCACAAATCTGCCTTTATATTTGTGTATTGAGTTGCACACAGGACCGCAGTGTAGATTAGGTGTTTCTACCAATACCTTTAAACTGTTACCTCGAAATACCTATCGTGGCTGCTTTTTTAACAATATAATCAAGTATGGCTTCTACCATCAATGTCCAGTGGTGTTGCTACCAATCACCCAAAGTCATATACCTCGCAACGACCACCTGCTGCTTTCAAGTCAATATCCCTACCTTACCCTAGGTGTTTTACCTCAGGATATTGACTTTAAGTGACTTTAAAAGTCAAAATTCAACAACTTTTACTTCAGAAATTTCTGCACAAACACTGGATTACTCGGATCCCAGCGCTTGCCACCAGTTGTAAAGGCCGCCTCTCCGCCCTTATCTATTTCCTATATATATATTTATCTTAATTTGGTAGTGTGGTAGCGTTGTGTTTACTTGTAAATCAATCTCTGTTATTTCCTTCCAAGAGGCGCACCTTCCATTTCCTTTTCTCTTCTCTTTGGCTTGATAATAATGTTGCCTCCCTTCTGATGCTGCAGCAGACAGCACCCTGCCCCCACTCTGCCAATCTCCAGCAGTGGGTTGGATACAGTTACTGTTTAGAACTCTGGCCCTATTTGGCTCCCTTTATAAACAGAACTCGATGAAGCTTCTTTGAAACAACAAGAACATGTGTTTATTGAATACAGTTGAAGTTTAAAGTCAGCTTCTTCTCACAGTTAGTTACACGTGGTTACTTTTGCTGTCAAGCAGTTCAGTCTTTCACTTTTACACTAAGTCAAAAGACTCTACAAGTTCAAGAATAAAACTTCAATCAGTTCAGAATTCGTTAGCTTTTCTTTTAAATAACTTCACAAGCTTAGCATTCATATATTAAAAGACTCAGGACCCTAACTTTAGCCTCCTCAGCTAAGAGCCCGTTTCTCCCCTTCATTATCCTCCCTCCAGGATTAACGACCCAAGGCAGAGAACAGAAATTGTTCCCTCAGGCCCCCTTAAATATGGGCCTGGCTGGCTAGCTTCGCTCTTATTGGCTGAGCTCCGCCTGGATGCAAATTCAACTCCTCCCCTTGGAGTGCTCAACTAGCCCCTCCCTTAGGCTACTTACCCTTGTGAAAATACACTTTGGCGACACTTTTAAGCATCTGGACTTACCGTGTTCGCCACACTTTGCATTTTAAACTAAAAAACGTACTTTTGGGATTGAGGGGTCCTAGCGGGCATTACATTCATTACATTTGCTGAATCTTCAATTGAAAGTTGGTATTTCTTACACTTCAAGAACAAGCAAGGACTACACGCCCAGGTGCCAGGGTGACCATGTGTGTCACCCAAAAGGCTTGGCATGTCACCTGTGACACGCGTGTCATAGGTTGGCCATCACTGCTCTAGAGAATTAGCTTTGATCTCTTCAATCTGTGTTTTGGTCCACAGCAGATCTAAATGTGGTACAGAAAGATTAAAAGTGAGAGACTGATTGGAAGCCTGCCCATTGGTGCTCCCTTGCTTGGTTGGCTACATATGCCAGGTCCTAATAGGAGTTGTAGTTTACCAACATCTGGAAGCCACACGTTAGCCATTCCAATTGAATTTAATCAAGACCGAGCACAGAATTTGCATTTGTTTGGCACAGAATGAGCTTCAGTAACAGAACACATTTGAATAATACACAAGCTCCTTGAACTGTGGTTCTTTAATGAGCAATGCAAGCAAGAAGATCCCTGAGCAACCTCAGGGCAATAGGTTCGCAGTAACACATGTTGTTGAGCACAAAGAAGCCATTTCATTTTCTTTTGGATTTTCTTCCAGCTGGAAATTAGTTGCAATATGTAAGCCTGGAGAATGTGATTTCACAGACTGCACTTAGGAGATTTGTGTTTGATAAAGTTAAAGTCAAAAACAAGATCTTCAAAACGTGGTCATCTCCCATGGGCTCAAAAAGGCTCATCACTAATTTTGCCCTTATGTGTTTCAATGCTCTTTAGAATCTCAGCAAACAATTGAGCTTGACATCATGATTCTTTGCACAACTTGGCAGAAAAGTCCAGGGTGAGGTCTGGATCATCTTTGCGGCCTTTGGGCCTCAAACATAATTAATCAGAGAGACCAGTCGCCTGTCCTGCTTTGGGAAAACTTCTTATTTCTATTCATTTGTTCAATTAGACCTACTCAAGGAATATTCAAAATATTCTACAAACATGACTTGGTGCCAGAAAAGGCTGTATTCTCCAATATGTTGCATGAATTGTAAAAAGGCCATCATGACTACAGATAAAATAAATGTGCTGATTTGATCCAAGAGCTCTTACCATTTAATTATTTAACTAGCCATTGGAGTAGCTGCATTTCAGGAACCAGTTCCCTTGCTAACTGCTGTTAATTTAAACAAACTAGAAAGATGGCTCTGTGACAACAGCAATAGCAAAACAGCAGTGATGATGTCAGATCTTCCTAGAATTTGCTTCTATGTGATGCTTCCTCTTTCATTCTGTGAATTACTACGGAGGGGATCAGATTTGCAAAGGAAATGTATGAAGGCTCTTTTACATTGTCTGTTGCCCTCTAGTTTACAGATTTTTTTTACCAAAACTAATCACTGCACAGTTAGTACAGCTGTTAGAGACTACTGCAGTGGCTGAGCTTAAAAAGACTGCTTCAGCATGCATGCATCCAGATTGACAGTCAACGTATATATAAGAACATAAGAGGAGCCCTGCTAGATCAGGCCACAGCTCATCCTAGTCCAGTATCTTGTCTCACACGGTGTCCCACCAATTGCTCATGGACATTCTCAGGCAGAAAACAAAAGCAAAGCCTTCACTTGCTCTCAACAACCTGCAAATGGCCTTCATAGGTATCCTGCCTGTCTCACCAACTTGGAGGAAGTACCTAGGCATCAACCTCTAACAGCCATCTGCCTAGTATAATAAACAGATCACTGTTTAACCAGAATTCGATAAGTCAAACATCCCACAGCAAAACACCATTGCCCTCCTGCCCTTGTGTGCAGTAGGACCCCAGATTTGCAAAGAGTTACTTAAGGTCAACACTAAGGTTAAGAAAAGTCTTGCATACTTGAAAGGAAGACCATGCTGCAACAGAAACTGTTTCATTTCACAGCTCTTTCAAGGACATTTGTATCTGTCTTTATCCAATGACTCCAATATTAAGTCAGGATGCATCTTGGCATCTCTTACTGTTTTAAAAATGGTTGCCAAAGCTAGAGTAAATAACCACAGATGGAAATTATTTTCTCTCCTCCCCACCCAGAAATCTTTTCTGGGTGCTCAAATGCATCCAACAGCGTTTCTCTTTTGCTTCCTATCACCCAAAACAGTACGCAAAGTTTGTACTACAAGCCTTAATTTGGGGGAGTTCTCTGTCTGTGAGGCTCCTTGGAACGATTTGCACTTCGGCCCATATTCAATAATTAGGCAACATCTGGGGAAGAGCATCTGCAGCTAGAGGAGGCTATTACAGCCTCCAGGCACCCCCCGCCTAATTATGAACTAGGTGTGGAGCAGGAAATCATGCTCCACAACCTTACCAACCTTCTCCAATCACTTACCTTTTGCATCCAGCCAGGGAGCATTTGCAGCACTGCTGGACGAGGGGGGCAACAGGGCTGCTGCACAAGCGTGCTGGCAGCTCTGCTGCCCTCCTCATGGCGATGACACTGATGCATGCACAGTTGCGGAGAGCACTGCACTCAAAATGGCAGTGCCATGAAGAGGACCAGCCCCTAGAACGATCACAGGCGAGTGACCAATCGTGCGGGGTACGTGCTATAAGTGACTAGCGCTTGCAAGCGCAAGTGCTAGTTAAGGTTAGGTGATTGCACTCCTTTCCCGTCCAGCGGACAGGAAGTGTGAAATTGTCCCTTATCCCTGTCAGTCATTGGTCGTTTGAACTGTCCACATAGGGCATGGGAAAGCACCCATACAATGGAATTCTATGACTACTCAGAACAAACCATACCCCATCCAGAGGGCACAGCTCTTCACCCCAGTCTTTCCAGCTGTGTCACATAATCTTTTTATTGGAGCTATTATTTGTTTTATTGCTGGTTTTACGACAGGCAACCAACCTGAGTAGAGCAAGCTGCCGGGAAAACAAAGCGTTGCTGGTTCAATCCTCAGCCTCTCCCCAGAAGCAGGGAATTTCAAACCACTTCTGTGATTTTGCCCAGAAAACTTCCATACAGTCAAACAGGGCTTCCATGCAGTCAGACAGAAAGAAGGAATGCCGGATCTAAACAAAATTCAACAAGTGTCCCCACCACCAGTGCCACCCCCACCAGACACCAGGAGCAAGCCTCAACTTACTTCAATGTCTGCTGTTGGATTTGGGAGCACTCGGGGCTACTTTAAGCCAGCCAAGCACCCACCCACTTCTTTTGGTTATTTTTTGTGCACTTTGCTGGCTTCCAGTAGCCTCAGTTACTCCCATTCCAAAAGCAGCCAATGGATGTCAATGGAATATATCTGTTACAAGAAATCCAGCATCATTGCTGGTTTTCTCACAATAGTGAAAAACTAAAGGGAGTGTATATGCATCTCTGGAGGGAATGTAACAGAGTACCGATATTTTAGAGTTTAATAGAAAGGAAAATAAATGAAATATTGGGCATAAATATAAGACTGGATAAAGAAATATTGCACACAAGGTAAATCAAATGATAGGGGCAGCACAAGCAACAACCACCCTAAGGCAGAAAGATTCATTGAAATGGACTTTAAATAATTGGCTCCATTACCTTGCGGAACAATTAAAATTTGGTTATCTACAATAAAGAAGAAACATGCTGTTGAGAATGTGCACTACTGATGTAACAATGAATAACTGGCAAGAAGTGATCAACTATACAAGAGGTATTAACTGGAGCAATGAATTGAAAAAATACATAAGGGCTGGATCCCCACTGCACAATTTTACTGCAGTTTTAAATCTGGATTAATTTAATCAGCATTTAATCCGTTTTTTCATGTTCCTATTTATGGCTTTTTATGCAGATTTATGGGGGGACCCCTCCTCCCTCTCTTCTGTGTCATACCCTGAATATATGGGGCAGGGATCCAAACCCTGTAAGCCTGCCCCTGATTAATATTAGAATGGAGATAGCTACAGGGAAGGGAGGAGGGGAGATAAAGCAGGCATCAGCTTTGCGGATCAGCGGCTCACCACGAAAGGGCAAAGTCTTTCCGATGGCTGTCAGATCAGACTCCTGGCTTCACTAAAAGCAGGAAGGGGAGGGGAGAGATAAAGTGGGGTGGGAGGAGTAACCTTTGGTTACTGCACAGGTTTAAACTGAGAGTTAGAGAGAGGGGGGGGGGATTCTCCCTTCCTCTACACCAGTGATGGCGAACCTTTTGAGCTCGGTGTGTCAAAATTCTCAAGAAAACCTAGTTTAACTTGGGTGCTGTGTCACATCTAGTAAAAAGGTTATATTTTTGATATATGTATTTTATTAAAAGCAAAAATAATTCTTTACATTAGTGACTTTTGTTGCTGAATTTCATTTGCTAAATCTTCAATTGATAGTTGATATTTTGTACACTTCAAGAACAAGCAAGTACAACACGTCCAGGTGCCAGGGTGACCATGTGTCACCCAACAGGGCTTGGCGTGTCACCAGTGACACAGGTGTCATAGGTTGGCCATCACTGCTCTACACTCACACACACAGCATGCAGACTCTGGGTGCTTCTGAGAGGTGCTTGTTCTTGTGTGTGTGTGTAAAGAGCGCGGGGGTGGGTGGGTGGAAGGATGGACAATGACTGAAGAAAGCAAAGGTGGTGGAGAGAGGAGAAAGTGGGAGAGACCATGAGAAGAAGCTCCAACGTGTTTTCTGAACAAGCTGCTCTGCTGATTGCCTGCTGTTACATTTGTATCTCTCATAGCATTGCAACAGCAGGGGCCAGCTCTGCTCTAGGTGCTACAGCCAGGAAATAGGAGCCAAATAATGGGTGATGACTGAGACAGAGGGGACTGAAGAGAACCCCCCTTCCCACCCCCCAAAAACCACATGCATTCCTATTTACAGAAACTGCTGATTATTTGTAAATCCCATTGTGAGACTATTTTTTAACTGAACATAGAAAGTCCGCATTTGGAGATCTTTAATCCTCAGAAACTGTGGATTCCTCTAATCCTTTGGGAACGTTCAACTCTGAAAATGGATTTAATTCGCTTAAAAACTTCAATGGAAATGCACCCAAGTTCAATTTTTCAATTGAATAAATCATTCACTATTTAAAATTTTAAAAATAAAAACTAGATTTTCAGCTTCTTAAATTGGAACTATAGTAGGAATGTCAGCGGAATGTCTGGCATTCACAATATAGTTCCATTAAATACTGATAGAAAGGAGAGGAGAATGTATTATTTCTTATTTTTTAATAAGAGATTATGCAGAGATATCCAGACAAGTGAAAAGTTGTAGAATTTAGGATCAAAAGAACTGCTAAAAAGCTGGAATCACATCACTATCCTTCTTGCCTTCCAGCTTTCCTCAGGCCATGGTCACACCTTCACATTAAGCCTTCTTCTGACTGCTCACACCTTTTCATTTCTAACTGGTTTATCTGTGGACTTTCCACCCTCCATTGGGACATTCCTAGTAGCTGTTGATACACCTGATCTTCATGAATTGATCTAATCCTTTCTTAAACCTATCCAGACAGGTTGCTGTCACAACCTCTTGTGGTAGTAAATTCCAAAGGCCAATGATTTTCTAGGTGAAAAAATATTTCTAGTCGGTTATAACTGCCCATCAGCTTCATGGAGTGACCCCTGATTCTAGTGTTGTGCAACAGAGAAAAGATTTTTTTTCTATCCACCTTTTCCACACCATGCATGATTCTACATATTTTAATTTATATATATATAAAACCCTGTCTTTCAAGGCTGAAGAAGACTAGACATTGCAGCCTGATTTCATATGGAAGGTATTTGATCACTCCATTTCCTTTTTCTCCATTTTTTCCAGTTACACCTGCCCAAACCTACCTACACTGAGAACTAGAACCCTATTAAATTGGCCTTGTTCATAGGCAGTTCATGCAAATGCACAAACTTTGCACGAGCTCTGGAACCATTAAAAAAAATTAAATTTCCCATTAGAAACATGTAATATGCCTTTAAGTGCATTTCTTCCGATGCCAACCTTTTTTACTACACTTATTGCCCATTTTGCTATTGCTAAGATTTTATGCCAATAAAGAATGCTTTGGCAATGGAAAAAGATGTTCTGTGCATGATTCAATGAAGTAGGTTGCCAAAAGAACTCTTACTATTATGTTCTTGACTACAAGTTAAGGCTTGCACATATATATTATAATGCTGCTTGAGAGAATGAAAGGAGAATCACACATGCAATTAAAACTATAAAGTGAAGCATCCAAAAAGTTGGGCAGATCCCACAGAGCTCTGTCTAAACTCCAGTGGGAATTTTGACATCAGACAATAAAACAATATTTGCAGTAAATTTCATTTGGAAGATGGCACCTCTTATACATGACTGCCCCCTATCTTTTTAGATAATTTTGGAGGAGTTCCACAAGGAAAAGTACAAAATGTTGAATCAGTAACCCTTTGAATGAATGTTCACAACAAAGGCTTAGTGATTAATGCTTATGTAAAACACCTACATCATCTCATTTAAAAAAAAAACACTGACCAAGCCCATTTCTTGATTGTTTAATAAAGGTCTTATGGGTTTTATGGAGTTATAAAGAAAAGAAAACATTGTCTTGCTGTAATCTGAGTAAGTGCTCCAATATCTGTCTTTGTGTTTTCAAATTTGCATTTCCTTGGCTCGGAAATTCCTTCAGTTACTCAGAACATCATCAAGATTGTAATAAACACCCCTTCAATGGGGAAAATTCAAAATTCAAAAGTAAGGAAATGAAATGAAATGAACTTTATTGATTAGTCATTTGACCATATGAAGTTTCAAGTTTACAAAAGATAAAATCATATAAAACATACAAGGATAAAATTTCATCCCTTTCAAAACCAAGGCTGTTTCTGCATGGCAGTGGCAGGAAACCTCTTCTGGACCATAGGGTTTGCTTCAGCCCAGGAGCCAGGAGGCATTTTTTTTGTACATGCCTGGTGACTCCTGGGCTTTTGCAACTCCAGAGTTGATGGATGTAAGTTACGTTGCTCTCACAACCACCATCCCTCCAGCCTTCAAACAGGGGCAGTAGGAACAAATGAAGGCAGTAAATGCCCCATTTCCAGAAATAATAAACCCCACTCCGTATAATTGCCACTCTCTGCAGTGGACTAAGGGCCCGACACCCATGGGCCCAACAGTCACTGAACTCCTCTGGCTCTTTTTCAGCCTCATGGACACAGGCTCCAGATTCAAAGCCAGGAACTCCCCTGCTCGGATTCTGAGGACAGGGGTGCCCTCCTCCCCATGGGTCAAAATCACAGAAAGGGAATCTCAATCCACACTTTCGAGGAGCAGTGAAGGACGTCTCCCCTCTCCCTTTGCACCAAAATTTGTTGTTTGTTGGATACCAGAGAGAAGGCTGCCTCTCCCTCTCCCCTGAAGGAGAGGGAGGGAGGGAGGGAGGAAAGGAGGAAAGGATTGCTTCCATCTTCCAATTTCAAAATCAAAGATGTGAGAGGGGAGATGCCTCACCTAAACCTCAAAATCGTGCCTGGAAATTCCCTATGATTTTTATAGGCAGCAGCATCCAGTAGTCTGCAGACAGCACATTGCTACCTTAAGAGAGTGACTACTTTTTTATGCAGATAGGGAAGGGCACTATGGCCATGGTCACACCTTCCCTTTAAACAATCTTCAGTCCATCTTCAGTTCTGACTCCTCACACCTGCTCATTTCTATTGGTTTTATTTGTGGACTTTCCGTTAAAGTAAGCCCAAATGGAAGATAGAAAATCCACAAGGGATAAAAGTGAAAAAGTGTGAGCAGTCAGAACTGATGATGGACTGAAGAAGGTGTGTCCATGGCCTATGTTTGTGGCTTTCTTACGCTGGCTCTGCAGAAATTGCCTTTGTCTGCATTCCATGTGCAAAGCAAAGGTCACAAATGGCCATGCATATCTGACATGTATTCTAAATCCACTGAGCAATACGTTGCCACTATGGGAGTTCTTCCTACACAGGAGTGGATTCACAAAATAACAGAGGCTACCTTAAAGGTGTACAGTATGAACTGAACATCATTCTCAAAGCTGTGGCATACCGTTCACTCCCGTCACCGCTACAAGTTATCCAAAATTGCCACCAGCAAACTCTTGTTCCCCATCCTTGATGCTTTCGGCCAGGACAGTTTTCAAAACAAAAGAAATTACCCCAGAAGTGGACCATTTTCTGTGTTTGGAAAAATAGGGCCGTGTTATTCAGTGTGAAGAAACTGCATTAGCTAGGTCCACACATCATGGCAGCTGTCACAGTGCTTACTCCCACTCCAGCTTTACAGCGCTTTAGGATCAATAAAGGCAGGATGTCCACTGGGTATGTATGGGGGTTTGTGGACCCCATACTCTTCCAGCATACCTAGTGGGTCATGAGGGTGCAGAGACAAGCAGGTCCCTCTCCCTCAAGGTGGCCTCACAACATCACCACAGTGCTGTGCAGATCCACCCACTGTGCCTAAGTGACAGTGCAAGAAATTTGCCATGAAGCCAAACAGTACTTAACATTTTTGTTTTGAATATATTCTATCCATTTGATACTGACTACTTCAAGAACTCTGTGTCCAGAAGACAGGAAGCCAGCACTCTTTGTCTTGGCACAGGCCTATGCTGCAGTTTTGCGGCATCTTGTGGGTTCCACAATGTAAGACTAATGGGTGGATTTTACAAAGGCAAGAAGCCAATGTGACACAGAAGTTAAAAGTGCAAAAACACAGATACAAAGGTCAAAGATCTGATCTAATCCAGGAGGAAAAGGCTAAGCATACTGTAGCATGAATAATCACCTTTTAACTAGGGTGAAAATCAAATTTTACTCCTGCTCAGGATAGTGAAGGGAAATTAACCTGACCGCTTCGGCTTCCAAATCTTTCTGCAGCCACTGAATACCACTTTTGCTACCAAATCAAATAGTCCTGTTTCTAACACATGCACACCAAGCTGACCACATCCCAATACCCCTGTCCCACACCTATGAAATGTCTACCTCATCTGAGCCTCTTCACTTAAACATACACAAGAGAGGAAGTCTGAAAGGCAAGTTGTCCTCAGGGAGCAGTTTTCACAGTATCTGCCTTTCTCAGCAACTTCAAGAGCTCAAAATATATCTCTGGCAAATGGCCCTCAAGCTGCTAAAAATCCCCCCCCCCCCAGTACTCCTAATTGGTGTTTTCCTCCCTGCTTAATGATATTGCTTCATCTTGTTCCTTCTCTGCTGTTTTCCAGCCTTGGTTTTAATGGATCCCTGAGGATGCTGGGCTTGTCCCATGTCTTCCTTACATTCTGGAGATGGAAGAGAAACATTCTCAATGCACATTTCTACAGATGACAGATGCGCACATACAGCTGGCATCATCTCCTTAATAGGCACACAGAACACAGCAGCCACATAAATAAAATTATTTTTCCTAAATGATCTAAGGGGAAAGTGCAGCCTGGGTGGATTAGCATCAATTCCAAGCGAATTGATGAAGAACAAAGCTAAAGCTAAAATTATCCCACATGCAAAACAACACCTTGCTGAGGAGGAAGAATCACCTTGGCTCCACCACACAGCGATGTCTGATTTCAGGAACGCTTTCACATTTTTGCTGTGAGTCAAACCAACATAAAGATGGCAACAGTCCTGTTGGCATAATATATAATATAACTGGGCTCTGAAAAATGTGTTGATGAACAATACCTGGACAAATTTAACAGTCATGAAAAGAAGGCTTTCTTTGGTACGTCCTGGTAAGTCCTCAAAAGTAGCAAGTAGATAGTGGAAATAAAAAAAATATCCATCATAATTAGTGGGCATAACCAGTGCTGATCCTTCAGGACCTTTAAATGATCTGCTACCATCCCATATATTTTTACAAAATGTAGCAGAAAATGTAGCTTGCAACTATAGCATAGATGTGGCTCCAAGGTTTCAGTCAGGAAAAGTTCAGCTGTAGGGATGTGCATGAATATTTGTAATATTCAAAATTTGGCCAAATTCGGACATTTGACTTCAAATGGAATGTTGGCGCATTGGAAGACTGACATTCAAATTGAATGTTTTGAATACATTTGTATGAAGCTTTAATGCAGATCTGAATGGGATTCGTATCTAACATTCATGTGGAATTCATATGGAAGATTCGTATTGAATTTGAATTCTACCACACTGGAAGGGATTTATTTGAATGAATACAAATTTTCTTGCATTCAAATCGAATACAAAAATAAATTCATGCACATCCCTATTTAGCCGTATGCCTGGAACTGGCTCCAGAAGGCATTTCGGGAGACTGGCAAAATATCCTTCCATCACTAAGATTTTGTTTTCTTATTGAATTTTGTTGAATACGGTGTGAAAGCAAGTGCTTAACGTCTGGGAAGAATAACTGTGGGGATGAAAAATTTAGAGAATGTTGGGTATGGAAAGGGAAGCATCTCAAACGTTTCCCACCAAATTCCACAGACCTCACAAACTCTTCCAGGAGATATGAGACAAGCAGGCAGGCAGAAGGCTGCCCAGAGCTAATCCAGATTCCTGGTTAACCAGAGCTTGTTAGAAGCCCTGAGTGAACTCTGTGGTCTCAGATGCAGTGTCACTCCTGAAAGCAATTTGCGGTAAGAAGGAAGCAGCAAATATACATAAACACAGATAGGAAATGTTTCTACACTGTATCTGTTTTTCTAGGAATCCAGCAATACTATTGTCTACTCTTTTTCAACCAACGTGATTTGCCCTTCTTGTTGGGCCCCATCTATACCTATCCAGCTTCAGTCTGCTTTCAGAGTGAGAGAACACCCCAGCAAAGCTGTTCTCTTTGCATTAGATAATGGGCAAAGAAAATGGCATGACACTTTGCTGAAGTGTTCTCTCACTCTAGAATACAAGGGACGCCCTGCTGGATCAGGCCACAGCCCATCTAGTCCAGTGTCCTGTCTCACACAATGTCCTCCAGTTGCTTCTGGATATTCTCAAGTAGAAGGTGAAGGCAAAACCTTCATCTGCTATCAACTCCCTAAAAATGGCCTTTAGAGCATCCTGCCTCTCCAACCTGGAAGCAATAGTTAGGCATCAGTTCTAGGAGCTATTGATACACACATCCTCCATGAACCTATCTAATAATTTCTTAAAGCTATCCAGTCTGATTGATGTTACCACTTCTTCTGTCAATTTCATAGTCCAATAATTCTCTGGGTGAAAAAATACTTCCTCTTCTTGGTTTCAACTTCCCTGCCTATTAGCTTCATAGAGCACCTTCTGATTCTAGTGCTGCGTGATAGAGAAAATACTTAAAATAAAAATTGTGCCGCATACCCACAAATTTTGGAAATGGATTCAACAAGAAGCAAGGAAAATTTTACAAGTACAATGTGACTTCATTGCAAAACTTTGCATATCTTCAGAGCATCTAAAAAGGAAGTGAAAGACAAAATGTTAGTAAACCTTTATGGTTTTAGGGGAAAAACAAGTTACTACTAGAAGTTGGAAAACTCTTAGCTTCCTCACTTTGCAGCAATGATATAATAAATGAGAGTATCTGTGGTGTTTGAGCTAACTACATTGCAAATCCAACTTTTGAATGGTATATACCCCAAACACTCTTTTCTAGAGAGACGTGAATACTTTGTCAAACTTTTACCCAATATAGATAGCAGAACCCTGATATCTCCTCATATAATGTCACTGCTGTTAAATGACTTTGTTTGGGGGATTGACTGTTATTAGTTTCGGGAAGTTTTTGTATATAGATCAAATAGGCTTTATAGCAAAGAATACCAGACCAGTTATTTTGTTTAGTTTTCAGTTAATTTTACTTCTGAGCATTGTTTCAGTGTGTTTCACATAAACAAATTTTTGAAAAAAAACAAAATGTAGGTACTGATGGGTCCCTTTAAAGCCCCAAATGCAAGCTTGCGCTCAGTTTGTATACTTTTTCAAAACAGGCAACAATAGTATTCATAAAAATGTTATCTTAATGCCAATTGCACCAAAAAGGGTATATTTTGGGGACAGAGACGAAAATGTGCCAGTTGGTGCATAGATTTTTTTTTTGTAAAATGTCAGAATCAAATATGAACATGCACTTCTGAAACTAGCATGGATCAGAAACAGACTGATCTTTCCATCCAGTGAGACAAATGAGTATGCTGTAATCTTCTATTTTTCTGTTTGCTGCAGTTTTCTATTTTTCTGTTGTAGAAACAAACATATCTGCATGTTCTATACAACAAACCAGCAGAAATATTTAACTTTATTGCCTGCATCACCACGATCTTAAGCTGAGCAATAGCAAGGGGATTAATTCTTCATCAACAATAAGCCTAGTGTTCAGAAGGAGGGAAAGCCAAAATTTTGGAAACTCTAGGGCTGGGTCCACAGAACAGCTGTCCACATGCCTATGGAGTTTGAGCAGATTTCCATCAATTCCATATGTCGACCTCAGCCATCACTTCTATTCCAAGCCGCATCAGCTGTGGAAGTCACTGCTGACGCCCTGGGAAAAGTGAAGATTTCCATTTCCCCAGAATGCACAGCAAGTCACCGGAGGTAGTGACACAGAGGTAGGTGCCACATTCCCTTTGTGACTAGCTAGACATTATGCCACAGCCATACCACTGCAAATGTCATGTGTGAATGGCTCCAAGGCTAACGTACTACATTTGTAAAAATATTCAACATCCTTTGACAAGCAGTAACCCACTAGCAGGATGTGTATATATCACTATTTATCTAAACCTACAATTGGCTTTCATTTGAAACCTTGTTTCCCTTTCCTCAGAGAACAGAAAGAGCTGTTGTAGAAGCATCATTCTGAAGAAGGAAGAAGGAACAAGGACGAAAATGGATTTCCCCTGTGCAAACCGTGGTGGAACGTAAGTTCTGTCATCCTTTTGCATTTTGATATATTAAGAGGAACACATGGTAAAAGGAAGAACAGAGGCATGAGCTTGCCTGCAGATCAGATTCATACAAATGGGAAATTCCACCACCTCTTAATTCATCTTTAGTATTCGTTTATGTAGCCAGTGTTATGTATGACTCAGGATACTATCAGGCATCACAGCCAAAGGTTAGTATGACAGCTCAGAGACCTAGGGCACTGCTTCACATATAACAGGTGTAGCAAATTAAACAGAGTTTTCACCTTGGGGGCAAGCTGTAATGCACAGTAACCACACCCCAGGGGCTCTCATTGAACAGCCAACTCTTGATTTGCAGATGCAGCCTCAGTCTTTCAGAAAGTTAACATAGCAGAAGGACGACCTAGTCTACCAATATATCAGTGGCACTGTGAAAGGGGTGGCACCCCAGCAAAGGGAGTTCTGGTGGACAGTTCAATGAAGGTGTCAACTCAGTGAGCAGCATCAGGGAAAAAAGCAAATTCAGTGCTGGGAATAATTAGGAAGGGAATAGAAATTAAGTCAGCAAGCATTATTAATAAATCTATTGTGAGGCCACATTTTAAATATTGTGTACAGTTCTGGTCACCACATATCAGAAAAGATTCTGTGGAACCAGAAAAAGGGCATAAAAGGAAATATGGTAATCAAGGGGCTAGAACATCACCACCCTTTCAAAATCAGGCTACAATGTTTGGTCACTTCTGCCTCGAAAGACAGAGTGTTTGCCTTGTTTGAATTATATAAAATCATGCATAGCGTGGAAAAGGCGGACAGAGGGGGGATATTCTCTATTGCACAACATTAGAAATGCACAGGAGGGTTAGGATTAACAAGAGAAAATATTTTTTTAACCTAGAGTCACTGGACCATGGAATTTACTACCAAAAGAGGTAGTGGCCATTCCCATGCAAACCGCGCTAAACCCCTGCACAGGAAAACAGCACCTTTTCCTCTCTACCCCTTCTCTCCTGTTAGGAAGCCAGGTCGACATCACCAACCCTTGTGCTGCCCACTGCAGCAATGACAAGGAACACCACGCGCGTGCCCCCCCCCTTTTCATTGCACATCGGGCTGAAAGGCAACAATATAAAAATATGAAAAAGCCAAGTTGTTTTGCAAAGCTGCTACAAGGTTTGGCGGCAGTTTTGCAGAGGTGCGCTCCTCCATTCCACCCGGTACGGCAGTTTAGCGCTTGTATGCTAAATTAAGCTATTTAAATTAAATTATCATGCCTGGCTTGGCAATCAGGGAAGGGGGGGTGGAATAATAGTCACAGAAAGAGACTCTTGGGGCAGCGATTGCATCTTACTAGGGCGCCCAGTTAATTGTATGCACGTTTCAGAAGCTGCTATTTTGTCTTGCACATTCACCTGGCTTGGCGATCAGGGAAGGGGGGGGTGGAATAATGTTCACGGAAAGAGACTTGTTTCTGTTCAATCACCATTTATTGCCAAAAACGCCCAAACAGTTGCAATCACCAACGCACAGGACAGGAAAGGCATGAAACCTCACCTCCTAATGATGCCAGAGTCAATTTCCTCCCCAGATAGCCCAGGACTGTCCCCATGCTCACAACATGATGTGCACTCGGCTCCCAAATCGTTGCAAGAAGTTTTCTACAGGACTAAATTTAGCATGGATTTGGGCAATTTTGTCCGCATGAAGTCTGGAAAGAGGGCTTTGCATGGAGAAGGTCCTTACCAAGTTCGGATTCAATTTAGACTATATAGTGCATGACCAGTGACAGCAACCAGCCTGGATAACTTTAAGAAAGGGTTATTTATGGACAGCTGGTGTATCAATTACTACCAGAATCGATGCCTAAGTACTACCTTGCAGGGGTTTAAGAGCAGGTGAAGTTTTTCCCTTAGTCTTCTGCTTGAAAATGTCCATAAGCAACTGATAGGCCACTGTGTGAGACAGGATGCTGGACTAGATGGGCTGTGGCCTGATCCAGGAGGGCTCCTCTTATATTATTTTGGCTGTGCATTTTTTTATAGGAAGCAGTATAAAAATACTTTAAATAAATATTGATTTTCATCTCTGTTGTTCCTGTTTATATTTTGAATATTAAAAAATGATTATGTACAGTGACATATAAAAAATGAAAAGATCCACAAGCAATTGTTGCTGGTTACTAGGTTGCTGGTTACTATAATGAAAGAATTGTTCTAAGAACCATGCAGAGATGGAACACATTTCTGTCCTCTTCCTATAAAAAAAAGAAAGAAAAATAATTAAAGAAGCCTTGGGTAAACACCAAAAGGATTACAGATGACATTTGCCAGGCCCGTAAAATGTGAATAAATAAAATGTGGATTAATGTGGAAGTAGCTCCTTTTTTTCACATCCCCAACTCCCCTCTGGAGGAAAAAGTAACCAAGATGGGATGTCCTGACCAGGAAGCAGACTGCGACAAAATGGTCAAATATCTTCATCCCCGACTTCAAAATCCACTCATATCCTGCTTGGGTGCATGCAAATTAAAACAAAAGTCACTTCTTCATTTGTTCAACTTTGTTCTAAATCAGGATAAAATAAAATATAGCAAAGAGAAGCCTGTTCTACCATCTACTTTTGCCCACCTTTGTGTGGAGCTATGAAACTAAACATTTGCAAAACTATGGATGCCCATGCCCAGATTATGAATATTTTCATGCTGTGCCTTTTCTGTAGTGTACACAGGCTCATTTTTTTTGTGCTGTGAGTATATGGATATGTATAATCACATTGTGCATATGTGTATTTTCTGTTTCTAAGAGGCTCTTTGTTTAACCAGAGAAGAGGAAGAGGAAATCCACATGTAATGAATCTGTTTATTTTATAGAGCTCCCCTAGAGAGACAGGGAGCAAGAGTTATGCAAAGCTGGGGGGGGGGCGGTGTTGCAGCGGCTGCTGGGAAGACTCGATCTGTTTTTCATTTCCATTAGTAAGTAGAAGTGGCCACAGAAGGCATGGGCTTGTAAACTCCCTGCTTGGGGGGGGGGGGGTATCCTACATGTGTGAACCTGTCAGACTTCATCTTGGCTCTTGCGCCAGAGCAGGTCTGTCATCTTGCTCTAAATAATCCTTAGCTTCACTTTCCTACTCAATACGGACCTATTCTTCTTCACTGCTTTCCTCCTGTTGAATGTTAAGTAAAGATTCTTTTACGATGACAGGTAACAAAGGGTTGCAGAAGCCATCCCTATGGGATATCGCCTGTTTGGGAGACTGATGTAAAATCTGTCTAACATCATCTTGGTGCTTGGCTTTATGACTGATAAGAGTCATCCATAACTTTTTCTTTTTCCTTATTATGTAGGCAACAGAAGCTGAACCTTACAGCAGCTATTCGGTATCTTAAAAAAAAACCCACCTTAATCACATGCAAATTGGGAGTGTGGGGTGCAGCTTAAGAATAAATGTCCATATACTAAAACTCACCCACATATGACCCTTCCCTTTCTTTGATATCAGTTTCCTAAGGCTACCCTCCAACACAGAAAATGAATTTTGTTTGGAGAAAAGCTGCTATGAAGTAGGATATGAACAACTGGAAATTAAGGGTTAACTGCCCATTTTATTATTATTTACATAATAACTTGTTTTACGGCATTTGTATCTTGTCTTCCTCCAAAGAGCCCAAGGAAACTCACACCAACCTCTTCCTCTCCTCACACCAACCCTGTGAGATAGACGGAGAGGCAGAAATTGGTCCAAGGTTACCACTGAACTTTCATTGCCAAGTGGAAACTCGTACCTGGGAATTCCCAAACAGCTTCCGCATAGTCCCTATGGACTTCGAGAGCTTTGGCTACATAGGCCTTCAACTTGGAAGTGGTCTCCTAAGCGTTCCAGGACCAGGCGCTGCTCCAGCAGTGCCATGCTGACACTGAACTGCCCCACACACTTTGATGAGCCTTTGCCAATTTGATAAGCTCCAGAAATGTCCCACTTCTAAGAGCATTTCTCCCTTGGCCTGCAAGTTCAAAAACCACAGAAGATTTCTCCTAGCATGGTCTGTTCCTGACTACAAATGTTTGTTTTGGGCCAGATAACAGACAACCTATAGTTCACCAAGGTATATGGTGAAAAATCAGCCATAGATTCTAACCTGAGACCAATGTACCTAGGACAGATTTTATTTATTTGCCCTAAACCGAAGGGTTTCAGGGGTGGGTTACAACATATAAAATGAACACATTAAAACCAATAACATAGTAAACATATTAAAACCATGGCAGTGCCTCAATGTGGGGAGGAAAAGGCTATTCCTTTACTTAGCCAAAAGCCAGGGTAAAAAGGTGTGTCTTCACAGCTCATCTAAACACACAGAAGCTGCATTCCCATTACAAGCTTAAAATGGTTTTCCTAAACCGAAATAATAGAACCAGATGCTAACACGAATTTGCCTGATCCCATTACTTTCAACTTAATCGCGTTCGATCCAGATTCTGAGGATCGTACGTGACGTACATGACTCAAGGGGGGACTCAAGTGGCTACTTTCTAAAAGCCGCTTTTCGGGCTGCCCTGCCCCCTTCCTCCTAGTATGAACGCACCACCCATAAGGGACCTTTTCACGGAGCCTAGCTGGGTGGCTGCTGCTTGCATGGATGAATGAAAAACAGCACTGGGCAGCCAGCAATTCTTTCCCCTCCTCTCGCCATTGCCCAGGGCACACAGCAGCAGCGGAAACTCAAGCCCCCTTCACCCGCTCACCTCCACAGCCACCATCCCCAGCAAGGGTTCCCTCCAAAAAAAACACCTTGGCTGGCTGGCTCACTCTGCTACTGCTGCCGCCGCCTGCATACGCAGCCTTAAACATTCACACATCTCCCAGAACCTGCAGCCCCTTTCCTTCCTTTTCCCTTTCTAAAGGTCAGAACTCTTAAAGAGCCAGAATTGCACAGAACTGCAACATTGTTATCAGGTGTGAAGTGGGTGGATTGCTACAGTCACCGCTGCTGTACGGGGTGGATTTTTACAGTGAAATCACTATCTTTGGAAGCAAGCTATTGGGGGAGGGAAACCCTAAACATGCATTCTCATCCCACTAAAACGGTACCATCCCCACAGTAAGAAATGTAAAACGTTTCAAATGCAAGAACCGGAGCGAGACCTGTTGAAATGAGTGTTTACATTTACAATGCTTGTAAAGCCAACCTGACGTGGGGACTGCGAGGTTTCGAAACTGTTTTAAGTTTGTAAAACGCGGCCAGAGTGAAGGTGCCTGACATATCTCAGAAGGAAGACTTTTCCACAGTTTGGGAGCCACTACTGGAAAAGGTGCCCACCCCTTTTGCTGCTCTGAATGGTAGTACAACCAGGAGGCCATTTCTTTTTTTAAAAAGACCTATGTTGTTACATGTTAGTGATGCCTGCACAAGAAACACAGATTGCAAAAATGGCTGTTGCATAGTATGGCATTTATCACTCTGCAAGAAGTGTGGCTGCCTCCAGGCAGCAAGAGGCAATGTGGGATCTCAACAAGATCCCACAATTGCCTCTTGCTGGCTGCCACCACATGCAAGCAGCAAACTTTCTCTCACCTGCATATCAGTGAGCAGAAGAAGGAGGAGGAGGAGTTGGCTTTTCTACCCCATTTTTCTCGCCCATTTAATTGGACTCAAAGCGGCTGACAAAGCTTTCTGTTCTTCTCCCCACTGTGAGATAGGTGAGGCTGTGAGACCTCAGAAGAGAGCTGTCACCCAGCTGGCTTCATGCAGGAGTGTATTCCCAGATAAGCCTGGGTCCTTCACCACTAGACCAAACTGGCTCAGCATATATGATCAGCCTGAGAGGGACTAACAGAAGCCAGTCAAGTGCCCACCCCTTTCTTTGGTTGTTTTTCCCACATTGGGCTGTCGCAGAGGGCAATCACATATGCTGTTACCTCTGCAATTACCACCTCCTAGCTAGACAGTGTCATGGATGGTGCTGTCTTTGCATGTTTTACTGACTTGCACATATAGGCGTTCAGCCATCCCAAATAGCTATATTTGTGCACTAACACCTCCATGCAGGAATGGACATCTGCTTCAGCCTCCACTCATGCATGGTGGGTGGCGGCTCTGTCCAGAAGCAAAAAAAAAGCACTGTTACCAGAAAAACTGTGACTAACCCTAGGTTTTCCATCAGTAGTTTCTAGTGCTTTTTAGGAGGAAAATACCAAGTCGGTCGGTCGGTCGGTCGGTCGGTTTGTTTGTTTGTTTGTTTATATCCCACCCTTCACCCTATGGTCCCAGGGCAGATCACAATAGTCTAAAAAGTTCACTGCCACAGTGCTTGTAGAGTTAGGAAGTGAGAATTCACAGACTACATCATATTTAGCTAAATTATGGATTGTGTAAGTGTAAAATATTCTATACATCTGTACACTTGCAGGCAGGCATGCACACGGGTGCGCGCACATTCACACACACATATATGAGCATAATAAAACTTCACTTCTAGGTGACTGCTGTAATTCGGCACTAAGAACATGTTATCCCTCCATGCCTCTTTTGTTCTTATCATATGCACAGACACCTTGGAATTCTATACAAGTATTTTTTCAAAGCAATGATTTTTTTAAAAATAGACATACATGTTGCACTTGGACATAAGCATTATGCCAAAGCCAACCAATTATCAAATACACATCTGAAAGCAAACATCACCTAGATGGCACAGATTCAAATGTCAAAAGTATCACTAGGTTTGCAATCCATTGTGTAATTGGAGCTGAACTTTTACCATTTCAGTATTGTATTTGGGCAGATAGGATAGCTCATAATATGTAGTTTTGATCACCATTTGTTGATACAGGTATACATGTCAGACACTCACACTGTGAGATGTCCTGCGGGAACAGAAATCTCATGCAAGGCTACAAGGCTTCAGGATGAACTGCCAACTCGACTCCTTGTCGTCAAACTACCCTGTTGTTCAGCCTGCTGCACTTGTGCCTGGATGCTCTATCCCAGGCCAAATCTCTGCTAACAATACAGTTAAATAGAAAATAGTTACATAGAAATATCAAAGACTGTTCAAATACAAAAAGTGTACATCTAGTAACTTCCTTCTGAAAATAATTATTTGTGCACTTCATTAGAACATATGTTCCCTATGAAGCATTACTTGAGTTATCTCACTAATAACTAGCCAAGTTAACCTAGTCGTTATAACACAGACATTATGGGTTCTGGTAGGCCCATAAAACTTTTGTTTTACTAAGATGCAGCCTCAGATCCCAAGACTGTTTAGGCAAAATGGAACAATCAAGCTCTTTATTCTGCTCCGACCACACATAGTTCTCATAAGGCATCACTTTCCAATAGCCTCCCTTTTCTGAACGAGCCCTCAAAAACCTTTGTCCACAAATGCATCGGAAAGAGCCAGCAAAACAGATACCCCAAACAAGCACATTCGTAGATTCAACCACACCGGCCTAACCACTCCCAGCTGGCCACACCACTCCCTTGAATTACCATGTTGTTTTTGTGAAACTAGAGACTCACATTATTTCTGACCATTTTTCTTCACCTTATTCCTTCCCTCTTATAGGATCCTCTTCCTTTAAATAATGATTTGTTGGCTGCTAACAAGTCATCCCCATTCTCAATTTTCTGGTTCCCCCCCTCTATAATCCAAATGTTCAAAGCAAAAACTCATTTTCTCAAGTTGGTTTTCAAAACCACATACTCACATTTGTTCTAATCCTTTTGTTCCTGATGATTACTTCCTGCTTCTCTGTCAACCCAACTATTTCAAGGAAGACCCTCACAAGGACTAGGCTGCGGTTACACCTTACCGTTTTAATCCACATCAGGAAGGCAGTCATATCCAAGCCATTTTCAGCCTAGAGTGGCTTGGTTACATCTTCCGGGGGGGGGGGGGGGAATTACAATGATGGGGTAGAGGAAGGCATGGGAAGGGGAAGGGGCCAAGACTCAGAGCAGAGGCTTGCATAGGTATCATTTTCTGGGCAGCTAGGGAGCTAGAACGGTGGCCTCCTGGAAGGAGATTAAAACTTTAATGACGTGTTGGCCCGAATGAAGGAAAACCCAAATAGAGAAAGGAAATCCAGGAAAAAAAAGGCTTGGCATTTAAAGATGTAACCAAACAGGCTGGAATTTTGGCTGAGGAAGGATTAAAGATAGGCTGCTCAATCAGGCCACATACAATCTAGTCCAGCATCCTGTCTCACGCAGTGGCCCACCAATTGTTTATGGATATCTCAAGCAGACGACAAAGGCAAAAATTTAAACTGCTCTCAAATCCCTGTAGATGGTCTTTGGAGGTTTCTCCAGCCTAGAGGATGTACCTAGACATCCATTCTATGATGGGCATTATGTGAGTGAGAGAAATGTTCACACCACTGTCACCTCCATCGAAATTGTATATATTGGAGGATGATCTTAAAGTCAGATAATGGCTTGAAACTGGGTTTCCAGGGAGATACATTAAAACCCTTTTAGTCTAACCTCAAGCACATTGAGCATTGAAATGGGCAGGGAAACAACCCTCCCAGTGGAACATCACAACCAGAGCTACATTCTCTCTGGCTGTCATCATTTCTGATATTTAAGTTGGCCTCAGGCAGTCTGATTCCCAGGGACTATGCCAAAAAATGCCCTCCAGATGCTTATCTGAGCTATTCTAATCAACTCAATCTGTCTGTTATTCAGATTAAACCAGTTCTGAGACCACTGTTGTGCCATGCAAGAGGACTATTACAGGTGGTACCTGAACTTCTTTGGGTGGGTAGAGAGTTTCCTTTTCCCTCTCTAGCTAATGCCTGACCTTGTGGGTGTTCTAGAGGAGTGGTGGCATCACCTAAAACTTCCTCCTTGCCCCACATCACTGTCTTTCTTTTTAATTTTGTTACAACTGAGATTTTCACAAGTGCACAATTTTGCACATTCTTAGGCATTGGTTGTGAGGAATGTGCAAGCATGAATGCTCTTTTTAATTTTTTGTTATAGCATGTAAAGGCCGCCTCTCAGTCGGGTAGCGATTTTATATATATCTTTGGTAGTATGGTAGCGTTGGTTTTACTTTTGAGTTTAAAAACTCTGTTATTCCCTTCCAAGAGACAGGCCTCTTATTTCCCTTTCTCTGCTGTTAAGTTTGATAATAATGTTGCCTCCTTCTTGGTGCTGCAGCAGACAGCCCCTTAAAGATACAGTTTCCCTTCCTTTAGAACTCAAGCTTACTTGACTCACTTTGTAAGCAGAGTAAAACAGATGAAGCCTCTTTAAAATAACAAGAAAACAAGTTTATTGTTTACAATTCAAGTTTCAAACAGTTTCTTCGAGTTACACTCTGTTACTGCTAGTTAGCAAACTAATCCGTCCTTAGCTTTCCCACAAAGCACAAGGACTCTCAAAGTTCATAAAATAAGGCAATCACTTCATATAGCGTGTGTTGACTTTACTTCCTATAACTTCCTCAACAATGTAAATCATATATTATTATTAGACTCAGGACTCTATTCCCCAGCTTCCCTAAGCTAAGAGCCCATTTCCCTCCTAGTTAACTACCCTCTCTGGTCAGTTAACCCCTGGGCAGAGAACACTAACAACTCCCTCAGGCTCCCTTAAATACTAGCTTAGCCGGTGAGCTGCAACCTGATTGGTTGATGCTCCTCCAGGATTCTATTCCACCCTCTCTCCTGGAGAGCTGGAATAGCCCCTCCCTTTACCAACTTACCATTTCTGAATAATCCACTTTGATGACACTTCTGGATGTATAGATGACTCATTTTCACCACACTTTGTAATTTTGCCAAAATAACTTAATTTTAGGGTGAGGGGTCCTCATGGGCACCACATAGCATTTAAGGGAAAACCAAAAAAGGAGATTTGTGGAGATGCTTAAGAAACAGGAGGGTAGTATAAAACACCTCACAGTATGCAAAAAGGCTACAAAGCTGCAAGCAATGAAGCTCTCCCCATGGCAGCAGAAGATGCAGAAGATCATAAATGAACTAAATTATCCTTTTCCTTTAAAAAGGACAAAGGACAGGTGAAGAAAAGCAGGAGCGCAGGACACGGAATGGTCAAAAGCTCCAGCACTAGAATCCCTCACCTTTTAAGTGCCACCAACAGCACAGATCTCCACAACTGTGCAATTCTGCATGTTCTTCGATGCTACAGAGAATGCTATGGTATGAATACCCTGGACCGGGGGGGGGGGGGGCACACTCACCTTCCTCATTAAAAAAAATATTATAACATAAACCCACATCTATGAAATATGCTGAGCTCCTTGCCGGGGTATCTATGTGATCCAATTAAAAGTAGGCAACATTTGGATCATTAAGACCATGTAGAAGTAACCTAAGACTAGCAGAAAGTGGCCCTCACAGGGTTAAATAATGGGTGTTCTTCCACTATTAAGTATCCATTGACTTTTTCACACAGCTCCTTTGTCACATTGCAAATATTTTCTGAAGCCCAGTGTGTGCTAGAACTACTCCCCAATAACCTTTGGGACTAAAAATCCCTACCCTTTGGAAAGCAAAAGTGTTGCGAAAAAGCACTTTCTCTTTTGGTTCTTAATAGACAGGCACACTAGAGAAAAATTCAAGAGTCTTCAATACTCTGGCAGGAAAGCACCCTTGCAAAAGGCACTACTTTAAGTGTATTCTTTACAGCCACTTCACTCTGGGCTTTGCTTGGCATGCACTCACAAAACACGTGTCCAGCCAACCTAGTGCTCTTCAAAAGACTGGACTCCAGTTTCCAAAGCTTCTATACAGCATGGACAATGTTCAGAGGTGATAGGAGATGGAGCCCAGAAACATCAGAGATGCAGCTGGTTAGTCACCCCAATCCAAAGCTTAGACAAATGTTCATGCCTGTTTCACAATCTATGCACAAACAATGCCACAGACCGTAATACTAATAACACTATGACAAATGCATATCTCTCTGCTACGTAAGCATCAGCGTCATGATGACAGATCCATATGAAGATTGTTTTTGTAACTTGTCCACTTTCAAGTATACTCTCTACTATGGTTAGTTAGCTTGTGAAAAGCAAAAGAAACAAATCTCCAATGGTTGCATTTAAAAATACTAGTACATATACTTACCCAGGCTTTTAACAAAGAACCATAAATGGAATCATATAACCCCAATTCTTGCCCCCATACAATGGCTACATATACTGATGGGCTAAGTCTCAGCTTGGACCACAATAGGCCGGCTGACAAATGACCACAACAGGCTTTTATTCTGAAACACAGTGAAGGTGATTTACAGTGTACTTTTATCAACACTCCATCTCAGAGCAAGATCTGATAAAACAAAGTCACAGTGACCACACACTCTGAAAGAGAGAACAGCTGTGCTTGCTATGCATGTGTTTGGGAATTCTTTCATGTTGGTTTTGTTTGGCTTTTATATTTAAATATATTATATATGACATTATATTGATATGTGATTGCTTTTTTTCTTTGTATCTTGTTCAACCATTTCTCTGTATTGTAAACCACCTTAAGCATATCATAAAAAAGGTGGTATGCAAATAAATTGGTGATGATGATGAACTGTGAAAACTTAACAGAACTGGCACCAATTGTAGTTCAAAGACAGCTTTTCATAACTAAACAGAAGTCTCCTTCCAAGTAACCATAAAATGGATTTTATTAAACCACAATGCCATCAACAGGGGCTTCCCTGGTTACTTTAATGCACAGACATGACAGTGGCAGATATGCCTTCAAGAATTTTAAGTTCCAAATAATTTTGTTTAAATTTCAAGCAAAAGGCAAGGCTCTGTGTTAATTTGCAAGAACAGTAAACAAGCCAGGAGAAGACAAACAATGGCCTTTTCTATATTGAGCCTTACTTCAGGTTATGGGTGTTTTTCCACTTAGCACTTAATAGGTCCTTAATGGGTATTCTAGTGCTAAGTGGAAGAACACCCTATATCCTGAAGCCTGTCATAGTTTGCACTTGCAAGTGGATGGTAGGCCCCTATTCAGAGATATAATCCAGAATAAAGTTCAGTGCAGAAAGAACCTATGAAACATATGTGAAATTTGGCCAAGAAACCATAATAGAAAATTATTCCTAAGGCTTCTCTACTTACCTCACTGGGCACCTTCTGGAATGGACTAGGCCAGTGCAACCCCACTTTCGGTAGCACAAAGTTCTTGTCAATAAACACGTCACCTGGCCTTGATACCTGCACAATATTATGGTCTTCAGAGAGTGCATAATTCACCACGTCAACAGGTGTCTTCATACTCCAAAAACAGACATGGAAGAGCCTCCTGATTTGGTATTGATTTGGTAATAATTCCTAACTCATCCTTAGAGAAAAAAATCTATTTTCTCTCAATCACCCTCAGCTACACAACAAAACTGGTGAATCCCCATTTGTCACTTGTGGGGCTTTTAAAGATTTTCTACAGGTGTGCAATTGCTTATATTTGACTAGCCACATCCCCACACTGCTGCATTTTTGCATGTTTTAGTTTGGTTTTTAAAAGGAAGCACAAAAGAAAGCAAATCTGTTCCATAAAACTCATAAAGACCATAAAGGGAAATGTCCTTGACACAGTAACAATATCTGCAAAGCCCTCAAAAACACGGGATCATGGCCATGTAACTTTGCAGCCTTGCCCGTCTACTTGCCCTTATTATTTTGTTTAATAATTTTGTTTTGCTTCTAATTAAATCCTCCTGGTCTTATCTAACCTCTCAGCAGCCTTCCATACTATCGATCACAGTATCCTTTTGAATCAGTTATGGAGTTTGAGGACTGGGAGCACTGTTGGGCAGTGGTTCAGGTCCTTTCTAACCAAGTGGGTCCAATCAATCAAATCCCTGAGAATTCATTTGGGAGGCTCCCCGGGGTTCATTTCTTTGCCCTCTGTTTTTCAACATCTACATGAAGCCACCAGGAAGTATCATTTATCTATATGAGGTGAGGTATAAACTGTACACTGATAATGCTCAGTTGTATATTGCCACCCCCAGCTCATCCAGCAGTGTTGCTAATATGCTGAACCAGTGCTTGAGGGCAGTGAAGGTCTGGATGGTCGGAAACAAATAAATCCTGCCAAGACTGGGTCATTTTAGTTGACTCTTCCATCTGGACTTCAGACAGGTTACTGTGTCAATGGGAAGTTATGCATCTTTTCGGCATGTGAAACTTCCTGATGATGTACCAAAAAAGGTTCTCCTCTGAACAGCATGACACTGGCCATAATCATACCTTGCTGAAATATGTCTTAGGGTGTTTTTCCACTGTCACTAGAAGTACCCATTAAGTACCCATTAATGGGTACTTAATGGCATCACATCCAATACCTGATAATCCTTCCTCAGTTCATCCTCAGTTTGGGTCGCTTCGCTACACCTTTCTGTTCCCATCCTGAGACTCTTTTATAAGCCTTTTTTAGATCTCTGCCCCTCTCCACTGTCACAACACACCCTGTAGGCTCTGCAAAGATAAAGGTTCTGTTACTCAACAGTGTGTCACCACCCACTGGGTGAAAGGGAAGGCAAATTCATGCAGGATCCACCCACCACAGTATGGTTCAGCCCCCTTTAGTCCTCTTCTCCAATCACACCCAAAAATAAAAACGGATTAACACTCTAACAGCTTGAAACCTGTAAAAATTAAGAAAGTATGCGTCAGGTGAGGAAAGTCCACAAATAAAATGGGTTGGACTAAAAAGGTGTGAGTAGTCTGAAGATGGACTGAAGAAGAATTAAAGTGGAGGCGTCCATTGTCCCTCATTCTGAGGCACTCATTTGTCCTTCACTCTGAGTCCTTATGCAAGTATTATATTCCTCGGGAGAATGTTGCAATTTTTGACAGGTGCTTCATGCTGCCAAATGCTCTAGCCCCTTCAACAAGGTGCCCTTGATGTAAATGGACATATTTCACAGTCAGGCAGGTTAACTGTGAAATAACATCTGAAGCTCAAAGCTAAAGCTACGCCAAGGACCAGGAAGAAATATCCTTGTCTGCCCCTCTCCAACTGCATAAGTACAATCTCACACATTTTCTATGAACTCATTCTATAAAAGCAAAATCCACCTGACCAAAAAGTGTACAGTTTCTCAAGTGGAAAAGGGAAAAAAAGTGTGCTTTATTTCGTACCAGCTCCCGCCTCTCACAAGCCATAGGCCACAAACCTCTGAGTAATGGAAATGTCTCCATCTCAGCATAAACAAACATTTGTTGGGAAATATGTAATGGGGAGCAAAGGGTACACACGTGCTTAGAGATGAAGTAAACTGCCTTGCATGACATAACTGTCAACATGAACCTTCACCTAAAAAATTTAGCCCAACCAACATGAATCTTGATTTATATCTCACATCCACCCATTAAGATTTTATAAAATCAAAAACATCAATATTTTCCTTCCAATTTTCTTATTCAGTGGTTTAGTTTTCCAGAGGTCATCAAAAAGTCACCTGCTCTGGCCAATTTAAAAGGATCAGAATAACATTAGGGAATTAATAATGAATCCTTTCCAAGCTGGCAACTGTTACTGTCTAAAGATTCAAACTAGTCTGCTTAAAGCTTACCAAGAAAAGATTTAAACAACATCAAAAACAAATTCTATAATCAAGGAAGATACCAATTAATAATATATCTAACATGTATAGTAAATTCAGAAAATGGAGCAGCTTGGAAATAGATCTAATTGGCCTGTTTTTGCTATTGTACTATATTATTTGCCCACACAGGTAGGGCTAACACTAGTGTATGGAAGGCGACAAAATAAAAGAATAAAAACACACAAAATATAGTTTTTCCTACACGTTAAAAAAACAGAAAATAATAATATACGACTTGGAAAGCAAGCAGAATATGGGTTATATCGCCTGCTCTCAGAAACACACAGTGCAAAAAAACTCTAAAGAAATTTAAAGCTAGCTGACTGGAGTAAACATACAAAGCCAGGCACTGACTTTCGTAGTACTACTCATTAAAAAATGCAAGGCGGCAACTGGAGGCGTTTTGGCACTATGGGGAAAACGCCTTAGAACGTGTTGCCCTGAGTGCGTCTAAGTCACTTTCCCATCTGCATTTGCAGGCAAAGAATGTGTTGCAAATGCGTCTTTTACCTGCCTACGTGCGGATGGGAAAGTGACTTAGATGCGTTCAGGGAGAATGGCCATCTAAGTCCCTCCTCCACCTCCACCTATTGGCTGCCTTGGAGCAGGGGCGGGGAGCCCTGTAACACTCTGCACCTGCACACACCACGGTCCCCCACTGGCTGGGCACCTGCGCCTGCTCAGATGGCCAGTTGAAGCCAGGCGGGTGCCCGGCCAATGAGGGACCATGGCGTGCACAGGCTCAGAGCGTCGCCGACTTACTCGCGCCAGAGTCAACCCGGCAGTGAGTAGGTAAGGCCTGTTAACATGCGTGTGCCCCCGAGGTGGTTTGGGGGTTGGTGGCTGGGGCTCCTGCCACCTGCATGAATCTAATCCTCACTCATGCAGCTGGCGGGAGCCGAGGGAAAGGAGGTGCCCGGGCTCTCCACCACTGGCTCCATAGGAGCCAATGGAAGCAGCCCAGGGAGGGGCCCAGCTGTCACGGAGGGAGAGCGTGTGAACACTTTCCCTCCGGTAAGGCTGGGAATGCGTTGGGAATGCCCTGAACACACAGGGACAGTTTCAGAGTACTTTTTTGTGCTCTGAAACTGGAACGCATGGAGGGTGCTCTGGGACGGACTGAGGCGGTTCCGAATGGAACTGCTGGCCCACAGGAGTGAATGCTCCATCCCCACATGGCTGCCACGTGTTCCAGAACCCCTCTTGCAAAAAGGCCTTAAATATATAATTTCATGACAATAGAAAACATTGCCTGAGAATTTAACGCTGCCCCTCACCAGACCTCCATGTCTGCCGGCCTGTTCCACTATGATCTTACTTGGTGCTACTGGAAGCCAGCCAAGCACCCACCCATTTCCTTCTGTTGTTTTTCAAGCATTTCGCTGGCTTCCAGTAGCACCAAGCAAGATAATAACAAAACAAGCCAGCAGACACAGATCTAAGCATTGCTATTACAGGTAAGCCAGCATCATTATTACCACTTCACTAACTCAAGGCTGGCATTCCCAGTATAGTCTGGATTAAATCATAGGTTTTAGCCTGTGTCTGGAGATACCCTAAATTAACAAATGATATCAGTACTTCCTTAAAATGCACCCCAGATTTAGCATGAACAAGAAACAAAAATAAAAATACACTCAGATATACATTAGGCATAAACCTAAATTAGCACTTGGATGAAACTAATGTAAATAATAATTTAAATCTATTATTTCAGATTTGTGAACTTTATGTAAAATGTCAAATTTTTCATCTACTACTTTTGTTCTTTTTAACCACTGCAATCTAAAGATAAAAAAACTACATGAATACATTTATACATATCCCTATCGGAGGAAATGCTTGCTTTTGGATTCTTTTGCTTATCTTTGCTTTCTTAACTTTTTCTTAAATCTGCACTTACTATTTCTTTACCAAACACAGACTGCTGTTGAATAAAATCACTTTACAGTGTTGTTGCAAAATAATTTCAATTAATTTCCCTACTGGGTTTTGCTTGTTTATTAGCCTGAAGGAAATCTAATAAAAATATGACTTGGTTGTTTTACTATGAAAAATAACCATCTCCACTGGGAAAACCAAGAACCCTCTGAAATGTAAACATGTTATTTTCACATTAGTTGTCCACTTTTTCATTCTAGAGCCCATTTTCTTCTTCTCCTATTCATCACCATCTCTTATCCATATTTTCCCACCATAATTTTTCTTTGTGAATTTTTATAGCCATAATCCTTATTCAAAGAGGTGGCAATTACATACTGCATCTTCATTTTAATAGTTGGAGGAACTCAGCATTCTAACTTGAAAGCCAAGAAGTCACTTCATAAGAATATAAGAGGACCCTGCAGGATCAGGCCACAGGCAATCTAGTACAGGATCCTGTCCCACACAGTGGCCCACCAATTGCTTATTTATTATTTATTTTTGTTTCTATCCCAACCTATACCTAAGAGTCTCAGGGCAGGTAACAACATTTAAAATCAAACATATTAAAACAATAACAAAATATAGTAAAACAGTGTCTGCAAGTGGGAAGGGAAAGTAATTATGGCAGGATTATGGGTATCTCAAGCAGAAGACAAAGACAAAACCTTCACCTGCAAGTGGCCTTTAGTGGCATCTGCCTCTCTCCCCAGAAGAAATCTCCAGAACCAGCCTCAGTTTGATACACCAACCCTATCCCAAAGTTTATGCCAAAGCTATCAAAGAACAAAACAGGATAGTTCGTATCATATGAACCTATGGAGAATTTTCTGATGTGTTGCAAAATTAACATATGACATTACATATTCTGCAAAATTATTTGTAAAACTCTATAGGAAAGAGCTTGGCATCTGCTCTTCGCCTTATCTTGAACCATGGCCGGAGCAGTTCTCACTGACAAAATCAGCTGTCCCATCAATAAAACATATAAAGGCTACTCAAAGCCACTTCAATATAAAATAAGAAAATATTGTTGGGCAACCAAGTTCATTTATGTATTGATTCAAGTAAAAAGAAGACATGAAACTGAAACCATTATGTAGTACAATAATGGCAGGCTGCTAAGCCGCATACAGTAGTACAAGGTACTTGTAACTAAGATGTTTTGTTGCTTTAAATATGGGCCTGGTAGCACTTGGCTTTATTCTGAAAAAAAATCCTGGAATAGGGGGCTGTTGTCCACATACTACATATATCCCAAAAAAAGGCCAAGTGCAAACAGGTCTTATGTCTAATCCCCAATATTACCCATGCAAATCCAGTGAAGCGAACCAAATCTGTGACAAGTCACAGTCCAATCTTTGACTATCTTTCAATATTTGAAAGAATTAATATGTTTCATGATGTAGCCCCAAAATGCAAGCTTTGCAATTGGGGGGGGGAGAAATTCCTGGAGAGTGCACTACAATGCCGGGTCCCCCATAATAGTGATTGCTTACCTCTGTCGGCCAGCTTCTTGCATGATCATTCCTGTTTGAAATAGCTAGATGCTAGCCAAGCACAGGAAAAATACAAAGGGTAACAGCGGTGCACTTGAGAGACATCAGAGTATCTGGAAAGAAAAAATAACAGAAGAAGCCAGCAGGCACAAATAAGAGCCTGGGAACTTCTCTTGCCATCTGACAGGGGCAGTGAGATGCAAATTTGGGAACTAAAGTAGATGCCGGAATTCCTTCTTTCCTCATCCCAGTTTAATGGCTGCTCCTATAGTAGCCATTGCCCTTTTCCTTCCAGATTCTCTGAAAAGGACTTCATATTTTTATCTGTTCCATACTTTTAGCAGTGCATTAACTTTGTTTTATTATACCACAATAATCCACCCCATCCGTATTTTAGCTTGTGTCCTTCTGACTGTAATAATTTTAAACCTTCCAGTCACATCAAGTCTGTTATCCACAACAAATGACAAACTTCGTAATAGTTTAAATTTGGTAGGCCTAACTCTTTTGCATCTTGTAATAATTTTAAAATTCCAACTTATGCCAGGTGCAATACAATTTTCCAAATATGCCAAAAAAAAGCCACAATAATAATACTTGGAATTAATTACAGTATTATAACCTTTCCCAATTCAGAATCGGGGCAGGGGAGAGAAAATCAGAACTATGAAAGATTTAAAAGGCTTTTGCCCAATTTGGCAAATAGTTTGTTTGTAGCCTTGGGACTAAATTGTCCATATATCTCTGATCAGATAAAGTAAATAAGGATGAAAAAGAAACGTTCAAGCTATCTTCTGGTTCTAATTTGCTAGGAGTACAGTTAATTTGCATTAAATTAGGTGGCATTTCATGAAGTACAGCTTTAGATAGGGGTAGCCAAATTATGGTCCACCAGATGTTGCTGAACTGTAACACCCGTGAACCCTAGTCAGACTAGCTAATGGAAAGGAATTATCTGAGTTACAAGTTCAGAAAAATCTGGAAGGCCACAGTTAAAACTACCCTGGAATTAACTCATTTTTTAGGAAAGATACAACATATATAAGACAGTATTAAAAGCATGGATGAGATTACAGGGCCAGTTAATTGAAGGATCATCGAGGCTGCAGAGGTTATACAAGATGTGAAGGGGATTCGGGAAGAGCCCTGGATGTTTCCACTCATAACATTTTCCGGTTCCTTTTCCTGAGGAGATGCTGGGGACTGAAACTGAAACATATACATGCAAAGAAAGTGCTGCATCACTGACACTCCTGTTTCCTCATAATGTTCAACAATATTAGTAAATTTAACCTCGCTAAATATATCAAAATTGCTACTATTCTGTAATAAATATATCAATATATTACAGAGTAGTAGCAATTTTGATATATTTATGATTACAGTGCCTGCGCAATGGAATTATTACTGCAGATATGTTTAACTGATGGGCTGAGGCAAGATAAATGTTTCCGTCAATATTCCATTGTTTCTTAAAAATGAATAATTTTTATAGCAAAGCGTTTTGCTCACATTCAGAAAGTAAGAGAAGACAAGCTATTGCAAATCAAATAAGCAACAAGCAGAAATCATGCTATACCAGGGGCAGGCAAACCATGGCTCAAGAGCCACATGCGGGCTCTCTGGCCCCTTGAGTGTGGCTCTTCCAGCTTAGGAGTACCCTAATTAAGTTAATAACAATGTGCCTACCTATATAGTTTAAGTTTTAAAAATTTGCCTCTCAAAAGAAATTTCAGTCATTGTACTGTTGATATTTGGCTCTGTTGACTAATGAGTTGGCCGACCCTTGTGCTATACTATATATATTATTTAGGAATTTATTCACCAAAAGGTCCCAGGCAGATCATAATAAAGTTTATATAGGCTGTGGTCACACTTAATCCAGCTTCAGTCCACTAATATAAATCCCCCTTCCTACCTGGCAGAATTACACCTAGAAGAAGATAAACATCCAGAGCCTGGGTGAAATAAGTATGTTTTAACCGGGCCCCCATATCATATGACACCTGGTGAACCTCTGCTGTACTGGAGTCTGGGGCCCATCATAGAAAAGCCCCTCCTGCACATCCCTGCTCCCAGCACCTCTGAGAAAGCACCTCTCCTTGTGATCTCAAGACACAAGGGCCACATTCCCATTATAAGCTTAATTCGGTTTCCCTAAACCAAAATAATAGAACCGGATGCTAACACAAATTTGCCTGATCCCATTACTTTCAACTTGATCTGGATTCTGAGGATCATAGGTGGCTTATGTGACTCAAGGGGGGACTCAATTGGTTACTTTCTAAAAGCCGCTTTGGGGGCTGCTCTGCCCTCTTCCTCCTGGTGTGAACATGCCACCCTTAACTGACCCCTTCACGGAGCCTAGCTGGGTGCCACTTGACTGGATGGAGGAAAAACAGCAGCGGGCAGCCAGCGATTCTTTCCCCTCCTCTCCCCATTGCCCAGGGCACACAGCAGCAGCGGCAACTCAAGCCCCCTTCGCCTGCTCACAGGCACAGCCTGAAAAACAGAACCTGCAGCTGCTTTCCTTTCCTTTCCCTTTTTTAAAGGTCAGAACTTTCAAAATTGCAGAGAATTGCAACATTGTTATCAGGTGTGAAGTGGTTGGATTGCTACAGTGTAGTGGCTGCTTTAAGGGGTGGATTTTTACAGTAAAATCACTATCTTTGGAAGCAAGCTATTGGGGGAGGGAAACCCTAAACATGCATTCTCATCCCTTAACATGGTACCGTTCCCACAGTAAAAAATGTAAAACATTTCAAGCGCACGAACCGGAGTGAGACCTGTTGAAATGAGGATTAACATTTACAACACTTTGGGGCGATTTAACACGAGGAAAGCATGTTAAGCCAACCTGACGTGGGAACTGCAAGGATTGAAACCGTTTTGAAACTGAAATAAGCTTATAATGGGAACACGGCCTAGCAGTTCTCTATGGGAATGAAGAAAATTCAGTTATTCTGAAAGTGAAAATAATTGTTATAACTATTTACTAGATTTTTATAGCATCCCAATAACCACCTCTTCTCTGAGAAGTTCACCAGATGGTTCTCTGAGCAGATTCAGATATGGTACTTATGAGTTTACAATAATTAAGGTGTTGACAGAGTTCAACTCTGAACTTTGTGTGCCAGATCATAAGGTCTACAAAGTTCAATAAAACTTTATTTAGGTAACTGTGAGAAGACTGCAACATAAGAAAGTTAATGCTTTAACTCTCAGCTACAAAACCACTTCAAGTCAGTGAATCTTCCAGCCCTTTACTCTTGGTACAATAATACATATCTACTACTCTTACATGTTCTGAGACAGCATAGATAAGTGTTTTTACAATACTGCCTTATTGACCTGGATTTAATCTAAGTCAGCGCATAGACAACTGCAAATGAAAAATTAAATACTTTAAAAAGTTTCAGAATGCATATTTTTGAGTCCAAAAACATTTAATCTGATTCAGCAACTAAAGCATCTGAGCAACAGAATTATGAGTTTTAAACACCTGCTCAGCCACACTGATTTGAACACCAGTTTCAAAGTAGCCTATCATACCAGACTTGTGTGATGATAAAATCAAGAGCATTCAAAATGATGCACTTTTGATCCTTCATTTACAAACAGTAGTGGAAATTATTTCACACCCATGTTTTTCTGAAAGGCAACATTCTTAAAGTGACACAAAATCATGCATTATGAAACATTTTGAAGCATTTATCTTAATGTATATTCTATTTTAATCTGTTGTAACCCGCCCAGAGTCCTTCGGGTATGGGGCAGGATATAAATGTAAATAATAAGTAAATAAATAAGTAAATAAAGTTCTTTAAGCTAGCATCTAAGAGCAGACCTTTTCTTGTGCAGCTGTAGAAATGCATTACTTAGAATGTTGTTTATGTTATCTTGTTTATCACATTTTGCTTATTAATTTATATAACTTGAAACCACAGAAGTGAAACAATTTGGCAGACAGCTCCCTCCCCAGAGTACTAAACGTTTCCTAAATAGCTGGGAAAATACTACTTTATGATTCAGCATTTCTGGAAAGAAAAAAGTTTCCATTACTTCTGTTTCCAGTTGCCAACCTGTCTCATGTTTGAAGCTGAGCAGAGTGAAGTCTGTGCTTGGATGAGATCCTGTGCAGGAATGCCATATGCTATGGAGCAGACTGGGAAATTGAAAGAGTCCTAACAACGCAATAGCAAGCCCCTCAGTACTGGTCAATGGGAGGAGGACCTGCACAGATTTCTCCTCAGAAATTAAATCTGACAAATTAGTAGTACCTTTACAGTGTTATTTTTCTGTGTAAAACTAAATGCAAAGGATGAGAAAGGGACATAAACAGTTGTGTTAAGTAGCCAGTTTGGTCTAGTGGTTAGGGATCCAGGCTCTTTTCTGGGAATACTGGGTTTGATTCCGCACTCCTCCATGAAACCAGCTGGGTGACCTTGGGCTAGTCACAGCTCTCTTCTGAGTTCTCACAGCCCCACCTACTTCACAGGGCGTGAATAGAATAGAATAGAATAGAATAGGAAGCTTCGTCAGGTGCTTTGAGTCCCCTTAACCGGGTGAGAAAAGCGGGTAGAAAGCCAACTCTTCGTGTTCAACTCCTGACGACTGTATGCACAAATATTTATTTTGTCCCCTCTAGGGGCATCTGCCTTATCCATTTACATCCTTAAAAATAATAATAATGAAGAACACCATCATTTTGAAGTAAAATTAACGCCAGAGTAGTAGCAGTCCAACAATAAAACAAGTCTGACAACTCCTTTTTGAAGTAAGAAAATCCATTATGTACATTTCAGAGGAGCTGGAAGGTGTATTGATAAAACCACGGGAGCAGGTGAGACTGACCTTGCAGTCGCATACAAAATCCCCATTTAGCAAGACAGCTGACTAGGTAAACGAAGGACGAGCACTACTTCGAACCTAACCTGCCTGACAGGAAAGTTGTGATTATAAAATAGAGAATAAGGACGAAGCCTGCTACCCGAAATTCCCCTGAAGAACTGGGACAGCGGTTAGGAGTCCCCCATCATTTTATCCCTCACCCGCCCCCATGTTGGACATCAAAAATGGCTCCGCGCGCGCAGGAACGCCCTCGAGCATTTTCTGGCCAATCGGAAGGCGAACGTCTGCACGCGCGTGTGACCAGCGGGCCAATAGAACCTGGAAGCGGAAGGAAGGCGGCCGGTTCTGTACCGCCGCCGCGAGTCAAAATGGCGGCGGTTATGCCTCTGTTTGCTGGATGGAGGCAGCTAGTGTCGGGCTTCATGTGGGGCAGTGGCGTTAGAATTTCGTCCCGCGGCATCCGTAAAGGTGAGCGCCCAGCTTCGGCTCCCTGATCCTTAAGAACAGCAGTAACTAGCTTACGGTGAAGCGTTAGGGGAAATGGGAAAGCGATGGTATTTTCCCCCCCTACGGTGGAGCAGAGAGAGGGTTTGAGATTCCCCTGGACTTCTTGTCGTGATGCGTGGAGCCACCTTGGTCTTTGGCGGCTTGTGAGAAGAAAGAACGGGATGTGTCTTCCTTGTATGCGGGGTGATTTGAAAGCACGGGGAGGGGGGCGGAACCGGCTTTACTTATTCAGCTAGTTAGTCCCTTTTATGGGGGGGGGCGAGATGCCTCGTTCCTTATTTAGTAGCAGGATTTGAGGAAACAGCATTTAATAACAGCGCTTTGCTTATTGAACTGCAGATTTTATATCTTCCTATAAGCTTTGCTGCAATTCATGTAAACGCCTGCATACGTGGTTTTAGTTCAACATCACCTTGTTCCAAGTTTCTCAGACCCTTAGAATTATTGATTTGTGATCGTTCTTTTATTCATCTTAAGCTGTTGTGACTGTACATATCGATTTACAGATGGGGAAGAAAAGAAAAAATAAAAGCTCGTGATAACCTTGGGTACAAGCATGCAAAGGAGTTTATACAGGAATTAAGAATTTCTACACTTATTTATTTTTGAACCTTGTATACTTGATTGCTTATGAATGTCTTAAAATATTTATAATTAATTTTAAAAACTCATTGGAAACATGTGCAAATCATTAAAAACTTTAATAAGGGTGGGAAAAGGCAGAACTCAAATTCAAAACCAAGCAGCAGAATGCTGGCATCCTGGGAAAAGATATATCTTAAGGAGGTGCCTATAAACGTGAGATAGGAGAGATTTTATTACAGTAGATGCCAGTGCCACCACTGAGACGTGTAGATTGCAGGTGGAAGTATGGCATGATATCTGCAATTGAGGTTCTGTAAATGATCTCAGTAATCTTACAGGCCTGTGATACACAAGGTGATTTCCCAACATAGAGGAACTCCACCTTGGATAATTATTTCCAAAAGTAAAGTGGGTTTGACCTCTCTTATTGATATTTGATGGAGGCAGAGTGGTGAAGAACAGAAAGGCTGTCATCTACAGTGGGTATAACATTAATGCCAGCTGACTTATTTGCAGCTGAATGGGAGGAGGAAGGGCAAAGGTTTGGGGACTATGCCTTCATCTAAGTGAGCCAGCTTTTCCTGTGGCACTTTCATTTCACTGGTGTGGCTTTAACAGTGGTTTCAAGCTGCTGGCATAAAAGAAGCAACAGTAAGAATGTTGTAGGCTTCATGTTGCCTATCTTTACCTACACCAGCTGATTGTGTATTTAATTTCAAACTAAGAATATGTTTATTATCAGGTCATAGAGGGCTTTTTGCTTTCTTTCTCCCAAGATTCCATGGGCACAATTTCTTTACTGAGCAAGGATGCATTTTATTGCACTCTAAAGCAGGACTATGGAGTTGGAATCAGAAGTAATTATTGGGTTACTAGAGTTGTAGTCAGAAAAATGTTGTGATTCCAGCTAAATAGAACTTGAAATATAGCACATTAAAATTTTCCCCAGAAAAATGCCCTTAGCAAAGGAGATAGCTAGAGGAAATGATATACCTTGCAGTCTGAGTTAACAGTTGTTTAGAAGCATTTTCCATCCTCCCCCCCATTAAACAGCCCTCTTGCACAGCAGGTGTAAACTTGTAGTAGTTAAATTTCTCAGAAAATAGAAATGACCATATTTTATGCCTATTATGCACTAACTCATTCTTTAAATTACAAAAAGAGGAGTTGGAGTTGCTGGTACCATAAATTGAGGAGTCAGAATCAAAGGTTTTGCGTAATGACTCCACAGCCCTGCTTAAAAGTACTGACATACTATTTTTTTCTTCATATCTGCAGTTGTAGAAGTTACAGAGGGGGACACTACTACTGTAAGTATAATTTATATTCTTCTGAGTCACTAGTTCTTCAGTTTGTAAGGTAAACAGTTTTGTTCATATAAACCTGCAGATGAATAATTTCCAGTAAGGAAGTAAACTTCAACCATCTCGTCACTGAAGATTGGCTGATTTTTACAGACATGTCCATGCAGTTTCCTTGACAGGGGAACACAAAATGGTTTGTCATACCTCCTTCTGGTGAATATGGATAAGTCTATAATCCTCTACTTTTCAAAAAGTTGATCTACCACTGATCCACAGCTACTTACCTAGTGGAAAGTATCTTATGCCAGTCAGATTGCAGCTATCCAGCATTTTAGAGAAGTCTTCCCAGAGCTATCTGGAGATGTAGGTGAATGATCTGACATCTTCTGTTTGCAAAGTAACTGCTGGACTATGGCATTTTTCCAGTATGTATCAATACCAATGTAAGTTTAGACCTCCTGCATTGGAAACAGTGGTTCCCATTAAGATCATGCAGATCACCATAACATTCTCCATCCAAAATTTCCCATTGTCAGTAAACTTAGACAAGGATGCGTAAGAGCTTAGGAACACTCACAGTCCTGAATAAGTAGTGTATGCTTGAAGTGTGTGGAAGTTTACTGCTGACTTCATAGCGAAATAAGGAACCATACTGTGCGGCGCCACAACTTTGGAGCCACTTAATTAAGATCAGTGGACATACTCATGGTTGTGAAAGCACACATCATACAGGTTTTCTATTCCTTTTTTAAAAGAAAAAAAGAAATGGCATCTCACTGAAACCTCATCAACATGGAACTTCAGATTATGAATCGTAACCATAAGTTCATGGTATATTTAGAGAAAAAAGAACTGCAAGCAGTTTTTTTGCATGCAAGACTGATTTCCCCCCCTCCCCCGGAGGTAAGTAGGGTACAGCTGAGAAGGAAGAATTAGAACCACATGTACCAGCAGTAAGCCCTGGTTTACTTCTGGCCATGGCATTCGGTTACTTGCAAATAAGAGCAACTCTGTTTGTATTAAGTGGTTAAGATTTTTATGGCATCCACAAGAATAATAAAATGTGATATTTCACTGAAAATTCCCATTGTTTTGATGATAGATAAATGTTCTTAAAGAAAAGGAATACTCTGTGATGTTAAGGTGATAGCACAAGTTAAATTAAATATGCTTTGTGAGGTTTCTTGTTTGATCCTGTTTTTCCTCATGTATTATAAGTGAAATCTGAATATGTTTTCCAGAACAGTTTGCTTTTCTCCTTAATGTTTGGCAGAAAATAAGTAAAACAAATCGTTTGAGAAAGGCGCCTGTGTTTCCATCAACTACTTAGTGGAGTTCCTTGAAAACACTCATGGAGAAGCCATGGGCATTTGCTTTGATATGCTGGGGCTTTTCAAAATAACTCATGTTACATTTGAATAGTGCAAGGAAACGTATTGCGCTCTGAATTGTTATGTTTGTGTGCGAGCTGATGTTAGCATACATTTTTACTAGGGACCTTGTGTACTAATAACCATATTAAATCAATTTGATGTGCTTGCAGTCCTCCTATATTAATTTCAGAATAATAACTTAAAGTACACTGGAAGGATAAAAGTTTTAAAATCTGCAAATCAGCATTCTGTTGCTTCACATACTGAGAAAATTGCTTCAAGATGGCTACCCTCTACAAGAAACAGAATTTGTTTTGAGTGCTAATGCTCCTATAACCGTGTACTGCTTCTGCTTATGATCTAGAGTGGCTAATGTGTGGCCTTCCAGAAGTTGCTAATACCCCAATCTTTATTTGCTTTGACATAATCGTGTAAAGATCTTTATCACTGTTTAAAATTTTATGGATTTTATATATGCTTGGAATATCCTTTTTTTTTACTGCCAACCCTAGGTCATTCATTTTTTTCTGTGATTATTTTGATTAGTTCTTTCTGTAACAAATGAGGGAACTTTTGCCCACATAGCACCTACCTGTTGTCTACATAAGGCTTAGGTTTCTCCTGTGTGCTTTGTACTTATCCTTCGAAGACTGGAAGACTATAAATCCCCTAGTCGATTACACTGCTGTCATGCACAGCTCTGCTTCCAGGAAGGCCTCAAATATGACTGGACACGTTCAATATCTTCCTGGAAATGGAGCTGCACACGTGAGCAGCACAAAGCATCTAAGAGTGGGTCAAGTGGTGCTTCAGAACCTTGTAACCAGCAAGTAGGCAGGTGCAAGGGGAGGAAGTGGCAGGCTACGGTGGAAGGGGAAAAGCGATTCACCAAAAAAAACTGAAATGACCAGCTAATTCCATAAACTGGCTGGTCACTTAAGGTTCATTTGTGTGACTGACTATGGGTAAGACTGAACTTCTCAAATCCCAGTTTGGTACATCTCTTGACAAGAATCCATCCTGTTGTAAATTCTACACGTTATTTCTTGCCCATAGTTTTGGGATGATCTGATTTACTGGAACTTTTCTTTAAGCATTGCAGATTTTTGCTACTCTTTGGCACTGTAATTTTTTTATGGATGTATTCACCGCTCTGGTAAAGAGAAAAGGCCAGTTTGTTTTCGTTTGAATTTTGAAAATTCAGCAGAAGTCCAAAGTATATATAAAAGTCTGAAAACCAGGATTACCTTCCTGTCTTTTTTTAGATTGAAGGAAGAATTGCTGAACAGAAAGAGGCCCCTGTTCCTCCAAATCCTTCTGGTCAGTGTCCTATATGTCGCTGGAACCTGAAGCACAAGTACACCTATGAGGTGAGTGTGTCTCCTGCAGTTGACCAAGAGACACCGATAGCATATGGCTATCTGATTCTGCAACCTATTCTCCTCTCCCCTCTCACTTCCTTCTTCCCCAAAAGTAGGCAAGTTAGATGTCTGATACAGTGGTACCTCGACATACAAGTGCCCTGACATACAAGTGCTTTGAGATACAAGCTGCCGAGCGAGTGATATTTTGCTTTGAGATAAGAGCAAGATTTGAGATACGAGTATGTAAATACAGTACATAACAAAAACAACTGAGGTGGTGTTTTGGGAGCTGGAATGGATTAATGGGAAAATTGCTTTGAGATATGAGCGATTTGACATAAGAGCAAGGTTACGGAACGAATTAAACTCGTATGTCAAGGTACCACTGTACACAGATAGATGCAGCTAGAAAATAGCTGGCTTTATTGATAATTTATTGTTTGTATGGATGGCCAAAAGAGAAAAGTGATTTGTTGAGAAGCAGTACTTATGAAGGAATCCAAGTCAAGGAATCCCCAACAAATGGCAGCAAATTTACTCCAAAAATTTGAAGCTTGCATACTTCTATTTATTTACATTTGTGTTCTGCCTTAAGCTAGGGCCTATCTCACTTTTTATATGAACGTGATTTTTATACTTAGGAAGAAGACAGGGACTATGCTGCATTTTTACATAGATTCTTGGTTTAACGAGTCTTCTATTGGCTGTAGTGACTTTACATTGATTGACTCTTCGTAGTCGTATTCTCCCTTTCGTCGGAAGAACCCATGATGGTACAAGCTATTCTTCTTCACTCAGTTTTATCGTGACACCAGTCCTGTGAGATAAGTTGGCTAAAGCAATAGCTTTCCCTCCCCTTCCAGGCACTCTTGCTTGGGGTTTTTTATGCATTTATTTTTAATTGTGCCAAATGAAAAGCGTATGTGGAGTAAATTCAGTCCTCGGGTTTATTGTAAAAAGTTAAGAATACTTCTTAAAGAGTTTAATAAAAGAAACTGAATTTTCACACAAGTCTGATATAGAGTGGTGGGGGAAGCTATAATGGAAAGGAAAGGAACCAGACAAGGGCCCGTAATTAAGATAAGAAATCAGAAGCAGCACCATAAATTAATATCAGTGGAATTAATGAACTAGAATATGTATCTCAAACACAAGAAGCAGTTTGCAAGATGGCAGGTTCCATAATGAAGTGGAAAAGAACCAGGAAAATAAGAAATTGAAAATAAGCTTAGGATAGCATAGAATACATTCTGATCTTTGGAAGAATGCAAGTAAGGAAATATTAGAAACAAGAAGATAATTACATCTAGGACACACACCTCCCAAGGGAATTTCCTAAAAGAATTAAGGGTACCTTTTTCATAATAATGGGAAGCGACAGAAGCTATCAGATCTTTTGAGAGCATTGGTGATGTCCAGTTTAAAGTTACATATAGCAAATAAAACAGGATATGGCTTGGATAATCTTTATTACACCACAGTGTTCATAACTGACTGTAATAAAACAGTAAGACTGTCAAGTAACCCAATTTTTCTGTTGCCTATAATTGGAGGAAACCTCCAACACCTGTCAACAGATCTTACAGGTTATGCCACAAAATTTGGCTGCTGAAGAGGTAACGCTTGATTGGAGGGGGTTTTGTTTTGAAAAATAAAACCAGAATTCTGTATTTCTATTGTTGTGAACTAAAGGTGAATTAATCACCCTGAATATTTCTGTTACTATGTAGTAGTTTGATAGCCTTGTTGTGGAATCCACCATATAAACTGCACATGGTTTAACATCATATGTATCTTTTTAATAGCATTAACAGTGTGAATGTTTCTGATCTAGAGACAGAGTGGGAATTAACTTTTTTATTCTCCTGTTACAGTCCCAACCAATTTACATTTCATATAAAGTGACTGATTTCACCAGAGAGGAGATTTTCCTTTTGATACAGGTTGTTTCTGGGGTCATGTTTTAGTTATATTTGGTAAAATTTCCCTGCCCTGTTTGGGACAAAATTAATGACCTGGTATTTATTACAACAAAAAGTTAGATTTTAACTTTAGCTGTAAAAAATAAATCAGTGCTTTCTGGTTCCTTTTTAGTACAGTATATTTTAAAACCTTGATGATACTGTTAAATTAACAAATAATTCAGAACAACATCAGTGCTACTTAAGTAGGTATTACTGCAAACATAGGTGTTTGAGGTTAAAGGCAGCCCTTAATTCCAGATAAATTGTCTCCCACTGCAACCGATGGATTAGTAAGGTTGATTTGAAATGCTTGCCCTTAGGAAAGCTGTTCTTTTTTATGATGTGATAGTTTCGAGTACTGTGCTAAAGCTCATTGCATTAAAATGAAAGGTATTTTACAGACTTGCTCACAACTGTACAGCTATCATTTGGTTTAAAATGCATATTTTAAAAAATTTGTAAAGTTACATCAGGCAGATCTAGCAATATGATCAAAACTGTCTGAGGTTTATAGTACCCAGTTTTCAATTCCAGATCTCTTTATTGTATCACACTAGCCCCCTATTATTACATGTAAGTGTATGATTAGGAAAGAGGATAATCCAGGGGTTTTTCTTACATATAGCCTTCCACAATAGAAGGTGATGATGTTAAAACTGATTAAAACCACCTTCAGTTTCTATGATAACATGGCATATCAGTTGTTGGTTTTTTGCTTGGTACTGAACAACTTATTTTCAGAAGGGCAAGGTGAAAGATACCACTGGGTCTTCACCCATCCCCACCCTCTGACAGTCAACAGGGTGCTCTGTGCTATAAATCCCAAAGTGCACTGCCCCACCCCTTCAGTATTTTCTCCATCACCCATGTGGCTAGTCTTTCTTTCTTCATTCTTGCATTTTTACCTTTCTTTCTCCCCTCTAATTCCCTCCTTTCCTTCTCCTTTTACTTCTTTCCTTATCCTTTGTGCCTCTTCTTCTGTTTGGTGTTGGCTGATGGTGGGAGCCTTCTGCCATTCTTCTTCGTGGCTGGGATGGTCTCCCTTCGTGATCTCATATTCATTGATGAGGCTATCATTAATATGGTTTTCGTATGCAGTCATATAACACAGTTTTCCATAACAGGCTTTTGCTTTTACGTAGTTGATAAAATGCAGCTTCTTTTGTTTAATGCAGTCCCAGAAACGTTCAATAAAATAGAGTGATGATATACAAAAAAAGGATTAGAATATCTACAGGGCTAAAATCAAGTATAGGTAAAATGAAATATTTGGGTATCTATTTGACTAAAAATACAAAAAAAATAGGGGTAACTAATTATAAATGGGTATGGAGTAAATAAGCAAATTAAGGATTGGAAGAAAAGGACCTTTTTAAGTATTTCACAAAAAATTAGGACTCTGAAAATGAAAATATTCCCTAAATTTATGTACCCGTATTTTCCGGCGTATAAGACGACTGGGCGTATAAGACGACCCCCAACTTTCCAGTTAAAATGTAGAGTTTGGGATATACTCGCCGTAAAAGAAGACAACACCCGGCGTATAAGACGACCCCCGACTTTTGAGAAGATTTTCCTGGGTTAAAAAGTAGTCTTATATGCCAGAAAATACAGTACTTGTTTCAAGTATTGCCAGAATGGATTGAATTAAAAACAGGAAATGGGACTCAGCTGTAATAAAATGGGTATTTGATAAGAAAAGTAGAATAAGTGAAGCAAGATTATGGAGGGTGGTCAATACCCTTGAGGGAGTATTATGATGCGTTTCAAATCGTGAAAGTACTGAACCTGGAGTATAACAATATGCTAAAATGGGTAAAACTAGAAAAAGATATGAATGGGTTAGAAAATAAGTCAGTAATGTTCCGCAGATGGACTAAGGAGAGAATTGCAGAAATTAATGAACCAGTGAGAACAACAACAAGTGTGTGGAAGAAATGGAAATCAAAGTTGGCAGGACACATCTCAGGATATACAACACTCAAATACATAAGAACATAAGAACATAAGAGAAGCCTTGCTGGATCAGGCCACAGCCCATCTAGTCCAGCATCCTGTCGCACACAGTGGCCCACCAAATGCTCACGGGCATCTCAAGCAGAGACAAGGACAAACCTTCTCCTGCTCTCGAGTCCCAGCAGATGGCCTTAGAAGCGCCCCAGTTCCTCCCCCCCCCCCCCAGCCTGAAAGATGCATCTAGGCATTCGTTCTAGTAGCCATTGATACATCTGTCGTCCATAAATTTGTCTAACCCTACCTTAAAGCCATCCAGACTGGTAGCTGTCACCACCTCATCCGGCAGGATAATATAGTTCTGGACAGACAGGGTGTTTTTCCACTGTCACTAGAAATACTCATTAAGTACCCATTAAAGGGTACTTAATGAGAACTTCTAGTGACAGTGGAAAAACACCCTTATTGGAAAAGATTAAACAAAAGGATATGGAGACAGCTGAGGATCTATTTACAGTCAATAATGAAATATTAAGTGATAGGCAATTAAAAGATATTCTAGGGAGAGAAAATTGGATAAAAAATCATGTCATAATCTTTTATTGTTAAAAATGAGACAACCAATATCTGCAATGCAGAAAATAATAAAAGAGTAAAAGTTAAGTAAAAAGGGAACGTGTGCAAAGATTTATAAAATGATAACTGATGATGGAGGAAATATAGTTGAGAGTGCCACTTCCAGTATTGATTCTGCCCATGGTCCCAGGTAATCTCTGATTTCAGGCAGTGTACCCTTCATACTATTATCTGTTTACATTTCAGAGGGAATCAAATATCCTGTGGAGGCAAAAGCAAAACATGTTTCCTTTCCTCTTGCTTGGAACATGATTAGTCTGACCGTGCCGTAAATGTCATCTTCCTTTGGCAGCACAGAGTGGAGACAGAACTGCAGTTTTTGCTTATTAGCTCTGAATTAATTCAATCCAAATTGTTTTCATCTGATCTTACAGATTACAAGGGTGGGAATTTGGGTTCAGCCTCTCCCAGGAGCTGTACAGTGATTAGAGCAGATCTGTGGTCGGAGTCTTGGCTGCCCATTAGCACATAATGTTAAACATGACAGCACTGAGTAGATCTGCCAGAATATTCATTCTCTGCTTTAACTCTTATTCATTCTTGTATCTTCAGTGTCCCCAAATCTGGCCATTTCTCTGTATGCCATCCCTCTTGCTTTGTGCAAAGCCCTAAGTTGTTACCCTTGGGACTTTTCCCAGATTGCAGCAGACTTGTGTTAACAGGTTAGGCCTAAGCCAAATGGCACTGAGTGCTAATCGCAAGATTTAAATGAGCAGGATCAAAATGATTTGTTTTAAAATGCTAATTACAAGTAGGAATTAAATTGTTTACAGACTATATTTGGTCAAACTAAATCTAGAAGTGAGCCTTTTATTAGAATGGAGATTTAAAAACGAGTTACATCTTTTGCTGCTTCTACTTAACAACAGGCAAATGAAGGAATCTGAAAATAAGCTCAGGACTTATTTTCAATCCTCCATATTTCATAGCAATCTAAACTAGCATCTTCTTGATTAAAGCAGCCTGAAATTTAACACTGCTGTCTACCTCTCATAAACAACATGCATAACAATCTCAAAACATTTTCCTCAGAGACTCTCAGTAGTGAAGTGTTAATGGGAATGAGTTCATTGGACAAGCAGTTCCTACAAGCAACCTTTTTAATATTCTACCAAACGAATTGAAAATGCAATTACTACTTATGAAAAGCTGAGCTTTTTTTTTTTGCAAATTAATTTCTCTATCATATTTTCAGATTTGGTGGCAGAATTTGAAAGTCAAAGTTAGAGTATTTCTTAGTATCTTGCTAAAGATACTTGACTTTGTTAGATTAATTGTGCTTTCCCCCCACACACACACACACACACAAAATCCTAAATACTTTCCAAGTTAGTTTCAGAATAAAGGAAAAGTATAGGATTAGAGATCAGATGAAGATGGATAGCTTTTACCTCACCAGCTTTGGGAGGGAGTCTGTGGTCACATTTGCAGCTTTAAGAGTGTGTTATGATTGGCACCCATGCCGATGCCTCATTTATTGTCCTGTCAATAGTCAGTAAGAAAGAAGTATGGACACACAGATATTCCCTAGTTTTCCTTGGAGCCTTTCAAGTTTGAATAATCTAGTTAATACTGATTCTCTTAAATTTGCATAGTTTATACGGAGTCTTCAAAACATGTCCATGTTGAAATCCAGATGGTAGTCGTTACCTCTAACAACTTTAAAATACAAATCTAAGGCATTGTCTTTCATTATTTTAAATTATGATTAAATTGTCACATTCAATGCACATGTAGATAAGTAAAGGCTTTATCATTAGCTTACAGTCTGAAAATATTGTATTTAATTATGAGGAGTCAAGACCTCTGAGCCATATTCTTATTAATAGGTGTTGAGTTCCTCAGAAATAGTCTTAGCTTTCATACTGTTTAATAACTGTATTAAGCCACTCAAAAGAGATTTGGGACAAGGTGCCATCAATGTGCAGATGACACCCCGCTCTATCTCTGCTCCATTTGAATCAGGGGAGGTGGTTGAGGTGGGAAATGAGTGCTTGGAGGTAGTAATGCTCAGGTTGAGGTCCAATAAACTGAGACAGAATCCAGACAAGGCAGAGATGTGGCGGTGTCTCTCAGAGCGTCAATCCATTAAGTGTGTAGACATCCTGTTTTTAATTGGTTGTTCTGCCCTGGAAAGGATAGGCTCAAAATCTGGGGGTAACCCTGGATTCTCCACTAGCACTTGAAGTTGAGATAGAAGCATTGACCAGAAGTGCCTGTTTCCATCTACAGCTGATTTCCCTGGTCTAACTGTTTCTGGACAGACATTTGGGTACAATAACCCTCCAGGTAAAATCCCAGTAACTTCCAGACTGGTTTATTACAATGTGTCCCACATCGAGCTGCCCTTGTCAATGGTTTGGAAGGTGCAGCTGGTGCTCTACATATTAGAGCATTCAGATACCATTTTAGAATACTCCCACCAGGCCACTCACAAACTAAACAATAACAATAAGGTAATAGCAACAAGGGAAAAGGTAAAATAAATTTACACGAATATACAGGCAATCTGCCAGTAAAGTTGCTTATTAGAGTGATATTTAGTATTTTCATCAAAGAGCAAAGATCCCAAGTGAACTACATCACACCAAGTAAACTAAGAGGGTTCAAAATAAGTCACATTCTAGGTCATTTTTACCAAAGTTTTCTTCTTATTGAGGTTACTTATTATATATGCAGTTGCTATGATTGGAATGTATCCTAAATGTGTACAAGATATAATTGATTAGACATAGTTTGTAGATGTTAACAATTGTTATAGTGTCCATTGACCTTAATTAGTTCTATGTTACAGTTATGTCTCAAAACATTAAAATAAAAAATTGGGAATCAGAAAAAGAAGAAACCAAAATAACTCCTTCCCCCCCCCCCAATCCCGACAGTAATGGCTAAAGAACCAGTTTTTGCCCAAATTTCTGAAAGGGAGAAAAGTGTCATTTTATTTATATTTATTATTTATTTAGAAAACTTCTATCCTGCCTTTCACTGAATGGTCCCAGGATGGGTTACAATGAGATTAAAACATATCAAATGGTAAAACATAATTAAAAATATAACCCCCTTCCTCCCACCTTCCCTCCCTAACAGGACAGCACCCTTAGGAAACTTTTAAACAGGAAAAGCCTGAGTAAAAAGATATGTTTTCACCAGGCAAACCTCAAGAGGGAGACCTTTCCAGAGCCTAGGGGCCACAACAGAAAAGGCCCTCTTACCTCTGAAAGGGAAGGAACTACGAGGAGGCTCTCTTCTTGAGATCTCAGTACCCAAGCAGTTCTCTATGGGAGAAAGCGCTTCTTCAAATACCCAGAGCCCAAGCCATTTAGGGCTTTATACGTTTATGGCCCATTAGCAAAAAGGTAACAAATGCAGATCCTTTAAGATTTGCGTGATGTGAATCTGGCCAGAGACTCCCATCAGCAGTCGAGCTGCTGCATTCTGCACCAGTTCCACCTTCTGAACCGTTTTCAAGGGTAGCCTCCGTAGAGCACATTACAGTAGTTCTGATCTAAAATTTGTCTGAGAAGGCAAAGTGGGAAAGTATCTCATGCAAGGATCCTGTGTTGAGAAAACGTGTGAGATCAGCAGGGCTTCTTTATGCCTGTAACGCTCTTTTCAGTAGAAATTTTTGACAGAGAATGGAGGAAGTTGTAATTATCAAAAACCCTGAAAGACTTAAACAGTGTCCTCTCAAATACCTATAGGCCCGTGATGAGTTAAAACCAAAATTTGGGGGAGTGTTTTTGTGTTTCTCGTAACTGTTGGCTCATTGTTTGTTCTTCAGGAATATTGGCCTGTAATGGTCAAGCCTTTACTGTGGTCGTGGATCTGAATGTAATTAGTCTTATGCACACATACAGAGAGAGCAATTCTCTGTAGGCCGTACAGCTTAGGCCAGCTTGTGGGGGAGAGGAGACAAAGCTTTGTAATTATTTTTCCAGGTGTCCTGATCAGACAAAATAGAATCTCTTGGCCAAGGTTATTTTGCTCCACTGCAGGCTTGATCTTGCACATGTCAATCAAGTTTTTATGGGGGTACCAGATTAGAAATATATCTTCAATATAAAATAAGTCATGGGAACAAGAGTAATGTATTGCTCCTGCTCTGTCCCAAACAACATTCGAAGGGCTGCCCTATTTCATGACTTTAAACTGCCTTTCTGCTTCTGTTACCTTGAGGACTATCGCTTCTTCTGTGAAGCTACTGCAGCTTTGCTTCCTAGGCCTTTTACCAGTTCCAGTATGGTCAGAGATGAGGAAAGCAAGCAGTGACAAAAAACAGTTTTCAGTAGTGGTGACCTGCTTTCATTCTTCTGATCTAAAATTTGTTTTCTTCTGGCACCTATCTTCCTTGGATTTTAAAGACATTTTTAATTGGGCCGAGTGTTGATTATGCTGTTTTTAAAGTGCTTCACATGTCATTTTCTTAATGATTAAGGATGCCAACAGACATAAATTAAAAAAGCAAAGTTCACAGGGAGAATAAACCATCCCCATGTTCTCCCAATACTTCAAAGTAGCAGGCAGAACTCTTCTGATCATGTAGTCAACCCTTCCCTCTCTGAGAAGCCTGCCTTTTCCTGAGTAAAGGTAAATTCTTACAAGATCTCACATGATCTCACCCAAACTCCCATGAAAAGGGAAAATCTGAAGCCAGTGCTGCAGTAACTAGGAGGTTTTTGCTGCACAGCATTGGCTTTGCTTCTAAGGGACCGTAGAACTTTCTAAAACCTGTACGGCGCTTAAAAAGCAGCTCCTTAATCCCTGCTAAGTATACGTCCTGTCTGGATGGACCCGTAGACTTTAAATCTTGGAAGCTACTCTGATAATCTTCTGGATTGGAACAACTGAGAACAAATAATAAAATATTTTAAATTGTAGAACTGTGACTTGCTTAAATTTTGTCAGGCTTTCAGCCAGTTTGCTGCATGTTTTGGCTAAAATTACTTGGGACATAATAAAATCATGTGGATTGAATCTCCTTCCTTAAAAGCATTTTTTAAAGATAATTTTAAAAGAAGGAAAACAGTCTAGCTCATTCATTTGGAATCTTTTCAGCATATTATTAATAAACAACTATATGTTAAGGTACCTATAGAAATCAGCTCAGTTACTGGTCCCTAAAGTGTACAAGACAAAGCTGATTTGAGACATGTCACAAACTAGTGTAACTGAAATTCCTGTACAATGTCTTCTGTGCTCCCAAAAAATAATAAAGCCAGTAAACATTTCAACATGTGGCGATACCTTTGTAATGAAGAGACAGTGCCATGGCATCTGCAGTATTCAGAAGATACATTCTTGTGTGTACAATAAGTACAGCTATATGATTTGAGATCACTCAAATTCCACTCTTCTCTTGCCCTAGCTTAGCATAGGCATTTAAAGAGAGTTCCACTGAATTTAGCACTTGATAGTTTGAATAATCTAGGTCATGTTTCAGTTACATCATGGCAGGCATTTATACAGATGCAGGTGCTTCCTTCACCGTGGCCCAGGTAGGGGCTGGCTTCACAACCTTTGGCAACTTAAAGGGAGAGGTTATGGGGTCACAAGTGGGCAAAGGGATCTTAAAGCATATCAGTAACACAACCTAGCAAGATGATTAGCTTTTGCTTTCTGGATGTTTTGGCAAAGGCATTGCTTAGAAGGTCAGTTTTACGGGCAATATGTCATTTCGTTGCACTGATACCTTTCTTTTTTTTCCCCAAAGGATGTTTTACTGTTGAGCCAGTTCATACGCTCTGATGGAGGAATGTTGCCCAAACATGTTACAGGCCTCTGTCCTGAAGAACACAGGAAGGTTGAAGTGTGTGTGAAAATGGCTCATCGAGCAGGTATCTAATTTGGTCTGCGAGCTAGAAATTTTATTTGCTTGTTCTGTAAAGCTGCTTTCATGATAATATGTGCATGAACTGAGAACTTGAGATTGCTACAGCTGGCAGGCACTGTATTAACTGTTCATGTTTAGAAAGAGATAAACATTAAAAGCTTACCATCAGTTTTTGTGAAAGGTCTAGAGAATTCTGAGTTACCTTCTAAATAAGCATAGGTGCTTCACCTAGCACAGCGATTCCCAGCCTGGGGTACTCATACCCCCAGGGGTACAAACCAGAACATGTAGGGACACAAAAAAAATTGAAAAAGGCAGATACATCAATAGTGTATGACAACTATATTAATTACAAACATTCTTCTAATATGAAGATTACGGTTTATGGAAATAGGCTGCCAAAGGGTATATAAGTGAAAAAAGGTTGAGGACCACTGATCTAGAGGAAGTAAAATGTATCCAGTCATGCTACATAATTACTTTTTCATCTTCTAGTTCTGTGCTGCTTCTAATTCCCATTCCATTCATTTAACTGGGCAGCAACTTTATGCAGACATGGGTGTCCCCTTTCATTTTCCACATCATCTAATGAAGTTCTGTTTTCTTCTTGCCCCTTTCTTTCAGGTTTGTTACCAAATCATAGGCCTAAACGCCCTGAAGGTGTTGTCCCACTGCGAGAAGACAGGCTTAACAGGTCAGTTGTCACCAGCATTAGCAAGAAAACAGGGGCTGAGATTGGAAGGACTCACTTGGAGTGAAGGTGGAAAGCAGGGGCTGGCTGGTGGTTGTGATGGTATTTTTTCTAATGTCATCATTGCTTACTTCTGCTGATAAATATGAAAAAGGGTGAGTAGCAATTACTGACACAACTGTCAAATGCTTGAGAGGAGCTAGGGCAGGAAAATGATATTCCTGATAGGTTCTCTCTTCCTCTTTATATAAGGTCAGAGTAGAGGATATGTTAGAGAAACATTGCCAGGAAATTGGCATCTCTGTTCATTTGTTGTATGCAAGCAATGCAACAAACGTTGACCCTAGAGTAGTACACACAAGTGGGGGGGGGGAAGCAGCTTTCCCTTGTCTCAGCCATTAATTTTCCTTTCCCCTTCAACTCTGAAGGTGCCAAGTTCTGTTTAATAAAGCAGTGCAGTAGCACAACAGTCGCTGTAGTATCTTGGGTGGGTGCAAGCTGTGTAATAGACAAGCTGTCTAGATATTGGCAGTGGGTGGTGGAAGGGACAGGAAGGAGGCACTCATTAGATTTGTTGCCCTCTCTGTCCTTGCCTGTTTCTCTTTTATCTACAGTTTATAGTTCACCCACAGTTTGCCCTTCCTCTGTTGAGCTCTTCCTTCTCCATCCTGCCCTCCCTCATTGCTGAGCAGTCCCTTGCCCCTTAATGGGGGAACATCAACCCCCTGTTGCCTCTTCTGCTTTGCTCTCTGCTAAGAGGTGCTAATCCCGTATTTATGACCTCACCTTCTGTTTCCATGGGGATGTCAAAGCAGTTTATCAAGTTCATATTAGCAAGCTGTGGGGTTACTAGAGGCCACTGACGCTTTGCTTGGGAAAGCAAAGGCTCCACGTTTTAACCTAAGATTCATCTTGCAGTGTGGGTCTGTTCCTTACTGGTCCATTTCCTATGGGTAAGGGCATATTCCATTGATTTTTCTCTGATTGTTTTTGGTGCAGCAATCAGAATCTCTGCTGAAAAGTCTAAATGTAAACTTGGATTATGAGAAAGAGGATTTAGCTGCTTCACTTCTTTGCTTTCAAAAATCAAGCCTATTTCGTGGAGTTCCACACAGAGCTTTATTAATTTTTTGATCACATTGACTGTGTGAAAGCAGGAAGTGATGAATTCTACTTCCCCCCAGAATAGAGCAAGATTTCAAACCAAAAGTTTTATATTTGGTTTTAAAGCAGCAGTGTTTACCTGAGCAGATAAAAAAGAGTAATCGCTCTGACATCACATCTGCTATAATCTTAGTTCTGATATCTCGACTTCATCCTGTGTCCTTGCTTTCATTTGTTTTTCCCAGGGAAAAGGAACCTGGGAAAACTGGGAGTGAGTGGGGTTGAGGGGAAGAAAGGAAGGATTAACCTGGTTGTAGAGCAGCCAAGAAGGAACATGAAGTAATACCTCTGTGTAGGGAATAGAATCGTTTTAGAAAACTACATTGTGTGGAAGATTACATGTATGTTTTTAGGGAATTTTTAGGAACGCCGCTCCAGTTCATCTGCATGTTGTCTCTATCTGCTTGAGGTAGAAAACTGGAGCTTTTGGAGTCTTGCCATGTCTCAACTGCTGTAGAAGTGTTGAAAAGTTTGGCTGTGTGCCTACCCCCACCTGTGCCTCCCACGTTGATCTCTTGCACAGCCAGTAATGCAGAGGACAGAAGACTTTTTAACCACTTCCTTTCTGCAGCCCTAGGAGGTTAGGTCATGACACTCTGTCCAAACTGCCACGTCCAATTTTCTTTGCTGCAGCATCAAAAGAGGCAGTTCTATTGAAAACACAGAGCCAAGCTTCAAAGTTTCCATTTCCAGCTCTTGCTAGACTTCTTCTGCCTTTGGGATTTCTCACTCTCACCTGCAAGAGTACTACCTCATCTATAATATCAAATATCTCTAATACTTCATAGTTCTTACAGTGCAGTCGTGGGATGAGAGAGGAACAAAAAGTGTAGTTTCTTGATACGAAACAAACTGAGTTTGCACTGTGAACCAAGACTGACATTCTAGAGCAGTGATTCTAAAACTAGAGTACCCATACACCCAGAGGTACAAACCAGAACATTTAGGGTATGTGAGAAAAAAATGAATCATGATGGAATATTTGCATTAACAGCAACTATATTAATTACTAAATTAATTTTGCTAATATGAAGGGTACAATTTTATGGAAATGGACTGTGAAGGAGTACAAAAGTGGGAACAGGTTGGAAACCATTTTCTAGAGTATGTAGCATTTCTTTCCTTTTGTTTATCTTTTCTGTTGGATCTTGATGTACTTCCTTTTCAATAACAGAGGGCAAGGACAGACCACAAAGGCTTTAAGCATACTTGAAAAAAGCCAGAAAACCTGCTTTTTGAAAGAGTCATATTGCTCTGCTTTAAATATTCTTAATATATAGGAGTATATTTCTCAAAAGAGGGTTAATCAAAGGTGAATTGAGTCTGATCTGCGTTTTTTCTTCCTTAATTCTTTTAAAGACCTCACTGTGATCACAGTGAAACCAGAAAGCCGCTTACCAAAGCAAATTAGTCCTCCTGCGTCTGGTGAGGAAAAGTGTTTAGAGAAGGGACTGTGGGAACAAAAATTATGCAAGAGGATGTATTTTGTCCCATCTCTTCACTTACGTAGAGCAAGCATAACAGGCATCAGGAGCTTAGCAAGTGTTCTATAGAAATGAGAGTTAGGAAATTTGTATTTTGATATGTGTAGTCTCCATGAGAACAACTTGCAATATTACCTGAATAATTATAGGAACGGGAAATATTTGTGAACTAAAACTTGTGTCCCAGATCTTCCTCTCATGCATTTGAATATTCAGAATCTTGCTGTCCCATAAATAAATGGGCCCAGGTTTCCCTTTCCCCTTAAACCCTTCCGTCAGAGAAAGCTAGGTCAAGCATACAGAATGTGTGACTTCATGGGAAACTTGGCATCACATGCAACTGTCAAATCTTTGTCAGAACCTGAATGTTGCTCTCTGTGCTCTTTCCCACCTGGAATTCTCATTGTTGCCTAAGCAAGGAGATAAGTAACATATTGAACTGTCTTTGGCCTGATGCCATGATTTTATGGAGAGCTAAGAGTGCTTATAGAATCATTCAGGATGGTGAGAAGTACCAAATTACATTATATTTCACCATCTAGGCTGCCCCTATACTGTAGAGCTTTATTAATTTTATAGCGCTGCACTTTGTACTTATCTACTTTGATTGCAAATAAATTAATCAAAGACATGTGGCTTGCTTCTGAGTCTTGACAAGTACACTTCATCATTCCATGTGGAAAAAACCCAGTATTGAATGATGGGTGATTCAAAGCGAAGCACTTCAAACAGCACATAGATATTACCAGAGATACTGATAAACAGTTTTAAAGCAAAGTCAAATGAATTCATGGAAAATTACATTCTCAAAGATTGGTAGTTCTGGTGATTTTTATTTCCATTAATATCAAAGACATTTGGGGGTTTGTAAGATGCAGTCTCCCAAGCTTTGCAGCATGTTGCTGTGGTAAGCCCTCTGCCTGTGTTCTTTGCATTGTTTATCCCACTATGAAGATGGTTAAAATGAATCTCACACAACTTGAAAGATCCCAGTCTGTTATGGAAATAAAAAATGGCTCTTACCTATCAGCCTAGATAGCATTAAGAAAGGATTAGATAAATTCATGGATAGATGTATCAATGGCTACTAGAATTGATACCTAGGTAGTTCCTCCAGGTTGGAGAGACAGTCAGGATGCCCCTGAAGGCCATTCCAGGGAATAGGGAACAGGTGAAGGTTTTGTCTTTGTCTTCTGCCTGAGAATTTCCAGGAACAATTGGTGGGCCACTGAGTGAAATAGAATACTGGACTAGATGGGCAGTAGTCTGATTCAGCAGGGGTCTTATAATTGTGGAAACACAAGAAGAATACCGTTGTCCATCTTCTTGTTTACTATAGCCTTCTCTGTTTTGAAAATTTTGAAACTCTGAGCATTTCTTTATCAGTAAGATGCGGAGGGAATGTGGTTTAAATAGGATTACCCAGGACTAAGAGCAGTACTGGCTTTCTCCCATACCAGGTCATCAAAGTTGAAAAGCAGCAAATAGAGTTTTTAAAAAATGTTTTGGATAAACCATGTTTCAGAAGTAGTAAAAGTAAAGTGTGCTCCAGAAAGGGCATGCATCCAAATGTCTGTTTCAGCTAACAGTGAAAAGCTCCTAGGCACTTGCTGTTCATAAAAGCAGCTAAACGGCTGGAGCAGAGTTGGATTAACCTGCTTACAACAAATAATAAAACAGCTTTAAAACCTAGCCTATCCTAAATCCCTTTTCCTTCCCCAGAACTGGAGTGTATGCCTCCCAAGGCTGTAATTCAAAATAAAGGAATGTCTAAAGCCACTGACTCCTAAGGAAATACCTCTCAGTGCTAGTGTACCTCCAGCTTTCCTCTTCTGGTGCAATCTTTTGTTATCTTTGAGGCTTCCCATCCCCATGTGTTTGATGTATTGTGATATGTTGCAGTGGGATCCTCCTTTAGCATTCCCATAGACAGGGAGTAAATCTCCATTGGATTGGATCTGAGATGGATGCATAGCCTTGAGATAAAACCAAAATTTCCCTGTTGTGATGAAATCCCAACTATTTCCAGATGAAACCCAAGCTGTTCATTCTACCTCTTCCTAGAATTGCCTCCAGCTGCTTTTTCTCTGCCCAGAAAGAAGCATAAGCTTAGCTCTTGGTAATATATTAAGCTGACCAAACAGTATTCATTGATGCAATTTATATACTGTACCGTGTATAAAGTACTTAGGCCAATGAAGCCAATTATTCTTCTATGTCTAGTGGTTAGGGAGCCAGACTCTTGTCTGGAAATACCAGGTTTGATTCCGCCCTCCCCCATGAGGCCAGCTGGGTGACCTTGGGCTAGTCACAGCTCTCTTCTGAGCTCTCACAGCCCCACCTACCTCACAAGGTGTTCTGTTGTGGGGAGAAGAATAGAAAGCTTTGTCAGCCGCTTTGAGTCCCCTTAAATGGGTGAGAAAAGTAGGGTAGAAAAGCCAACTCTTTTTCTATGTGTTGCACAAGTGAACCTATAATAGTACCACTGGCCTTCACTAGGGAGGTGGCTTTTGTTTCTACAGCCTTGATCACAGCATTTTTAAAAAATTGATCAGAAGACCTCTTTGGAATCCTTCATAGAGAAAAAATGCTGGTTTTATATGGGAGGTTTTCAGATTAGGCACTCCAGTGACCAAAGAAATTACCGAAGGCTCTGCTGAAAGCAGTTAACATCTAAATTTGCACATGGTGTAGTAAAGAAGGAGCAGCCACCCACCGGCATGGAAAGAGGTGGCTAGTATCTTGTAGGAGTCTTAGCTCTATATCTCTAGGTTGGGTTTTTCCCCCTTTAAAATCAGATTCTTCCGAATTTGGATTAAATCAAGAATTAACAGTGCAAAATACACAGGTCTTGTATAAGTGGGGGAAGAGAAGGTTGTTGATAGTTTTGCAAGACTCTGCACAGGAACCTAGCTTTTTCTTCCATCTCCCTATTGGTTGACAAATGATAAGGTATCCTGCATGGCCCTAAAATGTTAAGCCAGTACCCAGAACTACCAGCTTGGGCTGGTACAATGGCATGTATGTGTGTGATGTCACCACAGAGAGCCTCAGTCTGTGCACAGTGTCACATGCATGCATCTTGTAGGGCCACTCAAAAAGGGCCTTATTAAATTGGTCTGTGGAATTTGCTGCCAGAAGACGTGGTAATAGCAACCAGCCTAGATAGTTTTAAGAAAGGGTTAGACAAATTTATGCATGACAGGTGTATCAGAGACTACTAGACTGGATGCCTAGGCACATTCTTCAGGCTGGGGCGATAGGCAAGATGTGCCTGAAGGCCATTTGCAGATCAAGTGAAGGTTTTGCTTTGTGTCTTCTGCTTGAGATCCCCAGAAGCAATTGGTGGGCTACTGTGTGAGACAGGATGTTGGACTAGATGGGCTGTGGCCCAATCTAGCAGGGCTTCTCTTATGTTCTTATGGCAGTGACAGTGCAAGGAGTAAGTGAATAAGTTCTCCATTTCATAGGTTTCCTTACAAGAAAGCAAGTGGACACAAATCGAGCCAGGGCTATTAAGGAAAACATGTAATAGTCCTTGGCTTCTAATTCCCATTTCTATTTGACAAATGTGAGTTTATCACATGCCTAGTTTTCAGATAATTAAGTACAATGTTGGCTTATAATTTATGAAATCCAGCTACCAGGACCTTCTTGTATTGAGAATTGTTTCCAAAACAGAATGCTGCAAGAACTTCACCACTTCTCATACAACTATGTGTAAAAAATAAACGGTCTTGCCAGATTCTTTTTCCCAAACAGAAAGAAAGCTTACCTAGTTTCTTAGGAAAATACATTTAATTCCTTTGGAGACTCTCAAATTAGAATCTGGCTTTTTTGTTAGTTGTCTCATGCCTGCAGTTTAGACTTTCTGTAGAGTTCGGTGTCTCCCCAAGAAGATGAAACAAGAGTAATAAAGTTGAAGGTGTTTTTTAATGCAGTAGAAATAATCAGCCAGTCAGATTTGGAACACACCAAAGACCCAGGTCTGCATCTGATTTATTTTAAATGTTGATCTGGTGAAGAAGCGTTGTGGGCGTGATTCAGAAAAGTTGAGCATGCCCTATGCCTGCTTCAAGCAGTTTAGGTTCAGTGCATTGCATCTGTTATATGTAGATACACCCTATGTGTAATTATATCAAAGTTTGAATCTAAATATAGCTCTTCTCTACAACTAACACCAAACCCTAATTGTCATTATGGCCAGTTTTAGAGCTTTTCTCAGTTATTTTCATTCATAACGAATTTTTTTGCTTCTCTTCACAGATATCTTACACGCTATTCCATCAAATCAGTGAGACCCATCTATAACAAGGGGCGCAAGTGGTGCAAAGTCCCCATGCCTATATCACACCCAATACTTCGTAATAATATCAATTATGGATCAAAGCCATATCGTTTTAACCATTAATGTGAAATACTCAAACAGATTTGTTGTTTGGACCACCCTCTTCTGTCACAGATTATTTTGTGTGTTTGTTTCAAGTAATTTGATGTCATCTACAGTCCAGGAGGAGTCAAATCAACCTTTTCTTCCCTGAAAGCATACAGGAATTATTGTATCAGGTCAATGGTTATGTAGGTTGTTTAATTGAAAGAGAATGTGATGGATGCTTTCTAAAGATAATAAAAGTACTTCTAAATCTCAGCAGATCTTTCCATGACTTCCAGTGTTGAATGCTGTTTCAGTTGTTTTGATCTCATGTATCCCTGTTATCTAGCAATACAAAAAAAAATGTAATTATGTTCCAGTTGCAAAAATAGCAGATGTTTGTAGCTGCTTTATTGGGTAGTGGAAGCAGGTCATAAGACAATAGACATTTTGGTCCATCTAGTCCAGGCTGTTCACGACGGTCAGCCAGCTGCATAGGGAAGCTCTTCAGTAGAACATAAGCGCACAGCTTGCTGTCCTTGCAATCTCCCACCAGCTGGCTTTCTCTTACTGCCATCATGGCAAATCATCACTGAAAGCCCTGATTTCAATGAATAGATCCAAATATTTTCTGAAAACATCCACACTAGTAGCTTGTGGTAGCATATTCCAAAATACTAACTACGTGCTGTGTTTGGACCTGACTAGAGATGTGCACGAATATTTGAACATTCGTACACAAATTGAATGTTACAACATTCATACATTAACATTTGTACGAATACGCATGTTTTGGAATATTCATAATAGTTCGTACATTTGTTAAACTGGGGATATGTATTGGATATGTATCAATACGTATCCATTGGTATAGGATACATATCCAAAAGGTATGCATTGGTATCGAATAGAATCCTACCACATTTGAAGGGGATCTATTCGAACAACTATGAATTTTCTAACATTTTGTTTGTTATGAATCAAGTGCCAAAAAAACCCATTCATGCATATCCCTAGTCCAGGATTCAGCTCCATTGGGCGATTTCTAGTATTTTAGGAAAGAAAGAAACTTTTCACTATCCACTTTGTCTACTGGATTGTCCTTGTCCATATTTGCTCAATGCACACACACAAATGGTTAAAGATTAGTTAAATAAGACTCCCTTATAGGAGCCATATTGACCTGTGCCTCCAGCTGTTTGGTAATTTTATCTTTAAGAATGGGTGTTTTTCCACTGTCACTAGAAGTACCCATTAATGGGTACCATAATGGGTATAAAAATGCCATTTCGTACCCATTAATGGGTACTTTTAGTGACAGTGGAAAAACACCCAATATCTGATATCTCTCCTGGAATGTTTATTTACCTGAAGTTCTGGGTTTCCCCTTAATCAGTTTTAAAAAAAAACTGGTGCTACATTAGCTTTTTCTCAGTCCTCAGCTTCAGAAACCAAGTCCACATCCAGTTTTGAGGTCCTGGGTAGATTAGTTGATAGTGGATTTGCCAGTAGGATATACCACTTTTCTCATAACAATATGACTCCATCAAATTCCCTTCCTATGATCAGGACCTCAGGCTCAGAAATCTGCCCCAAATTCTCTTCCTTGAAGGCTTTAGTCTTGACAATTTTGGCAATATACTCCAATTTTCTTTTTTCTCTACCTGCATCTTATTTTGCTAAAGTTTGTGTTCATTTTCTTCATTAGGGCATATCTTCCACTTTCAAGGCTATTTTCTTGCCCTAATAGTTTCCTTGACCATGCTAGATACGTAATGGGTACTTTTAGTGACAGTGGAAAAAACCCCATTGTATCTAAACCTCTGTTACATTTTCAACAGAGAGAAAGTTTGGACTTCTCAGCCTTGCCTTTGAGTTTTCACCGGCCTTCTCAGTTGTGAAGTTTTATTTTTTAATAAAAAGTGACTGTTGCATTTAGTTTTAGCTTTTACTTCTATAAGTGTTGAATTTTATTGCATTAGGGTTGTCCATTCACCTACATTTGCTTTCCTCACCAAGTCCCTTTGGAGAATGTGCACCCCCCCATGGGTGTCCCCCCCCAAGCCTCCCCTAGACCCCATTGCCCAATAATGGTGGAAACAGGCTCTGTATAATCCAGATTTGATGGCTGAAGACCCCATTGTAGACCGCTTTAATGGGGTCTACATGAAATCCAGATTATAGGCCCTGAAGGACCCATATGAGCCGGATTTCCCTAGAACTGGTGGAAACAAATGTGGCTGTAATGGAGTCTGTAGTAGAAATGGGGTCTTCCTGCTCTGAGCCAAATGGGTACTTAATGGGTACTTAATGCTAGTGGAAAAACACCCGATTTTTATTGCTTATTTCTATCCCTTCCCATTTAGACTTAATTCTTATCAACCCCTTCCCTGAGCCCAAACCAGGCACACTTCCACTCCTGTCATCTGTCCCCCACTATCAGTTTAAAAATTGTTCTGCCACCTTTCTACTTTTGAGCACCACCACTTTAGTCCAATTTCGGTTCTAGTGGAGAACAGATCTGACTGCCCTAAAATGTGTGTAGTATTCATGCGCTGAACTGATTTTCATTGTTTGGCGAACAGCAGTAGAGACCATGGGACTGTAAAGTCCTTTATCCAATCTTTGCTGTTCCCTTGGAAAGCTTTACATAATTCCAGACTATGAAGTCACTCTAAAGAGGTAACAGCTCATCTCTTTCCTGTGGCATAGTCCCATGTCATTTTAGCTCTCTTCATGGTCAGGGCTGCAGTGTGCAATAGTGTACATTATTGCATATGTGCAAGATGTCACATAACTGCATGCATCACAGTACATGGCATGTTCACGTGTGCATATGGCTCTTCACCCTCTGAAGGTCCCTCCTGCTCAGACCCACATTCTTCATAACAACCAGAGAGCTGTCACCCTGTGAGTGGGATTCTGTCATATCCACATGGTCCCATCCACCTACCTCTCAGCTTCAAAGGACTGGACACAATCTCTGAGCACAAGGAGCTCCCCGAACCACACCCACAATCCCTGCCCAGAGGACCTGTGGCACACCCATCATACCTATTGGCTTTCTATCTTCGTTCTTTTTAAGAGATGTAAATAAAACAAGAACAAAGAACAAAAGTACTACCCACCCATTTGTTAGCTTTCACTTCCTGACTGCCTTGAAATAATTTCCAGCTCAATTAAAAAAAAAAATCGGCTCCCAGGCTGCTATCTTAATCTACTCAGCCCAGTTTCATTTTACCTTTTAGTCTCTGTGACTTACTGTCTTCCCAGCAGGCAGTAGGGTATGTAGATCAGCCCTAGAATTTCTTAAGGCTCTTAGGAAAAGCAAAATAAAACTGCTGGAAAAAGAAGAACCTTGCTGTCAGAACTTTAGGTAAAAAAAATTTCCTGCAGTTGTAGGCACTTCTTGTATAGCTTTTCTGTCTCATAATACATTTCCATAGATAATATTTAATATTAAGGACAAAAGTCACACTTTTAACACTTTTAATGGTAGATCCTGGATTGTCGTCATAAACAATTCTGTCTATTGATCTGTGCAATTTTTAGTATGGTTGTAAGGAATGTTTTTGTTTGTTTTGTTTTAAGCCACCCAAAGACCTCTTCATTGGGCAGCTATAAAGATTCAGTAAATAATATTTGTTCATCATGGGCAGATTAAGAAAGTTCCACGAATATCTGCAGAAGGATGAATACTTTGGATGATGTGATGGCAAGCAAAGTAGGCTTTTATCAAGTTAATGCTAGAGCTCCAGGTTACCTGAAGGTCTACAGGGGGAAATGTTCCATTTCTTTTTTTAAAAAAGCTAAACTGTTTCTGCTGATATTTGCTATGGGACCCTAATGTGTGTTGGGAGGGGAGTAATTGCATTACAGGCTGCTCACAATAGTCCTTTTACACAGAACTATTAATACAGTCTAATTGGTAGCTATTGACCAAAGCAGGCAGACATGTCAAGAATTTTTCATTTCATAGTAGAGTACCTAATCCTGAAATATGCTGTTTTAAATTGAGAAGATGGATTTTTCCTCTTAACTGCTACATTGTAGATAGAAATTATTATTACCTTCTAGGGACTGCTTAGTAGTCCAAGGGCATAATCCTGCTAGCACAGGCTTTGTATTCTCTAAATTACAACCCTCCGGATCAAACCTGTGCATGTTTATCTTCTACATTGGGTAATCTTTTAGTATCACATCCAGCCTTGCACATCTGCATGAAAATGTGCCCAGCATAATCTCTTTTCAGGCAAAATAAAGTGTTCATATGGTATCAATGTGGAGTTGCGCTGTGCCAAATTATATATATTTAAAGAACAAAAGTAGGTATGAAATTGTGCTTGCTCATTTTGCTTGAGCATTTGGAGAAAAGTGTTAGATGTCTAGAAAGTGAGCATAGTTAAAGAAAATGCTGGGTCTGGGACAGACAATCAAAACCAGAAATCATGCAGAATGTCCAATTACAGGTTGTTATGTGTAAGACTACAAGAATTTGCAATACCTGACACCACACAGCAAGTTCATCTTCCATGTTTACCTAACTCATGTGCCTGGATAGAGATCCAACTAAATTGCGATTCCTGATTTCCTAATCCTCGGACATCTCCTATTTCTAAGAAAATTGCAAAATGGCTGACAGGAATGGAGAGAAAATATGACTTCATGCACAGAACGATACACATGGTGACTTTGAGGTGCTCTCTGATCCATTTAAGACTTTAATATATGATCCAACAGAAAGAACACATACTGATTTCATATTGATTTAATAAATCATACAGAGAAAGTTTGAAGTATAAATTCAGTACATAATTTTTCTCCCAAAACGTCAGCCAGGGGACATAAATGAGAGTGCAGTGGCTCTTTCATAACATGAAAGGCAGGTCTAAGTTCTTCTCCCCATTTCCAAAGTAGATATAGCCATGTTGCTTAGTATTGGGAACGTGGTAGAATGTGAGTCCAGGCCATAGCAAGCTCCGAAGTACTACTACCCTGCCTCCCCTTTCCACCTGAATGCTCCAGGAGCCTGCAAAAGAAGACAATAGACTTTATTGCAACAAACAAAATGCTTTTGCAGTAAGATGGAGTTTGGCAAAATGGGGTGAACAGCCCTTCATATAGGTTAACCTGCCTTCATCAAGTTTTCAGGTGGGGCACTTGCCAGAGTCCATTAGTGTTTGAGAGACTGCAGGGGAGGGCTAAAGTGCTGCTGTGCAAAACAGAACCCTATTACTGCTTTACCCCCTCCCCAATCTCCATCAGGAAGGTCATCACAGATAAATGCGTCTCCTCACAGTCTAGTAAAAGGCAAGGCTATCAAAGATGTGTCTACTGGTTTAGCATACCCATTACAGATTAGGATCAGATGCATTCAGTAATCACTGGGATGCAGAACAGAAAAGTTTAAATAAGATGCAGTTACATTATGTCAGTTCAGTTTTGGGTGCGTGTTTTTAAAAGCAATACCTGCTTTGTTCAGAAACTATTAAGCCAAAATCCCTAAAATAAAGTAGTTACTTTTAGCAGAAGATCGTTTTTTGCCACTAAACCCTAATGGAGTAGACAAGGTATACTAACTAGAGACATTCAGCTTCTCCATTGGATCAGCTGTGTCATATCCCATTCTACTCATGTTGGGTTGTTTTTTTCTAATTCCACAACTGTAGGATTTTCTGATGTGCCTTTTTCTACCATGGCTTACTATGATTTCCCATGCTCTAATGTGCCGTACATTATAGAAGCATATTGTGAATCCTTTCATTTTGCATAAGATGTCCGGCAGAGCCCTCACTGGTTACCAGCTGTGTTGGCTAGGAGGTTTCAGGGAGGCATACATAGGAGGCAGTATGCCTGAAGGCCAACTGCTGAGAGCCATGAGCAGAGCAAGGTGTGCCCTAACACCCTGCTTGTGGACTTCCATACACAACCGGATGCTACAGTGAAAACAGGCTGTTGCACTAGAAGGTTTACATCACAAAATACAGGAAATCACTTTATTTTAATGCCTAGACAGCTCTCCCCAATTTCAGGCAAGCATTATTAGCTTTACCTGAAGATGCTAGAGACCTTTTCCACATAAAGCATTTGTTCTACCTGTGAGCTAAATAAGATATGTAAGCTGGAATAACTCATGGCCTCTCCCATGAGAAGTAAGCAAACAGCAACTATGTGGCAGCTTTAGGGACAGGAACAAAACATCCAGCAACTATGCATCCACAGCTCCTCACTTGCTTAGGAAGAACCTCATTTCTCCATAAACATATCCCTTACTAAATCAGGATAATTACCTACATACATCCTGTTGGTGTCATTTCCCATCAGAGTAGGACCCAAAGAGCTCTGGAACTGAGTTTACATACATTTCATCAAATTATTTATGAAATTTATTTTTACATTTTACATTTATTTTTACATTTTTACACTGCCCTGTATCAGTCAGTCTCAGGCAGTTTACAAATAAAATGTAATAGTTAAAATTACAAAATTAAGAGAGACAGCACTGGAGTTGGAGAAAGGAAACTAACAGCCAAATGCCTGGGTGAAAAGAAGTCGCTTCACCAGGTGTCAAAACATTATAGCATTGAGAAGGGCTGTTTAAGGCCAACTTCCTGCTGCATGTAGAAATACAAAATCAAGGCTTAATCCTAGAATCAGAGTTGGAACGGACCTCTAGGGCCAAGTCCAACCCCCTCCTCAATGCAGGATTTCATAAACCATCCCAGACAGATGTAGGTCCACAGCCTCTGCCTGAAGACCTCCAGTGAAGGAGAGCTCACTATTTCCCATGGCAACCTATTCCACTGACTGATTGCCCTCACTTTCAGGAAGTTTTTCTTAATATCTAATCTGTATTGACTCCCTTGAAGCTTCATACCTTCTCCAATAGATGGCTATCCAGCCCTTGAACACATCCAAAGAGGAAGAGAAAAACACTTCTCAGTTCCACAGCTGATCTATCTTTATAATAACACTTCATTATCTTCATTCATTCTTCATTAATTTGGATATTCAAGTGAAATCTATTATTCTCTATTCTGAATTCTTGGAAAATAGAAAACAGGTGGCAACCCTCCTCTCTCTGACATATTTTCAGATATTTGAAGAGGACTACTATATCCCACCTAGTATAAAAATAGGAATAAAAATGCCTTCAAGTCAAGATGAGCTCCAGATGACAACATCAGCACATCACTACTAGCAACAATGCAGGAATGATTTGCCAGTGCCTTCTCTGGTGTCATGCGAGGGACCTGCTGCATACAAAGTCACACAGCATTTATTTCTGATGGATTTTATCCAGCTTTCAGGCTATATTTCTTAGCATGTGCACTGATTCAGTTCAGCTCCAGTTAAACGACCTCAAATCAGCTCAACTCATCTATAAAGATAATTTCCTAGTCCACTCATATTTGTTATCTTAAATTTCCTAAGCATTCCATTCACCTCATTCTTTTTATGCTTGGAACTGTCAGGTTCTGGTACATTCTACATTACATTATTAATTATTATTAATTAGAGAGACCTCAAACTTTTTTGAAACTTCAACCACCTTAATACTTCTGAAAGAAACTAAGCAATCATATATTTTTCCAATGAGATTTTTTTGTGTAGTTTATCCAATAATTTTATGTCATCCTTTTAAGATAAAATTGAAGAGGGCAGTTTGTAACATATGATTACAGTAAGGGAAAAGATAATTTGGCAAAGTAAGCAGATTAATCAAATGCAATAAAACCACCGTTTGCAGAGTAGCCTTCAAAAGCAGTATTCTCTACCCAGGAGGGGGCTGCAAGTACTGCTCAATATTCAATAAAGCACCTGGCATCCTATTACTTCAAGACAGTTACAGTCAGTGTGGCTTCAAGAGATCATCACTTATACAGCCACCATCTCTACAGCGGCCTCAAAGGAACAACATATGTTACAATGGCTCTCAAGCAGTATTTACAGTCTCCTCCCAAGTGGCGGTCAATTTCATACCACTCAGTGATGTTTCTCTAAAGCAAAGATGCAGAACCACACAACTCCTCCAGCTTCCTAAGGCCCATCAAATAATTTTGTGCCAGCTAACTAAACAGGAATCAGGAGGCCTACAGGGAATAAAGGAAAAGGGAATGGCACAGAAAGCAGCCAGAGCTTCTACAAGAGAAGCAGGTCTACAGGAGGGTGTTCCTTGGAGTCTCATTTGGCTCCACCTTTAAAGGAAGTGTGTCCTGAAGTAGTAAAAGGGATTAGTTTCAATGTTAGTTATACTCTCGTACTGCTGAGAAGGTTAAGAGACAATGTGAAAATGAACTTTTAGACTACAACCAGCTGCTTACTGGATAGCAAAGTATTGCAGTTTGGAGCTGACAGTTTGAGACACACAAGGAAGGATTAAGGTAAATTTGACTCTTTGAAGTGAAGTGATAGCTGCAATAACTTCATTTAAAAATGTTGTTGTTGTTGTTATATTTTCCATGAATACTGTACAATAAATAGACATAAGGGCCATGCCCAGATAGTCCATCTCAAGGATGGACTGGGAAGTGAAGCAGTTTTCAGCCTGGTCACACCTATTGTGATGCCACTTCCTCCACCAAGCCTCCACGGAACCTTTTAAATGTAGTAGAGAGGCAGCACAGCAGAGAGGAGCCACAGAAGCAGCAGTGATAGAGGGAACCCCCCCCCCAAAAAAAAACCTGAAGCTCGCCTTTTACCAAGTGGCAACAATAGCATGGATGGGGCCTCGCTGCTCCAGCAGGTGTCAGACTTTTCTCTGCAGCTCTTCATCTGGGTCCATTTCTTGCAACAGAAATGGACTCAGTGCTGGGATAATCTGCACAGAGGACAGTCCCACATTCTAGGAAAGAAAGCCCACAGAAAAACAAAAGCAACATTCACATTTGACCCCTCCATTCAAATAAAAAGTAAGGGTGGCAATTCCTAAGAACTAAGAACACCTATGATTCCATATTTAAAAAGTTTCAGTAGTTCAGATTTTTCATCAGAGTCAATTACATATATTGCCCCTAGTCCTAATATCTAGCTCTAGGATAAACAAAAGCAATGGGAAAATATTACGTAAGAACATAAAAGAAACCCTGCTAGATTGGACCATAGCCCAACTAGTCCAGCAACCTGTCTCACAGAGTGGCCCACCAAGTGCTTTTGGGCTTCAAGAAGAAGAGAAAGCCAAAAGCTTCACCTGCCCACCCCCAAAACTGGAAAAGAACCTAGACATCCAGTCTAGTTGCCATTGATACACCAAACCTCCATGAATTCAACTAATGCCTTCTTAGAACCATTTATACTGATTGCTGTCACCACTTCTTCTGGTAGTAAATTCCATAGATTGATGAACTTCTGGGTGAAAAAATACTTCCCTTTGTCCATGTGTTACACAGAAATTTTCTCTTCCACACCATGCAGGATTTTATATACTTCAATCAGGTCACCTCTTAAATGCCACCTTTCAAGGCTGAAAAGGCCATGAGGAAAGTGTTTCCAGCCCCTTAATCATACTGGTTGACCTTCCAGTTCCACAATATTCCAAATGTGGCCTCACCATAGATTTATAAAGAAGCAAAAAGACACTAGCTGATTTGTTATTTATTTCCTTCCTAATTACCCCTAGCATTGAATTTGCTTTTTTCTCTGCCACTGCACAGTGAGTTGACATCTTTCATTGATCTATCCACCAAAACTCCAAGATCCCTTTCCTGTTGTGTCGCAGAAAGCTCAGTTCCCAGCAGTTTATTAGTGTAATTGGGATTCTTTGCCCCATCATTTTGCACTTGCTAAGACTGCTGTGCATTAGACATTTTCTTGTCCACTCACCCCATATCAAGAGATCCCTTTGGAGCTTCTTTACAATCCCTTCCAGTTTTTACTACCCTGAACAACTTAAGAGTCATTAGCAGAACTTCATTCCCCTTTCCAAGGGCAAAGTTCTAGTGTCTTCTCCAATACACTTATAGCCAGCAATCCATATTTTTTCTAAATTGATTTCCCTGACACAGTTTCTGTAGGACATCCTCTCTGGGACTAGCATTAGAGGCCATTCAGAAATTGCAGCTGTGTGCAGCACAGCTGTCTGCCTTCCACCCAGGTGACACCATAAACTGCCTTCGTAACCAGCCAATCAAATTGCAGACCATCACAACCTTGTGACTTTTTTTCTGTTATGCAGCGAACTTGGGCCCCACCTATCCTAAGAGAGCTATTCCCCCCAAAGTTCAAACAACAAAACACTTCACGTAACAAAACAGAACTGTAGTGCAGTTAGTCTTGAGTCTCATAAAGCAAAGAGCTGCAGCTCCCTAGCATTTCTTCCTTGAAACAGGAGACCACGAGTTAAGAGAGCAAAGCAAAAGGATCCTATATTCAACAGGCCTTTCATATACAGGAAGTTGTCTCCTATAATGCTGTTTGGCTAGTTGACTTCTAGCCACAATGGTGGCTGACATAATAAGGAAGCCATCCCAAACCACACCTCATATATTATGATTGCAAAATTAAACACAAACTTGGGATACTAAAAGAAGCTAAATGTCTTACTTCAGCCACAATATTGTCTTTTGCTGTTGAAAGAGATCACAGCTTAGAGTCATTTGTTATTCTGTTTGATCAGGCTGGTGAAGTGAGGTCTGGTCTGCTAGTCTGCCAAAGCTAGGTCTTCTCTCCCTGTTAAACCAGTCTGATCAGCTTTGATACCATTGTCAGTCAAATATGGTCTGAGTTGTAAGGCGAAGAAGAGATCCAGTAAACAGAAACAATGAGCAGAACTGGATATGGAAAAAAGCAAAAGCATTTTCCACAATGTTCCTAGTTATACAGGTGGAGCAGAAAATTAACTTAATATAGCTGTGAGAACAAAAAGAATAATGGGGAAGCATCACAGCAAATGTTTATTCTAGTCTGCAATCTTTTGATTTTCCTATATCTTACAGGGAAAGTCCCTCTTAAATAGGTAAAACCCAAGTGAACAAATGTACAGTCCAATAAGCTCTAGAGGCTATACAACAATACTTTTTAAAAAATGTTATTTCAAATTTTAATATGTGAATCAATTTAAGGCCACTTTACTTACGGAAACATCAAGTTTATTAAACAGGTTGAAAGTTTCAGGACAGTGAAGAAAATAATTAACATAATGTTTTGCTACTGACAACAGAATTTCAAGTACTTTGAAAATAATTATGCACAACAGTATGTTAACACAAGATACTAACAGCATAAATGTCTGTGTATTCAGTCAAAATAACCCCTCTCCCACCCAATGGGATTGCCTCCTAGAATGTGTAGGATTGTAGCATAACCCTCAAACAAGCAATATCCAGCAGTAAGCTCTAATGAATATAAGAGGCTCACAGCTAAGGACCCAGCTACATACAATGTTTCTGAAACGCTTTGAGACAAGATAACATTTGTTTGACTTCTGACATTTTCATAGTTGTTAGCTCACTTCAAGCTCTCCTTGCTCCCATCTCTTTCCAACACATGCTACAGATGTGCTAAACCAAGTTTCAAATGAACTGGTTCTTCGCAGACATCAGGGCTTGTAAGGATTCAAGGCATGGTCCAACAGCAAGCCAAACCTCCGTATGCTTGTAAATTCAATTCAGGCTCCCCCTCTTTTCCCTTTGCACTGTAGCTACCTGCTGGGTCAAATTGGGCCACTGATCTTAGCCAGAGTGTCCTCCAAAGGCCTAGTCAACCGGGAGTCAGGTGTCTCACATGTGCTTGCGCCTCTCTAACTGCGTTGGTGCCATTAAGCTGAGCTCAACATTAAGTGAGTACGTAGACACATCCATGAATTTTGCCTATCAGATACAGAAGAGGCTTGCCATTACCTTCTTCCAAGGAAATGCCAGGAATCAATCCTGCAACCCTCTGCTTTCCAGACAGCTGCTCTAAAGTTAACCTATAGCCACTCTCAAGCTTCCTTCATTATGGAAAATGTACTGAAATACAATCATCTCTCAACTAACGCTATGGGTTGGTTCCAACAAACTCCATGTAGCACAAAATTGTGCTATGCAAGTAACTGGTATCCATTAAAAAAAAAACCTAGAGTCAAAAGGAACTATGGAAGCCCAATCTATCAATGAAAGTCAATATAACTGTGGAAATGAGATCCAGAGTATCAATAAGTTCATGTCAATGCAGAATGGAGCCCGGTCTACAAGTGACACCATGGCACTATGGAAGAGTGGCCCTGTCCAGTCATATTTTACCAAACATGCATAAGCAAGACCTTGCAGTAAAATAAATAGATAAAACTTTTAATACAACATTCCCACTATGTGAGTGAAGCTGGAGGAGCCAACTCGGCTTTTTCAAAAATTATTATTTATAATTATATATCATATCCTAACACTGACAATAAAATAAAACACATAAGATTATAAAATATAATCAGTATTTCCATATATGTCAAAAAAATGACAAACTAAGAGAATACATCAGTATCCAGAAAACTAGCAAGAAAAAAATAAAATACAAACAATTATAAATACTTAGAATTGTAAATTAGGGAAGATTGATAATACACTATTCCTTAAAAGTGATGACATAAATTTATTATCTAAAGGCCCCTTTATTGAAGTTGCTTGCCTTTTGTCATTCTTGCTACCACACTTTCCTTTTCCAGTTCCATCCTATCTACAGTTTCTTACTTGGTTGTCTATTCATAAGCTTACTATCAAAATGCTCCAGAGCAAGGAATCTTATAAATAGGCAGCTGGTGAGGAAACTGGGGGAATTAAGATAAGAAGCCAATATGAGATCAGACCCCATTCCCTCCAGCTGTATAAAAGCAAAATCGTGTTACACAGAAGATGAGTGTACTGTTGGTAAGTCCCACCCACTAAATTTCCTTTGCATCTGTTGCCAGCAGTAAACAATGCTACTTTTAATGGGCAAAACTGAATAAACAGCAGCAAGCAAAATATACAAGCTGAGTAGCAAATTAGGAGGTGAGGCTACAACATACTCAGCAAAGGTGAAGAAGATGTCCAATAAGAAGCTGAGATCTGATGTACAACACAATATTAATAAAGGTTCGGCACAGTTACTATCTTATTTTTCAAAGAAAATAATTTGCTCTTTAAGCAGCACCCGCCAGAATTAGCTAAGCCAAATTCTGTCTGAACCAAAAAAAAAAAAGAAAGAAAGAAAAGCCTGTCAGTATTCCAGAAGGGAAAGGAGGGAGGTGCTGTGTGGGAGGAAAGAGCATGGGAAAAATATCCTCTGGATGAATATCTTCCCATTTCTCCTCTGGATCAGGCTGCAGTTTTTATTCTGCCAAATATGGGTGGAAATGCTGAAGTGGTGCCTAACAATTTCCTAAACAAGACACCGTTTCAGATCAATCAACTATTATTCTTTGATTGCCTTCTGTCAACTGTCAGGTCCAAGCGTTACACACAAGCATCAACTTTCCTCTCGTCTCAGCTTTGGCTTTTCTTTCAGCCTCAGCCACCATTTTTGTCTGGGTTCTGGCCTGAACCCTCTGAGTACTTACTCTATCTGAAGTACTTACTGTAAAATGAGAGGCTCTTAAAACATTTTTGAGCACTGATCCACTTCAGCTCTACTCTTCCGAAACACTGTAGCCTCAGAGGTAGTTCAAAGCCTATTGTTTGAGGGGAAGCAGGCAGGAGACAGCTTTCAAAGAAAATTGGCATTTGATAAAATGCTGCCTGTTCATAAAGGTCAAATTAGGTAACAAAAACAAAAGCACCTATGTTAGATCTTTCAAATAGGTTGCAGCAGAATTATATGCTGCACCATTCGCAAAACATAATACAGCTGACATTATGTCCATATACATACTTTTCCTCTCTATCTTCTACTGGAGCAACTACAATGAAATTACCTCTTTGGTGGCACCCATACTGAGATTTTAAATACTACTTTCTCTCCTATCTCCAGGAAACGTAGTGAAATCTCCAGCCGTCAGGGGCCCAGGGTCAAAATGTACAGTATACTTTGAAGTATCAAAACAAAATTTAAGACCCACACAAAATAGATCTGCTTCCATCAAAGTGGGCCTTCTATTTTTACTCACATGGCATGGAGAAAGGCAGTAGACATTTCTGTAAAAGCCATAATCACTAATTGTGAAAGATGATCTGGCAACAATCATTCTCTTGGACCATGTTTCCACTCTCTCATATGCCCAGAATAACAAATAAAGGCAAGAGTAAAAAGAACTACAGATGATACAGGCATGTCCAACGGCTCCGTCCCATACCCTCGGGTTTCATCCATTCAAATTCATCCACAGAATAGTACACAGGGCATCTGAGATCATCTGTCTGCAAAATGGAGTTCAAGTCTGGCCAAATACAAGTGCCTTTATCTTCTACACACTTAGCAAATAAATCACTGCAAGATCCCAAGAGTTCTGTATAATCCTTAGCGACAGTAATAACAAAACTTCATCTCCCCAAAATGTTCGCTTTGGATGGCACAAAGATGGCAAAATGGGGTCAAGGACATAAACCTTTTTCGCCACCTCTATTACATATTTGTATTTGTATCACATTCCCTACCCAAAGGTTATCAGGGCAGATTACAACCATTAAAATAAAATATAAAAAGAACACATGAATAACTGTAACAGTGCCTGAAAGTGAAGCAGGAAGCTTCAGTTACCCTCATCAGGATATTTTTCTCTCCATTTTTCTCCATGTCCACCTTGCATCATTGTTCTTCATCCTGGAGTTTCTCAGCTGAGCTCTGCTCCCTATGAGAGAACACTCAAACAAGTATTTCACTTCCCTGGTCCTTCTCCATGTACCACACATCTACCAAGGCTTTAAGAGAAGCACCAGCTATATCAGCCAGTAATGCCGAGAAACTGTTTAGAGCCATTAACCTTCACAGCTAAACCACCATAAAGATCCTCTACACCTAAAACTGGAAATCCACCTGAAAATCTACACTTAACCAGGAAGTCATCCAATAGTAACAAATGACTTAAAAATCTCCCACTCAAATCACCTTCTCCAAGAACAGAACATGCCTATGGCAAGCCAATGACATGTTGGGAGAGTTATATTTTTATTGTGTCTCACATGAAATCCTGAGTCGTCCCAGAACTGTCTTAAACTTCTCAAGATGAACAGTCTAGAGGTCTTCAGTATCACATATAAGATTATCTCTACCAGCTCAAGAAGAAAGACCGCTAGGCAGCAGGGAGGGGAGGGCATGACTCTCACAAAATCTTGAAATTGTTTGGCTGCTCCAACACCAGCTGCAACAACTCCAGAATTAAATTGACTAGGATTGGAAGCCAGGAGAGAACCACCACAAATGTCCCCTATAGTTTTCAGAAAGCCATGACCTCAAATAGAAAACCTTGTATCTGTGCTACAAACCAAAATGAACTGAAGTCTCATTGCTGATATACACACACAAACAACCGTGAGAATTGTAATTCTGACTATTTATCTTGAACAAACAAGTTGTGGCAACTTAAACTTTTGGAACCCACTAATTCAAAACTAGGTAGTTATTTATTCTGCCTTATTTTTTTGGGGGGGAGTACATAAGATGACTAGAATATGTGATGGCAAAATAGATAACTGGGCTGCCTCCAGATGCAAGATATATCTCACTATGCTTACAGCACTATATTGGAAATGCCAGACCAAGACATTCTCAATATACTGCTATTTTAAGTCACATGAACCCAGTAATGATGCTGGGTTTCTCATGCTAGGAACCTTTAGCTTCATGTCTGAACAGCTTTCAGAATAAGCTGGCTTGGGGCTACTGGAAGCCAGCCAAGCACATTTAAAAAAAAAACCAAAAGGAAATGGACAGGCACCTGCCTGGCTTCCAGTAGCCCCAAGTAAGCCAATTCTGAAAGTTGGCAACACATGTGATGGTAAGCCTGAAATTGTTCCTCCCACCTGACAAGAGACAATCACAGGATCTTGTCTAGAACCCACATTACCTCTTGCTATCTGGAGGCAGCCTGAAACTCTTCAAATACTGATAGAGCACATTCCCTGCAACTCTTGGGAATCTATTTTTCTAAATGATATGTTTCTTTCATGATTTTGTAAGACATGATATTCCTTGTACAGTTGTCCACCATGAAAAACTTTAGAACATAAACTACGTAGCATCTATGCCATCTGAAAACCCCATGAAGATCCTTCCAGGATCATGGCTATTTCAAGTCTTATCACTTACACGAGATAAATGGAGAGAGTCTGTTTTTATTACTCATCAGTAAAACATAATTAATAGGAATTTGTAAAAATGTTATTGCCAAATTTCAATCTCATGAGTTTCTACCCACCGACTTTCAATTTTTGCTGCTAAACAAAAATAACCTCAATTGAAGGTTCATCAGAAAGCTGATCTAAAAGAGTAGCTGGTTGCTTTTAGAAATAGTTTTGCCTTCTTTAGGTTTTAGACAATTTCTTTGTTTTCAGAACAGCAGATATTGCAGCAGTGAAGAAACACTATGGCTGAAATGAAAGATCCATCTAGGATAACTTGAAAAGTATATCATCCAACGGATTAGTACCTCCATCACAAAACCAAGGAAATAAGAGTAAGTTGCAGTCTATTGATGGTATTCATGATGGAATAGAAATGCCTCTATCACTATGTATAAGCTATTTTATATTCTATTTCTTAGTTTTTCTTTTGCAATCTAAAGAGTCAGAATTTTTATGCCATTGCTCGAAATCAAATCTCATATTATCTGTTTCTGATCACTATCCTACCCCTTTTCTTTGTTTAGTCTTCTTCAAATTAATCTACAATATTTCACCCACTCAGTGCAAAAACCTATTTACTTTTTTGTGTACTTGTATTCTGCCTATTTTTAATTATTCAAGAATGCTTACAAGAGTCAATAAACACATTAAAAGAAGAAAAGGAGGAAACCACCCACAAATATACATTAAAACAATAATAAAAACAGATGGTAGCACTTAAATTAAGAGTAGGCCAGATGGAAGAGGTGGGTCCTAAGTTACTTCTTAAAATGTGGCAATAATGTCACATACGTCAGATGGCAACACATTCCAAAGTACAAGGATTGCAGCTGAAAAGGCTTGCTTCCTGACTTGGCCTCTTTTTATTAGATGTGTGCCAGGGTCTTGCAAGATGCCTAGTTGCAAACTCCTCACAGGTTGGGTGCTACTTGGTTAGGAGAGGAGGTCCTGAAGGTAGGTGGGTGCTAAGCCATTAAAAGTCATTACTAACCCTTGAATTGAATCCAAAAACAGACTGGAAGCCAGAGCAGCAAGTGCAACAAAGGTATTACATATTTCCAACCACTATAAAACACCTAAGCTACTGCATTCTAAACTAACTGTGGTTTTGAGGCCATCTTCAAGGACAGACCAAGTTAAAGTACATTACAGTAGTCCAGTTTAGAGACGATCAGATCATGAGCCACTGTAAGATTAAATTTGCTAATTCCATTTGCTAGAAGTATATGAAAATGACACATTTTTTTCTGTGAAATAGCCTAATCTACACATAAAAGGGAAACTATAACAGCACTAAGAAAGAACCCAGGAGACCCTCAATTCAAATTCCTACTCTGCCTTGGGAGCTCATTGGATCTTCCCACCTATTGGTAAAGTAGTTTTGCTGCCTTGTGGGTGGGTAAACCCAGACAGAAAGTCCAGACCTCCTAAAGTGGTTGGATGGACTGCACATCATCGTTCCAACAGCTCCTGCGGCCAACCCAGTGCCAAAAGTCATGTTTACATTCCTTTGGATCATATTGGCAAGGCTAAGAGAAAAAGCTCTGATGCCCAAGCAACTCAGAATTTCCATAACTTCATGCCCAGGCTTTTTCCATTGTCTTTCAAAACAGAAGGATGTCAACAATGCTCCCCTCTCCTTTTCTACACTATTTTCCTTTCAGACATGAAGCAAACAACCAAAACAAACCCAGGGAGTTGGCTCATTAACTACACTTAGTGAGGACAAGCCAAGGTCAATTGACAGTTCCACACCCTTGCTTTTTCTCAAGTCATAATTTAAGCAAATTTTAGTTACTCCACAGTCAGATGACATAGAAAGCTGTGGTTAGTTTAGAATCTGAAACCTTTGGATCTTCTCAAAATACGAGTGGGAGAAGAGCAGTGCATACCACTGCAGGGCATTCAAATAACAAGTAACCATAGCTTTTTTATATATCTGAACCAAGGCTTTGTAAAATTTATAAGGCCAGATAAATATGCTGCTTGACAATTTTTTGGGTTTATTAAGCAAAACAGTATCTTCTAAAATCAGCAAGTCTAGTAGGCACAAGTATATGAGAAATATACAAAGATTAGTTCCACATCTATAAGGATCAAAACAGAAATGAAACGAAATGTGACAAGACTGCTGGGGCAGAAGCGTCTTAATTGGCCACACTAAAAATAAAAGAAGTAATGGGGGGGACAAACTACACAAGGGCAATTATTCCTCTAACTAATCATCCAATGTACACAGCAGGGGCAAGGATGTGGACTGAGGACATTCTCCCCCAAGAAGAAAATGGATGCCCTAGGTCAAAGCTGGTGGGCATTTAATGGGAATTTCATTACAGCTTATCCGGTTTCTATCATACACATAAACTTGACCCCAACCTCTCTTTTCTCACCACCAGAAATCAAAAGAGGAGCGGTAAAGTGGTATTATGGCAGCCCCTCTTAATTCACAAAGTACAGAGCCATGTCAGTAGGTGCCTGATGTCTTCATTTTTTTTTTCATAGGCCACAGGACACAATTTTTATCATTTATTTCAGGTTTATAGAACAACTTACAGCCACACCATTTATCCACACATCAATCATCCTAAGTAGATTATTAATTTTTTTTCTTGTTTGAGGATAGGGAGCTGGGACTGAAAGCAAATGAGTCCATAGGTCAAATGGAACTTGAAAAAAATGTCCTGCATGTCTACACTGAGAGCAGCAGTGGCTCACAATATACTTTCACAAAGGTAGTTTGAGAGAGGAAAGGCTGCTACTGGAAACTTCTTTTGATCTCCTCAAATCAGATTTTGATCTGCAGCAGATAAAAATGCAGTTCAAGAAAATCACTGGGGAGGAGAAAAGCTTTTATTCAGACCCTTGTGTTTCCCTCCATTGCTCTCTCTCATGGTCAGTGTCCAGCAGACAGTACTTGTCCAGAGATTACTCATCAAATTATAATGAAATTCTCTTCCATATTATCAGTTTTTCATATATTTACCACTACTCTGTTTGCAATCTAGTAGCAGAAGTCTTGCCAGCCTGCATTGTAATAAAGATAGAAATATCAAAGAGAAGTTGTTATAAATAAGCAGCTTACAATCTACAAACATGTTTTAAATAAATTAGATTTTATATAACTACTGTTTTCATAGAGACTCAGTTACTTTGTAGGATTGTGCTCTGATAAAAATATGTTTGCTTCTTGTAGTCGCAGGCCACTGCATATGATGCAAATACGGTAATAGGAATATAGGAACATTATGTCTAACAAGTACAAATTTCCTTTAAAATACCACACAAGAGAAATAAAAGCATTATGCAGCCTCTAAAAGCGGTCAAATCCATGAATTACCTTTGCTATCAAACAACCTTTGATTAAAAGCAAAGACTCCATGGATTTGTCCCACGGCAGTTAAAAGTTCATGGCATCAGTACTTCTATTCACAGAAAAAACAAATATATATAGCAAACTGGGATATATGATCAGTAGGGATTTCATTCTGTCATTGGCCCTGGGATATTCAAAAAGGGTCAATCTGACACACTGGAGATCACGGTAACAACTTGTCCAGCATGGAACCACATTGAGCCATGGTAAGTCTGGGGACTATCAGTTACAAGATTTCAACACAGAGTCAACCTTATGGCTCAGCTTGAATGCTTCATCACATATCTAAGAAGTAACAGAGAAGTCATTCTTTTGTAGTTTTTCTAGTGGATATTGGGAAGTTGCTCAATAAATTAGTGAGCTAGGACTGCTTGGAGACATGAAACAGTAACTTTCAAGTGGCAAACAAACATTAGCCATAAAAACTTGTGGGAATCCTAGTTCCTTTTTCTCAGCTTTCAGAAACATTTTGCAGACTTGTTTTAAAGCTCACTGTACATACAGATAACGTATAATGTTCATCTTGCATTTTGTCCTCATTTGCAAATGAAGGCTAAGATACATCTTTCAGTTTTGTGGTTCACACCTTCACTACAGCAACTTCTATCAGAGACAGATGATCCTTTATGAAGTCTGTCTACAATACACTCTATTTCTTCTGGTTTCCTCTCAAAATGGCCACTTGCATAATACCTTCCTGTTTAATTGTATAATTTCCTAGAATAAGCATAAAACCATACTTGATTTTTATATAACCTGATTTGGCATAAAACAGAAACTACGCTGTATGTTGAGGGCAGATATTTTTATAGCCTGCAGATTACTTTTTTATAACCTGGGGTGAGAGAGAGAAACAAATTGTAAATAAACTTCCTAAAAGTAGGTTTGAGTTGAATGGGGTGTCTAGTAAGGGTGATGGGGAAAAATAATGATGATATTTTTATTTTATTGTTGTATGTTTTATAGGATTTTATACTTTTGTAATCTTGATACAATCATATGACTAATCAACAAAATTCATTTGTTCATTCCCTAAAATGAGGCTTTCAAAATACTGTATTTGCCCACATTTGCTCAGGTTAGTAATCGGGAAACTAAAATGTTACATCATTTCAAAAAAGATCAACACCTTCTTTTGGGATGCAAGTCAAGACTTCTCAATGAACATGACCCCAACAGTGTTTTAGAGAAGCAAAACAAATATTATGGCATGTATTATGTATGGAAGTAAAATGCAAAAAATATAGGCATAATTCCAATAGGTTGGTGGTCAGAAAGTCAAAAGCAATAATTCTAATTGGCTCTGTTTGCAATACCATGTCCCACAAGGATCAATTCCAAGAAAAGGTCACACCTTGAGGGAACACCCTATGATTGGTGTAGGAGTAACAGCACTTGACTCCAAAGTGTCAAGACAGACACACATTCTTGGCATGAACAGTCCTAGTGTGTGGCCTTTGATAAGGAAAATCATGGGAGACCCTAACTTGAACAAGTATAAGATGATGGTACGAAGAAAAGTCCAGTATGCCTTCCTGAAAAATTGTGTGAACTCTAGCAGAGCTGACAGTCTCCTCTCCATATCCACAGTTCAAGAGGTCAATATATACCACACACAGACTGGTTTCTCTGTCCTCACCTCACTAAAGAGTCCAAACTTTTCTCATATTACTTCATTAGACTTTCTGGCTGTTCTTCCCATGATGTGAGAACAGCTGACACCACAGTGTCCCCTACTGGCAGATAGGAAATAAAACACTCTTCTCTTGAAGTACTGTAGTATTAAAGCAAGTTCAATATTCTTGCCAGCATGGACATGTTTGTGCAGGTGACCAGCCTTCGGTTATGAGGACTGTCAAAGTTTCCATTTCCAGTATAAACTACAGACAAAAGAAAGCAAAATTATCTACTCACTTGGCCATATGACTCAATATATTTACATACTGGAGAAATCAACTGTTCTCCAAAAGGCTCAGATTATTTACTTTATCCTTCATTTAACCAAATTATTGTTTCTCAAATTATTCATTAATAATTCCATGTTTGCTTTGTTTTCATTTCTGAACCTACACATTCTCATGACTACCTTTTCCCATTGAGTGAAGAAACATCACCACGCTCTCCTCCAACACACTTTACAGAGTTATTTTGCTTCATACACGATTATTCCCCCCTCATCTATTACAGGCCTTTTAGTTTGAATTTCAGTAAAGCAGCTTGAAAGGTCTTGTCCCCATGTGGCTCTTGGCAGGCTGAGAAGTAAAGTGCTCTGGCTCACAGCTTTCACAGGACTATGAAGGTGCTGCTCAGTGTTAAGCTCTGAAAGAGGAGGGCTCAGGTCACATCTGTGAAACGTTAGCAGAGAGGGAAGGCTGGGTGAAAGTAGGTGGCCAGCATAACACAGCATTTGGTTGGGTTTTGCAAGGCCCCTTGGGAGATAGGCAACCATTTGTCTTTAAACCACCTCATGCCGATAACAGTCTGCCTTACAGTCTGCCTGCTGGCTAGGAGCTGAAAATACATTCACCGCCTCCCACCCCCCAGACTACTCAAATGCTTGGAGACAGAGCCTGATAGGGGATTAATCACTTTGGGATGGAGGTAAAAAAAAAAAGGCACACAGTAAAGGAGAATTAATTAGCTGCACTAATACTGCAAGATAAACCAGGTTCATGTCTTTTAGCCGTCATCTTCCAAGCGTCTGGGGATTTTGCAACATCCATATAAGTATTACTGTAAAACTTGGCTAAGGTATTCAGAGAAAATCCAAGGGGCCTCGTCTTCCACCACAAATGCCCCATCACATGCTGAAGAGATTAAGATTAAATGTCACAAAGAAAGTTTGATGTTGGGCAGTTTTTACCCAGCTAATTGTCAGGAGCAAAGAGAGAAGGATAATATGCCAATATGAGTTGGTGGGTATGAGAAAATATGCACCATTCTCAGTTAAGTTATGAAAAAAAAAGTAAAAGCTTGTTTGACATATTCTGTATATTTTTTAGAAATACCATGGCTGTTTTAGCATTTTAGTATTGTCATAATGTATTCTATAAAACCAAATCATTAAAAATTTGCGTGGACCAGAGCCAAGGTAACATGCCACTCAAAAAATTACTAATTTAACCTTGGAACTATTACCACATAAACGTCAGGAAGATTCAATTTCAGTATAAGGCACAGACCCTATTTCAGACATAACCAATATGTCACTGGAAAAGTAGCATACATATAAAAGTTCAAATAAAATTATCATAAGAACATAAGAAAATAAGAGAAGCCCTGCTGGATCAGGCCACAGCCCATCTAGTACAGTGTCCCATTGCACATGGTGGCCCACCAAATGTTCATGGGCATCTCAAGCAGAGACGACAAACCTTTTCCTGTTCTCGGATCCCAGCAAATGGCCTTAGAAGTGTCCTGCTTCTCCCACCCCAGCCTGAAAGATGTACTTAGGCATTCATTCTAGTAGCTATTGATACATCTGTCATCCATAAATTTGTCTAACCCTGCCTTAAAGCCATCTAGGCTGGTTGCTGCTACCACTTCTAAAGAAATTCTCTGTCTACCTTTTCTATATAGTGCATAATTTTATATACTTCAATCATGTCCCCTCTTAAACACCGTGCCTCCAGACTGAAGAGGCCTAGACGCTACAGCCTAATTTCGTAAGGGAGGTGTTCTAGCCCCCTTAATCATTCTGGTTGCCCTTTTCTGCATCTTTTCCAATTCCACAATATCCTTTTTGATATATGGCGACCAGAATTGTACACAGTATTCCAAATGTGACCTCACCCTAGAATTATAAAGTGGCAAAATGACACTTGCTGAATGTTTTCTATTCCCTTCCTAATTATTCCCAGCAATTAATTAGCATTTTTCACTGTTGCTGCGCACTGGGTTAACACTTTCATTGAACTGTCCACCAAAACCCCGAGATCCTTTTCCTGGTGTGTTGCAGAAAGCTCAGACTCCATCAGTTTATAGACATAATTGAGTTTTTGGCCCTGATGTGCATTACTTTGCACTTGTTAAGATTAAAGCACATTTGCCACTTGGTTGCCCACTCACCCAATGCTAAGAGATCCCTCTGGAGCTCTTGGCAATCTCTTTAGGTTTTTACTACCCTAAATAATTTAGTATCATCAGCAAACTTTGCTATTTTACTATGTACCCGTTCTAGATCATTGATGAATAAATTAAAAAGCACTGGTCCCAACCCTGAGCCTTGAGGGACCCCACTTTTTACCTTTTTCCACCCTGAGAACTGGCCATTTATTACTACTCTCTGCTTCCTGCCCTTAAACCAGTCACAAATCTAGGACAGAACCTGTCCTTTTATTCCATGGCTGATGAGTTTACTCAGTAGCCTTTGATGTAGGACTTTCTCAAAAGCATTCTAAAAGTCCAGATAGCAACTGATGCAAAGATCAGTTGTCTATATGATAAACAGTCACTCGTATAAGAAACCTCATGGGCTCCAGTTATTTTGCTGCTGAATCGGGGGCATCCATAATCCACATTGTAGTTTGAATTAACATGTCCCCATGCGGTTGACAGGGGAAATCCCTGGGAAATGCATCCAGGTTGCACCTCCAAAAACACAAAACACACCATAAATAAGATAAAAAAGATAAAAGGGGGCATAATAGGATGGCAAAGGGGCTCATGGCTTGAAGCTGCTGCTTTAACTTTAGTGGACGTGCGCATGACAGCAAGCACACCTCCACTTGACAGCAAGCCTCGTGTTCACATCAGCCTCCCTCTAAACCCTTGCAGCCTGGATCCATTTTCTTATCTTCTGTTCAACAATGCCCTTCCAGTACCCCACGCCTCCAGCTACTTTTAACGGTCTCAAATCCTAGCTTTGAAAACCACAGCTTTCTGGCAGAGAATGAATTATCCACTGCTCATGTCATGTGGAAAATCTACCCTTTTACCCACGCGTGCCTTGCCGATCAGGCAATCAGGCAAGGGGGGGAAATGCTTTTAGCCAAAGAGACACTTGCAGGGCAAATGAGAGCTCATTTCAGCTTAATTTCTTTGCTACCTTAATTTCTTTCCCCAAGCAATTGAGATCACAGTGCACACAGCAGGGACAGCAAAACCCTGCCCACTAATGCTGCGATCACCAAACTCCTCCCCCAATAACCGAGGAGCATCCCCATGACTCAAGATAATATCTGCTTGCCTCCTAATTCGGAGTGAAAACAGTTGGAAAGGGGTTTTTTTGTCGTGGATTTGTGCCATTTGTCTCGAATGCAGGCCGGATTAGAGGCTGTTCATGGGGACACTCCGAGGTGAACTCAGCTTCACCTTGGAGTATTTTGATCATGGGGATGCACCCTAAATGTATTGCAACTTCTACCTTTTCAGTGTTCTAGCCCTATTTGACAAAATGACCAAAGAGAAATACAAACCCAAATATTCTTTGCTTTTTCACAGGCCCTGTGGAAAAGCTGAGTAATGTAGTACTCAAATGGACCCATGACTATTCAGTTTTAATGATCTGATGGAGGTTAATGGGAGCATTTAAAGCAAAGCAGCTTTAGGAGACTTCCAGTTCCATGCAGTGGGGAATAATATAACCACTCTTACTAACTCATTCTGAAGGGGATCAGAAATTTTGACAACACCAGAGGAACCTTCAGTGTTGAACCCGGCTTTAAGTTTTTCACAGACACAAGAGAGACATGCTTTCATTTAATGAATTCACTTCTGAGGTCCTTTCTCCATTGTCTGACTATTTCTGAGCAGACAGCAGAAGAGGAATTTTCACTGAGTTTTACAACAGGTCTCTGAATTGTTTTCTAGTATAAGCATGTGTCTTTTATTAAGACATGTCTTATTGCCTTCAATTTACTAGTTGTTGATTATGGTCCACCTGTGTTGCTTTATAAGGCAAAGAATGCAGATTTTTAATAACATCTGCATAGAACTTACTAAAGCACTGAAGCTCAGGGTATAGGTATAAAGGTCACAATACCAATGCTCTTCCTTCTCCACTCTCAACATCTGGGTAGTTCTTCACTTGGTACAGTGATTCGCAAGTACCACGTAATAGCAACCCTCTTAAAAATCATATGACGTTTATAGCACCACTGGCTAGCCAAAATGGTTCCAAGTGCTACTATTAATCTCAAAGGGATGTGTTTGCAATGTTGGAAAAATAACTGGCACCTACTATGTGTTTCTTAAACGGTGGATACTATTTGGAAAACTTAGAGAGTTTGTAAATAAGGTTGTTATACTGCTTTCACAACCAAAGTCCAGAAAAGCAAAGATTTGTGGAAGGAAACATAAAAAGAAATAACCTAAAATCATTTTTTTAAGACTGATGAAATTGTCAGTCTGGGATGATTTAAGAAATCCTGCATTGAGCAGGAGGTTGGACGTGATGACCCTAGAGATGCCTTCCAACTATGATTCTATTATCTTGGTTCCTTTTCCAGAATGGTTGTATTTATTCATTTTGATACTTTATTTGAAGAATTTATAGACTACCTTAGTTTTAAAAATCCCAAATTACAAATCACTGTAAAATCATGATAATACAAAATAAATCATATACAATATCTATTAAAAACAGTTGAATTGTATTAGTAACCAGAAAATGCCTGGACACATAAATACATTTTAAGTAGGCATAAAAAAAATCAATATAATTGATATCTATTACCTTTCAACAGCATTTCACAGACTGAGGACCACAACAAAAACATGCTCCCCTTGATCTATACCAAACAGACATTTGTGGACAATGTTATAAGAAAACTTCATCCACATATCTCAGGCTGCGGCTCTATTATGCAGCAGAGGCCAGTTTTCATTATTCCCCTTGGAGACTAACTGCCCTGAAGGTACAAACAAGTTTCCAGTAGTTTCCATTACTTCCAAGTGATGTGTTTGATTCTAATTTTACTTTAGGTTACAAAGTTTATTAAATTTCCTAGCTTTGATCAACCTCAGCGCCATGCCAAGAAGACCACTACAGGTTACAGAAAGTGCCATGTTACCAAACTCTGAAATATTATCAGCTTTCCCAAATTCAATGCAGTAAAGATGAACTCCATAACTAAGTATATAGACTCTATAAATACTGACTGATAAAACATTCTATAAATTTCTATCATCGACTCCACAATTCCAGTTTGTCAGAGTCAGTATATAAACAAATGCCACTAAATTATTTAAGAAGGAACTAACAATGGCAACATTAATTGAGAAATGGATTTTCCCTGCACTTGGCTGCTTAAATTTTGCCTTTTGTATAAAGTGTGGAGCTACATTCTTCCATTCTTCAAACTGCTACACTCTGCACTGCCAAAGTAACAGATTGCTGACCACGATCACATAGCTAAGTGCACTAGTTTATCAACGAAAAGCTTGAACCCAACCTGCTCAGGATATAAGGCTAGAGTTAATAAGGCCCCATTTAGATAAGAGACAGCAATAGTGGGGGGGGGGGGGGAAAGGGATGCAAAATACTTCAAGTCATATAAAAGTGCCTTTATCACTTGTAGCTTTATCTTGCCCACCAGGGCACTGGCTGCAGCAAATGCTTTCTAATTAGGCAAAAACACACCAGAGTTCAACCAGAACAGGGTGCTGACACAAGAAGCAGACAAGCCTCCCCAGCGAAAGGATGCGACAGCTCCTGTGCCGCCTTTATCTTACACCAGTCACCACTAGGAAAGTTTGTTTTGTTTTGTTTTTGAGAAGGACATCATGCACAGCTATGTACATAATGTCTCCTTTGTTTATTTAGAAACAACTTGATCCTATTCTTCAGCCTTAAAAGGCTCCATAAAGGTTTGCTGTCAAAGTATAATTACAGCAAGAAGTGTAACATATTAGCTTTAGAACAGGCTTTTGTAGTTTGATCCAGCTGTTCTAATTTCACTAACTGATAGTTAATAGCTATGTTCAGGTGGCTTGAGGGAGGGTGCGTGATTGTAAAGCTATAAACTTCATTATGATTTCCCCCCCCCCCCCATATTAAAAATCCAGGTTGTATATCTTTCTTCACAAGACAAGGTGCAGGGAACAAAATCCCTGGTCCAAACCTTAGGTCAGTCAGGAACACGTTAAGTGTCCTTCAGCTGCAGCTAGCAGTACTGCTGCAGATCATTGGCTAAGGGATGGGGAAAAATTGCAAGTGGAGGGGGTGGTAATTTTTTACAATGATAGCAAATGATAGAAAACCACCTGCCAAACGTAAGTTCTAATAGTTGCACAATTAAATGATACCACATCTTTCCTACCTTTAGGTATATCATGTTCAAGTGAATCCAGGAAGTCAAGAGCTGGATCCAAGTCAGCTTTCTCCAGCAGGGTTTTGTTCTTCAAGTTTACTGGCTCAGTAAAATGGAAGTAGGAACTTAGCTTTTTAGCCTCTATCAGGGACAAACCTATTGCATACAAAGTAAAAAATATAAGCTGTGCTTGATAATATCTTCACAGAACTAATGTCATATTCAATTTAGTGTAAGTTCACTATCTAACAGTTTGACAAATTATTATAAGACCACAAAGGAATGAGAGACCTATAGAAATGACTGCCTTCGAATCTTTAAAGAAATTTTTGGGAAATGTATACACAATAATTTAAACTGGCAGTTGATCAAGAGAAATATTTTGTCTGTTGCTCCAATCTAAGTGAGCTTCCAAACAAAGGGCAAAGTAGTAGTGTGGGTACGTTTAATTCCCACATCCCAAAAATGATACCACAGAGACAGGAACAGTTCAGAAGAAAGAAACTAATATGTTCAATGGGTAAGAGAAGCTCTCCTATAAGGAAATGCTGCAAAGTTATGAGATTTTAACTTAGAAAAAAGGTTATATGGAAGTATGATACAGGACGGAGTATAAATTTATTTATAGTGTGGATCCTTAAGTGGATGAGAGGCTTTTCTCCCTTTTCCAAATACGAGAATCATGGATCACCAAGGATGGAAGAATCAGCCCTTAAGAACAGGAAATGTTTCTCCCCTTAATTCATAATTAAGCTATGGAATTTACTGCCATCGAGTTTATTGCCTTGATGATAAGTCTGTTACAGGAGGCAGTCTGCCTTTCAAGATCAGCTCTCAAGATGCGAGTCAAGCAAATTATGATGTTCATGTCCTATTCATAGACTTTCATATCCAACTGATTAGCAACTATAATGGTACGCTATTGAACCAGATGGGCTATGGCATCTCCTATGTTTTGATATAACAAAAAAGAAAAAAATGTCTGGAATTATTTTTATCCCTTTTCTGAGTTCATACCAGTGCAACAAATAGGAACATCCAGTTAGGCTGTTTAGCTAGGTGTACAAGAGTTTTCAGGCTTGTGCTATAACAGAAGTCATCCAACTAAGATATAGAGGCAAAATTATAAACAAAAATAAAACACAAGCATTCAGGAGTGCTCCATGCAACAGGAGGGACGGCTTCCTTCCATACCTCTTTTGCAGAGTTTCGATACCATTTATAGAAGTAATGGAAATTAAAGTGGACTGTTTCCTGTGTGGGAACTACAAAGATAAAATGCTAGGTGTGAGGGACAATTCATACAGCAGGGCTCATCACTGCTAAGACTACTAGTGCTTCATCTCAACAAACGTTCAGGTAAATAAACAGATTCTGAAACAGAGGTTTCAGTTTCATAGTAACACTCAGCTAGTCATTCAGCAAAACCTGAGAACTGTCTAGCTGACTTAGCACTGGGTGTTATTTTATTTAGAGTACACCAAAACAAAGAAAGGTAAGAAGCCGCTCTGAATTGGGAGTTAAGCATTCCTTCTTGGCTGATCTTCCAGGGGCCATATGCCAGCAGTGGGCAGATCATTAAACACTGGGTTTACTCATATTCAAACATATCCATTCTCGTGCGTTCATAATACCACACACACACTCCCTATTTATTATCCAAACCTGAAGGGTTTTAATTCTTCTCTGGCCTAATTAGCAGGGTGGGGCTTTCCGCTCTCCTTCTCAGCCACAGCTTACATGAAGGACTCTCTCTATGCAGAATAGGAAGCATCCAAACATGTATGCACAAGCACCTGTACATACAGGAGTCACTGGGAACGTTTTTCAGGTCTGATTGCCACATGAGAGAGATGATTCAGAAATACATGGAGAAACGAAAAGTAACCCTTTACCCTTAAACTGAGGTTCCTCCCATGCCTCTTGAAAATAACTTCCTATTTGCTCCACTGAGGGGCTAGTTTCAAGCTAAAGTGCTAAACATGAGGACAAGGCAATCTCACTAACCACCACTTTACACTGTCCTTTAGCTGAGAAAACAGCTTCTCCTCGCCACATCCAGTCATTGTTATTTTTTTTAGCGTGTTCATTTTATACTTTGTTTTTTATTGCTGTAACCTACCCTGAGACATTTGGGACAGAGCAGGATAAAAATATAAATAAATAAATAACACTTTACCCTGTGGGCAAACATTCCTAAACATTGTTCTAATACTTGAAAAAAAATATGTATGAATAGCAAAGTCCACCATTGCTGTCTGTCACAAAAGAAGAACAAATATAAGGGTACTTATGTGCTGAAATGTTCATATACCTTGCTCCTATAAGCATAAATGGGTTGGGCCTGAATGGTAAGTGGATTTAAGATACACTAACTTCACTTTAGTCAATCTCAGTGTTCTAGCAAAAATAGTCAACTTCAAAAAATAAAATTGGACTAAATTATAGGTTGCCGCTGAGGATCTTCTTCATCTAAGAAGTTATTTCTTCTACCAGGAGAGCAGTCAGCCCTTTCGCAAACAAGATTGTTCCTTTCTTCAGCCCCTGAACTTGGGAGTGGAGGACTAATTCTGTGCTACTCTCAGGAGACAGAAAATCTTAATACCTAATGCCTTGTTCATGAGTAACAAACAAAGATGTAGCTTGTGAGTTAACATGGATTTACCTTCAAAGGTCCTGTTTTCATACACAGATCCAAGTGGTGATTTTACATATGCACCGCGCGGGACGATACCCACTGCTTTATCTATCTGGTCTATCGTAGCTACAAGACGAATTTCCTCCTTGATCAAGGGCTTAAAAATATATATATATATTAAGGCAACCGTCTTTTATTTCACATGGCAGAATAAGAACTGATACAGAATACTCCAGCAATCTGACTGGTATAAAAAACACTTAGCAACTACTCCTGAATGAACATTATCAAGATAAGAGCTAAGACAATATTTACTATACTGTCTATTATTAAACAAGTCACAGAACAGATTATAAATATATTAAAAATGTATTTATGACTAAGTTCAAGAATTTCAGCATCTGAAATAGTTGGAAAAATGAGGAGAGGGCATAAGACCACTTAAAATGTATTGCTTGTTCTAAAATAGTGCTCCACTTAAGTACTGTGCTTTAGATCTCTATAGTACAATTTTTATTCATCCACACTGCATCACCCAGAAGTATTATGTACAACCACTACAACTCCATGAATCATCGTTGCCCAAACCAATTACCAATATTTGGAATAATGGGCTCTGAAACTTTGAGAGTATACCTTTGACTCAAATGAAACACTCCCTAATACACATAAAAGATAGAGAAAAACATCCTAGGTACATCCTTCAGTCAGGGGAGACAGGCAGGATGCCTGGGATTCAAGAGCAGGTAAAAGTTTTGTCCATGGCTTCTGCTTCAGATGCCCATAAGCAACTGGTGGACCACTGTGTGGGACAGGATGCTGGACTGGATGGGCTGTGGCCTAATCCAGCAGGGCTCCTCTTATGTTCTTGTGTTCTTGTAAACATCCAAGTATTGTTTGGTTTTCCTCAATGGAAATTCCACAGATAAAATACTTCGAAATGAAAAAGTGTAAGGTGTCAGACCTGAAGATGGACTAAAGAAGGCTTAAAGAGAAGGTGTGACCATGGCCTATGTAGGTAATGCCACTGGCTTCAAGACAGGGTTCCAAATGGCCGATCTATTTATGTAGCTAAAGAAGGCCTTAGTACTTGCTTTTTCAGATCTTGCACGTAATCTTCTATGTTACACTGTTCAGTTATATTTCTTAAATTGAAAATCCAACAGGTAAGAACAAAATCCTTTCAATTTAGACATTCAACATCAAGTCCACAATTCTCTTTGAGAACAGCCAGTATCTAATTCTGAAGTGAATAGCCAAACAAAATAATGCAACAGAATTCAAAGCCAACTTACTTATTATTTCTGCAAGCATGCTAAAAGTCTTTATGTGCAACTTCATCCCTATCAGACCAAAACTTAAGTCACAGGATCACCACTCTGAAGCAAGGAACACATAATAACCATCTGAATCAAACAACAGCCCCCAAAAAACCACATGTGGGAATCATCCTGACTTCTGAAATCATAAACTTGTATTTAGCTAATTGGGAAATCACATCCAGTGTTCTTAACAATTTAAAGTAAAAGTTAGAGGAGCAACTATAACACTACTGAAGTAACAGAAGTAAATTTAAAATTGCAACATATGAGAAAAAATGTGTATTACTGAGGGGCTCCAAGGGTAAAATACTTACTCCAGCTTCCTCTTCATATGTTCTTTCCATTTCGTCTTTCTTTTCAGGATTCTCATATTCATAGGATGGGTCCCCTTGGAATCGTCCTTTTAGGGATGAAGTCACTGCAACCATATCATCAGTAGGAGGTGGCAGAAGACTCCAGTCCACACAGTTCAAGCTGTCAACCACACATATTATTTATTAAGCTATAAAGAGAAAAATTCTAGTTCAGACATTATGAAGTCTAAAGGGGTATCAAAGGAACTGGTGACCACAGATAAAATTTACAGGCAGCATACTACAATGAACAGCAGCTCATCATACCAGAGTGCATGGAAGTACATAGGAGGAAACCTTTTTGAACAGCTAAAAAAAATTTAAAAGGCCATAAGCTCACTCCATCCTAAACATAAATGACATGCTGAAAGTAAAATTAGGGGGTTCACATGAAGATCTGAGCCAAAGAGCATTTCTGCACAGACCCTAAATCTGGATTAAGGGTCCATGGAGAACACTTCTAGGCCACATAGATCCACAGGCAACAATCTGGGCAATTTGGCTACTGTCAAATTCCTGGATGTGCACATGACCACCTCCATGCATGTATGGTGGATGGAGCTCTGATCGCTACTCCATTGAGAAAGATGAGTAGGTTCCTAAAAAGCACTAAAGCTGAAAAATCTGCTACCAAGGCTGGGCTTTGCAGGAATAGTTAAAAGCACTTTTTAGGGATTCAAAAGTGGGGCTATGGTGGGGTTCCCTAGAATGGTGCTATGTTCATCTCATCTGGATGCAGCTTAATCAGGGGAAGATAATGAGTATAATGAAACAGGTGGCTAAATGTTATTAAGAATTCTGGCCATTGTTACATCTCTACACAACTCAGTTTTTATCTCACTAAACCTCATAACTTGAACTTCAGAAAATCCCAAAGCACTTTTTTTTCTTGATAGCCGCTTTTGAATCATGGACCTGGAGATGTATAGTAAAGGCCTTTCTGCACTGAAAAGTTGTGATGCAAACCAGTGGTTCTGGGCCAGCGAGGCCTAGTGATTTAGAGCTCAGCCAGTCATGATACTATCGGTCCAGCCTCCAAGGGTTCCAAAGGGCTAGGAATAGGAACAAAAGTCCTTAGTCTCTGAGCACCCAGAGAATCCATTTCAGAAGCACACTTTGGTGTGCAGCCAAAATGACTTCCCTATTGTTTGGAACACGGAGGTGTGTATTCTGCATGCATCCATGTGCTGGACTAGACCACAGAGTCTGCATCCGGATCAAGGGCACCTGTATTCAACATTAATGTGCAGAAGGGAGGCCCATAGTTCCCTTTCTCAACTTGCTTAAGTGACAGTGCAGAAAGGCCCTAAGAATATTGTAGAGTAATAATAACACATCAGTTAGTGCTGGATCAAATAAAATCTGATTGCTCCCTTGGGGCAACTAATATTAAGAAGCTTTGGCCATGTGACACAAGTAATTGGAGGTCTAGAAAAAGCTATTATTCTTGACAAGATTTCCTAGGAAACAGAAGAAGGTGGAAGCATGTGAAAATTTCTTAGAAAAACTATGAAATATTACTGAAAACACCAGAAAATGGGCAGCAGTGTTCATGCAATCAATGGCATCTAACTACTGTCAATTATTCAATAAGTCAAACATTTCTCACCTGTACATAACCATACTGTATCAGAAAATGGCCAAGTTCAAGCAATAGAGCTCCTTCAATTTTAAGGGTGGTACAAAAGTCATTAAAGCTACTGGAACCCACCAGGCCACATTCACACACAAAGTGCTTCTCTGCAAATTCCATCTGTCTGGTAGCTAGCTACTTAAAGCATCACAAAAGCAGGGAGCAGAAAGGCCAGTGCTGGTGCTCTCATGGTGGGCCACAGAGAGAGAAAGCAGGACCAAGATTCCACAATATAGGAAAGTATTAGAGGAGTTGCTCCGACACTAAGGCTGTGTGTTCAGATCACCATAACTAAAGGCGTTGTCTCAGAGATGCACTAAAGAGACTGTGGTCACACCTAAGGTTTATTCCAGCTTCAGTCCACTTTCAGAGCAAGAGAACATAGCAACAAAAGGACCAGTAATTTTCTTTCCACATTATCTATCCTAAAGGTGAATGTTCTGAGTTAACACTGAAAAAAACAGCTCGTTACTTTGCTGATGTATTCTCACACTTTGAAAGTGGACTGAAGCTGGATTAAACCTCCAGTGTGACCACAGCCAGAGAGACAGTGAGTGGCCCTCGTGTTCTCAACGCATCTCGAATCCATCTTATCCAGAACAGAAGGTCCACACAAGAGGGAGGGGAGGAAGACTCGTGGGTGACAATCTCATCTCTAAGCCGTCTCTGAGCCCCGTAAGTGATACCTTTTCCCCCCTGAGTCTGATCACACCTAAGAACACTCACAACTGTACCTCTCGCCCCCTCCTCCCCCATATCGACTCCCCCTGCGAAGCCAGCACCCCCTCCCACCTATACAGGCGGCTTCTAGGGCCCGCCCTGTCCGGCCCCAGGCCCTCGGCGATGTAGTAGGCCCCGCGAATGCCTTGAATGCGGCCCCACAGGCGGACTTGCTCAAAGCGGTAGTCGCGGCGCACCAGCTGAAGCGAGTTCCGCAAGGCTGCTCGCTTCTCCGGGCTCAGGCACACACCGCTACTGGCTACGAGGTCCAGCGCGTACGGCAGCGTCTCGGCATTCATGGTCGCGGCCGCCTGGGCAGAGGCAGAATGGGATCACGCTATAAAGCCGAGCCCGGGCCAGCCCGCAAGCGTCCCGTTGCTAAGCAACCATCTCCATTCTCCGCGGCGGCGCTGCCGGCGGGCTTTCCCTCTTCGCAGCGCAGCGGCGCTCGCGAGGTCAAAGGTTCCTCGTTCTTCCCCGATAGGGTCCCCTCTTCTCAGCCGCTCGCCCTAACACACCTGTTGCCATGGAAACAGGGCCTGGGATGCAATCTGTAGCTGCTGGAGGAATAAACTTCCTCCTTTCCTTCTCTCCTCTTCATTCCCTGAAAGAACACGCTACCTTTTACCATTATAGTCAGGAAATGCAAATTGGTGCAGCTTTACTTGTATAGAAATAGAGACCTAATGATGCCAAAAGGCTTACTTGTTGTATGGTGACCAGTTAAAAGAGTAAGAAGTGTCAAGAGTCTTGCCATTGTGGAGCATTAGTTCAAAACTGCTGCTGGGTCAGGAACCCATGGAACTAAACGAATGAACAGCCTCACAAAGTTGTTGTGAACATAAACTTACTGAAGAATAATGGGCACTGTCCAAAACTTTAATCTGATAAAAAGGTTTTTTAACTGCTCATAATTGTGACAGTAACACCTTGCAAAAATAATTTCTCCCCCAAGAACTGTTAAATGCAGTCCTGTTCATGTGTGATTGTTCGACTTCCAATTTTGTATAACTGAGTTTTTGTATAACTGCAAGGTAGTTTTATAAAACTGAATTTAAAACATAGATGTGATCATTGAACACCAAGGTGGCATTTAAGAAGTGACCTGATTGACAAAGGAAGTGGTCAGCTGATAAGCAACAAAACAATATTCACAGTGAGCAAACAAGATGGAGAGATGTTGGAAAAATGCGAAATCATGAAAAGGCAACAAGAAAATGGACTTTATGGATAAATTAATATATTGTGTAATGTTTTTAATATTTAAAAATCCTTTAATAAAGTATATATATAAGTATATATATATAAGATCATGCGCAGTGTGGAAAAGGTTGACAGAGAAAAAATATTTTCTCTTATCACTTTACATTAGAACCAGGGACACTCTATGAAGCAGATGGGTAGGAGAGTTAGGACTGACAAGGGTCATTTTAGTCTATGGAATTTACTATGGTGACATGAGGCAGCCTGGCTAGCTTTAAGAAAAGATTAGATAAATTCTTAGAAGACAGGTATATCGATGACTACTAGAATGGATGTAAGAAAGTTATTATGAAAGCATCCAAACTGCAGCAAAATGAGCCAGATCCAACTCATACAGCAAGACACACACCCATAATCTGCTTTTTGCCTCAGAACCAATTGCTGAGAATCCATTGACAGGAGGGCTGGTAGTACGCAGGTTGTCATGGACAAATCATTTGCAGGTGAGATTTGGACTTGCAGTAGCAGCTCCCATCTGGGGACCTATTGAGATGGTCTGTCCCCAGAGACTTATTTTATTTTATTTATTTACACTTTTATCCCACCTTATACCCAGGGGTCTCCAGGCAGGTAACAACATTTAAAATCAAATATTATTATAAAAAAATATGAAATTATAAAAAATATGAAATCTGAGTCTATGATCACACCTTGCTGAAATAGTCCATCCTCTTAACAAGCTGAACTGAAGAGGTTGTAATCCTGTTCACACTCAATTGACAATTCGTCCTCAGTGTGGGCTGCTATGCTTACATCTTTTATGTTATCTCCCCAAATCTCAATCACATGACTCTTTAGTCCTCCACCCTTCTATAGGATAAAGTTCTGTCAATCAACAGCGGCAACCGGGTGTGTTTGGAGTTGTGTAGTGCTGATGGGAAAGTTAATGGTAACAAAGGGTACTGTTGGGGTAAGGGGACTGCACCCCTGAACAGGTGCCGCCAAGGCATACCCCAACCATGCGCTCCACCTCCCTAGCCATTCCCGTAGAAAACTGAAAGGCTGTGCTCTGCCTTTGCCCTAAAGCTACTGAATTACTTTTTACTAAAAGTTCCTTTTTACTGAAACAAAACATTGTTTCCCTTGCACATTGTTAAAGGAAAATTGAAGATACATTATCCTAAGAACTGTATCATCTATACTTTTGCTCCACCTTTTCCGTTGCTCACCCTCCTAACAGTGCATTTCTGGCCATTTAAAAAAATCATTCCAGCTTTTCCACAAAACCACTAGAGCGTAAATGAAAAAATAGGATCTACTGCTTTGTCAGTCTAGTGCAAAATTGATTTATATTTTAAAAAATGGACAGAGTCCACCAGAGTATGATCAGAACAAAGGGAAATTTTTTTTGGGGGGGGGGACAGGATGGGATTGCAGACCATCCTAGGAATGGTGGCAAGCAAAGTACCAACTACAGCCGTGATCACACCTATCCCTCAAGCCTCCCTCACAAATATGAACCTTCTGGCAAAAAGGGGGAGGTGTGCAGAAAAATCCTGTTTGTGTCACCCACAGCCAGGCACTGAGTGGGAGGGAAAGTTGGATCCACACAGCATAGTTCAGTCCCCTCTAGCCCACTTCCCCATTCATACAGGACAAGTGAAAATGGACTGGCTCCCTAAGATGCACTGAGTCCTGTGCAAAAGCATCCTGCAGCAAAGCTGAACTGAGGAGGAACAGTCCACTTCTAAAATTGCCTAGTTGGTTCAACAGCAAAGGCCCCTTCTACCCAAAGACAATTTGTCCAAGATTATTCCTGCTCTGGTCACTTCCAGACTGGACTATTGTTGTAACTCACTGTACATGGGGCTTCAGCTGGTACAGAATGGCTGGCCGGACACGCATCACAACAGTCTTAAAAGAGCTACACTGGCTGCCAATTCACTACTGAGCCCAATTCAAGATGTTACTGAGCTCAGTTAACTTATAATGCCCAAAATTACTTGGGACCCCAAAATCTAAAGGAATACCTTCTTCCATATCTACCTGCCCATGCCTTAAGATCTGTAAGGGAGGCCCTCCTGGTTGTACCATCACCCTCAGCAGCAAACAGGGTGGCCCTTCCCAGATTATGGAACGGCATCAGGCACCTTCACCTCATATGTACAGGCAAACAGAGAAGACAGATCTCTTCTCCCTGGCCTTTGGCTAAATAAGGAAACCACTTTTCTTCCCCATGGTTGGGCACTATTATGGTTTTAGTATGCTTATTTTATATATCTGGTTTTAAATTTTATAACCTGCCCTGAGACCTTCAGTTATAGGATGGGATAATGGATGGATGGATGGATGGATGGATGGATGGATGGATGGATGGATGGATGGATGGATGGATGGATGGATGGATGGATGGATGGATGGATGGAAAGCAGAACTGTAGAGAGTTTGGATTGTAGGACTCATGCTAAAAGCCAACCAACCAAACAGCTCTGTAAAATGCAGTCATGTGGTTGCCTCATATGTTTTCTGTCTTGTTATAGGGCCTTTGATGTGGCAGCGTCCAGAAGTGCCTGTTAGCATGAGCAGTGACTGTCCATTTTACAACATGAACATCTACCCAATATGAACAGGCACAGGACTTCAGATTAATCTCAGGTGCTAATGAATTTTCTAGTGGTGAGCACAAGCCAGATTCAAAGCAGATGTAAAGAGCAGAAAGCTCATTATTGCACAACTGATTTTAGAAGCAATTCAGTCTTCCCACCCATCCTGGCTGAATGGTTTTAAGGAAATCTGCTGCTTAAGACAAACTCTTCTAGGTACAATAAAACTCAGTGGGTAAGTATACCCTACTGGTTTTCTCCTGACCCCAAATTACTGAACACTGATAAAAAACAGAAAGTATGTGGTTGGTATTATTTAGCAAACAGAAGGTCAGAAGCAGGGCTTTTCATCAAGGTCACAGGTTACCATCACTGTCATCAAACAATATGAAATTGATCTCCCCTGTGGGAAGGCCAGATTGTTCCCAGGACCAAGCGCTGTTACCTCAATAAACCTAGTCTTGGAAACAGCCTGGATTCTTCTCCGTCTACCCCACCACTTCATGCTAAAATGCAGCTTTTTAAAATTAATGCATGCTTCTCCTCTCCTATCATTTAAATAATAATAATAATAATTGGAGTTGTTTTGTGAGGGAAGAATTGAATGATGTCTTGGTAAACTGATGTCTGTAGTAAAATGAGGTAAAATACTGGAATAAGTGCCTCTTCTTCAATATAACTTTTGGTGCAGTTCTACATAGGTGGGTTAGATTTGAATTTTTTTATATAAAAAGAAGACAAGATATCCTATCTCCATATTTTTCCCTCTCCTCATTTTTGAGGGAAACCATTTTAAATTTGGGCAATTGTTATGCTGCAGCCAAACTCTTGTGGCAGAACTGAGCTGCCTTCAGGGGTATGATTGACTGATGAAGGTGTGGGATTGACAGAACATTCCTTTGTTACCCCTCTTGAAAGGTTGTTTAAAAATCTGGTTAGTAAATGACTGAAAAATTTGACCAAATCATGGCCACCTCCAGACAGTGACCAGCTAACCCACTAGGAAGTGATAATGTTGGGTATTGCTCCTCCACCCTTATTGCTTCCAAATTAGACAGCACCAGCCACAGTGCTGTCTCTGCATGTTTTTGTGATGTGCACATCCAAGTATTCAGTCACTACCACCGCACATGCAGAGCCATCAGTTCAATCTCCACACATGCATGGTGAACAGAACAAGGAGGCTGACTCTGTCCCCGAGGTAGGAAAATGTGCTGCTGCTGGAAAATCTGCAACCACCACTGGGTTTTCCAGCAGAAGGTTTTAGTGCTTTTTTTTAAAGGCGGGGGAGCGAGGCTACAATGAAGTTGCCAAAGATACATGTGGCAACCCCACCATATCAGCACCATAATGGCGCTCTATTACCCCTATCTGGACAGGGACTAGGTTATTGCCCCATCTGCCATTGAAGTGGGCTACAATATAACCTTCTTTCTTTCTTTAAAATTTTATATTTATATTAATTTCCAGTAGTAGCTGCATCCTTTAGGCCATTTCCACATTTGCCTTCCTTAGTGGTTTAACTAGTCTGCTGCAGCCTGCCCCAGTTTAAGCCTAGCAGGTGCCACTGCAAAGGTCGAAACACCACTGATCCAGGGCAACACCAGCAGCAATTGTACATGGCAGCCAGCCTTCCCTACAGTTGGCCCATGTCCTCATTTCTCTCATAGCTCCAGCATCATATCTGGTGCATTAAACAGGGCTGGACTACCTCCATATTGGGGATTTGAGATAATCTTCAAAGCTTGCAAAAGGAACAATGGCTTATGAAAGCTTCAAAGTTGGGGCTGTGGCATTTTCCTTGTTCTGGGCCAGATGTGGAAGCACCAACACATGAACGGAAGGTATTAGTACTCTAGGGCTGCATCCCCATGGAAACCGTTTGGCTCTGATTAGGCACGCATGTGACCGGCTGCAGGACCGAGATCAGATGTTGCTTGTCTCCATGCCATTCTCGGCAACGCAGGCTGGGTGCAGGCTGGATGCGGATACAGCCGCCCCCATGCAAACTACTCCATGTAGTTTATTTAAATGTTTGTCAGGCAGTTCATGACATATAGTGTGGCTACTCCACACTGACTCTGAGTGTGTTAGTGACTCTTGTGACAAACAGAAAATATTGAAAAACACTTTCTCGCATCTCCGGGTCAAAAAAGAAGTATCTCATTATCAGATGGAACTTTAGCAGTCTGAAGCACCTCCGATTGGCTTGAGCAGAACTTTCAGAAAAGAGCAGTAGTTTTCTGTCATGGGAAGAGTGAGGTCGCCTCCCTCTACTGGTGATTTGATAATCCTGCCTTCAGCAGCATCAGTGAATAGAATTTGTTGGTTTTGCTTCTGATAAAATGTCAGAGAGTTAACAGAGCATGCACATAAAGAGTTGTCACTTCACTGGTTCACAAATACACAGTATATGTGGGAATCTATATGTTAGGTATTTTTGAGCATGTCAATGGAGTGAAAATGTTTGGTTTGGGAAATCAGTTTCTCATTTAAATATGTTCTCACTGATAATAAACTGAGTAATCCTGCTGTGATGGGAGATGATAACTATTATAAAAGCAATATATTTGTCCAGTGACTGTCTATTGTGTCCAGTGATAGATCTTTCTGCCCTGGAATATCATTTTATGCCTAGCAATGTACCAATCAGTGTAACACAAGACCCAAGAAGTGAGTGACCAATCAGCAATTACCACCCATTGTCAAGGAAGTAGTTGCCAGTCTTGGGGGTAAACAAACACAACTGTGTGAACAGATGAAGGAACCTTTTTAGGTGCTTAATTGTTATACTGTATGATGCACTTATTTAATGAACCTCTTCAGATATTTTGTTCCATTGAACAGAGGTGTCCATAAACGTGTGTGTCTGAACACACCCCTGCTACATCTGCAGTGTTCACAGTTACGATATTGCCCCAGATTATATAATATATTTTGAAATGCTTTTTTAAAATTACACTTGTATTACATCTGAATATTAAAAAGAAAGCTGTTCGACACTGTCATCATCAATTACAAGAAAATCATGAGACACAAACAAAGGATAGCCAGAAACACTTATGAAAAAAAAAAGACTGAGCACCACAAAAACAATGTTTTGAATTAGTAAGCCTTCATTTATAACGTTCTGTAAAATGGTTCTATGAGACAGTTTGCATATGGATGTTCAGAATGCTGCTTTAGTTCACATGCAGTGCTAGCCACTGTCCAAACCATGATTGGAAACATCACAGGCTGTGTTCCACTTCTCTTCGTAGTTCACCCAGCCATAATTTGCAATTATTTCCAAATCAGACCAACTGTTTCAAATAAACCAGCATTACCTCCAAACCACTTTTTTAAAAACAGAGCTATAAACCACAGGCATGTTCAGACGCAAGGCTTGTCACTCCCACTTTTATTACTATCAGTTCACACTACAGTCATTTTGGCTCCACTAATTCCACCAGATGTAAGGCAAGTTTCCTCCCTAGCTAGTGACAGAAGACAACAGAAAATGTTCATTCTGGCATTCCCCTTTGGACAGTCTCTTGAGTTTTTTTAATGTATGGGTTTAAACTTTCTTCTTTTGCATGTTTTAATATGGTGTTTTAGTCTTTCTGAGTATTTTACTCTTGTAAGCCACCTTGAGTGTTATACACTGATATAGTGAGGGACAAATATAAATAAATGAATACATTTGTTCCTTAGCACCACTCAGATTTTCAGGTAAAAGTTCATGGAGTCTTTAAACTTTTATTTCCTAACATTCTGGTAGTTTTGGACTTCTAGCAAAATCATTGTCATGGATGGATAATTTTCTAGTGAAATTTGGACTTATGGTGTGTGTTCCTCAATGAAAGGTAAAGGACCCATTGAGATAGTCCATCCTTAGAGGCAGTAACAGGCTGGACATGGACTTATAAATTGAAAGTGAATCCAGACAAGTTAGAGGCACTGTGCATCACACAGTCCTGGGTCCAGGAAATTAAGGGACACCCAATTCTGAACAGCATTATTTTGACCCCCAAAACAGGTGTGTGAAGTGGAGTGCTCCTGAATTCATTGCAGTAATTGGATGCCCATGTGGCAGTAGCACCCAGGAGTGCCTACCTCCATCTTTTGACTGGTTTAGCTTCAGCCTTTTCTTGATAGGAACAATTTGGCCATGGTGATCCATGGTCTAGTAACATCTGGATTAGACTACTGTAAGTCACTCTACATAGAACTATCCCTGAAGATGGTTCAGACGCTGGAACTAGGGATGGTTGAAAGATCTAGGAATGTTTAGCCTACAGAAGAGAAGACTGAGAGGAGATACAATCGTGGTCTTCAAGTATCTGAAGGGCTGTCAGAGTGCAGAGGGATCATACCTGTTCCCACTTACACAAGATGAGAGGACTAGAAACAACAGTATGAAACATCAAGGAAGTCAATACAGATTTGATATAAGGAAAAACTTCCTGACAGTTAGGGTCAATGGAATAGGTTGCCACAGGAGGTAGTGAGTTCTCCTTCACTGGAGGTCTTTAGGAAAGGCTGGACCTACATCAGTCTGGGATGATTTAGAAAATACTGCATTGAGCTGAGAATTGAATTCAGTGACCCTAGAGATCCCTTCCAACTCTATGATTCTATGAATCTGTGAATATAGGAAGTCAACTATTGATGGGAGTTTCTTGTCAAATGCGGGCGGGGGGGGGGATGCACAACACACCTGTCTTGAGAGATCTGCAGTGGCTGCTTACTGGCTACGGAGCCCAACCAAGGTCTTAATGGTAACATAGAATGCTAAATGGCTTGGGCCTTGGTTAGTTGAAGGAGCCCCTATTTACCTGCCCGGGTACAGTGATCTCAAGGACAGGGCCTTATTGTAGTTCCACCTCTCTCAGCAATGCAAAGGGCAATGACATGTGAGAGGGCTTTGTCTGTGAAGGTCTCCAGATTCTGGAACAGCCTCCCTCCAGAGAATTGCCAGGTTTTCAGCACCTGGTTGAAACAAAGGCTTCACCCAGGCCTTTGATACGTAATTTCCTCTGACTGTTGTTCTGTCAGGGAGGAAGGGTGGATGGGTTATATTTTAAATATATTTCAGTTTATTCTACATATTTTATCTTTTTATTGTTGTGATCCACTCTGAAATCCATGGGTAAAGGGCAGGATAAAAATTATTTAAAAGTAAATAAATAAATCAAGGAAACATCTTGTGTAAGAAACTAGATAGATAAATGACTATGAACTCAGGAGGAAGGAGAAATACATGGAGATATCACACTCACACATACAGATCACCATGTCTTGCTGAGAAATATAAGACATCAGTCACACAACACCATGGGAACAGTGCACATAACATTGAATAAATTATTAGCATTAAATAGCCACAATAAATTCAACTCTGAACACGTCCCACAGTGTTCATTGGTGAAAAACACCAAATGAAACAATGGTTAAAATAAAAGAGGAGTGAGCCGGGGAGGGTGTCAGGTTTTGTCCTTATGGGCCATCAAATTGCAAACCGAGTCAAGTTCTACTTCACAAAACTGCTGTATCATATTCCTTCAAATGGTGAAGTCCATGTTTAGAACTAAAGTTGAGCCACTTTGCACCCTTTGGATTTTATAGCCAAATTTCTCATCTCTTACTTTATCTGGCACAAATGCATCTACAGCAGAGGTTCAGCAGAAGAATGGAGTAATTTATCCAGCCGAAAGTTGCTACTAAACAAAGGTAGGTTGCTGGAGACACAGAGAAAAATGTGGCAAAATACAATAAGAAAAGCTTTTTTGGCAATACTTTTTCATTTTTCTTCCCTCAGTACCAAAGGAGTGTGTCTCGAGAATACTTTTATGCTTTTGGTTTTGAAGCACTTTGTTCTTTGGCTACCTGACAATATGCTAGGAACATACTGTTTGTTTTATTAAAAGGAAACTTGAAGACTTTGCTTCAAAGCAGGGGAATAACACTTTAACAGCACACTTACTGGTATAGAGGTAACAAATTTCAAGTAGAGTAGCAATAAATGGAATTGGTTGCTTAGCTGTGCATAAATCATTATCCAGCACAGTGGGTCGTACCCACTGTTGTCTGAACTAGTGAAAACACTTAAACTTGTACCAGCCAGGGTACCTGATTTTTCATAGGTTCCCTCCCATAATCTAACTCCCTCTGCTTCAGAGATTATTGGGAGGGTTGGGCAACTCTTTAGAAGACAGAGGGGGTTAGTGAAAATAGAACAATTCACTTACTTTTAGCAGGAGCATCTCTGAAATGTCTTGCAGAATTTTCAAGTTAGGAACAAAAAGCACTTTTTTTTTGTATGAATGGGCCACCGAACTAGAAAAACATCACTAGCTGGAAAGGAGACGTGGCAGAACAAGCTATAATCCTCATCAATTGCATAAGATAAATTGTTGTCCAAATGAGGCAGTAGAAAAACTGTCCCAAAACACTTCAAACTTGGACATGAACTAAAATCATGTCTTCAGGTGCTGAAGCTTCTGACTTTCCCCACCATCTTTTAAAATGTCTCTAAATAGCTGCAAAGAAAAAGTCCTTTTAAATTGCCAAGGAAATACATCAGATAAGCCACCACTATTCCTAAACTTCAGATCACTTCAGCCTCCAGACACCAATGCATTTCAGTTGAAATTTAGACCGGTAATACTATGGTGGGTCACTAAAAACCTCAGCTTTAAGTCACAAATCACCTCTGCCTTTAATGCTGGAGAAGCTACAGAAAAATATTAATTCTTTGTTCTTTCCACTATATTTGCCGCTGGGACAATGGGGATTTCAACAATTATTAAAGGATTCAATCTTTTCTTTAGGAGGCAGATGTAGTTCAGTGGTGGCGCAACGCCTTGGAACACAGAGGCTCATTTCAGTCTCCAATATATTTATTCCTTAGATCTGGATCTTCTTAGATCCGGATTAAAGGAGCGCAGTGGAAAAACACCCCTAGATCAGCCAGGTCTGATCATGGCTTATGTCATACACTGGTTTCTGGTTCTCTCTTTCATTGCTAAAAAGGGAACTGTTATTTCTGGACTATATTTGTAAATTAAAGTTTAGGTGTAGATAGGTTCCCTGTAAAGTTCATACTTTTGCCCTGAACATGGCACTTGGCAATGACCTCTGTTGAATTTCATTGTGTTGTTTACAGTCCAACTTTCTAACTTTTTCACCTTAAGATTTGCTTTCCCTTTGTTCTGCAATCTGCAGCTTTGAGAAAGATTCTGCTTATCTTCTTGTCCAAGTTACTAATAAATATATTGAAGAACATCAGGCATTTCATTTCACATCTTTCTCAACTTGACTTGACTCGATCACTGATTTCTAGTACAGTACAATGTGGACCCCACAGATCTTGTCCTTTCTTTTCTGCTTTGGCAAGGAAAGTTACACTGAAGGTATTAGATATGGTACTTTGACTGCTCAGAACATAAGATATCCTTGAAACAGAAGCACTGATTCTCTAGGTGGGTACCTATGTTCTGTGCTGTTAATAAAGAATAATGGCACTTTTTGATAGGCCTTTAGAATATAGCATATTATGCAAAAACAAACATCCAGTCCTCAGTCTGAAGAAGACAGGAAATCAGTTCCTGTAAAAATGCTTTGCACAGGTAATGAAATCTATACTGTGTTTGTTCAAACTTGTGGTCAAACCAGAAGAAACTGGAGTATTTTGGATTGAACAGAGATGTATAAAGACTATTTGATGTGCTAAGACACTTTCTAAATTGTGTGATGCCTTTTACGGTATTCTGGGCAAAGTGATATCTTCTTCCAAAAACTAAAGACTTGAAAAAGTTGTTTTTCAGGCAAAAATTGGCCCTGTGAAAATGTTTACTCAGAAATAAATTTTACCAAATTAAATTACTGGCAGGTGAATTTAGGCCTGTGTTTAGAAAATTAGTTATGTTGCATATTAGGTTGCTACACTGAACTTTAGATCTGAATGTTCTAGAAGTAGCTTTTCTGATGTTATTTGACTAAAAATCTTACTTTGTTTTTGTGATGTTTCTGTCCCTTTGTTTCCCAAATAAATCAGAGCAGCCCTCCCAGCCCTTGGAGTAGATTTAGAAGAAAATATTGTCTAAGTAAGCTCCTCTTGGGTATCAGGTAGTCAAGCATTGTACCTGATATTAAACATTCCTTCATTTTGCATCACTTATTAGAGTGCTTCTAAGGTCCAGTCTAAGGCTGCTTCCAAACTTACTTTTGATATATTGTCCTTTACTGAAAAAGCAATATTTTATATTGATGTCCTTAATGAGGCCATCCAGATCCCTGCAGCCCTGGGGCAGATCTTCCTGGCCACTGTAGGGTAGGCAAAGGGACTTTGGGCTGGTGCCACACTAGGCGCTGACCTAAGAAGAGGTGTGTTGTAAGTGGAAATTCCTGATGCTCTCTCAGGGTAACCTCTGCAGGGGTGTTTTTCCACTGTCACTAGAAGAACCATTTAAGAACCCATTAATGGGTACTTAATGGGTACTTCCAGTGACAGTGGGAAAATACCCCAGGTTTTTGGGCTGGGAACAGACAGAAATAGAGCACTCCTAGTTTGAATGGCTTTAAGAAGAGGCTGGACCTTTTCATGGAAGACAGGCTATTGGAAAAGATGCCTAGATACTGTTTCTGGATTGTAGAGCCAGGCAGAATACTTCTAAAGGCTATGTGCATTAAGTAAAGGATGGGAGAAGGTTTCACCCTCATCTTCTGCCTGAGAATGCTCAAAAGGAAATGGTGGGCCACTGTGCAAAACAGTATGCTGATCAAGACTGGCTGGGGCCTGACCCAGCAGGGCTTCTCTTATGTTCTTTTGTTCTTATCCCTCAAACCTCCTAGTGAACAAGGGTTGCCCAAATCATCTGAACACAGCCTAAGTTCAGTTTTTTTTTAAAGCCACATGAAAAAGAAGCACAAAGAACTTGAAGTTGCCCATCAGTAATTAGCACCTAAACATCAGATACCCACAGATCATCTGGCTCCCTGCCAAGGTAGAAGTGCATTTGGTCTTTTTCCAGTTAAAAATTATGTACATTTTTTCTTAATTTCTTCCTTTTTAAAAAACAGTGAGGCTAAAAAACCACAATCGTGTAATCTAAGAAAAATTACTTCCATGCCATTATCTTGAAATTGCTTTTTTATACTGAAATGTAGAAACATCCAGAAAATGTTGTTATAGAACAGCCTATAAATAAGGCCAATTAATTACTCCTTCAGGACCTGTGCATAATGTATAACAGCCACCCCACCGTGGTTGGTTTTAACTAACACAACTGTTTTTACCATATGGCAAACTACTGAATATGCCAGCTCACCATGCATACTGCAAGATTTCATGAACACAATTGCATCCTTTTATTTGAGCTCCCTAGTAGCAGAGAGCATAATTGCACTTGAAAGGCTCACCAGGTGGCAAAAAGTTCACCAAAGAGAGATTTACAGTGGTTTGCATGTGATGACTGTTTTATGCGGGTCTTGGCAAGCGGCAAATGTTCATGAGAAACAAATGACTGTCCGGAATAGGGTGAAACACTCTTATCTGCAGGGTTCTTGCAAATTCAGCTGACAAATACAGAACAGGTACAAAATGTATCCTCATCAAACACAATCTGCTTTTATAACCTTTTAAATACTTTTAATGGATTTTATGTGATCACTTATCTTTATGTTGTAATTTTAGAATGGAATGATGTAACTCCACTGGAACTGAGGCAAAGGCAAGCAAAATACTTTTCTCAAAAGCAGGATAAACTTCCAGCACTCTCAGCATGAATGTGTTACAGATACACAGAGGCTGTAGTTACACCTTGCTGAAATAATCCATCGTATTAAGCCAGACTCAGATTGTACCAGCTCCAATCACATCCAATACCTGATAATCCTTCCTCAGTTATCTTCAGTTTGAGTTGCTATACTCACACCTTTCTGTTCCTGTCCTGAGATTCCTTTATGAGACTTTTTTTAGATCTCCACACACACACCCTTCACTTCCACAACACCCCCTGAGCTCTGATAGGATAAAAGTTCTGTGACTCAACAGCATGTAATCACACACTGGGAGAACAGGAAGGCAAGAACGGTTCAGTCCCCTTTAGTCCTCTTTCCTGGTCTCAGCCAAAAAATGAAAATGGATTAATACTCTACAACAGCTTGAGACCTGTAAAAATCAGGATTCAAGAAGGTATGCTTAATGTCCACAAATAAAGCAGATAGAACTAAAATGGTGTGAGCGGTGGCATCTGAAGGTAGACTGAAGAAGAATTAGATTGAAGGTGTGGCTGGGGACACCCATCATGTATGAAGATGTTCCACTGAATGGGATGCCTAGCACTCTTCTAAACTGAAATACAAGAATTTCCTTCTAGTATGCAAGTTTTGGGAGTGGTCACAGCCCAGAAGTTCGACATCTGACTGGCATCACCCTCAGACAACAGCCGGATATCGCTCTAGGAAACAATAAGGCCGAATATTGCCTCCCTGGCATTATCACTTCATAGCTAAACAGTGCCAGCCACGTATTTTTAAGATGCGCACATCAGGGTATTCAACTGGAACCAAATACCTGGAACTGCATGTCCCCACCACTGGGCAGATATCCGTTTCAGCCTCCAGACACTTAGGTTTCCAGTAATACTTTATAACGCCTTTTAGGGAGGATATAGAGGGGTTATGGTGGGATTGCTATATATATTTGTATTTCTATCCTGCCATATACCCAAAGGTCTTAGGGCAGGTAACAACATTTAAAATCAGACATATATTAAAACAACAACAGTATACACTAAAACAGTAATAGTGTCTCTAAAATGGGAAGAGACAGTATATTCCCATTTAGCCAAGAGGTACTTCTTCACTGGTACAATTCTGGTCAATTCTGGTCAATTCTTCACTGGTACAATTCTGGTCACCACACCTCAAAAAGGATATTGTGGAACTAGAGAAGGTGCAGAGAAGGGCAACCAGAATGATTAAGGGTCTGGAACACCTCCCTTACGAAACCAGGCTGCAACATCTAGGCCTCTTCAGTCTGGAGAGACGGCGTTTGAGAGGGGACCTGATTGAAGTATATAAAATTATGCATGGTATAGAAAGGGTGGATAGAGAAAATTTCTTTTCTCTATCGCACAACACAAGAACCAGGGGGCACTCTATGAAGCTGATGGGTAGGAGAATAAGGTCTGACAGGGGGAAGTATTTCTTCACCCAGAGGGTCATCGGCTTATGTAATGTGCTGCCAGAAGAGGTGGTGACAGCTACGAGTCTGGATGGCTTTAGGTAGGGTTAGACAAATTTATGGATGACAGATGTATCAATGGCTACTAGAACGAATGCCTAGGTGCATCCTTCAGGCTGAGGGGGGGGGAGGAACTGGGGCTCTTCTAAGGCCATCTGCTGGGACTCGAGAGCAGGAGAAGGTTTGTCCTTGTCTCTGCTTGAGATGCCTGTGAGCATTTGGTGGGCCACTGTGTGCGACAGGATGCTGGACTATATGGGCTGTGGCCTGATCCAGCAAGGCTTCTCTTATGTTCTTATGTTCACTGCCTTCCTAAACATATACAGTGAAGGAGCCTGACTCACCTTAAGGGGAGACTATTCCATAGCCTAGGGGCCATCACTGAGAAGGCCCTCTCCTGGATGCCCACCTGTTTTACTACTGAGAGTGGCGGGACAACCAGGAGGGCCTCCCCTCCAGATTTTAAGGCACAGGCAGGTCAATATGGAAAAAGGTATTCCTTTAGATATCTAGGGCCAAAGTCATTTAGGGACTTAAAAGTCAAAGTTAACATCTTGAATTGGGCTCGGTAGCAAATCGGCAGCCAATGCAACTGTTTTAAGACCAGCATGATAATGTGTCTTGCCAGCTATCCCAGTCAGCAGTCTAGCAGCTGATTCTGCACCAGGTGCAGCTTCTGAACCATCTTCAAGGGCAGCCCCATGTAGAGCTCATTACAATAGTACAATCTGGAGTGTGTGTTTGTGTTACATAGTATGCCACCATTCTGAAGGGGAACAGAATCAGATCTATTTCACAAAGACTGTTAAATATGTTAACAATATCTTATTTCCCAAACAATACCAGGTAACTCAGCTAGAAAAGAACAGGGCAAACAGGGAAAATTATAGCCTTAAAAATCCACATATATCTTTACTAACAAGTATCAGGCACAGCAAAAAAAAGAAGAAAAAGAAAAAGAAAAAGAAAGCATTTCTGAGGCAGATCAGAGATTGTTCTCTGGGATTGTTCACACACCAGTCTACCTCTCCCCGTCTCCTCAACATTCTGTGCTAGGAAAGGTAGACTAGAGAACGGTTGGAGACAGGGGTGCCACACACTGTCTCTCTGAGTCACCTCCAAGTCACTCCTTTTGTTATTTCTGAGTTCTAAGTTTTAGAACTCTTATTGCTGAAGCTCCAGCCTTTTTAGACCACAGTTTTATCTTGCCCTGATTCGATCTTCTTAGTGGCGGTGCAAGAAATGCGTCCCTGACGGTGACCATCCTATCTCTGCACAATAGACTTCAATAAAGAGCTCACCAATTTTCAAGGCAGTCTCTCCACTGTCAAGCAGCTTATACCATCCAGAAGCATTTTGAATAGTGGGTCTGTGTCAAAGCTTCTTAAAGGCTGCATCCAGACACGTTTATACTGTACACTGGAATGTGCAGTCCAATCAAGCCGTCACACATGATGATCAATCGATCATCATGCCGCCACATTATATGATCAAGACTGTGCATTTACCTTAATGCAGGATCAATGACACTTGTTGTGCAGTATTTTGATAATTTGAGGCTTCAAGCCAATGCAGGAAGGATGGCGAGAAAATTTAGTGAGGTACGGCTAAGCAGGAAGGGCAACTCAAAATTTGATTGGCTGCCTCAACCCACATAATGACACGCCCCGACTCAACTCTCGCAGCTCCAATAGGGGAAACTACAGAGCTACCTTCCAGTTGGGATGCCTGGTCTCCGCTGCACAGTGAGTATACTGTGTTTTTAGATTTAACTGTGGATTTATTCCACTAGTCTGGAGGCAGCCAAGGTTTGAACCACTGATTCAGATCTTAACCTCTGAAGTCATTAAAGTGAGCATGTCCTTAAGAGCATGCCTGTAAGCCATTTTTGGTGCTACTGTTTCAAACAGAAAAGGAATGTTTAGAGTGAACAAAATCAGTAACAACAAAATACTGGTGAATTAGGGATATGAAAACTAATCAGCTTGAGGAAACAGAGCAGATGGTAAGCCTTTTAAATATAGTATTTTGTAGTATACAATTGTCATCACCTATTTGCAGAACATGTGTCAGAGCAGACTTTAAAACTCCTGAGCTAAAATAAGTGCTATACTAGTACAGGGTGGTAACAACATTTTGTAATAAGATGGCTATTTGGTATTTACCAGCCTAAATGCACGTAATTTCTTTGCTCTTCAAATATCCCTAGGGAATTTGCCGGAGCCATTGGGGCGATTGATCTGGGTGTTCTGGGACCTGTGTTTGCAAACACCAGTATAATTGTTTTCACAATATGGAAGCAATTAATGGTCTCTTTTCCTTTTACACCAAATGCAGTTGTGCCAGCTTAACATCTGTTCTTTTGTAACAAGGAGATGGCTTATCTTTGAAGTAACAAATCTGTTACTGTTTACAGTCACAAGGACTTTACTAAATGTGAGTGGATGCTCTTTGCATTACGTTTTTAAAAACTTTTTAACCCAGTTGGAGCAGGATTGCATTAAATGACAATATATTCAATGCCTATGACCTTAGTTGCAGGAGATTCTGGAAATAAAGGGATACTGTCCCAAGCAAATCTAGAACTTTTCTAGCATAGAAAGGTGTTGTATAATGTACTCAAAGCACAATGAAGCCTTTGAAGAAGAACGTTTTCCTGAATGAAAAAGTTATCTTATCTCAGCCCTTGCCAGTGCATAGAAAGAGGGCTTCTTTAGAACTAGTCTGACCTTAAGCTGCTTCTACACATGTAAAAAATGCCAGCAAACTGTCAGCATTGTAGCTAGACTTCCAGAAACCCCTGGTACCATTTCAGGGCTCTGTAGTCTGTCAACCCCTAAATACAAAATAAAAATAATTCAAGTGACCCCCACACTACTTTTACTTCTCTGGCAAGGAGGCATTTACCAGGGACATCTGGCAAGGCTAGTATTGAATAAAAAGAAATTTCCAAGATCTCAACAGGCTAGCCCTGCTTCCCCCCCCCCCCCCGCCTTTCTTTCTTTGTAACCGCACATAGCAAGCTCCAATTAGTTTATTCTGATTCAGTGCCAGAGAAGCTTCCCAGAGAAACAATATTCTGGAGAAAAGTCCCTCCAAACACCTATTTGCATATGTGGTGGAGCTGTCCAGCAGTCCAAAAAGTTTGGGAGATGGTCAGAACTGGAATAGGAGTCATAACTGATCAGACAATAACTTTAACTCCAGAGATGGTTTTCTGTTTACTATTCAGAGAAGAACATTCCCAATTAAAACATGAAGAATCAATTAAATCTTTAATTACTGCAGCTAAGGCTGAAGTTGCTTTGCATTGGGAAAATGAACAGGCACTGGCATGTGACCCTTGGTTACTTAGAGCATGTTCCGCAATGCTTAGTGATCTAATCACTGCTCAACAAATTAAAATGTCTCAAGCTAAAGAACAAAGATGGGACATCTTTGCACTTAGGCCTCTGTATTAGAGCTGTCCTAATTGCATGACAGAGGCCTAAGTACAAAGGTGTCCATGGTTTCTTTTTAAGCCTTATTAGAGTCAGTTAAAGGAAATGTTTCTTTGAGGCCAAACTCTAACTACCCTTTAGCTGTTCTCAATTTTGGCCTGCAAGCGTTGTCTCTTGATGTATCCTTCTAACCAACTTAGTCTCCTAATGAGTTCAGTTTTATGGTCATTTTGCTCTACTGAGTTTTTGCTCTAAAATTTGAACTTTAGTTTTTAAATTTATTTTAATGGTATATTTTAATTATTTATTTTGTTTGTGGTATGGTATCTCCAAGTTATAACAGAAGTTGTTATGTCACATTAATATCTGTCCATTTCAATAATAAATAAATATTTTTTAAAAAAAATTCCTCTGGAATAATCCCTTGGTTAACAGATGGCACAAGGCTGGCACAGTCTGTGCATGATATAGTGATATACACATCTGGGCATTTCAATGGTGCAAAATACCCAGAAGTGTGCATTCACCATCACCATGAATGCACCCCATCTTTTTTGGGCACTGCACATATACCATGGCCATGGCAAAGATGGCAGCTCCATCCACAAGGTAAGTTATAGTGCTGTTTGGGGAAAACTCATAACCAGAGTTGGGTTTTCCCAGAATAGGTTATTGTGGGAGCTGGCAGGAATAGACCTGGGCTATGGTGGGGAAGCCACAGGTACATGTGGCTATCCCATCATAAGGCTGACATAATTGCACTATACATCCCCCACCTGGATGGGGCCCTTGTCAGTATCCCCATGCTAAAGGAGCCCTGCATGTCTGACAGACTAACTAGAAGGACAGTGCTATCTTTTCATTTTGGTGTGGTCCTCACCTTCCTGTTTCATAGGGCCCCTGAAGAGTACATTGGTTTGGACCATCGCAAAAAAGCAACTTTCCTCCCTTTTTATATAACCTGTACATATTTCTTATAAGCTCACAGTTAAGCATATAAAGATTGCAGCAGTTTTATGTGTGTTTTAAATATATTTTTCCTTCCAGAGTCTGAAAGAGGTCCTTGGGCAGTATTCTATCTCTTCCACAAATAATATCATCACTGTTATCCAGCCTGCTTTGTGGATAAAGGGGAACCGTCTTCTGTTCCATTTCATGCAGCAAAATGTCTCAGGCAAGCCCCAGTGAATTCAAAGAGGGGTGCTAGGAGAACGTTGTGCTTTTTATTAACCCCTTCTCAGAATGTGTTCTGTTAAGTCAAGAATCAAACTGGAAATTCTTCATACAGTTGCATTTGAAAGACATCTCTTTCCTCTACCCCCCCCCCCCTTCAACATATTCAAAATTTAGGGATACTTGGGCTGCAATTTCTTGCATCGATAGTCCCATCATGAGGGTGGGGAAAGGACCTTTGTTTGAACTGGCAATATGATGCGGAGAAAAAAGAGTAACAACTTCCTTTCCATTTAGTCTCAAGGAGACAAGTGCAGTTCTGAAAATGAGAGAGGTTGCAGAAACATCTGGAGTTCACTTCCTTCCAAGATAATGGAGTCTGCTTAGCACAAGAATGAGGCCCTTTATCAGACAACACCAGTTGGGCTAATGGGTTACTTGAAACAATACTTGAGCAACATTATCCTAAATATATTGATTCAAAGGTTAGCTCCATTGAATTCACTGGGGCATACTCACACTTGAAAGCAGTGCTACTTCTTGATTTTGGTCCAAGCAGGTTGTTTCATGGTACACTGTAGGAGCACACTTGTTCTAACTTTCACGGGAAGAAATTTTGGGTTATATTGTTTTAGTTGTATAACTGCACAAAAGTCTGTTAAACTGCTCACTCACACCTTGACAAAGGGCTGTCTAACTGTGTGTACCCTATAAATCATGTCTTGTAAATACTCCAAGACTCTTTACATCTTTCATACCCATAGGATTGTCAAGAAGGTAATTCTTGTAATATAAAACTTAGAAATCCATTTAAGAGGCAAGATAGCTGATCTCAGTTCAGGAATCAAAATTATCCTTTGCAGTGCTGCATAAAACAAATAATTATGAGTAAAAGTGATGTTACCCTCCTCCGTTGTCCCCATCACACAGAATGCTTTGATTTAGGAGAAACCTGGTATAGGGGAGTGAGGTAGATTGTTCTTTTTGTCTGACAAACAGATCTGCTTTAAAGGGGAAAATGCCTTTTTCTAATAGCTCCTTATTTCTCTAGGTCACTGACCTTTTTAAAATACATCTGGACTGGCCAGAAGGAGCAATCTCTCATTCCCCATTACGGTGAACAGATGTGCAGCGTGTTAGATGGACGATTTATATGGACTGAATGTTTCATTGTGATGATGGTGAGATAGTAAATTAAAGAGTTCAGAAAGGGTGTCTGAGACAGCAGCCTTCAGGAAATTGAGAGCAAGACAATGCATCCAAGGAAAAACTTAGTAAATACTGCCCTCTTGCTCCAAAAATGGCATCACATCAGTTTGCTAAGAAAGCAGAGTAAACTATAATTGCTGTATATTGTTCAATCTCTGTACTTACAAACCTGTTAATGAGGAGAGTTCACCACATTCTGGTTTCTAGTATCACTGTGGGTTGGAAAGGCTTATATCATTAGGATTTTTATTGTTGGAATTTTATTCCTTGTCATTTGAACCTGCTGATTTATTTGTTTGTTTGTTTGTTATTTGTTTACATTTACATTTATATCCCATCCTATACCCTAAGGTCTCAGGGTGGGTAACAGCATTTAAAAACAGACGTATTTAAAATAGAACCATATATATAAAACAGTCTAAAACAATCATGTCTGCCGTGAGGCCTCTAAGGCCATCTTTTCTGACAGCCTTTTGTGTGATTTCTGTATCTGTGGTGTTGTGAACATCATAGATATGCTGCTTATATAACAACATAAAGATTAGTAGGCAGATGACAGAATTTCACAAAAATTGCTGCCCTTTACTCCGTCTATTTTTAAAAAAACCTCTTAGTTTTCCAAAAAAGTTCTGGGAATTTAAGGATGTTGGGAATTATCACTTCAGAGAACCTGAGATTCCTTGGGTTGGGGGGACTAACATGGTTCCCTTCCACACTCAATATTATTCAAAATGAATCTAATTGACTATCTATCATCATCGATAAGGTTTCTAACTACCTTTCAGTTTATGATCTCAGTTCTTCTGCTGCTGAAACAGATTCAAATGCTCCCAGCAATGTTTTAATTATGAAGTTGGATCCACTTCTAGATTCCAAGAAAGTCAAGAGGGATACTCATTTGAGTGCCTTCCTTTCTACTAGGGCCAGGCTTTTCACCTAGTACACTTGACCTCCATATAAGAAGGGTATGGCCATTCTAAGTGCTTCAAGAAGCACTCAAGAGAGCAATTTGCACACATGTCACTGGATTTATTTAGCGTATGGCAAATTCACATTGTAATACATTAACACAACAGCTAAACACAAGATAAAAACAGGGAAAGTCAGGGAAAATCACATAGTAGATCACAAACATAGTCTACCACACCTTTGTCACTATCAGGAAATCACAGAGCTTCCCACTGTATGCTTGGTTTTGACATCCTCTCATAATATGTTGGATTGTTTGTCTTTCTGCCCTACAGTCGCACGTTGTGGATGGAGTTATTCCCCACTTATAAAGAGCTTCTGTATGTCTACCATCTCCTGTGTGTATTGTGATTTATAGTTGTCCATATTGCACAGGGATGATCAAATCCAGGGCCAAGTTCTGACTGGGCCGTTTAATCTGGGTTTTAATCCAGATTTATTTAATCAGCAGCCAGGCCAGTTTTTTGGCATTTCACCCCTAGCAGGGGAGGAATCCTTCCTCCTCACTATCATACCCTGATATCATCAGGCTGGGTGTTCCCTTGCAAAGTGGAGCCCTCCTCCTTTACCCCTTTGCTTGGTCTCCCACCTTCTTGACACCATCAGTTAATCTTTATTAATGTTTTAATTTGCAAACAGGAGTGGGGGGAGAGACGAGAATGAGGTGAAGGGTGAGAGAGCAAAGGAAAGCAAAACAAAGCACTGCCCAGCAGCGTGGTCTTTTGTCTTGTTTGTGGGGGAGGAAGGATGGAGGGAAACTGAGGCTTACGAGCTGACAATTGCACCACATCAGAGGATCATGGCAGCACAAAATCCTGGGGATGCAGGCAAAAGGTGTGAATGGAAGGAGGGAGGGATGATTGTTACACTGTTCTCATTACAAATGTTACAATTCTCCCCTGCCTCTGATCTCATGGCATACACCTGAGAGAAGAAAGGGGAAATCACTCTCATCATTGGCTCAGGGGGACCTGAAGAGAATGCCCCCAAAGCATGGTTCCTCCCTGCAAAAAACCTAGTGAGGTTCCCATTGCTAAATAAGGAGGATAATTTATAGATCCAGCAGCGAGGCCTGTAATAATCCGCATAGGGATTCCTCAGGTTTTGGGACCTTTAGTCCGCAGAAATGGGGGATCTCTTGCAAAATGTCAGAACATGGAGGGCTCGAGCCAAATTCAAGCCCGACTATATCTTGTGTTAGAACGCAGCCTCAGGTGGTTTTTTCAAGATGCAGGGCAAGCTCCAGCACTGTGGAAGGCAACTGTCTATCCAATGTTGTTTCCATGTGTTAAGGGCATTAAAATCATCATCCATTAGGGCTTTCATCTAAGGCCCTTTCCGCACTGGGCCTTAATCGGGATTATATCTCAGGATAGGGACCAGCCATCTCCATGCTGGTCCTATCTATGGTAGGCCATACCAGGGCCTACTATAGTCTGCACTAGCATCCAGATGGTCGGTCCCCATCCTGAGATATAATCTGAAATAAGGCCTAGTGCGGAAAGGGCCTAGATCATAACCTATTTCATTCCATGTAAGGTATGTCTTTCAGTATAGGCAGCTGTGGATTGCCACAAATCTTCCTATATTCACAAAGGAGTGTGCTCTTTTGTCTTTTATCCAGGTGTGCTATATGACTTAAAACAGTAGCCAATATGTGGGAGTAGATTGTACTATCCTAGTAACAATACACATGGTCTCATTTAATTGTGTGTCCATCCTTCTCCTGTTTGGGTTATTTAGCCACACTGGAGCACAATACTCTGCCACTGAGTAGAGAGTGCCAATATGTGCAACGTATCTGCTGAGGGATCCCCAACTGGTGCCACACAGTTTATGGAGGATGTTATTTCTACTTCTTAATTTGGCAGCAGTCTTCTTCATGTGTTCTTCGTTAAGAAAGTGTCCTATCCAGTGTGATTCCTAAATATTTAGGATACTTGTTATGACTGAGCCAAATTTCCCCCAAAACAAATATTGAGCTCTCTGCTTACTGATCCATTGCAGAGATGGAAGCATGCTACTTCTGTCCTGGTTGTATTGGGCTGTAGTCTCACTTTCAGAAATATTTACTCATAACCTCTGATGTTAGAACGTCTTCAGTTGTTTTAAAAGTTCTATGTTAAGTGCTAATAGCCCAATCATCTGCCTTTAAATAGGGCAGATGATTTCTGTGCTTGCTGAGACTGGAGTAAGCAATCTGTTTAGCTTGAAGTATGATGGGGTGGGGCCTTCTATAGTGTGCACATGGAGAGGCAAAGGCCGGATGTCCCAGTGGCCGCCATCTTGGGGAGGGTGGAAGCAGGACTGCCTGCTTCCAGAAGACCTTCCCTTGAATCCTGCTGTCTCCAGGAGCTGTGATCGTGGCTCCTAGAGCCAGGGGAACCTGTACGCTACACCCCTCAGCCCACCCCAGGTTGCACGTGCACATTCGCAGCCTTACCTCCAGGCTGCCAGGTCGATTCTACCTGCAAGAGACCCAGCATGCTGTGCATGTGTGCGAGGGGCGGCCCCTCATTGGTCAGCCACCTGTGCCTGTGCAGATGGCCTGGTGAAGCCAGGAGGGTGCCTGGCCAGTGAGGGGCCGCGCCACACACACGCATGCACGTGCACAGCACACTGGGCCTCCTGCAGGCAGAATCAACCTGGCAGCCTGCAGGTAAGGCCGCGAACATGTGCGCACAACCCGGGTTTGTTTGTGGGGTGTAGGGTGCAGGTCCCCCTTGTCCTAGGAGCTGCAATCTCAGCTTCTGGGGCAAGTGGGACCCCAGGGAAGCTACCTGACAGCCTTCCCACCCTTGGCTCCAAGGGAGCCAATCGGGGAGGCTGGGGGGCAGGGTCTTCGGCCCAAATGGGCTGAGAGCAGTTCTGCCCTCCGGAGGACGGATTGGAATGGGTGCTGCTGCGTCCACACAGCACCCTCTCCAATCCATCTCCGCAGTCCATCCTCCCCGTGTGTGTGGGGACGCACAGGGTTCCCTCAGACCCATCACAAATAGTGACAGATCTACCGGGAGGACAGATTCACCGAAAAGCAGACCTATTAGATCCGCTTTGGGTGGCACCTGCAGAAACACCCATAAAGGTAAGCTTGAAATTGTTCTTCACATCTGCCAGAGGGTGGCAAGAACCAGACCAGACCACCAGCATTTGAAATATAAATTATGTTTTGTTTTCCATGTTTCATATGGGAAATATTTTATATTTTGAACACTGCATTTATTGTTTGTTTTCATTATATAATTACTGTTTTCTATTGCAACTGAAGCTAATGCATTTTTTCACAGAGGGCTATAAATATCCTAAATGAAGCGTGAACACTTCAAATAGCCCACCATGCAAGTAATAACTAGGACTAACTCTTATATTCTGAGATCAGACAGTTTGCTTTGGTTCACCTACCATTAGTTCTGCTCATTGTTTCACCTACCATTAGCATTGGCTCTACTTCTTCTGACCTCTGGTACCACTTCCTTTTAGCTGTTTTGTGCTCTTGAAGAATATGCTCCATGAGAGAAATCTATCTTGTCCATTGTTAGCTAACTTCAATTAGAAAGGCAAACCTCAAAAACACATGCGATGGGCCGCAGGTCTCCAAGGTGTTTTGTTTTGTAAAGTGCTGTGAAAATGTCTTTGCCACCTTCCTATTTCTTCTATTTTTTGCATATTTGGCACTCGTAATTATTTCAGTGTCTGCAACTGCTCCAGAAGGATGAGTGTGAACAGGCCCAAAATTTAATATGAGACAAAGACAACCTAAGTAAAGAAAAAATACAGCTTTAAAATGATTATTTCAGTTACTGAGGAAAACATATCCAACATATCTTCTGTTTAATAGTAACTGTTCCCTTAATACCTGGTTGGGACACTTTTGGCAGCACCTATGACCAAACGCTGCCAATAACTGGAGATCTTCTCTGTGATGTTCAGGTCACAACTTTGGCTAGGCCACTCCAAAACCTTAAATTTGTTTCTTTTGAGTCATTCCAAGGTGGACTTGTTCTTGTGCTTTGGATCATTGCTTCTTGAATAACCTCATTATGCTTGAGTTTCAGATCATGGACAGATGACCAAACGCTCTCCTTCAGGATCTTCTGATAGAAAGAATTCATGGTTCCGTCAATTAGGTGAAGTCACCCAGATCCTGGGCCTGTTTGCACTTACACATCTGGAGCAGCTGCACTCAATGTTGAAAAATCAGGCTCGTGTGATTTTCCAGAGTTTGCAGAGTAAGACTCTGCAGTGATCCCAAAAATGCACCACTCAAGACTAGTGAAAATAAAAGTTAACTTTACTTAAAACGCAGCAGGAATAACATAGCTGAGAACAGATCAGTCTGTACTATCTCGTCTGTCTCTCTCATACACACATGAAATGCTGTATATCCAACCCTCAGTCCAGGGAAACTGCATACGTATTCCATGCCTCCTCCACCAACCCAGAGCGTCTGCCAAATGCCCCAATTATTGTCAGCTGTGGAGGAGTTTTTACTTCACCAGGAGCAGTTGGTGAGCTCCAATTCGCTCCCGGAAGCAGCCTTGGCAATCTCTTCCAAGTGCAAACACTGCAAGGGGATGAGGCAGTACAGCTTGTAACACCATCCCACGAACTGAAGCTCAAACAGGCCTCCTGAAGCAGCGAAGTATTCCCATGCCATCACACCACTACTAATACGTTTACTTGCATCTTCAAGTAACAGATCAGCAGCAGAACATTATCATAAAATGCTTGGAGATCATCAAGGTGTTTTTTGGCAAACGGGAGATGAGCTTTTATGTTCTTCTTGGTTAACTTGCCCAGTGTCTTTTTTTTAACCCAGTGTCTTTCTAATGCTGGAATCCTGAATGCTGATCTTATGTGAAGCAAGTGAAGCTTGCAGTTTCTTAGATGTTAATCCGGGCTCTTTTGTGATGCAATTGTTAAACTTCCTCAAGGAAACCCTTATTGAATAAACGATCAGGCAATTTAACTAACTACAGAGATAGAGCTGGGGTGTAATCAGCATTTCATTGTTGTTGTGACCTGCCCTGGGACTCCTTGGTGAAGGCAGGATATAAATTCTTAAATAAAATACAGTTCTCAAAAGCTCCAAAGCCTGTATGACCAATGGAAGCACTGACAGATCTGTGATTCTGTAACATTTGCTATCTCAGGTACAGACAGCAGAAACCAAAAGAAAGAGCCAAAAGGGATTGCAGCACACTTTGAGCTGCATTTTCCTCCTAACTTCAGCTTCTTTTACCACTTAAGAGCAGCCAACTGAAACCTGAAGGATCTTTTTTCCAACAGGTGTCCTGTCTCATTCTCAGAAATATTTGCCGTCTTCTGTTTGCAGATCTCTCCTCATTTAGCAGAAAAGCCTAATCACTCCACACCTTCCAATGTTAATGGTATATAATAGAGGAAGCACAAACTGCAAAAGTGACAAAACTGTCAACCAGGTGGAGCTCTGCTTTGCAAATATTGACAGACCTGAAAGCAGCAGCAGGAGGAAGAGGAAACGTATTGTTTTGCAAAGAAAAAAGTTTCTGGTATTTTTACTGACGGAAGATAAAAGCCCGGAATCATGGCACTGCACCTCTGTGGATAGTAAATTGCTGTAATGACAAAAGCACTGCATTCACACCAGATTTTTAATCTAGCTTTAATTCACTTTCAGAGTGAGACAACCCATCGACATAAGTTGTTTTCTTTTGGCATTATCTAACTCAGAAAATCCTCCTTGGGTTTAGATAATGTGAATAGTCATTTTCTTTCTACTTTGCTGATGTGTTCTCCCACTCTGAAGGTGAACTGAATCTGGATTAATAGGTGTGAATGCAGTATAGTTTGAAAGGTGATAATTAATAACTGGCTGACTAATTACAGGACAATATATAGCTACAGACACTTCAGAATCTTCTCCCAGCTTCTTCTATTCAGGCTCATTTCTCAGGTGATTGAATTAGGGAAAGCTGATGAGTGAGTCACAAGCTGTGGTCACACCTATGGTTAATCCAGCTTTAGTCCACCTTCAGAGCGAGAGAACACATCAGCAAAGCGACCAGTAATTTTCTTTCCACATTATCTATCCCAAAGGTGACTTTTCTGATTTATTTAACACTGAAAGAAAACAGCTTGTCACTTTGCATACACTTCATAATTCTACCTTCTCTTTCTTGCACTCTCAGTTCTTTATCTTCCAAAACAAAACAGCATATCATAAACCTGGTTAAAGTTTAACCCTGAAAAATGCACATCTTTTTAACAAGTTCAGGAAATGAAAAGAAATTTTAAAAACAGATACTCCTAAGCCTTTTCCCACAAAGTGACCACTGTGGGAAAATATAATGATCATTTTTAGTTTAAAAAAAATACACAAGAATTCTCATGGATTTACCCAAAAGAATAATATGAAATCATTAGGAACCCCAAGATGGAAATCATTTCCTAAACAATGAAGGCCAAGTGATAAGGACAATGCAGACAGCACAGCATCAGACATGGTAGGTAGCTCAGAGTCTCACCCCACTCTCAATCCTTATCTTTCATTTCTTAAGGTCCTTGAATTTCTTTGCCAAAGATATCTCATTAAGAACCTTTTTCTTTTTTGGTTGGCATTTTCTCTTTCACGCATCTCTCAAATTCTGAATCAGTTAATATCTGTGTACTCCTCTAGATTTGACTGAGTCAGTTTTCATTTATTTGTGCCTTTGTATTCCATCTACCTCAAAGGGGCATGAGGTAGGTAACAAAATCAATATCATGAACAATGAAAATGATCCCTTAAGCACATAACCATAGACAAAACCTCAGAGAGGAGGACGAGGGGATCTGGCTTTTCTGCCCAACTTTTCTCACCCATTTAAGGGGACTCAAAGCAGTTGACAAAGCTTTATTTTCTTCTTCCCACAACACAACACCCTGTGAGGTGGGTGGGACTGTGAGAGCTCAAAGGTCACCCAGGTGGCTTTGTGGAGGAGGGCGGAATAAAACCCGGTATTCCCAGATAAGAGTCCAGCTCCTTAACCGCTAGACCAAACTGAAAAACAAATCAATTATGTATAAGCTAACCGAAACAGAGGCTGTGTCCAGACAAGATTAAAACTTTGCAGGTACTGTGGAGCAGCTTTCATCCTGCCAGATGGGTTTTATGATGCCCTGCAATACCTGTGCATTAAAGCCCAATGCTCTAAAGTAAAAATACACTACTTAAATGAGCATCGGCTTTGGAGTATTCCTTTCCTCCACATTTTCTTGAATGTTTGGATGGACTGCATGAGAACTCATGAGAGTTGATCCATACTTGAGAAGCAGGAGGACTATCAGAGAGAGAGAGACTTCCATATAGGCAGAAAAAGCTTCCCAGCTGCATTGGAGTATTGAAGACTCTGAGGATAATCTGTTTTCCCTGCGGAGCAACTTTTACTGTGAAGTAAAGATATGCTCCATGTTTTTAACTTGCTGTCTAGAACCTCTTATAATATGTTTTAAGTTGTTTTTTAAACTGAGGCCCTTTCTCCACTAACCTATAATCCAGTTTAGGGAGCCTCCTAGTCTGGATGCTGGTCTCCTCACCTGTACTTGCAAATCAAGGAGGTCCCATCCACTCTAGTCCAGCTCTGTCTGCACTGGATAGGGCCAGATCCAGATTAAGAAGCCCTTAATGCAGATCTGTGGTGGATCCATTTAATCAGGCCCACAAGTGGACCAAGGGCCTTGTAACAGGGAACAAAACACAGCATTTCTAACTAAAAACGCACAATGGATTGCCCAGTTTCCCATATGCTCAGTTCTTCATTTCTCTACCTGCTTGCCTGGCAAATGGGCGGATCCAAATTCTCTCATCATTCCAAAATAGCAATTTATAAAATGTACCAGATGACATCTGTTGCATCATGCTGTATCAGAACAAGGTAAAACAAGACCAATCAACGAGCTGTAGCCTAAGATGGATCTGGAGAGGTGACAGATACAAGGAAAAGGGGAGTTGTAACTTGACAGTTGTTTATTTTTCCTGGCAGCTGCTGGAGGACTGCACAAAGTCTTTGCCCACAGGCTGTGTTCCTGGGATAAGTGGTTACATATGTCTGCTTGAGCTAATCATGTCCTGTTTATAATGACCTTTTAGAAATTAAATGCAGTAATTGTTGATTTTAGTGATAGGATGATGATATGCTTCTGTCTTACAAACATTAACAATCTGCTGTATATAGAGTTGGGAACATCAACAGCAGATCTGGCTCCCAGCAAGACTTCAGTTCACTTCCAGACCAAGCTTTTGGTGATGTCAGATGTGATAGTCAAGAACAAGTTGAGAAGGACTTTCCTAATTAATGCTGAAGCCCAAAGGTTCTGATGGCAAGCTGCGGACTCACAGAATCAAGCAGGCTTGGTAGAATAAGTGAACACCATTTCCTACATGTTTTGTTAGCATTTTTTTAACATTCTTATTACATCACTCTCCTTTCCAGGATTCTATAGGAAACTGCCCAGGTGTTAACAACTGGACAATGAAGAACCATGCTGATGGACCAACATCTTGTTGACAAGCAAAGGTGCCTCAACAATTGAAATAGTAAGAACCAAAGAAAAGCCCTGCTAGATCAACTCATCTAGTCCAGCATCCTGTCTCACACAGTGGCCCACCTGCTCTTGACTCTCCGCAGATGGCCTTTAGAGGCATCCTGCCTGCCTCTCCAACCTGGAGGTGGTACCTGGACATTCATTCTCATAGCCATTGCTACACCTGTTCTCCATAAATTTGTCAGGTAGCCAAACATGTCTAGAAGTGACAGTGGAAAACACTGCAATCTTTTCTATGTCCGTGATCACTATTTTATTAATTTACTTGTATTTAGTGTATTATTAAGAATGTTATACTTGTCTTTATATTTTGGGGGAAATCTCAGAATTGTTTATTTTACTATTTATTTATTATTATTACTATCTCATCTTATACTTGAAGGCCTCAGGTTTGTTACAATAACATCAGAATAAAACAGATTTTTAAAAGCAATGACAGTGCTGTATGGGGAGGGATGTTGTTCCCTCAGGCAAAACCAAGGGTAAAAAGATGTGTCTTCACCTGTCTTCTGAATGACGGTGCCTGACGCATCTCAGAGGGAAGATTATTCCATGTCCTGGGGCTTCAAATGAGAATGCCCCCCATTTGTTCCCATGCCCCTAACTACTGCAGGTGGTGGGATTGCCAAGAGGGCCTCATTGGCAGATCTCAGATCATGGGCAGGTCTATATGGGAGGAGGCACATTGCAAAGTAAAACTTAAAAATCTGTAGGGATCATTATTTTCCTGTGTTTGCCATTGGAGGTTCTTGCAGCCTCGTAATAAATTTGTCTTTTATTATTTTTCTTTCAATAAAGATTGTTTATTTTGCATTTATTCACTGCCTTGGTACTCTTCCTTTCCCTTAGGAACACACATGAGGCAACTGCAATCTGAGGCGTTTCCACACAAGGGCCTGACGAACGCCCGTCCCAGATCACCCACTTGCGTTCTGAGTGTAGAGCACGAAATCGTGCTCTACACCCGGCCCAGGGCATTCGCGGCCGTCCCGGGCCGTCCTGCGGCTGTTCAGAGGGACTGCATTCGCATGCTCCCTCCCTGACAGCTGCAGGCCACAAGGTAAGTGCCTCTCGTGTGCACGTGTCTCCACATAGCCCTGTGGCCGGGGGTGTTCCTGTGGTTCTAGAGGGCCTGATCTGGTCCCCTAAAACCCCTAGGAACCGAGGAAGGGTTCTAACAGGCCCGCCCACCCCTGGGTCCAGCTGAACCCAATGGGGACAGGCCTCGTAGGTGCATCCTGCCCCCGTGCCAGCCTTTTTAAGCTAGAACACACAGGGATGCGTTCCCCTTTTGCACGTAGGCAGGTAGGAATGCGCTCCCACATGTTCCTTACCTGCCTAGGTGTGAATGGGGAATCCATCCCCACGTGTCCTAGCCTTACTGCACTACAGCTGTTCGGCTGTAGTGCGAAAAGGCCTCTGCTTTTGAGAAGTTCGTTACACCATCATATTGGCCTTGGATCCTATTGAATAACTGGAAATGACTAATCCCTCCCACAGACCAGTTCATTCATTTTTTTCAGTGGGTATTCCTGAAACAGTGTCAGTTCTAGGCATTCAGGCTTCACAAGTATAGAGGAAGAGCCAGGTAGCAGAGTAGGATATGGTTGGGTGGCCTGCGGTCACCCCAAGTAGTTGCCTAGAGTTGAGGGGTGGTTGCATAGTGAATACTACGGTCAACTTGGGAGCAAGCCATTGCCTGCACCTGAACCATTGCTGCCCCACAAGGGTATTGCCAGCTCCAGTTCCAATGCCTCCATGAAGGTATAGACAAGCAAGTTGGACAGCCTCAACAGCAGAACCATTAGCAGGCAGCAACATGGAAACAAAATGGCCAAGGATGTTACATTGAGGAAGGTGGATAGGTGGCACCTTTAACCTTTCCAAGAAATGATGCCACACCTCCACATATAACTGGGATGGCTAGAGTGATTGTAGGAGGTAGAGTGGGAAGGTTAGGATGCATAGGGCCAAGAAGATATCCACGCACTTCTTGCCATTTGGCACATGGCCCTGAAGTAATGGCCTGGACTGAGGACTCCTTTTCTGAGGAAGAAGCAGAGGACTTTAATTCCTAGAGCCCTGCTGTTGACACTCCTAATGATGAAACAGCAACCTCAGCCAGCATTCTAAATCATTCTAAAAAGCCCGATCACCAATGGTACCTGACAAAACCTTGGTTGATGTACATCCATCTCCTCTAATCAAAGAAGGATGCTAAAGGTAAAAATCAAGTACATTTCTAGCCATGTCACAAGGTAATACAGAGATGTGGGTGATGAATAAGTCCTGCTGGGTACTGGATATGCTCTGGCAGCGTTTGAGTACTTTAGTAAGCTAGCACAGCTCTGTCATTTTTAAGGCAACACTTCATTTCCTGGCTGAACCCTAACATTCTGAATACTCAGGCTGACTCTTGATACTGGTCTTCTGATTACACTTCTCTGAAGACCTTCTCAGACCCATTCTAAAGATTGTTATATTTCCAGCTGAAAAGACCTGACAGCCCTAGACTATCAACTGTAATAAGTCTCTTGAGTACCTGGGCCCAGTCTTCAATGAATCCTGATAAACATTTAGAGCCATCTACTCATTCCTTCGTTGTATTCTAACAGAAATTAGCCAGACCAGAATGAGCCTTTGATCTCTTAGACATCCAATCATCTTCCTAGTAGAGCCTGCCCTTCCTTCCTTGAAAAAGCTGAATTTAACATCTTGTTTCTTACCTATTAGTGATGTGATTGCGAAAAGCCCTATTGTGGTTATAACAAAAGATTTAATAGGCACAAGATTTTCTATGCATGTTCACTGTATTCTTAGGAGGCAGCGCACTGAGGCTCAATTCAGTTGGGTTTGCCAGCATTAAACTGACCCTCTTGAGATTAATTTTTCTCCCTTTAGAGAAATACAGAAGGCACTCTGGCATACACACTTTCTGCTTACTAGTTTCCCTGCATGAGCGCAATCTCATCAATTAATAACTGGTTATCGGATCTAGATGCCATTCCTTCTAGGCCAGTTCCTAGTGACTTCTTCCTTCCTATTTGTCTGTAGTAATATGAATTATCTTTAAAAAAAACCAGAAATTTTCCCTTGCAGATGTAACAAGTAACCCAAATTTAGCAACAGAGGACAGTATAGAAGTGGCTCCACACAGTGTATATGCTCCATCTGGGAGCATACCTGGAGTTCCCCAGCATGGTAAATGTGGCTTGCCCAGGAATAAAATTTGAAGATTTAGGGTGTTTTTCCACCGTGCTCCTTTAATCCTGATCTAAGAAGATCCGGATCTAAGGAATGGGTACAGATCCAGATTAAGGGAAGTACCCAATGTGTTTCCATGGGTGGTCTAGCACCCAGTAGCAATGGGTGCTAGCCTCCCTGCCGTGGAAATACCGGAGCACCCATTTGGAAATCCGGATCTACCCCTGAGGGGTCTGCTTGTCACCCCAGGTGTTTGGGGGGACAGGGGGTGCAATCTCCAAAGTCACTTTGAAGTCACTTCGAAGTCTGTGCAAAACAGCTCCATTGAAGTCTGTGCTGATCTTCAGAGTCACTTTGGAGTAACTTCGGAGTAACTTTGAAGTTCACTCTGAAGATCAGCACAGACTTCAAAGACGCTCCGGAGCTATTTTGCACAGACTTCGAAGTGACTTTGAAATGACTTCAAAATGACTTTGAAGCTTAGGTTTTGGGGCTCCCCCCCATGGGTTCCCCCTCCCCCTAGCCTCCTCTAGACCCCATTGCCACACAAGCATGGAAACAGGCTCCCTTTAATCCAGATTTTCTGCCTGAAGACCCCATTGTAGACCCCATTAATGGGGTCTACATAAAATCTGGATTAAAGGCCAGAAAGTACCCATTTGATCCAGATTTCCCCAGCGGCAGTCAAAACAGTCGGGTCCCAAATGGGTGCCGTGGTGGAAATGGGATCATCCGGCTCACACCCAAATGGGTCCTTAATGGGTGCAAAAATGGGCACTTTCTGACAGTGGAAAAACACCCTTAGTCACAGATTTTGAATACAAGAACCACTTTACTCAAGGGAGTGAAGTAGCAATAAGCTTGACAGAATATGATGAAGTACATACAGTAGGTGGCACATGGATGAGACTACTCACAATAGATTTTTGAAAGTGTGTTAAGTGATGGCTTCAGCATTTTTTAAAGTATGTTTTCACAGCTGTATTTCTATTTTTTCTTCTTCTAGTGGTGTCCTTCCTGCAAAAAGATCAAAGAAAATACTGTGCCCTGACAGTTTTCTATTCTTGTCCCTAAGTAAGAATAAAGTTTTTGCCAGGATATCCATCAGTCCATTTACTTCCTTACAAACCCTAAAGAGTTAAATTTTCTACTTAAAAAGAAAGCAGCAGGTGGACCAAACTGGGAATCCATCTTAAATGAGCTTCCCTGCTCTCCAGGATTCTTAGACTCCCCTTCCTACTACCTACAGTCTTCAGGTGCTAAAGTCCAAAATATTTTGGAGGCACCTGATTGAAGAAAGCTGATCTGAACCAACATTCTCTTCCCAGCAATGGCAAACCAGATGTCTCTGGTAGCAAGCAGAGCATGAAGGCATAATAAGCTTATGCAGTAATCAAGATAAGAGAATTTTAAAAGCAAAACAGGACAGACTAGCAGGATCAGTGCACAATTATAGAAGGTCTGAAGCAAAACAAACGTATTGGGGCCGGCATCTTTCTCACTGTGATAGAATCTGACAAAGTCAGAGGCCAATGCAAGTGTCTTTCTAGTGGAAGTTGAGACATTTATACCACAATGGTAATTATGTTTGCTGAGCATAGAAAGTTCTGGCTTTTAAAAGCAATCCTTGACTTAAGAGTTCTTCCTATGCCATGGAGGCTTGCTTCAAATATCCATGGCCACCTCTTTGTAGAACACTATGGCCCATCCAGATGGGGGAATATAGTGCCATTACATCACCATTATGGTTGAGTTGCCTCAAATATCAGAGGCAATCCCACCACAGCCTTGCTTTTTGTTGTCCCCCTCAAAAAAAAAGTTCTATAAACTATTGCTAGAAAACCCAGCAGTGATCGTGGCTTTTTCAACAATAGCACATTTACCTACCTTCTGAACAGAACCACCATAATGACTCCATCCAGCAGGTATCCATGCATGTGCAGAAGTATTGGCGTGCAGAAGTATTGGCAAGCACATCTGGGCATTTGGGATGCCCGGATGCATACATAACTTAAAACTGTGAAGACAGCACATTGTCTAGCTAGCAAGGGACAATGGCAGGGAATCAATATCCCACGCTATCCCTTGTTAGTTGGTTATTTGGCCACCTCTGGGAGCAGGATATAGTACAGCATGAACATATACTATTGTTTAGCACTACCATTAACAGTGACCCTCTTGGGTACTGTCCAGTCAAGGAGCATGGCTGGTTTAATAGTTCTAGTAATATATCACAAGAACCTAAGAGGAGCCCTGCTGGATGAAGCCACAGCCCATCTTGTCCAGCATCCATCTCACACAGTGGCTCGCCACTGTGAGGCAAAATGTTCACCTGCTCTTGACTCCCTGCAAATGGCCTTTCTCTCCAGCCCAGAGGCAGTACATAGTCATGCATCCTAGGCAGTGTGGGTGACCAAAGCCAGAAGTCCCTTCTCCTGCTGAAAACCAACTTGTGAGCTTCTTTCCTTCAAATGAAACTCACAAATCGGTCCCTGCAGTGAAGGAGACTTCCAGCTGTACTTACTACCACCTATCACTGAGTTATGGTTTCCTCAAATAAGCCATTAATTTTCATTTTTCTTACATTGCTAGCTACTACACAGACAAATCCTGACTTGGATAAACGTTCATTTTCTTCTAGTAATGTGTCCAAGTAGAGTATAGAATATTGACAAAAGAGTGTAAACAGTTGTCTTCTTTAGACACACATGTATCCACACTCAGATTTATTGAACAAAATACTTGCTTAAAGTAATGTGGTTACCATGCATATCACGCATCAAAGCACGGTTATGATACATTTTTAGATGTTAGACAGATCTCTCTTTGGCAACTTTAATAAACACAGACAGTTACTTTAAGATGATTTCTAACTGGATAACTTGGTTACTCTTGCTAACATTGTAGCATTCATCTATCAGCTCTGTTAAACTGGACATTCCCCAGTATTTGAAGCTTTCCAGATATCCACTCAAATATTTGTTTAGCCAAAATCCTGACATTATTATCAAACCAAAATAGTTTAATCTAGCCTTTCTGGCTGCTTGCTAAAAACTCTGAGGCTATGTTCATTCCTAGAAATGTCCCCCCCCCCAAAAAAAATGAAAATGCATCTCAAAGAGCTTAAAGCATTAGGAACTCATGTTCTCATCCCATCCCTCGTCCTTTCTGCACTGGCCCTTAATCAGAGTTAGGGGCCTACATAGTAAGACTATAGACTGCATAAATCCATACACTAAATCAGATCTAGGTGGCCATACCATCTGCTGTAGCATACAATCCACTTTGTGCAGAGCACGCCCTGGGCAGGGAGGCCCAGATCAGGATCACCAGTTGACACTATTAATAATGATTCCAGGGTGGAGAAGCAGACCCCAATCCTGCACAAGGAGGCGTGCTGTTCAGAGACATGTCTCCTTGTCCAGAATTACATGGGAGCAATTTTGGCAGCACACCTCAAACACCTCTGCCTAGAGGTTCCCAAGTTTAGGAAATTATGTTCCTAGCTGTCAGACACCTCCGTATCCAACCTTGAATTGCAGGCATGCTTTGAAGCTGTGGTGGTGTGGCACAGGCTGGTCTGGATTAGCACCATCACGTGAATGGCATTGATTCCACCCATCTCATTCCATAGTTGGGACCAGTGTGTCTGGTTATTCTGAACCCATTGACCTCAAGAAATTCAGTCAAGTGTAGAAAGGGCCCTAAAATGGAGAGGGACAAACCGCCTGTGACTGTTATTCATTTGTAAGCCTCTAAATCACCTCAAAAATGCATTTTTAAAACTGCACGTGAAAGCCCAAGACATCTACAGAACAACTTTCTATCTTAGCAGACCAGGGGTGCTCAACTGTGGTTCTCCAAATGTTCCTGAGATATAAATCCTAGCAATCTATGCAAGTCCCCAGTACAGAATGCTGAAACACATGAGGGCCTCTCCATTCATAACTTTCTTGCAAGACTCCTATCAGGTACTCTATTTACTGATAAATGTTTGATCATTTCTGGCTAGGTTGTCACAGGTACTTCACAGTGTGATTTTCCTTAGACTTTCTATCCTCGGAGGAATAACCCTGCTAGAACCTCACTGTTCTCTCTCGTTTTGTCTCCTAGCAGAATTCAACCCAGCATTTGCAACACCATTTGTTCACTGTTTTCTTATACAATACAACTGGTGGTATCATGTCAGACTGGAAATTGTTACCTGGTAAAATGGAAAAATCTTGTTCAGGGTGTTTCTGTTTTCAGCATTATAACTAGCACTAACAGCTTAAACATCTATATAGTAATAGTCATCTCTCATATAATGCCATGGTTTCGTTTCTCCAAATTGCCATGTAATGCTGAGCCGTGTTATGCAATTTGTGCTAATGTAAAAACATGAGTTAGGAGAAGCAGGAAGGCACAGTGTAGCAAGGCAAGACAAAAGGAGTGTAGAGTTCCAAGCATACCTGTCATTGTGTGAGAGCAACTGCTCAGTTGCACAGATCTTCTTCACATGTGAAGCTGTCCAACTGGGGGTGGGGAGCTGCACACTGCCCTCTTGGGCAGGTAGCACCAGGGTCCTTCTCCCCCTTGGCCCAAACTGAAACTGAACCCTGCCCTGTGCCTGTTGAAATCCCCTCTTCCCCATCTGGCCAATGGAGATGTGACAAGCTTTATGTCAAGAAGCATGAGCGCATGGCACGTTCTCCTTCTGTGCAACCATCTGCCATGACCAGAACTGAAGACAAAGAGATCTTCTTTTCTGAAAGCCTGTAGATGAGAGATGGCAGAAAAGGAAAAGGCTAGGAGACAAACTGCAACAATCAGACAACAAAGTAAAAAGCTAGAGCAATGTTCTTGCTCCTTCAGGAACTAAAGCTCTACCTTGTATAACCTACCTTGTGTCACTTAACTCCCACTGAACCTCATAGGGCTTACATCTGCGTAGACATCACAACCACTGCAATACAGTAAGACCCCAGTGGTAGTACAAACTGCCTGGAAATCAGCGGGTTTCCATTTTGAACTCTATCCTCTTCCTGGAAGTAAGCAATGGCAAACCACTTCTGTATCTCTGCCAAGAAAACTGCATGGAGGTGCCTATGCAGTCAACCAGGAGTGAGCCACAACCCAGGACCCATTTTCAGCAAACTGGGTTTGTGCTGTTTCATTATAGCACGATTTACTAACTGGGACCTTGTTTCTGTAGTAAGCTGCATTAAACATTCCTGTTTCACTTTAATATGCTTTCCCTAACATTAAAGATCTATTACTTGCTTAAAGTGAACTTCATTTTAAGCAAAAGCTTGTCAGAATGGAACCCTCACTGGATGGATGGATGGATGGATTTGCATTTTTATCCTGCCCTATATCCAAAGGTCTCAAGGCAGGTTATAAAATTAAAAACCAAATATGAAAGCATAGGTTTAGAAATCTAATAAATAAATGAGCAAAACAGGTTTACACATACCGTATTATGAAAGGAAATCACATTTTTTGGTGGGTGGGTGTGTTTATGGATTATTACCGTATTTATTACTACCGAAGACGCAGAATTCTCCTTTCTTTCTCAAGTACCAAAGTAATTTACATAGCTGTGATTACTTCACACCTTAAACTTCAGGTGGCAACAAAGGACACGGTTTGCAATTCTGCCTCGGGCAGCTGCTAAACGCTAAACGCCTTCCAGGCATTACGAAAATACGCTTCAGGCGCCAGGTGGCACTAGAAAACCACGACGCTTTCTGCACAAACAGAAAGGCAGGCGCTCTCAGATTAAGCCCTCGCTCTTTAATCTGACCTAAAAGGCAGCTGAAGCCGGAAGTAGTTGGAAGGATTATCCGAGATAGAGCATTAGCAGCATACCAAGACCTTTCGGGATCCACGGGTCTCTATGGCAGAAATGTGGCAGCAAGCCTTACAGAATGCCTGGTAAGTGCAAAAAAGTATCAGGCGAGATGGCAGAGGGAGCAGCTGGGTCTGGCTAGAGAGTAAGCTCAGAGAGACAGCCTTGCTAATAGGCAAAGGAAACTAAGCAAGCTACATTGTTAAAGGGTTAGAAAACAAGGGTCCTCAACCTGGTGAATTGCTAATAAAAATGACAGTCATGTGCAGGCAAACTTCAGGGCAACAAACCTCGGACAGCAGTAGGCTCTGTAAGTACAATTATGTGTCATGTGAAGTATAAACTTGCATTTTTAAAAGTAGTGGGGGGGGGGCTAAACCTCATTTATATATGAAAATAATAAAAGCAAGTATTGTAGTTTAGCAGAACGTTGTGCCTTTCGGCACTTAGGTGACCAAATAAACTCTAATACTCTTTTCCCCAAAGTTGAAGCAGCTTAGTACAGCAGAACTATTACTTGGTGTTGCATGAAATCACATCTCTTATCAGTATAAGCCAGTAAGCTACTAAATCTGTTGGGGATTTGAATGCACACAGGGAGCTGCTTACCTGTTGCATAAGGCTACTAGGCTTCTAGGAGGATGGGAAATTACAGGTAAGGTTGGGTCCCTGTTCGTGAAAATCCCAGTGTATTGCAATGTGATGCATTGCAATGAATTGTTTCCAAAGCTCTTTTCTCTGATCATAAATGTATTAGTTTTCTCTCCACGACAGCCTCTATCTGAGGATACTATTACAATGTTTAACTACTGTATTTTAGAGCATTCTTGTAAGGATTATAAGAAGGTAATCTGTGCAGAATTTGTGAGGAAACACCACTTGAATGCTTGGTGTTGATGGTACTTCTCAGACCTGTTCTGGGCAAGTAATGGAATGCTCTTTGCTCTCTTTTTTTGGCTGCTGTGCTGAGTAAAGGGCAGCTCTGCAGATAAAATATTTATTAAAAAATAAACAATCAATTGTATCCAGGTTCAAAGTTTTCTAAAGCAAACAGAGCAAAGGTTGGATACGATAAAGGCCACTCCCTTACTGGTTCTTGCAGGTTAATCTTCAACAAGGCTTCAGCCCCCCTACTACTGGTTTACTTCAAGCAGTGCAGCTGCACTCAGCTCAGTGGGACTGGCATCTGAGTCGATGTGTAGACAATTGCACCATTTAGATTTTTTCAGCACTGGCAAATGTTACCAGACATTTTTAATGTAGAACATGCTTTTGTTTTAATATTTTACACATTTTATATTTTACACTTAGGACCTGCCTTGAGACCTTTAGGTAAAGGGCAGAATAAATCCTTCTAAATAAATATTTTTTCCAGGACAAAAAACAGCATGTCTCTCACTCACTTCAGCCTCTAGTTCTCTGCAGTCAGGAATAATATCTGCCAGGCAGTGGTTATGCCTTCACAAACAACAAAGCCTACCATCCTGGTCTCTATAGGATTTAGGGTGTTTTGGTTTTTTTAATGAATTTCTTCATTTATCATGCTCTCCTACAGAACCGCTCATAATGGGGAACACATTTAGTATAAAACATACAGCAAAAGGGAAGAATAGCTTCCAGGCTTCCAGTCCCTTGCAGCAACGCTTACCATGGCTGTTTCATTCAACACCACAGTCAACATCCACCATCTCTAGAACTACAAGAATCAAGTTCTTCCATTCTCTTTGAAGCAAAAAACAAAAACAAAAAACACCCTCTATTAACCTTTCACCAAGAGACCTGTTCCCCAAGGCTGCTATAGGTGACAGGCTGTCAAATACTGCTAAGGGCTAAATTTTAAAGAAATGAGAAGCTGTATCCAGTTGGGTTGGGCAGATAAATCCCAGCCAGGGTTGGGCAGATATATCCATTCATGCAGTGATTTAATGTCAATAAACTGGGCTTTAAAACACCCACATTGACTATTATGCTCAGTAAACCACCGTTAGGCACCAGAATGGCTCCTCCACTTTAGCGTGTATTTCTGCCCATCCTTACCTCTGACTCAGCAATTTCCAGATTATCCTATTTAAAACAAAAGGCTTTATTTTTACTGTCCAAGACTGCAAGTCTCGGTTTGCTCCTAACAACATCTCTGCCCCCGAAATGTTGTGGGCCAGAAGGAGACAGCAAATTTCATCCTTCCATTGCTGCCTTCATTGTTAACACGGGAGGGACTGGCAAAATGTTATCTTGCCCCTATTCAATTTTGGTAGCTAGGGTAGAATAAGAATTTCCAGTGCATCCAGGCAACAAGGATTTCTAGCCTTATAACTCTTTAATGTCTGGAAAGGCTGAGGTGGGCTTGCCGTAAACTGCAGAAGACAGCTGTCTTAATTGTTGCAGTCTTCTGTTTCTGTACCTGGGTAATGCTTTCAGTCCCAGAAAAGAAGACAGACAATAGAAACAAACAACTGCAGTCATACTAAATATCCAAAGGAATGCCTTCTCCCTTACCGACCTGTCCGTGCCCTAAGATCTTCAGGGGAGGCCCTTCTGGTTGTCCCACCACCTTCAGTAGTGAGGCTGGTGGGCACCCGGGAGAGGGCCTTTCAGTAATGGCCCCCAGGCTGTGGAATAGTCTCCCCCTTGAGGTGCGTTGGGCTCCTTCTCTGTTTATGTTCAGGAAGGCAGTGAAGATGCATCTCTTTGCTCAGACCTTTGGCTAAATGCCAGTCATGTTTCCCCCCACTGTAAAACCCACTGTTTTAATTGATATTGTTTTGTTTTAACATGTTGGATTTTAAACACTGTGATGGGTTTTATTGTTTTAATATATATTATTTTGTTTGATATGGTGGATTTTAAGGTGGTTACCTGCCCTGAGACCTTTGGGGTTAGGGCGGGATAGATATAGAAATAACTAAATAAAATAAATACTTCAGTTTATGAGGATTCTGTCAGTGTAGTTTCAATACATGGGTGCCAGTCTGTGACTCCATTCATGTGGGTTGCTTTTTCATTATAACGTGTTTTCCCTCTTCAAAGCATATGTATAGCATTTCTTTATGGTATTTCTTTCAAATCCACACCATATCCTAAACTAATGCCAGGCTCAAAGGTGTTACATGCACAGACATTTTTTCCTCTCCTGAATGGCCAACACCATCTTGGACATAAAGTCTTCATCCAGCAGAAGGGCACAGTTAGCAGTGATAATGACTTCAAATTTTCAACTGCACAGTCAGAGCTATGACAGGGGATGCTGCTGACTGCTCCACAGTCCTACTGCAGGTCTTTGCACCTCTTCAAAGAAATGCTAGGTGCGGGGAAGAAGAAGGCACCCAGTGCAGCAATAGTTATTGCCAAAAGAAAAGGCCACCCATGTGACTTTTCTCAGAAGCCCTTTGGAATCTGTAACTCTCTCCCTAACAGAGAGAGGACAAGGAGGTCCAGAGACCTGTGATGGTGATGGTGAAAGCAACACAGCTTTCCCTGTAGTGCAGGATATGGTGTTCACCCATCTCCTCTTCCCATGGTGCATCTGGTCCTACCCGCCACAAACAACCTCTCCTTTCTCTCCTGCGGCTGCTAATCTGTTTTAGATCCTTTTATAATGATTTTATTGTGATCTGCCCTGGGATCTTCAGGCATAGGGTGGAATAGAAATATAAATAAATGCATAAATAGTCAACTACAGCTGCTGCAGTGGGAGCTCTGTTTTGTAAAAATTCAAAGGCATATCTATCTTAGCCTAGATCAGTAAGCAAGGGGGTCTAGCAGCAGCTTAGGCTGCAGCCCTACATCAGTTATTTATTCCACTATATTTGGATATTCTGGAATATTCATGCTTTATTTCAGAATAGCCAAACATAGTAGAACATGTAGCTGACAATTGGATGCAGCCTTAGAGACTAACAGAGAGAAAGAAAGAAGTTGGTAGTGTGAGCTTTCTAGACTAAGCCAAATTGTAGCATGTAATATATCTGATGAAATAGGCTTAGTGTTCAGTCATAACTAAAAGGGTACCTCAGAAAAACGGTGTGTGGCCTCATCTTCCCAAGCTTTGTATAATATGCCATTTCTAGCTCAGATTATATAGGAGAGGGGGAAAGAAGACTGAGGTGTGAACAATCCCACCTCAAAGCCTTCTCAAAATCACCTTAGAGGCATCTCAGAGATGCTTTTGTTGTTGTGTCTGATCACAGTTTGTCTATAAAAGCTTCTTATTTCTCTCTATTAGTCTCTAAAGTGCTACTAGAGCCCCTTGTTTATTTTGCAATTCACTTCTTTTCTAAGAGAATGCAAGTACCTTCCGTCTTTTGCATGTAAATTCTCAGGGATCTTTGCCTCACAAATTCTTAATACCTTTCTAGGTCTTATGACTGCCCCAGGAGGAATTTGATTGCAGCTTCTTGTGTGTTAGGAGGTGGAGGACTCCTGGTTTATTGGCTTCTGTCCAGGCAGAAGATGAAGACTCTAGAAATGGGAGATGGATGGTGGGGCTCAGGTGAGAAGCCATCGGGATACCAAGAAGATACAGACATTAGATCATTCCAAGTGCAAACTTCAGAAGAAGAAATCCAGGTATGATTAGGGAATTAACTTAGACTCTACAGAGTTGGCTAAAGTATATCTTCACTGGCCAAACTGGCTGGGGTGCATAGGAGTCATAATTCCTCATCTAATGATGTTTTTCATTGACATTAATATGACAATAGCTTGGGCAGTCCTTGACAGGAGATTATATAAGGATTACATGATAGAAACACAAATAGCGATACTTAGCATTTCCCTCCTAATTTTTCTATCATTAATTTGTTCATATGACACAGATTTATTATAGAAGGGCAAAGCCTGCATTGGGGCAAAATTTACAGAGCAACACAGAGTTAAGGTGCCTCCAGATGCAGTTTAGAAACTGCTATTTTCCCTGAGTGATATTGGGGTTGCCACACTTACCTGTGGGAATCCCAATATACTCCTGGGATAGGGCACCAAAGAAACACAAAGGAATGCTGGAAAAGCCTGCTCTGATGTCGAATTTTCTACCATGCTGGACTTTTTTTCTTGTCTAGCATTTCCTTCCACAATTGCTGCTCCTGCAAAAGTACCTGGATGTAGGAAGCTCATTAAAAAAAGCCAACAGAAAGTGGGTGGGCTATTCCTACATCCAGGTACTTTCACAAGAGCAGAAATTACTCAAGAAAAGAACAGATATGGTAAGAGCCAGGTTTGCCCCAGGCATGACAATGGCAGGATTTGAACAATGTTCTCTAATTTCCTCTGATTGGTGGTCTCAGCTTCATCCAGATCTGCAAAACTCAGTTTATTAAGTTGCTGTCTATATCTTGCCAGCCTCGGATCTAGAGCCAACCAGCTAATACAGAAACAACTTTAGCATATATGTTGGCATTACAGTGGCTAACACTCAGTTTTGGCTCATCTGAACTTGCACTTATCTGAATCGGATTCAATAGTTCAGCTACATGCATTGTTTGCCTTAGGCTATTATAGTCAAGCATGCTAGAGTTAGTTTTCTCTAGGGCTTAATCTCCTGTTCTTCAGGAAATGTAGCAAATTGTTGGTACAAAGTTGTTTTTCAAACAAATTTCTCAGCACAAGGCTGGATTGTACACTGAGTCTTTCTTACAATTTAGGCAGTGTTACGAAATCTGACAACATAGGAAAATAATTTGTACCAGACTGTGTTTAGGGCTTCCTTTGAAATGGTAGCAGCTATTGTTAGAGTATTCTCAGAAGGACAGGTATATTGCTCTGTTGTTGCTGTTGTTTCGAAGAACCATCACGTCAGGCTCAGCTTCTTGACACAACCATGCAATTACCTATGACAACCTGGACATGGATTTTCTTGGAAGGGCTTGTCTTCATTATTTTCATCCAGAGAGATGCTAGAAATCAAACCTTCAACCCCCTGTAACACTACCATTGAGGTACATTGTTAAGAAGTCACCAGGGCCAGATGGTATTCATCCAAGAATCCTTAAGGAACTCAAATGCAAATTTGCCGACCTTCTAGCAAAAATATATAATCTTTCCCTAACATCAGACTCTGTACCTGAGGACTGGAGGGTAGCAAATGTAACACCAATCTTCAAAAAAGGATCCGGGGGGATCCAGGCAATTACAGCTTAACGTCGGTTCCATGTAAGGTGATGGAAACCATCATTAAAGACAAAATTAGTGTGCACATGGAGGAGCAAGCATTGCTGAACAAAAGCCAACATGGCTTCTGCAAAGGTAAATCATGCCTTACAAACTTGTTGGAATTCTTGAGAGTGTCAACAAACGTGGATAAAGGCGAACCAGTAGACATTGGCTATCTGGACTTTCAGAAGGCTTTTGACAAAGTCCCACATTTAAGGCTATTGAGTAAACTCATCAGCCATGGAATAAAAGGACAGGTTCAGTCCTGGATTTGTAAATGGCTTAAGGGTAGGAAGCAGAGAGTAGTAATAAATGGCCAATTCTCAGGGTGGAAAGAGGTAAAAAGTGGGGTCCCTCAAGGCTCAGTGTTGGGACCAATGCTTTTTAATTTATTCATCAATGATCTAGAAGGAGGAGTACATAGTAAAATAGCAAAGTTTGCTGATGATACTAAATTATTTAGGGTAGTAAAATCTGAAAGAGATTGCCAAGAGCTCCAGAGGGATCTCTTAGCATTGGGTGAGTGGGCAACCAAGTGGCAAATGTGCTTTAATCTTAACAAGTGCAAAGTAATGCACATCAGGGCCTAAACCCCACACAATAGGTCTATGAACTGATGGGGTCTGAGCTTTCTGCAACACACCAGGAAAGGGATCTCGGGGTTCTGGTGGACAGTTCAATGAAGGTGTCAACCCAGTGTGCAGCAGCAGCAAAAAAAGCTAATTCAATGCTGGGAATAATTAGGAAGGGAATAGAAAACAAGTCAGCAAGTGTCATTTTGCCTCTTTATAAATCTATGGTGAGGCCACATTAAGAATATTGTGTACAATTCTGGTCACCACACCTCAAAAAGGATATTGTGGAACTGGAAAAGGTGCAGAAAAGGGCAACCAGAATGATTAAGGGGCTGGAACACCTCCCTTACAAAACCAGGCTGCAACATCTAGGCCTCTTCAGTCTGGAGAGACAGCGTTTAAGAGGGGACCTGATTCCAACTCAAGATGGCGCTGAGTGAAACAGCCTGTTAATCGGTGCTCCATGAAAAACTGTATGTATTTTCATATTTTAAACTTATCAGAGGAACAAATGCACACTAGCAAGATAATTTTGACTGCTGTGAAGGGAAAACTCACTTTTAGCGGACTGAAGCACCAAAGAGTGTCTGACTGCTTGTTTTAAAAAAGAACTGGAGTCTATCTGAAACTTCACCTCCTCTCAATCACCTGTGAAAGGTTGGAAATTCCTTTTTACTATTTTTACTTTTTAAACCTGTCTGAATGACCACAGTGCCAGGCAGCTGTACCTTATTTCTTATCTTATTTTTAAAAAGATGGAAGCAAACAAACTTTTGTTGCTCGTTTTAACGTACCTGATAGTCTGCTCGAGTGCTTTCTTTTAAATTTTGTAATGGGAAAAAGGAAGAGAGAACGACGGTCTTCCTCAGGCACACAGAATGATAAACCAAGTAAGCTGGCGAAGGAGGACTCTTTATCTGACCTCTTTTGCAAAAACAAATATGAACTGCTTCAAGGAAACTCTGAGATTAGTAGCTCGGAGGAGATAGCGGAAGATAAGGGGAACACAGATCCCAAATGCACTGTTGAAATTAATTCTCTGGAATCTAAGGAGGACTTATCAGTCTACGATTTGTTTGCTAAGCAAGTCTTTTTAACCCATGACACTCTGAACTTACTATGCACTAAATTAGACGTCATTCAAGAGGGGACCTGATTGAAGGATATAAAATTATGCATGGTATAGAAAAGGTGGATAGAGAAAATTTCTTTTCTCTATCACACAACATTAGAACCAGGGGGCACTGTATGAAGCTGATGGGTAGGAGAGTTGGATCCGACAAGGGGAAGCATTTCTTCACGCAGAGGGTCATCGGTTTATGGAATCTGTATGCCTTGGTACATCTTACAGGCTGGGGAGGGGGGAGAAGCAGGATGTTTCTAAGGCCATTTGCTGGGATTCAAGAGCAGGAAAATGTTTGTCCTTCTCTCTGCTTGAGATGCCCATGAACATTTGGTGGGCCACCATGTGCGACGAAACACTGGACTAGATGGGCTGTGGCCTGATCTAGCAGGGCTTCTCTTATGTTCTCATGTTCTCACAGCCATCCTATAAAATCTCCTTATTTAGAAGTGTCCTCTGCAACGCTGTAGGGTTTTTTCTCTGCGCTAATACAACACCTCCTCCTCATGCAAATTCCTGTTTTTCACTGGACATATTTTTGCTTGTAAAGACTGAAATAACAGTGTAAGAACCTGGGCATGTTCGCACTTGGCCGTTTTCTGGAGTATAGCTCAGGATTGGGGTCTGTGGTCCACATGCTAATGCAGACTCTGGTAACCCTCACCTGCAGTAAACTTTGACAATCTTTATTAAAAATAATGAAAGAATAAAAAGGCAAGTCTATTTCAGGGCTGCAGTAGCCTATAACAGCAGGCAATGGGCTATGTCATTTAATGCAGTGATACATCTGGCAAAAAAAAGCAAAAAGAATTCTAGCAGAAGTCTATATAAAACAGAGAAAGGAAAGTAGAACACTCCATCTTCACTCCCCAAATGCACAGCTTCTTGCCAGATGACAGAGGGTATGGAGATTCTAGCCAGGTGACTGAGAACCAAGGCAGAAGAAGACAACGGAGACCCTCTTTTCCACTGTTTCCAGCTGTTACAATGATGAAGAGCCACATAAAAAGGAGCATGAGGCTTCATAGGCCTTGGAAAAGGGTAGAAATCTTCAGAGAAGCCAGGGCATTTCAGTCTTCAGTTGCAAGAGGTGCCATTAGACAACAATCTCAAACCAACACCAGCCAGGCTCCGTTCCCATTTGCCTTTTTAAATCCAAACTGAACTTAATTCTGAGGTGAACATGCATTCTGCCCGTTACCATCTGTTTGAATGGAAATGACAGTCAACCCGAATATTGCCGTTCCCACTGAAAACGCTCCACAAAATGCATTGGGAAAGCAGCATCTTTTCCTCCCTGCCCTTTACCAGTTGAGCTTCCCACCCCACTCTCTGATTGGGCTCTCTCCTGCCACTAAAATCATGATGTGGCCAAGGGTGGGGAGTTCCAACTCCACCCTTTGATCACACACACACACACCCTGGTGCTGCTCCTGGGATGGTTTGCCTCTTGCTGATCAGCCCTGTGACTGAGTGGATTGGACAGAAATTGCCGTTTGGGTGGTTGGTTTGCCGTCACCTCCTGGTGGCTCCCAGGTCTTGTGGTCAGTGCAGTTCCATACTAGCAATATCCCATGACCATGGGAATAAGTTCCACAATGCTGTGCTCTTGTGGAAAATCAACCCCCTAAGCCAAGATCTAGCCCATGTTTTGTGCCCGGTGGTGGGGGTGCATTATGGCTGATAAAGGCCATCAAATCCTATTTGCTAATATTCTGATCTTTCATTTGGCAATATTATCCTCTGTTTTGCCCTAACCCAAAAAATTTTTCTCCCTACCTACCAAAAAAGAGGAGGGGAATGATAACACAGAAGGATAGACAGACATTGGACAGAAGGCTATCAGGGGGGATAACCCAAAAGGCGTGATCTCCCCCCCCCCATACTGTGGTACTGTGCCCAAAGCAAAAAAGATAAAGCGGACTAGCAGCAAAAATGAGAGCGAGAGCTGTTTTTCCAAGGTTTTTTCTAATGCATTTTTGGGTGATTTACTCTTCAGAAAATCCGGGAATCAAAATTTGAATGGGAACAAAGGATGTACAAAAGTTTCCAAAAATGTTTTAAAACATGAGTGGGAACTCACCCCTGGTGTGGAAACAAGTAAGAGAGGGCACACTTGAGGCTTCAGAGTAGAAGGGATGAAGTAGCAGCACAATCTTCGTTCGCTCTTCAGTGATTTTCATCAAAGTTTCAGCTTCAGCAGGATGTTGGAGAAAAAGATACACTTGTAGGGCTTCAGCAGATTGAAAGATGAAAGACTGGGTGAAACAACAGATTGGTTTATCAGAAGTAAAAAAGTTTAAAATCACAGGAGTATGGTAAGTAAAAGTGGAACCTGAGGTAGACCAAGGGTCATGTTCAAGAGTTGTTTATGAATAAAATACAAATTGAAGGTTTGGTGACTTATTCAGTTAACAAATACTGGGAACAACTGACCAAACAAGATAGTAATTATTTTAACTGTCCCCAAGGCTGTTGTGAAAAATGTGAAAATTTCTAAAAATTTCAAGCTTAGGTGTTTCAGAGAGGTAAAAAATGTGTTATTGCTGGGTACTCCGTACCTCAAAGCATGTGCTGTTCATGGTAACTTTTTGCCTTTGTACTTCCAAGATGGCTTTTAGGTGTCTTCCATAGCAAGCTATGGTTCAAACAACCATACAGCTTTATAGTCCATAGTCCTTGGTTACATGCTCTTGCACAAATCCGGTCCCACTATACATGTGTCTGAAAGCAATATGTGTAAAATTGTGTGTGCAGACAGGTACCCCACTCAGCTGCTGCATTTTGCACCAGCGGCAGCTTCCAAAGCAGATAACCCCCTCACCATACACAAGATTACAATAATCCAAATCACCTTGTGAGTGATCTAATCCCAGAAGTAACCCCAGCAGTCACAAGGTTCTTACCTTGTATCATTGGCATTAGGGAAAAAAACTAAGTTCTGATTTTTCCTTTTAACAGTATTTGTACTATGTATCCGTGAACAGTTCTTGCCACCTAGCTACACTGTATTTTGGTCTAGTGACTGTTAAATCAATATTGGTTAATTACTTCATTGATTGACTGAAGTTAGTGGGATGTGGACAACAGTGGCTAGGCTTTCCCTATCCAAGTAGGGGCACTGGTGGTACACCATCCAAAGCTGGTAATAGGTACTTCTTACCTCAGAGGTCACTTGAGCCTCCCATAACACTGATGATTCCAGAACTAGCCCCATACTGTACAGCTGTTCCTTCTAACACAATCTGGTCTAGAAAAGGCACACTCCTGAAAACAGAAATATCCTATTCATAAAGCCTCCGTCTTGTCAGGATTAAAGCTCAAAATTTATTCATTTAGTTACTCATATTTATATCCCATCCTTCACCATACAGCCTCAGGACAGCTCACCACATTTAATAAAAATGTAAAATATATCTTTCCGAGATGTTATTTCCATATAGGCATTGTCACTGTTTTAGCCAATCTATTTTGTCTGTTTTTATTATTTCATTGTAACCTGTCCTGAGGTACTGGGGTACAGAGCAGGACAGAAAACTAAATAATAAATAAGATTCTGAGGGAGATAAACATCAAATGCCTGAGTGAAGAGGTATATTTCAGTTAGTCACCAAAACCATATAGAATTGACACCTGGCATATCTCTAGTAGCAGGATTCAGATATTAGAGTCCCAAGCCATTTAGGACTATGTATGATCATATCAGCACCTTAAATTGTGCTCATAACTAATGCAGATCTTTCAGGACTGGCATATTGTGCATCTGGCCAGAAACTTCCAACAGCAGTAGAACTTCTAGATTTTGTATTGGTTCCAGCTTCCAACCTGGCGTCAAGGATAACCTAGTCTTGAGGTTACAAGAGCATGTATCACTGTGGCTGCATTCTTCCTGTCGAGTTGATGAACCAATTAGAGGTGGAGATAAGCAACTCCTGGCTACCAATGACACCTGAGCCTCCAGCAACAGTGATGAATCCACAAGCACCACTAGACTGTGCACCCATTTTTTCTGGGACAAAACAACCTCATCTAAAATCAAGTATCACCTAACTCCCTGTACTCAGATTCCCATGTCACATAGTATCTCAGTCTTGTCTGGTTTGGTTCAGTTTATTGGTCTATATTCAGCTCATCAGTGCCTCCAAGCAGCAAGCAAGCACCACCACTCTTGACTCAAAAGGAATGGAGAAATATAGTTGGATGTCATCAGATGCCTGATGGCACTTCATTACATAGTTACACACAATTGGCACAAGCCATCCTTGTTTTGCTTCTAACTGTTCCTCATTACTTATCATACAAATTTAGGCTGTAGAGCCTATTCTGCTACATCTGTATAAAATAATAAACCTTCCTAAGCTACAAAAGACACTTCTTACCCTGCTTCCCCTTCAAGCTTACATATGTTTCCAACAACAAAGGGGCAAATCAACACAGTATTAAAGTAAGAATATAACCAATTTCATAGCAATAGACATGAAGGACTGTCCAGCTTAAAATACAGTTCAGTGAATAGCACAGAGTCTATGTTCTTTCTGTTATCCCAATACATCTCTGTTTATCTCATACAACTGTGCTACTACTAGAGCTTAATTACCTCCAGCCCTCTAAATCATTTCATGAGCTCATATGGTGGACCATAGTCTTCTATGCAAGATACATGGTCAAGCAGTACTTGCCATAAGGATATAAAGGGAGTTTTGTTCTTTATTCCTTTTGGTTTGTGTTACAAAATCCATAGTTGCTAATTCCCCATCCCAAAATCTTCAGACTCAGCAAGATCTATGCAGACAATGACTTTACATACAGTTATTAACAACATAGAAAGCACAGTCCATTATATACAAATGCCCACAGTCCCAAACTCTGAGTAGGTTGTATGGTGAGACACCATGTACCAAGTTTCAAGCAAGTGTGCCTAATGGTTTCCTTTATTAGTATTAATCCTCTAGATACTGAGGTGTTTCTGAGATGTCTGTTGCCTCATCACCCTGAACAATTCTCTGTAGTAGCTTTCTTTCTCTCTAGGATTTATACCAACGTCTTGATCAGGCCCGCTACACCCCACCACTGGAAGGCGCTGGCTTCAACTATGGTTTCAACTCCAAATATCTGCAGAAGGTGGTCTCCTATTGGAGGAACCAGTTTGATTGGCAGAAACAAGTCAAAATACTCAACCAGTACCCACATTATAAAACTACCATTGAAGGTGAATTAATTATCTCTAATTGCTTATAGTGGGGTTAAACTTTTTATTCCACCTATTCCTGGTTTCAACAGTGGACTTTTTTACAATCACAGTTTCAATTTATATATTGGATTTTCAACAGGGATTGAAGTTCATTTTATTCGTATCAAACCACACCATACCCAAGACGGTCAGACCATCAGACCTTTACTGATGGTGCATGGCTGGCCTGGTTCCTTCTATGAATTCTATAAGATCATCCCATTGCTTACTGAGCCTTCTAGACATGGATCAGGTGGCAAAGATGTGATGTTTGAGGTCATTTGCCCATCCATCCCAGGCTATGGCTTCTCTGAAGCCCCCCACCAGCAGGGTAAGTATTAAATGAAGCAACAAAAGACTTTCTCTTGTTAAGGAGACAGCTTATCCAAGTCACATTTCCTTCCAAATAATAGGTTTTAACGTTATTGCTGCTGCTCGAATCTTCCACAAACTGATGCAGAGGCTTGGTTTCCAGGAATACTATGTACAAGGTGGAGACTGGGGTTCTGCCATCACCACAGTTATGGCTCAGATGCTGCCAAAGTAAGTATCAAAAGCCTAGCTTCAGCATTTTCACTTATTCAACACAAATAAGCATCTGTGACTATACTGTACATTTCATATTCTCTCCAAACAGAATGGTTTTGCAGGTGGTAGCCACAGACAGTAGTCTCTCCTTATCAGTCCTGACTGATCATTCTCTAATTTTGTGTTTTACTAATGTCATTGTCACTACTGGTAGCATGAAGAAGTACCTGCAGCTCATTCAGGTTGCACAAGTAGTCCAGTTCCTTCTCTGGGGAGGCATATCCTTGAAGGGTCACACAAACTTCCATATGATAGCCAACCATGCCCTGACTCCTGTTAGGTACTAGGATGAAATTCTCAGACCCATTGTCAGACTTTATGCTGGTGCAGTTTTTTCCAGGTGCAGGGCAATGCTTAGCCTCATGTGGCCTGAATGTGTAGGTAGTTCCTTGATGATGAAGGCATTGATGCCATTGCCTGGCCCTCAAGTCCCCTGAACTAGAATCCAATTGAGAATCTCTGGACACCACCAAGTAGCACCACAGATTGTCGAGGAGCTCACTGATGCCTTGATCTACGTCTGGCAAGACATCCCACAGGGTACCGTATGCCTCCTCCTCCTTAGAAGCATGCCCAGGCATTGTAGGGAGTGCAGACAAGCCATACACACCGCTGAGTCGCATTGTGAGTGGCCATGATGAAATTCACTCATATGGGATCTGCCTGTGATTTCATTTTTTATTTTGTCAGCACGATATGGATTCTAGACCTCAGTTGGTTGATTTTAGTTCACATTGTTCATTGATAAGTGATTTTTTTTTATGAATTACACCATTTATATCAGTACAAGTTTTCAACTTGAATCTTTTGTTCATTGAGATCCAATGTGTGATTTAAGTGTTTCCTTAATTTTTTTGAGCGATATATACAGAAAAACCTAGGGGAATAGACATTAATCGTATCTCTATGAGTTTGTCATTTTTAAGATCAAATAAAGCTCTTTATTTAGTGTAGCCAGGGGTAGTACATCACTAAGATCACAGTGTTCACCAATTACATGGAGCCTCTCAACCTCCTATCAATGTATCAAATGTATACAGCAGGATACCTTTGATTATAGCCAATCAGAATTATCTTCAGGCAGCTATTACTGGCTTGAAGTGCACAAAATTAACCTCCCCCAGTTTGCAAGTTTTAGCCAATGATCTTTCAGAGGTTTCCAAACGTCACTGTAGCTCCTCCTCCTCTTCCTCACCCCTGAACAAGCCCAAGAAGGCCTCCATTTAACTCTGCTGGGGGAGGTTGATGAGCAACAAGTTCAACATAAAGTCAGGCACATTTTAGTTACATTTTACATGTAAAGCTACTTAAGCACTTTTGAGCCAGGATTTCGCCCTGTTCCTGGCCTTCACATATCTGGGCATCCAGTTGGAGCATGGAGGCAGCATTTCCATGGAGGGAAGAGCAGCCAGGCTTGGTCCAGTAGTGGTGATGACCTCAGCCAGGGCACAGATTGTATAACAGAGGCACATGTTATAACTCTGGCCAGACACACAGGCAGAGCTCTGGCGGGGAGTTGAGTGGGCCTGGCAGAAGTAGCTGATATGGCAACATTGCAGAAGGGCCATGTGACCTACAAGGTGGGGGACGACTGCCTGGTCAAGTGTGATGGGCATGGTAGTCTCAGGAAGTGAGTGCCAGATAGGTGTGGAAAGGAGGCTGAGGTGGCCTTTCCCAGTGTTTGGGAAAGGCATCTTCCTTTGGACCTCAGTGTGGAGGGCCAATGGAAAGGGTGTCACCCTTCCATCACCTATCATGCCAAGGGACAACATAGGCACCTTTTTGCCACCCTTCAGCAGGCCATCCATTTTGGGAAGTAATCAGTAGAACTCAAGTTCTCTTAATCATGCATTTGCTCACACTCCAAATTCCTAGGCAAAGAACAAGTTTAAGAACATTGCCACCCACTCTTATATGCCCCAGGGTGGACATTTTACTGCCTTTGAGGAATCAGAGCTCTTGGCTCAAGGCATCCAACAATTTGTAAGGAAAGTGGAACATCTATAAGAAGTAAATCTTTCAATGCCTCTAATCACTTTATTATTTAATATCTGATGTTTATGTCCAAAACACTAAAATACTCCGTTTGTTTCTGCTGGGTCATCAAATTTCATAGAGGATGCTTGTATAGCCTGATCTGGATTTTGCCCAGTATATGAACACTCTGTTTTACTCTTAGAAGTTTGATATTTCCATTTGGAATTTTTCTGCCCTTGCTTCATTCAAGACTCTCCCTTCCTTGGTAGCAGTCTTGTGATATATTAGTATAAATTACACCTCCAATGGTTCTGTTGCATCTCCAATGTGATAAGCAGTGCTGAAAGCTTGGTGGAAGATAGAATGGAGCAGTAGTTACTAGCTACAGTATGGTGCAAGAGTTTTAGGCAGGTGTGGAAAAAAAATGCTGCAAAGTTAAGAATACTTTCAAAAATATAAGCATTAATAGTTTATTATCATCAGTTTACAAAATGCAAAGTGAATGACCAAAAAGAAATCTAAATCAAATCAATATTTGGAGTAATCATCCTTTGCCTTCATAACAGCATCAATTCTTCTAGGGACACTTGCACACAGTTTTTGAAGGAACTCGGCCAGGAGGTTGTTACAAACACCAAAGATCTTCTGTGGATTTAGGCTCGCTGAATCCTTCTGTCTCCTTATGTAATCTCAGACAGGATTTAATGATACTGAGATCAGGGCACTGTGGGGACTATATCATCACTTCCCAGACTTACTTTGCAGCATTTTCCCCCCAAACCTACCTAAAACACTTGCACAGAACTGTATACAGCACAGAATTCAGATATACAGTTGTGTTACAGCTCATATTCCTCTAATAATCAGATGTATCTTGAAAAACTACTTGAGTAGCTTTGGAAAGATGTTATGAAATGCTTCATTTTAAACATGCCAGAGATAGAATACAGTACTTCAAAGCAGAAGTAACTGAATCTCCTACATTGTATGTTCCAAGGAGTTTACAACCTGTTTTAAAGAGTTGTAGTTTATCCATCAGCCTTTATGGATTTCGTTTACAGCCTCTAAGTGTCACCTGTTATTTTGTCAGCTGATGGGTCACTTGATCTTTTGGCAATCTTGTCCCCCTGGTCTTGAGTTATATAGTAAATTACTATATACCATTAAGTCCTACTGAACCTCACTCTGCATATTTCCTTTTCCTTGGTTTTAGATCTGTAAAGGGGCTTCACCTGAACATGGTCTTTTTGACCAAAATGGGTTTCAGTGAATTGATGAGTTTGATGCTGGGAGCCTATGTTCCATGGCTGGTGGGCCTCACGAGGGAAGATCAGCGCCGTTTGTTCCCATACTTTGAGACGCACATCTATGATATCTTGCGTGAGAGTGGCTATATGCATATCCAGGCAACCAAACCGGACACAGCAGGTTTGCGATCTTATTCTGTTGCAGCATTACATCACTCTCTTCCTGTCTTTGTGTGCAAATAACACTAACAAAACTCACTCAAACGAAAAAGAAAATTCCATGCAATTGACACTGAATGCAGCAGGAAACTGATTCAGTGATTTCAGTGGGTTTTGTGAATCGGCAAAATTTGGGTCAAATTGTTCTGCCAATATAAAAGTTCAGATTTTAAAACCTGAACTCTCAAAAGCATAGGTATCATTCATTCTTGCTATTTTAAAATCTGAAAAGCTTCAAATTTTTAACCACTTTAAATCCCTAGAAACTTTTGTTCAAACTAAAAAAAGGTCCCCATTAAGTGTTAAAATTTGGTACAAGAACTTAATGGAAGGAGACCATCTGAAAAAGAAGCATTTCCTATCTCAAATAATGTTTGAAAACTATGGCCATTAGCACATTGGTAGCATCTTAGGAAGGGCTCCAGAGGCCTCTCTTCTGCATGCTGGTGCAGGATGGTGAAGTCCCACCCTATCCTAGAATGCTTTGTCTGCACTGGATGAAGCAAGAGCACAAGACAGGACGGTCAAATGGCTCTACTGGTAGAGCTTGACAATAAGGTCTACTGGTGTACTAATGGGTCTATGGAAGACCCTTTTCAATGGTAGTCTGGGAAGTGCCACCCTGCCGAAAAGGGGCCTCCCAAGAACTCTCATTTCTGGCTTTGGCTGCCTTTCGAGTCAGTGAATAGGGCCAAAATGCAGGTGCCCTATCCCGTTCCAGCAGCAACCCCTCTCAGCATGGGATACAGAAGGTAAAGTGCAGAAATAGTCTAAACCAGTGGTGCTCAACCTTCCTAATGCCGTGACCCCTTAATGGAGTTCCTCATGTTGTGGAGACCCCCAACCATGGGGGTGGAGCAGCTGGAAGGTGGGAGGGAAGGGTGGCGGGAGACTTGGTGCAACCCCTCTGAAAGGGTAGTTCAACCCCCAAAGGGGTCCCGACCCCCAGGTTGAGAACCACTGGTCTAAACCAAGGTTAATCACATTGAAGCCCTCCAGATGTTTGTAACTACAGTTTCCAGAATTACACACCAGAGTGAATGGACTGAAAACTAAAATTCTTCCTCTCTGATCTAGGATGCGCATTGAATAATTGCCCTGTAGGACTTGCTGCATATATCCTGGAGAAATTCTCTACCTGGACAGATAAGTCATTCCGAAAAATGGATGATGGAGGTCTAGAAAAGTAGGTATCTGTTCAAATAGCATAGCAGGGAACAAGGGCATACTGTAAAAATGCTGACTTGACTCAAAGGACCTACTGAAATGGCAAGGAAATTTGGTTTATAATCCTGTTACTTTTTGTAATATCCTGTGGTTCATGGCTTAATGATGGCATTAATTCACTCTGCTTGCCATTTTCTTATGGTTTCTAACGTTTTTCTTATGGTTCTCTGTCTAGGAAATACACTCTGGATGAACTTCTAACAGGTATTATGATTTACTGGGTATCATCCTCCATTGTGCCATCAATGCGATTTTACAAAGAGAATTTTTCCAAGAATATAAGTAAATCTCCTGAAGCCAGGTAAGAAATACCAAAAACTATCTGCAATCTAAGGTACGCCACATATGTCCTTAGGGTTCAGTCCTAATCACATCTGTTGAGAGCTGAATCCCACTGTTCTCACTCCTATTCTAGGAAAGTAAGATTATAACACACTGAAACAGCTCATTGAAATTATAGACAATGTTAAATATGGTTAACTTTTACAGGGGGAATTCTGTATCCATAGCAATTATTTTCTCAATTTCTAAGAAAGGCAATCAAGGTTATCACAAAGCCCTTTGTTACTATGAAGAAGGGACAAATGTTCAACACTCACTACTTCCTTGCATGTGCATTTTAAAGTAAAAAAGCCAAATGTGAGTGCACTATAATTTGGCCACAAGACAGGATTTTATCAGTTCATTGCTAAAAATGTTGATTGCTCAAAGTATAAATTTTGCACACAGAAGAGAAATGAAAAAAAATGTGAGAAGTCAAATGTATTAACCAGCTACTCTGTAGAACATATTAACCAACTTGCCAGCAATGCACATTACTGTGAAAATTTACCTCCGTTTCTGTATTGATTGATAAATGTAATGTTTTTACTATAGGCTTGGAGTTTATGTTCCTACTGGGATTGCTGCCTTTCCTAATGAACTTGCTCATGCACCACGTTCCTGGGCCAAGAAGAAGTTTAAGAATATTATCACCTACTCTTATATGCCCCGGGGTGGACATTTTGCTGCCTTTGAGGAACCAGAGCTCTTGGCTCAAGACATCAGGCAATTTGTAAGGAAGGTGGAACATCTTTAAGTGAAGAATGAATAATTCAATTATCACAAATAACTAAGGGAAAAAAAGGCTTTCAAACTGCTTGAACTACTTAAGGCAAGAATATGTTGTACAACTGCTTATATTTTAGCCACCTATTCTTACACTATGAAAGATGGAAGAGTATTCACAATATTAAAACAACTTTTCAAAAAATGCAAGATAGTAAGTTCTTATTCAATTTCAGTTTTTTTCCACAGGACAAATCCTTTTGACATGCCACTGAGAAAGAATCTTCACAATTGTAAACATTAAATAGTAATATTTAGCACCCTAGTTGGAAACCTCCTTCCTGTTATGGACGTGTTGAACTATAGTTTGTCAAACTGCAGTTAGAGGTCCAGGTCTGTCAGGCTCATTACCTGACACAACCCCAGGCGATTCTCAGTACTCTTATGCAATTCACCTGTGGGTGGGTGACATTGAAACGGTGCAAGTATCTCCCCCATTTTCTAAAGCACAGCCACAAAAGCCCCCTCTGTGTGTAAGTCCAGGCTACAGAGGGCCTCAACACATATCTGCACATGCATGGTGGCATGCACTGCAGCTCCACCCATGGAGGGTGCTACAATGGTGGCAGTCATGCTTTGGAAAATGGGATAGTTCCCCGCACCTTTTAGATGTGACTCCCCTACACGAGAGCACCTGATAGTCCCAGGTTTCTAACTGAACAGTCACACAGATTCTGGCGTTCTTTACAAATGCTGAAATTGTAGTAGGGACTCCATATAAGGTTGTTAACATTAAGAAGGAAGACCCAGCAGTCAAACAGATAAGTTATTAACAAAATAAAGTAAGCTCTAAGATCATTTTACCAGTTGTTAATTTGGACCATCTACAACACGAGCATCATTAATAACAGCTCAGTTGTTTGGATCCAACACCTACTAGTCCCAGTTAATATGGCCAATAGTACAGGATAACAAAATTTGTAATCCAGAACACCTGGAAGGCACAAAAGGTGAACAAGGCTTATCTAATGCTGATGTGGAATATAGTACTTTGAAAGCTACCAGCTTTTCAGACTGCTGACTTAAATCATGGTCACATCCAGTACAGAAGTTAGGGCAAGAAAAATAGTTTTACCAAAGTCTTGAAAAAATAACTGAACTTCAGTTTATTCAACATTGCACAGGTATGTACCAGTGAACATAGTTCACTAGACATGCCATATTCTGTTAGTTAAGCCCTTATACTGGCACAGCTTTTTCAAGTATCATATAAGCAAAGCTAGTCAAAGAATATCAGTTAATGGACCCCAAGGCAAAGTTCTTGTATTATGAATCAGTTCTTCCAAGGATTTTTCCCATGATCAAGGTAGAGCTGCTTCTGAGTTTCTTCAGTTGAAAGAGCACAACTTTGGGGAATCCAGGAATGCTTGATGCACCCTTTCAAGAGTTCTGGAGAAAGTGTTCAAATAAAGTTAAGTGATTTTTGACTGCTGTAGATCTGATTTATGAACAGCGATATTCAGTAGGGAGCTTTAAGACCCTACTGACATTTTGTCAGGAAGCATAATGGAAACCTTTGACTGTCACCGGAGCTTGAAACCAAATATAGTCATCACCAGTAGAGTTCATTTCCTCATAGGCAGAAAGGGTTGTACTGCTAACATGACTACATGATAGGTTGATGGTCAGCTTCCTCCCTCGTTTTGGTACTTTGTAGTTTAGTTTGGGCCTGAACCAGTTAATACCACAATTGCGGTGCCCTTGGACCATAAGAATGATACTCATGGTGGGAAGAGCCTGAAGGTCACTGAACACATCTGCTAAAAAAAGTGAATGAAAAAGCTTGCGAACACAGGCTGATGTTGGCAGACTTTCAGTGGCACCACTCACAGAGATACCCTGTAGGTTGATCTCATAGAGTTCTTTGGGACTAACAGGAGTACCACCAAGAAGAATAAGAACTCGTGGGACCAAGGTCAAACTGAACATGGTCTCCAAATGTTGGAAAACTCCTTCAAGATCACTTAGCACTTGCTGACACTTCTTATTGTTGCTGTCTTGATCTCGTGGATAAATTTTTCTGACCCCTTCTTCATCCTGTAATGTTAAAGGGATTAAAAGGATGTTTTAAAAAGAAGAAACATGGCTATTCTGAGTCTTTAGTGAGATCTTTCACAACTGTAAACTCTTTCAATGTATTATGCATTTGCTGCCTTACAACCAAGGCACACAAGAAGTGATACTAACATATTAAAACTCAAACAAACATTTATCATGGTTATAAATGAGCAAAGGAGTGTGTGTCTGTGTGCATCTATCACACACTCAAACACCTAACAAAAATCAGATAAGGTATCAACGCTCTTCTCTTAATGTCGGAAATTTTAGCATAAAATTTTAGCATAAAAACTTTGATAAGTTGTACCCATGACATTATTTTTTCTAGTGCCATTATGTTCAAAGCTCATCTAAATTATGCAGACTGTACAAAAGAATTATGAAACTTTGGTACAGATCTCTCCTCTTTGGCTGACGATGATGAGAAGTTTCAATAGTCAGGGTAGCTGGCACCAAGTTAAGTGCACAGCTCTAGTCTGGCTCAGTACAATACAGATCTCTATTCATTTGCACCAGGCCTTCCCTAGAATTGAGGTGGACCCTCAGAAGGGTGACCCACAAGGGAATGTGGCTCTTGGAATGAAAAAGATTTCCCAGTTTTAAGCTTAGCAACACACTATCATGGATTTCTTTCCCTGCATAATTAAATGGATAAGGCATACATATATATAGCCATCTTATTACAGCAGACCTGTAGACTCTTAACAGGAATTGCAACTTCGCAAAAAGCAAATTTAAAAGGCCCTCTAGTGGCAAAGTTGTTAAGAGCAGTAGGCTAGAAATGAGTCCTTGTTCAAATCTTTGTTTTGCCATGAAAGCTCACTGGGTCTTACAAGTTACAGGTGAAATAGCCATACTGCCTCATGAGTGCCTTGGGAATGAAGTGGTTAAGGGGCGAACATTGATAAAATCTGGAGTGGGCAGCTGAGATGGACCACAGGTGACCTCTCTGGTAGCTCCTGCAATCAACCCAGCGCAAAATGACATGTTTAAACTTCTTTGGATGACACTAGTGAAGTTCTGAGGGATACTTTCATGTCCACAAAACAAAAGGATGCCAACAAGATTTGCAACAAAGTTTTCGTGCATATGTGTCACAACAATGATAGGAAAATCTACAGCTGACTAAGGGTGTTTTTCCACTGTCAAAAGTACCCATTTTTGCACCCATTTAGGACCCATTTGGGTGTGAGCTGGATGACCCCATTTCCACTACGGCACCCATCTGGGACCTGATTGTTTCCACTGCCATTGGGGAAATCCAGATCTAATGGGTACATTTTGGCCTTTAATCCGGATTTTCTGTAGACCCCATTAAAGGGGTCTACAATGGGGTCTTCTGCCAGAAAATCCGGATTAAAGGGAGCCTGTTTCCACTGGAAACAGGCATTGGGGTCCAAAGGAGGCTGGGGGGGGAATGCACCTCTGGGACCCCCCCCCCAACATTGGCTTCGAAGTCACTTCGAAGTTGACTTCACATTCACTTTGAAGTGACTTCGAAGACTGCACCCCCCTGCACCCCAAAACACCTGGGGTAATGGACCGACCCCTTGTGGGTCGATCCGGATTCCCCAGATGGGTGCAAAGCTGTTTCCGCAGCAGGGGTGTTAGCACCCATTCCTAATGGTTGCTACGCCTCCTGTGGAAACACATTGGGTGCTTCCCTTAATCCGGATCTACTCTAAACCACAAATTGCATCATGAATAACTAAGGTGTTAGGGGTGACGGATCTACTAGATCCGCATTAAGAAATGTACCCATTCCTTAGATCCGGATCTTCTTAGATCCAAATCTAAGGGCTGCAGTGGAAAAACACCCTAAGAAAGATTCACACACTGAGGCTGTTTATGCAAATAATTCCTGAGCACAAGGTGTGCTGAGTACAGTACTTTTTTAAATTCCAGAACCACTTTCAAGGTAAGGAAGGATTCCTATCTGCATTTGCAGCTATATAAAGAAAAGAAAGCTTGTCTGCTTATTTTGGGATTGCCCAACCCACCACCTCTCACAGTATCTTCATATCCAGCAATAATTGTAAACAGAAACACCAAAAGCTAGCAATGCAGCATTCTAGAGGTTGCTAAATTGTAACTCCCACTTCTTTCCAGTAGCCTTGGTAATTGAGACTCATGGAATGTTATTCCTTTAATCAAACTGAGTGTACAGCATGGTTTACTACAGTACTGCACAGTCAAATTGTCAAAAGGCTTTCCTTTTACAAAAGTACAAAGAGATCAGTAGAATTTTATACGCTCTAAACCACGAATTGCACCATGAATAAGGTGTAAAACTGTAAAGGTGTAGGGGTGACGAGTACTAGAAATCGTTCTGAGGGTTGTTGTTTTTTTTCAATTTCTCTTCCCAAGGCCCTTTCATTACTTTTCTGAAAAAGCCTCTGCGAAAAAGTGGCTGGGCTGGGGCATTTTTCCCAGAGCCACCATATCTTAATAGATCAGTTGGCCTTCAGTCAGGGGAAAGGTCCTCCCCTCGTCCTCGCAGTCAAGTCCGAAGCCAAGTCCAACAAGAAGAGCGCCGGGAGAACACGCGGGCACCTCTGACACGTGAGAACCCGTTCCACGTATCTTGGTTGGAGTCCAACTCACCTGCCCGGGGATCCTCGGGAGCTGCTGCCTGCGGGAGAAACAGGCGAGCTGCTCGTAAGGCAACGGCAGCTGCTGCCTCTGGTACAGGACGTGCTTGAGGAGCTCGCAGGTGAAGCGGAAGCAGCCCTCCTGCGACACGGAGCCGGGAAACACCACAGACACCGAGAAGGCGCCCCCCGCCGCGGCCAGAGAGGAGGCGCCCGCGGGCTGAGGGGCCAACGCCACGGCGACGGCGTCGTGCCCTTCTAGGCCGGATTCCGAGCCGGTCTCGACGGCGGCGGCGGCTGGAAGAGAAAGCGAGAGGAGGTTGACAGAGCGGCTCCCTGGATCGCGGCGCCCGAGCGAGGGCCTCCGGAGGGGGTCCCGAAGGCAGCCAAAGGTCAACTGCCGCTGCCCTTACACAAGGCGACACCGCTCCGAGCCCGAAAGCAAAGCGGCGCCGAGACAGCGGAAGTGAAGCGATCGGGCCGCCGCGAGGCTTACCTTGGAGCTGTACCGCCATTTCCTACTCTTCGAACTGGATCATGGCCGCCCGCCCTCCCGTAGGATCATGGGAGAAATAATGTGACGTCACCGAGTGCGCAGCCGTCGGCAGGGTTCTTCGCGTCCTGGTACAGCTGCTCTTACTCCTTTGCCCTGGTGAGGACGCCCTAGAGTGGCGCTAAATATATTTTATAATTTCGTTTTTCTGACCCGTCCTGGGACCTTTCTGGCGAAGGGCTGGATAAAAATTATTCAACAGAATAAACAGACTCCTTTCGCGGTGATTATATGTCATGGAATTTTCTCGACAGGGATACGAAAGGAATTTGTCTTTCCCTGAATCCGAAGAGACACTGTGGTCCAACCTGCAATCTTCTGCCTGCATAGTAGATTCTATCACTGAATTATGTCCATTTGCTGCCTTAAAGTACTTACACGGCTGCTGTATTCTGTATATTTTTCAGAAGGCTGAAGCAACCGAAAATCCCTTATAGAACCCAAAAATGCCAAAAGCAAAAAAACAAGGGTACTATATAAAAATGTAAAATAAAATAATTACTAAAAGGGTAAGATAACCCCACTAATAGAAAAATATATAATTGTAAAAATACACAGCACCCAAAGGAAATAAAGAAAATTCAGCTGCAAACACAGCAACAAAGATAGTAAATTGTAATCAGGTTAAAAAACACCAAAGTACAAAGCTAAAAATATAAACCAGCTAACAAAAACAAAGAGTTAAGGGCCATATGCGTTTTGACTGTGAAAGTCTTCCTCAGTGGCCTATAGATAAAATATAACTGAAAATGCTGTGTGTGAAACTTCTCAGAACAATTCTCAACAAGTCAGTTGTGCATTTTTGCCGTGCAAACTAGGAGTTAACAAGTCCTTAATCTTTTATCCCCCAAAGAATAATAATTAAAAAATAATTTATCTAGTTTTGTAATACAAGTCAAACTACTGCCCTGGGTCCATTGGGGAAGGATAGCATGAAAATGAAATAAATAATCATATTCAAAATGTTGCATAGATTTTAATTTTATTTCTTGCTGTGTTTTGTACAGACATCAGTATCACCTGTCTTAGTCATAGGCCAATTACATTGGTATCTACAGTGCCTGACAAAAGTTCTGTTGCTTATCCATGTTGTTGAAACCAAAGCCTATAACCTGACTTAAAATTCATCCATTGGTTTTAGAAATGACTCATATGAAAGCTGAAACCCTCCCAAATGAGGTTTTTAAAAAGAAAATAAATTTGCTTGACTGCTGAAATATTGATCATTTAATGAACACAGAAAGGTCAGATTTTGGCTAGACAAAAGTTTTGTCGCCTTGTCATATAATGCACCTAATACTAGTTTACAGCCTCACCTGTGCTCACTAATTGATCAGATAATTAGTGGGTGTGTATAAAAAGAACTCCAGCACTCCAGACCTTCACTTGAACTGCAACTTGACCTCTGACATCATGCCAAAAATCCACCCTGCGACCAAAGCCTTGATTATCAGGAGACTGAAGACCAGATCCTCTGCAGAGGTGGCTGGCACCTTTAATGTGTCTCAGCGTCAAGTACAAAGAATTAAAAAAAGATTTCTTGAAGAGACTGGAGATGTTTTTGACAAGCCCAGGTCTGGCAGACCCCGCAAGACGACTGCTCAGGAGGAACGTTTGTTGGTTCGAAAATCAAGCCAGCCCTTCTTCCACTGCAGCAGAGCTCCAACAGGCCTGGTCACCTCAAGTCCCTGTGTCAACTAGAACAGTTTGTAGGATTCTGTCTCGAAATGGCCTCCATGGTCGAATCAGTGCCCAGAAGCCAGCACTAAACAAAAGGCAATTAAAAAACCGTGTGGTATTTGCCAAGGCCCACAGCCTACTAAACGGATGGATGCTGAAAAAGTGGCAGAAGGTGGATTTCTCAGATGAATCTTCAGTTGAATTACACCACAGCTGCCGCAAATACTGCAGGAGACCTACTGGAGCCCGTATGGATCCAAGATATACCCAGAAAACAGTTAAGTTTGGTGGTGGAAAGATCATGGTCTGGGGTTACATTCAGTATAGGGGTGTGCGAAACATTTGCAAGGTGGAAGACAATATCAATAGCCTAAAATATCAAGATGTATTAGCTACCTCTTACATTCCCAATCATAAAAGGGGTCAAATTTTGCAGCAGGATGGCGCTCCATCTCATACATCCATCTCTACATCAAAGTTTCTCAAGACAAAGAAGATCAAGGTGCTCCAGGACTGGCCAGCCCAGTCACCAGATATGAACATCATTGAGCATGTTTGGGGTAGGATGAAAGAGGAAGCTTGGAACACAAAACCAAAGAATCTTGATGAACTCTGAGAGGTATGTAAAACTGCATTCTTTACTATTCCTGATGACTTCATCAATAAATTGTATGAATCATTGCTGAAACGCATGGATGCAGTCCTTCAGGCTCATGGAATTCACACAAAATATTAAATATGGCTCTAATAGCACCACAGCTTCATTCGCCAATGTTATGAAACATATCTTTGTATTTGAAGTGAATTATCTGTTTGATTTTCACATTACTTTTTGTGGGCGACAAAACTTTTGTCTAGCCAAAATCTGACCTTTCTGTGTTCATTAAATGATCAATATTTCAGCAGTGAAGCAAATTTATTTTCTTTTTAAAAACCTCATTTGGGAGGGTTTCAGCTTTCATATGAGTCATTTTTAAAACCAATGGATGAATTTTAAGTCAGGTTATAGGCTTTGGTTTCAACAACATGGATAAGCGACAGAACTTTTGTCAGGCACTGTAGTATTTCTGTCAGTTTGGTCAGCCTCCCACTGTGATCCCAATCACCATGGCATGACAGGCACCCACCAGATGTTGCCACAGGCTTTGCCATAGTAACCCAGCCTATCCAGGCCTCTTTGTCCAGATTTCAAGTGCTGGCAGTCCGATTCAGGACTGCACCAGCACCTGAAGTGTGATGCTCCCTCCATGCTTAATCCTAACCTCACTGGAATGGTATGTGAACAGACATAAGAGTATAGCCTTATTCCTTTACTCAGATCTGATGCAATGAATGTATTAACAAGGCAACTTCCTTCAACTGATGCAATCCATTGTCACTTAGTATACGAGGCAGTGCCTGGCTGTAATAAGTTGTGGGCGTATTTGAAAACAAAACCACCCGCTAATTAAGTGGGGGGAGGAGGAGTTCACAGCATGACGGGATCTCTAGTTCAAATGTTTTCAGGGACTCCCAGGTTAGAAGAGAGACTTTCCAACAAATAGTTCTTTTCCTATTCGGTGAGGGAGATGTTACTGCCCCTCTAAGTAACCTCTTCCACTGCTTAACACTAAGCAAGCTTTTTTCTGTCATTCAATCAAATTTTGTATTATTGTAAGTCAACAACGGTTCCTGTGGTGGGACTTGGGAGGGGGTGGGGGGCTTTAGCAAAAAATATAACCTGTTCTGGATCAAATAAGAGGTTCGGAGGAAATAAAGGTGAGGCTTCCATCTGAGCTTTGCCCCTCCCTTTACCAGTTTTGCAGCTCAGACTGTGCCTGTAATAACTTAAGGAGCCACATAACTAGGGTGGAATATAACCCAGCAAGGAAAGCAAAATCCTTCGTCTGAGAACAAAAACATATACAAAGTGCAGTAATCAATACCAAGTTCAGCAGCCAGCCAGACTAAATGCACTCCAGACAGCTGGTTAATTCTAGTTTTTCCAAGGGTCTATTTAGTTATTGGTCTCCTGGCTTGTTCTCCCCCATCTGATTAGCACTAAAGCCTTAAATACTTTCTTAAGTCCGGAGCGGAAATGACTACTGCGTGCTAATACAGGTATCCTGGTTCAAAGGTTCCAGAAATTGCTGCAGCCTGTCATTCTACCACACGTCCTAAGGAAGCTGTACGCCGCCTCGCGAACCGCTGCTAAACAGTGCAGACAACCAAGCTGCCGTTCCGTGAATAGCTCCGCCGCGGCGGCACGCGCGGCCACATAGCATTCTGGGAGTTGTAGGCTTAGGCCCACCCCTGGCCCTTATTTCCCGTGATGCCCGGTGGTTCTTTCTGACGCCAGCCAGGACAGCGCAGCAGAGGCGGGGAGAGCCGAAGGAAAGGGGCGCCGTCGGAGATCGGGCGGCGGCAGGCAGCCTCGCCGCCGGCGGGGCAAGCGCTGGAACGGGCCGGCCCAGGATGGACTCGCGGGTGTCCGAGCTGTTCGGAGGCTGCTGCCGGCCTGTGGGGGGCGGGAACGGCGGGGGGCTGCGAGGCCGCGCTGGCAACGGCGCCGCTGGAGGCTCCTCCAAGGGGAGGAAGAAGAACGGGCGGCACCGGGGGGCCAAGGCCAACAACCCGCCTTATCTGCCGCCGGAGGTGAGCGAGGGCCGCGGGACGGGGCTCTGTCTGTGCGAGGACGCGGCCGCGAGCGGAGGCGACATCCGGTTGTCGCACCTGAGGTTTGATCCGACTTCAGTCCGCTTTCAGAGCGAGAGAACACCGTCAGCAAAGCAGCCAGTAGTTCTCTTTCCTCGTTAATTTTCTGAGTTTGTTTAACACGGAAGGAAAACAGCTTGTCGCTTTGCCGATGTGTCCTCTCGCTCCGAAAGTGGGCTGAAGCCGGATTAAACCTCCAGTGTGACCGCAGCCCTTTCGAGGGTTAAAGTTCTCCCTCTCGTTGCAGTGCAAGCAGCTGGTATGAACGATTCACAATGAAATTAGCGATGTTGCAGGGATCGTGTTGAAAAGATGGCAAAGGATGGAGCAGCCCTGTGCAAATGAATGCAGTACTTTGATCCGCCCGCCGCTGCCATTAGCTTTTAAGTTCGTAGTCCTGACATGTTTTGTGTTTACTTTTTTGCCCGCCTCCTGCCAACGCATCCGCAACAGTCTCGCTCTGCTTGTGACGGCTCACAGCAGGAAACCTGCGAATTGGTAGCAGGGCCTTCCTCCCACATCCCCCAGCCAAACTTTGCCTTTTAATATTTGCCTTTTAGGTGACATACAGACACCTCCCTCCTCCCTTCTTGAATTTATCTGACATTAAGCAAATTCACCCCCCCCAAAAAAAATGAGGTTATCAACTGACAAGAGTGAACGCAGTAAACATGACTGTTTACTTCTGACATTTTTCCTTCCACCTGTTGTTGCTCTGAGTCACCTTAGTTGCACTTTTTTTGATGCGTACAGCTGTTGTTTTGAAATGAAGCCAGCTAGTCACCTTTGGGAGGACAGAGATCTTTCAACTGAAGGACTGGATCTCTTGCCTTTATCCTCAGATAGAATTACAAGTACATTTAGCACAGCTTTTTTGGGTTCCAGGATGGTAGGATAAGCAGCGTTTGCAAGGAACAACTAGAGTTCAAGCCTGGTACCTCCCTTAAAAGGAAAGAAAAAAAGATTATAGGAAAAGACCTCTGATGGGGCCTTGGTGCTGCTTTTTCTGTGCAGTGTGCATTCTGGAAGCCTGGGACTATACCTGTCAGCCATAGTAAGTTGATGGGAGTTGTGGTCAAGAGCATTTGGAGGACACTTGACAGCCGCTGCCTGAAAAGGTTGCTGTCCAAATATTCAAATACTGCAGCAGAGCTTGTGGTTGAAAGTAGCATTTCAGTTAGATAATAAAATTTTAAAAACAATAAATATGCATCTGCTTAGGGTCAGTTCGGGTTGGAAGCTCACAAAATGCTAAATTTCGCTGCATGATGATAATGATGATATGCATGTGTAAAATCAAAAGTTACAAACAAAGATGTTGGCCCATCTTCTATAACTGGTTTGCAACATACATGGTTTCAAGGGCAGAATTGCTACGGAGCAGCATTCAGGTTTATTACCCAGCAGCATCTGCCGTCTGACAGTTGATAGTTGTTTTCCATCTCAGGAAGAGCTAGGCCCAAGTGTCTAGGTAGCTCACATAAGCTTAGTTGCAGATCAAATCTTGATGTGGATGCTGAAGAGTCAAAAATTAATGAAGATGCAGAGTACTAACACTGCACTCTTGATGTCCTTGACTCATTCTTCACTTAAAATATAGATCTTCCTGTTCACATACCCAGTTTGGATTTTCTAAACTGTTTGGTCTTTGTTTTCTTACTCATCTAGTGTTGAACTTCATTTTACTTAATTGGACTTAGTACTTTGTTTTAAGAAGTTGAATCATGTCCTAGAAGGTACAGTTGTTCATTGCTGACCTCTAGAATTCAGTGTTACTTCCTTTCTGACCTCAGGTAACCTGTGAGGACATGTCTGAACTTGTAACTTGGTCTGTATTTCTTCCTGAACATACTTTTAAAATAAATACAGTAGCTATGGGTGTCAATTTCTGCTATTATTTTCTAAAGTCCTCTGAATTTAAGCCAGGGAAATATAGAGGGTCCCACAGAAATAAAATATGCTATATAAAATGAAAGTAAAAAAAAATAGGTAGGTGTGTACTTATTGCTCAGGGTGTAGGATAATAATTCCACATTATTGCTTCGAATGTATTCCTTCTATCATATTTTTATGTCTTAATTGTGGTTTGAGTTAGAAAACCAGGAGAAGCCATGGAGAGAGCATAACTGAAAGAGAAATATTTCATTGAAACTTGAGTAAATCTGTTTCCATGCTGCTCTGTCTATTACACCTTTTTTCTGTACTCCTGACTTAATAGTGCTGAGCCCTTTTTTCCACCAAATTGGACCAAGATCAAGACAACATCTTTAAGCACAGTTTTTCTGTTTTTTAGATTGTTTCCTGTCCATCATATAATAGTTCTGATGAATATAAAAAATATATTCTGAAAAACACTTTGTGTGCATATTCTTATCAAGATCAGGTTCTTATGATGTTTCCTATAATCTGACAAGCTTGAATGTCTCCAAAAGGGGATGGACAATTAATTAAAGAAAGAACTATCAATAACTACTTAGTCCTACTGGCTGTGCAATTGCCTTTGTTACAGGAGACGTTATGCCTCTAAAGCAGTGGTTCTCAACCTGGGGGTCGAACTACACTTTCAGAGGGGTCGCGACAGGTCTCCCGCCCCCTTTTCCTCCCACTTCCCAGTTGCTCTACCCCTGTGGTTGGGGGTCTCCACAACATGAGGAACTCCATTAAGGGGTTGCAGCATTAGGAAGGTTGAGAACTGCTACTCTAAAGGCAACAGCTATGGCGCTATGCTGGATTAGGCTACAGCCCATCTAGTCCAGCATCCTGTCTCACACAGTTTCCCACCAATTGCTTCTGGGCATTCTCAAGCAAAACAAAGACAAAACCTTTATCTGCTCTCAAGGCCCTGCAAATAGCATTTAGAGAGGCATCCTGCCTGTCTCTCTAGCCTGGAGGCTGTACTTAGGCACCCATTCTGATAGCTATTGATACATCTGTCCTCCATGAATTTGTCAACCCTCTCTTAAAGCTATCCAGGCTGGTTACTGTAACAATCACTTCTTGTAGTAAATTCCATAAACTGATGACCCCACTGGTTGATGAAAACTTCCCTTTGCTGGTCTTAACTCTCCTGTCCATCAGTGTCATAGAGTGAGGGAGGAACTCCAGTCTCCTGGTTGCTTGCCTTTTCCTGCAGTTTTTCCAGTTCCACAATATCCTTTCTGATATTCCAAATGTGGTCTCGTCAGAGCTTTATAAAGAGGCACAGTGACACCTGTTGACTTATTGTCTGTTGCCTTCATGATTATCCCTAGTGTTGAATTTGCTTTTTTCACTGTTGCTTTGCATAGGGTCAACATCGTCATTGAGCTATCCACCAGAAGCCCAAAATCCCTTTCCTGGTGCGTCATAGAAAGCTCAGACCCTTTTAGTTTGTGTTTAATTGGGATCCTTTGCCCCAATGTGCACCACTTTGCACTCACTACGGCTGAAGCACATTTGCCACTTCATTGCCCACTCACCAGGTGTCAAGGGGTCTAACTTTTTCTGGTAATTTACTACTGTCACAGCAAACTGCTATCTCACTGTTTATCTCTTACTTCTAGATCATTTATGAATAAAATAAAAAGCACAGGGTCCAATAGTGAACCTTGGGAGACCCCACTTTTTATTTCCCTCCATTTACTACTACACTTTGCTTGCTGTCCTTTAGCCAGTTACCAGTCTAGGGCAGAACCTGTGCTCTTATTCCAGGCCTGGTGATTTTGAGGAGGGGCTTTTATCTCTCTGGGCTTTCAGACAGCTTTTGACAATGGCAACTGGATCGCCTTTATCACATGCAAAGAAGTCTAATAAGACAAGATGATTTTCCTTCATAAGTGTTTGCTTTTCTATGTGTGTACTAATTTAACGGTAGTGATGTTTTCTATTTATTATTACCCTTAAACTGGAAAACTATCAGAGTGGTTTCCAGGATATATAAGACAAGTCATTGCTTTCAGTTATACACATTGAATTGGTAAATTCTTATACTGCTTTGAAAATAGTGCTTTTCTATGGGTATTTAAAACTGATCACCAGCACAAAGATGAGGGAATGTACTTTATTTTGGAGTCTGTAGCTCCCTTGAAGATTTGAAGAGATTTGTGTGGATACAGGAATCTGTTAAAATGGCTTGTCTGAGATTTTATTTTTCCAGAAATAATTACCTAAGCTTTCTGGTTGATCTAGCTTGTGGTAACAGCATGAAACAGACACTAAAATCCCTATTCAACAACAGTGGCTGTTCTAAGATTCTTCTGGTTATTTTATTTATAGAACAGTGACCCAAACAAAAGGTTGTTCTAGAAAAGTACTTAGGATGTCCTAAATAATAAGTTCCTTGCAGTTTCATTATTTTTTTGTATAGCAACCAGATCTATTGTGTTGTGTGCTGGCTCTGTTGATTTGCCAAATAGCTGTGAGATTAAAAAAAGTTTACTAACTTACGTTTTCTTTTAATTAGGCAGAAGATGGAAACATAGAATACAAGGTGAGGCTCTTAGGTAGGACTAACGAAACTTAATTTTTCAAGTTGAATTTGTTTACCTGTGTTCATTCAATCTACAGTCTAGTAGTGCAGGTTTCTATAAGAAAAAATTAGGAGCACAGCTTTCCACAAAAAAAGACAAAATTGAACGTTTTACCATATTTCACCTAAAATTGGGGAAATTCTCTTCAACAATTAGTTGCTAAATAGCAGGCTGTAAGTCAACTGTAGTTTTTATAGAACATATCTGAGAAATTCCCCAGAGAAATCCTGTCCTATTATATAGCTGCTTTGGTGGCAACCTGATAAAGTTATGCAAAATAAAATTATTTTAAAACAACATTCAGAATGTGCTTAGATCCAGTCTGGTTTTATCCCTCCAAACACATTTTTCCCCTCGTGATCTCTCTTTGCTTGCTGACTGTGCGCTTCTTTCTTTGGGCAGCTGAAACTAGTTAATCCTTCCCAGTACCGCTTTGAACACCTAGTAACACAGATGAAGTGGCGACTGCAAGAAGGCCGTGGTGAGGCTGTGTACCAGATTGGTGTGGAGGATAATGGGCTGCTGGTAGGATTGTCGGAAGAGGAGATGCGCGCCTCTCTCAAAACACTGCGGAGGATGGCTGAGAAGTATGTCCTACTTCTTGGCTACAGAAAATCTATTTCCAGAAGTTACTGGAGTTCTTGTCTCATTTCCACTCCATGATAATGTTACTTTTTATCTCACCTGTGTTAGAAAGAAATTAAAATATGCTGTTTCTGGCACCAAAATGCAAGTAGTGTAAAATGAGCTGTACTGAATGAGAACGGCAGAGTCTTGCTGTCCTTGCACGTTTTCTGTTAACACATTTCATTCCCAAATAGTGACAGGTTTAAAATCTATTGTCATGCCCAATGATTTCAGAGGAGCAGCAAAAAAACTCCCTACAGCATAACATCTGCTTAGAAGGGGAGACGTTACATGCGTTCTATCCTTTATGTTCAAAATCTTTCACCCCAAAGTGTATGTGTGTATAAAAAAGAAGAGTTGGCTTTTCTACCCCGCTTTCTCACCCATTTAAGGGGACTCAAAGCGGCTGACAAAGCTTTATATTCTCCCCACGACGGACACCCTGTGAGGTAGGTGGGGCTGTGGGACCTCAGAAGAGAGCTGTGATTAGCCAAGGGTCACCCAGCTGGCTACATGTAGGAGTGCGTAATCAAACCCAGTATTCCCAGACAAGGGTCTGGCTCCTTAAGAAGAAGAAGAGTTGGCTTTTCTACCCCACTTTCCTCACCAATTTAAGGGACTCAAAAGTGGCTGACAAAGCTTTTCTATTCTTCTCCCCACAACAGTCACCCTGTGAGGTAGGTGGGGCAGTGAGAGCTCAGGAGAGAGCTATGACTAGCTCATGGTCACCCAGCTGGCTTCATGGGGAGGGCAGAATTGAACCTGGTATTTCCAGATATGAGTCCGGCTCCTTAACGACTAGACCAAACTGGCAACTCAAGATAATCCTTGTGGCCAACTATTGCTGACAAAAGTTCCTGCCGTTTCATTTACGGTATTATTTTCATTTTTCACATAGGGTACTACGTTATTTATTTATTTGGTTGGAAGGAGTTTGAAGAATACTAACTTAAGTGCCCTCTTTGAAACAGAATTCTCACAAAAATTTAAAATGGCAAGTCTGGGTCCAGAAAAGAGATAAGGAAAATTATAGATGGAATAAAACCTCAAGATTGAAACATCAGGCAAAAATTGCCATGATTGTGTAGGCCACAACTCTTAAGAAGCCTTTCTGGGAGGTTCTTCCCTAAGATATAAGAGAATCTTTGGCACCTAATGCAGTAACGCATAATAGTATTTTGTCTTGCCATTTGCAGAGTAGGAGCAGATATCACTGTGCTGCGTGAAAGAGAGGTGGATTATGACAGTGATATTCCCAGGAAGATAACAGAGGTTCTTGTCCGAAAAGTCCCAGATAACCAGCAGGTAACAAATATATGAGGCACGTGGAAATGTTCTAGAGATTCATTCCATTGAAAGTACTTAGTTAATTATAGGTTTTGGAGGTTTATTTGGTAAGCTTAAACATAGAAAGCCCTGAGTCTGAGTGACAATTTTTAGAATTTGTTCAGTTTTTGGAGGGAGAAATCTGTGCCAAACGCCTGGGAATTATGTCTCCGTTGCAGTGTCACACAGAATTAAATAAATAGTCATAGCAATTTTGAATTCCTCAGAGTATTAATTTGCAGGACAGTTAAAGACCTAAAGCCTCTTGTTTGGAATATTTAGCATTAAGAATGTGAAGAGCCCTGCTGGATCAGTCTACAGCCCATCTAGTCCTGTCTCACAGAGTGACCCACCAATTGGTTCTGGGAATTCTCAAGCAGAACACAAAAGCAATACCTTCACCTGCTCTCAGCTACCTGCAAATAGCCTTTAGAAGCATCGTGTCTATCTCTCCAGCCCAGAAGCACTATCTATGTATCAGTTCTAGCAGCCTTGGATATACCTGTCCCCCATGAATTTTTCTAAGCATTTCCTAAAGCTGTCCAGGCTGGTTGCTGTTGCCACCTCTTCTTGAAGTAAATTCTATATCCTGATGACTCTGAACAACCAACAGTTTTTTTGTTTTTCTTTAAGTTTCTAGATCTACGAGTGGCTGTTCTGGGAAATGTAGATTCAGGCAAATCAACATTGTTAGGTGTCCTGACACAAGGAGAGTTGGACAATGGTCGAGGTAGAGCTCGTCTAAATCTGTTCCGTCACCTGCATGAGATCCAGTCTGGCAGAACATCCAGCATCAGTTTTGAAATTCTTGGCTTTAACAGCAAAGGAGAGGTACAAGTCTTGGGGTATCGGAGCTTTTGGACTAGCATTTTATTCTTGAGGGGAAGAGGATGCTTACTTCCTTTTCTGAGTGTTCAACACCTGTATCTTCTACTTTCTAGGTGGTGAACTACAGTGACTCACGGACAGCTGAGGAGATCTGTGAGAGCTCCTCCAAGATGATCACATTCATTGACTTAGCTGGCCATCACAAGTACCTCAAAACCACAATTTTTGGGCTCACAAGCTACTGTCCTGACTTTGCAATGCTTGTGGTTAGCGCAAATACTGGAATTGGTAAGTCAGTACTCCAGTTTAATCCTCTTTGGCAACTGTAGAAGACTGTTGATAGAGTATTTAGTTAAAGAGATACATGCTCAAGTAAAAATCAATTGACTGCTTATAGCACACATGCCTACTTTTAAATGCATGGCAGGGTCACCCTAGAGCCATGCATTGAAGCTGCTTTGGTGTCCCTACCTTCTCCATTTGATTTGTCCTATCATTTTTTTTTCCTGCAGCAGGAACAACACGAGAACATCTAGGCTTGGCCATGGCCCTCAAGGTCCCTTTCTTCATTGTCATTAGCAAAATAGACTTGTGCTCCAAAGCCACTGTGGAGCGGACAGTGAAGCAGCTAGAGCGGATCCTGAAACAGCCTGGCTGCAACAAGCTCCCCTTGCTAGTAACATCAGATGATGATGCTGTCACAGCAGCCCAACAGTTTGCGCAGTCCCCCAAGTAAGAATTAGTTGTCAGCTCTGGAATGGGTGGGGGCTTGCCTTGTGCATGGGTGTGTTGCAAGAAATCCACTTTTCTTCTAGAGGGTTTGAGTACGTACAGGATGCCCATGAAATTATCTGTTGTGAGTGACAAGATCATAGTGACGCCATGCTTTCTTACGCTGATGAACGCCCTGACTAAAATAGTTGAAACTTCGTGAAGTTAGCAGTGTTAATGATGCCTCATTGGACTAGAGAAGAACAGTGAACACATTTACATGCCTTGGCTGTGACTGTAGTTTTGATCCCTTGCCTCTTGAAAGAAAGAGAAATAAGTAAGGAACTCTATATTTTGAGTGGACTGTGTCTTGTTACATAAGAGGACCCCTGCTGGGTCAGGCCACAGCTTATATAGTCCAGCATTCCATCTCACACACTGGCCCACCAATTGCTTCTGGGCATCTCAAGCAGAAGACAAAGGCAAAACTCTCACCTCTCAAATCCCTGCAAATGGCCTTTAGAGCCATCGTGCCTGTCTCCCTAGCCCAGAGGCAGTACCTAAGCATCCATTCTAGCAGCCACTGATACATCTGTCATCCATGAATTTGTCTAACCCTTTCTTAAAGCAGTCTAGGCTGGTTGCTGACAGCAGATTCCATAAACCAATGACCCTCTGGGTGAAAAAAATGCTTCCACTAATTTATTGTAAGCTATCTGAAGATCATGCTCTTGTTACAGAGCAGTTCAGAAATAATCTAAAGACTAGATGGACTGGGAATGTAATGCAGAAATATGATTGAGATGAGTTGTAGCCATAGTTGCATGTCTTTCCTGCATAAAAAATTGAGACACCTAAGATTTTAGAAACAGACAAGACCACACTCTCCACGTGCATGTAATTGTGAGGAGGCTCTGTTTTCTATATTAGTAATTATGCAGAAGAATGTAGACCACTGGCTTATTTTCTTTATGTGTGTCAACAGCATCACTCCCATCTTCACTCTGTCCAGTGTTTCTGGAGAGAACTTGGATCTCCTGAAAGTTTTCCTCAACATCCTTCCACCTCTGACCAACAGCAAAGAACAAGAGGAGCTTATGCAACAGCTCACAGAGTTCCAGGTACTCTTGACTTACTGGGTAGAGTGGTTTTAGATGATTCTATCCAATGGGCAAATAACAGGAAGCTAATGGATTATTTTATTTTACACCTAGATAGTCAAGAGTGCTACTCCAGTAAGAGACTTGCATTTATGTACTGAGAGCAATATAATTTATGGCCTATTATCATTTTTGTTGATTCCCCAGGTTATTTCAGTTTTGGATATGTGTAGAAATGCCCACAGGTAATAACTCTTCTCTGAGGCTTGGTACTTTAGATGGAGAATTAATATAAGGGGGAAAATAACTGAAGGATTAGAATGCAAGGCTTGCAAAACACTTAAGTTGAAGTTTGAGATAGATGAAGCATCCTAGCTCTGAACTGCTCTAACTCTAGCTATATAGGAAGTTGAAACCAGTTCTATTCTGTTGCAGGTAGATGAAATCTATACTGTACCTGAAGTAGGCACTGTGGTTGGAGGAACACTGTCAAGGTAGGTGCCACTGTTAGCACGATGCCATAATGGTTAGCAGTTGTAAGAAAAGAATGCAAAAAAGTCTGGCCTTAGAGAAGGACTAGCACTGTAGATCAACAATCCTTGCTTTTTTATACCTAAGGAATATTTTGCAGGTGTATTGTATAATATGTTAAGGGGATAAAATGTCACTTTAAAAAATTAAGGAAACAAAAACAAAAGTATTACACAAAGGGATTGTTGAGATCATTCCCAGGCAGAAAGCAAAGCCATGCACTTCCTATACACAAAAAGATGTTAATTTGTTCTTAGACTTTCACATCAGATGCAGAAAGGTGCATGAGAATATTGGTCTTTAGACACAGAAGAAGGGCTTTCTCTGTCTTCTGAGAGTTTCTAAAGTCTCCGGATTTTATGCCCTTGCCAGTGGAATATGTAGAGAGGGGGAGAACCTGGTGGTTGGTCCAACTGATGATGGCAAGTTCCTGCAGCTGAAAGTGTGCAGTATGCAACGAAACCGTTCGGCGTGCCGTGTACTTCGAGCTGGGCAGGCTGCCACACTGGCTCTTGGACACTTTGATCGTTCACTGCTGCGCAAAGTGAGTCCATCTATCTCTGCGAGCTGTGGTTTTAAGTTTTTCTCATCCTTTTGGGAGTAGTATGCTGTCGACAGAATATTATGAGAAATTATCGAGTATAGTAGAATGCAAGAGAAGCACTGCTGGATCAGGCCCAGCCTGTTTAGTCCAGCATCCTGTCCCACACATTGGCCCACCGGTTACTGCTGAGCATTCTCAAGAAGATAGAAGGCAATACTTTTACTTGCAAATGACCCCATCCTGTCTGCCTCTCCAACCTGGAAGTAGTCCCTAGGCATCCATTCTGGTAGCCTGTCCTCCATGAATTTGTCTGATTCTTTCTTAAAGCTATCCAGTGACATTCTAGGTGGAAAAGTGTTTCTCCTTGTCAGTCTTAACTCGCCTGTCCATCAGCTTCAGAAAACGTTCCCTGGTTCTAGAACTGTGAGATAGAGAAAAGAATGAATTTCTTTGGAATGCCTCCTTAAATGCTTATAGGTGTTCAAGTTCATTGTTTTCTGTAGGCATCTTCAGTCACATTTAAGGGATGGGAATAGTTGAATCACGGGCTTTGTGCCTCAAGAAAGCTTGAATAATGAAGATAGCTTAGCAGCAGCCATTGAACAATAAGGGGCAGTAAATATTTTCTGCAAATGGAGAACTATAGCTGTGTAGGAAAGACAGTAATATACTAACAAGTTAGGAGAGGCATGTTGTTCTTCAAGCAAGTTGGTCCAATAGTGTCACTGTTACCTAGGGCATGGTGATGGTAAGCCCAGAAATGAATCCCACCATTTGTTCAGCATTTGAAGCCGAAATTGTTCTCCTATTCCACGCCACAACTTTCCGGAAAGGATTTCAAGTAACAGTTCATGTTGGCAATGTTCGGCAAACGGCAGTTGTAGAGAAGATCCATGGAAAGGTAGGTCTTTGGGTTTGTTTGTTTTAAGCGCATGTTCTCTCATCTTCATCCTGTACTAACTGCAGTTCCCATTAATCTTTCCAAGACACGGTGAAGCTGTGAAACCTCAGCAGCTGAGTGCTCCAGTTTTCTTGAGTAGCTGGACTGCTTGTGACCATATGGGTGGGAAAATCTGGTTATGGTATCTATTTTCTCTGTGATTACCAGAGTTAATTTGGCTGATCTGGCTAGTTAAGGGAGTATCCCTTTCTACCTTTCCTGTTCTACCCTAGTTCCTGCTGAAGTTACATGCTCAGAAGAGACCTGTATTGCCCTGCTAGACTTCTTTCCAAACTTACCGTATTGACTTCTTTTCTTTTCAGGACAAATTGAGGACAGGAGAAAAGGCTGTGGTTTGTTTTAGATTTATTAAGCATCCTGAATATTTGAAGATAGGAGCCAAATTACTATTCCGTGAAGGCGTTACCAAAGGTATTGGACATGTCACTTACATCCAGGCCATCACCACTGGAGAGAATGGACTGGAAGAAGGACTGGTCTCAGAACTGGTCAGTTTCTGACTTGTGTCAGATCAACAGGATTTCCTGACATTAGTTATAGGGGAAGGAAAGGACCTTTCCCGCTCACCGAGAGCTGCTGCTGGCCAGTTGATTTACATGGGCTCATCTTTTCAACTCATGCAAAAATCAGAATTGCTTCTTGCATCGAGTGGCTCTCCTGGAGCAACTTAAGCATGTTGTTTGTACATCATCTGCTGCTTTCATATCCCTGCCTTCCCTGGAATAGACACGACAGCAGTTGCATCTTTCCCTGGGCTGGCAACTCCTGGTTTTGTTGACATTTGTTGGGAAGTTATTTTCAGGTTGAGGGCAAAGCCCATTGCATATTAGACTGTGGTCTGGAGATTGATACCTGTGAGGCAGCAATGGCTGTCTCCTATCTGCCTGCAGAGCTTAGTCCCTTTGTCCAGCTGCCTCATTTTGCAGGCCGCCTGTGACAGTCATGAGAAGAAACTACAGCTGAATGTTTGCATTCCCCACAGTATAGCTCAGGATGTTTAGTCACTTTTAAACTGTGGCTTTTTCTAAATTATTAAATCAAATGTCTCCTGCAGACTCTCCTCTTCCCACCACACCTGTATGCTGTCTTTTAATGGATAATTCCACTTTTTTTTAGAAAAAGTGGGGGTACGAAGTGGGATACTGAAAAAGAGGAACATGGTTTTAAAATATTGTTCTCATGACCTCATCATGCCCCAAAGCCACTATTGCTGGCCACTTCCTTTCTCCTTTATGCTATCTAGCATCCATAATATGAAATGGTTTTCAAGAGCAGAACGGTCCTACTTTTTTCCTCTAGACTTTGCTGATTGTTACCCACTCACTGTAGCAGCTGGTGTACGTCACTGATACACTTGACAGCAAACTCATTGCTATACTGCTTCAAAATAGATTTAGTTTTTTAGGGTGCATATTGGAGGATTTGTTTGTACTGTAATGGCTTTATTGAGAAAATCTACAGTATTTTAAATGCTACAGTTTATGCATTTTAACTCTTCTGAAATCTTAGCCACTGATGCACTGAGGGTCCAAACAACAGAGTCAGCAAAGAGCAATGTTTTAAATCTCATTATACAGCACACATCCTCTTAACACTTCTGCCCTGAAGTCTTTGGATTATTTAAAACAAGTACTTTCAAAATGAAGTATATTAATACTAAAGACATAACTACCTAAAAGCATACAAGTTAATGCTTTAAGCAACAACCATCATTAACCTTTTAATGACATGGTATAAGCATCATGGTCATTTCCTAAGGAAATTTAATTTCTGTCCCAACTTCCCTGTAATCATTTGGGCCAGTTCTGCAGTAAACATTTTTGGGTTCTTTCAATTTAAGAAAATAAGGAAGAATCAAGGAGTGAAATAGGCAATAGCCTATTGCCAATATAAATGTATCCTGTGAGAGGAACAAAATCCCCCACCCCACCCCATCCTGCAATGGATAGTGACTCCATTCATTACAAAGGTGCTGTTTCTTCTCTTAAGCAGAAATCTGGTTAACTTTTTCCTTCGTCTTCTAGTGTGTGAGTGTTCAAAGTGCCATGCTTTTCATATACTGTTTGTGGATTTAAAGAAGAGGGGTGTTTTATCTCTCTATAATGTGTAAAATAAAGATGTTTTATTGGAAAAAGAAAGCTCTGGCCTATTCTGTGCTAAGCAGCAGCTGTCTGCACTCAGACTCCTTATCTTTGGAAGGCCTTCGCACATGCTCTGTGACAAGGATAAGGAAGGAATGCCTGTTGTACACTGGTATTGACATGCTAGCAGTGCATGTTTATCTACAAAGCGTACACTAAGAATCCCTATCAGTTAGGCCACAGCCATTTTAAGCAAGGGGGAGGCATGCTGACTTTTTCTGTTATGTATACAACGGGCAGTATTAAAGAGAGTTTTGGGGTGAATTCGCACTTTGCCTCCCCTCTCTGGGAGCTGAAGTGCTAAAATGTTTTAGTCTGTACTTGCAGATGCCTAAAACATTCAAATCTTAGCTGGCACTTTACTCAGCGCCAGCTAAGTGCAAATGGCCAGTGCAGAGCTGCCAGTCACATGTTCCCCTTGCAGCTCTTCTACCAGGAAGAGACACAGAAGGAGCACACAGGACTTAACTGCTCCACTCCTGTATGGTAAATAATTCCATGAAGTTCAGACATTCCATGGCTGCTTCTGCAGTTACTTCCATTAATCTAGATTTAGAGGATCTGGAACTTTGAAATTGGGTCCTCGCTGAATCCGGTCCTTGAAGATCTGGATCTTGGCCAGGACACCACACTAGCTATCTAACACCAGATGTCAATGGATGCTAAACAGGGTCATAGTGCAGACACTGAGGTATCCATCTGGAAAATCTGTTTGGCCCAAAGTGGAAGGGCTGGCAGCGGCACAGCGTGATTGGCCAGTGCGGATGTCACTCGCGGCGCACTTCCATCAACAGTGGGCACGGTGGAGAGGCACGGCCATAGCTGCCTATACAGCAACTACAAAGCCTGGCACAGATTGAGTAGCTGGTTTGTGTAGTCCAGCTACAAAGGACGTGCAGGCCTATGTAGCTGTGAGTAGCGAGATGGCGCCACCCTACTGCAAATGGCGGCCGCTAAGCCTGCCCCTGGACCACATTGCCTGGTCACAATGTGAATGTGTGTCCTCTGATCTGGTTGTCACGGCAGAAGATTGAAGAAGCCATTAAAGGGGTTTACTGTAAATTTGGACTTAAGGGCCTGAAGACCCCATTAAACCTGGATTTCACTGGTGCTGTTGTGAACAAATGGGGTCCTTAAGGGGTCCTGTGTGCGAACAGCGCATGACAGATCAGTACCAATCGGGTTCCTAATAGGGTCTTTGTTGCTAGTGCAGAAACACCCTGTGTTGGAGCATCCCCCAAACTTACCAATCAATTAGGTGCGAAAAATCTTTGACTTACTACCTAGGTATTCTACATTTCTTTGCGGCTTCTTGAAGTAGTTTAGATATCATACTATTAAGTGATATAGTATCTCTTTAGGCATCTGACCATTTTCATTGTACAGTCACTGGGAAAACTTGTTCAGCTAGTTTTTGGGTCTTGGTGACCGCAAAGAAACACCATAGTAACAAGTCAACAAAACAGAACGGAATGGAATATGGATAGCACCTATTTTAATTATGCCCTCTCCCTGCAAAAGTACGATCTGCATGCATATTTCTGCTGCTGGAGGTCAAAGACAGATAACCGAAGCCTTGTGCTCTGTCTTGAGTGATAAGAGGGCACGTTAGCACTTCAAACCTCGAGTGCCAAGGGTCCCTGCATTCTTTTTCTCTCACTCCAACTTGTTAACAGCTCACCCTGTACAGAGAATTTCAGCACTCAGCAGCCATTTTTTCCTCAGCAACTCTGAATTCCTTTTTCCCTTTGATTATTTTAGTTTCAACTTCTTCATCGGTGATGTGAATAAGCTTTGTCTTTTGGGCTCCAAGGGCCCTTTAGCTGATGGAAGGAAATAGAGACTTTGTTGTGCTGAGACAAAGCACAACTGGCGCATTTGCTATCTTTTTACTCTGTAAAGGTCCAAAAGAAGGGATCATACAAATGCATCCTACTATCTGCTTTTTCGGGTTACTAAGAAAGCAAATAGTAGGATGCAGATCCATTCCCTGGCTCCTTGTTTGGGATTAAAGCACTACAGCACTACATTCTGAGGTACCAACACCAAGCCAGACCAACTAGCAAGAATACACAATGTTAACTGTGGGCCTTCAGGAAAAGGTAACAAACAGCTTTATTACAGCCAACTAAGTCTTTTCTTAATATAGTAAGAGACTAAAAATACTTCCAGAGCTTTTAAAATATACAGCAGATATGGAATGCTCTAGTAAGAAAATTAACAGGTTTGTTCTTGATAGACTACTGATCTAGTTTCAAAGGCTATGTCTCTTGGATGGGTCTATTCTCCAAAGCACTTACGGAAAATAAGCTGAAATGGACCCTTTAAAAAGGGGTGAGGTAGATGCTGTCAACTTCCAAAGTAGCCTTAGGCTGTTTTTGCACTAGCAACGAAGACCCCATTAGGAACCCGATAGGTACCCTATTGGTACGGATTTGTTACATACCATCCACACACGAGACCCCTTAAGGATCCCATTAGGACCCCATTCTGAATGGGCTATACCAACAAGTGCTGGTGAAATCCAGATTTAATGAGGCCTTCGGGCCGTTAAATCCTGATTAAGAGTAGACCCCTTTAAGCCTGGCCCTTAAACAGGCTGTGGTACGCCCCCTCCTGAAGAAGGCCTCCCTGGATCCAGAAGATTTAAACAACTATCGCCCGGTGGCCAACATACCTTTTCTAGGCAAGGTTCTAGAGAGGGTTGTTGCTGTCCAGCTGCAGGCATGCTTGGAGGAAGCTGATTATCTAGACCCATTTCAATCTGGCTTCAGGCCCGGTCATGGCACGGAAACCACCTTGGTCGCCCTGGTTGATGATCTCCTCCGGGAGAAAGACAGAGGGAATGCCACCCTGCTGGTTCTTCTGGACCTCTCAGCGGCTTTTGATACCATTGACCACGGTATCCTTCTGGAGAGGCTACGGAGTTTAGGAGTTGGAGGCAGTGCTTGGCATTGGTTCCGCTCCTATCTCCAAAGCCGATCTCAGATAGTGGTGATGGGAGAGACTGAGTCGACACCCTGGGAACTCACTTGTGGGGTTCCCCAGGGGTCAATCTTATCTCCCATGTTATTTAATATCTACATGAAGCCGCTGGGAGAGATCATCAGGAGTTTTGGAGTGAGGTGTCATCAATATGCAGATGATACCCAGCTCTATCTCTCTGTGCCATCTGAATCAGGAGAGGTGGTAGAAGTGCTTGACAGGTGCCTGGAGGCGGTAATGGGCTGGATGAGGGCCAATAAATTGAAACTGAATCCAGACAAGACAGAGGTGCTGTGTGTTACAGGCTCTCGGGTCCAAGTAGTTGGGAGATACCCTGTCCTTGATGGGGTTACAATATCCGGGAAGGGACAGGTGCGAAATTTGGGGGTACTCCTGGACTCTGCGCTAACACTTGAAGCTCAGGTGGAGGCCGTGGCCAGGAGTGCCTACTCCCAGCTACGGCTAGTGCGTCAACTGAAACCTTTTTTGGACAGAGATGACCTGGCCACAGTTATCCACGCTCTGGTAACCTCCAGGTTGGATTATTGTAACGCGCTCTACATGGGGCTGCCCTTGAAGACGGTTCGGAAGTTGCAGCTAGTGCAAAATGCAGCTGCCCGAGTGCTGACCGGGACAGCTAACCGGACGCATATCACGCCGGTTCTAAAAGAACTGCACTGGCTGCCAATTTACTACCGAGCCCAATTCAAGGTGCTAACTCTGACTTATAAGGCCCTAAATGACTTGGGCCCCAGATATCTAAAGGAGCGCCTTCTCCCATATCGACCTGCCCATGCTTTAAGATCTGCAGGAGAGGCCCTCCTGGTTATCCCACCGCCTTCAGCGGTTAGGCGGGTGGGCACCCGGGAGAGGGCCTTCTCAGTGGTGGCCCCCAGGCTGTGGAATGGTCTCCCCCTGGAGGTGCGTCAGGCCCCTTCTCTGTCTGCATTCAGGAAGGCGGTAAAGACGCACCTCTTCACTCAGGCCTTTGGCTAATGCTCTTTATTCTTCCCTCCTTCCAAAGACTACTGTTTTAAACTGTTTTTATATCCTTTTTATTCTTATGCTTATTATGTTGGATTTTAAACCTTACGTTGGTTTTATTATAGTGTGTTACAATTTTAATGTTTGTTCTTAAATGTTGTAAGCCGCCCAGAGACCCTCGGGTATGGGGCGGGATATAAATATAAATATAAATAAATAAATAAATAAATAATCCAGCCTTCTACTGTGGAGACCAGACCAGACATCTGCATGTCTACTGGGGCAGTGGAGTCCAGGGGTGGGCTTAGAGGCCGCCATTTGCAGACAGCATGGAGTAGACACAGACAAGATGGCACTGGCCCCTCCCTCCAACACACCTGCTGCATAGGCTCCTGGCAGTGTCACTGCTTCTTTCCCAATGTCCTTCTCCATCAGTCATGGTTCCTATGAGCAACGGCTGCTCTTCATAACTCCAAGTACACAGGACCCTTCCACGCAGGTGTGGACATTTGACTGTGGCTGCAGACTCCCACCACACCAAGAGTAAAGGCATCTCAGTAGACAAGTGGTGACTTTAACCACAGGGTCCAGCCAACTGCAGGAGTCATGACAGATTTTGGAAAGGATGATGAGCTGAATGGCATCTTGTCTTGCCTTCTTCCTGGCTGACATCAACTCCTTTCCCTTCACCTCCCTTCCTGTACACAGGTTGCATACTCAAGAACTAAGAACCACTATGTGAATACACCAGTTTTAAGTCTTACATGATAATTTACGGTTCATTTCCACGAGAATCAGAAATAACAAGAAAGTAATACACCCACCATACTTCCATAGTTCTAAATAGCTTTATTGCTCTAAGTCGAGGGGAGATTCACTTTGCCGTCTGTCTGTGGATGGCAAGGGTTTGAAGTTCATCATGCACATACTAAGCATTCACAGTGAATGCTCAGTACATGCATTCCCTCCCACACACCTTCACAGAATTACCTGAGTTGTGGACATCTTGTCCAAGGTGCCGCCATCTTTCCTCCCAATGTTGGTGCCACTGCATGTATGCCGTCACCGTCACTGGGACAACGGTGATGTACTGCACACATGCAGTGGCGCCAGCATGTTATATGACATACTAGCTCATTCATGTGGTGTGTCACATGCCCTCTGTGCCCCAGAGATGCAGATGGGGCGCTGATGAACGCCACAGGTTGCAGTAAGTGCACGCGTGGAGCACAGTTGTGCTTCACATATAGTTTGCTTCCAGTGTGCTCCTGCACAGAAGGGGCCGTTTCTGAGTTGGAAACAGCCCCTTTCCAGTGCAGATGTTCCATCTACAGGACCAAGCGCAGAAAGGCCTCAGACTGAACAGAGCACATGCCTATAATTTAAGCATGTTGATAATGAAATAACAAAGCATCTTAATATAATTCCAGCATCAAACAAAGACAGGGCACAACCAAAAATGCTATCACAGGGAGTATTCACCTTATAATTTAGTTGTACCATCTCACTGGCCTCATGGCATTAAAAAAAAAAACACCCCTCTAACCTGGATGGCTTTAAATAAGGCTACTTATTTATTGAATTTTCAACTCACTTTTCACCTGAAGCTCAAAGCAAGTAATGATAAAAATAATTAAACAAAAATCAAAAATACAACAAGCCATTTAAAACATTAAAATGCAAAAAAGGATGGGAACCTAAAAGTGCAGAACAGCAGAGCCTATTGCGATGGCACATGTCACTCTTCAGGAAAAAGCCATTTCATAACACACACACACCCCGGGGCACTACGGAGAAGGCTCTTTTCATGTACCTTGGCCCCTTAAGTTTCAAAGAATAACAACATCCCCAACAGGGCCTGCTCCTGCCGATCTTAATCTCCTTGCCATAATAACTAGGTACAATCTCCAGTACTGGAAGCAAGAGGCCTCTGAAGTACGTGAATGGACATAACCACCCAAAGTATATATGTTCCATCTTCTGTTTTGCAGCTGAGTAGGCTCTGGAAATAATTTATTTTATCTGTTTTGTAAAACAGGATAGAATCAAACAAATGCAAGTTACAATTCATTCCAGGGTAGGAAGCCTCAAGAATAATTTAAGGTAGAGGCCGCTTTAGAAAGAAATCAAGTGTTCTGTTTGTGCTTTGCCTGGGGCGTTTGGCCCTGGGAGATATGTGTTTCTTGGGTTCACTTTTGCTCGGCACTGGAATGCTTCCAGCAGATAAAGGTGATCCAGATGAACTTGAGCCTGAAAATGAGTTTTGCAGCTCCACAGCAAAATGGTAGTCTGAGTGTTCAGGAAGTTCCCATACTGACACCTGTCGGTTACATTTGTCACACAACACCCAGTCACCTGCAGCAGAGTGAGAAGGCCAGCTATCAGTTTTCTCTTGCAAAATTCCAGGAACAGGCTGCACTTCTTTTGAGGCCTCTGAAGAGGCTTCAGGCATGTCTTCTTCCAAGGATGCTTCGTAGTTCTGAGCAGGCAAAGGGATGTCTACTGATCTGGCTTCAGAACATGGCAGAGATTGTTCTATGAGGAGCTGTTTTTGAACATGATTTGAGCTGGGGCTATCAGATGTTGGTTCTTTGGCATCTTTTGGCTTTTGACTGCTGATAGGGACAAATCCTTCATCAGGACAGACTGGGGGCTCTGCTTTTGATGGTACTGCCCCTTCGCTGCTGGAACACAAAGCAGCAGCCTGGGCCTGTTTTTTTTCTGCTGCCCTTTGGAAAAGCATCTGAATATTATTTGTTTTCTTCTTGCCAGTCTCCTTTTTGGGACTTCCAAAGGATTTGGCATTTGGGCTTGTCGTACTGGTCCAAACTGACTGACTAGACTGATTCTCACTGGTCAGGAAAGTAGTAATGTTCATAGATGAACCTGTGTGTGTGTCTACAAACTTGCTTGCAGAGAGCTGAAGAAGAGTAACTGGAGGAGACCTGCAGATACGAACATATGAATGCTTAAGAAAAGTGCAGTTCAAAACAAGATTGGAAAAAATGCTTTGGACAATTCATTAGACACAGAAGCAGCTAACTCCAGGATATAGCTTTCAATTTTCCCCTTTCCACATCAGTTTGATCTTTGATAGCTTTACCACTAGTTTCTGTTCAATGCAAGAAACAATCTCCTTGGTGCAGCATTACTAATTCAGACTGAATGTATTTCTATTTGAGGGCTAGATCTCACGGCCCTTGCTTTTTTTTCTCTTCAGTGGAAGGTTTTCTTTATGTACTGGGATACTGGGAGAGACAGCTGGAATGAGGAACTATTTGGGGGGGGGTTGACCTCAAAACAACAAAGAAACTGAAGATCACATGACCATTAAATCATTAAGATTATTTACTGTCCTGTAGTTTCCATCCAATCAAAGCAAGGGCCAAATATGATGGTCTTATATTTCTCCCTTTCAGGAGGACTATTTGAGGTACGTACCAATGTCTCCTTTAACTTTCAAGATAAAAATGTGGTTACCATGCAGCCTGCTGGGCTCCTGCTGTATTGCAGTTCTGGATGAGCGCAAAGACATCTCGGCTGATTTTATGGGCATCATAATGAGATAACGCACAGCAACGGGATAAGCCACTGGCTTGTTTAGATCCTCGCATACTAATCCCAATGCTCAACTGCTTAGCCGTCCGGTTGTTCTATCAAGAAAACAACAACAATAACAAATTTGTATTGGCCCTTTTAGACCGTATGAATTGTCTTAGCATTGATCACTTTTAGGCGAAGAAAACAAAACGCTTCTAATAATAATTTTTAAGTGACATATTGTTAAAAACACACTTATGTACCCTGTGTTTTGCTTGAAATAAACATCTCCTCCTCGCATTCAGTTATTTTCTATTGCTGTCACCCACCCTGAGACCTTCAGGTATAGGGTAAGTTAAAAATGAAAGCATATAAAAATATACTCAGGCCTCAAGATCTTGGACATAATGCTGATGTTCAGCTAATATTGACTATAAACAATTCTGGAAATTAAGGGCTAATGAACCACAGTATGTAATTTAATTTCTCATAGGACTAGCTTCAGAGTAGCCTGGATTCTGACAAGGAAATGGGTGTCAAACCAAAGTATATGAAAAGAACATAGTGAGTAATCTTGGAGATGGATATCAAGAACAAGTCAAACAATGCCAGCTTCTCAAGGGCACCTGGGAATTTTGCATTGTGGAGATTTTTTATGTATCAGCAATATTGTGTAAAGGACTTGGATTAGTTACAAGACCTGGGCCTTGAGAACTGAACAGTAACGTTCATCAATATACCTACTGGGGATCTGCCAAACAGGGCTATGTCAAAGAGCAGTTTGACAAACTTGAACCACAAACAGTTTTTTCCTCATGACCATGGCTATTAGGGACAGGGAGGAAGTGAGTAAAAGGTACATTCAGGAACAAGTTAAAGAACGAGGAGCATTAATTTGGCCTCTCTGTCCCAGCTGGCCTTTCAGCCAGGAGTGTTTCCCTTACCTCTTACCCTATAACTGTGCCCATGTGATGATATCATCACTAGTGCTGCAAAGCCCCACCCCTTTCCGGCTATACAGCCAGCTGGAAGAGAGTCCAATTGCAGGAAAGGTCCCCTCCTCCTCCTCCTAACCAGTGCAGATGGGGGAAGAGAACTGCAACAGTTCTTTCTCCTCATCCTCCTTGGAGCGGTTCTCATCCATCCAATTGCTGTTCAACAGATTCTCTAGAGCTGAATGGGTTTGCTATGAACCTGCTTCACACTGAACTGAGGGAGGGGGGCTGTGGGTTCGCTGTCAGATCAACCTTTGCTAAAAGGTCACTTCGCCAATAGACTGAACTGAGGGCATGCTGAACAGTTCATCTGCTTAACCCATTCCTTGTGAATTGTGCCCTGGAGTCTCCCCACTTCTCTTATCATGCATGCTACCTTCCTAGATCACACCTGCCGCCTTCTCCTCCTCACACTGCAAACCTCACCATTATGCCTATGGGCTCCTAACTTCTCCCCTTCAACTGCGTCACTCCTCTGGCATTGGCCATGTGAGCCTGAAAAGACTGCTGCTGAAATGCTTCCTTCTCAGTCTACTAGGCCTTCTAGAGTGGAGGACTACACGTCTTTCCAGAAGGCCTGATTTGCAGACATGTGACTGCCCACTTCCTGCAGGACCTTGAGGCGTTGCAGGAAAGCTATGGATGTCCTAAAAAAAACCCTCCAAAATAAAACCAAAAAAACCTGTCCCCCAAACGCTCACTTTCACAGATTCTTGCAAGGGGTTCAGCTTTTCCATACTCACCTGCTCTTTGTCCTTCTTCAGTCTCTCCTCCAGCTCCAAGGCCAGCTGCAGAAGCCAATACTGAATCTACAAAAGCATGACAGCAAAGTCTGTTACTGTTGTAGGAAACTGTTCAATCTTACAGTTACAAACCACAGCACAAAATAAATGTTCATTAAACATTTTGACCACACTCAAGACCAACAACAACAACAACAACAAAAACAGATTTCAAAGGAAACAGAAAAACTGCTAGGAAACAACCAGTTTGCAGGAGTTAGAAAGTGATTACAAGATATTTGAAAGGCAAATTTTAAGAGCAGAGGTCAAACACAGAGTCTTTCTTTACTGGCATCACACAGAAAGACCACCTACATGGAATAACTACTATGCATTTGGCTACAAAGCTCGATAAAGGATTCTCCTAGCCCAGTGGTTCTCAACCTTCCTAGTGCCGTGACCCTTTAATACAGTTCCTCATGTTGTTGTGACCACCAACCGAACCCTAACCCTAACCCCCAACCATAAAATTATTTTCATTGCTACTTCATAATGACCCTGTGAAAGAGTAGATCGACCTCCAAAGGGGTCTCAACCCACAGGTTGAGAACCACTGTCCTAGCCAATTATGTAACATGAGGGTTTCGTTCTTGCTCTGAAGGTTATAGAGGAGCAATAGATTTCAATGTAAATCTGCAGGTTAGGGGAACAGTGGTAAAAACTTCCACTGACATAGACTGTGGTAGACTGGTCCTGTTCAAAATTACATTGACTTGTGTGGAGAAGGATTCCTAATGCAAGTCAGTGGAGGAAAAGATCCTGCACTCAAAGGGGCACAGCATAGACACAAACCCCATAGGACATCTACAGTGGGGGCCATGTCATTCCTGAGACTCCTACCACGCAGATGCCAGTCCTGGGTCTGGGTACAATGGGGTGGTTTAAGTGTCCTGGGACGCCAAGGAATGAAATTTCCTGTGGAGCTGGAAAGGGAACTTTCTAGAAGGAGAGAAGGGTACCCTTGCCTTGCTCCAGCATGCTTTGGAACTATATTTTCTCTGCACCAAAATGCTGTTTGGAAACAAAATAACGCTACACTAGAGAAAAAAAAAGTGTACATAAAAACAGACACACCTACACACACACATCAAAGCACATTCTGCAATCACACAGGAGCCCAGTCACCAACAATAGCACAGATACATTACAGCATGCAAGCAACTGTACCCAAATGCACATATATGCACCCACCAAAACAGCAAACATATCTGTTCCATACCCCCACATTCCACACTGAAAAACCATCAAATACACAAGTGCACAACCAGAAGGTATTTCTCGAAAAAGAGCCAGGCAAAGCACCTTCTTCATAGCCACAAAGCAAATGGGAAAATGACTGCTGGACCAGAGCTTTTGGCAACAAAACTATTTACACAAATTCTAGAAATGTGTTAGAAGAATAATGGTCCCAGTTGTAAAACATGTAATAGCAAATTTGCTCTAGAATATTTTGTTTTATAGGACGAGGCATTTGACTACTTCAGAGGATAATGTTTCACACTACAGTGCAATCTGATCCAGAAAAAAAGCAGCTAGTCCTTGAAGCAAACTTGGTTTTACTGACTATGCATTTTTGTACCTGCTTCTGGCTGATCAAAGCTTCTTTTCCATTGAAATTCTTACTGCAGCCAATGGATTTTGGCAACTGTCTAGGCTTCACAGGCTCATGTTCAATCCCTCTGCATAAGTCATACAACCAGGAGCTGCAATTTACTTAATGAAATTAGTTAAAACTGCACTTTTACTTTTGCAACAACCCAGCTACTTTTTTAAAAAAATCAATATTACTGGGTAACCCACCACTTAGATATTAAACTGCAAATAATCAGAGCAAATGTTGAATCTGAAGCAAGACGTTCTCCAAGACATTTAAATTGATTCTCATGTACAGACATCTATTCCCACTAAATTTCCATTTATTTTTATTTCCATCCGTATGCCATTTTTGTTTTTGAGGAGTTTAGGATGGCAAATACTATTTTCCACCACCTTAGCTCAGCAACAGCCTTGTGAAGTAGGTTTAACTGAGAAGCAGTTAGTGTGCTTCAACAACCAAGCAGGGACTTGAACTCTGGGACTCCTAGAGCCAAACTAACCCCTCTAACCCACACAGACCACCACCAAGGATCAATCTGATTATCATGTGAAGAACACAGAGAAATAATAATGATACTCTAGAAAACAACTGATTGGAATTACTTGCTGTACCAACTATTTAATAAAAGAATATATTGCAGAGTGAGGACCCTTCTACACTTGGCTTTGTTCTGGAATATATCTCAGGATAGGGGTCTGTTGTCTGCACTAGCATGCAGACAGACGGCCCCTATTTTGGGATATATTCCAGAACAAGACCAATTAACTGAAAATAACACATTGCCTTTCTGTGATGGCCCCGACTCTGGAACAGCCTCCCCCTAGAAATTTGCCTAATGCCTACATTGTATGGGTTCCAGCACCTTTTCACCCAGGGGTCTTGATGTTTAGCTGGCTCTAAATGTTGTCCCACCAGTAAGGAAGGGCAAACTATATTTCAAATATACTTAAGGTTACTGTATATACTTTTTATCTTTCTATTGTTGTGACCTGCCCGGGACCTTCAGGTGAAGAGCAGGATATAAAATGGTCCTATATCTCCACCTGACTATAGAAGCTCATTTACCTTGGGCTTTTAGTGGAGGCTTTTGGCTTTAGGAATCTCTGGTCTGGATTCTGGGCCTCCTCATTTGCACATTAATCCGGATCAAGGAGCTCCTGACCTCCTATTATGACCTACTTAAAAGGGTCTACAATAGATGCAGATTAAGGGCCTCTTAATCAGTATCTGTCTGCATAAGACAGAGCCAGATACTGATCAAGAGGCCCTTAATCTGCATCTATTGTAGACCCATTTAAGTAGGTCTACAAGTGGAACAAGGGCCTTGTTCCGGATTAGGGGACGTGTTCAGGTGATATGTATCTGTGATCCAGAACTCCCAGGGATGCTTTTGAGATTTCAAGGCTAGGAACTGTTGTCCCTAGCCTTCGAAAATGGGGGATTTGCATCCATGGGAAGGAGTGTGCCAGATCAGGATGCCAGTGCAGATGGTGCTGATCCAGCCCATGCCTCCTCAAATTCCAGTTATTCCAGAGCCAGTGATCTAGATCTAACTCAGGTAAGTGTAAAAAACGTTTCTATCACTATACTATCTTGAGCTCTTTGAAACAAAGTTAGGACATAAATGCAAAACTAAATAATTCAAAATTTCTGCTATGCCTTCTGCAACGGACAACATGGCTACCTTTAAGGAATTCATACAAGTTTTGTAATACCATACCTGCTCCCTTTTTATATTCTGCTATCCCAATTTAATTCAGTACAATGGCTGGCATTAATTATTTCAAATATATTATGTTGTCATTTTCCTGTGTCCTGTGGATTTAGCGCAGAACCTACCCAGTCTTCTCTCCAAAGTGTGCCTGAAGCTGTGTTTCGCTGAACTGAGTCAGCTCTCCCATATACTGAACACCCAGAAGTTCAGTTATGGAGGCGCCCAGCTTCCCTCCAAGGTTTCGGCTATGTGAAGAAAGAAAAGGGAAAAATATGAACAGTTATGCTTATATAAAAGCTATTAAAGTATATATGAAAAGACATGAAAGGCAAAAATATGAGGGATACAGAATTTCCCTTCACAAAACAAACCGGTAAAGTCCTCTCACAGAGAAAGTAAAAAACCCTTCTCTCCCCATCCACAGGCACCAGAATATCCTGTTAGCAGGGATGTACAAAGATTCGATCCTCCTGCACTAATACACCTCACCAGAAATCACAGGAGATGCCTATATGAGCAAGCAAGGCTCCAAAATGAACCAGCGCCTCAAGCTAATTCAGACCTGATTTGCCAGTGCTCATTTAAAGGTGTGAACCCTCTGGTGAGGAGCTGGGGAGATTATACATATAGTGTTCAATGTTTTAATTATTTCTTCATTTGTTTCTTTGATTGTGAAAGGGCCGTTATAGGGTGTTTTTCCACCGTGCTCCTTTAATCCGGATCTAAGAAGATCCGGATCTAAGGAATGGGTACTTTCCTTAATCCAGATCTAGTAGATCCAGATTAAGGGAAGTGCCCAATGTGTTTCCATGGCTGGTCTAGCACCCAATAGCAATGGGTACTCGCCTGCCTGCCGTGGAAACATTGGAGCACCCATGTGGCAAATCTGGACTGGACCACTGGGGGTCTGCCTGTCACCTCAGGTGTTTTGGGGGACAGGGGGTGCAATCTCTGAAGTTGCCTTCGGAGACTAGCACAGGCTCCGAAGACAAACCCCTTACTAGAGAGGTACATATTAATTAGTTCCTTACTTGCATCTCTCCTGTGAGCACTGATGAGTCAGCCTCATTAATATGCACCTCTTTCCATGCTTGGAGGTAACAAGCAGCTCCCAAGTCAGCCTCATTAATATGCACCTCTTTCCATGCCTGGAGGCAAGGGATTTCTCTGTGGATCCTTTGCTAATCTCTGAAGGCAACTCCAGAGGGACTCCAAAGTCTTGACTGAAGACCCCACTGTACACGAAATCCGGATTATAGGTCCTGAAGGACCCATAATGATCCGGATTTACCTAGCTGTGGTAGAAACAAATGTGTCCCTAACGGGGTCTGTGGTGGAAATGGGGTCATCCAGCTCTCAGCCAAATGGGTCCTTAATGGGTGCTTCAATGGGTACTTAGTGCCAGTGGAAAAACACACATAAACAAACTTTATTATTTTTATTATTACCACCACCACCATCTCTCACAGCATCTCTCAAAATCCTTCCTCTTCGTATCAGCGTTCTTGGTTTTGCAGCTCTTGAGATTGGGAAAGGCATATTATTCTAGAAGGAAGCAAACCTTTGCACACTCCTAACAAATAACAAATGAAGTATCACTTGGGTTCCAGTGATCATTTCTTTAAAGCATGCACTAACTGCACCTCGAAGTGTGGCTTTCCCTAAAGAAGTGTCACTCTTGAAATTTATGAATGCAATCTCAAATGCAGTTTAATGAAGCAGGTTCTGTTTTACCTACATGTTACTGATTGGCATCTTGCTAAAAAGCTGCGCGACCGATTTCTGTGATACTAGTGTTTGCCGATTAGGTTTGTTGAGGCCACATGCCAGTTTTGCTAGGACCTAGGATAAAGAAAGAAACTAATCATTACAGGGTTTTCAAACACACATTTGGCCCATGTTTTCACACTTGCAGTTCAAGACGGCAATTTGTCTTCCAAAAAGTTTTCAGAAAGGTACTAGTGTATTCAAAAATCACACAAAATTAAATTTGGTGCCAAATTTGTAGAACTGGTAGTAGATCTCTTCTGTGCTCTCATTTTTCTATTTCTTCTACTCAAAAGAATTATACCTTCTGAATGTCTTAAATTGATAGGTGACAGAAAAAAATAGGTACTAACAGCATTTTTCAGGTCTTTAAGAGTATTTTAAGAAAGCAAATCGCAATGGGATAGGTACCCCATATAATGGTCTCTTTCTATATTATCCCTACTTTTCATATGAATATCGTATTACAGCCATTGGCTAAAACACACAACTTTTTTGATAAACTTCCGACCCATAGAACATGGTCGAGTTACAGCATGAGTTTTTCACATTCAGGTTACAAACTAGATTCAAGCATTTTATAAGAATAAAATAACTATGAAGAAATGCAGGCTGCAAAATTTCTTCTGAGTTATCCTGATCTCCAACTGTGCTGCTCGTGTAATTACAGCATTACTGAAGCCTAATTCTAAATGTACTGGCTGCATAGGTAGTCCGATCTCTGCCTAGAATCTTGGCTTTGTTCACTGTGGTGACCTGAGGGATGGTGTCCCTCACAGCTATCCATGCCAAGACACCTTTCTATTCCTCTCATCAAGCCTTTGCAGAGCAAGGCCCTCTCCAAATAAGTATTCCAGTAAGGTGATCAAGGCTGGCATCTCCTACTTTCCCTAAAGAACACCAATGGGCAAGAGTGGACTTTTTTTACAAGCACTTCAATAATATGCAATTGAAAGTCAACATCCACTCTTCCCTTGACTAGGGAGCATGAGAAAAAATTAACAAGTCAGCTTATTTTTTAAAAAATTAACTTGATTGTAGGAAACAGACTGTCTTCACCTGCTAGTATGGTGAGGTTACATTTCAGCATTAAAAGGATAAGAAAACAAAGGCACAAACCCCAAAGATACATATACATTTACCTGTCCTGAAGAGAAGAAAAAAAAGCAAGGGGGGGGGAGGGAAGACATATAAACATAGGGTGAGAAAGCACACTCAGCAGATCCAGGAAGCAAGAGGCAAATTTCAAAAGTCGCAGGCTTTATAGTCTTTCCTCTTCTGGTCTGGATGGGGGCTAGATTGGGAGGGAGAATTAGAAACACTCAGAATTGGTCCCCTGGGCTTGGTGAAAAAGTTGTTAGGAGTAGGAAGGTCCAGAGGCAATGAGGCCACATGACTTTCTACTTGTTGTAAAGTAAAAGGGATGGGATTAGGAGGGGCCAGGGACAGTGAATGGCACAAGTTCAGATTACTGCAGGTCACCAAGTAACTCGGTAGATAACTCATTAACATAACTGTTAGGAATAAGAGACTAAAAGGTTTCCTGATGGGTGTCAAGTGCAATCAAATTTCAAACCAAGGTAAGCAAGATGATTACCTACTATTCGCTATTAAACACTGCAGTATCTTTCATTATTTTGGTCAGATGTACTACTTTGTACCAGCTCTGCAGATGCCTTCATTGCTCTGGAGAAACCAATACCCTATAACATTGATATGCAGATGTACTCCCTTGCAGGCAAAAGGAAGGGAGAGGAAGACAAAGGAAGTTTTCTCAAAAGCTTGTGCTTTTCAAATGGAGTTTCTTCTCTAATAAGGATCCCAGCATACAAAAGTGGATTCTGTCTAGCACAGGAATTCCATGCCACTGCTGATCCACTCCTTGTACTTTCGGCATGTCTTATTGAGCCAATGCTTTATGTCCACTCTGACACACTATTACTTACGCCCCAGAGTGTGCAAAAACTCATATGTAATGCACTCACCATTACAAGTCAGAGGTTTGGGCATGACATGGGGAGAGGAGAAATGAATCAACAAAGTATTATTCTAATTTAACCACCATTTTAATTTCTCTTCAGACCAAACTCTGAAGTTTATTTGGTTCATGCCACCCTTGAGCCTAGAAGACTCTTAAACCAGCTCACAATATAAAATCTTAGAGATTATAAACACCAGTCCTCATGTTTATAAAATTAAAAAGACACAACATATGACAAAAGGGGGATCGAACAGGAGTGGATGGAGCTTAACCAGAGGTGCTGCAGATAACTGCTGGTTGATCCAGGCCCCCCTCCTGTACACATTCGGAAGGAGCCACCAATCTTTCAAGTTTAGCTGACAGGAACTGTCAGCAGACTCTCCCCCGGCAAGGTTTGCATGGAAGAATGTGACCCCCCTCCTTCTATAGCACACCTCCTGGAAAGAGTTTCAGCTGGGAGAAAAAGCAGGCTGGGCCCTCATCTGTTGGCTGTTAGGCAGTCTCAGTCTTCTCCACTTACAAGAGGGCTCTAAGCCAGTCATGTCAAACATACGGATCGCACAGGAGGAGGAGGCGCTGCGCGCATGCTGCCGCCGGAGACAGAGCAAATTTCTACAGGCGCCGGTGCTCGGCTCTGCTGCTGCTGCCGAGAGAACCAACATTAATTCTCTCAGCAGCAGCAGAGCAGAGACGGCGCCTGTAGAAATTCGCTTTCTTGGCCGCTGCCTGCGCGCGGCACCGCCTCCTCCATGAAGCGAAGGCGAGGCCCGATATGCTCGGGCTTTGCCTCGGCTTCAAGGAGGAGGAGGCGCCGCCGCGCACAGGCAGCGACCCGAGAAAGAGCGAATTTCTACAGGCGCCGTCTCTGCTCTGCTGCTGAGAGAATTAATGTTGGTTCTCTCGGCAGCAGCAGCAGAGCCGAGCGCCAGCGCCTGTAGAAATTCGCTCTCTCTCCGGCAGCTTCAGTTCTTCTCCGAGCGCGAGGGCAGATCCCTTCCGTGCAGATCGGAGAGCTGAAGCTGCTGCTGCTGCCGCTGCCCCCCTCAGCCTGGCATTACTTGCAAGGGGCAGAGGCAGCAGCTGCGAGTTAAGTTCTCCGATCTCCACGCGATCAGAGAAGAAATGAAGCCTGCCTGCCTCCCCTCCCTCCCTGCTTCCTTCGTGAAGGAAGGAGGCAGGCAGGCAGGCAGGTGAGGGAGAGAGAGAGAGAGAGAGAAGTGTTGGCTTTAATACCTGCTTTTCTCACCCATTAAAGGTGACTCAAGGCAGCTGACAAAGCTTCTGTTCTCCCCACAGGGTGGTAGTTGGACCAGTGAGAGCTCAGAAGAGAACACAAGCTTTGTCAGCTGCTTTGAGTATATAATATACTATACTATATAATTAAATAAAAAAATGTACTGAATTATTAGAACATTTTATTTATTTGAATCCGGCCCACCTACACATTCTAAATTTAATATATGGCCCTCTGCAAAATTGAGTTTGACACCTCTGCTCTAAGCGGTTAATAACTGAAAGGGAGGGACTTGGAGGAATCAGTCTCTTCACAGTGGGAGCCACCACTGAAAAGGTCCGGGTGCCCACCTCTTTTACTGCTGAGGGTGGTGGTACAACCAGGAGGGCCTCCCCTCCAGATCTTAGCACACGGGTAGGTTGATATGGATGAAGGCATTCCTTTAGATATTTGGGGCCCAAGTCATTTAGGGCCTTATAGGTTAAAGTTAGTACCTTGAATTGGGCTCAGTAGCGAATTGGCAGCCATTTAATTTCCCTGTGTCAGCAGTAACAGTGTCAGAGCAGGAAAGAACAGAGATGGATTTACAATAGTTTGGGTAATAAAGTTATGGAGATATTTCCGAACTTCAGAATCAGAATGTGTATATAGGATTCAGCAACAGCTAACATTAGTCACTGATGTGATCCACACAAATATGTACAGTTTTAACTCAGCTATTAATCTTACATTTATATATGGTCAAAGAGTAGTGCTGGGGATGTATTCTTCCTAACTTCACCAGGATTTCCCAGTACATGCAATGGTCTTTTATCCTCCACGTACTCCGAGGAATGAACGTTATTAAAGCTTTCATTGATGATTAATCACTGGAACTGATCTGTCCTATTTATCCCAGCTCTTTCATTTGCTATTTCTTCTCCCTCACAACAGTGATAATCCTTTTGGTTCACATTCCACTGAACGTAGACAAAACAAGCAGTATATTCCTTTCAATGCTTAGGTCAAAACAATAAAGAAAAATACGCTCAACTTGCACATACCTTGTTGTGAGAAATTCCAACGGAACACCTAAATCCAGTGACAGATTCCACAGCAGCCCTCATTTCTTCCATAATGACAGCCCCCATTGTGAGCTGCAATTCTGGACTGGTCGGATCTCCAAAGGGCAATGAATCAAGCCACTGTTTCAAACCATGCTGCCGCAGCTCTTCTAAAAACCCCCGCACAAAACAGGTAAAAATGAGGAGTCAACTCTTGATTCAAGAGACCTTGATTTAATGGTCATGCCTCCTGTAAATCTTTTTCAAGCTTATATCTACTAGGGGAGCCTCTGCTGTGAAGTTCTATAGCTGCTCTGACCCTGAAAAGATTGCTATTGTTGACTGTATAACTACCTGTCTATCTATGCATGCATGCATCCATCCAGCCCTATACCTGAAGGTATTACAATAAAATCATTATAAAAACAGATTAAATAGATTAAAACAGTAACAGTGACTAAACGAGGAGGGGATGCTGTTCCCACAGCCAAAGGCCAGGATAAAGCGGTGCATCTTTACCAGATGTCCCAATATATACAATGAGGGGGCCTGACACACCTCAGAAGGAAGTCTATACTACAGTATGGAAGCTCTCACCAAGAACACTCTCCCATGTGCTCCAACCCTTAGTTGTTGTAGGGGGTGGCACAATCAAGACAGCCTCACTAGCAGGTCTTAGGGCAGGGCTCCTTCTGAAAAGTGTTCCTTTCAGTATTTGGGGCCCAAGTCATTTATGGTCTTATGAGTTAATGTTAATACCTTGAACTGGGCTCAGGAGTAGGTAAGCAGCTAGTGAGGGTCTTTCAGGACCAGTGTGATGTACACCCAACCCGCAGTGTCAGTTAGCAATCTAGCTGTAGCATTCTGCACCAGCTGCAGCTTCCAAACTGTCTTCAAGGGCAGTCCCACATACAGCACATTACAATAGTCCAACCTGGAAGTTATTAGAGCATGGATTACTGTGGCCAACTGCCTCTGTCCAGAAAGGGCAGCAGCTGGCAAACCAGCCATAGTTGGAAGTACTGTAGGTGTTTCTGGCCATCATCTCCACAAGAACCTCAAGGGTTAGTGCAAAGACTAAGAGCACCCCACAGTTTTCCTTTCAGGAAAAAGAAATTCTATCAAGAAACTCTACCTCCCTTCTTCATGGACATAAGATCCTATACATACATGTCCTGTGTGGATTCAGTTTATTAGAGCTGGGTATCATCTGCATATTGATAACACCTTATCCCCAAATGCCTGATGACTTCTCCCAGTGGCTTCAGATAGATATTAAGGAGCATGGGAGATAAGAGGAACCCCAGAAGTAAGCTCCCAGGGCATCAAACCAATCTCCCATGACCACACTCCGGCCTTGGCCTTGGATACAGTGGTTGAACCACTGCAATGAAGTATCCTCTAACTCCCAAACTTCATATCCATTCCTGAAAGATACCATAGTTAATGGCATAAAAGCCATGGGGAGATCCTCGAGAACTAACAGAGTGACACTTCCCCTTTTTTTCTTCCAGTGAAGGTCATCAACCAGGGCAACCAATCATTTTAATTTCCCTAATTCTATGCACTTTGGGGCACAATGGAAAATGGGCCACCCCATACCATCTATTCACTACTTCCAATATACTGAAGAACCATTGTAAAAGAAGAGCAATGGAACAAAGGGACTTGTTAAGACCTCCCTGTTTCGGGAATGGGTATGAGGGTGGGTGTTTTGGCGTTATTGTTTTGTTTTTAACTGTCATTGTTTTAACTATTTTACTATTGTTGACTTGTTGTAAGCCGCTCCGAGTCTTCGGAGAGGAGCGGCATAGAAATTGAACAAATAAATAAATAAATAAATAGAAGAAACAAATAGCACAATACAGCAGGAGGTCAGAAAGCACCTTCAAAGCGCATCATTGCTTCAAAAATTGAAATGCAATAACAGGCAGGAGGTGACTCCGCAACACCTGTCAAGCAAGCTAGTGGCTGAAGGTAGGAGACAAGGAGAAAATAAACGTCCTCCCTGAACAAAACACCTGAAGTCAGGAGACCATGATAATTTAAGCAATTCTCAGTTATCAAGGAGGAGCTGGATAAACAGCCAACCTTTATCCAAAATTAAAATCATATGTGGATCCCTGAAAGGCCGCTCTAAGCCCAGAAACATGCCTCTATCCAACACTATAGTACATATTTTGTACTGCAATAAAAATTCAGCAATGTAATCAGGTTCCTTAGCTGCAGTTTCTTTACCTGCATATTAGGAGGCAGACTTATCTTTCTCCTTAGTGGCACTTTGAAGTCAAATTAATCTGGCAGCACAAGCTGTGTAAGGTGTATCTTCAAATATTATAAAACAGCTAGATACAGAAAATATTTTTCTATTTACAGTGGTACCTTGACATACGAGTTTAATTCGTTCCGTAACCTTGCTCTTATGTCAAATCGCTCGTATCTCAAAGCAATTTTCCCATTAATCCATTCCAGTTCCCAAAACACCACCTCAGTTGTTTTTGTTATGTACTGTACTGTATTTACATACTTGTATCTCAAATCTTGCTCTCATCTCAAAGCAAAATATCACTCGCTCGGCAGCTTGTATCTCAAAACACTTGTATGTCAGGGCACTTGTATGTCGAGGTACCACTGTATCTAGGAGGCTCATTTTAAGCTGCAGTTCAAGACACGTGCTGTGCTACACTACTAAGTCCATTATCTCCCATCTCTTCACGCTTTTGTACTGGCATATGAACACTGCAGTAAAGATAGAAAGAAAAATATGTGGTAAACTCGGGAAAGAAAATTTAAGAAAAGAATGGCCTTCCTGTAATACATCATCAAAGCAGTATTAAGAGTAATTCAAAGAAAAGCACAAGTGGAACAGTGTTTCCAAGACCATGCCCTACCTTTGTTGCCTGTATTCCCTTCTTCAAGGCTATCTGTCCATCCTTGGATATAGGTAGTTGCCAACTGCCCTGCTACAATAGGTTGTCCTTTCATCTCCTGTAGTCTTTCCTGCACAACATTTGTTAAGTCCATGTAGGCCTCGTCAATGCTTGCACGCTCAATTGTTGCAAAGCGTGACATCACTTCCATAACCTCCACACTGGCTTCTCTGTATCTACACAGGAAGGAGACAAAATTATACCCTGATATTCCTCTTATGTTTTGTCTTCCAGTTTTGGAAATTAATTTGCTGTCAGCCAACATCCACCATTAGTAGCTTTTCCCCATGATGTTTTCTATGTTACCGTACCTATTATCACAATATTGAACACAGGCTTTTGCCTAGATATTCAGACTAAGGATGATTCCAGACTGGCTGGTATACTGAACCAACAAGCTTACTAGGACCCATATGCCCATCCTAAGGCCTCCTGTAGACTGCGCCACCATACAGAAGGTAGGCTTCTAGTATGCTTGCTGGTCCAGTTTACCTGTCAATGCTGAATCGCCATAAATGCTCAATGCTCAGATTAGGAAGGACAAAAAAAGCCAGAACTACAGAAAGCAAAAATAAGCCCCAAAAGAAAATTTAGCAGAAAACACCAGTAGAATAACAGAATCATAGAGTTGGAAGGGACCTCTAAGGTCATCAAGTCCAACCTCCTGCTGAATGCAGGATTTCCTAAACCATCCCAGACAGATGTAGGTCCAACCTCTGCTTGAAGACCTCCAGTAAAGGAAAGCTAATCTATTTCATTGACTGATTTCCCTCACTGTCAGGAAGTTTTTCCCTAATATCTAATCCGGTATTCTTTCACCATCCATAAGTTTACTTTTTAAGGCACCAGTTTCACAACTGCCTCCCAACAACAAAGAAATGAGGGTGAGTTCCAAGCTTACCTGGTTAGATCTGCTTTGCCATAGGCCTCTGGTACTCGAGCGAAGAGAAGATTTGGGCATAGCTTCTTTGCATCAGCACCACGCATGTATCTTTTAACACCCAAAGCACGAGCCTCATAACTCACAGCAATTATCCTGAATTGGACGATGGGGAAATTATTAAACCCTAGGAATGGAAGATGACACTAAAGCCATATGCTATTCCTGGCAAGTTTTTCTTTCCACTCAACATCCGATAACAAAGTTGCATATGTTAAAACAATGCAGAATACTAGTGACCACATGCTGTGATAGTTTTGGGATGGAGATTCATTTATAATGGTTTAGCAAGAACATATTTCACTGATATTTGTAAAATGCCATGTGAAATATTTAGACAGGTCTGCGGAAATAGCTAAAATAGGTTACATTTAGTTTTCCAAGTCTGAAAAATGAAATCAACAGACAAGCAAACAATCCATAATTCCAAGCTATCAGGGTAAAATATGGAATGGAAGAGGAAAACCACAAAGAATTACATAAGGTACAGGTAGAAATAAATGAGTCAAAGGTCCACAAAAACCTGAGAGCTGCAGACCTAAGTGAAAGCTTGAAACTCTGGCTTGAAATGAGGAGTATGCTCCAGAAATAAACAAACTGCCACACACTTGCCATATTTGCTTACTTACTAGCAGAAATATTGACTGGTCTTGATACAAAAGAAATCAACGTGCTCAAGTGGACCAAATATTGTAATTTGTCTTAGGTAGGGGCTTTCATACTGAAAAATGGTTACTAGCAAAACACACAGTTTTGCTGGACGTCTATAAAAAAAGGGTACCCTTAAATGAATGTAAGTGAATGAGGGGGAAAAAATGGCTGGCATTTTTACATCAGTGACCTGATGTAGATCTGCCAAAACTGGTATGCATCACTTGAAGCAATCTACAAGAGAGAGTAGCAGCATTTAAAATGGAAAACCAGTTGTCTCCAGAATAGAAACCAACACAGTCAACCAGTAATTGACATCTTTTCTATTTTATTAGTGTTCTATGAAATACTCAGATAGCAAGATAAACTTTAAAAATTCTTAAAAGAAATGTCAGGAGCTACTTTATTTCAAATCACAGCATTGGGCTGTCTGACTCAAGCAATGGTTTAATATTCCAGGCAAGGGATCTTTTACAGCCCAGCCTGTAGATGCTGGAAACCAAACCTGGGATCAAGGATAACTGTAATCATTAGGCTAGAACAGGGTGGATAGTAAGACACAAAAGTCAGTCTCTCTCAGACTAAATGGCCTTATAAAAACATACGAGGAGCCCTGCTGAATCAGGCCACAGCTCATCCTGTCTCATACAGTGGTCCACCAATTGCTTCTGGCCTTTCTTAACCAGCAAGGGCAAAACCTTCACCTGCTTACTTTCAAATCCCTGCAAATGTTCTTTAGAGGAATCCTGCCCATCTCTCCAACCTGCAGCCATTACTCAGACATCCATTCTAGTAATGGTTGATACACCTGTGTCTTCCACGAATTTATCTAATCCATACTTAAAGCCATCCAGGCTGGTTGCTCTCCCCGCCTCATAAGTCTTATGAAGGCAAAATGGAGGGGAGGAAAATAATCTTTGAACCCCGAGTTTTATTTCTTTCTTTGTATTTTCAATCTCCTATTTTTATCTCCTATAAGGTATAAGAATCCATTCCTATTCTCAAAAATATGGTCTGGCATAAGAGTGATATGCAGAATTTGTTGCCTCACATGCACCAAATTTCTGCCTCCCGAAGCATTTGTTTCACCTATACTTGATCTGCTGTATATTATGCTCCTTTAATTGTTTCATAATAAAAACAAAACTATTATATAACTACGATCCGAGTTTTAGGGAACAAACGAAACATGCAATAATGCCTCCTCTGCAGTTCTGAGCAGCCCCCTGGGAAAGTCGGCTCCTTTGAACACGGGGAACGGGGTGCTTAATCCCAAGAGCAAAGGGGACAGAGATCTGGAGCTGCTGTCTGCTGGGGAACCCCTAAAGGCCACCCCACCGCGTGGACTCGGAGCACGCAAAGGCCACGTTCTCTCGCGACCGAGGCGCGACTCGTCCTCCTCGCACTCCGGTGGAGGCAGGCAGGCTGCTCGGCTCCGTCCTCTGCTACCACCGCCCGCCCGCCCGCCCCAGCCCCAGCCCCAGCGACGCGGCTCCTTCCTACCCGCCGCCTTTCGAGCCCTTGTACTGCACCACGGCGCACGGCTGGCCCCGCAGGCCGGGATTCAGGCGCTGCTCCACCTGGATGTAGAAGCAGTCCATGTCCGCCAGCGCCACGACCCGCTCCCGCCCGCGGAACATCACGGCTACGACTGAGGGCCGCTATGCGGCCAGGCCGACGAGAACGGACAGGCTTCCTTTGCTCGAAAGCCGGCTGGAGACGGGAAAAACCCTCCACGTCTAGGCAGGATTAGAGAAGCCCCTCCGCCCGCCTCCGCTAAAATTCCCGCTCGAAAGCTGTTTGCTAAATATAACCTTGACGTCGACCGTGCGCGTTCCCCGCTCCGTTCAGACCATTTTTTTAAATAGCAAAGCCTTTTGGGAAATGTAGTTTCTAAGGGAACCCCTGAAGGCAGAAGGATCATCTACTAAGCGTAACGCATTTGGCTTTTTTTGCTGGGCTTCAAGCCGCAATACTTCTTTTACCAAGAGGAATCCTGCCCATCTCCGCTAAACAAGTGGGGCGTTAGCAGATATAAAAATAGTCAGGCAATTCATCTCTGTATCAGATCGTTTCTTCTGCGTGAGGTAAACGGGTGTGCGCCTTACTGCGTTTACTTTAAAAAACATATACAAGAGGAATAAAGTTCTCATAGATGATACTGAAACTAACCGGCTTAGTTTGCGATTGAATATGCAATTCTAGCCCTGTCTGCTCTGAAGCAATCTCCTTGTACTCGACTTTGAAAGCTAATTAGAAAGGCTGAAGAACTTGAAGAATTCTAAGGTTATGGACATACACAGTACTTCACTTTTTAAAAAAATCATGAGCTCAGTAAAGCATATTTAAGATGTAAAGTCAGGCCTTGGGATGAAGAAGTTTAATTCAAGATGCCTCGACTCTTGTTCTACCTGAAATTTCAGTACCGGAACCAAGTCAGCCTCCCTTAGGCTGCACCGGCATGTAGCAGCTCCTTGTATGCTTTCTCCCCTGGTATTGTATACCCACCAGTGCAGAATTGCTTTCAGTCTTTGAGAGCATGCTCCTTGGTTCAGTTTGGGCCAAGAAAGCAGAGGCAGTGTGTCCACAAGACTGTGCCACTCCCAGCCTAACTCCAGAACCAGTTGCAGCCATTTCGGAGAGCCCCAGTAAAATGTACTCCCCACTGCCATTTTAGTGCTGGGGACTGGGCCAGACACTAGTGTTGTGTGGACTGACTAGTTTCTAGCTTACACTACAACCTACACCTGCTACAACTTCCTCCTCTATACAGCTATTAAAAGATATAGGAATCTAATCCTGGATTTCATGTGACTACCTAATAATGACACTGTACTTGGAAATAATATGATTGATGCTACTGCTGTTTTTATTGCTAGTGCTACAAGAACGTAAGAGGAGCCCTGTTGAATCAGCCCATCTGGCACAGCATCCTGTCCCACACAGTGCTCACCAATTGCTTTTGGGCATTTTTTGGCAGAAGACAAAGGTAAAAACTTCATCTGATCTCAACTGCCTCCATATGGTCATTAGAGGCACCCTGTATCTGTGACAACCCCAACATAGATAGCCCCATCTCTCAGCCTGGGTTATCCTGGAATAGCATGAAAACTTACCTGTCAATGTGATCCTTACTGAATAAAATGCCCCTCCCCTGCACACGCACATGGCTAGAAGCGCTGATATGTGTGCATTTTTTAGTATTTTACATCATCAAAATACCCAGACATGAATGTCAAGCCAGTGCAAAAGCAGATGCTTGCTCAATGCTGTTGCCTACTTCTCTAGGCAACAAGTGATAATTCCAGAGGGGTTATCATCCAGAATATCACTAAAAAGCAGGGTTTTCCCATGGTGTCTTGAGGTAGCCATGGTTTTCCTTGTCAGTGAGAGATGGACCATCAGAAAAGGCTGAGCAACTGACCCCTTTTTCTACACTTTGAATTACAGTGCTGGAGGAAACTGTTGAGAATTTCATGGATTGTAAAAAAAATCAGTCAGTACTCAAGGAAATAAATATTGACTACTCACTGGAAAGGAAGCTGGTGAAACTGAAGCTGAAATATTTTGCTCATACAAAGCAGGACTCTGGAGAAAACCTTGACACTAGTAATGACTGAAAGTAAAAAAAGAAAGAAAGAAAGAAAAGCTTCTAATGAATACGAATTTGAAGGAGCTTGAAAGAATGGCAGTGGACAGACATGTATCACATGTAGGATCACAAAAAAATCAGTAAATGACCAAATGTAAATAGACAGATATACTCTTAACAACCCAATTTGCCAACAGTACCATTTTATCTTTTTTTTCAGACTGAAATAATCATGGAGCTAGTAAAAGGGGGAGGGGTGAAACAGCCAATGAAGGCATTTGAGGTTGCATTAAAGACAAATAAAGCTCAAGAAATATCTCTTCGCAACTCCAGCCCAAGCCAGGCTTCTTCTGAATGCAGCACACAGTCAGGCACAGGCTGCATCAAGACGGGACAAATGTAGTCCCATTGCAGCCTTGCTATGGCGAGGTTGCCTCACATACTGTAGGCAACCCCATCACAGCCCTGCTTTTTCACCCCTAAAAAGCGCTTTTAACTGTTGCTAGACAACTCGGTACAGATAGCGGATTTTATGGAGTCACCTTTCTGGTCACAACCGCAATCTGAGCTCTGTCCGGGGCTGAAACAGCCGGCCACGCATGCACGGAGGTGGCAAAGGTGCGTCCATCTGGGAATCCGAATGTGGCCCAGTTGCCCGGATTGCACATCACAAAAACACTTAAAAAAACTGATAGACAGTAATAAAAGCGGGAGCAATACCCTCGCATTCCTGTCAGCCGACTTTAATAGTTTTACATTCCGCGGGTAAAATGTTGCTCTACATTTTTATCTCTATGCTACGAGCTTGGGGGTGTGGTTCGCCGTGCTCCACTTCTCCTGATCAATAGACTTAAATATAGAGGGACCCGTGCGGTCGGCTTCCGAAGCTCTTTATCGGTCCTCACTCTTCCCTCACACTTTTTTTTGGGAATCAAGCGAAAGCTGCCCATACAGTTGGCACTTGATACTCTTCAGAGTCTAACTCTACATCGCAACCATAGAGCCTGATCTAGGCGTACATTTTGCTAATGAAGTCTATGACCGGCGTCGAGCTGCCTGACGAGGGAGAAAGGAAAAAAAAAAAGGTCGCCGGGGTCGCTCGCGCCTGCGCACTGCGCTTTTCGAATCGTTGGTTGGACCCGGCGCGGCTCGCTTCCCTTCCGTAAGACTCCCGGTGCCGCCTGGTTGCTGTGGGCAACGGCAGCTTTCTTCTTCCTCCTCCTCTCCCTTCTTCGCCCTCCGCCGCCCCGTCACCATCATGTCTTGGGGCCCAGTAAACTCGCTCTGTGAGCAGCTGGTGAAGGCGGTGACGGTGATGATGGACCCGGCCTCTACTCAGAGATACCGCCTGGAGGCCCTCAAGGTACCGCCGCCGACCGAGCGTGGGCAGCTGCCTATGCCAAGGGGGCGGCGGCGGCGGCGGCGGAAGCGAAACGCCGCCCGCGGCCGCTCACGCTGCTGCCGGACTACTTTGTTGCCGGGGGGGGGCTGGAGGGGGCGCCTGTTGCTGCTCCTGCTGCGCGCGCCCGTGTGTGTGTGTGTGTGTGTGTGTCCGTTGGGGCACGTGACCAGCAACCCCACTCACACACATGGGTGGCCGCTGGGAGCGGCGGCAGCTTCTAGGGGGCTCCGGGTTGCTGCCGTCCGTCAGCGCGACGCCAACCCACCGGTACCCGACAGGCTGCCCTCCCGGAGACCCAGTCGAGGGTGGTCGCCGCCGGGGTCCCTTCAGAAGCCGGATTAAAAACCTTCGGTGTGACCACAGCCCTCGGGTCCCCCTGGCACGCTTCCCCCCTCGGCCACGCCATGGCTTCTCGTGCCCACGTGGCGGACACCGTCCTTGTCTTCCTCGTGGGCTCCTTTGCGGCGCCGTTGTGCCCTAGACGGCGAGCGAGGAGGAGGAGAAGCGGCCTTTGGGGGTCAAACAAATCTGAAATTTGCGAGGCCAACGGGAAGGGAACGTTTCTTCGCCTTTCCGTTGGCCTCGCAACGTGGGCACGAGAAGCCATGGCGTGGCCGAGGGGGGAAGCGTGCCAGGGGGACCCGAGGGCTGTGGTCACACCGAAGGTTTTTAATCCGGCTTCTGAAGGGACCCCGGTAATGAGCATGTAGAGGAAGAGAAGAATGAGATAAATTGGGGAGATGAGACCTGTGAGAGGTGAAGTGTAGTATAGATCATTATCCAAAGGTTGGTGCGGAAGGGTATTAAGCTTGTATGTACATGAATAAGGACCACAGTAAGGACCTTACAGTTGATTCTTATATAGGAAGAAGTACGTCATTGAAGACCAAATGCTGAGAGACTACCACAGAACAAGTTGTTATCCTGCTCATAGGCTTCAGTTTGTGACAAGTTGACTGTTGTGAGAACAGGTTGTTGGACTAGAGTGCCCACTGGTCTGATCCAGCAGAGGATTTCTTATGCGCTTAACACTTTGTCCAATAATTTTGGAAAGATCAGAAAAGTCAGATCAGACAATTCCAGGTCTGTAGACCAGACTGAGAAGTGAAATAAAAGCATCCTGGAAAAGGGCAATGGCAAACCACAGAAGTGCTCATGTACTTGCCAGGAGTTGACCCTGATGGAAGGAGCCTTCTGCAAATAAGAAAAAACATTGTGACTAATTAAAGGAGAGCTGGGTTAGTTACAAATGTTGAGAGAGTAATACAAGAGTGGGGGAAATGACCGGGGAGAAGGCTAACAGTAAGAAAGCTACAGTGGGGCCGATGTTACCAATATGTGCCTGGGCCTTGGACAACAAGGCACGGCAGCACCTTGACTGAAGGTCTTGGTTCTGCCTGTCATCCCAATGTGTTATCTATAATGGAGGATCGCAACACTTATGAGCTGGAGTGCACCTCATCCCTTCCCTAACCTCAAAGCCAAGGAATGAGAGTTCTCCAGTTTTAAAGTCACAGCAAAGCTGTTTTTTGACACATTGACAATGGTGCTGGAAGCTCGACATTTTGGGCATGTTAAAAACTACTGCTAGGTGGTATATGGCCAGATGGGTCACTTGGGCAGCCGCTGTTTGCACAGCAATAGTTTGAGCGCCTAAGGGTGTCCAGTCCCTCGGAGTTGTTGTTCTGGTTCTTGCTGGCCTTCGGTAGTGTGCTTCATGTGCACAGGCGCTATTAACATCAAGACATAACATTTCTCAGGTTTTCGTCAGACATGTTTCTAGCCCAATGTAAATGCAGCCTGAGTCTTTCAAATTGTGTTCCTCTCTGCCTCTTGTAATTCTGATCCAGAAGTCACCACTAGCATAGAATCTCTGCAATAATGAATTTGTTTTGCAGAGACATATAGCCCCAGGAATACTGAATGAGAAGATGTCTGTTGAATGTTGTCTTTGTTTCATGTATTAAAGAAAAAAGTGAAAAGGGATTCATTAAGAACAATATTATGTGTTCATTGTCACTATTCACTTTATGGGCCTTTCTGCACTTGACTTGGTAGTTAAGGCGGGGGGAACTCTGAGACAGTTCATTCACACTTCACAGGGCTGTTTCTTAACTAGAAAGGGCTCTGTGTGTCCCAGAGCGTCCCCCAAGCAATAAAAGCAGGGAACACTTAAATGTGCTCTATGCCTTTATTGGCAGCAGAGCCAGTAAGGCTCTAGACTCTCCAACCATACATCTTTCTATTCAAAGCCGTGCAAGAGGAATATGTGATTGGCGGTGCAAGCATGATAAATCATCACCAGAGCTCTGGGATGGCTGCCATGCAGACGGCCATTCTCACTCTAGGTAAGTTTTGAATGCTCTAGTCTAGCCCATTGTAAGTGCGGATGGGTAGAGCATGTTCTAGTGCTTTGCCTCCTAATAAACTGAGGCAAAGTGCAAGGCCTTGTGATACAGCAGCTCATGAATGAGGCTTTTATCACAATCTGAAAACAGTTGTGAGAATTTGACCTAAGAACTTAATGCTAATTGTTTCATGTTATCTTGCATTTGTTTGTTTTTTTGTATCATTGTCCTTTGATGGAGGAAGGATTTTGTTAGCTTGCTTAAAGATACTTTTTTTTTCCAGTTCTGTGAAGAATTTAAAGAAAAAAGTCCGGTGTGTGTTCCCTGTGGACTGAAGTTGGCAGAGATAACCCAGACCGCTATTGTGAGACACTTTGGTCTTCAGATCCTGGAACATGTTGTCAAGTAAGGAAGTTCAGCTGTGGGTCATCATAAATTTCTAATGTTCATGGAATTGGCCATGCAGTTATCACAATAACTTGTCTTTGATTATAAATAAATGCATTGTTTATGAGTAGGGGAGACCCAATGGACAGCACAAATGAGGAAGCTTTCTGTTGATGGACTGAACTTTTTTCTTGGTCTTAAGATCCCATTTTCACATTACAATGAGTTAACTTTACTGCATTCTGCCTATTTGCTTTGTAGTGTTACTGGATGCTCAGTGAGACTGTCTTCTTTGTTGCCCTGATAAGGGTGTTACCGTGATTGGTTCACTGTTTTGTGAAGGAGCTCGATATTGGTAAAATAAGTAAGAAAAGTCCATATAGTCCAGCGCTCTTTTTCCCATAATAGCAAATCAATTGCCTTCTCAAAGTCCACCAGTAGGCTTTGTGGTCCTTTGCCAATGTTTCTTCCCCACATTCTTGACTTTAATTATGTTTTTATATAACTATTATTATTTTAGCTATTTTACACTGCTTCAAGGTTATAGTTTAATGGGAAGCAGCATATAAATATTTTAAATAAATAGTAAATTTTACCACTTAGAACTGATTTGCAGCCCCTTAATGTCTTGCTGTGGCCACTTAGCTGCTAGCCATTGTTAGCCTAATGCTATGTGGAATTGTCTGATCCCCAAAGCTGTGCAAGTTCATGATTTTTATTTCATTCTTATTCACTGCATGTGTTTATGCACAGACCATGAGGAATAAGTGGGCAAGTTATCCAGCAAGCTGAGGAAAAATGGGATAAGATGTTCCAAGCAGGGAAGAGATAAAACTGAGACATTGTCCATCACAAGCAGCATCTGCTTAGCTTCCTGCCTTTGTTATCACCTTTATTCCAATCATGTTCATCTCTTGATTTTTCCCTTCCTCCCCTAGCCACAGTGGGTACCTGGCTGCACAGAATAAATGGCTTGATCTCAAAATTATAAGGAATGCTTGCCACCTGGAAGCCATGCCAGATATATCTTATTTGTGCCTTCTGGGCACTTTCTACTTTTCATTTTCAGCTGGGTTTCTCCTAAGAAAACAAATGGCATTTATCTTCCCTTGATCGTATCACATTCTACGTAGTGTTAGAGAAGGCATAAGTTTTCTGTATCCATTTTTGCATATTATTATGCAGGTTCCGATGGAACAATATGAGTCGGCCCGAGAAAGTCTTCTTAAAGAACAATGCCATGGGACTTATATCCAATGTAAGTTTGACTGTGACGATGAAATGCATTGTACTTATTAACTGAGAAAGGGGGGAAAGTATTCATGAAAGACTTGCATGCAAAGAGTGAACTCTTACTGTGAGACAATCCATTTTTTCTACTTCCAAAAAGAACATATAGTAAACAAATCAAAATGAAACTGTATATGAGTTCTATACAGATACAAATAGATCTTACAGAAAATTCTAATGAAATAATAGTTGCCTTAAGAACATAAGATGTGCCCCAAAAGATTGGACCCAACACCCTTCTAGTCTGGCAGATACATAAGGAAGTTCACCAGCAAGACACCAAGCACACAATAACAGATTAGTATGTTTGCGTTACTTGAGGTCTGGTTGTCCTAGAATATGTTTACAGCTAGGTTCTGTGGAGGACTAAGTACTGGATTATCAAAATCTGCTGACTTCCATTATGTAACTCTCCGGTTTTTCTTTCACAGGGTACCCAAAATATTTTGGAAGAAGAAAGTCACATTAAGGATGTTATTTCTCGCATAGTGGTGGAAATGATCAAGCGTGAATGGCCCCAGCACTGGCCTAATATGTTAGATGAGCTGGACACACTTTCCAAACAAGGGGTATGATATTGTGGAATAGTCAAATTACTTGGACTTGTTTTTGAAGAATGTAATTGTTTCAAAGTATAAAAATATATGGTAGCTGTGATGCACAAGCTCCTTCTGTATATTCTCATTAAAAATCCCAGTGCTCTTTTTGGGGGGTTTGTTTGTTTATATTTATATTTATATCCTGCCCTGTACCCAAGGGTCTCCGGGTAGCTAACAGCCTTTAAAATCAAACATACCAAAACAATAAGAACCAATACAGCATTTAAAAAGCAACATAAAAACAATACAAAAACAGTTAAAACTGTTTGCAGTGGGGGAAACACGAGCAGCATGTAACCAAAGGCCTGGGTGAAGAGGTGTGTCTTCACCACCTTCCTGAACACAAACAGAGAAGGGGCCTGACGCATCTCCAGGGGGAGACCATTCCATAGCCTGGGAGCCACTACTGAGAGGGCCCTCTCCTGGGTGCCCACCCGCCTAGCTGCTGAGGGCGGTGGGACAACCAGGAGGGCCTCCCCTCCAGATCTTAAGACCACAGGCAGGTCAATGTGGGATAAGGTGTTCCTTTAGATATTTGGGGGCCAAGTCATTTAGGGCCTTGTAAGTCAGAATTAACACCTTGAATTGGGCTCGGTAGTGAATTGGCAGCCAATGCAATTCTTTCAAGACCGGCATGATATGCATCCAGCTAGCTGTCCCGGTCAGCACTCTGGTGGTTGCATTTTGCACCAGCTGCAACTTCCAAACCGTCTTCAAGTGCATTACAATAGTCCAACTTGGAGGTTACCAGAGCATGGATAACTGTGGCCCTGTCATCTCTGTCCAAAAAAGGTTTTAGTTGACGCACCAGTGCACCAGGTTGTGTTTTCATGTTTTTATTTCTTTTGTTTGGGCTCTAGGAAACCCAAACAGAGTTGGTGATGTTCATACTTCTTCGCCTGGCAGAAGATGTGGTGACCTTCCAGACGTTGCCAGCCCAGCGAAGGCGGGATATTCAGCAAACTCTCACACAGAACATGGAAACGATCTTTAGCTTCCTGCTCAACACACTGCAACAGAGTGTTAACAAGTACAGACGCATGGTAAGAGTCTCATTTCTGTTGGCCTGCAGAGGAGTTCAGAAACCTAAACAGACTGTGCCAGCTAGCTGGTCATGGTGCCACTTGTTCAGTTGATAACAGGAATGGTGAATGCTGTTGGTGACCTAGCAGAGTGCAATCAGCAGAAACCTAGGAGTGATGCTATCCCCAATTTCTGCTTCCAGATCTTCTCTGGGTGTCTTGGAGTGGTCATTGCTACATTATTACAAACATTTGCAGTGAAGAATAATCTGTATTTAGATTTTCAGAAATGCTCAGGATATAGGAATTGTACCCTTATCACTTACTTTTTATTGTCTTTTTCAGAAAATGGATGCAGCTCAGGAATCCAAAGTAAGTAGAACTGAAAGAAAATGACTTTTTTGCTGCTGGTCAAAGTGACTAGGAGTTAGCATTGCATCTGACTTCATTTTCTCATTGGCAAACATAAATTAGTATTTTAGCTGTAATGGGCAAATCATGAAAAGTTATTAAGGAAAAGTAATTTATTATTTGCATTTTTATTCTCCCTTCTACCTGATGGTTTAGGTTGTGTTGCAGCACTGAAAACCAAATATAAAAGTGAACATACTAGAATAACAAGATAACAGTATCTGAAAGTGGGGAGAAAAAGCCATTTCCCTATTTAGTCAAAGGCCAGGGTAAAGATGGGCATCTTTGCTGATTTCGTATACATGTAAAATGAAAGTGCATGACGAACCTCAGCAGACAGACTGTTCCATAGTCTGGGAGCCATCACTGAGAAGGCCATATCCCATGTGCCTGCCCCTTTTGCTGCTGAGGGTGGTGGTACAAACAGGAGGACCTGAACAGATCTTAGGGCACAAGTAGGTCAATATGGAAGAAGGCTTTCCTTTAGATATTTGGAGCCAAAGTTATTTAAGGTCTTATAGGTTAAGGTTAATACCTTGAATTGGGCTCAATAGCAAATTGTCAGCCAGTGCAGCTCTTTTAAGTGGAGTGTGATGTGCATCCGACCAGCTGTCTGATCAGCACTCTATCAGCAGCGTCCTGTACCAGCTGCAGCTTCCAAACCATGTTCAAGAGCAGCCCCATGTAGAGCACATTGCAATAGTCCAATGTGGAAGTTACCAGAGCATGGATCACTGTGACCAAATCTTCTCCATCTAGAAAGGGCCTTAACAGAAGTGGCAAGGGAGACTGTTCAATCTTGGACTAGTATTTCCAATCCAGCTTAAAAAAGAATTCCTAACTACCATATTCTAAGAGAAGTACTCCAACTGTACTTAACTTGATTTTTCTGTTTCTTTACGTAACCAGTTTTTCCGTGGCTTGTTTTCACCAGCACTGTAACATAGCAAATCACTTAAACATTTTAATGTTTAACGTGTGATCTGTACTGTTAGTCCTTTGGAACTGTGCAGCATTAGCATTCTTTTTCATCTGTATGACCTCTCATTTGCTGTCTGTCCACAGGCCCAAGCGTGCTGTAGAGTAGGGATAGCAGCGCTTAATACTCTTGCTGGCTACATTGACTGGGTGGCTATGAGTCACATCACAGCAGATAACTGCAAGTTGCTAGAAATGCTGTGCCTGCTTTTGAATGAACCAGAGCTTCAAGTGGGAGCAGCAGAATGCCTCTTGATTGTTGTCAGCAGAAAAGTGAGTTTCTCTTCTCTTTTCTTTGTGAACTGCTTGCATGTATCTGTGAGTGAGAACTGTAAAGCTATAAAGCAGTGGTTCTCAACCTTCCCAATGCCGTGACCCCCGAATGCAGCTCCCCATGCCTCAGGGACCCCAGGGGCGGGGCCAGGTGGAAAGGTAAAAACGACACAAGGCGCTTCCAAAGCGCACTAAATAGGGTACACACGCCTCGTGTGTTTTTGAGCCTTGAGGCTACAATAGGTGCCTCCTTCACCAAGTCCAGGGGCGGCGGCGGCAGGGGAGGAAAGCAGAATCATTCCGCTTCCGTCGCATCGGTCGCCTGGGCTTCCTTCTTCCTCCCCACCCCCCAGGCCGTCCCCTCCTCACTTTCCCCCGCCTCACCTTTGACGAACTCTGAGGCGCCCAGCAGCTGCTCCGAGGAGGTCGGCAGCACTGGCTCCATGTGGAAGAGGGCACGGAGCTGCATGGAGGCGCGGGAAGGCGGTGCCGGCGCCTCAGCACTCATGACGAGCCCTCCCGCTGCTGCTGCTGCTGCTGCTGCTCTTTCCCGCCGCCCGGCGAGTGGCGCTAGTGGCGGCGGCAAGAGCAGCAGCAGCAGCCCGTGGGCGGCTCTTTCAGGGCAGACGGCGCTGGGAAAGCAGGAGCCGCTACCACCTGCCTGACTGGGGACTCTTCCCGCCACCACCGCCGGAGACTTCTTGCCCGACGCCGCCCGCACGGGATGGAAGCGCGCGGCAGTGGGGCACAAGGAGGAGCAGGAAGAGGCGGGTGAGGCGGGGCGGGCTCCGGTCCGGCCAGGAATCCCCATGCACAGCCGGCCAAAAAAGGAGCGAGAGGAGGAGGAAGCGGCGCGCTCAGGCCGTTTGGGATGGATGGACAGGGCGTGCGTGCGGTGTGTGGAAGGGCTCTCTTCTCCCTGCTCCTCCGTCCCGCCCTCCGGCGGCTTAAAGGCAGCCTCGACGCCAACTGCCACCTGACGCCGCCGACGCTGATCTCTCCTCGCGGCGCGGCAGCGTGGCGGGGGATGCGGCGGGGGGGCCTGCGGGACCTTTGGCAACCCCGTCAAAATGGCCGATTGACCCTCGATGGGGTCGCGACCCACAGGTTGAGAACCGCTGCTATAAAGTAATATTTTACAAGATTTCTGCCTAGGCAGCATGGTTGTGAATTGTAATTATCTGACAGCGTGTCTAAAGGAAGAGAGATTTCTCCAGCAAGATAGAATCCTTGAGTTGTAGGAAGTACAAGATGACTGTTATCACACATTGATCTGAAGCAGCATCATGAAAGGATAAGAAGTGTGGTATACAGAATTGAGTGTGTTAAACTTTGTTTTTTACATTGCAAAGAAGATGTTGTGAATTAATAAGCAGTAACCTTAGAACTCATTTTGCCGTTTCATAGCTCATTTTCTGTGTTGTGACAAAGATTTCTTTTTTTTCCCCTGCATAGGGAAAATTAGAAGATCGCAAGCCCTTGATGGTTTTGTTTGGGGACGTTGCCATGCACTACATCTTCTCTGCTGCTCAGTGAGTAGTGCTGTTTCTTTCTCTGAACGTGTACTAAGCTACTTAGAGATTCGCATAAAAAAGATATTGTCCAGACTAGAATGAAATGAAAATCCACTTGTAACAGTCTTGAGTGTTCTTTCAGAATAGTTGGTCGTTGTTGCGGTATACTTTGTCTGTTTTGAAAAAGAGAACAATGAGGAAACCATTCTGAATATTTCATTTTGTATGGCAGAGTGCCCATTAAAAATTGACCAGTCTAGTAATTGGCCAATACAGCTTTTCCCAAATCCTGTTGCCTCCTTTTGGGGGGATGGAAAAATACCTTTTAAAAATAGCTAATTAGTCTGTTTTATGGACTAGGTTGTAGTATAGGACCTATTTTACCCTGCTCCCCCCCCCCCCCCCGGTTTGGAGATTCCCTTAATTTTTATGAATGCTTAATGTTTGGATTGCTTTTTTAAAAATCAGAATAAAGCTGCCCAAATGAATGCCCAAACAAAGTTGGCTGCAGAGCAGGATTTTTTTAGGCTTTTAAAAAACTTCCTCTCAGATAGGATCTAACGGAAGAGGAGGGAGATCCAGCCAGGAGGGAAATTAAAATTCTGAAGATGCATCTGTTGGCTTTGGCCAGCTCCAGTAGCACATTTACAGACTTTAGCATCAATAGAAAGGCACCTAAGGGGTCCCTGCCCATTTCCTTGAACAGGTCCTCCAGTGGCTCTTATGAAGTCTGTGTCATTCTCATCAGTCATCGTGGAAGGAATGCACCATGGGTTGTTCTTGTGTTCAGTCCCTGTTGCCAGTGGTAGATGGTGCTAGCCTCCAAGTATAAAAGCCAAACAAAAGTGCCATCTTCCCCAGTCCTTCCTCATCACTGCAACCATTACAACAATGTGACTGGGGATTGCTTGCCTCTGGCCAACCTCCTCCTTCTTCAAAGAATCTCCAGAGCATCTATGGAGATTGCACCCCCTGTCTCCCCAAAAACCTGGGGTGACGGGCGGGCCCCATGTGGGTCGATCCAGATTCACCACAAGGGTGAATGGAGACCCACCTGGGTCGATCTGGGTTCGCCTCATGGGTGACGCATCGGGTACCTCCCTTAGTTGAAGGACCCATTCCTTAGATCCAGATTATCTTAGATCTGGATTAAGGGAGGTCAGTGGAAAACCCCCCATATGGTACATGCAAAGTTCAGGGCAACTGTGAGTCATCCCAAATGCTGCATGTAGTCCCAGCCTAGATCCTTCTTTGTGACATACTCTGCAGAAAACCCAGCAAAGGCTTAGATCTAACACAGCTGGAATATGAATCAGTAAGGCAAGGGTGTTCAGCTTCAGTCCTTCAGATTTTCTTAACTGGAACTTCCTTCAACTTCAGCCACTCGAATTAATAGCAAGAAAGGATGAGAATTGCACTTCTGGAGTGTCTGGAAGGCCAGAGTTAAGCTACCCAGCACCATGGTTTCTTGTGGAAGTTGACATACACTTCAGTCTACAGAAGGATATTAATGATGATTTCCATCCTTCCTCTTTTTTCAGATCAGCAGATCGTGAAGGCCTGGTAGAAAAGCACTATGTTTTCTTGAAGAGACTTTGCCAAGTGCTGTGTGCTTTGGGTAGCCAGCTCTGTGCATTGGTGGTGAGTTTCCAATTATTATACAATATATTCCTGTTAATAATAAGCTGCTGCATTTAAAATAGGTTCTATTTTTCCGGTAAACTTGAAAACTTCTTTGTCCACTTTCTCAGTATCTCTGTACACTTCTCTTGAACAACAACACTAATCTTGTTTTCTTCAACTAAAAAATCCAACTGTTGTAACTTTTTTCCATGGAGAAACTGCCACCTCTTCTCCTAAGTCAGTGATGGCGAACCTTTTGAGCTCGGTGTGTCAAAATTCACAAAAAAACCTAGCTTAACTCAGGTGCTGTGTCACATCTAGAAATATCCATAATTTTGTGATGTTTGTAGCTCTAGTAAAAAAGTTATATTTTTGATATATGTATTAAAAGCAAAAACAAATAATTCTTTACATTAGTGACTTCTGTTGCTGAATTTCATTTGCTAAATCTTCAACTGAAAGTTGGGATTTCGTACACTTCAAGAACAAGCAAGCATTACATGCCCAGGTGCCAGGGTGACCAGGTGTGTCACCCAAAAGGGCTTGGTGTGTCACCTGTGACACGCGTGTCATAGGTTGGCCATCACCGTCCTAAGTCATCTTGGGAGCAATGCAGCTTATGGGTTAGTTGTTCCTACTTCAACCCCAGTAACCCATGCTCCAGCCCTCAGGAAATAACAACTGTGTACTGGAATCCCCCACTATATTTCAGTTGCCTCAGCTGATAACATCATTTTATTGAGACTGTCCTGAAAGCAATTATTTTTACTTTTTAAAATCCTATATTTATTGATTTAACCATTATGACAGTTAGAATGTAAGAACTGCATACTTTGCTTTTTTGCCTACCAAAGAAGACTTCAGGGATTTCTATATCAGTTTTTTTCACTTTGTGAAACAGCAATTATTACTAGCTGTTGCTCTGTAGTTCTCCTTGGTACGCTGTTTGGTTTTTAATGGTAATACATTTTCTTGCATTCTGGGAATAGATGCAAATGACTGGGTGACACTCATCTAGCAACTGGATACAACTATACGTATGAAATAATTCTATATGTAGGTTTCATGTGACTGTTTGCTATCTGAATTCACTTTGAATTTCAAGTTTGCTTCATCTCTCTTCTAACAGGGATCTGATTCAGATGTAGAAACACCTGTCAATCTTGGAAAATATCTTGAGTCATTTCTAGCCTTCACAACACATCCCAGTCAGGTATGTTAAGGAAGAGATTCAGCAGTGGCACGAGTATAAAAATCAGATCTTGCCTATGATGAATTTCAAAATATTTTGAAAATCTTTCACTCCCTTTAGATTTTGTGGATGGCAGCATTTTGTTTTTAACCCAAAGAAGCCATACTTTGTGATTCATTCAGATATGCTGCCGACTTGAGGGGCTTTGCTGGTGGTTTTGTGTATGCAACATGTAGTAACTTTTCCAAATGAGCCCAGTAAGAGCCACAGAAAGGGTTTTCCTTCCTGGCTTCCTTGACTGGCCAATGGTCAGATGCGCAAACATCCCAAGTGCTCAAGCAGCGCCTCCTTTGTTATAACTTTTCTCTGTCGTTTCCCCGACCAGCCATTTCTCTCATTGACTCCTGTAGTGTCATTCTTCCCTAACCCAGCTCTCATTAAGATCTAACAACCTACCAGACCTAATTCATATAAAGCTATAAAATACTTGGGACCATGGCACTTATTCAGTTGCCTTCTCTGATATAGACCAGTGATATTGCTGAGATCCTCTAGGGAGATTCTTCTGTGAGTTCCACCAATCTCTGAGTGTCACCTTGCAGGGTCCTGTGGCAAGGCCTTCTCTGTGGTGGGGCCTGCTGTCATTTAGGAGAATGTTGAAAACTCGTCTGTTAATCTAAGCATTCCCAGTGTGAATGAATGTTTTGTGCCTGTTCAGTGTAGACTGTTCACCATTACCTTAATTGAGAATGTTGATGAGAATTATCACTGTCAGTTGTGATTCTTTGTTTTCCCTTAGTTCTTACGCTCTTCCACCCAAATCACTTGGGGGGCTCTTTTTCGGCATGAAGTCCTGTCACGTGATCCAGTGTTACTGACTATGGTTCCAAAATACCTGCGGGCATCTATGACTAATTTAGTGAAGGTATAGCGTTTATGATATTCTGTCTTTTTCAGCCACTCCCACCTTACATTATTTTATCTTTGTTTCATTTTGGGAGATTGATTCAGTTCCTGTCTTTTGATATTTTACTGCTAGAAAATGTGTATGGATGAAAGTATTGCTTTTGTTCAATTTTGCGTTTAGATCCTATGAATATTACTATTTTCTGTTTTATGCTTGTAACATCTGAGGCAGGTTCAACTGTCCAGTGAGCCAAGTGGGCTTTAAGTTCAGGACTGCCAGATCCTAGCTGAGCATCCTAGCAGCCCTATCATACTGACTGAACTATTTGGTATTTCACCTGAATTCCTCTGGACCTGGTAATGTTCTATTTCTGAATTCATTCTTTTTTTTTTTCAGGTGGGGTTTCCTTCTAAGACAGACAGTCCCAGTTGTGTCTATTCTCACTTTGATTTTGACAGTGACGAAGACTTTAATAGCTTCTTCAATTGTAAGTTATCTTTGTTCCTCTAAAATCTATTATTTTGACAATAGCTTGAACTTCTTACTTTTCATCTTCATTTTAATCCAATTAAGGCAGCATCAGTGTGGTTCATTTTAGAACAGAGATGTACTTTTTTTGAAAGATTTCTATTGCTTCCAATAATTATATAGAAGGTAGACTTTCCGTGTTCCCTTAGATACCAGCTGCTAATAGATAGGCTGTAGTTGCCCTTTTTCCATGATCATATACATCCTTCTTCCATCAATCTGACCATCTTGGTAAACAGAGCACTGTGCAAAATGTACTGTTTTAATGAGGTATGTATTTTGTTTTTATTTGGGTTTTTACTGTAAGCCACTCAGATCTTGGGATATGGGGTGGGATATAAATAAATAATATAGCTTGTGTTCTGACTTGTTAAAAATAGCAAAGTGATGGCTGTTGTGGAGGAATTGGGTTTCATTCTATAAGCAGCAAAACGACTGGGACCTCATAATCTGTTGTGAGATTGTATAACTAATATAAACCTGATGTAGCCATAAAGTTACACTAATAGGTCTGGATTTGTAGGGTATCTATTTCATTGTTATAATTTTGACTTGATTGAACTGAATCTCCTAGTGATTGAACTGAGTCCCCTGTGGTAACTTGATGTTTTCTGTATGACTAGGCTACTAGAGGTGCAGAAGTAGGCATTTTGAATTTTAAACACAAGAGCCTGAAAGGAAGAATTATTTCCTGCTTGTTCACCATATTTTTATTTTTCATTTATTTAAGTATTTATATCCAGTTTGTATGCCGATTGCTTTGGCACTCTGTTCATGCCCAAAGGGCTTGGTCAAGCAATTTGCGGGCGATCCTTAAAGGAGAAATGACCAGATATGTTCTTACAAAATGCTGCTTTTATTAAAAGATAATTAACAATCAAAGGTTGATTTAAACTGCTTTAAATAGTATGAGAAATCAACACTAGCTTTCCAGCTTGGCAAGCAGTAACAAAATTAGCTTCAATCTGCAAGCAGAGCAGTCAGTATAGGTAATGGGATTATCCCCAGCAGAGTAACTAAATTATCTAAACTGAGAGGGGTAGAAGCTTGAAAGATGAAGGAATAACAGGATCCCCCATAAAACAGTGTAACAGGTTTAATCTGAATGAAAGAAAAGCTCTGCTCTCAATCTGAGACGCAGTAAATTGGGCTTCTCTTAATCAAGTCTAATCAGTTAGTTTTCTACAAAGCCGCCCTGCTCTTCTCCCCCAAATTCCAAAGGTTCATGTTTACCTGTTCTGAAGACTTCTTAAATGAAGAGAGCAGCCAGTAATGGAGTCTTGGAAAACTCTGGGAGTAACACAGTCAAAAGTGAAGCGTAAGAACTCGGAATTCTACTTTCCAAGCCTCTCTTTTTGTAGTTTAAAATCTGCATGTCTGTGTCTTCACTACTACCCTAGTAAATCGTTACATGTTTGCTTCATTTGTCCAAATCAAAGGTGCTAATTAAATCCTTTATAATTGACTTTCAGCATCGTGCTTCTGCACCTTATTGTTGAGACCTTGTTTTATTTACTGTAGTATAATCCATATTGAAAACTGCATTTTTGGAAAACAAACTAGAGGCAGCATGTTTGTAGAGAGAGGGTGAATTAATGGTCAACTCCAGGTGCCATGTTTACTTGTTTACTTCATGCAGCTAATTAGTTTTTCTCTGGGGCCTAAGGTCAAACCTCATTCTATTACAATGATCTTTTATCCCTTCCCACAACCATTGTTAGACATTAGGGATACGTGTATACTTTTAATACAGAAATTTTGGAACATTTCTATAACACCAGCCTTCAACAAAGATTTCAGGGTGGTTCGCATTGTTCAATAAAAATATTTAACTGTAAAAACATGAATAAAATCAACAAAACATAGGGTGCTTTTCCACTGTCACTAAGTACCCATTTTAGGACCCATTAAAGACCCATTTGGCTGAGAGCCGGATGACCCCATTTCCACCACAGACCCCATTAGGGACATATTTGTTTCCACCACAGCTAGGAAGATCCGGATCATAATGGGTCCTTCAGGACCTATAATCCGAATTTCGTGTAGACCCCATTAAAGGGGTCTACAATGGGGTCTTCAGCCTGAAAATCCGGATTGTATGGAGCCTGTTTCCACTACAATCTGGCAATGGGGTCTAGAGGAGCGGTGCCCCAAAGTCAAGACTTCAGAGTCCCTCCAGAGGCAACTCCGAAGTCCCTTTGAAGCCGACTTTGGAGCTTAGCAAAGGCTTGGCAGAGAAATCCCTTGGGAGAACAATGCATGGAAAGAAGTGCCTATTAATGAGGCTGACCCATCCTGTTACCTTCAGGCATGGAAAGAGGTGCATACTAATGAGGCTGACTCGTGGTGCTTACAAGGAGCTAATTAATATGCACCTCTCTTGCATTGCTCTTGCAAGGGGTTTGTCTTCAGAGCCTATGCTAAGTTGCCTTCCGAGATTGCACCCCCTCTCCCCCAAAACACCTGGGGTGACAGCAGACCCCTTGTGGTTCAATCCGGATATGCAAATGGGTGCTCTGGTGTTTCCACATTGGGTATTTCCCTTAATCCAGATCTACTAGATCCGGACTAGATCCAGATTAAGGGAAGTACCTATTCCTTAGATCCAGGTCTTCTTAGATCCGGATTAAAGAAGCGCAGTGGAAAAACACCCATAATTTGTAAAACATGTCATAATTGTAAGTCCAGTTCGGTAGCAGGCAACCAGTGTAGATCTTTGAAGACAGTGGGATATATGTCTGATCAGATTTTAAAATATTTCATTTCTGAAAAAGAAAAAAAAGCAGGATGCATTTCTTTCAGCCTTTCGTGCACAACAGGGAGAGGTTATAAGAATGGCATGCCGAGTGGACCCTCGGACGGGCTTTCAAATGGCTGGGGAATGGCTGAAATACCAGCTGTCTGCTCCAATTGATATCGGACCCATGAACTGTAAGTTTCCTTAACTTTTCTTCCTCAAGCAGTTTCTTTTATGTTTTTTTCCCAAATTAGGCCTTCCAGCTAAGTAAGAGTTCTTCTTTGAAAACCAAGCTTTTATTTAATCTGTTCCCAACCTATGTCTTAGTGCTTCTAAAGAAAATACCAGTCTGAATAGGATTTTTCAGTAAAATCAGTAAATCCTTTTATTCCAACAGAATATTTTAGAATGCTTTAAAACAAATCCATGTGGGGAATTTTTTTCCTAAAGAGGGAAGCTGACATAGCTACAAACCTAAAAATAATCTAACATTCCCCTTTCTCACTTTGTTTTCTAGCTAAAAGTGGTGAAGGCCTCTGTTCCATCTTTTCTCCTTACTTTGTGCAGTGGGATGCCATGACATTTTTTCTGGAGAGTATCATTAGCTCGATGTTCCGAACCTTGGATAAGGAAGTACGCGGCTCAAATATTTTATTTTTCAGTCTTGGTTGACTTATTGTGAGAGTGTTGATTCTTGAAATGCCTTAAAATATGAACATATTCATAACAGCTTTAATGCTTTAGAAAACTAGTTTAAAGAAATATAACGTTTATATCCTTTTATTTAATGCGATAAGAACCTGTATTAGCCATTTTATATAATCACTTTTGATAGTACATGTTTTGTTAATTGTGATTGTTTCCTAATCCCTTTGTGTCAATATTAAGAAATCTGTCACCATTCATTTGTGTACATTTTAGGGGAGGGAGGGGCAGAGGAGAATAACAGCAGAAAGGACAGCTGTTTGGAGAGTGATCTCACCTTTATTAAAAGCACAGGTAGAATCAGAGGGAAGCAGATGTAGCAATTGCACTGGGAAGGACAGCAGACTTCTAAGAGAAGTAGAGAGAGGTGAAGCTCTTGGGAAGCTTTCTGATGCAAGTCAGAGCAGTGAGGTGAGGACTCTGCTTTCTCAAGTGACCTTAATAAAGGTGAGATAAGTCCTGGGCCAGTAACTTCCTTCCTCCTTTCTTCTCCCCTCAAAAGGCACCTATAAACCCTCTCAAGAGTTCCCCAAATCCTGGGATTCTCATTATTTTCAACTGTGTTCAGGGGTGTAATCCAAAATAAGGTCCAGTGCAGAAAAGGCCTTAGTCTGCTCAGAAAAGGCTTTTCATATAGACTTTTAAAGCTTACAACTTTCAGATTTCGGTCTCTGGTATAGGCTGTTAACCTTCTGGATTTTTCTGTGGGAAAAATTGTGATTTTGCAAAGCAGGACTGCACCGGACATTGTTCACTTCTCCCTCTTTTCTTCCAGGAGATTCCAGTGTCTGAAGGCATAGAACTGCTGCAACTTGTCCTCAGCTATGAGACAAAGGATCCTCTCATCCTTTCGTGTGTACTTTCCAATGTCTCAGCACTCTTTCCATTTGTAACTTTCAGGCCAGAATACCTGCCAGAAGTTCTTTCCAAGGTAAGAATGTCTGTTGAATTCCTTGATAACACTTTGTGAAATTAATATCATAAGTGCTTACCAGTGAACTTTTGAGCAGAATGCTCTCGTACAGTGGAAAGATCTCATCCCCTTCACTGACCTTTATTTTAAAGCTTCAAGTCAGTACTGTGGTTTATTCTATATCAGGACTATTGAGATACCATAATTGGTGTAAAATGGAGGACAAAGGGAGCCAAAAGTGACAACCAGTTTTGCAGAGATTGCAGTGGTTCTCCATTCCAGATGTTATCCTGTAAAGTCTTTTGTAAACTGAGCTCTATGTATGCATTGAAAATTGACATAAGGTGCCCTGCTGCATAGTCTGGCACTAAATGAGGGGGAAATTGGCCATTTTTCAAGTGGTTTTTTAGAGTTCTAAAGCAGCAACAAAGTTTTTCGTAATATCTTCATCTTAAAGAGTCTTCAAGGCCTAGTTTTTCATAAAGGCATCAGCAACTGGCTATGGATGTGAACTTTTTTAGGGGGGAAATCTAATTTGTTCTTTCACGTTTATAGAGAAGTTATATGGATAGTTTTGCTAGTGATCGTGATTGAGCAATAGAATATATACTTTAAAGAACTCTCCAGATAGTGTAGGAAAATTGCCAGTTTTGTTTTAAGAAATGCTGGCACATCCCTGTAGCAATGCAGAAGAGGCTCCCAGATCAGGTCAAGGAAAACACAGGGCGTCATGCTTTTTTTCTGTCCACATCAGCCCCCAGGTGATTGATCCACCACAGGCAGTACAATGAGCAAAAGACAAGTATTTGCTGGCTCCAGCTTCTATACGGTCAGATGCCAGCATTTTGTTTTGTTTTTTTCCATCTGGCCAGACCCTAAGATGTAATTCCTGGACCTTTTCAGTGGTAGCACCTTCTGTTTGGAATGCCCGCCCCTCTGCTGTTCATGAGGTGCCTAGAATTACAACTTACAGATGCCTAGTAAAGACCCATTTTTTAATGCAGACATTCCCTTTATGAAAATTTGTTTCTCTCCTAGCCCACTCAGTTTTTAATATATTTTGGCTGCTTTTACTCATGTTAGTGTTCTGTAAACTGCTTTGATTTTTTTTAACGGAAAGCAGTGCAGAAATGTCAAACTTGGAGAAATCTATCTGAAATCACAGAAAGCTATTGTCATTTAGTGTAGACTTAAGCAGCATTTGATTCACTACGTTTCACTTAATATTCATGAACTTCCAATGTCAATCCCTCCTTTTTTAAAAAAGAAAAAAAGAGGCAGTATAAGAGTTTATAAGTTTGCAGCTGTTAAGCAGCTGATTTCATTTGATAGATTCTGTGTCATTTGTTGAACCAGAAACAACTCTCACGTTGGCTTCTGTGCTGCCATGCTTAGACCCTCCCATGTCGACTCTCAAGGACTGTCTCCCTTGCTGTTGTGAATGGTGTGAAGGGGGTGTGAACAGGGCTGTGAAGTAGATTATTACAATTATGAGGTTTGAGGCAAAACACTGACTTCTCCTGGTAAGATTTGTGCCAAAATGTTAGATTTTAAGCATAATTAATTTGCTGTATTTATCTACAAGTCTGCAGTGGTCAGATTCAGTAAGCACAGTTACATTGCATGGTGGGTTTGCTTGTGAAGTAACTGGGTGATCATCACAACTTATTCTGATAAATATTTCAACTGATTTTCTATATTTTATACTTTGATTTCATGTATGGAGGTCATTTGAAAGAATATACTATTGACTTTTCCCCTCTTTTTTAGCTGTTTGCCTCAGTAACCTTTGAAGTTGTAGAAGAAAACAAGGTAACTTTATTAGATGTAGTTATGGAGCTATTTAAGAAAATAGTATTTGTATGGCAAGGGCCTAAGGCCTTGCAATGATCTTTGTGCTCCTTTCATCAATGGAGTTTAAATTCTACCGCTTAAAAGACATTTATAGAAAAAAGCTTCCCAGATAGCCATTCTTGTATTGGACTCCCTAAAGAAATTAATTACATAGTAGCTTGTCTTGCTTTTCAGTAGATCTTTTTGAATTTATAATCATCCTTCCTTCTACATATTTCTTTAATACACAACTTCAGTCATGATATCCCACCTTATACATGGTTCATGACTTTCCCTTATACACAGTTTGGCACCATAGGAGTGGGCTGTGTGTGGTTTGGGGTGATTTCGTGAGTCTGACTGCTTTTGAATTGGGATTGAAGGTAAAATACCTTATTTTGCTGTTCTATCTGTGGGATTGCACTCCATGGGAGAGCCTGCTAAAATATCAGTTTCTCTTTGAAAAAAAAAATTGTGGGTCTTAAGTACATATAATTGATTTGAAAATGAGTGACCAAAGTCTAGGCAAAATTTCAAGCATTGAGATACTAATTGAATAAAAATTCCAACAGCTAGGAAGTGGGATTTCACTCCCCTACACGTTATCCAGCTTTGCGACCAACAAAAGCAGGACATATGTTCTTCACTTTGCTTGATGTAAAGCCATAATACAGCGGTTTTCACCCTTCCTAATGCTGCGACCCTTTAATGCAGTTCCTCGTGTTGTGGAGACCCCCAACCACAGGGGTGGGGCAGCTGGGAAGGGGGAGGGAGGGGTGGTGGGAGACTCATCGCAACCCCTCTGAAAGGGTAGTTTGACCCCCAAAGGGGTTGCGACCCACAGGTTGAGAACTGCTGCCATAATAGTTCATATTTTGAAGGATTCCTCAGTAGTGGGCCCCATGTCCTCTTCTTATCCTTTGTCAAATGTTTTGTGCCTTCTTATTTTGTTAAAACTTGTAAAGTAAATTACTACCCTGAATTTTATTTACTTATCAGGCTCCAAGAACTCGTGCCGTGAAGAATGTGAGAAGACATGCCTGCTCCTCAATCATCAAGATGTGTCGGGATTATCCTCATCTTGTCCTGGTATTTAATTGAGCTTTTGCATGTGTGATAGGTAATATCACACGTAAATGTACACATCTTTAAACATTAGTATCATGTGCAGTTGAGGAACCTAATTTTTGTGCCCACATGTGGTACTTCATTGGTGTGGTACTTCTATAAGAAACTGTAAGGCATGGAACTGCATGTGTGTAATCCAAGAAATCATTTTCTGTTGTCTCTACCTAACCCATTCCTCAATCTTTTTTTTTTTCTAGCCAAACTTTGACATGCTGTATAATCATGTGAAGCAGTTGCTATCCAATGAGCTGCTCCTGACCCAGATGGAGAAGTGTGCTCTCATGGAAGCCCTGGTCCTTATCAGCAATCAATTCAAGGACTACCAACGGCAGAAAGTTTTCTTGGAAGAACTTCTGTCACCAGTTACTGCCTTGTGGTTATCTGATGAAATGAGGAGGTACATGAACTCTGTCAGTTGTGCCTGCAATATAGCACAATGCAAAAATGGCACAATAAGCAAAAATTATAAGGCTTATAAGAAGCTGCATTTTTATTCTGGTGTTTGGCCTGACATGAGACTTTTATCTGAATTCCTAATATCTTAACAGAATGGCCGTCTGTCAAGGGTACTTAAGAAATAATATCCACACAAAGAAAGGTGCATTTCCAAATCAGTATAGCATTTGTATGGAATCCATAGACATACACATGGTTGTATATGTGAGAGGGAGATATTTCTAGGAGTTTACTAACTACCCTGGCTGCTCAGGATTGCCTATACAGCTAAAGAGCTCTTGACTGCCAGAAGACTTTTTTTTCGGTTCCTTCACTGACCGCACCCAAGTCAAAGCAGTTTCGCCTTTTCTGTCTGCAGTTTTCCTTTTGCTAAGGCCTGTCTTTTTTTAAAATTTCTAAATTCCTGCTGCTTCTGAAGACTTTTGCTCCCCAGCCAGCAGTCCTCCAGCTCTGCTACAGCACACAACTCCATTTCACTCTCCAAAAACTGAGAGTTTGTCTCCTCATTGCAAGGCAGACTCCAACCCTGTGCCATCTGTTGGCCTATTTAGGGTACATTTCCTCCATCCAGATTGCATCCCAGGCACATAAAACAATTCACAGTTGTGCAAGGTTTCTTTAAAAAAAGAAAGAACACTCATGGCAACTGCCATCCTTATTTCAGTTAGATGATTTCCTAGATCAAGGTTTGAGCAGCTCTCAACCTTAAGCTGGGGGTGCAGCTTCCTGATGACTTGCATCAAAGCTGCAGACTGACTTCTGGCCCTAGCAACTGGGTGTTGGTACATCCTTCCTTAAGTCCTCCAGGAAGATGATGGGGCGGAAGGGGAACAGCCCACTCTTCTGGTTTGCTTCCTGGCTATGAGCCATGTCTCTGTGACAAGAATTCTAGATAGGATGCTGGATACCACCACATGGGGTCTGGAAAGAAAGGTTGATGGAGCTAATTCACTGGCTAAATGCATCTCAGCCCAATTCTCTCTCCTTTTGCAGTTTGCCTATACACGCATGGTATAGTGCAGTTAACATGGACTCATAAATACAAAATTAAAAATAATGGTTAAAATATGTCTTATGACTTAGCAGACATTGAAATTCATACTACACTGACCGTTACTTCTTTTCCATTTTTATGATTAGCTTAGGGTAGACAAGTTCTAAGCCAATCACTTGACTCTTATTACTGAGTATTGCTGTGGGAATTAAGAGAAATTTCAGGGCATCTATTTCACTTGATTTATAGGAACTCTAGGCACGATCCAGTTTGTTCAGAGTCAAACTAGATAGGACATGTTTGTAAATAGCGTAACTGCTTCTGTTGATTACTTTAATGAAAATGGGCATACCTGTTTTTTACTGTCAATTTCTCTGAGGGTCTTTTTAACTGGGAAAAACAGACGGGTTTAGCGCAGCGTTCCAAACCAAGGTGACCGCTACAAGAGGATTAAAAACCCCTCACAGCACCAGCTGAGCCGTTCTTTAGTTTGATCGAAAGAATTTTCGATTTTCACATTCCAGTGATCAAAAGAATTTCCATTGAAGTGGTCTTGTTATACTTTTTTGAACTATTCATATTAACAGAACAAGCCTTTTAACTGGTTCCTTTTCCATTTTTTAGAGTCCTGACCAATACAGAAGAGTTTATCAGTTACGTTGGTGCTGATAACAAACTTGCTGATCCCCTCATGGAAGATCCCTGTGGCCTGAATCGTTCCAGGGTAAGTAGCTATTGTCTCAAAGTGTGTGGACCACAGAGTGAGGATTTGACTGAGGAACATTTCTCCTTCCTCCATAGGTAGATAGTATTTAAGCCATGTGTTTCACAGAATAGAGCCTGTCATGGAGAGTATTTCAGATACCGTGCGTGAAATCTTCTCTAAATACAAATAAGGTAGGATATTAGTGATCTAGGTTGCCTCCAGTCAGGCTTAAAAATTTAGAGTTGCTGCACAGCAGTGGAACACGTGACTGGTTAAGTCACAATTAGGGATGTCAGTCTTTTAGGTGGTTAGAGGTCAAGTCTGCTGTGACCTTCCCACAAACCTAACTCTATTGGAGTCCACACGCCCTAGTCACCTCACTGTTGCCCTGCACTCTACCTGCCTCCCTTTACCTCAGTGAGTGAGTGAGGCAAACCTTGTCCAGGCATGGAAGGGGAGAAGTGGACGAGGGAGGGTCTTGTCATTGGCACAGCAGAAGGATGTGGAGGGGCATCCTCTACCATGCCCCTTAGCCACGCCAATAAGGAGACCCTCCCTCCCCCCACTTTGCTCTTCCCATGAGCCCTTCCACCACACCCCTCTGCTGTGCTGATGATGAGACACACTCTCCCTACTCTGCTCATTGTTGGTGGTACCACCGACTCATGGCTGACTTCTGGTTGAGTACATAGACAGAGACACAGAAGTGGTTTACCATTGCTTACTTCCTGGGGGGTGGCTGTGGAACCAGCAACCCTCTGCTTTCTGGGTAGTTTGCTGTAGGGCTGAGCAACAGCCACTCCCTTTTCTTACATCGCACATAATAAATGCTGACTTGTTTACACGTTTTGCTTCACCCTTTTCTGTTGTACAATACTTCACTTCTGCAGAGGCCAGGTACTCTTATTCCTGTCATTACTGAGATCACATTATACCTGGCAGGTTCTTTTTGTGCTTTGGCTAATTGGAAGAAGACAGCAAGGAATGATAGCTTAGTGCTGTGAAAAGTGCAGATCCAGCCACATCTCTGCTCTCCAAAGCCTTCTCTGCTCTAGGCCGATCAGAAAGAGAAAAGACTTGATGAAGTGTAAATCTAGGCCCATGGGTGCCTTACAAAGCCTTTACCACTCATCTAGCACACAGCTCCTGACATACTTTCTCCAAGGAAATGCAGCCTTTGCAAGGGAAAGATTGTCAGCTCTTAGGTTATCTTCATGAGATTGATTATATTCAGCCACGCTTTCTGAATCTACACTTTATCTTGATTCCCTTGTACTTTTAAACTTTTGGGTAAAAAAGAGAAATTCCAGAAATGTTATAATGTAGTATAGTTGGGAATCTTTGAAAATGAGATGCTTAAAACAAATTTTAAGATAAGAAAGGAGAAGTATCATTGGATGCTGTATGCACAATAAATATAAGCACATTTCATTACTAGGAGATTTGGCATTATAAGGAATATCACAGAATGTTATATTTCTACCTATTGAAAAAGATTTTCTCTCTTCTCTTTCTCTGTAGATAAGCTTTTGCGTTTATACTATGCTGGGAGTTATAAAACGGGCTCGTTGGCCTGCCTCTTTGGAAGAGGCAAAGGCTGGAGGCTTTGTGGTTGGGTACATGTCTAATGGCAATCCAATCTACCGTAACCCTTGTTCTGTACAGATCCTGAAACTTTTTGACAACTTGCTTGCTCTTATACGGTAGGTCAACTTCATATGATACTTATGACACATTTGCTGAAAAATATATTCTCCCAATAAAGCTAGGAATAGCAAGACTTGAAACACCTGTGAATAACAGCATAGTAATCTATGTCGGCATACTTTGAAACGAACAGGCAGTTCAGTTTCATGGTTACTGCTTATTCCAGACTTTCTACAAGCTCAGGCAGATATCACTGAATCAGGTACACTTTGGTCACAATCCTGGTTTCCTTTACCAGTGCAGAGCAGTTTGTTTTAGAGACTTTTGAACATGAGAACTGTGAGTCTGGAAAGCAGCCAAGAGGCCTTCTCCTTCCACTCAAAGTCCTGGTCCTTTGCCAATCCTGTACCTTCTCACTTTGGGAAACTGCCGCATTAGAGGGAGATTCTGAATTGCTGTTGGACCACCTCTAGCAGCAGGTGCCGTGACTTTGTAGTTCTGACAGGATGTTGGGTCTCTTGGCTATCCAGAATGTGTGCTACAGGGAGTTTCTGAAGGGTTTTTCTACCGATGGGAAAAAAGTCGCATTGATTTCGCTGAGAGGAGGTTCTTGCTAGGCAGCATGGTGCAATTAATGCAGAGCTGTTCTACTTTTCAGGGGCTCCCTTGTAATATAGATTTTTATGGCAAGTAAACATGTTACAAAACTGCTGCATTGATCTGGTGTATCATCTGCCATTCTGCTTGTACAAAATACCAACTTTCAGTTGAAGATTTAGCAAACAAAATTCAGCAACCAAAGTCACTAATGTAAAGAATTATTTGTTTTTGCTTTTAATAAAATACATATATCAAAAATATAACTTTTTTACTAGAGCTATGAATATCACAGAATTATGGATATTTCTAGATGTGACACAGCACCCGAGTTAAGCTAGGTTTTCTTGCAAATTTTGACACACCGAGCTCAAAAGGTTCGCCATCACTGTTCTAAGGACCACAGCTCATCCTTGAAAGGGTACAATGTGTCTTTTGGAGAAGGGACAACCTCTTTTCTGCATCTTGCTGGAAAGAGGGGGTTTTTTTGCTTACAGGTTCTAAAGCCTCTTTTTGATCTGGCCTTTTTAATTAAATAATTGCAACCAGCAGTTCAAACTTGAATGAAGGATAACTGATACCCTGTATACAAAGTTGGAGTCTTTTCTATATCCCAAAAGATAGCATTTTTCTTGTTAAAGAAAGGAGCACCAGGCACATGGGCCTGGTCTGATCTTCCCCATCACCAGAAACAGGAACTGTTGATAAGATGAAGATGATTTCCCACTGTCAAGTAACTTCTGCATACAACTCTGACAGTAAAATACCATGTTTTCTTCCAGAACCCACAATGCTCTCTATATGCCAGATATGGCAGCTAAATTAGGAGAAAGCTTTGCAAAGGCATTAGACATGCTGGAAGTGGAGAAGAATACCATCCTAGGTGAGAAGCCATTTCAGTTTGTACTACTTAAATGATTTGTCAGTCTTTTGAGTTCTTTTGCCCTTTTTCAGAATACAGAAACAGTCTTGATATATACAGACAAGATGTCCTTAAATCCAGCAAAAGTACATTTTCCAGATCAGTAAGCCTTTTTCCAATAAGAATACTAGTGATTTGATTTCTTCCTTATCTCTTCACATTATTTATAAGTGTGTATTGGTTGACAAGAGAGACAACGCAAGCTGTTCCACATCTCAGCAACAGTATATTTACCACAGCCTTTTGTGGGTCACCTGCTTTGGTTTTATGTATGTGGAGTGCATTTAATTTTTTAATGTGTTTTTCTCCTTAAATATCTCTAAATTTGAAGGTGGGTACCTCTTCATTTTCCACATTCCTTTTGATTCATTTCCCTCTACTATCTAGCTCTTCAGAACAAATATGGTACTGTACCATGTGTTGTGATGTCTGTATTTACATACACAGTTTAACAGACTAAAGAGGGAAGGATTCATGGTAAGTCTTAGGCAGATTTCATTCCCATCCTCCACCGTGTGCAGCTTAAGTGGACTTCAGCAGACATTTGATTCCACTTTCCACTCTGCAAAGGCTGAGATTTAAAACAAACTGTCATGCTATTGGTGCAGATTCCTAACCTGTACTTTGAAAGTGATTTGCTTCAATATAAAATTTGTTTTACGCTTCTTAGGGCTCCCTCAACCTCTGCTGGAATTGTATGACTCTCCTGTTTATAAAACAGTGTTGGAAAGGATGCAGGGCTTTTTCTGTACCCTGTATGACAACTGGTAAGATCTCTAAAATATAAACTCCTGGAATACACAAAACCAGAAGAAATAGAAATTCAGGCAGTAAAATTTCATAGGTTTAGCTCACAGTTTTTCTCTGTCTGGTTTCCTATTGCAATAACATTCATTGCGTCAGTTCTGGTGAGAGAAGCCTTTGTAAATCCTTCTCTTAGCTGGCCTTCTGATGATATACACACTTAATCAAAGAACTGCTATCAACATTTTTATAGTGATTATTATCTAAGATAACAGACATTCCTGCGTGCAGCTCCAAATGTGGCAAGAAACATAATTTATGGAATAATAAACAGTTTAGGTCTCTAGAAACAATTCTGTAAATTTGTTGTGTTGTTTCATCACTTTGGTGACTAGAAGCTTTGCTTTTACCCACTTTGTCCTCACCTCAGTCTGCTCAATTACCGAACAACCCTACTAGATTAAAGAAACACAAACAAAAGCAAGCCTTTATAACTGCCACAAACAGAGTGTCCATCAGGCTCATGTCCTGCTTGTAGGTCTTGCAGATAGAAAAAAGAGTAAACAAAATCAACTTTAACTCAAAACTGCTGTTCTTTGACTTTGTGTAAATGAAAAAGGAAACACAAAATTCTCTTCAAGTAATATAACAATAGCTTCACTAATATCTTCTAGTGTTTATATTTACTGTCTAATTTTATTAACTGTGTCTTTTGAATTCTAGTTTTCATATTTTGGGAAATGCAGGATCATCAATGCAGCAAGATTTCTACACTGTTGATGGCTTAGCAAATGAGCTACTCAACTCCGCCTTTTTTAATCTTAACCATATCCCTGACTACAGACTTCGCCCCATGCTTCGTATCCTTTTTGTGTGTGTATGTGTTTTATTGCTTGGATGCACTTTAAATATTGTGTTGGCTTTCTCTCCTCTGCTGTGGCACAGAAATTCTTTTAAAACAACACTAACAAAAGAAGTTGCTGTAGTTCTTTTTGGTCCTAGCTATGAATAAGATTTATCTCCTGCTTCAAAACGAATTCCAGATGAAACCCACTTAAATTTTAGGTTAGGGCAGACTAGACGCAGTTAAAACACTTATAGTTCCCTTGTTCACACAACACACCAAATGAATTACTATTGCCAGTATGCAAGGAGTTGCTCTGTCCCCACAGCATTCTAGTTTGTTTGTTTGTTTGTTGCATTTTCTCTTCTCTGTCCTTGTCTTATTGGATGATTTTGAAATCAACATAATTTACCTGTTGGCTAGATCCCTAGTTTTTCCACAGAAGCCAAAAGAGGTATCTATTAGAATATGGATACCAGCTTTAGATTAAATATCACAGAAAAAGCTTTTAAGAGTCAGGTGGCTGATAGCATTGACTCAATTCTCCTCAGCCAGCAATTCCAAGAGGCTTTCAAGAGTTTTTCCTCAAGAGCCTTTCAGTCCATATGTCCTTCTTTTGGCTCAGAGAACAATAGCCAGCTGTTTGGAGCAAGGCTGGATCCTTTTTCAAGCCTGAATTACCTTTGTGGAGTTTTTTAACCTCAAGCAGACTTCTTAAAAGCCCCTCCCTCCTTGGCTTTATCAAGGATTACAATCATTTTCTCATGTCTGGCTACAGTTCTCAAGATCCCTGGGTTAGGGAGCTATAGTTAGGTTGTTGGGTTTATCCATATTCCATTCAATAAGATGTCTGATCTCACAAATTTCCAGAAACCCCATTAAAAGCAGAATAGTTCAAGAAGCACATTGGGGTGGTTGAACCAGTCCTGGTTTCTAAAGGGACGAAAGGATATACTCCATTATTTATATATAGTTTACTTGTACGGTCACAGACCAGAAACAGCAAATGTTAAAGGTACAAAAAGTTATTTGAAATCACAATGTGCAAATAAAATCAAGTGAAAAGCTCCATTAGGAAAACTTCTAGCTTTGTTAGACCTAATGGAAGCATACCTTCACATCCCAGTACATTTTAGTTTGAGGCATTTCCTGTTTTGCTCCAGGACGGCAGCATTTTCAGTTCAGAATCTTACTCTTTGCCCTTTCCTCTGCTCCTAGAACTTTCTCCAGGATTTTTGCTTCAGCCTTTAAGGGGGACTGCAGTTTTTGCTACTTATGTAACATTTTAATTAGATCCACATCCTTCCAATGGACAGAATGTGGTAACTCTTTGAGGTCCTAGGAACTCTGATAATCTGAAGAACAATCTATCCACTGTCCACTTGGGTGCTCTATTTGATACTAGTTTCAAAGATTCTCTAATATTTTTTAGCCTCTTCTAGCTACTTTTGAATCAGAACTGATATCCAGATAGCCTTCCTTTTTGGGAAGATGATTTCAGTTATTAATAAATGCCCATATGGTAGATTGTAGTCAAAATCTCTCCAGTGATTATGTAGAACTTTTTCAACTGTTGCCAGTATAGGCAGACATCTTTTGTTTTTTCCCCAAGGAATGTCTGTGTTCTCCCAGATGGCATAGATTAGAATTAATCTATCTTTTAGGGTCCTACAATGGGTGTTGGTTACGCCAAGGCATGCTTAAGGGATTGGGGGACACACTGTTAGGGGTGCAACAGTGCCATCTATTGAAAAGAGAGCAGGGGAGAGAACCCATTGTCATTAGTTTGATTTGATTCCGCACTCCTACATGAAGCTAGTTGGATGACCTTGGGCAAGTCACAGCTGTCTTCTGGGCTCTCACAGCCCCACCCATCTCACAAGGTGTTCTGTTGTGGGGAGAAGAATAGAAAGCTATCAGCCACTTTGAGCCACCTTAAATGGGTGAGAAGAGCGGGGTAGAAAAGCCCACTTCTCTTCTCAGCATAATTGGCAGTGAGGTTTTTTTTCAGGTCTCCCTGCTGATGGCATCAGCACTGATGACCTTTAAACATCATCTTGAAAATACTGTTTTTTAAATCTAGGTCTTTCAAAATGGAACTGTATTCTGAGTATATGGCTATGTATTTATCTAATTTTTATATCATGGTTATATCTTTATTGCGCCTCAGATCATTGGATATAGAACAAGATATAAGTTATTCTGTGCTAGGAGAACAAAGATTTTTTTAAAAAGTTTTCTATAAATTATTTCTTAGTAATTCATAGTCTTGTTTCCTTAGGTTTTAGGGTGCCATTAGACTCTTAACTTAAGAAGTCTCAAAAGAAATATGACTTTGCAGATGTAACCATTAACTGTCTGACTGCTGTTTGGGAAGACCAGGTGGGGAGATGGAAGAACTAATCAAATTAATCCCATCAATTCACATTTATAGAAGATTTAAAACTGAGAAAAGCATGTTAGGAAGTGCTTTATGGGACTTTCATTACTGCTACTTGTTTGAGATTGCTAGTTGAAGAGTCTTCTTGATGGTCTTTCAGTAACAGTGAGCCAAATGAAGCACATTGGCTTTTGAGCTGGAGTACATTCCACTAGTGGAGAACTTGGCTTGAATTCTGTATTTCTCCACGGAAGAAGATTCTTGTATATTACTTTGAGAAATCTTAAGGCTTTTATGTGCTATTTATCTTCTTTAACTAGCTCTGTACAGGTGTGTTTGTGAAGCCTTTGGTCCTTTCGTGTCCCTCTGAACACTGTGAAACTCTTATCTGCCCTATACTGGGACCACTCTTCACCTATTTGCACGTGGTAAGAAACTTGATAGTATACGAGAGTCCAGTCTCCACGCAGCTGTCAAGGATAACCTGCATATTAACTTTAGTCACCGGATAAATTTCTTTAGTTGGTTGTCTCTGACTCACAGCCACTTTAAATCTCTGTCTGTAATCTTAGTTTGGTGGCTTCAAAAAGATGAGGACTAATTCATGGACAACAAAACTGTCAGTTGCTACTATCCTTGATGGCAGTTTTCTTTAAAAGCCAGCACCCAATGACTAGACCAAGGTGTATTATTTGTGCTTATATTTGCTAATTGGCCTTAATATGCAACTAGGTAGCTATTATGATAAGAGGCTACTGACCTAGGAAAGCCAGTGAGCCTTTATATCAGCACATACATTACAAGTGGTAAGGCAAATGAATGTGGGATGAGGACAAAAGACAAGGACTGCCAGAAGTATAAATAATAAAAATGCTTAAGAATAATAAAATCTAAACAGCTGAGTTAATAACATTTCCAAAATGTCATACATAGAGAAGTATCTATCCATCAGTTGCTCTTTTCAGGTCCCTAAACATTGGGCCTGTTTGCACTTGGCTGTAGTCTGTAATATATTTCAAGATTCAGGTCTGTTGTTCGCAGGTTAATGTAGACCCTGGCAGGCCTCCTTTGGGGCCTGCTGTAGCCTGTACTAGCGTGTGGATAGCAGGCCCTATTCCAGAATAAAGCCAAGTGCAAACAGGCCCATTAACTCTGAGAAGATTGCTTTTGGGTTTTACTATAGTATCTGATTGGTCCTCTTCCTCTGTATCCTGCTAGCAGACCACCCACTGTGCATCTACAACTTGAACTCGTCTTGGTTTTTTATCCTACCACCTTCTAGACAAGTATTTTGTCTGCAATGGAGAATGAATTCTACTCATTCTTTTAGAACTCCAGCTACTTTGCTGGGGGGGGGGATGGGGGGGTTCTTCAGCCATTACTAAGCAACCCAGCAGTTCTGGTTCTTCCCTTAAGAGTTCTCAATTTGGTCATCTCTGAACCTCCTGGTCAATTCTCCCTCTTGTCAGAACCTTTCACTGGCTCAGGTCTTAGTCACAACCAGTTTATTTTTGAGTTCCCATTGAGGACAAGCAAAAGAGTTACAGAACTCAGGAGGTAAATTTTGGACAGTAAGTCAATTAATTAAACAATATATACACAACAAGGGAGGGAATACAACCATGTTACCGAGCAACCACGTTATGCTGGAGACCATGTATGAGTAGTTTAGCTAACTGGCCAGGATTTGTTAGGAGATTCTCGGAATCCCCCTCAGAACCTTGACAAGTGAGTTGTCTCTTGCTGCTCCTGCTGGGGCTGAAGGGTGGTGCATGGCACTGCTCTTAAACCAGAGGAGAGAAGGCGGTTGACCTAGTAATCGCTCTTTGCAAATAACTAGCAAATAAGCCTCTTTATGTGTCTGCTGCATTTTATAGTTGGTGACATATTTCATTCAGGTTTCCAAAACCTAAATCTTAGGTCTAAATTTTAACATAAGAGCATACTAATTCCATTTTAGGTAATAACCAGAGGTCTAGCAGGCTTCAAACTATATGCTAGAAGTTTGGAAGAAGAGAACAGTGAGGCAGCAAATAGGATAAACTGAGTAAAGAATCTTTTGGAAAGAGATGAGAGGTTATGTAATGCTTTACTTATCTGCCTGAAAAGCAAAGAAGCAGAATGGATTGGAACTAGCCTGATACAGAATTTAGGTTGTTTTGATGTAAACTTTGTACAGCCTTAGCTGATTGATCTCCTAATTTTTATGCTATTTGTTTGTATCTGTCAGAGACTGTCCCAGAAATGGCAGGTTATCAACCAGCGCAATTTACTTTGGTAAGTTTTATGGCTGAAGCAAAATGGAGGGGACTGGGCTTGAAATTTAATTTTGCTTTGTTCTTTGCATTTCTGACTTGAACTAAAGTAACTATACTTCTGAGGGTGTGGGCATCTACACTGGATTAAAGATGTTCAGTCAGCCCTAAATATATGTTTATATATAGAGGTGGCACACTGAAATGTTTTGTTTTCCCTTGACATATTTGAGGGAACTCCCTTATAGTTACCATGGCTAAAGTAATCTAACACCAGTATTATGAAATTATTTAGAACATAAGAACAGTTAGATAAAGCAAAAGAATTTATCCTCTCTCTGTTATAAGCAGGGCTTATAGATGGCCTCCAAATATAATTATTATACTTTTCCAATTGTTATACAATTGTTATGCCCAGATTATCTAGGAAGACTGCAGCCGATGCACAAGTGTAAGCTAATGAAAAGCATTTTTCTAACATTTCGGCGACGAAACAAAAGCTTGAATTAATACCATTTTAAACGAAATCTGACCATTTAGGAGAATACAAGTAGGTTCAAATTGAATATCCACCTTGGTTAGACTGCTTAGTACCAACAGTACTTCGGTGAGGTGATTCTGCTCAGGTTTAATTGTTCCATTTACATCTATGTTGCTATCCATGAATTCATCAATTTTTCTTTTACCAGTGATGAAGATACAGCAGATGACAACCCAGAGTCCCAAGAAATGTTGGAGGAGCAGCTGGTTAGGTTGCTCACTCGAGAAGTCATGGATTTAATTGGTAAGTGAAACTGTCACATTCCAGGAAAGCCGCTTAGATCATCCATGATGTCATCTCCTTTAATAAAAACAGCGCCAGTGTTATAATTCTAGCAAGGTATGTGAAGTGACAGTACTTTATGATTTATTGGACACACTTACTCCTGTTCTTCTATGCACATTTCAAAAATGAACCAGTTATTTTCAAGAGTTTCATTTTATTAGTGCCTATTGTCTTACTTGGGCCAAATTTTAGACCTAAGTAGGGCCTACATTAATGGTTTTAACCTGTGAAAATTTACAATTTCCCTAATGAGAACATTTGTGAAGATTGACAAGCTGTCCAGAGTAATGACATCTTCTATGTGAACTGAGAATGTGCTATAGAACATATAGTCATTATTCTGGACAATTTGTCACCCTTTGATGTCAAAAAAGGCTACAAAATCTTTTATTCCAAAAAGTGATCTAAAGTCCATTTTCTACATTACACCTGGGCAGAACTGTAAAGCAGAGAACTTGCCTGCTTTCTCCACTCCTCGTCATTGTACATGTGCAGAGAGCATCAGCACACATTCATGGACTGCAGGCCCTAGCCAGAAAGTGATCTATAATGGCAGCAACAAGGAGTGGAGAAAACAAGTTCCCTGCTTCACAATTCTACTTGGGCGTGAAGTAGGGAAGCCAAATAGGTACTTTCCTTGAGAGCCCTGGCTCTAACAATCCTTGGTACACAGGCTCTCACCTGTGTTTCCATTCCTTGAACACAAATTCATCGCATCCCTGGTTCTGTTTCAGAAGTCACCACATTATAAAACTCTTCTGGCAGGAACCTGCGTGACCACTGAGTCCCTTAAATGACTTTCCAGTGCCAACCATGACTTCTAGAGCGCGGTTTTGTGCACAGTGACGAGCAGAGACCTGTGCTATTTAAACACACACACCCAGAGTAGGAGGAATGGCTGTAACTAAAGGAGTTCTGTGGATATGTTAATCTGTCAAAGTTTTCTCTGCTGTTTCATATCTTCTTTCCTTTGATGTATTTGTAGCTGTATGCTGTGTCTCAAAGAAAGGGGCTGAACACAATAATTCCATTGCTGTTACTACAGATGGAGATGGTGGGTACATTCATTGTTTTTCTGGGTTTGGGCCTTGGGGACCGATGATATTTAGGCTTCTGGTCACCTAATCCAGTCACATGGTCAGTTGGGAACTTTGGCCAGTCCCTCTCAGGCTATTGTTCCTCATAATGTAACGGGGACAAAGATTGAGGGGAAGATGAATCCACGTAGGCCCCTGGGGGGAATTTAATGAAGTTTTAACATGGGAGACAAGCTTAAACTGTGTATTTAAAGTGTGTGTGTGTGTGTGTGTGTAGATATTGTTTCAGTGCGTTATTGTTTCAGTATAGAATTCAGTGTGTTACAGAGCAAAGGTTTGGACGTACATGTTCAGAGATGGCTTTGAGAGAGGCTTTTCCAAGGGTTAGTCATTTAGAATGCAAGGCAGAACAGCTACTATTTCTTCATGCTGCACTTCCTTTTTCATCTTCCTCCTTTTTTAGATTTATGTGATCTTAAATTTTAGATTTGAGATCTTAAATTACATGTGCTCTAATTTTCCATATATTTTTGAGAATGTTCTATTAGAGAGAGAGAGATTTCTATCCTGCCCTATACTCAGAGGTCTCAGGGTATTCACAATAAAATCATAATAAAAACAGATATTGTACCATAATGAACTTTGTGTACAGTAAATATGTTCCAGTCACTCCCATCCCTCTCTACTGGTTCCCATAGAGGAATCTAATCTCTTGCAAATTTATTGCATTTTAATCTTTTGACAAGGAAAATAGGTTAAGGCTGCAGCAGTTCTAGCTATTTGTTGAATTATAATCAATCTTCCTAAAAATTAATTATTGAAATATTCTTACATCACAATAAATTGTGTGTGGAATTAAAGATTTTTATTCCTAAAAGGTTCCAGTACACCTAGATCTGCTTTGCAGATGTTTGTGATTTTGACAGGAATACTATCCTGTTTGTACATAAGCTTTAATAGCATTTCCCTAGTTTGCAATGAGAAAGCTTTAAGTAGGAACTTCTGTCCTAATTCCAATCCCTTGTTCCCTTGATTTTCTTATTTTGTAGCCATAAGGCCTTGCATAGCGAAGAGTACACAGATTGAAGGAGGCAAAAAAAGAGCAACACCCCTTTCCTAACATTTTTTGCTAATCCATCTGTTGTGCTGTCATTGAATAACAAAAAACTTTGCCAACTTATTCAATGACAACTGTGTAGTTGGGATTTGTTTCCATTTATTTCCATTTTTAGCAGGCCCTATATTTAAATGTAGAAATTGCCTACATGCATAACACACGTAACGCAAGGGGGGAAAGCAGGCTGCTGCAAGTTAAACCTCCTTCTCCTCTCCCTTAAGAACAACAGTCCTGAACATCTTGTATGTGGCAGTTGGGAAAGAGGCACTACTGCCGTGAGCTTTACCATGGAAAACAGCACATCCGTGTCCTTGCTGTTCCGTTGCACAATCATTATTTTTCAGATACAGCATATATGAATTGTATTTAGCAATTAATAGCTTTGTGAGCTGCCTGGAGAATTCTGGTTCTGGAGTAGCCATACAAGTGCAATAATAAATAAGTATGTAGACAAAATGTCTACACTGCATGGCTGTTGCATTTATTATTAACAAACGCTGATAATCCCAGTGGATCCTTTTCTCTTCTAAAAGGGTGAAAACATTCCAGTTTGGATGCTTGCTTCCTGGTCTAATTGTGTTCTTGTTGCCACTTTATTTGCAGATGAGGAAATGATGTCCACAGAGGTGACTCCTCCATCTAGCTCTGAGCTCACCGAGTTGGGCAAGTGTTTGATGAAGCAAGAGGTAGGAAAACTGACTTGCCTCCTTTCTCACAATTTGTATGCACGTTTTAAAGGAGAATACCTAACAGCAGAGGGTAACCAAAAAACCTGACTGTAAATAATTCCTCATTGGTGGCTGCTTTTTTGAGGTGAGGAAACTGTTGGCCACACATAGCAAATCACTGAGCAAAGGATAAATTGCCCTGCTAGCTGCAGGTCTTTGATTATGAGAAGTCACAAGGTAGGGAGATCTGATCCTTCACAAAAAGAATTAAGTACGGTATTTCTGTACTGCTGTCTTCAAATAACAAAACGGGCATTGTCTCAGTACCATAACTGGTCTGTAACAGATTTCTGAGTTCCTTCTATGTTTTAGAAGCACTTCCTCAACGGTGCAGTACAGTCTAAAACAATTAAGTTTGACTGTATTCTTAAACAGTTTGGATCAAGAGTCTGTAATGCATCTTCCCTTTCTTTCTGTAGGACGTCTGCACTGCTCTGCTAATTACAGCCTTCACATCACTTTCCTGGAAGGATACCCTGTCCTGCCAAAGAACCACCACAAATCTCTGTTGGCCACTACTCAAAGAGGTACTTGCCCTACACAGAATATGGCTAGGAACTAGTAAAACATTTAAGGCATTATTTGTATAATATGAGTACTAAGAATCAGCTTTTCTGGGAAGATAGACTAAATGATCACTTTACTACCTGCTGATCTTTCTGCCATAGGTGCTTACAAAGAATCTGATGATTCCTGAAGCAGTAACATGGTTTTTCACAAGTGTCCTGAAAGGATTACAAGTACATGGGCAACATGATGGTTGCATGGCCGCACTTGTTCACTTGGCCTTTCAGATCTATGAAGCTTTGGTAAGGACATGCAAAAGAAGAGATAGCTTTAAGAAAGGGTTAGACAAATTACTATAGTGGATGCATAGGCACATCCTCCAAGCTGGGGAGACAGGCAAGGTGCCTCTAAGGGCCATTTGCTGGGATTTGAGGCCAGGTGAAGGTTTTGCCCTTGTCTTCTGCTTGAGATGCCCATAAGCAATTGGTGGGCAGTAGTGTGGGACAAGATGCTGAACTGGATGTGCTGTGCCTGATCCAGCAGCGCTCCTTTTACATTCTTAAGAGGTTACTTTATTATATCAGTTATCACCTTTGCATTTTAGTGGCAATCCAGGCCTACCAAACTAGCCAATGCACTCTTAATTAAAGGGCAACTTGTTCATTTTCAGAGTGTCGTACATTTCTGCTCTAGCAAACACCCAAACATCTTTTTTGTTTCTTTAAGCGTCCCCGTTATGCTGAGCTGAAGGTGGTGATGGAGCAGGTTCCAGAAATTCAGAAAGACTCACTGGAGCAGTTTGATTCCAAGCTACTCAATGTAACACTGCAGAAAGTAGCAGACAAGCGCCGAAAGGACCATTTTAAACGCCTGATTGCCGGTTGCATAGGGGTAGGTCGAAAGATCCAAGAGCAGATAAATAATTATATTAATAGGAAAGATTCAACAGGTGCTTCTCCTCTTTCTCAACACACTGTTGCTGTGAGATAATTGACTTGTTTTTTCAGTCTTTTAGTCTTGAGTAAGTCACACTAGTCCTAGGCTAGTTGGGAGGGTAGCAACATTCCAATACCTGAAGGGAAGTCTCTGACCAAGAGTTTCAGGAGTTTTTTTTAGCATCCAGGCTGCATAGGTAGGTACGAAGTTCCACTATAATGTTAAAAAGTACATTTCCAGCTTTGCTTCATTAAATTAAAGTGTTAAAATATGTTAAACAGCCAGTTATTTCCACTAGGCCATCGCTTAATAGTGTAGTTATTTTGATGATTACAGAAGATTTTGTATTTTTTCAACCTGAGGCAAATCCACTGTTTCTGTACAACTGTTGCATGAATGTTGCCCAGGTTTCGCATACCTCACCAGCCGTGCAACTTAGATGTACTCTATACCAATATACATTCACAGTGTAGAGTAACCAGTTACGATCCCGAATCAGAGATGTTGCAGCACAATGATCATAGGTTCTTTATTGACACAGGAGTTATTGCCCTGGAATAACTGCAGTGCCTAATCTAGAGTTTTCACTATGTTTCTTACAGAAACCTCTGGGAGAGCAATTCAGGAAAGAAGTTCATATCAAAAATCTTCCATCTCTTTTCAAGTCAGTAAAATCCATAGATACACTGGAAATTGAAGATGGAATCCTCGCCACACTCTTTGAGCAATAATCTTGGGACATTTCCACCACCTGGTTTAACTCTGTATTTTTTCACAGTAGCCTTCTATTTTCTTTGTCTACTGCTCTCCTGAGCCCGGATGCAGCTCTCACTGGCCTCGCCCCTTTTCCAACTGGAGAATGAACTGAGGTTTTAGATCAGATTTCCATTTACTAATTGTAACCTGCCAGACTTTCCCACCTCCACTTACGGGATTATGGCACAACTGCTTTTTCCCTTGGCTGCAGCCTTAGCCATAGAAAACAAACTATCAATTGGGCAGGTTCTTTGGCAACTGGCTTTCATATGTGCATACAGTACTTCCCACTGAACCTGTAGGAGTTTTTCCACTGTCACTCTTCATTCGTAATTCCTGCACTGTGGATGCCTCAAAATGACACTAACAGAGGACCCTTCCTGTTCCTCTTCTGAGCAGCCCCACCTGTCTTAATTCAGCACAGCTCCCCACCCCTGAACGACATTGCTGCTTCCTCCACATATGTAGTGGATTCATGTTTTTCTAGAGAAGTATTACTTGCCCTGTATCTAAGGAGAGTTCAGAAACTGTTTAAACATTTATTTTGCTGCCAGTCTGGCTCTAAAAACTTTTAACAAAAGGATATCCTAGCTCCACCTCTACCCTCCACTGTCAGACGTTGGATTAGTTAGATGATTACAGCCCAGCGCTAGTGTGAACTGAGCTGAAATAAGAGCTAGCTCAAATGCTGCAAACAGGAGAATTCGTTGTAGCTTTCTGAGTAATTCTCTGCAGTGCCTGACAGTAGCTCAACCTGCCTCTAAAGTAGGACATACAGATTTGTTTTTACAAGAGCAGCAGCATCTTGTTTTAAAGCCACCAGCTACTGAAGTTTTATTCAGAAGAGGTCAATTAGCAGCTGTTAAGCAAATATCTTCTATTACAGTTTGACTGGAGTGGTACGTTTCTAAGTATCTTTGCAGTGCACAAGAAGGCTAGGAAAAACCTGATGGTAGTGGGCCTGGATAGGTTGGTCAAAGCCTCCCAAGGACAGTGTCTTCTCTTTCCCTTGTAGTCTTATCTTAATATTGAAAGTCTAGCCTAACTCTATTTATTGCCTCATTTTTTAAAACAAAACCTTTCTGTGGCCATAGTAAAAACACTTTTAAAGATTTTGTTTTTTAAGGAAGGGAGGAGGGAAGAATTGTATGTTGTAACTGAAGATGTCTCCAAATCAATTGTGATAAACTTCTGAATATCAGTAAAAATCTTTCAGTTTTATACATATGCTCTAAGTGCTTATTTTATTCTGCATTAAATGTAGTAGCTGTCAGCTACAACATATTCTTAGGAACCAAATGTTGGGAAAATAACTGGTTAATGGTTGCTGTCCCCAATTTCCAGTTCAGTCTAGCGGTGAGAAAGCTGGACTCTTTATCTGGGAATACTGGGTTTGATTCTGCCCTCCCCCAAGAGACCAGCAGATGTCTCTTGTCTGTATACAAGGCCCTCTCCTCCTGTCCGCCCAAGTATCACTCTGTTTGCTCCACTTATGATCCTTTGTGGAGAAAGAGATTTTTCCTGTGTTTTCTCTGAATGGGCCTTCTAGGGCACCTTACCTCTGAAGATCTTCAGCCTGGAAAGTCTCCCACCTGATCTGGGACTTTGGGTCTTTGCCAGGTATGCCCAGATCAGAGCACTGCAGCAGTTCCCCTCTCACCTTAGAGCTCTGCTCGGCCCTATATTCCTTTGCTTAGAAGCCCAATTGCCTTCCTAGGACCCTGCCCTGCAAGAACTCAACTCTCCTTCCTGTTCCACCTCTGCTATATTGCAGTTTTGGGGGGAGCTGGCAGTAGATACTCAGTTACAAGGAGAAGCATAGATCAGATAAGAACACCAGTGCTTGCTGTGTGGTGGTGTTCTTGAAGACGGAAAGGGAAGGAATGCCTTTGGGTTATCTTCATGCTACTCTTCAGGAAAGTGACAGATGGCACACCAAACTAGACTATAAAGGAAGCCTCTTGGTGCCAAAACCCCCAGTCCTTCTGGAGTGAGGTGAGCCAAGGAAGCTTATGGACTAAGAGAAAACGAGTGCAAAAAGAAAGAAGCTTGCTCGCTAGTTGAAGGGAGGGCCATCCTTCCCTCTCCTTCTTCAAGAACACCACCTCGTAGTGAGAATTGGTGTTCTTTTCTCTGAAGACAGAACAGGGAAGGAATCCCTACCATTGGGCTGTATCCAATATAGTTCACCTGGGTGGTAGACTAGGGAACATCCACAAGGTTGTTACTGCAAGCTGTATGTTTCTTCAAACTTAAGAATGAGACGTTGCTAGGACCCTCTAAAGCAATTACTCAAATTATGAAAAAGGAAAAACATTCTAGATGAATATTCCTTTATGCCTCCTATCGGGAAAATCTCATTGTAACCCGCCCCGGGACCATTCGGTGAAGGGCAGGATATATGTTTTCTATAATTAATCATTAAAAAAAATCAAATCAAGTGAAAGAATTAGAATTTTTAATTTATGTGGTATAGAACCCAAGCTCAATTATCAAATACGTGAATACCTATAAACCTAATTGTTGGCATGGGTACAATCAAAGGGGAGTGTATGCATCTCTGGTGGGAATGTAATGAAGTACAGATATTTTGAATTAAATACAAAGGAAAATAAATGAAATACTGGAGATAGAGTGGATAATCTTGTGGAACAATTAAAATTTGATTATCTACAATGAAGGAGGACTAACAGTGATTTAATTATATCAACAGAAGCAACAAACTGAAAAAATATCTTCAGTTTAATTATTCAATGAAATAGATCAGTAGCAATTTAATCTTTTTCTGTAAGGCAAGGGAATTAGAGGGACATTTTATTTTATTAACTGAAAAATTAAAATACATAAATGTTTAAAAACAATACAGTTCAAGAAGGAAACAATTGCCAAGGAGCAGAAGATACAGCATATCTACTCTTAGTCATGAACTTCAATAGAACAAGAATGACTGACCTAATTTTGTGTTCATCCATGCTCTTCAGAAATCAGATGAAAAAATACACCCTTGAAGGAACTGCTGCTGGCTTACATAAAATTATGAAATAAAACACATACTGATGCCATTGACAAATGATACTTGATGTAAATTCACAGCACTTTGTTTACCTAGTAGAATTTTAGAAAATCAGGTATCAGAGCAAACGTGTTTCTAAATCTTCTCAATGACTTTCTCCTTTGAGCAATGAAGTTATGGTCCTTAAGGAGCTTAAGGTAACTTTGGATTCTTTAAAGAAGAGAAGAAACCAATTCTTAAGCCACATTTGTAAGGTCTGACTGTTGAGAGTGATTCAAGGAATGAGCACTAGTCCTTTCATTTACAATATGCAGCATCACGGTAATGACTATTTGTGAGTGATTAAACAATAAGAGGTAGGTCTATTATCCTCAGTTGTAGTCATAAAGGTATGTTAGATCCACAACTAGTAAGTTTTGCAGTTATTGGCAGCCTATCCATTGTCATTCTAGCACGGTATATTCTTTTATAGTTATGTTCATCAAAGTGAGCTTCCTCTTGCATTTTGGCGTCTGGAGAAAACTTCAGAGCAGTACTGTGTAAACATCCCTCTACGTTCAGTGACATCTTGGATGAGTGCCCCAAAAAGGTGCAGGATACACAGGCTACAGTTTTCTTCATTTTTGGTCAAGCATTACTTCCTTGACAGGAAATACTGACAATCCTCATAGCACAGCTGCAGATATTCCAATTACATTGACTCTCCATATTGAGCTTTTATGAAAAATTTATTTCATCTGCATGGATTTGAGCTCTTCTAAGAAGCGTTGACACTTTCCCATCAATACCTTGATTGCTTCACTAACCAAGACATCCGGAGGTAAGACACCTGTTGACTCTACTGAAACTGGAAAAGACTGGCATTAGTTTCCAGGTAGCAAAATTAGCAGAAGCTAGATATACCACAAAAATGCTCTCTTTCCTAGAGGAATGACTAATTTATTAAGAATATTATTCACTGCATACCAGTAAAATATCATCTGAAATGCTTGTCAGTGTCCTCAAGCACCAGTGACATAATTTTGAAGCTCAAAACATGAGTAATTTAAAGACTGAACAACACATTCACTAGATATTACTGTATTTCATACCAAACATGCATAATTTAAACAACTTTTAATGAGAACTATAGTAAAAAAATAGGGAAAACCACTTTTTTGACTTGTAATAGAAGCATTAGACTTACAGATGTAGTGATCTCGCACACGAGCCAAGCGTACAAGATTTTTCAAATCATCATGACGAAAAATTTCTCTACTGAATGTGTCCAATCTAGCATTGATCACTTTTGCCACCTTTTTCCCTAGAGAAACAAACATGTAAGGTTAAACCCATATAATGACATTTTGAGGGCATGTTTTAACATTTTCTCCTCTCTTGCTAATAATAAGAAGAGTTGGCTTTTCTACCCCACTTTTCTCACCTATTTAAGGAGACTCAAAACGGCTGACAAAGCTTTCCTGTTCTTTTCCCCACAACAGAACACCTTGTGAGGTAGGTGGGGCTGTGAGAGCTCAGAAGAGAGCTGTGACTAGCCCAAGGTCACTTAGATGGCTTTGTGGGGGGCGGCGGAATCGAACCCGGTATTCCCAGATAAGAGTCCGGCTCCCTAACCACTAGACCAAACTGCCTCACGGCAGTCCTGGAAAGGTTGACCAAGGTTGAACCTTTCAGCTCAGCTGTGTACTTGATGCAGTATTAGGTAGGGGATTTGTTTTTAAAAAGAATAAAATCACCCAGTTCAGCTATTTCTTTTGTGAACTGAGTAGCCTATAGCATCCATCATATCCTTAGTGGCATCAGGAACAAGTTAATTCAAAACACCTTTCCCCAAGGCTGGAACACTTAAAATACTTTAATATTTGTTCCATAGGAACAGCCAATTCAGAGAAAAAATGCCTTATTTGTATTTTGTTCCAAGTTTGGCAAGAAGTCAACACACACACACACACACACAATTCATATATATCCCTGAGCTTCACTTCTAAGAAATGAATAGACTCACAGAAACTTGCTGAGCCATTCACCAATTTCCACAAAATAAGACATTCTCTCAATAACCAGTATTATCAACAATCCTTCAACTAATAAGTAGGATATCACAAATACAAATTTATCATTCCTGAAACCAAACTCTATCCGCTAGGGATACATTGGTAAAGTTCTGTTCCAGAAAATCAGGATATACAAGGAAATGATAGCTGAGCAACTGCCTTCACTGCCAAACCCAGCGCTTAGGGGAACCAGGGCAAAAACCTTCATTGACTTACACTGGATTGACCAACCTGCCTGACTACACGTGTGTGTAATAACTTAGAAATAAATGTCGTTTATTTTTATTTCATTTTATCTTGCCCTTCTCTAAATGGCCCTATGGAATGTTAGTACCGACTACAGATGCTAATCTCTCTTCTTTTTCAATTTCAAAGGCCTCCTGCGTTTTTAAGGCAGACTTCAATAGTGTGGGACCTTACCACCACGATGCTGCTAACTGAATATGCTACATCAACTATAACAAATGTCCACGCACAATGGAGAAGTATATCCACAGTGTCTTGAGGGATGGAGGTTCCCAATGTGAAGAAAAGACGATTGCAAAATACCTTTTATTTCTTGGACCTCAATAACACCAGGAGAAAAGCACTTTTGTAATCTCTCTGCTGCTTCCCCCTCAATAGGTTTTAATAGAGTAATTTCTGGCAGTAGCCGGTAACTGGCGGTGGCCACAGGGGAAAACTTGGCATGATCTTTACCTGAACGAAGACATCATTTTAAAAACAAATTGGAATTAATCACTATGCAAGTCATCAATTCACATACAGGAAAATAGTATACATTCTAATCTTTACCACATAGTATAGCAAATAAAATATTTTGCTGCTGTTTGCTAGTATATGTAAACCTTCCTTGTACTGGAGTTATAATGAGAAGACAGCTATCTGAAACCTATTTGTAAGGCCTGCGGGGGGGGGGGGGGGCGCTAATAAACATTTTCATAAACAAAATTTAAAACAACCACAACTACAAAGGTATTTGAGAAAATGAAACCTTGCTTTTTTTTTCTTCAGCCTTACTCAGTACAGGTGAAGAAAGCGTCCACCTCATCTCTCTCGCACATGCTGATCAAAAAGTTTAAGATATCATTCTCCCAAAGAAAAATCCTTGCCCCGTAACACACATAATTTGGCTGCAGGGATTCGAAACAACAACAGCATTCACAAAACGCTTATTTTTTCACCAGAATGGATGAGGGTTTGGGGTGGGGGAGGAGGAAGGTTCCCAGCTTCACATGCACAGCCACTTCCTTAATTATCAGGTCAGAAAAATATAGAATATTTTTTCTTTTGTTTTCTGAGAGGTCAGATGAGACATATACTGAACAAGTTTTCAGAGCTCTAAGAGGAAGATCTTTGGAGTAGCTCCTCTTGTTTCATGCAAGCATCCAGAGATTCTTTGGATTATCCTTTTAAATGGTTCATCTTATCACTAGCCCTTATGACATGAACCACCCTTACAAGCTTAAGAAAATTGTGCTGATACAGGATTTCCAGAACCCATCTTAATCACAATGCATTCTGATTACAAGAAGATGTTATCATTTCTGCATTAAACATATGAAAGGCCACTCCACCTCTCCAAAAGATGTACAATGTCACTGGACACTGAATGAAGTCAAGACCCTAGACAATTCCTTGGACAGATGAAGAGGCGAATCTTAGATTACAATAGGCCACTAATATCTTTGGTTCATTACCCAATGGAGCATAATAGAGAATGCTCATTTATCCAAATCAAAAGCACGCTACCTTCTTCAAAGAAGGATGCCAGTAAAAAACGCAACTGAAATCTAGCATCGAGGAGAAAATACAACCACACTGGGAAAAGCCAATATTTCCTTTACTATGCTCTCATTGTAGCAGACTGTCTCACCAATGCCCTTTACACAGTGCATAAGTACATCAATTTCTTGGCCAGGTCGTAGCTGAGCAATGAGGATATCATCATGCACAGGACGGAACTTTCCATTCATGTTGTCAGCCTGAGACCCCAGTGGTACCCACTCCATGTGCTTGCTGTAGACTGTAAAGAGAAAGCCAGAGAAAATATTGGGCCTGAAACTAGGCAGTCAGTGAATAATATCCTGTCCCTTCCACTTCAATCAATTGAGAAAAGTAAAATAACAGTACTATTAAAGTACAGTACACTTAACTCAGCAAAAGTCAAACGTAACTATCGAGGTAGAGAAATCCAAAGTCTCAGATGACAGGAGACAAGGTGGGGCACAGGACAGCAGAGAGTATTTGCTCCAAAGCAACAGTCTTACCTTTATGGTTGATGTATAGCTCATTCGGATCAGATGATTCCTTAGGTGCGTGAGGGTTTCTGCTACACTTTATTTTCAACTGGAACTGCAAAGTATTAATTTCGTCACATTCATCTTCTAGAGAAACAAAGAGAAAGTAAATAAAAACCTCCATATTTTTTCTCACATAAAAGGGGGCACTTGGTAGACAGTGGAAGATGAGGCTGAAGCCTGAACAAGCGTGGCCTCTTCACAAGAAGGCCTTGAGGCTGGGCCGGGGGTTCTGCTTGCTCTGGCTCTAGTTCAACAAGGCTGGAGATAACTTAGGCATGGCTCCTAGAATATTCCTTGAGGCAGAGTTCATAGGTCTATACATCTGGCTTCTGGAGCATTTTCATCTACATCAAGTATACAGCTGAGCTGAAAGGTTCAACCTTGGTCAACCTTGACCCATCATCTTTCTAGGACTGCTGGTGAAATTTCTAGGGGGCAACATTTTGGTCCCCAGGTAGGGTGCTCACTCCCACAGCTCCTCCCACCTGGCTGCTTTCAGGAGTTCTGAACTATCTCTGGAGCAACGGCACTCCCCATGGGGTGAGAGATTACAGAGTGCAGCTAAGCAATAGCCTCACCTCAGGCTCCTCTCACATGGGTACAAGGCTTACTGGGCCACCCTTCCTCTCTTGACCTAACACTACTATTCTGGGCTCTTTCTGCCTCCTTCCCGTGCAATCCTTGCCCCTCTCTGCTCTGAAACCCTTAGCACCTGGACTTATTAGTACCACCTGGGTGCAGCTTGACCTTCAGGTAGGATAGGGGCTACATGAAAGTCCCACCACCTCATGAGCCCATATGCCACTAAATTCCTTTACAACCCATATTTGGGGAGACCTGAAACAATCTGATGTATCAAATCTGGGTGCCACTCCTTTTGCATGATCTCACCTTCACTCTTGTATTCAAAGAGACGTGGATCTGCACATATAGGAATCAGCCCCAACCGATGAGCTAAGATTTCATCCTGTACAATCGAAGTGTTATTGTACACAAAGACCTTCTCTACAGCCATGGTGGGAACCTGAGAAAGGGGAAGCTTTACATTAACAGCAATCAAACTTTGATAACAAAATCCCAAACCAAGGGACTAAGAAATATCTTACTAGTTGCAAAGCTAGAAAAATAGATACCTCAGCAAGCAAAATACGTCTGAATGCATTAGCAATGGCTGCATCAATCCCCACCATGTCAAATTCCAAAGTGCTTTCATCCATGTGGATAACATCTACTCTGAAGTTCTGTAAAGAACAGAAGAAAAACACTTTTTAATAAGGCATTCTCTTCAGGTCTAAAACTATAGAAGTATCTTTGCATATAATAAAATGTGACTAATTGTTTCCACAACCAAAGTACCACCAAATCCTATAGCATATACATGTGGACAGCAACAAGCTGGGTCTAGTGCCATTTTATATTTATAATAATTCTAAATTTAAAGTAGTCTGATGAGTTTACTGGCCCTCCAAAAAAACAAAAATAGAGGATCTTTATTTACAAACATTCTACAAGTGTGTGAGTTGCTATGAGCAGCAAACACTTAAAGGCATCAGCTACTGAGTTAAGAGGCATTTCAACATTGAAAAGGCTCACCTTTTCAAACTTCTCTTTATTCCAGGAATCATCATATCCAAAATAATTACCAGGAAAATCTGTTGTATGAACCTAGAAAAGGCAGAAAATTGGAGCTTAATAGGAGAGCATATGGTTTACCTACAAAACATCAAAATTACCTTCTAGAAAGGCTAGTTAAGTCTTCTGCCTGAAATCTAGAAAATCTGATGTCTGTCAAGTGTCTGTCAAAATACTTTTAGACTGAAGGAACCTGCTCACTCTAAGTTGCAAAGCCCTATTTTTCCTGCTATGAGGAGAAGAGAACTCTCCTTTCACTATCTGGCCTCAGAAATGGACTTGCTCCGTTGAACTTGCAGAGAGGTTCTTAATTCTTAATTCACAGGAGAGGTTGGGAAGATATATTTGAACTTTAAAGGAAAGGCTGAGGTATATTTTGAAGTGTAAAAGGAGATGCAAAGATATATTCCTTTTACTAATAGTTGTTCTGTGGTTTATTTCAATAAAAAGTTCATTGTATCATCTCACCTTCCTGTGGATCGCTAGTGCCAAGAGAAAAGTTCAAGAGCAAGTTCAAGAGTTATTTCAGAGGCAGAAGAGCCCCTGTACTTCGAAACACCTGAAATAGTTCTGCACCAGGCAAGTCACCCACAAGTCCCTGGAGGGGAGAGGTGGTGTTCAATGCATTCCTGAGGCTGGCTCCGAGGGTGAACTTTCTGGTGTAAACACAAACCCATCACAACTGTTGACATTTTGTCCTTCCCTTGTAGCTTCCAATCCTCTTCCGACGACGCCCCAAGAAAGGCAAGTCAGCCTGTGCAAACAGTCACTTCCAAACCTTGGGGCTGTTTCAAGCATTATGAAACACTGGGCATTCTGCTCCACACCCAACCCCCTTGTCACTTGCAGGAGAATCTGTCCATTTCACTGTGTCATAAAATTTAAACTCAGAAGACCTTTTCTTCCTTGTGCTTTTCTTGCCCGTCGCGATTTGGGCTGAAATAAAAGCTGTTTCTTATTTTAAGCCATTCTGTGGCCAGCTCCCTGCAAGGTCCATTTTTTCTGGCAGAATGAATGAAACTAAACAGCATTACATTTCCTGCTCGTAATTTGCATCTGTTGCCTCTTCTCCCTCCTCCGTGCTCCCAGTCACGCCTGCATTTAGGTTTGCAAGGAAAATCTCTCCCCCCCCCCCAGAAATGTAAGTTTTCCTCCTCCACCCTCGTCTGCCTCGACGTCCCTCCCCTCGCCAATGAAGGCTCACACGCTCGCCCTGTTACAGACGCCCAGCCACCTCGGACGGGCACTGCTTCTGTCCCGCCCTGGAGCCCTCTCGTACATTACGGACACCGAATTCGCCCAGAACCACGCGGCTCCGCATCTCTTCCACTCTACTGCCGGGCACCGCCATTCCCACCACCGCGCGCAACGCCGTGAGTGAAGGCGCGCATGCGCAAGCGCAATAGATTTCGTGCTCCTGTGTATACACGTGACCGGCCGGGACTTCCCGCGCGAGACGCGAGCCGTCGTCGGTTGACGCAAAGGCTAACGAGCTACCTTTCCGATAGGGCGAGACTTCATTTCCCATCAGCGAAGAGCTCGGGAGTTTGGGACCGACCGGCTAAAACATCGCGAGAATTCCAAAGCTTCCACGTCTTCAGCTCCATCGGAGCCGCAGCCTATAAGCAGCGGTGGCCACGCCAGTCAGCGCCACCACGGCTGCCAGGTTACATCCGGGTTCTTCTGGCTGTTTTTTTTAACCTGGTCGCTGCTGCTGTTCCTGTATTCCCCAGTTGTCGGAAGGGGGGAGGGAGAGGGGAGGGGGCGTCCGCTCCCAGCCGCGCAGCAGGGGAGAAGATGTCGGGCCCCGGGGTGTCCGCATCCTCTGGAGCCGGAGGAGCGAGGAATGGGGCTACGGCGGCGGAATGGGGAGCCTTCGACGACAATATCCAGGTACTACGGAAGAAGGGGCGAGGGACCCCCACTCGCAAGTCCATAGGAGTCGGGGGTCTTGGCCGCGGTCCAACTCAAAATGAAGGCGCCCACCTGTATCCGTCGGGGCGCCTGGCCGCCTCTGCCCGTGTGGAAGGAGGTTGAAGATCTGGCCCCGGGTGGCACTTTTGCGCGACATCGCAGCTCTGATGGTGGCGGATTGGGGTGTTGCGTGTTTATATTCCACTCCTCAGCCACTCTCTACCTGTGGGGTGATGTCAGTGGGGTGAAATAATATAAAGCAGACGAGTATTTGGTAATGTTGTGTTCCTATAAGTTTTTCTGCACAACTAACTGCAGTTGTTTCCTAATTGGTTAGAAAATAAAATTTAAAAATAAAAAGGTAAAAATGGATCGTTTTATACCCCTTCTCTGTTTGATTCTGTCCTCATGCAAGGCTGTTTTTATTGCCTTTCACTTCATTTTGAAATGTTTTTCTTTTTTGTAAACCACTTTGAAATTATTATCAAAAAGCAGTATTAAATTAATTAATAAATTAATAAATAGAAAAGATACTTCCATTACTGACATGCGAATATTTTCTTTGTTCTCACACATTTTGGACAAATAAAAAGGATTTATCTATCTATATATATAAAAGCAGTATCAAATTGTTTTAAACAAATGTTTAAAAAGCTTGCCCGTTACAGGTCTTTAAACAATTAGACCAAACTGGGTGAAAACTGAATAGAATTTTAGACCCTTGGGAAGATTTAAAACCCCCTTTCCAGTTCTTGTGTCTGCATTCATAGCACCAAACATCCTGGAGTCCAGACTTTTGCATAGTCGGAGGAAATTATGGAACAATGTCTTAAAAGCTTAAAGTAATATGTGCCGTTATTTTGACATGCCAACCATTGCTAGGTTAAGCAATCATTTTAAAGATCAACCTTTTACTTATATTTTCAGAGTTATGACATTTGTCTTTTTTATATCTTTATGAAGTGTCAGAAAGATGTCAAAGACAAAGCAAAAATATACTAAAGGTGAAGAAGTTCTTTCTGTGGTTACCAGTCATCTCAGGGAGGGAGGATGCCTGGAATGAGTACTCTGTAGGTGATATCCACAAATGATTTTTCAAATCATCATGACGAAAAATTTCTCTACTGAATGTGTCCAATCTAGCATTGATCACTTTTGCCACCTTTTTCCCTAGAGAAACAAACATGTAAGGTTAAACCCATATAATGACATTTTGAGGGCATGTTTTAACGTTTTCTCCTCTCTTGCTAATAATAAGAAGAGTTGGCTTTTCTACCCTGCTTTTGTCACCCATTTAGGGGACTCAAAGTGGCTGACAAAGCTTTCCTTTTCTTCTCCCCACAACAGAACACCTTGTGAAGCAGGTGGGGCTGTGAGAGCTCAGAAGAGAGCTGTGAGTAGCCCAAGGTCACCCAGCTGGCTTCATGGGGGAGGGCGGAATCGAGCCCGGTATGCCCAGATAAGAGTCCGGCTCCCTAACGACTACCAAACTGAGTTTTTCACTCATTCATGGTTAGGAGACTAACTCCTTGCATCCTAGATGCACTTACATGTCAAAAAATGAGGATAAATAAATAACACAGATGTGAATTTTTAATGAAATAAATAAAATTACTGATCCTGAGAAGTCCTGTCAGCCTTCTCTTGTATTGACCAAGTAACTCTGGCTTAAAAGGTAAATATTTGCACCTTCTGAATTGGCTTCAGATATAATACAGGAAGCCCTTGTAGTGAGTGGAGTTGGTCCTTAATGTGCCATCCAAGTTAGTATCTTGACAGTCCTGTTTTATCCTAACTGTACATTGTGAGGATCATTAGCCACAAAGTAATAAACACATGGCAGAAGTCTCATCTGATAGTTACCTGTGAGCAGATATGGCTGCAACCACACACTGTAAAGTTGTGTGATGATACTAAATTATTCAGGACAGTAAAAACTGAAAGATTGCGAAGAGCTCTCTTGGCATTGAGTGAGTGGTCAACCAAGTGGCAAATGTCCTTCGATCTTAATAAGTGCAGAGTAATGCACATCAGAGCAAAGAATCATAATTATGTCTACAAAGTGATAGGGGCTGAGCTTTCTCCAACACACCAGGAAAAGGATCTTGTGGTTTTGGTGGACAGCTCAATGGAGATGTCAGCTGATTGCGCAGCAGCAGTAGTAAAAAGAAAGCTAATTCAGTGCTAGGAATAATTAGGAAGTGAATAGAAAGGTCAGAAACTGTCATTTTGCCTCTTTATAAATCTATGGTAAGACCATATTTGGAATATTGTATGCGATTCCGGTCACCACACCTCAAAAGGGATATCGTGAAACTGGAAAAGTTTCAGAAAAGGGTGACCAAACGTATTAAGAGGCTCAAACACCTCCCTTATGAAATCAGACTGTAAAGCGGTGATGGCCAACCTATGACACACGTGTCACAGGTGACACACCAAGCCCTTTTGGGTGACACCCATGGTCATCCTGGCAACTGGACATGTACTCTTGCTTGTACTTGAAGTGTATGAAATACCAACTTTCAATTGAAAATTTAGTAACAAAAGGCACTAATGTAAAGAATTATTTGTTTTTGCTTTTAATAAAATACATATGTCAAAAATATAACTTTTTACTAGAACTACAAATATCACAAAATTATGGATATTTCTAGATGTGACACAGCACCCAAGTTAAGCTACGTTTTCTTGCAAATTTTGATACACCAAGCTCAAAAGGTTTGCCATCACTGCTGTAAAGTATAGGCCTCTTCAGCCTTGAAAGACAGCATTTAAGTTTATAAAATCATGCATGGTATAGAAAAGATGAATAGAGAAAAATTATTTTCTCTATCACACAACACTAGAACCAGGGGGCACTCTATGAAGCTGATGGGTAGGAGAGTCTGATCAGACAAGGGGAAGTATTTCTTTACCCGGAAGGTCATCAGTCTATGGAATTTGCTGCCAGAAGAGATGGTAACAACAACCAGCCTAGATAGCTTTAAGAAAAGATTAGACAAATTTATGGATGACAGATGTATCAGTGGCTCCAGGCTGGGGAGACAGGCAGGATGCCCTCAAAGGCCATTTCATGGGATTAGAGAGCAGGTGAAGGTTTGCCCTTATTTTCTGCTTGAGATGCCCATAAATAATTGGTGGGGCACTGTATGGGACAAGATGCTGGACTAGCTGGGCTGTGGCCTGATCCAGCAATGCTCCTCTTATGTTCTTACATTCTTAAAGGCAACTCAGAAGTGACGATGGCTGCCATTTGCTAATGATCCCATCCCACCTCTAATCTACCTTAAAGGCAGAAAATGTACTTCCAAAATCTACTTAATGTGGAATGAGAACTCTGGCATGAGGCAGCTACCACTTCTCAGTCACTCTTTTATTCAGCTTCTGATGTTTTGGCCTTTCCTCTAGTGTTTTACTGTGACCTACTGTATTTTATATGGTGTGAGTGCATGTGTCATTTTTTTTGTACAAAATTGCTTATCAGTTCTTTTTGCTAAACACGCTTCAAATTCTTAAGGTCTTCAATTGTATATTTTTAGAAATTATGTTATTGCTACTTCTTATAAATACAATGCAAAATTAAAATGTATGAAATTACTACATAAAAGCACGATTATTTAAGCAGAATTCTAGAAACCCCCTTTCCCCAGAACTATTGCTTAACATTTGGTTTGTTCTTAAATGCCTTCAAGTCCAAATCAACTCCTGGTGATATCTTCCGCCTTAATAGTTTCATGGTTAGATTTTCTTTTTCAGCATGCGGTACTCCTGTTTGTTTTCTAAAGTGGACTAGGTAGTTCACTAGAAGAAAAAACTATTGAAAGTTTCTTGTGTTCTAGGAGTGATAATATTTGCATGGTGTTGCACTAGATAAGTCTTCTATGACCTTGAGATATTTCTTTTGTTTCTTTTCAGTACTGGTTAACCACTAGACACACGCACAAATATTTTCTGTGTTTGGTTTCAATTGTATTGGTTCCGTTCAATTTCAAACTTTTTTCAACTTTGATTCAAATACCTTTGAACCATGACTGAACAGGGTATGTTTGCCGGGTTCACTAGAATACCCTTTTATTCAGTTCGGACTCAAACTATTTTCAAACAGGCAGGGTGTTGAGTTCAAACTTGAACTTTCCAAACACCCCAGTAAGATTCAAACTGGTTTGAACCCAAACCAGTTTGATCGATCTCTATTAGCCACATGACACTCCCAGCCTGAATGACAGGAGTTCAATTTCTATTTGCACTTCCAGAAAACATTTGGGTACTGTTTATGTTCCATCATACCATAACTTTACAGTTCTTCCTTACAGTTGTACTAATTTTTTTTATATATTTCCATATTGAGCAACTGTTCTTTAAGTCTAGAGGTACAGTGGTACCTTGACATACGAGTTTAATTTGTTCCGTAACCTTGCTCTTATGTCAAATTGCTCGTATCTCAAAGCAATTTTCCCATTAATCCATTCCAGCTCCCAAAACACCACCTCAGTTGTTTTTGTTATGTACTGTACTGTATTTACATACTCATATCTCAAATCTTGCTCTCATCTCAAAGCAAAATATCACTCGCTCAGCGGCTTGTATCTCAAAACACTTGTATGTCAGGGCACTTGTATGTCGAGGTACCACTGTATCTTCTATCTCTGTGTTAAGATTACTCAAAGAAATTGGGGAAATCTAGCAAATGAGAAAGGGTAAGGTTTCCTGTTACACTTGATAGAATCGTGGTTTCTAGTGACATAAGACATTTAACACTAATTGTTGCAAATGTCTCTGCTTTTCCTTATGTAGTGAAATAGGACAGGAATTTCTTTCAGCCCTCTCCTCAGTTAAGGGTGAAGAATAAGTACAGCAGTCTGATTTTATTTGTTTCTTTTGTATTTTTCAGGGTGGGAGCTCTGCTGTTATTGACATGGAAAATATGGATGACACCTCTGGCTCCAGCTTTGAAGACATGGGTGAAATGCACCAACGTATGGAGGAAGAGGTGGATGCAGAGGCAGCAGCTGCAGATGAAGATGATGGAGAATTCTTGGGAATGAAGGGTCTTAAGGGACAATTAGGTCGGCAAGTAGCTGATCAGGTAAGCAGAACTGTCCTTGGCGTGTTCTTGTGCTTTTTGACAAAATTTTAACCAGATGGAATTGAGATTGAATTTAGCAGTCATGAAATTCTTAAGGCAGGATTTTTGTTATTTCTTCTAAAACGTAGCAGCCTGTCTGCCCTATATGGCCAACTGATGGCCTCACTTTGGGCTGCTCACTTTGCCAGATGTGATGAAGACAGCTTGTAGTTTACAAAAATGTACAACTGAAAATGTAACTCATGTTTGGTAGACAAGCAGTGACAAGTTGTTAGCTAGAATAGTAATCTTCTGTCTGTGCATAATCTTGCATTTTTCAGTAAATGCTTAGTAAGAAATCAGAAAGGAGATTGAATTCTCTAAACTGAGAAGAAGCATTTATTTGTGTTTATGAATAGGGGAATAGTCTCCCCCTTGAGGGGCGTCATGTCCCTTCCTTATATATATTTAGGAAGGCGGTGAAGACACACCTCTTTGCCCTGGCCTTTGGCTGAGGTGGTTATATCTTCCCTCCCAGTACAGATACCATCATTTTAAACCCGGAGTGTATTGTTTTTGATGTGTTGAATGTTTAAAGTGCTTTTAATGTATGTTCTGTTTTTAATCTGTTGTTTTAACGGTTGTTACCTACCCAGAGATCTTCAGGTATGGGGCGGGATAGAAATGTAAATGAATAAATAATAGAGTGCACTATGTATTCCAAGTTAACAGTTGGACTTCCACAACACAGTTATGGTCCACAGTATCCAAGTAGAATGTGCATGATTGAAAATTGTGTAGTTAGTTCACCTTTGACCTGAACCACCATCTGCAAATTCAACAGCAAATGGGTTAACTGAAGAAATGGTTGTTTGTGTTTGCATTAAATTCTAAGCTTGTTCAAAATACTATTTTTCCATTGAAAAAGCCCTTTTCAAGGGCAAAAGCACAGCAAACACAAACTGTTTGATCAAATTGTTCATGCACGCTGGTGGGGGACTGGTTCAGTTCAAATGAATGTCTAGATATTCAGACAAATGTATTAATGGTTCAGTGCAGCAGTTTAGTATATTACTGTCTGATCAGATTTTCAAACGAACTTTACACATCGACTTATTCCTGCACCCCAGATACATAGCTTTCTTATCAGAGAGCAGGAAGAGGTCAGTTTGTTATATTTCTCCCTCCTTCCCTCCCTCTCTCCCTCTCATTCTTTTTTTAGATGTGGCAGGCAGGGAAGAGACAAGCCTCAAAGGCCTTCAATCTCTATGCCAACATTGATATCCTCAGGCCTTACTTTGATGTTGAGCCAAACCAGGTTCGGAATAGGTAAGCAAAAAGCACATTATTCTTGTTACTACTCCAGCTTTGCACTATCTGACAGTAGCCTTCATAAAGTACTTTTTAATAAGCTAAGTAGTGTTAATAGCAGAGGCGCTGTCTGTTTTAGAAATTTAGAAATACTCAACATTTTTCTGCTAACAGTAATCAGTAACTTGATTTTTTCTTATGGTAGTGTCCCAGTTGTCACTCTGCTGATCTGTTTTGTTTAAATAAGTTAGCTTGGGGGATTAATCAAGAACTAGAACTACGCTTTCATTCTTTTCAGATCAGTCATGCCATTTTCTAATTTTTCATGTTTTGCATAAACAAAACACAGCTGTGAAATCTCATCTGAGCAAATTCTTTTAGCTTTTTGCCACACAGTCTGATTGCAACCAGTTCAATTATTCTATTAGTATTCATTATGCTTTCAGGCATTTGTATCCTTTGCGATTGTACCGTGATTACAGAAAGGCAATTGGAAACTATGGGTGTTTTTCCACTGCAGCCCTTACATCTGGATCTAAGAAGATCCGGATCTAAGGAATGGGTACATTTCTTAATCCAGATCTAGTAGATCCAGATTAAGGGAAGCACCCAATGTGTTTCCACAGGAGGTGTAGCACCCATTAGGAATGGGTGCTAACACCCCTGCCGTGGAAACAGCTTTGCACCCATCTGGGGAATCCAGATCGACCCACAAGGGGTCGGTCCATTACCCCAGGTGTTTTGGGGGGCAGGGGGGTACAGTCTTCGAAGCAACTTCGAAGTCACTTCGAAGTTGACTTCACATTCACTTCGAAGTGACTTAGAAGTCAGCTTCGACTTAGAAGTCACTTCGAAGTGAATGTGAAGTCAACTTCGAAGTGACTTTGAAGCCAATGTTGGGGGGGGGTCCCAAAGGTGCATCCCCTCCCCCTAGCCTCCTTTGGACCCCATTGCCTGTTTCCAGTGGAAACAGGCTCCCTTTAATCCAGATTTTCTGGGAGAAGACCCCATTGTAGACCCCTTTAATGGGGTCTACAGAAAATTCGGATTAAAGGCCAAAATGTACCCATTAGATCCGGATTTCCCCAATGGCAGTGGAAACAATCGGGTCCCAAATGGGTGCCGTAGTAGAAATGGGGTCATCCAGCTCACACCCAAATGGGTCCTAAATGGATGCAAAAATGGGTACTTTTGACAGTGGAAAAACACCCTTTGTTACCAATTTAGAATAGATAGGAGTCTTCTTTATACCTGTTCACATAGACATACTTTATATATCCAACTTAGTGGAGATATGTATTCATTGGTTAACGGAATCATAATGTAAAGCTTTCCATCCTTTGATCTTATGACGTAAGGTCTTCATATAAGATTCGTTTTATTACATGTTTTAGTCTTACTAAAATTTACTCTTTTGGTGATTTTTAAATGTGATGGCCATTTAAGAAATCTTACTGATTATGTACTTGTATGTAACTGTTAATATTCTCCTCTCCAACTTGCTCCCATTCAGGTTGCTGGAATCAATGATACCTGTGAAGATGATTAATTTCCCCCAGGTAATATTATGTTCTAGATTGTGTATCATTTCTGTGGTACAGAATGGTTAAAATGTTAGCCTGGGACCAAAATGCTCTCTGTATTCAATTTAAGTTGCTACCATTTAACCTAAGTAACTCAGAAGATTGTTGTGAGACTTTGCTAGGCAAAAATACAGTAAGGAAATAAAGAGCATAGAATTTTCACAGTGTCACAAGTAAGTTTACTTATGCATTTAGAGGTGCTTCATATTCTCCATCTTTAAAGCTACAGTTCAGTAGAGGCACCTGGTGGTGTTGTCAGCACAGGTGCATAAGAGCATCCTTCTGATGTTAGGATCAGTTGGACCAGAGTTCTTTATTATGAATGATTCCTCCCATGTTTCAAATAAAGTGAGGCATGACTATCAATTCACGTTCTTTAATACAATACCTCAGCATGACATGAACAATGAGCATTACTGAAATTCTTCATAGACCTGCTGTCTCTTCCTTGCTTTTACCTTCATATTGGTTTGCTTTGCCTTGTTCTGTCTCTTTTCATATCACTGTCTGATCTCTGGTGTTCCAGAGGGCTTGGTTTGGGAGGAAGGCCAAGCTGCTTGGCTTTTAGTCTTGCAGCACTAGGACAAAACTGGTTGTTTTAGAGTCTCCTTCCAAGCTCTAGGAACTGCAATATGTGAGATGTAATTTCATCCTCCTGCAGTTTTGATACTGAGTCCCATGGGGAAAAATGCATAATATTGTTTCCTAGTGCTTGTTGTTTCACTCCTAGAATATACTCTTTTTCTTATTATTTATTTATTTATTTATTTATTTATTTGTATTTCTATCCCGCCCTATACCCGAAGGTCTCAGGGCGGGTTACAATATTATATTAATCTTAGACAGGTCCCTGCCCTCAGGCTTACAATTATTGCTTGAATCATGTGGATTCCATACATATTGATCAATTATTACAATTTATTTTCTGTTACAGAAAATAGCTGGTGAGCTTTATGGTCCCCTTATGCTGGTTTTCACATTGGTGGCCATCTTGCTGCATGGAATGAAGACTTCGGATACTATCATTGTAAGCAGAAGAATCCATCTTCCTGATGTATTTACTGCCCAGAGTTATGGCAAGCTATCAAATTTTCTTTGGGAGAAAGCTATAGTACCTTGGACATTGTGTAGTACAGGTAGCTGTGTTTTGAGGTGCTAGTAATGGCTGCCAAAAACCTTACTATGGAGAAGTGCCTGTAGTGCATTCCTCCTGGGCTTGTTGGGCCACGCCCTTCCCCAGCCAGCTACAAGAACTGCTGCCAGAGGAAGAGCTCTGCCACCTCCTGGGCTTGTTGGGCCACGCCCCTCCCCAGCCAGCTACAAGAACTGCTGCTAGAGGAAGAGCTCTGCCACCTCCTGGGTTTGTTGGGCCACGCCCCTCCCCAGCCAGCTACAAGAACTGCTGCCAGAGGAAGAGCTCTGCCACCTCCTGGGTTTGTTGGGCCACGCCCCTCCCCAGCCAGCTACAAGAACTGCTGCTAGAGGAAGAGCTCTGCCACCTCCTGGGCTTGTTGGGCCACGCCCTTCCCCAGCCAGCTACAAGAACTGCTGCCAGAGGAAGAGCTCTGCCACCTCCTGGGCTTGTTGGGCCACGCCCCTCCCCAGCCAGCTACAAGAACTGCTGCTAGAGGAAGAGCTCTGCCACCTCCTGGGCTTGTTGGGCCACGCCCTTCCCCAGCCAGCTACAAGAACTGCTGCCAGAGGAAGAGCTCTGCCACCTCCTGGGCTTGTTGGGCCACGCCCCTCCCCAGCCAGCTACAAGAACTGCTGCCAGAGGAAGAGCTCTGCCACCTCCTGGGCTTGTTTGGGCCTCCCATGTGGTGGGAATTTTAAATTGTAGGTCAGGGTTCTGTTTACCACTGATGTTTTAACTGTTAATAGTTTAATATTGTTTTAGCTGAGTGTATACATTTATTTTGTATGAGCTTTTCTTTTCTTGTGTGTGTGTGTGTGTGTGTGTGTGTGTGTGTGTGTGTGTGTGTTGTACTTTGGGTTTTGGTGTGGGTGTGGGTGCTGTATGTGCGCCTGCTGTGTGTGAGGGTGGTAGTTTTATATTGAGCTTTGGTTGGTGGTTGTGGTGGTTGTGGGAGGTTGTTGTTGTGCTGTGAAGGGACTATGTGCCAAGGCCAAAGAGGGGGAGAATTACGGGTCACCACCATTATTGGCAGGGGGAGATACGGCGATGGGAGACGGAAGAGACGATCAAGGAGAAGGGGTGTTAGATACCTTGAAGCTGTCACCCCTTCTGTTCCGCCTTCCAGCCAAAGGCATCTGGGAAGACCTGCCAACCAAAAACCCACTACTCTGGCAGTGTTGCTTCTAAATGCCAGGTCGGTCCGGAATAAAACATCAATTATCCATGATTTAATTATTGAGGAAAGGGCTGACCTGGCGTGCATAACTGAGACCTGGATGGACGAACTGGGCGGGCCTGGCCTCACCCAGTTGTGTCCTCCAGGTTACTCAGTGCAACACTGTTCTAGAGTAGGGGGGAGGGGAGGGGGTGTCGCTGTGGTCCATCAGACTTCCATCTCCCTCACCAGGCGGCCAATTCGCTCTGTTAACGGGGTTGAGGGCCTGTTTTTATTGCTGGGCCAGAGAGACAGAATAGGGATGCTACTGGTGTACCGCTCACCCCACTGCCCAGTATCCTCCCTATCTGAGCTGGCTGAGGTGGTCTCGGAGGTGGTGTTGGAAGCCCCCGCCACGGTGGTGTTGGGGGATTTCAACATCCACGCTGAGGCCACGCTCAGTGGACCAGCTCAGTTCTTTATGGCCTCCATGACAACCATGGGGCTGTCTCAGTTTGTATCTGGTCCAACGCATACGGCAGGCCACACCCTGGACTTGGTTTTTGCCTCAGAGCGAATTGATGATTATCCGTTGATAGGAGGGCTGACTGTTAGCCCGTTGTCATGGACGGATCACTCGCTGGTGAGGTTTGGACTCACAATGGTAATCCCCCTCTGTGGGGACAGAGGACCTATTGAGATGGTCCGCCCCCGGAGACTTATGGAATCTCAACGATTCCTGAATGCCCTGGGGGATTTTCCAGTTGGCATGTCTGGTGCTCCTGTAGAAGCTCTGGCCTCTCTGTGGAATCAGGAGATGACCAGGGCTATCGACACGATCGCTCCCAAGTGCCCTCGGCCCGCCTGTAGAGCCCAGAAAGCTCCTTGGTATTCCATGGAGCTTCGGGCCATGAAACAGGAAGGTCGACGGCTAGAGCGCAAGTGGCGTAAATCTGGCTGCGAATCTGACCGAACACGAGTTAGAGCACACTATCGTGCCTACCACGTGGCGGTGACAGCGGCGAAAAGCAGTTTTTTCTCCACTGCCATTGCGTCCTCGAGTAGCCGTCCAGCAGAGCTCTTTAGAGTAGTGAATGGCCTTACTAAATCTGGCCAGCTGAGGCGTGAGCCTCAACCATCTAATATCTGCTGTGACAGTTTTGCAAAGCACTTTGAGGACAAAGTTGCTCAGATTCGCAGAGGGTTAGATGTCACAATTGGACATAGTCTGAGGGAGGTGTCCAGTGAACTGTCTGGTCCAATTATTTTGGATCAGTTTCAATTATTGCAGCCTGAGGATGTGGACAAGCTGCTTGCAGGGGTGCGGCCGACAACATGCTCTCTAGATCCCTGTCCTTCTTGGCTGATTAAAGCTAGCCGGCAAGGTATGACCGGGTGGATCCAGGAAGTGGTAAATGCCTCTCTGAGGGAGGGGGCGGTTCCATTGGCCCTTAAACAGGCTGTGGTACGTCCCCTCCTGAAGAAGGCTTCCCTGGATCCAGAAGACTTAAACAACTATCGCCCGGTAGCTAACATACCTTTCCTAGGCAAGGTCCTGGAGAGGGTTGTCGCTGTTCAGCTGCAGGCATGCTTGGAAGAAGCTGATTATCTAGACCCATTTCAATCCGGCTTCAGGCCTGGTCATGGCACGGAAACCACCTTGGTCGCCCTGGTTGATGATCTCCTCCGGGAGAAAGACAGGGGGAATGCCACCCTGCTGGTTCTCCTGGACCTCTCAGCGGCTTTCGATACCATTGACCACGGTATCCTTCTGGAGAGGCTACGGAGTTTAGGAATTGGAGGCAGTGCTTGGCATTGGTTCCACTCCTATCTCCAGAGCCGATCTCAGATAGTGGTGATGGGAGAGACGGAATCGACACCCTGGGAACTCACTTGTGGGGTTCCCCAGGGGTCGATCTTATCTTCCATGTTATTTAATATCTACATGAAGCCGCTGGGAGAGATCATCAGGAGTTTTGGAGTGAGGTGTCATCAATATGCAGATGATACCCAGCTCTATCTCTCTGTGCCATCTGAATCAGGAGAGGTGGTTGAAGTGCTTGACAGGTGCTTGGAGGCGGTAATGGGCTGGATGAGGGCCAATAAATTGAAACTGAATCCAGACAAGACAGAGGTGCTGTGTGTTACAGGCTCTCGGGTCCAAGTAGTTGGGAGATACCCTGTCCTTGACGGGGTTGCAATATCCGGGAAGGGACAGGTGAGAAATTTGGGGGTACTCCTGGACTCTGCGCTAACACTTGAAGCTCAGGTGGAGGCCGTGGCCAGGAGTGCCTACTCCCAATTACGGCTAGTGCGTCAACTGAAACCTTTTTTGGACAGAGATGACCTGGCCACAGTTATCCACGCTCTGGTAACCTCCAGGCTGGACTATTGTAACGCGCTCTACATGGGGCTGCCCTTGAAGACGGTTCGGAAGTTGCAGCTGGTGCAAAATGCAGCCGCTAGAATGCTGACAGGAACATCTAGCCGGTCGCATATTACGCCGGTTCTAAAAGAACTGCACTGGCTGCCAATTCACTACCGAGCCCAATTCAAGGTGCTAACTTTAACTTATAAAGCCCTAAATGACTTGGGTCCCAGATATCTAAAGGAGCGCCTTCTCCCATATCGACCTGCCCGTGTTCTAAGATCTGGAGGGGAGGCCCTTCTGGTGATCCCTCCGCCTTCTTTAGTTAGGCGGGTGGGTACCCGGGAGAGGGCCTTCTCGGTGGTGGCCCCCAGGCTGTGGAATGGTCTCCCCCTTGAGGTGCGTCAGGCCCCTTCTCTGTTCTTATTCAGGAAGGCGGTGAAAACGTTCCTATTCACACAGGCCTTTGGTTAATGTTCCCCACACTTCCCCCCACTGAAAACCGCTGATGTTTTTAACTGTTTTGTACTTATAAAACTGTATTTTTAAATTTGTTTTATTTTTGATACTGTTTTTATACATCTGTTTTAAATGTTGTGAGCCGCCCAGAGACCCTCGGGTATAGGGCGGCATATAAATTGAAATATAAATAAATATAAATAAATAAATGTGATCACTCCCATTGGCATTTTATTGAGATTGTCTCACTTCCGTTGCTCTTTCTACAGAGGGAAGGCACATTAATGGGTACAGCAATTGGTACATGCTTCGGTTACTGGATAGGTGTCTCCTCTTTCATCTACTTCCTGGCTTATTTATGCAATGCTCAAATCACCATGGTCCAAATGTTGTCATTACTGGTAAGTAGCTTGTTTCAGCTTGAACCTTCTGGCAGTCTTTGCTAGCACACCCTTTGCCACCCTGATGCCTTTAAGTTGTTTTGCAGTACAACTCCCTTTGGCCTCAGCTAGCAAAAGGGCTGATCAGAGCTGTGTTCCAAAACTGCTAGAGGAGGCCAGGTTGAAAAAGTCTGGTTGATCACTGAGGACTGTGGGCTTTTCTTGTAGCTGGTAATTTTGTATCTGCTTCAGGTAGGAAGATGAGCTCTTCCTCCACTTTGGAGCTGCTTCTAGTTCAGCTTGTCAAAGGGTAGGGTTCTACTTTGTAGGTCATGTTGGTGGTCTGTCAGTTATTCTTGGAACCTTTTTCTGTTGAAGAAAGAAGATGTTAAATACATTTGAAAGGAACTAGTTGTGGGATGAGACATTTTGATTTGCTTCCAGGCCAATTAAGTTGCTTTTGCAAACCCCATAATCCAGCTGGGCATGCTAGAAGTATGACATGACATTTTATTACTGGACTTCCATGTGCCACTCATTAACTTGTACTGTTGGAGCCTTAAGCTTTATTAGAGGAATGTGGATGAAGAACATACTTATATTTTCATGTATCTTCACACCAGCCTGGAATGTACTGATTTTGTTTTAGGGTTATGGACTTTTTGGACATTGCATCACCCTCTTTGTGACCTACAACATCCACTTTCACTCCCTTTTCTATATCTTCTGGCTGGTGATTGGTGGCCTCTCCACCCTGCGAATGGTAAGTAATAAGAGTCTTAGCCATTCTCCACACGTATCAGTTCTGAAGGGTGGTTAAGAGGTATTTGGAGGAATTGGAATGGCAATTTAATTTTCTTTCCTTCTCTTTTTTCCTCTTTAGTGCCCTGTAGATTCTTCATATGCACTTTGCATATAAGAATCTCACTTTAATTTTTGTGAACTGTACAATATACTGTGGTAGCTATTTAGAGGATCACCACCACCATTGATAACATTGAGATTCAGAGCTTTCAAGAGGTTGCTGAACAGCGTTTTACTATATTGGATGCATACTAGTTTTCACTCTGTTATTGACACAGAAAAATAGCAAGAGCTTTCATCTAGTCAGGCTCTCTACTGCTGGGATCATGAACACTGACTAAACGACAGCTGTGGAATATGATGAAAAAAGGCCACTGAATTTAAAGCCAAAGCCCATATGTACTTAGACTGTTGGTAAAAGAGATTAGGAAAAAATTATATTTTGAAACTGCGTGTCAGCATTCTTGTGGCTTATAGATAATGACTTGAAACATCCAAGTCCCTGTGGGTTCCCAGGACCCCTGCTAATCTTGTGCAGTCTTTTCTCATCTGTGATCATTTGTATGCAATAACTGCTTCCATAGCTTAGTGGATAGCCTCTGAAATCTGATTTAGCTGAGGAAGGGTGCACAAAAACTTTAAATAGAGTCCTGTCATTTATTAATTCAAGCAAAATCAACCACTGCTTTAGCAGTGACCACTGGACAAAACAAACTTCTTATAGAAATCGAATTGGTTTTCCATCTACTTGCATTCATGCTTTTAGTACATACTAAAAGATATAAAATTGCATGGAAAAAAACATCTTGGGAAAAGATTTTTTTTGCCTTATTTTTTAGTACCCTTCATGAATTTAGGTCTGCTTTGCCTTCTGGACACTTGAGTCTTTCTTCTTGTTATGGAAATGACTGCATTGCAGCTGCCTGAAAAACTGAGGGTTTTATCCCTGGATCTTTCCACAGCCTTCTTGATGGTGGCCCCCAGACTATAGAATAGTCTCCCCTCTGCGGTGCACCAGGCACCTTCACTACATATGTTTAGAAGATTGTTAAAGACTCATCTACCCTGGCCTTTGACTGAGGAAACTTTTTCCCTTCCCCACAATCATTTATTTTATTATTTTAGTATGTTATTGTTTTTAGTATATTAATTTTATATTTTGTTTCTATTATTGTAACCTGATCTAAGGCCTTCAGGTATATGGTGGGATAAAAACGCAAATAAATTATAACCATAATTGTATTGCTTATCCTTGGTGCAGAGTGATTATAATGGTCCTGGGGATATAAATGTTTCTATACTGTAATACTTCTTAGAAGTCATCTTAAGGAAGTAAATGCCAGTTTTGGGGGATGGGTGTAAAATGTGTTCATAACTTAACTTTTGGGGGTGAAGTGGAAAAGAACCAAGTTCCATTTTCCTTTCTGTTCTTTCAAGGTCTTCATATTTTTATATCCAGATCTGAAAGGTCTCTAACCTCTGGACTCATTTATCCTAGGTTGCTGTGTTGGTGTCTCGCACGGTAGGACATACCCAGCGTCTCATCTTGTGTGGGGCCCTTTCTGCTTTGCACATGCTCTTTCTCCTTTACCTGCACTTTGCTTATCACAAGGTTGTAGAAGGTAAGAAAAAAAATGGCAAGTAATAACCATTCATGACACTGGAGGGAGATAATTGTGGCTGTTCCTTATTCTTGTTATTTTATTTTCAACTTTGTTGAAGGAACGGATTCATACCTAGCTCAGAATGATCAGAATGTGGACCAAAAGACACTTCAGTTTTCTAAGAGCAAAACTTTAATGAGATTTCATGACATCACGTTTTCAATTTATTTACTAATTTTATTTCCGAATATTTATATCATGCCCTTTACCCAAAGGTCTTAGAGAACAGTTTTCTCTTTGGACTGTTTGACATAAAGTGGCTGTCCCACTCACCTGGCTCCTCAAAACAAGAATGTCTAACTCTGTTCTGAGTAAATACACAACTATATTGTGATTTTTGATGGGAAACATTACGCACGAAGACTTCCAGTTCTTCACTCACCTACGCAGACATATGCAAGCACATGTGCTGATTAATGAAAACAGTCAAGTGTTGGGCCTCACATGTCTAGAGTGCTATTTAACAGTCTCACCTCAAAACCTGCCCACTAATCCTGTTGCAGTGTTTGCAAAACTGTAGCATTCCCTTGGTGAGTGGAGGGCACCACAATAATGACATGCCTATGTAGAGAAATAAGACTGAAGTTGATTATGGGATAGGAAACTGCTATAGTAATATGAGGGCATTAATACAAATCAGCTGTTCTACTTTCTGTGTTCTCATAGGCATCTTGGACACATTGGAAGGACCCAACATCCCTCCCTTTCAAAGAGTTCCTAGAGACATTCCAGTTGCTCCATCTCCTGTACTGAATATAACCAGAGCCGTTGCACTGACCTCGTAGCCTTACAGACTCTCTTGTGCAATCCCTGCCTCTGCATAGGTCATGTGCTCTGCAGCAGGTACCAGGGAGAGGCACAAATTAACAGGAGCAAGACATGATTTGACCTGCAGAACTCCTTTTGGAAGTGATGGTAGCTGGATCCCAGAGTATTTCGGAAGAATTGCATTTGCTGAATTGTGACAGGCTAAACTGTTCTCCTACCCTGGTCTTGTGTGGCTGGGATCACATAGGTCATGCACCTTTTCCCATAACCCTTTGTGTTTGTCTTGTCTCTGTAGCCTGTGTACATGTAATCCCCTCCTTTACCATGGGAAGAATTAAATGGATGTTCTGAACAATCTTTTCCTTGGATCTTCATCATAAAAAAGCTGTATTTGTTTCCATGTGTTCTAAAATCCAAGGTAAAAAAAATCTTACGAATTGTTCTGTTGGAGTTCCTTGCCTTCTTCTAAGGAACATCAGTCTCCAGTCAAAAGAAATTATCCGTTGATACATGAACAAATGAACACTTCCAGTTGCCACGGAATTCTGCTCCAGAGAATTCAAGCGTTTTCTGTAGAGCTGGGCAAAACTGTGAACTGTTGTTCGTGGGAGTCTGTAGTGCAAGCCGTAAGATTACTGGATATTGTCCTCGCAATCTGTTACCACTGGTTTCAGGACTATTGGATCAGATAGAGCTTGAAATGCTAAACGATCCCTTTATGAAAGCAGGTGCTTATATTGTAAAAAGCTGAGGGATGCTCCAGAAGGAATCATAAAAGAAGGAAATGTTGGAATGGTTACTGTGTGATGAGCGTCTGAAGGAACTGGTGACTAAATTATTGGCAATTAAGGTCATTTGTGTCGTAAATGGCTTTAATCTAGTAGAGCCAATGCTAAATATCCGCATGGTGGTTTTTTTTAAGGGCTCAGAGATGTTTCTTTGACCTAGGGCCTTTTTGCACTTTGAAGATGGAGATGTCTGTGTATACTCCAGCACGGATAAAATGCGCGCCTCAGAGCCACTTCTATTCTATTAGATTAAAATGTAGATTTTCCGACGGGGTCAGCATCCATCAGCAATTTCTATTGGGTTTGATGGGTATTTTGTCAGCATTTTGCCAGCTTGAACCTCTGCCCATTTGTAACAATCAGATTTTTTCTCCCGAGTCATCATCGGGAGGAAGGCACCACTGGGTTGTGTTCCATGCACCCACCCACTGTCCACAGTTAATGGAATAGTCCAGGCCAATAAAAATTCTGAACCATCAGCTGTAACCCGTGTCAGTAGATAAATCAGCAACTCTCTGTTGCTTCTCTCTCTGCTTGCCTTTTTGGCCCACGCTCCCCCCTTCTGCTTTCAGCTTCTCCTCGGGAGCTGTCCTCTTCAGCACCTCTGCCCTCTGTCGCAGGTAGAAAGAATCCACGCCACAGTCAGTCACCAAAGAGGATTTATTGCTTCCATCAATATATACAAAGTCTCCCCCGCTCTCTCCAGCGCTCCGTCGAATTGTAAACAATACATTGGCTACACACCTACTTATATAGTTTTACTAGCAAGGTCACAATGACTCAAATGACACACAAACTCCTGATCTTGAGTCATTTGCCTCTGTCTTACGCAAGCTGTTGCAATCCCTGTGATGCTGTCATCCGTCTGGTGATGTTTTGCACACATTACCTACTTCACCTTGAAAGAGTCTCCTGACTAGATACTAAGTTAACTAGATTATCTACTGTACTTCCTGTGTGGAATTTGTTTTCCCTATTCACATCTACACATTTCTCCTCTATCTCTTGACAATCCCCTCCAAAATGTTTAGATGTGTATCTTGCAGCTATCTGCACTTTATCTCTTTCAACCTATGCCACACAGTACTCCAGTTCTTGTCCACTGCTCTGGATTACCCACTCTCCCTCCTTGGTCCTCTCCAAGCACCTCAGGATCATTCACCTTTCTGATGTCTCTATCTCTGTGTTTCTGGGTTCCATTTGGCATTTCCTGCCTCTTGAATACCCACTTGCCTCCTGCTATCACTATGCAAGTGTTTGCAGTTTGTCCCACAAACCAATCTGGGGGCTTTCTAACTCTCTGAGCTCTCCTTGGTAGGATTACCTGTATCCTTCCTTTGCCATTCCCACTATCTGACCTAGGCTGTGTTTGTGTTTGTTCATTTGCAGAAGTGTTAGTCTCACTATCTGTAGAACCTTCTTGCTTTAGTGCCCCTCCATTTCCAGCATCCGTGGCACTCTGCCCTAGCTTGAGAAAAACCTCCTTGTTAACATGGAGCCTTTCCCAGCTGGGATATCTCTCAAAGTTGGCACTCCTGGACAGTAAGATTTCTCCATGACTTGAACAAAATCTATAGCTGTTTTCAGGATACTCCACAAACATTAACCTTTTCCAGAAATTTGCAGGTACATATACATCATATACATTTGCATATTGCCCACAACCTCTTATACATTCAAGGTTTGATGGTCTACCATACAGCATATGATAAAGCATTTCCTTTACAAAAGAATTCCAAGCATGGTTAGCAACATGATTAACAGTCAAAATTGCCTCCCCCCACATTTGCTTTAAGACTCCTTCATGCTTTTCACCCATGTTTACCCAGTCTCTAAAGTGTTCAGCTACTTCACTTTTCCCTGTCATAGGGATCACATACGAATACTGTGTAGGACAATCTTCAATGCCCATGAAGTACTGATTCCCGCCCACAGGCTTTGTTAAAGGGTCAGCCAAATTTGCCTGCACAGTCCAAAACAATCTTTCTGTCGTGCGTTTGTTAACTTTGGCTACAGGAAGAGCTTCAGGCTTCACCTTGCTACAAACTGAATCATCCCAATCACTTGAACAAATTTCCATCTGAAATTTTGGACACACTTCCTCTAGTTTTTCCACACTTGTGAAGTTCACATGCCCTCTGGCTTCTTGGCAATAATGGGCGCAGTTCAAGTGCCTAGGCACATTAACAGCTAACGCGCATTCTGCCCTGCCAGTCATCACATACACTTTGTTTCGCTTGACTGCCCTAGCACAAATCTCATCATTTATGCTAATAGTACAATCATTCCCCTTGAAACACAAAGTATAATTACTGTTTGTTAATTCAGAAACACTGATTAAACAGTCTTGCAACTCAGGAACACACAATACATTTGAAAAATCCTTTTCAAAACATGGTATTTTTACCGTTCCCTCTGCCCACACCTGTTTCGATTCGCCATTCGCCAACATGACTGAATGTACGTTCGAAGGCATTTTATTTTTCAGGAGCTTTTCACAATTGACCATGTGAGAACTTGCCCCTGAGTCCAACACCCAGCTAGGGCTTGCAGCCACACAGGCTACAGACTCACAGCTCTTCACGACTTTCACAACCCCTTTCTTGCTTGCAGCAAACCTGGATTGTTTCCTGGCTCTATCCTCAGCCAACTTTTTACAGTCCTTAATGAAATGATCCTTTCCACCGCAGTGGAAGCATTTTCTCCCTCTGGACACCAATGCTTTTTCAGGCTCAACATCATTGAAAGTCTCGATTGAGTGGGTTTGAATCACTCCTGTTTCCTGTCTCTGGAGTTTCGCCTCGTAGTCCCTACGCTGGCATTCCTCCAAGACTCGTGCTGCCACCATCTCTGGAGTTAGCTGCCTCTGGTCAACACACTGCAGACTCCACAGGATATTTTCAAACTCATCAGTCAGACTTCCTAATAGGATAAATGCTCTCTGCGTTGGACTGATTTCGATCCCTCTGGTTGCAACTTGCTGGAACAAGTCTGCCATGATTTCCAGGTGCTTCTCAGGAGCTTGCGCCTTCTGCATCTTGCAAGCATACAGCCTCCTACACCAAATCATTCTTGACAGTGCTGTTTGAGATTGGTGGATCTCTTTCAACGTATCCCAGACTTCCTTCAAAGTTGCCTTTCCACGGATGTGGTTGATTTGCGGTGGCGTGATCGTGAGCAAAATGGTTGCCCTTGCCCTCTGATCCTCTCCGACCGTACCAGCTGCCATGCCTGCGTCAACAACATCCCAGAGCCTTTCCCTTGTGAGCAGCGCTTCCGCGTAAACAGCCCAAGCAGAAAAGTTCGTCTCATCCAGTTTTGGAAAACGTGCAGCTTCCATCTCTCAGGCAGTGCAGTTTCCTCTCTCCTTCTGTCAAACGTGACAAAAAACAGACACACAACACTAGATAATCAGACAGCCGTCCGATTCTCTTTTCACTTAGCCTTTCGGCACTCACAGTCAGTTGAACTTTCCAGCACACGCAGGGTTAACGCTCTGGGCCCATAACCCTTGTCAGTAGATAAATCAGCAACTCTCTGTTGCTTCTCTCTCTGCTTGCCTTTTTGGCCCACGCTCCCCCCTTCTGCTTTCAGCTTCTCCTCGGGAGCTGTCCTCTTCAGCACCTCTGCCCTCTGTCGCAGGTAGAAAGAATCCACGCCACAGTCAGTCACCGAAGAGGATTTATTGCTTCCATCAATATATACAAAGTCTCCCCCGCTCTCTCCAGCGCTCCGTCGAATTGTAAACAATACATTGGCTACACACCTACTTATATAGTTTTACTAGCAAGGTCACAATGACTCAAATGACACACAAACTCCTGATCTTGAGTCATTTGCCTCTGTCTTACGCAAGCTGTTGCAATCCCTGTGATGCTGTCATCCGTCTGGTGATGTTTTGCACACATTACCTACTTCACCTTGAAAGAGTCTCCTGACTAGATACTAAGTTAACTAGATTATCTACTGTACTTCCTGTGTGGAATTTGTTTTCCCTATTCACATCTACACATTTTCTCCTCTATCTCTTGACAACCCGAGTACCTCCTTGTTGCTTACCCATGAATGTTCAACCCAAAAGGTCCAATAGGAAGTTTGTGGTCTCTGCACTGAGGCAAGAAGATGGGTGGATATTTGGTATTTGTTAAAATAAATTGAAGGCCAACCTGAATAGCACATTTATGAGCCCCCATGTTGCAATACTGGAGGTATATGGTGTGTTTCTATACATGTCAATAAATTCTTCCCAAAGGAGCACGTGAACACTGCAGAAACCCCTTATAACTTTTTCTACAGCAGTTCCAGAATAAATCTACTGTACTACTAATTTTTCTGCCATACTGTTTGTGTAGCTTTTTGGGCTTGGTGTGTATAAAACACAACACAGTGTTTTTCAAATAAAGGTCTGGACTTTGTCAGGAGAAAATCACTTGCTGAAGGGGAAGGTAGCAAAGCAGCAGTTGATGCGACATGATTGTACTTACAGAAAATAATACTGAATTATTCTTTCTCTGTGGTCTACATGCTGGCTCCCAGTGCCAACCCTGATTTGAGATGGCCACGGCTGGTAGGCCAAGCCCCAGAATCTGTTAATCTTCACTGTTTTATTTTTCTGATCTCTAATATTGTTGTACATCATTGTCCCTTATAGATCCATGCCTCTATACACATAAACATACTCCTGCATATTCTACCTTCTGTGGCCCAATCTGAAGACTGAAACTTAATAGCTCAATTAAAAAATATATAATTTTTATTTAATTAATGAAACAATTACCTCTGCTTCCAGATCAAAAAATAAGAAAGAACACACCTATTTCCCCTCCCCCTCTCTCCCAACCCTTTATCCAAAATATTCTTCCACTTTCCTAATCCTCTCATTCAATAAGGGTGGTGCACTGTCTCTTTTTGCATTTCTCATGTACTTCACCTGTACTCTCATAATTTAATCTATACTCCACTTTCAAATTTAAAAATATTTTTGCTGTGGGGAGACCTATCTTTTTTGGGGGGGCGGGGAACCTATCTTTAACCTTATTAAGGCTGTCCTTTTTATGCAAAAGCTGTTCCTGACTCATCATTTTACTCCACATATGGAGGAGAGGTAGATTTAATTAGTTTTTAACTTCTTTATTATTTTCTAAGAACACAAAGCCCACTGCTGATTACGTACTTCTTTGCTAAATGTCAACTGTATCTGTTTTACTTTCATAATGTTTGGCTGCCCTTGCTCCTTGGTACATGAAAACAGATACTGGACTGTTTGAAGTTGAACCAGAATCGGGTGGTGGTGCTAGAATTCCTAGCAGTATTCCACAAGTATGCGAACTATTTAATGACATATTCAAAACAAGCAGTAACTAAGGATTAAAAAGTAGGACTATGCAGTGGATTGGGAACCCTGATACAAACTGTCTTTTATTTCCTCTTTCCAGTTGTGTTGTATGCTGGGGAGAAGAGGGAAGGTTCTACCACCATGCCACTGCCACTATGCCAAGTGGGGGGGCAGCAGGTTGGTGCAACATAAAGGTCAATTTCCCAAGCTCCCCTCTACTCTTCAGCGTAGTCTTAGGTCTTGGTTTACAGTTGTTTTTATTAAGAGTTGCTTGAAAGTACCAGCTCCTGAAGTTTAATTTTTATAGCCAATCACAGAGGAATAAGCAGGAGGGGAGGAGGGCTGGAGAGGAAAACACTACCGTTTTGCCAAAGTGAGATCAAGGATGGAAAAGTGTGAACAAAGAACATTGAACAGAGTGTGCATTAAATAGAGTGTCCGCACTGTCCCTAAAATGGACTATTCCATGTGGTATGACTGTAGCTCTGCAGTTGGATGTACAAATACATTTTTTCCTAAGTTTTCCATCTCTCTAGGAATATCCAGCCCATTAGAAGTAAGTGCATTGAGACACTGCAAAATAAATCCAGAGCAGCCCTCACGTCTACAGAAGATAATGATACCTCCATCTACATGTGCTGACAGAGAGCAGAGCTGCATCTTTCTTTTCTATTATGTTACATGCCTGTAATCTTTATATGTGGCTAGTCTATTAATTTGGTCAAGTCTAGGACCTTCCTGTCACAAATAACTGAAATTGTACAAGGCTACCAGATAAGCAGAGTAACTGATACTCTTTACCTTTCATACCACAGGACACTACATGAAGGATGCAGGTCATATCAAAGATTCACGGTTGACATTTGAAGCTAGATGTTTATCTGGCTTGTTCTTAAGCTTCTCTGGGTTACTGTGTGCTGCCTTTGGAGAAATTAAATTAGATTGAAGTTTTACCTAGGGGTAGCATCTTAGAAGCCAGTAAAGAAGAAACAGCTATTATATTTCTCAATGTTATATTTTCTATTTTTCCATCTCTTCTGATATATGCAGCAATTAGAGGTGAATTACTCATGTTGTTTTCCTTTTAATTACACAACAAAACAGGCTTTGTTTAAAATTTGGATCTTTTAGCTAATTAGTTGCAAGCAAAAAGCTGCCCACATTGTTTGTTTTCCTAATCTTTCCAACACTTTTCATCCTCACTGAATTGTTTGGTCATTGGTACCGGCTGAGTTCCAGGAATGATCTCCAGACTTCCCTTTTGTTTTTTTGTTTTTTTCAAATTGTCTGTACAAAATTCCTTGGATCCTTCATACTCCTTTGATAAGTTACAATCCTTTGCCCAAGAAGAACCAGGGGGAAGCCCTTGTTCATATTCCTTTCCTCTGCATTCTGTGCATTTAATTAACTGCAAAGAGCAGCAGACAAGAAAGCCCTGCACAGTATGCCTGCTGAAGTAAGCAAAGCTTCTTTGCAAAAATTGTGCCTGCCAGGCTGCTTCTTAATACCAACTGCCACCCACCAGCTGAGGGAAAGCAAAATCATGACAGGACTAGCTTAGCCCAGGCATCTCAGGGCGGGGATTGCACCACTGAGCAAACTGCAAATGAAGGCCCTCCTGCCTTTCCATGCTCTCCTCTTTCTTCCAGAGGAGATGCTCTTCAGTTTCCAATATATCTCACAAGACCACTGAAAGAAAGAAAAAGAAAGAAAGAAAAAGAAAGAAAGAAAAAGAAAGAAAGAAAGATCTTTTCCCTAAGCTGCCATTGTCTATCAAGACCACAGCCTCCTTCCTCTGGGTTGCTGCTTCTCTTTCCTTCTCATACCCTGTCTTCAAAACATGGCCTGAACACACATGCAAAATACTCGTAAGAATATTAACAACAGTGAATAGCAGGGGTATAGCAAAAGAAACATCAATAACTGAGAATGTTTCCACAATGACCTCTTTTGGTACAAACACAACACCTATGTTGTAGAAGTCCCCCCCCCCCCCGCCCCAACACTATTTGGCAGTAGGATGGAGAAACTGCAAATAACACTAGTACTGCTTCTACCCTCCCTCCCAGGCTGTCCTTCGCTTGCATCCCAGATATGGAGTGGACACCTGTGGCAAAAGATTTACTCATAGTATCAAAGCCACGGCAGTAAGTCACTCAACAAGGCTTAACTTGCTGGATATGACCTTTGGGCTCCATCACAATGTCTGCATCTCCCACAAGTGTGGGCAACCGTCTACTTGAATTCTATACAGTATTATTGTTCCATGAAAGGAATTCCCCTGTGTTTTATGTCATTTGTTAGTTTCAATGGTACTTTGTCCAGACCACAAGAGCTGTGCCCAGGCTGTGCAGATAATATTGGTAGCCAGGATAAAGTGATCCCTAGGGGTTGACACAAGGCAACAACAGCAGCAGCATGAAATTAAAATAAATAAGTTTTGGTTCAACTGCTCTTCTCTAAGAGCTTCTACTCTTCTACTGATTATTTTAAAAATCGTTTTAGGGAGCAACAACCCAAGGCCACTGGTACTAGAGCTGTGCTGTGGTAACTGAATTATATCTTTTAATTTGTGCCTCTTTTCACCTCAGAACAAGCAAAGGACAAGAGGTAAGGTGAACTGCAGTCCATGATGCATTGGTAGGCCTTGCATGAAAGAATGCTACTGGAAAATTGCTCTGGACCTTTGGAAACTCTGTGCCACCTCAAGCTCCACCATTTCCATAAATCCCTTGGCTTCACTCCTTCATTCTGTGACTCCAAGCATGTGTGCCTACACTATCTGCAAGTTCTTTCCATTCACCCTCCCTGCCAGTCCTTTGTATCTCTGTCAATTCCTTCAGGTGTTTGAGATGGTGAGCTTCTTCACGCAGGGACTAGAGTTCTTCCACTCTATAAACTGTCATGCATACTGACGGAGCTACCTAATAACAATTTAGGTTAGATATGAACATAAGTTAATAGAATTCCACCCTTTCTTCTACGACACAAGAGACAAGGATTTGGCTACGAGACCTCATGATGCTCAAGTGGGGTGGGAGGCTGTTCAGCAGGACAAGTTGTCCTGCTTTTGGCTTCTACTGGTTGCTGCTGTGAAAATAGACCGCTGGGTTAGGTGGGCCACTAAGTCCTGTCTAGCAAGGCCTGCCTTTTGTTGCTATGTACTTGAAAGGTTACTATGGCCACCTTCAGACTCACTGGCAAGGGACAAAGCAAAATATTGGTCTCCTTCCATTATCCACAAGTAATCTTTTCTTTTCAGTTCCTACCCAGGCATCTTTCCATTGGAAGAAGCGGTGAAAGCATGGCACAGAAGAGGGGGCCTACTGGGAGAAAGTCCAGTCTAGCTTTGGGACAATGAGCTGTGCTGGATGGATGCTGAGTTCACCTTCCTCCCTCTCCAAGTCCTCCGTGTTAGTCAGCTAATCCAGTCTGAGACGGAGATGTAAGCAATTGTTTAGCTCCGATGAAGATGTCTCCGATTTCCGCAGGGGCAGCAAAGACTATTTAAAGACAAGTGCAGTGCCCAGAGGGCGAGGGTACATTTCCGACCAGAGCAAAACCCTGCCTTTACTGGTTTCCAGAGCTACCACTTACTGGGCGCTGGTACGGGACCTCCAGAGGGGAAGGCAGAGCTGGATCCAGCCCTAGGGGTCAGACACGCCAGCCCCCCTGGCAAGCTCTGTGGCCAGTGTTTTGCTCTGAGAATTGCGAAGTGAAAAAAAGAGAAGAGAACCTCTGAGCACGCGCAGAGTTCACTCTCGTCCGTGTTTGGAGGTTAATATTCGGAAGGCTGCGCGCCGCCCAGCTTCGCCTCATGCCCTCTGGGCTCCGAGCTTTCGGGCTGGCGCGGCCCTCCATTCCCCCCTAGAGACAGACCCCTTCCCACCCCAGGGACCCTGGAGACGCCGCCGACCGTCCGGGTAGATACCCGGGTCTCCTCAGGCAGCCATCGCCGCGCCCCCGAGCAGCGCCTGCTCCGCTCCGCGCGCTTTTGCCCGTCGGCCCCGCCGGCCGAGAGGAAGCGGAGGCGCGGCGCAGTTGCCGCCAGGGGGCAGAAGAGCGCGCAGAGGCTGAAGGAACCAGGAAGGCGGGCGAGGAGGGGAAGCGGGCATCGCGCGGCCGGCCTTGGCAGGAGGCGGCGGAGGCTGCAGTGCCTGGCTGTGGCCATAGGAACCGGCGCCGCGCCAAACAAAGCTGGAGCGCGCCTTCCCTCCTCCTCCTCCCGGGGGATAAGGAGGAGGAGGAGGAGACGGAGACGGCGCGCTTCGCGGGTCCCGGCCGCGGCGCTGGCGACTGTGTCCCGCGGGCGGGATGCACCGGGCGCTGCTGCCGTCGGAGCCTCCGGGGCGCTAAGAAGAGGCGCGGCGGCTCGAAGGCGGCAGTCTCGGCGGCGGGCCGGGCGGATCCTTCGTAGTACGGCTGCTCTGTGCGGGCGGCGTCGCGGTCGGAGCAGGTGCGGCGGCGGCGGCCACGGCCAGGGCTGAGCCCGGAGACGGAGGTCCCAGCGCCGGGGAAGGGGGAAGAGACGGTGAAGGGCGAAAGGCGCGGCAGCCGGGGAGCCGGGCACCTCGCCTCCCCTTCCCCGGCGAGCCCCCTGAAAAAGCCAGGCAGCCCGCGTGAACTCCCCGGAGCGATCCCGCTTCGACCTGGATTCGGGTTTTCCATTCCCACGGCTTCGTCTGGCCTGACATCTCCCTCCGTCCCCGCCCTCCCCACGTCTCATCTTTTCCTTTTAACAATCGCCCTGTTCCCAGCGGCATCCCGACGTGCTTTGGACCACGGGAAGTACGTAGCCTGCCCGCTTTCATTCTGCCTTGCATAGAATATACCTGGATGAAGCTGGGTTGCACAGGAGTTTCCGCGCGGATCCAGCCTATGCGAATACTTAAAGCGGTTCCGAGGGGCTCCTGTTTTCACTGAAACTCTCCCTCGGATACGTTCAGCTTTGGCAGTTCACCCCTTTGTCCCGTGGCCTTCGGCTTTCCTCAGCCGGAATTGCACATCCGTCCAGCAGCTGATTTTCATCATAGGCTTCTTACCTCCTCTGATCCGGATTGCGAATCGGCCCCTGCGCTTGTCCGGATTGCACATTTTTGCCTACAGAAATCCGGATTAGCACGACAGATTAGCTAGTTGCGGCGTGCTTGCGAAGATGCTACCAGGATCTATCCAGATCTCTGGGGAGACTTTATCCAGTGCGGAGATTCGAGACATCTGCGAGAGCCTGAGGGAGAACTCCATCAAACTGCTTTCGCTACGAGGCTGCCAGCTTTCTGACCGAGATTTCGGCCGCATCTGCAGGGGGGTAGCAGAGTCGCACTCTTTGGCTCAACTTAATCTCAATTTGGGTATTGTCTCCAACATTAATCGCGTCAAGCAACTGGCAGAAGCCCTGAAGACCAACCGCTCTGTCCAGTCTCTGTTGTGAGTAGCCTTCTTCGCCATAATTTGCTGTCAAAATGAGCCAGTTTTCTCTGCCCTTCTAAAACTGTGGCGTCATGTTACTAAGTGTCAGGAAAGATGGTTAGGAAGTAGATCCAAGCATCCACATCCTACAGCTTGGAGCAACTGAGCCTGTGCAGCAATTTTGTTATAGAAAATGGGGAATCCTGGGAATATCCTTCAAAAATCTGGGTATCACAAAACCGGTGGTGTTGGGAAGAACCTGGGGATGCTTTCATAATAGCAGAGAGAGATGGGAGAAAGGGAGAAACAAGGTCTTTATCACCCCAAAAAAGTGCATTAGATTTTTTTTCTCACCCTTTGTCATTTCATTGCATTAGCTTTGGCTGAGATGAATGATCAGAAGCCTTTTTGGTAAAGCTCTTTGAACCAGATGTTGCTTGTATTGTGTAGAGGAAGAAAACTCTAGAATTTAGTGACCTTGTTTAATAATGTGGTGATACTTTTATAAATACTATATGGTGGGTTTTCTTCTACTTTAGCTCTGCATTAACATTCTAAGGAATTTTGTAAAACAGACTGTTTCCTAGAATTGTCGTTGATTAAAAACAAACAAAAAATCTCCATGCTTTACACATAGTTTCATTTTGCTTCAGCTAAATTAGTTATAGTCAGAAAGTGGAAGAACTGTGAGGATTTCAAAATTAAATCTGTGGGCCTTGGCTATGGCAGAATGCCTGTTTGCTCAGCTCAAGTAAATGAAAAGTCAAGGCTCCATTGGTCAATTTTATAGTATTTGTTGACCCTTATTAGAGAATCACGGCCGAACCACAAGATTTCTGTCTCAGCAACCCTTACCAGTTAGTCAATGTGTAACATATGATATTTTACTTTTTCAAACTCAATAATTATATTAGGCAAGCTGGTTCCTTCATTTGGGGCACAGTGCAGGATTGATGGAGCATTATGGTATATCTAAGAGTTATCATTGTATTATAGCTGTGTTTCTTTCATATTTGTTGTTAATTTTTTATGCTGAGTATTTGTTGCTTGGTTTGTGTGTTTGAAGAATTTTTATTAAATTTCTTAAAATCCATGCCTTGCACAGACTTTACTGTACACTGGCAGTGGCGGCCAGGAAAAGGGTGGGGGAAGTTGGAAGCTCCTCCCTCATGCCACATGGTTCCCTGGCTCTTTTGAAGTGCCCGTGACAGCCACTGGCCAAGTATCAAAGAAGCCACTAAACCAGTGGGGTACAGGGGAGGGGCTTCCATTGCAAGCACCCCCACCTTGCTGGTGGCTGCTGCTGCAGCATATTCAACAAGAGAGTTTGAAGTTCTGGAAAGTGTGAAGAGGTGTCTGCAAGTCTGTTTCTGAGACAGATTGAAGAGGTTGCCCTGAATGTAGGTAGCACTGAAGGCTTTGAGTGGCCAAAGATAATGTGGCAGGGAACTATTTAGGTGTGTGATTGGAATGGTTGTTACTGTAATATTTGAATTAGCTGCACAATAACCTGCCTGCTTTAAATTATTGGAGTGGAGTGAGAACAGTAGCCATTAGATTTATGCAGCATTCACATCTATGTTTTAATCCATCTTCAGTCCACTTTCAGAGTGACATAATGCACTGGCAAAGTAAGAAGCTGTGTGCTTTTGGCTTTAACTCCGAAAATCCAACTTTGGGTTAGGTAATGCGGAAAGAAAATGATGGGTTACTTTGCTGATGTGCCCTTTCAGTCTGAAAGTGGACTAAAACAGGTGTGAATGCAGTCTTAGTTATAATTCTAAAAGTTAGGCTGTCCTCTCTCTACACCTTGAATCTTATCCTAGTTCCTGTGACATCTGTCTGAGCACCAGCAGTGCTCATCATTTCTATATACAGTGGTACCTTGACATACGAGTTTAATTCGTTCCGTAACCTTGCTCTTATGTCAAATCGCTCGTATCTCAAAGCAATTTTCCCATTAATCCATTCCAGCTCCCAAAACACCACCTCAGTTGTTTTTGTTATGTACTGTACTGTATTTACATACTCGTATCTCAAATCTTGCTCTCATCTCAAAGCAAAATATCACTCGCTCGGGGGCTTGTATCTCAAAACACTTGTATGTCAGGGCACTTGTATGTCGAGGTACCACTGTATTTTGCCCTAGCTGCCAGATAAAAATCAACTTTAGCTGAAACAATGTGGTGTTTTTCCACTGGCAGAAAGTACGCATTTTAGCACCCATTAAGGACCCATTTGGCTCAGAGCCGGATGACTCCATTTCCACCACAGACCCCATTAGGGACACATTTCTTTTCACCACAGCTTGGGACTTTGGAGCCTTTGCTAACCTCTGAAGGCAACTTCAGAGATTGCACCCCTTGTCTCCCAAAACACCTGGGCTGACAGGCAGACCCCTTGTGCGTCAATCAGGATTTGCAAATGGGTGCTCTGGTGTTTCCACAGCAGGGAGGCTAGCACCCATTGCTATTGGGTGCTAAACCACCCATGGAAACACATTGGGTACTTCCCTTAATCCGGATCTACTAGATCTGGATTAAGGGAAGTACCCATTCCTTAGATCTGGATCTTCTTAGATCTGGATTAAAGGAGCGCAGTGGAAGAACACCCATGAATACTGTTCCCACAGGGGCGGGTAAGGAGAGAGATGCCTTTTACATCTTCCAGGCCTTGTTAGTCTGTTGATGTTCAGTTCTCTCTGGCTCTTCTTGACCTCATGGATTACAGTACACAAAGGTCTCATGCCCTCTATTGTCTGCCTGAAATTTGTGCAAGATCATGTTCATTGCTTCCACGGCACTGTCCATTTCATCCTCTGCTGGCCTCTTTTTGCCTTCAATCTTTCCTAGCATCAGGGTCTTTTCCAATGAGTCCTGCCTTCTCATCACATGGCCAAAGTATTTTGAGTTTCTGCTTCAATATTTGTCCTTCCAATGAACTGTCAGGGTTGATTGTCTTTTGTATTGACTGATTTGATCTTCTTGCTTTTCAAGGGACTGTCAAAAGTCTTATCCAGCAATGCAGTTCAAAAGCATTGATTCTTTGGCACTCAGCCTTCCTTATGACCAAACTCTCACAATGGTCTCTTGCAGGAGAAATAGTATCAATGACACCTTAAAATAGAAGCAACCAGGCTGTCCTAGAGGGCTGCATGTTTTAGAATCCACCCAGGTGAAATTGCCCAGAAAATCAGATTCAACATGGCTCAACACTGGGCTTTTTTGCACTTAACCACCGTATGAAAATATCAGGTCTCTACATGGGTCTTATTGAAGTGTGAACGGTCTCAGATGGGATTGTTTGCACTGCTGTAGCAATGGCCATGTGCACCAGGCCATTGCTACAGCAATCACTGACATGGAACATGACTGTGCAGCTGCAGCCATGATGTCCTGCCCCCATGCAGTATTGCAGTGCCAATGCTGCGTTCAGGGCTGTGTTGAGAGTGTCCTGGGCGCACTTAATTAAGTTAGAGAGAAGCGATCAGGGCGGCTCTCAGGGTGTGTACGCTCCATCCCAAAGCGCACTAGGCCATCCTGACTGGCCAAGTGCGAACAAGCCCATTTAAAGTATCATGGAACTTGCCATATTTTTAAACTTCTGTTTATAGAAAAGGAAGGTTGAACCTGCTTTCTCACCTCACATTGCGTATTGGCATGTACACCTAATGAGCCAGTTTGGTCTAGTGGTTAGAGAGCCAACCTCTTCTCTGGAAATACCAGGTTCGATTCTGCACTCCTCCATAAAGCCAGCTGGGTGACCTTGGGCTAGTCACAGCTCTCTTCTGAGCTCTCACACCCCACCTACCTCACAGGGTATCTGTTGTGGGGAGGAGAACAGAAAGGTTTGTCAGCCACTTTAAGTCTCCTTAAATGGGTGAGAAAAGTGGGGTAGAAAAGCCAACTCTTCTTCTATATCAGTTAAATGACTTGGTACAGCAACAGCTAACTCCTGTCATTCTCACAAGCCTATTCTTGTTTTCTTCTCCCTATGTACCTTGTAATTCTAGTAGATTATCATTCTGATGTTTATTTTATTTCAACAGCCTCCATGGGAGTCCTCTGACAGATGCTGGTTTGGCTCTTCTCAACCCAGCGCTCTCTATCCATCCTTCTTTGGTGGCCTTGGACTTGGGGGACTGCATGTTGGGTGATGAAGGGATTAACCTAATCTGTGGGCTCCTCCCGCCAGATGGGGCCAAGTCAGGTAAGGAGGTGTAGATCCTGCAGGAACTCCTACAGACCTTTGTCACTGAAAGCCTCTAGCGGCCATGTAATCCAATACTTGGTTCAATACAGAATCTGGAAGATAGGATGCTGCTGTGTTCTCCCAGATCAACAACTACCAGCCTTTGTTTATATTTCTGCAGGGAAGAAAGTTTGCCTTCTTCCCAAGGCAATTAGTCCAGTCTTGGTCAGCTCTTATCATCAGAAGTGTTTTTCAAATGTTTTAATAATAATAATAATAATATTTATTTGTATACCGCCCTATGGCAAACCAATCCGGGCGGTTAACAGTAAAATGTAAAATATAACAATTAAAAACACCTTATCCCTCCCCCTCTTAAGACAGTATTAAAACAGTATAACATATTAAAACATAATATCAATGCATAAAACATATAAAAACTAAAAACCCTGATGTCCCTCTACTGATCCTCAACCATCACTAAGATGGGGCCACGGGAGGAATCAGGGAATCTGGGCCGGGATGGTTAATCTGGAAAGGCCTGCCGGAAGAGATCCGTCTTGACCGCCTTTTTAAAGCTGTCTAATGATGTTATCTGACGGATCTCATCCGGCAGGTCGTTCCAGAGTTTGGGGGCGACAGCAGAGAACGCCCTCTGGGAGGTCGCCGCAAGCCTAGATTTTAGAGGCTGCAGTAAGTTCCTCCCAGAGGACCGGAGAGTGTGGGGAGGATTGTACGGGAGGAGGCGGTCCCTGAGATAGCTTGGACCCAAGCCATTTAGGGCTTTAAAGGTGATAACCAACACCTTGTACTGGGCCCGGAAGCTGATAGGCAGCCAGTGGAGGGACCTCAAAACGGGAGTGATGTGGTCCCTCCTAGATGTTCCTGAGACAAGCCTGGCTGCCATGTTTTGAACCAGCTGTAATTTCCGAGTCAAGCACAGGGGTAGCCCCATGTAGAGTGCGTTACAGAAGTCAAGGCGTGAGGTTACCAGCGCGTGCACAACAGTCTCGAGATCCCTTACTTCCAGAAAAGGGCGCAGCTGGCGTATCAGCCAAAGCTGATAACAGGCACTCCTGACCGTCGCATTTACCTGATTTGTCATCAGGAGCGACGAGTCAAGGAGCACCCCCAGACTGCGAACACAGTCACTGGAGGAGAGTGTGACCCCATCCAGGACTGGAGGTTGCAACCCAATTCTTGGTTTCGGGGCCGCTACCATGAGCACCTCCGTCTTGTCTGGATTCAGTTTCAGTCTGTTTTTCCTCATCCAGCCCATTACCGCCTGAAGACATTCATTGAGAGAAGAGATGCCATCGGAGTTCGAGGCCGACGAACGAGACACGGAGAAATAGATTTGGGTGTCATCAGCGTACTGATAACACCCAGCACCATGACTCCGTATTATCTCACCCAGCGGCTTCATATAGATGTTAAATAACATCGGGGACAAAATAGCCCCCTGAGGAACCCCACAAGTGAGGTACCTCTTACTGGAGCTACAGTCCCCGAGCAGCACCCTCTGAGACCTGCCCGAGAGGAAGGACCGGAACCACTGCAAAGCAGTGCCCCCGATGCCTAACCCCTTCAGGCGGTCCAAGAGGATGCCGTGATCTATAGTGTCAAAAGCCGCTGAGAGGTCTAGGAGCACCAACAGGGTCACACTCCCCCCGTCAATGCTCAGACGCAGATCGTCGGTCAAGGCAACCATGGCGGTCTCAACCCCAAAGCCTGTCCTAAAGCCGGTTTGAAATGGGTCTAGATAATCGGTTTCATCCAAGACAGCTTGGAGCTGAAGGGCAACCGCCCTCTCGATCACCTTGCTCAAGAATGGCAGCAATGACACTGGCCTATAATTCCTCATATCCAGGGGGTCTAGGGAAGTCTAGGGAGCCCTGCAGTTTCCACATATTGGTTATGAACCTCCCTTCTTCTAGGCAGCAGAGTACCGTTTCTCTGTGTGTCTGTGTATGTGAAAGAGAGGACACACTTTCAGACTGCTCACTTTCCGTTTTGCTTGTATCTGGTGAAGTTTTGCTGTTGTGTTTTTAATAACAGGGCAACTCAAGTTATTGTTTTAGCTGAGGATCTTCAGCATGTTTCGGGTGATTTTGCACTAGCCAGTATACCAGACCAGTTAAGTGTTCTAGGAGCTTCCCTTCTGCATGCTAACTGGTGAGGTATACCTAGTTCTTCTCCCAGGTCTTGATTATGGGTCTGTTTCTGGGGTGTAGATTTTTTTTTCTTTTTCATTCAGTGCTTATTTGTTTTACATCTTGAGCCCCAGGGTAGTGCTTGTTAAATTAGTTTTTTTCTAATTTTTACTTTTGTATGTCACCTTGGTTTTACAGACAGAGGCAGTTAAGATGATCATAATGATAATCTGCAAGATTAAAACTTGCCGACTAGGCAAAAAATAGAACATGAGGGAGTAAAACGTGTCAAAAAGATCAAAATTAAAATATTATGCGATTTTAAAGGTCAGACCAGTAAACAATTGTGCCTGACACTGAGGGTGAGAAAAAGAAATAAAAGTGTCTATTCCAGGAGACAGTAGGATTGAGGAGCAAGAACTGGAAGAGATCATAAAACACCCAGATTTACAAACTGAAACCTAATACTTCTGGGAGAAAAAGAGAACTGTACTAAGTATGGACATGTTGAATGCAATATTCAAGAAGAAACTCAAGAAGTATATAGAGGAGGAAAAAAATTACAGATCCACTGCAGGAAGAGACAACACTCTTCAAAGATACGTTGTATGTTCCTAAATCCCTGAAGAAGATTCATGTTAACAATGGTTAAAAACTCCAGTCATTATATTTGGTAAATTCTGCAACCAGCAAATCAGTTGCAGCAGCTACAATAAATCAATCGTGATTTTATTTATTTCTAAATAAATAAAATCTATGCAGCCATTCACTATATGGTTTCAGGACAGGTCACCACATTCTATAAAATAATAGTATAAAACATAAATGAAATGAAAAAAACACCCTCCCACCTTAGCAGGATCTCATTAGGAAGGAGTTAAACCTCAAAGGCCTGGGTGAAAAGGTAAGTTGTAACTAGGTATCGAAAACCATATAACATTGGCACCTTGCATATCTTTGCTGGGAAGTGACTCCAGAGCCCATTAGCCACCATGGAGCATGTCTGTTCATGTGCCACCACTCCTTAGACTTCTAGCTTGGTATCTAGATTGTTTCAGTGTAACATTTAATATAACATATACTTTCAGGTTTCTAGCAATATTGAATGCAGTATACCTGATCAGCTAAAAAATGTTAAAAAAATGTTAACAGAATTGCTTACTGTGAATTAATTGTTGCTTGACTGCCATCCTTTGGTTTCGCCAGTTGTTAAGATGACCTATGGGATCGAGAAACACATACTGGGTGGTATTGAGAATGAACCTAAAATCAGAGTTTTCTCCCATGATTTTGCAGACAGAGCAAAAGGTTGACTATATTTTGCATCCATTCATTTGCCCTGTGAATGCTGCTTTACACTCACTTGGCGTCTGTTTCATGTAGGTTTGAAGGAACTGACTCTCAGCGCTAATCCTGGCATCACGGCTAAAGGATGGGGGCGTTTGGCTATTGCAGTGGCTCATAGTTCCCAGGTGCGGGTGTTGAACTTGGACTACAACCCTCTGGGTGAGATGAACACAGACAAGTGGAGAGGGAAAAGTTTTAATAATAGTAATAGTAATAATAGTAATAATGTAGATGTTGACTGTTCTAGCAATCTGATAAGTGAAGCTGAATGTAGGTTAGCGTTCCCTAGCTTAGAACTCTGTAGGTTTTGGTGTGCAAGTTCCATTTATAGAGCAAAACCTCTTGGGGGCAGTAGGTCAGGGAAAGCTTAAGCTAAAGCAATTCCAATGGAGATCAGGAACAACCTGCTAGTAATGCATCCCTTTTCCTTCGGTATGGCTCTAGAGAGTCATTAAGGGGTGTCCAACCTTTTGGCCTCTCTGGGCCACACTGGAAGAGTTGTCTTGGGCCACACACAAAATACTCAAACATTAACAAAAACTGATGAGCAAAATGCTGATCTGTGCATAATTTCATCATGATTTTGTGTTGAGCCGCATTCACAGCCACCCTGGCCCGCATCCATGGGCCGCAGGTTGGACACCCCTGCACTATACATTTATAGCTAGAATAAAAAGAACTATCTTGTTAGTCTGTCCAGCTCGATGTTGTCTATGTTTGGCAGTCTGCATCTGAAATGGGGAGCAGCCATAGCTTCTCCTCCTGACTGCTGGGATTGGCACAGATGTGAAAGCTGTTGGTTCCCTTGTCTGGGCAAGGGGTATTCCCGCATTTCTACCGGTGGAGGCCACCTGCAGTTGACAGTCCTTCCTGCTCCTGAAAGCAGGCTTACGAGCTTCCTTAGAAGACCATTCTTAGGAAACTCACGAACCTGCTTTCTGCAGGGGGTGGGACTTCCAGCTGCACTCACTCACGCCGCCCACCATTGCTGTTTATTTCACTGTAGAAAACAAGCAAGCAAGCAAACAGCTGTTTCAAGCATATCCTTAAGGAACCTGGCCATTAAAAACAAATAACCAAACAAGATAGACCACAGTCGGATATAACCTGGAAGAACTGCTGCCTGCCAAGTTTCATGTGAGGTGATTTTTTTTTTAACCAGTCTACACTTTGGAGAAGAGCTGAGGAGCATTCTCCCCTCATTCCCCCATTTCCCTCATGCTTGCCCTGGGGCAATAGCTTTCTTCCCGATGCTGTACTTGCAAAGCCATCAAGGGTCTTGTGTGCCCCATGTAGCGCTCTTCCCTCCACTACTTCAGTATATAGCAAGGCGAAGAGGAGCCCAGCAGTGGTTGCCATAGAAACCTCTCCTCTTTCTCTCCCCAGCTGCATTGCCTGAGCAGAATTGGCAGCTGTGGCGAGACAGAGACGAGACCAGGCAGCTCTCCTCTTCCCATGCTGCCTGAGGGAAACAAACGCAAGATACTTGTCAGTACACCCCACCGGATCTGGCCCACTGAAACCGGGAAAGATATTTCCTTTTCCCTCCCTCTCCTCTGTCAAGACTTCTCTTTTAAAAGGAGAGGCACTGAACTGTAAGAATGGCAGTCTCAAAGCTAAGTTCTCCAATCCATAAAAATGCTTTACTATAAAATTCAGCTGCCTTGGGGCTCCCCAGTGCTGAGGAAACACATTCTATTTTTAGCTCAGTCAGTCTGGAAGAGAGAACCAGTGCCAAAATGAAATAAAAATTCCCCAACTTACTCTGATGCCTTGAGCATTTAACAGGCAGGAATTCAAGAAGTGAAGCATCATATTGAGAGAGAGGTGGGACAGCTGTTAAAGACAGTTATCACTTAGGGTTTGTGTTCAGGTAATAGAGTTACTGAAGTATCACGGAAATCCGGAGTTTCCTGAAATGACCGAATGTACGTGTTTTGTATGAGGCCTATTGACGTAACCTTCATGTTGCCCAGGTGATCAGATAGCAGGAATGCTGGCAGTTTCTGTGGCTTCCAGTCGCACCCTTGAAGTTTTGGACTTGGAAGGAACAGGGCTTACAAACCAGTCAGCCTTGGTAAGTATCGCTCTGTGTTGCCCTCACTCTTTACTAAGTCGTGAAAATTAGTACAGTGGCCTATCTAGTTTATTTATCCCAGACTCATACATGCTGCTTTCTCAAGACATTTGAGCGTTCATTGATTATTGGTAAACAACTGGCACTGAAATTTAAGTGGTTCCTTCTCTGAGGCACCCAGAGATGAATGCAATCAAAGCTAACCTGATGAGTTTCCAATACAGAATCCTCCTACTCCAACAGGGAAATGCAGTCAATTGCTTTTTTCTCCCATCCCTTTTTGTCAACAGCTCTGGAGAACTGGAGAACCCCTTGGGAGGTCACTGAAAATAACACTAGGACCTGAGCCAGGATAGAAAGCACTACTGCAAATTCAAGAGGCCCTTTCTTTTCTGCAACAGAACCCTTTAAGTGATTCTAAAAGATCTGAGCATCTCATTGATAATGCTGAACATGAGGCTTGCGTTATTGCTTAGGATCCAGTTCTGTTATGTAGGATCAAGGGGGCTTCCCAAAGGTTTTAGTGGGGGGTGATTCCAGGATCCTTTCATTTAGACAAGCAGGCCTATTTATGGCTCTTTATGTATTTGCAGCCCATTTTTCTCTATATGTTTTTATGTGCACAGCATGGTTGCAAATGCTACATAATCCAGTACATCTTTTAAGTACAGTTTATAAATAAGAGCCTAGACACAACTCAAAACATGCTGCACTCCTTACCTCAACTGCTTCTATGCAGATCCTGCTGGACATGGTGGAAAACTACCCAACAGCTCTGCGGACACTAATCCTGGCAGAGAACAACATCAGTCCTGAACTACAACAGCAGATTTCTGACCTTCTTTCTGAGGGTGAAGAGGAAGAGGAGACGGAGACTCGTGAAGTTATAGCGAGAGAAAAGAACTCTTGGATCTGCCAGAGCAGTAAGACCGTTTGGGACCCTCAATGGAAGCAAGGGGTGGCAACAGGAAGAACTGGAGACTATTAAATTCAGCATATTGGGGGGAGGGGATTCAATGCCATAAAAGTTCAGAACTGATATTTATCTCATGTTTACACTTGGTATGAACTCATATTATCGTAGCATTTAATTTGAAATAAAAACAGCCCTTCCTTAGGTGTATGTAGGCTTTCACGGCCAGATTCAATCTCATTTATAGAGGTTTTGGGGCTGTTATGCCGTGTTCCAGGTTTCTTCTTCTGAAAACCTAAGTTTCTTCTGGGAACCTAAGCTTTCGGATATAGCTGCGATATCCATCTTCAGAGGTCTTCAGAGTCACTCTCCTCCAGGGATTACACCTATACACAGTAAACAAGTTAGCCCCAATGACCTGCTATTAACACCTTCACTCAAGGAAACAATGCCAACAGGGTACAGCCAGCGAAAGATCAATGACTCACTGGTAACTCAAACAAAGGAAGAGCTGACAAACAACCAGCAGACATCTATAAGAAGAGAAACAAGATCTAGTAAGATACCAGTCACCTTTGACTTGGCAAAGAGCTAAGACCTCTAAAGATGGATATCGCAGCTATATCTGAAAGCTTAGGTTCTTAGAAGAAACCTGGAACAGGGCATAACAGCCTAGAAACTTCTACAAATGAGAGAGCCCTTCTTTAGTACAATATGAAAATGCATAGTCCAGTATGCCTGATACTGTAAATCCAGGGTTTAGATTTTGGATTTTTAAAAATAAATTTCCCATTAATTGCTAAAATAAATTGATAGATAAAGCCTGATAGAACCAAACTGATCTTTTAGTCTAAAAATGGGGCAAAACCTTGAGTCTGGAGCCTCAAATTATATGTACAACATCTCATTTAAAACAGAGGAATATGTATGCTGCTGTTACGACTTGTCACATGTCATGTTGAATAAAGAATTTTTTTGGCAACTTGCTGAATAATTACTACCGTCTCCAAATACTTCCAAGTGGAATATTAACAGAGTAAATTAAACTTGGAAATCCGTACTCAGAAATTTCCTTATGTAAACCGATGGGGGCTGAGCTTTATGCAACACACCAGGAAAGGCATCTCGGATTTCTGTTGAACAGCTCAATGAAGGTGTCAGCCCAGTGCGCAGCAGTGGCAAAAAGCTAATTCAATGCTGGGACTAATTAGGAAAGGAATAGAAAACAAGTCAACAAGTGTCATTTTCGCCTCTTTATAAATTTATGGTGGAATATTGTGGAATATTGTGTACAAGTCTGGTCACCACACCTCAAAAAGGATATTGTGGAACTGGAAAAGGTACAGAAAAAGGCAACCAGAATGATTAAGAGGCTGGAACACCTCCCTTACAAAATCAGGCTGCAACGTCTAGGCCTCTTCAGCTGGAAAGATGGCATTTAAGAGAGGACCTGATTGAAGTATATAAAATCACGCATGATACAGAGATGGTGGATAGAGAAAATTTATTTTCTCTATCACACAACACTAGAACCAGGGGGCACTCTATGAAGCTGGTGAGTAGGAGAGTCAGGTGAGACAAGGGGAAGTATTTCTTCACCCAGAGGGCCATCAGTTTATGGAATTTGCTGCCAGAAGAAGTGGTAACAGCTACCAGCCTAGATGGCTTTAAGAAAGGGTTAGACAAATTTATAGACAACAGATGTATCAATGGCTACTAGAATGGATGTGTGAGTATATGTTTCAGGCTGGGGGGGATAAGCAAGATGGCTGTAAGGCCATTTGCTGAGATTCAAGAGCAGGAGATGCCCATGGGCAATTGGTGGGCCACTGTGTGAGACAGGATGCTGGACTAGATGGGCTGAACGCTTATGTTCTTATGTAAATTAATGCATTTGCCCCTTAATAGGTTACCGTTTGAACTGTATATTATGAGAGTGGACAACATGTGATGCGCAGACCCTCCATGCAGGGAGTGACACATCTGGTAGAAAATTCTGTTACTGAAATTGAGTTGCAATAGAGCATAGGCTACTGCTTTGCCTAATTAGATGTCCATAGTACACTAAGGCTATAGTAGAAATAGTTGTGAAGGTGTGGCACAAATACACCACCTTTGATCACATGGAAAGAATAAAGAATGCAATTCAAAATGTATCCGGCTTTTCCCAAACAACTGTTCAACTTAAGGAAAAACTATTATTTATTTGTATATTCCTTATACCTCAGGTTCTCAGAGTGGGTTACAGCAATAAAAACAAAATGTAAAATGGACACACTAAAAATGAAATCAGGGCTGAAAGTGGAGAGGCAAAACTATTTCCTTAGCCAAAGGCCAGGGTAAATAAGTCTGCAATTTTCAGGTGGAGACTTGACTCTACTTAACATCTTTAGCATTCTGGGTAATGTTTATAATTTAATGCAACTCATGATCCTCACTGTCATTTCAGATTCCAGCTCCCAGATGGTTTTAGTAACATCAGGACTTGGAGAAAATCTACTAGCAGAAACCGAGATGTGATTAGGAACTTGCCTGGGCCAAGAACAACGTTACATGTATGTGTAAAGACTGTGTTTATCAATGTGTGCATTCACACGCTGTGTGCAAATGTGTACTGTTCTTGTGTGTTTGCAAGAGAGTGTACGCACTAAGCAAATGGGCACAAAAGCTTATAGGCACTTGTTGCAGTGACCCAAATTGCATACCTACACACTGTGTCTTACTGAAGTCACCTTTTAGTTCCACAATGGAACCTAAATCAAGTATCTCTATATATGTGTCACAGAACTTGCTGGTTTCCTGTGATTGTCCAGTTGCTGTACCTCTGGATCATACCATCCATTCTCAACGGATCTGTAGGGAAAATTGTATTTATTCAGATGTGTATATTTATGTACAACAGAGACCTTTTATTGCCTGTATCTATGTCTTAGGTAGAATTTTATAAACTTCACAGAAATAAGAGTTATGGGTATAAAAGTCACTTTGAGTTTAACTATTGATGAGCAGTAGAGCTTTAAGGAGCAGGCTAGAATCCGTGGTCTTCATCATAGTAAAGAGAACATAACACATTTTTGCTTATTTTCCAGCTAAGCACCTAACTTGAACTCTTGCTTAAGAATTCATGTTGCTACAGTATATTTGAATGAACCGCAAGGCCTTCCTGAACTAAGCTACAGTTGATGTACTTGAACTGCATTAGGGCATGAGAGGCAAAATCTGCAACAAAGCAGAGTGATTAGATTAGTAGTCATGGTAGTACCAAAAAACAAGATCCCATTATATGCCTGAAGCAGAGGTGGAAGATCACTTGGCAGCACTTGAGTGATTATCTGGTAGAAGTGGCAGTTCAGGAGCCAAACATGGGCGTATCCCATCATAACCATTGCTATTTTACAGAGAGGAAAAATTCCCACCTGGTCTCATCCAGCAGTCTAGTCTGTCAGGATACTGAGCTAAAGCCCACTCCACCACCTCAAGACTTTCAGCTACAACTTCATTTATCCTCCACACACTTCTGTCTACATACAGTACTGTACCTTAAGCAATGCTGACTTAGGGTGGCTCGAGATGGGACAAAAACTCTGGCAGGGCATTGCAGCTTCCAGTCGCCCACAGTATCCAAGGAGCATTCCTCCCCACAAAGTAAAAAGCTGCTTTTTAGTTTCCAGTTGTCACGTCTGCCTGACTGGAAGTGGCTGTGCAGGGATTCCACAGGAACCCCACAGCTTCCAATTGCCACATCTGGCAACTTGGCAGTGACTGCAAAGGGACACTGAAGCTTTCATCCCATCTGGAGGTACCCTTAGAAGAACCTTCACAGATCTAGCGGGAAGCTTAAGATGGCAGCATTCAGCCCAAGGGGTGCCCAGTTCATGGGCCTGTCTCTGTCCTAAATTCTGAAACTATCATTAAATAATTTTATCATCTCCTTTGGTAAAAAAGATCTGAGATAATGACTAAGTTGTGGTGCTCAGAGTCATGATGATCAAAATGGTTTACATAAACACCAGCACATTAAAAAATATGGCTGAAGAACGGTTGTGACATTCAAGAAGGGATGCCATTTGAAAAAAGTTTTTATACACAATCGTGGGTTGGAAGGAATATCTGTGGCTGCATCTCCACGTGGCTTTCAAAACATGTTGGAGGGGGATTAAAGTCTGCCATCTCCATAGCATCCCATGCCAAAGGGGTGTGAAAATGCATGGAGGAACTTCAGTTCCCCTCCAAGGTGCTTGCAGTTCAATGCGTGAGAATCAGCTTTGAAGATGCTTCTTACACACTCGGCAGGCCCTTGGCACAGAGTACACCATGTTTGTTTGAGGATCAGCTTGAGAGCTGTCACCTCTACAATGGCAATGGAGAAAAACTCTACATCAAGGATGCAAGGGGAGCTCCTTGTGTTGGGGGCTTTTCGTCCCTCCTCTCCCTCTCCCCCCCCTTCTGCGAGGCATCTCTTGCTGGTGGAGACATGATGTTTCTACAAGGTTCAGAATTTTCATGGTTGGAAAAAAAAATCACATGAAAGTTCTCATTTTCGTACTGTTAGGCATTACCGGTTGTTGCTTATATAGACAAGGCAGCATTTGCAGGCTTAAAACCTCTAATATTTTTTTCAAAGAGCATACACTACTCTTGGTCTGCTTCCAGACATACTTTATGTGCTGTGAGGTTCTTGGTATTGCATCTGGACTGCCAGACAGCCCAATGGCATGTTGGAGCTATTACAGTCCACCAGGTCCTTAATTTGGAGTAAAAATAGTGCTGGATATCCATTACTATTTTTATATTCTTGGCATGTCTTTGCTTACCAGCAGCATCTGGAGAAATCCAATGGCAATACTTTGCTGGCAACTTCCAGGAGTACACCAACACATGAAAAAACCAAAGTCCTGTGCAGAGTCAGTCCAACAGTGCAGCATTGTCTTGACCTAGAATAAGGCCCTTTCTGCACTGGGCCTTATTCCAGATAATGTCTCAAAACAGAAGCCTGCAATCTGTATGCTGATGCAAATTACAGCAGACCTCACCCAGGGCCTGCTGTGGTCTACACCAGCATGTAGCTGGCAGCCTCTATTCAGAACATAATCTGGAATAAGGCCCAGTACAGAAAGGGCCAAAGACTTAGTATGCTGAAACATCTCTTGATACAAGATAAATATGTACTTGGGAATTGTTTTGATTTTGCAGAAAATAACAAAAAGCCATTAAGTACCACTAGGAGGCAGCAGTGTCCTACAGCTTTTAAATAAGAATTTCTTGGTTAACACCTGGCCATGATCTGTACAGCTCTGTGAACAAATGATAGTGGCGATACAGACCTTGGTATTCTGCAGTGAAGTAGAAAACTCCAGCTATTTTACAGAAATGGGTGCTTTCCATAGTCTGAGCGCCATTTCCCTTTTCTGCAGTGAGCCAAATGGAAACTCTACTGGTAGTAGTTTGAAGTAAACTGGGTAAGTAGAGAGTGATCAGGATAAGGTTTGGAGTACCTTTACAGAGAAGAGCTGTGGCTCAGATATACAGCACTACTTTGGCACGCAACTCATTCTTATAGAATCAGCAATTAAGTCCTCCAGATGTTACTATATTCAAGCGACCATCAGCATCAGAATACATGGGCAACGAGAGAGACCACGGGAACTGTAGTCAGATAAAGGTCTGGTTAAAGACAGGTGTTTTTAAGAGGGGGCCTCACTGAAGTATATAAAATCATACATGATGTAGGAGAGAAGAATGGTGGTAGATAAGAGAATTATTTTCTCTGTTGCACAACTCTAGAATCAGGGGACCCTCTTTGAAGCTGATGTTCAGGAAAGTTAGGACTGACAAAGTACAGTATTTTTTCACCCAGAGGTCATCAGTCTACAGAGGTGGTAACAGCAACCAGCTTACACAGCTTTAAGAAAGGATTAGACAATTTATGGAGCATAGACGTACCAATATCTGTTAGAACAAATGCCTAGGTGGTGCGTCCAGGTTGGAGAGAGACACAGGATGCCTCTAAAGGCCATTTGCAGGGGGAGTGGGTGAAAGTCTTCACTTCATCTTATCTTGGGAATGCCCAGAAGCAACTGGTGGGCCACTGTGTGAGACTAGATGGGTGGTGGCCCAGTCCAGCAGGACTCCTCTTGTGTTCCTATGCTCTTATCCCTAAATTAAAAGGTTCAGATAGCAAATCAAAAAAACAAGAACAACCAGGGACAGCTATGGAAGACCATCAGACAGAAATGCCTAACACCTGTTCTTACAGTTTCTATAGAGCACCACACCACAGTTAGATGTACTTTTAAAATAGTTTATTTCTGGCTTTAAAATATACATCAGTTTGAAAATCTCAGAAAAACACATTAGTTGAAGATTAACAGTCTTTATTTGGGACACTGTAAAACGTGGGGTAGCCGAAGAAAAGGCAAACTCAAGCTCCCCAAGATAGTTAATACTGCCATAGATGAGAAAGAGCCAAAGGACTGAGAGGCGACACCCAGTACTAATAGACTCCCAGCTCTATTACCTTGCAAACTTTGCTGCCATCTAGGCCCATGTGAAACAAATGGCTTGGATACACTCAATCATTGCCTCCCCTTGTCCTCCATCCCACCCCTGACAACACTCAGCCTAGTACAATTATAGTGTTGATCAACATAGTTCTAGTTGTCAGTCTGGTAGTTTTAATTGCATCAGTTACACAGCAGCCCCAGGAAGAAGTACTAGGCTCTGGACTCAGAACTTCTTTGAATGAGATAGGCTCAGACTCTACATGCTGTGTAATATCCAATGCCAGCTACAAGAGGCCACCAAGGAACCCGAGTCCTTTCCATCTCTGGCATCACTGCACAAGGAGAGAATGCACTGAAAATGTGGAGCAGGAAGAAATAACATGGATCCCACCCTGCAAAGAATGGAAGATGTTCAAAGCAACTAAAGGTTGCGGGAGCTGAATGGCTGAGGCAAAGTACACAGCAGTCAGCTGCAAAGGTTAGAACATTATGAGTTAAGCGTCATGGAAAGGAAAGGAAAGGTGTCTGTCTTTAGCACCAATGGATTAGCATAGCTACACCAAAAAATACTGAGTCATATCTAGACACCAGGATGCAATAGCTAGCAGCTTTACCACAGAAGTCGTGGTCAATGAACAAGGTCACATCCAAAATCAGCAAATGGCTGGTCTCTGAAAGCCTATCTGAAGGGAGGCAGAAGAGGTCAGAAAGAAACCTGCAAGCTATAGGCAAGCAAGCTGCTGAAAGAGTTAAGGGAAATCATTGGCCCTGAAGGGCTATGAGTGGGTGTTTCTGGCAGCTTGTTGCTGCTTTGCTGGTGTTTGCAAGATTCCCTGTGTTGAGGAGAAAGGCTTTAGGGTACTTTATATTGGAAGGTCACACAGACTTTATTCAAACAAAAGCTGGCGATGCAATGAACTTCAGCAGCCTAATAATTTCACTGCCTGCAATAAAACTAGAAAAATGAGATAAGGAAGCCTGACAACTGAATGTAAAACTCCTAACACTGAGGGCTTTTCACCACCCTCCTAGGTGTATGTACATGCACACAAAATACAGAAATGCACTGCAAAGAAAGCAAAATATCGCCACTGCTGAACATAAATAAAGGACAAACAGAGACGGAAGGGGAACATCAGACCCTACCAAAGCCCTGAGGAAGGCACTAGTAACAATATGGTGCACAGTCAGGTAAGGATGCCTTTCCTCCTCATCCTCTTCAATGAGGAAAAGAAGAACAGGCATCACCTCTTATGGCCAGGACAACCGTTACAAAACATGATGGCTGAATTGTTTAAACTTGACCAATCCTTTGGCTGGTAATGTGGGGCTGTGGGTTGCCCAGAAGGTAATTACTGAAGGTGAGATAAGCCACTTCTGGCGGAGCAGGAGCTCTCTCAACTCTGCTACAGGTGTGTGTTTTTGCTCATTGACAAAAGGGGAGGTAACTGCTTTAAAAAACAACAACTAAGATCTACAGAAAAGTAAATAAAAGAACACATATAGTCTAAGCAACACCCAAATGAAATACAGATGGCCCAAGAGCTGACATGATGATTACAAAGACTGGCACACAGAACTCAACCCCTTCTGACAGGATGTTCAGCTCAGAGAAGGCCTGAATCCCAGTCTGACAGGAGGTGTCCTGGGCCGGAGTCTGGAGACTTCCCAACTAGTAAAACGCCTGGTTTATGACTCAGAAAGTAAGGAAGCCGCAGAGGTGACCTCTCTGAACAGCTGACCATATCTGCCCCAATTCATATCTATAAAGTTCTACAGGTGGGAGAAGTAAACATAAATGAAGCAAAAAATAAAAGCCACAAAGCTTACACAACTAGGGACGCCCACCCATGATAGCCTTCATGTTCTACTCATAGCCTCCACATGGTTGCTTGGGGGAAGATTCAGGCAAGAAAAAAATTTGATTAGCATGTTCATACTTCTTGGCACAAGGTGAAAAGGTTTTGGTGTCACAGGGCGTAACTGAATCAACTGTAAGGGATGGATTTCTAGCAGAAAGAAGTGTGAGGGCAGAAGGAAACTCTGAATGAAGGAATGCAAACTGAAATGTGAACACTAGCACAGTGCTAGTTCTCTTCTGTTGCTGCACGATAGCTGTCTCCGTTCCTCTTGTCTATTAAAAATATAATAAATATATAAAATGGCCAGGACCTCCAGAGGATCAGAGAGCCCATGGGGGCAGGATGGAATGCTGCCCCTGGGCAGCCTAGGTCTCTGCTCCTCCCCATTCAGTTGAGCAAGTTGCCCTGCTCCTGGGCCTGCGTCAGACTGTCTTTGCGATGGAGGTGATGCACCCCCATTCTTTTGGGGCTGCGATGAGGTCGGCCAGCAGGCTGCTTACTCTTACACTCTCTGCTTGGCTCTGGAACGCCCTCTTGGCTGCTCTCCTTACTTCCTTGCAACAGCATTTCCTGTTCTTCTTCTGGACTACCAGGTGAGTCAAGGTCTATGTAGTCTTTGTGCTTCTCCGGGGAAGAACTGGAAGGTTCCGCCGCTGCCTCCCTGGCAGCCCCTTGCAACAACTTGTGGGCTTCATCCTGGGAGAAATCTGTACCATAGTCTGAGGAAAAGTGGCTCCGGCGGGCTCGAGATTCTGTGCTGTCGGTTTCTACGCTTGAGTCTCTGCTCACAGTCCAGCTGCAGCTCTGCACTGACTCCTCACCATCCGAATAGGCAGATGCAGCCCGGCCCAATTCTTGCATGGAGCGGCTGAAGCGTTTCTGGAGCTCCTGGGCCGAGTCACGGCTGAACGAAGTGCGGTTCACCAGCACTCTATCTGTGGTTGGGGGTGCCTTTTCCACAAACATCCGCTGCCAGTTTGCTAGCAAATCCTCCTCAGAGCTGGCTGAGCTAGCAAAAGTGCTGGGAACCTGCGGCGGGCTGCTGAAGGGGCTGCTCTGCGATGAGCCGTGAGCTCGGCTCACTTTGGGGGACGGCTGGTAGGAGCAGCTGGAAGCGGAGCGCTGGCTTTCTGAGGCAGGGCTATTGGGAAGGGTGCGATGTCGGTCACAGTTCTCTTCCTCCCCCTGGACCAGGCTCAGAGAGATAGCTTGGCGTGTGGCGTAGGTACAGTTTGGGAGAGGGCTGTTCTTTGGGATCCTCACCTTATCCTCCGAGAACTCAATCACTTTGCGTCCGGGATACATGGGATGTGGAGGGGGTGGGGTTGGATACGGACTCAGCTTCTCAAAAGTGGGCACCTCACCAGGCAGGCTCTCCAAGCAGCTCTGTGGCTTGCAGCCTCCATTTTGCTGCCTTGCTCCATCAGCTCCTTCATTTCCTGAGCTCGGAGAAGCGTCAGGCAGTGCTCCGCTCATATCTACGTGCACAAAAACATCCTCAGCCATGGAGCAACTGCCACTGCCAGATTTGGCAGAGTTTAGTACCAGCGACTCTGGCTTTTCCAAGACCCTGGCAATGACTGAAGTGGGAACTACATCTGACGGGGCCAGGGCGTGAGGGGCCTCCTGGCCAGGGCCTTGGGATTCTTGAGTGCTATGTAGGTGCTTGTTAACCATATCTTGCAATTCATAGGGAAGCTACGGAGAAAGGGAAAAAAGACATTAATAGCAGATTGTAGAGAACAGCAGTTAATGGAGCAGGTATGACAGTCAGAGGTGGCCCAGCTTAGATTTCTTGTTCTGACAAACCATGTAATTAAACAGACTTTTAAACCAACCCCTGCACATTTAAAAAGCTCCAAACTTTGTTTCCAAACTGAGGAAAATGCTTTCCCCTGGGCTTCAGGCAGGCCAAATAAAGTCTATTAGAGGAGACAGGTATAAGTTCATGTATGAGCGCAAGCACAAAACGAGAGCTGTGCTGATGCATGTTAGGCCAACAAAATGCTATTGATTGGTGGAAAAAATTAGCTGCGTTGAATTGAGTGACCAACCCCCACTGCTAGACTCCACAGCTCCCAGGAAGCAGGCAGTAATTGTAGGCCAGTGCCTTGGCAGCCTGCCCTGAATAAGAATCAATTCACATCTTAGCGCTTGCAGACCTTAAACAGAGAAGCACCAAGCACCACACCTTCTTGAAAGGTGTAAGTGGCACAGCTATGCCTGCATCAGAAAACATATTCTTCTCAGTCAGGGGCTGGCCAGCAGAAATCTGACTTGGCTATATTCAGCAGGATTTGCACTTCTGTTTTTGCTCCACAAAGTAAGCAGCGAAGTGGAAGAAAAAGCTTGGAAACATTTCTCGTGTAAAGAAGGGAAGCTCAGGCATAGTGCCCAGCTTGGATTAGCTTAAGTAGCTCTCATGATTTAGTACCGAATTTTTAAAAGTCTTGGGGCCCTCAGATCTCAGAGATCACATACAGTCATGACCAGTAATACACAGCAAGTGCGTGTCCATTTAACAACATCAGTTGTGTTCTACTTAGCCAAGAAGAATATTATATTATTTTGCTGTATATTCTCTACTATCAGCACACCAGAGACATACTGCCAGGGCAAAGAGGTGCACCTTCACACCTTCCTAAACATGCATAGCAAATGAGCCTGACACACCTCATGGGGGAGACTATTCCATAGCCTGAGAATGCCCTCTCCCAGGTGCCCGCCCCTTTTACTACTGAGGGTGGTGGGACAACCAGGAGGGCCTCCCCTCCAGATCTTAAGGCACAGGAAGGTCAATATGGAAGAAGGCATTCCTAGATATTTGGGGTCCAAGACATTTAGGGCCTTATAAGTCAAAGTTAACACCTTGAATTGGGCTCGGTAGTGAATTGGCAGCCAATGCAACTCTTTTAAGACCAGCGTGATGTGCATCCGGCAAGCTGCCCCAGTCAGTAGTCTAGCAGCTGCATTTTGCACCAGCTGCTGCTTCCGAACTATCTTCAAGGGCAGCCTTACAATAATCCAGTCTGGGGGTTACCAGAGCATGGATAACTGTGGCCAAGTCAACTCTGTCTGAAAAGGTCTTCAACTGATGTACCAGCTGTAGTTGGGAATAGGCACTCTTGGCCACGGCCTCTACCTGGGCTTCAAGCGTCAGCACAGAGTCCAAGAGCATCTGTCCTCAAGCTGAGGACAGGGTGTCTCCCGACTGCACTGGCCCAAGACCCAGTGACACACAGCACTTCCATCTTGTCTGGATTCAGCTTCAATTTATTGGCCCCTATCCAGCCCATTACCACCTCCAGGCACCTGTCAAGCACTTCAACCACCTCTTCTGATTCAGATGGTACAGAGAGATAGAGCTGGGTGCCATCTGCGTATTGATGGCACCTCACTCCAAATCTCCTGATGACCTCTCCCAGCAGTTTCATATAGATATTAAAGAGCATGGGAGATAGGATTGACCCCTGAGGAACTCCATATGGCTTTGAACATGTTACTGATGTTGAGCCTCTGGGATTAAAAAAGGCAGAGTTTTAAGGAAACATAAATCCACTTAAACTAGAAGGCTTCCTTTTGCAAGGCAAACAGAGTAAAACCTTTTCCCAGCTAAAACACAGAAATCCCATGCACATTAACTCTGAAGTAAGACTCAGTGGGCTTAATCCTCAGTGAAGGTATTAAGACTCTATCTTTCTGAAGTGTGGGTACAGGGCTCAGGAACATAAAATCCTAGGCGTAAACTTGCTGGTCTCTCTAGTTCAGCATCCTGCTTCCCCATATTAATCATTCAAATGACTCTAGGAGCCTTAGTAAGGTAGTCAGGAGGGTATTAGCAATCCTAGTTGCTGTCCAACAAGTGGCTCTCACAAGCAAAATTGGGAAGTACTATAACTAAAATCAACATCCTCTATGGATTTGTGTCAGGTCCTTTTTTACACTTATCTTTATCCAGAGGCCTTTTCACACTACAGCCTCTAGTGCATAATCACTAGAGAAGAGCACACACAAGTCGAGTAGGCTGTACAGCCTACAAGCATGCCCTCCCTCCCTCCCCAGAAGTGCACCAATCATTGATTAGGTGTGGAGTATGAAACTGTGCTCCACACCTTAACCAACGTTATCTAATTACTTACCTGAAGCGTCCAGCAGTGTGGCTGTTTGCTCTTGCCAGCGCTCCAGGGTCATTTGAAGTTCTGCTCAAGTACGTTGGCAGTTCAGATGATCGTAGACGCAACTGCGTGTGCACAGAGCATCAGCATCGTCAAGGCGATGGTGCTGATGCATGCATGGTTGCAGAGGTGCCACTGCCAAAATGGCAGTGCCCAGAGGAGAACCAGGCCCCAGGATCGAATAAAGTGAGATCCAATCCCAGGGGAAGGAAGCTCCTTTTCCATCCAGTGGACGGAAAGGGTAGTGTGAAAATGCCTCTGGTTGAGGAAGGGATCCAGGGGCCTGACTGCTGCTCACCAGTGCAGAACAGAGCAGGCCCAGTGTTCTCCTATTCACACTGGATGGACCATGAGACCAGGATAGGGTGCCAAAATGGAACCTATCCTGGTCTGCCAATAGATGTCACAGAAGTGACTCACCAGCAGAAGTCTATCTTTTTTGGAACAGAGGACCACATGAAGAAGGTTCAAAGCCCACTGTTCCAGTATACAGGAGACTCTTTACAGTGCTGCACAAGAAAGCACCACTAGAAATCAGCCCAGCACTGGAAAGGGCCAACCAGTAATGCCAAAGGCAGGGAACAAAAGTTCCCAGACACAAAGGGTTTGGCCTGGCCTTCAAAACCAACAGTTGCAGCCGGGCCCAGATGGGCTGAGCTACCTAGCATGGGCCAGCACAGGCTATGTCTCCGCTAGAACTGTTGATAACCAGCTCTACAACTTGTAGAAGCAAACAAGCCAGCTATATGCTACTAAGAAGCATTTCCTTTTGCCGGTGTTTTACTGAATTTCTGATGCTGTAGGCTTTAACACTAATACTGAAGGTTACTGTTCACATTTCTTGATTTGTATTAAAATGCTAAACCAGAAGCCACACTCAATGTAACTTGGATTTAAATTCCAGAAAAAAGTATTTTTCACATCACTATGAAACAAGAGGACTAGATGGTCCCTTGTCCTTGAAACAGCTAAGAATGTCAGAAGCACTTCCTTTTTTGCCTGTAAAAGAAGCATCCCTTTGGGAATGACTATCCCTTTACAGATGGGGAAAAATCTGCTACCTTTGAGAAAGAACCTTTTAAAACAGATTATTAATTACAGGCCTGGTGCAGCGCTAACAGCGCCTCATTTCCTACGTATAACAGGCAACAGCATGACCCAAACTAGATGGCATTTGTCACCCTTAGATCAAAGAGTCACGTTCCCTGTTCTTTCCAATTATGGCACGGAAAAGAATATGGGAATGAACCCTCTGAAAAGTTGGCCAACACCACCTCACTCCACGAGCATCAACCCTCCCAAGACTTCCACTTACATCAGCAAATTTGTGGTTCCGAAAATGGGATTTGTTGCACTTCAGGAGCTGCACTGCCAGGTTACAGTCCTGTCGATAGCGCTCCTAGAAAGATAACATACGGTAACGGAAGAGTCATCACCAGGGAGGGCCCAAAACATTTTCATGCCACAGGCAGAGAATAATAATTATTAAAATAAAGACTCCATGGCACCTCTTTAATGGAAGCCACTCTTCATGGAATCAGCATCTCTCTTCCAGCCCATCTGCCAACCATTTAAATGCTGCTAATTCTTAAAACAGCTTCTTAATACTACTACATCATTCTCCTTTTGCAGTAAACCAGAACTGAAAATGGCTTCCCACAGTCTCAGTAGAAGCAGCAGTTGGCATTCCAGACTCACCAGCATGCAGAAGGGTTCAAATGAAGCTGACTAAATTGGCATTTGCTAATTTCTAGAAGATACACTACTATAAGTGGTGAACCAAGGGTAGCTATTCCATACTAAATGCTCAACCGGAAATACCCTTGGACAGAGAAAAGCACTTCAAGGAGCCACCACAGGGCACAGTCTGTACACTTGTGCTTAAGAGAAAGCAGAATCCCAAATAAATTTCTTCAGTTTTCTTCAGTTTTTACTTTACTCTATTTTCTCTTTAGCTTGGCCAATTCAAGTTGTGTTTCTTTGAATACCTTTAGTTTAAAAACAGTTTGGGTACACTAAGCTGTAAGCCCATTTTAGCCAAATAAATGTAAAATGAGCTGCTATCCAAGCCACCACTCCACCAGTGGGCTACTGGAGAAGAAGAAGGATGAGATCAAAGAACAAAGCCCCCCCCCCCCCCCGTAACACACACACTCTCTATGGGAGGCTTTTATTAAATAAAATAATACAATTAGGGAAAGCAGGTTAACATGAACTGAAATGGCGTAAAAATGCAAACAGAAATAAATAAAATTAAATAACAAACATTATGGATGCCAATATTATTAAAAACTGGGCAAGTAAGATAAAAGTACACAACCTTGTACACTTTTTTTTATTTTGAATTCTACTGAGAATTCTTCATTATTGTTCCACTAAATATATTCAACTGTAACATAACATGCTTAATACTCAGTTGTCTGAAACTAAATGACGGAGTTTCACAACCAGTGCCCCCAAAGGCATTTCAAAGGCATCTAACTGGAAGGTGTGTCAAGACACAGGATATGCTGATATGTCTGCAGGCCACAGAAAAAGAATTGGCTAACAAATGTTTGTTGTTGCTGTCCTTTTCCAGCATTTAATCAAAGTAATCAATATCAACGAACAAGAAAAAGTACCAAATATAAGCATCAAGCACCCAAGATCTGGCAACTCAAAAATAAACTTTACTTAAATGGCTTGTTGAACTGATGCCAAGTTGCCTTACAGAAGTTCAGCTCCATTAGTTTCCTCACTGTACACTGCAGGTCTTATCTTGGGATCTGTACCTCCTTGACTTTTCACAAGGCAAACCCTTTCAGTGCTTCATTAGTTCCTAGGCCTGCCGCTGATATCCATGCCCAATGCTCAGAACAGTGGACACTCGCCGACCCATTTTCTAACTCCCTGTCCTTGGCATCCAGAGGCAGTCAAAAGGAAGCATTACTTACATTAAGTTCTTCCAGTTTATTAATGGTTGTTTTCGCATCCAGAAGCTTATTGGTGAGCTCCACAATCTCCCAGTCAAGCGTTTTCCGATCCATTTCGGCTTTCTTAATCTGAAGTACAGGAATACAGAGGGAGTGAGGCTCATCAGCAAAGAGAAGCCTAACTTCCCTGTTGTCATACTCTCTCATAAACAAAACCTGCCAACCCATTTTTGCAGAAAGCTTCGAGTCAAGGCACTCTGCCTCCACAGCAATGACTTAAACACAGTTACAGTTATGAGAGCAATCTGCACTTGAGCTTTCCTGGGTATACTCCTCGTATCTGTTTGACACAAAGACCACATAAGCGGTGGGCGCTGTCCTTTGAGGGACCAGGCTCTGTGCATGGTAGTATGAAGAACTGTGCCAAAAAACTTTGAAGATGCTCCCTGGTTTCCTTAGGTCACACACACAAAAAACCAGCTAATTGTAAAACCCAGTCACTCAAAGGACAGCAATCGGCTTAGTTTCTGCTGAGCAACCTGCTCTGATGCTCAAGCTGTTTTCTCTATAAGCCTGAAACTGTTAACCCCTTAGTGCGTAATCAAATTTCTGATCCTATGAAGTGGGAGGTCTAAGAATCTGCATGGCTCTATCTGCAGTGCACGAGCTGTGGAGTATGGCTCCCAAAAGATCTTCTGTAAAATCTCAAGTTTTTTATAGCAAAAGGAGCAGGCTTTTTGTCCCTAGTGTCAGACGTATGGTTAAAATTGCTGTTTCTTTCTTTAAGGAATCAAGACAGGTTTTCTAAGGCCAGCTGCTGGGACTCGAGAACAGGAGAAGGTTTGTCCTTGTCTCTGCTTGAGATGCCCATGAGCATTTGGTGGGCCACTGTGTGCGACAGGATGCTGGACTGGATGGGCTGTGGCCTGATCCAGCAGGGCTCCTCTTATGTTCTTATGAAGGGGCTCGACTTGCTCCATCATAAGCATTAAGTTTATATTCACCTATGAACACTCCCCGCAAAAGCTTTAAAAAAATAGATTTCTGCAAACTGTAGAAATTCTGCAAGGGCAGCATGTATTTTCTTATTTAGCAAAATCATTCTGCTTTCTCTAGTCCCAGACCAAGAGAGCTCTGCTTTTTACTAAACGTGCCCTGGAACTCAGCTCATTTCTCAGCCACTTTGAAATTTATTCACAGACATGCAGTCTAATCATATGAATGATTACTCAAAACTCTGTATCGCTGCATGAAATGTAATTTATCTCAGAGTAAACACAAAGATCTGGAGACATAAAAGCATGAATATTTGGCTCCTGACACATTTATTCTATGGGTGTTTCTACTCTTGTGTAGTACAATCATGTGAAATAAATAACTTTCCACATATGTGTAACGTAACAATTCAAATGTATTGCTGGTTTAAAAGTAAAGACACAACTAATTTGTCCCACTGACTTCAGTGATTATAAACCTCACCTAGTTTGTTTTGGATCCAACCCTTAAGTCTTTCCTGTCCATTACTGTTAGTTTCAGATTGAAAAAAGTAGAATGGCAAATTCTTGCTCTAAGACTATACTTATAGTTCTTTGCCTTTTCCCATATCCTGCAAGAGTTTGCTCTACCATGGCTATCACTCAAATATCTGCCTCAGAAATCATTTCACTGACCCACCTCCCCACTTGCCTTTCTATGGGAAGAATGAAGAATTGTGCCAATGGAGCATGAATGAGTTCAGTAGGGTGTAGACAGTCTAAAAAAACCAATCTGAGATGGATGTTGTTATCTGTACTGAAATGAAGGGTCCTGAGTGTGCACACCTCTCTGAGGCTTATTAAATTTGGTCCCTTAGAACTCCAAGTAAAAAAAAACACCATACGTACGATATTAAAACTTCAGCTCCTCTGAAATTCTCAAAGAAACCTATAGAAATTTCACACAGCAGAGGACTTGTAGGAAGGCCAGGGCCACAGCAGCAGAGTCTAATTTCATTGGTTTCAATATGAATGAACTTTAAAAAAATAAATAACCCCCTTTAAGGCATCTGTATAGCATTTCCCCATTTTTAGAGGTCTAGCATCAAGGGTGACAATGGCATGCAGGTGGTCCACACACTGGAGACTAGAGCTGCATCTATCTATAGAGAGACCGGCCCAATGATGAAAGAATCCCAGGTCTCCTTCAGCCCTTCAGTTTCGGTTCCAGGTCAGCTCATTTCAGGTGCACTTTTTGTCTCTTCCAGACCCTCCCCCCCCCAAAAGCAAGATAGAACATATCATTGGCAAGAAAAGGCTAGACATCAAACTCAAGCCAATGGGAGCTTGGTCTAAATAGGAGGCAAGCGGGGCTGTACAATGCACAGCTAACAATGGAATTGGACAGGCTGAGGCATGTGAAGAAGAGAAAGGAAAAACACACAAACGAAAAGACGCAACTGCAAAAATCCAGCTTTGGCTGAGAGAGGCCTGAGAGGTGAGCGCACCCAGCGTGTGCCAGCAGCAGCATACGGAGAGAGAGAGAAAGAGAGAAAGAGGAGAGAGAAGAGAAACAGCCATGAGTGTTATGAATGCACACAGTACACAAATGCTGGTTCCACTCTGCTAGCCCATGACCCATGATGACCCCACCACCACTACAATCCTACAGGAAGCAGGACACTGTATTACCAGAGCTCTTTTTAAAAAGCTGATGCCAGACAGAACTACATACAGTTAAACTGCAGAACCCAAACTCTACTGCAGACAGCACAGGACATTTAAAGAACAAAGTCCCCTTCTTGGCAACTCCATGCTTGGATCCTACTCTAAATCCTAAGTTGCATTCAAGAGCCATCATGTGACAACGTTATGCCCTAGAAATTACGCTATCTGTCAGACTTTGGCCTCCTCACTATTCCCATTATAAGATCAGACAGACAGTTACCAGAGTGTGCAGCTTCTCCTCCAAATCCTGATTGGTTCTCTGTGAGGCTGTATAACTGTTTTGTAATCTACAGAAAAATACAAGAGGCCACAGTTATTGAAGAGACAGAGGTTTTCATACCCTACTCAGAGCTTAGTTGTGCTCTGTATATACCACTATTTTTAATTGTTTTTAACTTTGATGAACAAATTTAATTATCACTTTGAGGCCCAATTCCCACTGGCATTTTAAAACAGTTTAGAAACAGTTCGGATTCTCTGTGTCCTCCTTACCAATCCACTTCAGGGCTATTATGAGGATTATTTGGCTAAAAAATGGAATAAACACCTGTTTTTTTCAGGTGTTTTCCCCCCGTTTTTGCTTTTAAAACGCTTCGTCCTTATTGCTGTGGGAATGCTACAGCAGTATTGGGGCAAATTTGTCATGAAATGGGTGGGCTTTCACCCTGCGCAGGGAGCAGCCCCTTACCAGATTTGTTAGAGCGCCAGATCCATATTCAGCAGAGAAGTAACAATTCAGCCTGATAATATGTAGCAATTCACCCACTCCACACTCCACACTGATAAGGTAACAAAGTTTCATTTTACACTTCCCCTCACTTTCTCCTTGCCAGGAAGCACACTCACACACAGCTCTCTCTCTGCTGCTGCTTTTTCACTTCTCTGCATTTGTGGAGAAACGAAAAAGCACCAGTCCTGAGTGTGTGTACGTGTGCGCACACGCGTGCTGCTGGTGATGGGAAGGAGAGCGAAAGTGTGTGTTTGTGTGTGTGTATGTGTATGTGCAGGACATCTTTCTCTAATGTGATTCTGAACCATTTTGGGTAAGGACAGCAGAGGGGTTGATAGCAATTTAAAGCAATTTAAAGCCACTGAAGCAGGGACTGCCAGAATCTGTGTTTGAATTGCATTTTTTTGTTGTTGTTTCATTTTTAAACCGTTTTAAGAGGCATGAGTGGGAACTGGGCCTGAGAGTTTTATAGGAAAACTTTTATAGAAAAGTTTTAAATACACAAGACATTGAAGTGAATACATGAGAGACATATAATATACCACCATTAGTTAAATGTATTAATCATCTTCCCTCAAAAAGAATTACAAGAAAAAGAGAACATAAAAGTCAAAGAAATTAGTAAAAAACTAGAAACAGAATTTCATGCTACAATAAGTCTTTGAATCACTACATTATAGAATATGATGTATACATTTGCAAAGAGTCACAAGTGGGTGAGGGTTCCGCCTTTCTCTTCTGCTTGAGAATGTCCAGACTCATTTGGTGGGCTTATTTTAAAAATAAAATACTTATTGACTCTTCCATATCAAACATTGACAACATCAATATAATACACTAACAAATACAAAACCCAGTATTTCAATTTTGTTGAGTAAATCAAGAGTCCCAAATCAATTTCATAAGTCTGTTGTAGGAATTCCCTATCCGCCAAGAGTGGTTTCCATGTCCAATAGAGATTTTCTAAAAGCAAAGTGCTTAGCATGCTTTCCAATCCAGCTGAGATGCTTTCCATATTTGCTTGTTGCCACAAGAGCTGGATCCATACATCAGGGCTCCTCTTATGCTCTCTCATGTTCTTATTTTTCAAGTGTCGTTAGTACCCACTAGATTCTACCCATATGACCTACCTTTGAAGCAAGCCTATAAATTTAAGAGGAGGTTAAGGGGTATAAAGTGTTGGCTGAGAAGAAAGGGGCATTGGAAGAGAAAAAAATATCTAAAACTGGTTCTCGAAAAGAAACAGGGAAAGCAAAGGGATCAAAGAGGTTTGTCACTGTCAGCAAAAGGAGATTCTATCACCACCTTTTATTTAATATACCTGAAAAAGCTGTTTCTATTAGCAGCTCTCACCAAACTCAGCTCATTATGTGCCTTAGCCTTCTTGCTAACATTTGGCAGTTTGCACATGGAGGACCTAATGCTTATGGCCAAGGGATGTAGAGGCAGAAGGGAATTATCCTGTTCAGTGGCAAAAGCACCACAGTACAGACAATGCCTTAGTTTCAGATAATCATTAAGCTTGTTTTCCCTGGACACATTGGCTTCTGTTGATTTTGTTTTTCCTCCTCACTGAAATTGTTAGGGATTGTGCTTTTAGGCTGTGGTCACACCTTCACTTTAAACCTTCTTCAGTTCATCTTCATGTCTGACTGCTCATACCTTTTCATTTCTTTCCATTTTATTTGTGGACTTTCCATTCAAGAAAGCCCAAATGGAGGGTGGAATGTCCACAAATAAAACAGATAATAAAAGGGTGTGAGCAGTCAGGGCTGAAGAAGGCTTAAAGTGAAGGTATGACCACAGCCTAAGTAACTTTTATAGGAACTGTCACTTTCCATGAACTACTTATCCTACTGTTTTACCTAACATGGCCTCCTACTTATTATAGCTTTTGGTTGGTAAAAATCAGATCTCCTGTAGATTTTCTCATATCTGAACTGGCCAAATCTGACAGAATCAAGTTAATTACTTTCTTCCTTTCTTTCTTCATCTTCTGAAGCAAACTGTCAATAAGACAATCTTTCAATACACTTCTTACCATTATTCCCAATTTTTAAGCTGAGTATCTTTGACTTGCTAGTGTCTGTTGAAAAAATTAGGCACTGGTCATGATATGAATCTAGACTCTGGTTCTCACTAAAGGAACTCACTGGTTGCTATGGGGAAAGAAGAACTGGTATTTATTTCAACAGTTCCAACAAATCTAACAGATCATCAGCTCCAGACAGTTGCACAAAGATACTACAGACTAGTAGGTTTCACCAGTTTTTAGCTTCAATGATTAAAGGTCAGTGAAGAAGAAGACATGTTGCAGAAGGTGTAACTCCATTTTGCCAGCTTTCCTCCTAGCTGTCCAGATAAAATGCAGGCATTGAGAATGGTATCTGAGGAAACCACTGGTGGGAATTGGTGTCAGAAGGTAAACAGACCTTCTCTGCCTTTTGCAGTGACACACATTGTTAATTCTCTGCCCTGCTTTACAGTCATGCAATGGCTTTTAGTGTGTGCGACAACATCAGAAGATCAGATAATGATCTTCCCTATCCTGTCTCCAATTTACGCTCAGAACATATTCTACAGAATATATAATGTCATGTTTTATCAGCAACCATGGTATAAAAACTGCTGAAGGAAACATTTTGGTTTTAAAGATTTGTTTCCCTCCTCTCCCATAAGGACTACTCACAGAAAACTTGTCCAGACACACGACTGCCTAGAGAATTAGCATGGTTGGCAGAAAAGAGAAAAAGTACACTGGGTGAAACACTGAACATTTAATGGTTCCCCTAAGTACCCTAGAAATAGTGATCCCAGGTTGCTAGGAAATAACATACACCACTGCTGAGCTAGGATCCTTTCCTCAACTACCCCCTTTAAATTCTTTAAAGCTGATTTACCTGCGGAATTTGTCCTTGAACTTCTCTAGTTCCTCACGATTCTGGCCTAACTCCATCTCTAGATAATCTTGGCCTGATTCCAGCTCCCTCTCCATTGCTTCCATTTTGTTAGTGACGTAAGTCAGGCGTCGGCGCAACTCTTCATTCTCATGCTGCAACAATCTGAGACAAACAGAACAACACACTTCTGACTGCCTTGTAGGAGCAGCAATCATCAACAAATCACATAGGAGTCTAAGGCCCTTTCTACACCAGACCTTATTCCAGATTGTATCCTCAAATAGGGATCTGCCATCCACAAGCTGGCACAGAGGGCCTGCCACAGCCTGCGCCAGCATGTGAATGCCAAATCTCTATTCCAGGATATAATCCGGAATAAAGCCAAGTGCAGAAAGGGCCTAATTCTCTAATCCTTTGTACCGGAAACATATACAGAAGAAAGATTTCAAATAAAGTGGGAAAAATAAGTTTGAAGATGTTTTTGAGTTGCTCACTTTTTCAGACATTTCCTCCTGGAAAACACGAATAAAAATCTATACTCTTGTGCGTTTACCTCCATGCAGTGCAATAAAAGTCCAAGCCTTGATGTTCAAGAAAACTTACTTTTATTTTTGCAAAATGAAGTTTCTACCAAGATTTCTGAAACCGGCAGATATGGAAGTACAGTTCTTTTGCACAGCAAGAAGGCTAACGGGCATTATTAACTCCACTATATTCTTGCCAGGAACTGCAAACATCCCGGGAAAACATAGGAGATATTTTGCAGGTCATGGGACAAACATGAAATAGGGAATTTTCTACTTGACCTCTGTATGTGTGTAGGGAACAACTTTCTAAAGTACATGGACAAGACTCTTTGAGACCTCAAGCTGCCACATGATGTTGATGAATAAAACCTCCCTTTGATCTTGGGTGCATGAGCACTTAAGTGTTTTTTTCTAGGGAAAAATGTATTCTAGTTCATCACACTGCTATGAGAGCAGGTGCAATGAGCTTTATCCTCAGCAACAGGCCACTCATCTCAGCCAGCAGTTCCTTCTCAGTTTACAGTATCTGGATTAAACACAGCAGCCAGATGGGGTTATGAAGCTCAGGTGTCCCCTAGTGGAAGCTGAAACTCGCTCAATAATTTATATGCTGTCATGAAAAATCTAATCTAGCAAGGACGTAGGGAGCAAATTTAGTCGACATCAGCTCTACTCTATTGTCGCTGCAGTGCTATAACAGGAAAACTGACCCAGTTTCCGAGCCAGTGAATAAAATTAGACTAGGGAGAAGCCTTTATCAACTTGGCACCCTTCAGGAGTTTTGGGTTACTTCAGATCATGCTAGCTGGGGATGAATGGGAGCGGTACCCCAAAACAGCTGGAGAGTGCCAAGTTGGTGAAGGTTGCTACATGGCCAATGTCTGCATAATGGTTCACTGTTGCAAAAGGGCTACTTGCTAAACCTGTGCATTTTGTTTCAAGGCAGAAATTATCACCAAGGTCATCTATAGTTCTTCAATTACTTAAAAACAGCTACAGAATAGCTACCTTTTACAAATAAATATTCCTCTTATTCAGCTTTCAATGAGAAGAAAAACAAGAGTGCCTAAAAGTAACACCATAAATAAGGTTATAGGAGATCACACATACAAAATGATACTAAAATGGGAAACAGATGCTTGAAGCTGGAATGGTTGCTTCCCCAACGCCTTCCTGATGGATTATTATCACTTTCACTGTTTCTGAAGCTAGGTTTGTGCCTACACTAACACTGAGGAGGATTCCTACATCTGCTGCATCCTTTTTTACCTGCAACATTCATTTCATACATTATACTGTCTCATCTTCAATAGGCACTGAATCTCAAATAACCTAGTTGCAAAACGAGAGAATTAAAATTGGGCAGGGTACTTACTTCATCCGTTCTGCATCTGTTAACGGCTCCTGCACAAAATAAAATAAAATAAAAATAAAAAAAACAGAAGAAAGAATCTCTGAAAAAATGAGCAATTTTTCAGAGAGAAAACAGAAATACCAGAGTGAAACATAACCTTAAAATGCTCTCTAGAGTGTTCTTGTCAAACTGCGTTTCCCTAAAATTATCAGAGATGATGAAAGTATGTTTAGAATCTACATTGGCTTGGATTAAGATTAGTTCTCTACCGTACCATCCAAAATTCTCTCAATTACAAGATGGAACTGTTCATTAAAGAGAAGGCTTTGCATTTAACATACTACTGTGTTTGGACAGGTATGGCTGCATTGCAATTGTTTATAGCTTTGGTAATCCTACTCAGAAGGTACTGTACTAAGAAGCAGCAGCAGCTGCACCCAGTCTAGAACCTCAACAGGACTAAACTACACAATTCCTATAGCAAACAGGGAAACAGACTAGATGATCTCCAAGATATTTTCCAAGTTCTTTATTCTATGATTCTATGACTGCTGACGACAGTTAGTATCTATCCCTCCTAACAAACAACTAACTAATCTGATGAATTTATACCTTATCTGATAAACCTCCACCATCATATAAACCTCCATTATCATATTGAAGGGGTAAATCAAACTGGACCAAAAAGAAAATCAAGGCAGAACTACAGTTCTATTAAACTACTGCAACTCAGAATGTAATAAAAACACCTTATGATTCTCAAAACAGGCTTATATATAGAACAGTGGTTCTCAACCTGTGGGTCGCAACCCCTTTGGTGGTCAATCTATTCTTTCACAGGGGTCGTCTAAGACTATCGGTAAAATAATTTTATGGTTGGGGGTAAGGGTTAGGGTTAGGTTGAGGGTTACCACAACATGAGGAACTGCATTAAAGGGTCGCGGCATTAGGAAAGTTGAGAACCACTGATATAAAAGCATGCAAAATGAGATTATGATGGGCGTGGTTTAGGTATACATATTCAGTTTCTTGATTGACAAATTGTGTTCAGGAATACAAAGAAAGCACCCATCACTAACTAGATGCAGCAAGACCACAAAAACAGGCTGATAACAGCCCAGGGTAAAAGCAAGAGTGCTTCAAAACTAAATCTTTTCTTTAACCATATCTGTTGTGTTCCCAACTTTCATGCTTATCTGTGCACATCCCACTAACTGCTTTGTCTCACTCAAATTAAATTGTACTCTGTATTTAAGAATTTCCCATAACCCTCCTCACAGAATTCCATTTTGGCTTCAAAGCCCCTACAGTATAACATTCAAAATTAGAAACAAAAAAAAAAGGATCATTTTGTTAGGGAAGTTCTGAACTCTACCTTTGATAGATGAAAGGAAAACAGCAGTTTTTCCCTCAAGACCTGCAGGTCTGAAGAGGTTGCTTTTGACATTTACTAGGCAACAGAAGTTAATGGCAGCTGCTACATTCATCTCCTGTTTGGCCAACACATTGGCACTACGATGAAAGGCAGATATGAAAGAAAGGTAGGTGGATCTATGAGAAAAAAAGGGCTGTCCCCACAACAACTAAAATACTTGAGAAATAATACTGTTTTGCCTTCTTTCTGGAATGGAAAGGAAACAAAGGATAAAAATCTCTTTGACAGTGTATAACTAGTCAAAAGGAAAAACAAAATGAGTTATCTGGATTAATTTCCCATCAAAGGTATCATTTCCTAAGAAAGATGACACAAGTGGAAACTGGACAACAAAACTGCATATTTGATGTTTATCAAAGGAAGGTAACATCACTTGTCATCTCAATATTCAAAGTTAGTGTTCACATACAATCATCTGTTCCTCACTCCCTCTTTACTGAGTACCTACCTTGTTTAGGGCTAAGCTGAAGGAAGGGGAAGTTCTAGGTGAGGCACTGCCCTCCTCCTGGCTCCAATGTAAGGGAGGGGAGAAGGACCCTTTCTCTGGATAGCTTGACTCCAACACAGGCCTCTGGTTAGGTTTGCAAGCCAGAGGTGGTAGCCACAGATGCTGCAGCAGATCTCTCCCGTTTTCCCGCCCCCCCTCCTGATCAGGCATTTTCCATGAAGGGAGATGCTGATGATGCTCAGAAGACACCTTTGCCATGCCCAGCTCTGTCAGATGTTGTAGCTGATACTGACACAGATCCATCATACGCTTCTCCATGGAAAGGAACTTTTCCTTACTATCTTTCCTCACCAGAATAGGTTTCTTTTTCAGGCGTGTAGCTCTCTCTTTCTCCTCTGAACTTTTCCTGCGGCAGGATGTCACTTCAAGCCCATCATGCCTTCGCTCTATTTTTCGCCTAACTGGGTGAGGGATTTTCTCAGCTGTCCGCTTAGTCCTCTCAGCCGGGCTTTCCTTCTGTCCTTCTGGAGTGGAGCATCTGGGAGAAGTTGGGGAGTCCTGGCTTCCTTCTCTTCCTCTGCCCTCCCCCAAGGAATGCAAATGGACAGGACTTAGGACCCTGTGGGTGATCTCATCTAGAAACCTGGAGAACTGGAGCTTCTCTTCTGTGATCTTCTCTTTTCTTCTGACAGTTTCAGAATAGCTGCTGCTATGCTCTGATGTGTGCTTGTCCTTCCTGCTGAGGCTCAGCTGAGGATCACTATATTTGCGTGATCGGCGGCCACGAGTCAGGGTTTCTACCGAGTGTGATTTGCGCAGGGTCTCAGGATGCACTTCCAACATGTCTGTCTGTTTCAAGATGCCTTTGAGAGGTAGATGAGTAGACGGGACATGGTGCTTTCTAGGTGCTAAGACTTCAGCAGGTTCTTTGAACATAAGGGAGCGCTCCAAACTTCTACTCTTGAAGGAGCATGCTGGCCTTTGGCCTTCATCTCCAGAAACCACTACTGTCTCTACACTCCGGCTCATGAACTTACTGAGCCTCCCATGGCTAGGGTGCCGGCAGTGCTTCATAGTCCGTCTCCCTATTTTCCCACTGTGAAGCAGCACAGGTGAGAGAGTCCGACTCTTCCGGTCCAGCTCCGCTCGACACCCTGCTAGTTCCTTGTCACTGCTTGACTCCAGAGACCAGGAAGAAAAGTTAACGTTGCATACCTCATACCCGTCCACCTGCTGCTTGAGCTGACCTGCCTTGGCGTAACTAAACCCCTTCTGACGACGCAGTGGGACTGGGCCCTTAGCTGCCCTGGTTTCAGTTACCTGACTCTGTTCTGCCAAAATCACACCATCTTGGTCGTCACGCAGGATGGGCAGTTCATGGCGAATCTCGCGGTGCTGCGGAGGAGCCTTGCGGTAAGGCTTCTTGGAAGGTATTGTGGTCGTCATCGTTCCTCCTGCTTGACTTTCTCAACAGGCCACCTACAAATGCCAGAAGTTGCACAAAGGAAAGAGTCATAGATGCTCAGCCAGCCCTGATATGCTCTCACAAGGCAATCGGATATTCAGGATCCCAAAACACCCAAACATCAGAAGATAGAGGAAGAGAACAGGCCAATGCCTGGAAAAAAGCAGCTCTAGTCAGAAGAATGAAAAAAAAAAAGGGCAGAGAAAAAGCATCGGTCTCTCCTCCTAGCCAGTAGAAGCAGAAAACTGGCTCATCCTTTCTCTGCTATGCATGCAGACGACACACACACACATGCAGTGTACATCCAGATTATATATAGCAATGAGAACAGCCCCCAGAGAAGCATATTGATTGGGCTCTTTAGGAAAGGCCGTTTCCGATACGGAAACTGAAAACCTTACAGGCAATAGTGACAAGCCAGGCAGGAGCTATTGATTTTGTGCTGTCACTGTTAAGAGGGAGTACATGGGAGAGGGCTGCCGACATTAAGCATACTGACAGGCTAGAGGAGTTGCTCACTTGTACTAGTTAAAACCAAATTACTCTTGAGTGTGACAGGGACAAAAACAGCAGAGGAGAATTTTCTGCTGCTCCCTTCAGTCCCTTCTGGAGACCAAAATAAATGCTGGAGCCAGTCTCAGGATAGAAAGATCTTGCAAAAAGATGCTGATATAGACAGTAGTGCTGCATTAGGCTAGCAAAAGAGGCCTCAGTTCCATAAAAACCATGCACCATAACACCATCCACCTGTGCCAGGTTTCAGGACTGTATACACCAGAGGCAACATTCAGCTTAAAGAGGAAAGCACTGCAAAATACCTAAAGAGCCCTGGCTTCTATATATAGATTTAAAAAAAACCCTGACAAGGCCAAACCCCAAGCAATTGCCAGTCCAGAGTAAAAGGTTTTCAGCAGCAATTGTTCAGGTAATTAGGTAGGGAGACAAGCTCAGCCAATAATTAGATAGTTTGATCCCAACTCCATTTGTTATAAAAAGGAGTATCTAAGTGCAGCAACCAACAGCAATGGGTGCTAGCCTGCCCGTGGTGGAAACGCCGGAGCACCCATGTGGGGAATCCGAACTGACCCACATGGGGCCTGCCCATCACCCCAGGCTTTTGGGGGGACAGGAGGTGCAATCTCCGTAGATGCTCTGTAGATTCTTCGAAGATTCTCCAGAGTAGCTCCGGAGAATCTCCAGAGCAATCTGCTGCAAACTTTGAAGATTCTCTGGAACATTTGACAAAGATCTGTAGGACTGGCATTTCTCTCGTTTGGGGTCCTCTTTGGAGCCTGTGCTATTCTTTAGAGCCATCTTCAGAGCCGGCTCTGGAGATAGTGCACAGGCTTCGAAGCTTTGGGTTTGGGGGCTGCCCCCCATGGGTGTGCCCCCCCTAGACCCCAGTGCCCGACTGCGGTGGAAACGCACTCTGTATAATCCGGATTGATGCCTGAAGACCCCATTGTAGACCCCTTTAATGGGGTCTACAGGAAATCTGGATTATAAGTCCTGAAGGACCCATTCAATCTGGATTTCCCTAGAACTGGTGGAAACAAATGTGGCTGTAATGGGGTCTGCAGTGGAAACGGGTTCTTCCTGCTCTGAGCCTAATAGGTCTTTAATAGGTCCCCAACGGATACTTAGTGCTAGTGGAAAAACCTTCATACTGCTATAAGATGTGCATCTCCAGCAAATCTTAATAATCAGGCAAGTCTGCATGGGCGAAGGCATTTGTTTAGGTATTAAGGGTCCAAATAGTCCAGGGCTTTACATGTTAATGTCAGCACCCTGAACTGGGCTCAGTATTCCGTAACAATAAAACAATAAAAATCTCAAGATTTAAAAAGTTATAATGCATGCTTAACTAAGGGACAACTGAGGATGTATTTTAAAAACCGGTCTTTCAGGGAATTTCAATATGGGCCAAGAAGCTGACAACTGATAAGATCAGGAACACTGTCATTTACATGAAGGTATTTTCGGAAGGTGGAGAGCCAAATGCTTGCTCTGTCCCACCAACAGATGGTGCTCTAAGCCTATAAAAGGATATGGTGCCCCCCCCCCATTCCCAAAGACCAATGCCCTGACTGACAACAAGTACAAGAGAAATGAGAACCACTTCTCCAAGGGTCAAACAGGGCCACAAAAAGAAAATCAAGGAAAAGGCAGGTTGACTTTGGTTCCCCACCTTCCAGAAAGATGGAAGAACCAAATTCAGTGTTGGGATGTACAAAAGTTAACCAATTTGTAGGGCAGGTTCCAGAGACCTGATAAAAATTGAGATATCCACCCCCCACCCCAGAGGAAAGGTCTTGCTGTCAATGAATGACCTGCTGAAGGACCCTCCTTCCAAAGTCTGCCTCCACTGATTGACATCTATCCCAGCTGATAGTGTCTAGAAAAGGATGAAGGCAGTTTCCTGAAGAGTAGGGTGCTGGACAAGATGGGCTGCGGCCTGATCTAGTAGGGTTTCTCTCTTATGACCTAAGGTAGCTAAAGTTAGAGAGAGAGAGATCCTAGGCTGTATCCTCTCTAGATAAAGATCTTAACAGCACTCTATCCAAACAAAAATTGCTAATCCCCTCAAATGAAGAACCTCCAGCAGAGACCATAGAATCTTAGAAAGCCCTCACAGGGCTAAAGAGAAGCCAAAGGGTATGCCATAAACTTCAAAAGAGTAACAGGAGGTGAATAGGGAGATAATTACAAGCCTCCCTTAAGTCTACAGAATGAAACAAATCCAGTGACTGCTCTGATACAATCTAGAGACTCCATTTAAAACTTTTTAACATTTCAAAGTTGTTAACAAACTTTAGGTCTAAACTATGGCATCATGTTCTCCTCTAGACACTGAACTCCCACTCTGAAGGAGAACTGGTTCAATAACACTAATTTGGAGGAAATGGGCTATGGCCTCTTAAAAGAATTAATGTTCAAAAGAGTCCAAAGGAAGGGGGCGAGGCAGGAAATGTTCTTGAACGAACATGGTTAAATTGCATAACAGTCCCAAACTAGACTATTAACCCAACTGTCTTGAACAGAAGGCTTCCACATGGAGGTGAAAAGCTGCAATCTGCCCCTTATCCTAGAGAGTGGAGAGGGAAAGCACCCCTCATTTGCTGTTCTTGTCCTGTGAATCTGGAGCCCTCAGATCTATTACAGGACTGACCACAGCCCTACCTTCCAGACTGCTGACTTCTGAGATAATGACTTGGAACTTCTAGATAAGGTTGTCAAAGGATCCAGATCTGTCCTAACATTTGACTGAACCAATGAAGTGGACTGCAAATAGGTGGACACCATAACATTTTTCCTACTCTTTGCCTCCAAGATAATATCTTTAAGGGCCTCCTCTTATGCCTAGGCCTAGCAGACCCTGGAATGCCACCCCTGATAGAAAAGCAAAACTAGTAAGTTAATGAAATGAACCCCTGAGTCCTGTGATCTGATTAACATCTGAAGAAACAGAGCAACAAATGCCAGTGCAACCCTTTTATAGACTTACAGCACCATATATTGTTGAGAGAGAGCAATTGCTAGCTTTAGCCCACCACCAAATTTGGTTCTTCCACTTTCTGAGAATGTACACAGCTACTGAGATTCCTACAGAATCATACTTTCAGGTCAAGTCATTTCTTCAAATGAACCCAGAAAGAAGCACCTCCAAGACAACTTTTTGCTGCCATCGAACTATCAGATAAACAGCAATAAAAGCTTGGCTTACCAACAATCTCTGTGTGCCACAAGAGTCACTACAAGAGAATTCATGTACCTTTTATATCTCCTGGTCAGTACAGTTTGGCACTGAATAAAATATATTATCTAGCTTCATTCAAGGAGCTAACGAAATCTGAGAAACACTTGTCAGAAAGAAATAAAATAAACATAACTAGTAATAAACTTTAAATTTAACAATACACGTTTTCAGTATAAGCCCATGTTTCTAAAAAGCATCAAGGATGGTCTTCAGGAGACCATACTCAAGTAGTGTTGCCCCTTTTTATCTGCAGTTTTAATAATGATGAGTCCTGCACATACTCAACAAGAATGTTGCAACATAATCTCAATTACTCATCACTCAAAGATTTCCCTATGCATGAGTCTGTGCCAGTACCCTATGCTTTTCCCCCAGCTTTTTCAGGTGAAGGGGGCTGGAACTTGCAAGTAGTATGGGAGGCAGGAACTGGCAAGTCCCTGCAGTCACAGGCTTTTCTGTGAACAGAATTCTCAACAGAACTCTTGTAAATATTGAAGGATTACTGTAATGAAAGGTCACTCAAGATCACTTCATTCTTTACCCCACATTTTTCACTGTGAAAGGGGCCATAAGGTGGTACGACATCACAAGCACTCAGTTTCAGTCTTTAGCATCTGCAGCCCAAAAGTGCACTTAGCAGATATCCAAAAGACTACAGAGAACTTATTTTTCAATCACAAGAGATACTGTAATAATTTGGGCTATATGGCCAAAGTAATCTAATGTAATTTTTCATATTCATTTTCTTTATAACAAGAAGCCTGCATAATTTTAAACGGCCTCCCTAGCTGACCTCATTAATGGAGGGCTATATGTGGAGAAATAAAATTCTCATGTTGTGTGCAACCTCTGTAATTAAAGCTAAGACAGATATACTGAAATACTTACCAGCCTCAACTCAAATTTGAAAACGCATGAAGGTGGTATTCAACCCAACAATCTAGAAGGCAGGAAAAACAAAGACAGAGAGTTTATCATGAAGTTTACTTTCAACTTTTCTTTTTCCGGAGAAGGTATATGTACTTTTATCATTACTGGGCATTTATGTCAGTGTGTAGGCCAGATTAATGTTACAGTTACTAAAAATACTACATTCTTTGCATCAAAAATCTCTAAATCTCTAAATTGGCACTGTGGTAGAAATCGGCTTTTCAGACAATTCAGACTATATATGTTCAGGCTGCACTGACTTGAACAACACTGAGAGGGGAAGCTCACCAGGAAGAAGGAAAAATGTGAACTAAAGAGAGAGATTTTGTCCAGGACCTATCATACTCTCATGGTCTCCTTGTATGTTGAGTATATAAAATCATGCACCATGTGGAAAAGGTAGATAGAGAAAAAATATTTTCTCTACTGCATAATACTAGAACCAGGGGGTTCTTTACAAAGCTGATGGGCAGGAGAGTTAGGATTGACAAGGGGAAATATTTTTCACCCAGAAGGTCATCGGTGTACAGATAGCTTTAAGAAAGGATTAGATAAATTCATGGTAGACAGGTGTATCACTGGCTACTAGAATGGATGCCTATGTACCACCTCCAGGTTGGAGAGACTGTCAGGATGCTTCCAAAGGCCATTTGCAGGGATTTCACAACAGGTGAAGGTTTTGCCTTTGGCTTCTGCTTGACAATGCCCAGAAGCAATTGGTGGGCCACTGTGGGAGACAGGATGGTAGACTAGATGGGCTGTGGTCCAGTCCAGCAAGGTTCCTCTTTGGTTCTTATGCTCTTATGTTGTGCTCACTATTTTATTGTGCACAACCTGGACTTAAATTTAAAACCCTGGCTTCTCATCCATGACTAACTTTGCAATGACAGTGAAGCATTCTTTTCTGTGTATGGAACTAACTTGGAAATTCTGAAGCTGTAATCCTTTCATCTTTAACATACAGGAGGTCTTCAGCATGGATAGATGTTAGCTAGGAGCCATGTAAATGTAGCCCTTGAACTGTTATGAGCTGCAATCGCTGACCGAAAGGAGTTAAAATCCTAATGCAACTATCCCAGGGAGCCCTCCCATCAGACTGTTCTTTAAAAAATAAAGTCTTTACAAACAATTGTGCAAAAGTGCAGATCAGATGGGGATTGTAATGGTGTAAAATTCTGTGTCTTCAGTAGAGTAAGGTTATCTTTTCACCAACACCAGAAAGCAATATCGACAATCTGTTAATCACTGTTCTCCCAACAAACAAGAGTTCAAATATTAATCTATAAGGGTTCAGTAGACTGGGAGAGGTAGGAGATCTTCATGAAACATAGTGCTTACTCCATACCAATGAGAGGAGGAAAAATAAGGCTTCTCAAATATTTACCAAAAGGATGTCATACTTGTAAGAGCAGAAAACCTTCAGATTTTGCTCACTGTAAAACTACTCTCCCATACCCAGGTAAGAGTTCTGTGAAGAGGTAGGGAAAGAACCATTAAGATTCTGCAAAAGATTAGAAAACTTTGAGCAGAGGTGTAACAACAGGTCAAAGATTTGTTCTGCGTGGTGCTATCCTGAAATCTTTCCTGCCCCTCCACCTACTTTACTTCATCAATAACATCCACTCTTTGAGTTGGGATTGGTACTTTGCATATACAGAGCTCCACACCTTAACAGCCAGCATAAACAAAGTTAATGGAACTTAACTTTGTAGTCAGTAGGGTTTGTGCTGGGCCAGAGCGTTGCTGAAACAAGTTCTTGAGATACCCTGCTTTTGGCCCTGCCCCAACAAGTTTGTTGGCCCCTTTCCTTACTACACTGTTTTCTTCGGGTCTCAACTAGCACAGAACAAACAACTTCACAATAGCGCAACTATTTTGTTCCTAAACCACAGAGCAGTAAGATTCCATGAGTGTTGGAAAAGTCTCAGAATACAGATTGATTCAAAACAGGTCTAACTAATAAATCTTTATAAATCTATGGTAGTGAGACCACATTGGGAAATTATATGCAATTCTGGTTACCACCTCAGAAAGGATACTGGGAAAACGGAAAAAGTGCAGGAAAGGACAACCTGAATCATCAAGGTGCTAGAACACCTCCTGTGTGAAATTAGGCTGCAATGTCTAAGAGGTGACATGACTGAAGTATATAAAGTCATTCAGGGTGTGGAAAGGGTAGAAAGAGAAAAATAATTTTCTCTGTTCTACAACACTAGGACCAGGGGGCACTCTATGAAGCTGATGGGCGGGAGAGTTAAGACCAACAAAAATAAGTGTTTTTTCAACCAGAGAACCATTGGTCCATCGAATTTACTACCAAAACGGGTGGTGATAGCAACCAGCCTGGATAGGTTTGGAGGACAGATGTATAAATGACTACAGGAATGGATACTTATGTACTGACTCCAGGTTGGAGAGATAGGCAGGATGCCTCTAAAAGCCATTTTCAGGGAACTGTGAGCAGGTGAAGGTTTTGCCTTTGTTATCTGCTTGAGAATGTCCAGAAGCAATTGGTGAGCCACTGTGTGAGACAGGATGCTGGATGAGATGGGTTGTGACCCAATCCAGCAGAGCTCCTCTTATGTTGTTATAAAATGTAATGAAATAAGACAGTCTCATAAGCAAAGCAATATGTATTTTTGTGAAAATGCAGAATTATCACAACTTTTAGAATAGTTTAACTTTGAAGAGTTTCCTATAAAGATGGCTCAGTACCTCTTGAAACCTTGGTTATTCTGTGGCATGCCAATATGGCCCAGATTATTGCTGTAGATTTTCCTAAATTTCCTTCGTTACCAAATAAAATCAATTTCACCTCCTGACCTCTCAGGAAATTGGGAAATGAGGAAGATTACATAACTGGTGGAAATCTTGCAATGACAAACAAATGCAGTAAAAAGCCCTTAACAGATCTTGTTGTGATAGCAAAATCAGACAAAAGGATCCAAACACTTCACTACCTTCACTGCAACTGAAAAATTGCATCTAGTGGACCTTTTGCAATCGTCTGTGATTAGTTTGGACTATATAATCAAAGAAACTAACTGTTATCCAATCTAACTTGTTTGTTAAGCTTTTTGACAATAAAGTCTTTCATATCTGCTGTTAGTACGACTTTTGCAGTCCAATCAGTTAATGTGTCTCAGGTGCTATGCAATCCTTTTCTGTTAGATTTTCAATAGTTGTAGAGCAAGAATACAGACATGATTCTTGCTGCCCATCACCCACATGCTCAATTTACCCCCCCCCCTTTTTTTCATTCATAAAAGCAGTAAGGGGTTTACTTATCAAGGCCAGGTTGTTATCAGTGCCTCTTTGCAAAACTAGACCTAATAATAACTTTCAAGTAGGCAAATGAAAACCCCAAGGAAGTTTTCTGGAGCCAGATAGCAGTAAGTACCCCATGCCTATTCAAGGTGCTGAAGCAGGTTAGCTGTTCTTTCATCTTGTTTTTGCAGTTCTAAGGCAACAGGCTGTTGGGGGAGCATATTTCAGGAGGAACTGGATGAATAAAAGGTCCCAGCACCGTCCCATTCTTGAGCTGATGAATGACGCCACGTTGGTCTCCCTCAAGCCTAGATCTTGGTATTCAGAAGCAAATGTGCATAGCCTGGCTAATGTTTGAAGCCAAAGTGCATTTCCCTATCATTCTCCAATTCCATGTTGACTCTTAAACAGAAACCAAGTAAATGTAGACATTATATTCTAGATCATAAAATTTAGCTTTTCAGTAAGAAAAAGTTAAGATATTATGACATGGATTTTTTTTAAATGAGAAGGCAAAACTTCTATCTTTTAAATCCCTTTGAATTCCTAATAACACAGTCTTCTTCATTAACAAATTCCAAGGTGCATCATACCCAAAAGCTTCCAAAATAATAGAACTGAACATAAGCAATTCCCTGCTGTCTGGACTAGCAATCCAGCTTACTGAACAGTCTGTTGTCACTGAAGTTAATCTGTTACATATGGACACCGCAATCTCCTAACTGATGGTGTACAGAAGCAGAACATCCCCTATACCAATGGAAGCCCTACAGGCATTAGACTAGTAGCCATTTGGTAAGCCCATCTTTCACTGCTTTGTCCAAGCCTTTTTTTTAAAAAAAAAAACCGTACAAGCACACTGAAATCTTCTGTAGAATAGGCCTGATCTATGCCAACAGTGGACATAAGAACGTACAGCACAGGTGGGCACAAAGCAGGACCTACTGATAATCTCTCAATGATTTAAACCAAAGACATACCTTGTATAACATGCCTATGGTGTATGAAGCACATCAGGGGAACCAGAAGTGATCAGTTCCCCTAGCTCCCATTCTACATAGGAGAGGTTGCATTTTAGTGTAAGGGCAAAATTGCACTAACTGAAATCACATTATACCCAGTACAACGGGACATAGTCAAGAATTTTGATTCACACTATTTTAGGAATATAAACAACAAAATATTTCCCCGTCCAAACTCATAGCTTTCTCCTTTCAATAATATAGGGATCTATCAGGAAGAAGCAACCAAGAATGGATTTGAGGAAAGCTTAGAGCTTACTTTAGTTCAGATAAAAATTCCTAGGTTCAGAATTCTTTCATTTCAAGTCTATCATTTGCACCAGTTAATGGTTTTTGGAATTTGAAACTCTAGGAAAGATGAAAGCAATTCTCTGAAATTTTTCTTCCTCTAGTAAACAGCATCAATGTCTAAAATGTAGAAATATCTTCTTCTAAGTAAATTAATCCTCAGAATCTGCTTTTCCTATCATCTTACACTTAGCATTTTTTCTCATTTATATTGTATGCCTGCCCAAGAGAAGACTGTCTCCACTTAATTAGACCATTTATAGGTTTGCCTTTTGCACTACATTTCTGTTGTTCTTCCGCCCAGCAAATACAGTATCAATTTCCATAACACCGCTGAAAGACCACTGAAGGCATTTAAAACGTCCCCAAAGACTTCTCATAAAACAAGAGACTTACAGACCCACAGCGATGTCTTGTCCAAACATGTTTGTCCTTCCAGTTCTGAACCTGCAGTCTCCTAGTTGTATCCAACATCATCCGGCCAATAACTCCTGAAACCTGAGAAAGGAAATTGTGAGAGTTACCAATTAGCTGGACACGTGGGAACATACAAAAGAAGTCAGTGTCATATGCAAGTGAATATGGACCATTCTAAATACTGTATGCTTTCTATTGTGAGATAAACCCGATAATGAGGACAGAAGTTATTTATTTAATAAATTTCTATCCTGCCCTTCACCAAATGGTCACAGGGCGGGTTATAATCTGAATAAAACATATCAAATAATAAAACATAATTAAAAATATCACCCCACCCTCCCAACCCACCCTCCCTAACAGGACAGCACCTTGAGGAAGCTATTTAAATGGCAAAAGCCTTGTTAAAAATATATGTTTTCACCAGGTGACAAGAAGTAGACAACCTCAAGAGGAAGTCTGTTCCAAAGTCTAGGGGCCATCAAAGAGAAGGCCCTCTTGTATGTCCCTATGCCTCGTACCTCTGCAAGAGAAGGAACTACAAGATGGCCCTCTCCTTGAGATCTCAGTGCATAGGCAGGTCTATATGGGAGAAGGTGCTCCTTCAGATACCTAAATGGGCATGCATATCAGATGATATTTATTTATCTATCGAGGAAGCATTTGATCTGAAACAGCAAGTTTCTATACACTATGAAAATATTTTCATTAGTCTGCTACAAAAGTCCAACTTACTTTGCTGTGGAGTAGACCACAGATCATCTGTGAAGGGCGACTCTTAGCTACTAAGAGGAACACATACAGTGGTACCTCGACATACAAGTGCCCTGACATACAAGTGTTTTGAGATACAAGCCGCCGAGCGAGTGATATTTTGCTTTGAGATGAGAGCAAGATTTGAGATACGAGTATGTAAATACAGTACAGTACATAACAAAAACAACTGAGGTGGTGTTTTGGGAGCTGGAATGGATTAATGGGAAAATTGCTTTGAGATACGAGCGATTTGACATAAGAGCAAGGTTACGGAACGAATTAAACTTGTATGTCAAGGTACCACTGTACTCTTAACAGCTCAGCAAGCAGATTCAGTCTACAATTTAGCATCCCATTTGCTTTTATAAATCCTTTTTCTTAAGGGCAATGGGATAAGTTGAGAATATCAGCCACAAAGAGTGCAGGCTTTCACAATATAAACATATAGTCAAGTGGCTACTTTGCCATAGGCTTTTAGTGATGTCCACATGGTCTAACATTTCAGAAAGGACTCTTTCCCTGCCCTAAAGGTGATAAAGGTGGAACATGGGAAAGTTCATATGCAAATCAAAATTTCTGACTCTAGTTTGGCCAGTCAAACTTAACAACACACTATAAAAAAGCTGTCTACACATTTTAGAAAATGTGCAAAAAAGCTTCCATAACACTGCAGCCTCCCTCACTAAGGGCAGCTAGCATGCCTGGGTTCAAGGACTGCAACCATCTTTGGCCAACTGATTAGGTTCACATGGCAGTGATGAGTGCTCCACCTATAAAGCCATGTTACCTGTCACACCCCTACCCAGCTGATGCATTACCACCCATTCAACATATCAAAATAAATGATCTGATGACTAGTGATCTGCATGTAGGAAAGGGCAAAATTTAAGTAGTAGATCACATGTCTTGGATACAAGCAAGGGTCTTGTTTGCAGATAAGACTGGAAGGACTCCTGTTAAAAACCTAAGATAACCACTGACAATCAGTATCAAAACTACATAGCCCAATGGTCTGATTCAATGTATAAATTCCTATGCTTCTTTTTCTTTTTTTTATATAAGGATTTTTAAAATATATTGAAAGTCACGGTGAAATGTGAAAGAATAAAAATAGGAGAAGGAAGGAAAGATAACTTCCAACTATCCTTTCGACAATTACCTGTGCGTCTATTTCCATATCTAATTCAAACTTAATAATCAAATCCCAAAGTCAGTGTATCTCTCTTACTTAGAAAATCAAGAATGGTTTACCAATTTTGCATTTTCTGTTGCACACAGCTATGAAAACTATTACAATAGAAATCAGCTCATAATTTAATCTAACAGCTGTGGTATATTCAAATTTGGGACATATGAATAAATGAATTTATATCTATGGTCCAATACAAAATGATGGATCATGATAGTTTGGCCACAGAGGGGAAAATTGTTTATCATAATTCAGATTTCTCTTGTAAAGTTTCTTGGCTATGTATAGATCTCTGGGCATGAGAGTTGGGTGCACAGTAGGATGAGTGGATAGGGTGTTATGGTTAGTATTGGTTTATGTTAACTGCCTATAATTCAAAACGCTAATAACAATTTTTAACACAAATAAAGGGTTGCCCATTTTAAAGAAATGTTCTTTCTCTAATCAAACATGCTTGTTCATCCATTTCTGCCAAGTCTCTCAATTTCACTAGCTAATCCTTCCATAGATGCAATGTTACAGTATAAATTACTATGAACTTTATTTTCTTGTTATGTTTGCTCCAACCAAATACTTCCTCTTGAAATAAACAGATCACTTTCTCTCTTAGTCTCTATGTCTCAACAATTTCATTAATCTGAAAGATTGATTTGGATTAGTTCAAAACCAACCACAGTGACAGTCACAAGCAGCATAGTCAACTAAAAGAAGAGCTGCCTGGTCAGGACTGGATAAGAAGTCAAGCTTTAGACCTGTTCCATTTGTAATAACATGAGGTGGTCAGCTTAAGTATTATTCACTCCTGCATATATCATCGTGAAAGCAAGATCAGTACATTAAGCAGGCCATCTTGATGTCAAACACTTCATCCCTTATATCAACATATGCAGTTGAAGTTTCCATACTTAGAAGATCTGTGCACATGAGCAAGATCTTACACATTCAACATGCTGTCCAAAAAAGTGACACCGTAATAAGGCTAAAAGTACAGCCCCTACATGCAGCTATAAACATAATATTATACTAGCAAATGATGCGAAGAGAATAATTCAGTACTTCCATAAATGAAACCATTAAACAGGACCTTTGGCTACTATTCACTATAAATGTGATTAGACAGGACATCTTGCTACTATTGACTATACCCAAGTTACATACTGTATGTAAACAACTAGGCATAAGGAAAATCCCAGCTAAGGGGATCAGACTGGCCGTTAGGAACAAAAAACAACAACTGCTTAATCTCATTTACTATGGCAAAATTAACCATCAATAGAGTTCTTGGAATATTTAGTTAGTAAGTGCAATACTATGGAGCACTGAAATCATACAAAACAAGTTCCCCCCAGATGACTCTTGCTCAATATTTCTAGAACTGCCTGCACTCTTTGTTGCTCAAAACGGAGCTCAACTCTTCTTTATGCCTGGCACTGAAGATTACTGTTTTTAATTGTTCAGCAGCTTCTACCTTAAAACTAAATGTTAACTAGTCAACACAGCAATTCATAAATTGTTCTAACTACCCTGTTGCCTCCAGAATACAGGTTCACTATACTGCTGCAAAACTGTGTAGGGAAAGGCCAGGTTTGCAACAGTTAGATATTGTTTTTAAAAAAGAGCGTTAAAGTAGCAGGAACAATCTTCAGACAATAGCTTTTTCTTTTTTCTTTTAATCATTTGCCCAATTAATTATGGACAGTAAAGAGACACTTTAACTTCCACAAACACCTTAGGAAACCAGATCCCGATATTAGGCTGGCAGCTAGTAAGTTAATGGCAATAACATGCAAACAATTACTTACGATAATGGAAACTTAAATAGGTCCATTTAAACTTCTTAACAGGGTATATGACTAGGACTTTGCAAATTCAAGTCCTTAATGTACAAATGAATAGTTGATTAAGACTCTGAAGTTTTAATATTCCTCCTTGGCTTAGCTGCAAAATTATATTCACAAATATATATATATAAATCAGATTTTCATTACTCCTCTTGAAGAATACACACATGCCTTCCAGCAGTATCACAGTCACATCTACTGAGCTAAACATGGCAAACGGAGAAGCCTGTCCACTAATCATTAAGGAAAATGGTTCAAACTTTGATTAGATTAGTGAAGACTCTGGGCATGAACAAAAGGAACATAAGGAACTAAAGCTCAATACAGGCTTTGAATAGCTTATGTCTAATTTATTGGAGACCACTGGGTGAGCATCACAATTTATATGGGAAGGCCTACCTCAAAAGATATGTCTTCAACATCAGTTGCATTTGACTTTTCTAGCAGTCATATCTTCTGAAGATGGACATCGTAGCCATATCAAAAAGCTCAGGTTCAAAGCAGAACTATGGAATGTGGCATAATGTGACAATCTAAAACTGCAACAAATGAGCTATGTCTTCAACATGTTAACGCGATGGAATTCTAGGCATTTCATAAATGTGAGAGGCGAAAAAGTGCCAATAGATGTTGGTCCCATCAAAGCTGGGCTATAGGTAACTTTCAAAAGTAGGAAATGCAGATAAAGAAAGAAAACTCTCAGCTCTCATGACTGCCTGTTTACTACTCTCTTCCTATCTGTATCATAACCTGAAGTACTACATATTGAGTAGGTATGTGCACAAATGTTTTCTGACATTCTATTCAAACTGAATTGAATACTTGAAAATCCGATTCAATTTGAATCTGTTAAATTTGAATTTAACAAGGTTCAATTCATTTTTACCAAATTCAAATGTATTCATTTGAATTTTTTATTCGAATCTGCACATACGAATGTCAACATTTGTATGTGCCCGTATGCATCTTCCCGACATCTGTACACATCTATATGCATCCCATAGTTATCCTGTATGCAACCCATTTTCATCCCATACGGATGCGTACAAATGCGTATGGATGCAGGATAGATCCAGATCTTCAAGTACGCATTGTGTACGAACCCGTACACACTCAAATGTCCAGATAATTTGAACAAATAGATCCGAAATTCAAAATTTGATTTGAATGTTTACATTCAAATTTCAGGACATTCTATTCAAGTTTGAATGTTGAAATTCAGCACATTCAATCGAATTTTGAATGCCTACAAATATTGATGAACATCTCTAATACTGAGTTGGTCAAAATGGGTTTAAGGAAGGAACAATGGAGAGGGAAAAGCAGTTTAAACCCTACATGTGAGCCACATGAACAGAATGTCTTCCCCTGATATGTGTTTGCTTGTGGCCTTCATCCGAAACACAGGGAAGCACCAGCAAATCACTGATGCCACATAAACTTCAAAATTAACTTCACAAATTGGCACATGATGGGGAAGGAGCCTCCACCTGTGCCCACTCACACCAGAACCCCTCTTTTGAAACACCTGCCTCAGAAGAAGAAGAACAAGCAATCAAATGATGGAAAAGAGGCGAAGGAATAACATTACAGCAAGATGCATAACAGCTCTCCATTTTTAAAATGCATAATAATTCTCCATTTCTAACTATTCTTCTTATAGCTGTGTCCCTATAATACTCTATTGTATGTAGAATGACACGTCAATCCAATCAAGAAAGAGTTAGCTGTGCTTAGACTCCAAGAGATTTTATTGGTTGTATATGTGCAAACATTTATCAGATCTCTGCCACTATCCCACTGATCTTAAAAGCAGCCTTTATTCAGTAAGGATGTGCTACACAGCACTGCAAATGCCTTACAAAGTGTATGAAATGGCCACGTGTTTCTAACCTGAGGGCCAGGTTTACTAAATGGAACACCTAGTAGCTTATCTTGCTCTTGGCTGCCCCTCTTTGTTCTTTTTGGAGACTGGCATAGGTTGAACCACTGTCACGCTGTTGGGATCCACAAATATGTCATGTGCAGCCTCATGCAGCTTGGGGCTTGCTGGGGCTTTCCCCAAACAGGCTTTAGAGCAAAAAACTGCAGTGCTGTTATTGTTTAGAGACCTAGCAAAAGCCGGGGAAAGCTGACCATGTTTTTACTATATAGAGGCCTAGCAGATGCTGAGGAAAGCTCTGGTAGACCCCCAAGTTGCAATCAGGGTCACTCTGTGGTGCAAGGAGGTAACAAGTAACCTCTCAAGGGCTCAAAAAGGTTTAGGAGGGTAAGCAGGATGTAAGGTGAGCTGAAGTAAGTGTCACATCATACTAGGGCTGAGTTTACTGGCCCTCATATGAGAGGGGTATGACTATTTCAGATCCTTCATAAAGCATTTGAAACAGCACTTTATACATCTCTAGATTTCAGTCTGACAGATTACACTTCCTGCTCACAGGTTTCCTTGTACAACTGGTTGGCCACTATGGCTACTGGACTAGATGTATCAGTGATCTAGGAGGGCATTTCTCATGTCTCTATGTAAATACGCACACACAGCAGATCGTAGTAGACCAAGAAGTCCCAGGAAATCTAACAGGTTTATCTTGCTACTCAAACATAAGAAAAATATTTAACTTTGTGTTCTGCTCTCTGTCTCTAATATTTACTACTGATTTTAATATTTAATGTTAACTAATTTGTGTGGGGGGTGTCACTAAACATATACATAGTACGTTTCTTTCCCTTGCCTTTTTGTTAAAAATTGAAATGCAGTGCTTTAAATCTTTCTCAGTAAGAAAAATGAAGCAGAAGTTCCTTGTCACAGAGGTGGAGAGCAAAAGCAAGATGCATCGTCCTGATGGTGCCTGCATTGTCGCTTTTTAGATTTTCGTTATTGGGGGGGAAAAAACTCTGGGGGAAAAACATCTTCAAGTACTGTAATATTATCTTTAAATTAACCAAACAAATTTTTTGATACTTACATTAAATATGTCGTACCAAATTTCCTCCAAGAGAGGGAGCTTTAACATTACCTAGAGAACAGAACTGTTTTTCATAACAAAATCTCACAATTGTTTTACAGAAAGGTTAAAGCCCCCTTGTATATATCAGATCAAGCCACACCCCTATTTTTCAATCCAGCTTAAAACAGGCTGCTGTTCCACAGGCTCTTTGCACAAATCATCCTAAGCAATTTAGAACATAATGGGGTGGAGAATACTAGTATCACATACTGTTTCTTGGCGAGACAGGTCAGAACGAGTTGGAGGCTACATTACAATAGACAAACTTAGCTATTCACCACTACAAGTTCCATCCAAAATTGTTACAGTCCCAGAATACTCCTTCAGACTTTATCTTAGGGACAACTCACTCAGATCTCCAGATGAAGTACACAAGAGGACCCCCCAAAATACCACCTTTATTGTATAAAGGCCCTGAACCAAACATCTGCATCATCATGGTTGTATATAGGCTTTTACAGCCAGTTTCAATCTTATACGTAGCATTTTGGGGGGGGCTGTTATGGCATGTTCCAGGCTTCTTCTGAGAACCTAAACTTTGAGATATACAGTGGTACCTCGACATACAAGTGCCCTGACATACAAGTGTTTTGAGATACAAGCCGCCGAGCGAGTGATATTTTGCTTTGAGATGAGAGCAAGATTTGAGATACGAGTATGTAAATACAGTACAGTACATAACAAAAACAACTGAGGTGGTGTTTTGGGAGCTGGAATGGATTAATGGGGAAATTGCTTTGAGATACGAGCGATTTGACATAAGAGCAAGGTTATGGAACGAATTAAACTCGTATGTCAAGGTACCACTGTAGTTCCGATATCCATCCAGTCACTTTTGATTCTTCCAAGAACAAAATCCTCTGAAGATGGATATCACAGCTACATCTGAAGGCTTAAGTTCTCAGAAGAAACCACAGCATAACAGCTCAAAAAATGCTACAGATAGGATCTGCATCACCAAGAGTAATAGCAATAAACTAAAAAACAAAAACAAAACCCTCTGTGAATACCAGTTAGGCCTAATAGAAGCTAAGCACAATAAGCAGTACAGTAAGTAATGTGGGGCTTCTCAATGCTGTAGTTTGCATTTCTATCAACACAGCACAATGGTCAAGGATGGCATCCACAATACCTGGAAAGGGGGACATTAGTTACGCACCAGTTTATACTCTGTGGATATTATGATTAATTAACCTTTAATTACCACATGCAAGAAGTCTTGTCAAAGGGATGGGGTCTTCTGCTCTTACCAAAACCAAGAAATGTGTATATTCTAGAAATGTACCCGACCAGTTCAGCAGAAACTTTGTTTACTACAAATCAAGAGAGTTTGAGAGCTGTACTATCAGACTGAATCCCACTTAAAGGTTCAGGGGTCCAGTCCAATAGTGAATTTTGAACCAAGGCGAACCCAAACAATTAATTCAATTTGATCATCCCTCTTCCCCCCCTCCCTTGTGCCACAGCCTCTCCCCATCACATTCACAACCTCCCCTTTCTTCACCATCAGCTGTGCTGTTCTTGCAAAGGCCTGTCAGTACACTTTGCCTTGACCTACAGTTCTTTCTGACCGGAGTTCTGCAAGAAGACCAAATGTACAGAAAAGTGTTTCTCCATTTTCTGGGAGGCCTCAGTGTCCAATCACATTTGAAGGATTCCAGGAAGTAGTCTACTGAGAGGAGGCACCTAAGGCATTCCATGGCCTGCTGGGAGAACTCATAATTTTGCACTCTGGAAGGCTTAGTAAGCCAAAAAAGCACACTAACTGGTCTTTGGAAGAACCATGTGAACAGTGATTTAGTGTAAACCAGTGGTTCTCAACCTTCCTAATGCTGCGACCCCTTAATGGAGTTCCTCATGTTTTGGAGACCCCCAACTATGGGGGCAGAGCAGCTGGGAGGTGGGAGGGAAGGGTGGCGGGAGACTTGACGCGACCCCACTGAAAGGGTAGTTCAACCCCCAAAGGGGTCCTGACCCCCAGGTTGAGAACCACTGGTGTAAAGTGACAGGAAGGTGAGGCCTGTGGATGCAGTGGGGGAAGGGAGGAGGCATGGGGAGAAGGGGTGAACGCAGATTTCACATTTTTTTTTAAGGGAAAAAAGGGACAGTGTTTTTACGGATCAAGCATACCACCAGGTGGTGGTGGTGCTTGTTTAGTTGTGTTTGACTCTGTGTGACACCATGAACTATCCCCCACTGTTTCCCAGAGTCTGCCTCTACAACTCTACCTTACCATCTCATCCTCTGCCATTCCTGTATCCATTTGCCTTCAGTCTTTCCTAGCATCAGGGTAGTGAATTTTATCTTCTCATTATGAAGCCAAAATATATGAGTTTCTACTTTATTATTAGTCCTTCCAATGATTAAGTCAGAGTTGATTGTTTCTTAGATTGTAATCTAGTACTGCTTTTCTCACCCATTCCTTGCCCATTAGGACTACTTCTGAGGGATTCTTGCCTACAGCATCAGATATAATGACCATGTGAATTAAAATTGCCAATTGGAGCCCATTTTAGTTAACTGACTCCCAATATGACAATGTTTAGTCTTGACATTCCATCTTTGACCACATTCAGCTTACCTTGGATCATATCATTACATATCCTTAACCAATATTATTCTTTAGAGTATTGGACTTTCCTTGTAGCAGCCTTCTGCTCTTTTCCAGTACTGTACTGCACATCTTCTGACCTGAGGAGCTCATCTTCCTGGGCCGTATCTTTTAGCTTTTTGTTATTATCTACGGGGGTTTCTTGATGAGGATACCGGACTGGCTTGCCATTTCCTTCTCCAGTAGATCACATTTGGTCTGAATTCTGCATTGTGACCTGCCTGTCTTAGATGGCTTAGCACAGCATGGGTGCCTCCAAACACGCCCCTTGTTCCACCTTAAATGTGAAGCTCTTTCCAGTCCTCCAGACTGGTGCAGGTGCTTCCCGTCAGCCAGATGGCTAGCTCCATCACCAGCAGTAGGAGCGCAGCAAAGTAAGTTATCTACTTTTGTCCCTGTATACTATACAGTTTTCATTGCCTACGTATGGTTAGAGTTAGGGAACCAAACCAGGAACCCTCTGCTTTCCAGACAGTTTGCTCTACCACTGAGCAACAGCCATTCCACTGCACAGCATACTTTGTACTTCTCTGAGATACACAAGTCCCTTTGCCACAGCAAGGCAGTGATCCATGAAGGAGGTCACCAGGACTCCTTCAACAAGGGTTTTATTAAACATTTCTGTACCCTTGATAGAACATTGCAGCATTAACTGAGGCAAGCACCTGCAGGAAAAACAGGAACTGTTTCCCCAAGTTAAACAAATGAACCCCTAAAAAGAGAAGTGCACAAATTGTGACATCTTCAGTTACAGATTTATGAATTAATTTGTACTTGGAAAGCACTCAACTGAGAAGATTGTATCCCAGGGACAGACCGTCTAAATAACAACAGACAAGATTTAATCACTAACTTTTAACGATCATGTCCCTGGTTGATTACCTTTTTTAAAAAAAGTCTGGGAGCTATGTAGAAAAATTGATAAGTTATAAAGTACAAGAAATTTCATCTTTCAATAAAATTTGACATAAAAAATTAACAGAACAACCAGACCAACTTACAACAGAGCTAACAGAACAGAAGGATACAGGTCATGGTTTCAACTTCATTATAGACACAGACACATATTGGTAAAGGAGATTGCAATTGTATACCTTCAAAGAGAGTCAAGAGAAGAGCATTAAACTGGGCTCAACAATAATTAGAATAGAGCAAAGAATTTAAGCATCGAGGAACAACAAAAGCAGAACCTTCCCTTATCATTCTATACAGGGTTGAGAGTATACTTAAATCTGTCTGCCTATCTATTTCTATAATATGCTGCTACAACATGGTTTTGTCTCAGCCTTTCCATAGCCCACAGAAAGTCTGAGCCAGTTAAGAGAGGCAATAAGAACCCAGTAGGCTGGAAATTATCTTTTAACCAATAGGTTAGCATGGCTAGCCATACTCTAGCATCCAATCAAACCTGCCTCTTACATTAAAACTTCAAGGGGTGTAGTTGTTGTTAAAGACAGATCTAAGGAAACCAGATTGAATTCTTTCCAGTAGAATTATGTTACGTTCTTCTCCATGTAATAGTTGTCCTAGCAACTTTGCACTAAATTGCAGTATCGCTTCAGGGATATATCTTCCACCCTGCATATGGAAATTAATCTTTGAGCTTCATTGGGCAGCTGCAGCAATGTATTTAGCATGTTTAATTCTTCCCCTGTTGCCTTGAGAAATGATTCCAAGATATTTAAAACAATTTAATCCACAATGTATGTTTTCTGGAATTGGCACAAGCTGAACACATCATATATTTGAATCAGGGAAAACCGAAAATACTCTCCCGCTAAATAAAGCCATTTTCTGGATCTGACCTGGTTTCGCACATCATCTGCACAAGAAATAGTCTGAAAACTGTAGCAATGTCTCAGTTAGCAGGTACCCAATGAATTACACACTGATCATATAAGAAGGAACCCACTTCAGCTGACCTTACCGGTGGAATAAAATTGAGCATGAGCTCTACATTGCTACAAGGAAATAGATAATATTTAATGCATGGAAGATATTTAGGTGACGTTGCTGGCAGTATGCTTCTATGCTAGCAACAGCCTTTTCCTTTCAGGTTCCTCAGTTAAGCAGCTTTTAGCTGCTTAACATGAACTCAGCTCCTCTGCTTTCACAAGCAAGGAGAAGTCTGAACCTTACTGTCTGCAAACACAACACTGGCTCCGCCTACTTGCGTGCCTGCAGGCCACCAGGTGTGGCTAGGAATGGCACAAGCTACACACTGAACACACCTTTGATGTGGAGCTGAAAGCATGTAGCCACAGGGCACGAACAGCACGCCGCCTGCCGCCATGCTGACTGTATACACAGGAATGCAGGCTGAAACCACACGCCAAGAAAGGCAAACACACTGCATTCCACACAAGGCAGAGAACAAAAACAAGCAGCCAACCCCACGTGTCCTCCACAATGCTTTCGAACATGCCAGCTACAAACCTCCACCACTGCCTCAGCGATGAACCCGGGCAGGGGAGAATTGGAGCTACCAAACTGCTCTGGAGCAAAGGAAGTAAGAGGGAAAACAAATAGAAGAGACTGCAATCCAAACGACTAGAGTGACACCCTAATTGGATATTTGTCAAGCTGAGAAGTTTGAAGAAACATAAAGCTGACTTCCCTCTTCTTTGTAGGTTTTGCTCAAACCCTTAAATGAGCAAAACTCACAATGGAACAGAAGCATGCCAAAACGGGTTGCTATATTTAAATTGCAAAGAAACATAAAGTCATTGATCTCCAGTTCACTGAAACCATATTGTTGATTTACTTGTTCTAAGATGATCATGCATTTATCTCCCCCCCCCTTATTTTTTTTTGCGAATAACTACCCAAAGATCTGCTCTGATTTTACTCTATATAATACTAAGTCTCTGAAACTGAGGCAAAAGTCTCAGTTATTTTATATCCTTCGTCTAACAGATCCATTTTTTAAAAGTTGGGTGTTCTGCTTCTTGGTGCAAAAGTAATCACTGAAGAAGACATGCCATTTTAAAAATTATTCTAAGCTCAAGTTTTGTCACATTTCCCTTATGTTATAGCTGAGCCACAGTGGTCATTGCAAAGATGCTATGAGGACAAGCAACATGGTTGCAAAACTCACCACATTCTTCTAAGTACTACAGTGAAACAGCTTCATATAAAATTAGCAGTGATGGATGTGTAGGAAAATTTAGCAAACTAAATTTAGCAAACTTCTTCCATAAAAGCAAACTATCTCCAGCTTTTGTCAAACATAAGCAGCTATGAAGGAGGAGGAGGAGGCTTTTTTACCCTGCTCTTCTCACCCTTTTAAGGGAACTCAAAGCAGCTGACAAAGCTTTCTATTCTCCCCGCAATAGATACCCTGTGAGGTAGGTGGGGCTGTAAGAGTTCAGAAAGAGCTGTGACGAGCCAAAGGTCACCCAGCTGGCTTCATGGAGAAGTGCAGAATCAAACCCAGTCTTCCCAGACTCCCTCACCCTAATGACAAGATCAAACTGGCTGAAATATTAACACAGACGTGCTAATAATATAAAACTAGAGGACAATACTGAAACAGAAAAGCATTTACCTCAAAAAGAGCTGGTACCAACCCCCACCAGATGAAGTTGAATTGTGATGCCTTCCCTCTTATACTGGCACACGCACTTTCCACATTTAGACATGCTTTTTAAAAATCTGAAGTGGAAATTCTATTCTCTCTCTCTCTTGCAACACCATATTAAAAGGCAGAAGTAATCTGAAATGGTCAGTGAGAATTCAGCCTACTCCCACACAACAGTATGGCACAGACTAAATTGTGTGTTATTACAAGGCAAAAAGGAATATCTCACATCTTATTTGTTTAATTTTACAGACAATAGTTGTAACAACTTTCTTCAACTGATCTCAGCAGCTTTGCTCCACATAAACCAAGGGACATGAAGTGCCCAAAGAAACTGCAAAACAATTTCTACTAACAGTGAAGGAAAAACCGTTGTCTTCACATATGAAGATATTTAGGAAAAGGTCCAGAACGTATGTTCTAGAACACTTGTATCAAGACACACAATACATTCGCATCCTGAAGCAGAGGAAAGCAATGCCAAGTTCCATTCCCTGACACGACCCTAACATTTATTTCCTTATTCCATCGCACAGTCCTGTGGTGGGAAAACCCCACAAAAAGGGGAGGAAGACCTTCTGCTCACATACATTCCCCATTCTTGGATCTCAAGAGCCCTGCCTTTTTTACATGCTTTACAGCACTCAGATAATCAGGAAATCAGGAGGCAGGCAAAGGAGGGGCCTCGGCAGCTTACGCACTCCCACGCACGTAGATTCTTTGTATGTTTTACAGCATCTCAGGGCACAGCCTTCATCCTGCCACTTGTGGGCGGGCAGAGCAGGGGAAAGGGGCCCTTTATAATTGTAGTGTTGCAATTTGCCAGCCTGGCCAGGCAGCCTGTTCATGCCTGTATATATTAAATACCTTATAACTGATTACATCCCCATGGGGCATGATTAGCAGTCTCCAGAGAACAAAGTCTACTTTCATAAGAATAAGAAGAGACATGTACTGCTAACCTACTATATGCGGCTGGGCAAAGAGAGTAAGACAAGAAGAACCACGCTCTACTTAAATACTCATTACTGAATATCTCCCTGACTGGCCTCCCTAGTTCTCTCTCTCTCTAAGTCCCCAAAATTGCTCCCAATAGCAGCAAAACAATTCCACAGAAGAGCCAACCAGCAACAGAACTGGCCTCCCTAGTTCTCTCTCTCTCTAAGTCCCCAAAATTGCTCCCAACAGCAGCAAACATTTCTACAGAAGAGCCAACCAGCAACCCAATGTGTTCTGTTCTTTCAGAAAATCAGTTACCATTGAACACACAGAGATGGGGCTGCCCAAACAGCACAGTTCTTTGAAATCAGGAGCTCCCTATACAGCAACAGAACCTCTTTCCAAAATGTTTTTTTCCAAGGAATTTCATTATGATTGGGGTGAAAATTATGGCGGTAAATAGAAGAATCCAAGTCAGCTGCCACAACTGCTGTCACGCCTACAAACATCCAGCAGGAGGCGAGAGAGGGTTAGAAATTCCTCTGAGTCGCTTGCACCCCAACCATGCTGTGAATGCCAAAATATTCTGAATTCTGGGTACAGTCAGCCTGAGGGATCTTGTTAAATTCTAGGGCAAACAGCTTTTCTTTAAGTTACTAGCCTTTATTGCTGCTTAGGAATGCTGAGAGGAGAACAATTGAGAATCTGTATCTATGAACTATTTAATTATACTTGCATCTTCCCAGTTTCTTAGCAGCAAAACAGGGCACATAATTTGCCAAAATGCTGGTCTCAGAAGAAGCATCATAGTATAAAATCCAGTTACAAGAAATTTAAGTGGCATAGCCAGATTTCTGTTTTTGTTCTTAAATACTGAAAAACTCCATAGGTCATCATATTTTTCAGGCACAATCAAGGTCCATACAATTTTAAACATCTGTCTGAAAGAATAACTTTGCACACTGAAATCTACTGCTAAAGCTCTACTTATGTGCTTTTTTTTTCAAAATTAAAAGTGCATTAGGTAATCACAAAAGGTTTCCTTGGAGTGGTAGAAACTGAGCTTTGAAATTCTCTCCCTCAAGAGGTATGTTTATGTAAATGAAATACATTTTGATGCCAGGCTAAGATATTTTTATTTACTCAGACATTTAATTTTAGCATTAATTTCTCAACACATTTATCTGCCATCTTTTATTAGTGTTCTTTTAATGTTACTGTATTGTATTTGGTTTTAATTACGTATATTACATGACTCTGGACTCTGTAAGGATGGCACAAAAATGCTTTATCAAAGAAATCAGAAGGTAGGGGCTCATCAGGAACAGGTAACTCTCATAAAAGATCACTCCCTTTCAATGTATTATTTTCATTTACAATGCTGCTCATCTATCACAGGGAGTTAAACCAGCAAAGAGTGAAATATGAGGTGGAAGGAACAAGCCTGACCTCAATACCAGGCAAGATCCTCAAACAAATTATTAAACAACATGGGTTCAAGCACTTAGTTGGGAATGCAGTAATAACCAGAGCTAATAAGGAATTGTAACAAACAACTAATACCAGACTAATCTAATATCCTTTTATGACAAAATCATAAAGGCTGTAGTCATAGGCTGTTTCTGCACTTACCATAGTTAATCCAGATTAAGTAAATCCAGATCACCAGAATCCAGTCCTTGGGGAATCCATTCCTTGTAGTTCTGAATCTAAACAAACACCCCATAAGTCCACACAGGGCATATAGCACCCGAGGGCAAACAGGGCTGCCATATGGATGCCATAGCACCCATCCTAAGGCCCCAAATTGGCCCATGCAGTTGCACAGGCCAATCAAGAGTCAATTCCATTGACAGTAGGCATGGATCAGAGGTGGCTGTTTAGTTGCCTATGTAACTACTACATTGCCGGCCACTGGTTGCATAGCTCAACTGAGGGAGTCAAAGGGATGCTGATCACATTTGCAGATTACACAAAGCTAACACTAGGGAAGAGAACGAGAGGATTCAAAAAGATCTAGATAAGCTTGAACTGTAGGCTGAAACTAACAGGATGAAATTTAATAGGGAAAAATGCAAAGTTGTACATCTTGGTAAGAAAAATGATAAAAATCAATTCAAAATGGGAGGAATTAGGCTGAGTAGCAGCACAAGTGAAAAAGATCTGGGTATACTGGTTGATCACAGGATGAACATGAGTGAGCAATGTAATGCAGCTGCCAAAAAAGCAAACGCCATCCTAGGATGCATCAAGAGTATAGAGTCTAAATCACAAAAAGTAATTAATCCTCTTTAGTCTACCTTGGTCAGTCCACATCTAGAGTACTGTGTCCAGTTCTGGGCACCCCAGTTCAAAAACAACACTGACAAACTAGAGCAAGTCCAAAGGAGGGTTACCAAAGCGGATAGTGGTCTGGAAAGCACGTCCTATGAGGAAAGGTTGAAGGTTCTAGGAATGTTTAGCCTACAGAAGAGAAGACAGAGAGGAGACATGATAGCTGGCTTCCAGTATCTGAAGGGCTGTCACAGTGCAGATAGATTGTCCCTATTCTCACTTGCACAAGATGGGAGGACTAGAAACAATGGTATGAAACTTCAAGGGAGTCAATACAGATTAGGAAAAACTTCCTGACAGTGAGGGCGATCAGTCAGTGGAATAGGTTACCATGGGAGGTAGTGAGTTCTCCTTCGCTAGAGGTCTTCAAGCAGAGGCTGGACCTACATTTGTCTGGGATGGTTTAGGACATCCTGCATTGAGCAGGGTGTTGGACTCGATGACCTTAGAGGTCCCCTCCAACTCTATGATTGTGTGAATCTATGAATCAGGACAGCTCCTTCTGGCTCAACCTCTAGAATTCTTACCAAAACAGCCACACTGAAAAAAAAAGCCTTTAAAACAGGTGAATGAAAAACCATCTGGTGTTTTCAAAATTACTGCAATCAGTTTCATAACACAATCCCTGCCCAAAGTTCACATATAATTTTCATTGAAAAACTGATTCCTCTTTGGCGAGTGGAATAGTAATTTAATTGCTATGAACCTATTGATCAGGGTCAATTCTGAAACAGGTTCAAAAATGTTAACTCTGTTTCAAAAGAAAAAGCTGAACTACCTCAAAAAAGCCCCTTCGCAAGTATAAATCTTTAAAATAGTTATAATAATGCACCACTTACTCCACTTCTTGGTATGAGAATATTTAAAAATATTTTTGAAAGTAAAGAGAAGTTCTTTAGAAAAATGACTTAATACAATATATTCCTTCTCTCCACTACTAAAACTATCATTTTGCTTGTTATTTCATTAATGGAACATAGGAAACAAACAGAATAGGATGGGGGAAGAAGACTAATGACTCTCTCTCCCCCTCTCACAAACACATTGTGTACACATAGGTGCACACACACATACACTGTCTCCACTTGCAAATGGAAATCTCTCAATCACTTCCATCTCCGTTGCTATTCAGCATCAAAGCCAGAAAAAAACTAGAGAAACCAGTGATACGGCCATGGCCATACTTGTGCTGAAAGGATAACACTCATACACACCCAAATTTATTAGCAAATCTCACTTTAGGTGAAATCCCTTCCTAGCAGCAAATATGGCAGCCAGCCAAACTCAGCGTAACGTAGCTTCCATCCACCAGTCATAGTTTGGCATGAGACTGTCTGTAATCAAGAAGGGTTTATGTAAATTTCATAAGGTGTGCAGTGAACAGAGCCTTGGACTTGGCAGATTAAGGTTTCAATTCCTTGTTCAACCACAGAGCTCACTGGGTGGTCTTTGGTACAACAAATTCTCTAGGGCTAGCTGCCTTCTTCACTTGAATGCTGTGAACACAAAACAAGATAACTTCATGTAGGTAGCCCAGCATCTCAGAGACTACAAGACACAACCTGGGTATTTGCAAAGAGCAACTGTTGAATAAATCCAAGCCACGTACACGATGCAGACCTTAGACTCTTATCAACTTGGATTATTATACATAGGATGACTATCCACAAAAATGGCCCACGGAAAACAATACTTCAAATCCCTGTCTGTTTTTCCTCTTTGAAGGTTCTGATTGCTGGCAAATTAATATAAACATCTGTATACTCATTACACAACAAAGCTAACAGTGGGAATGTGTGGTACTGCCATTCTCAGAATCTAAAGAGGTAGAGAAGGAAAGGATCTTTTCTGTGAAAGCTCCAGGCTGTGGAACAGCCTCCCTTCTGATATGTATCAAGAACTATCACCATATGCCTTTTCCTCTTTGGTCCATCTATTCTTCCTTTCTGAGCACAATTCTGCAACTTTCATAGTTATGTTATGCTGTAATTTTTCAATGGCTCTATTTCTGCTTTTTAAATGTTTAATTGTTTTTCTGTATGTTAGTCACTGTAGCATGCTTTAAGATCTTAAGACATAGAGTGGGCTGTAAATGAAAATAAATAAATAACACCCAGAAACAGCACAGGAAGAAAACCAAAATTTTAATCCAGTACACCTTCTGATCATAACCTGTAACACCAAATAATCTAAAACAGAATTTTCTTACGTTACTACTGTAACTTTCACAATTGGTCCTGTGGGTCAGGTCAAAAGTTTAATGTAAACAAAAAACATTATTTGCAAGTATGTGGCTCTAATTCAGACAATTATGTAAGACTGCATTGAAAGGCTGAATGAATCACAGAAGCATGTATTCTCTCCTCACAAACACAAGAGCACCTGTACTAGATCAGACTTCTGGCCTATTTAGCTCAACATGCCACTTTGTTTGGCACCAAAACCAGTGTATTGAATCAACAATCCTGGTTAAAATTTTACCACCAAACTAGAAACTTTATTATCTGAATTAGGATTCTAATTCTGGTTAACAGTGAAAGCAATGACTGATGATCCACCTGATGTTTAATCAAAAAAGAGAAGAAGAAAAGTTCTGAGACTAAGAACCTGTGTATTTAATAGTTAATGACTACTGGCCTGGAAATGCTGGAACATCAAGGTTCAAACAACAACTTGGTTATGAATTTCCTCACATGACCTTAGGCCTGTCACTGTTTCAACGCAGTCCAGCTCCCTTGGTCAATAAGGTAAAATGATGGGGAGAAAAGAATCACCCTGAGCTCTTAATAGAGGTAGTACACTTAAATACTCATATCTTCCAAATAACATGCTGAACTAAAACTTCACATTAAGAATTTCTAAATAAAAAAGCTGCAGAATCAACCAAATGTCATACTTTGACAAAAATACCATGATTTACACACACAATGTGTACTGACCATTATCCATTCTCTTTCTTTTGTCCACTTTTGAGATGAAACAACCAACACGATATAAGATGTTTCACATGAACCTATTAACACAGACCTGCATCAGACATAACATTTTCATTAGAATGGCCTTTACTAACGGAAAATATTATATGCACACCATCTGCCTACGTCAAGTGCAAAGATGCTGCCTTATACTGAATCATGTCAATGGCCTGTCTTTATCAGTACAGTCAACCTGCATAACTTCTCCAAAGTTTCAAACAGAAGTCACTTCTACCAATAACTAGAAATGGCAGAGACTGAAACTGAGGATTTTTGCACCACTCAGGTCCTCCAGCTCTTGGATTTCTGTTCCTAAACCGGTGATGGCCAACCTATGACACGCGTGTCACAAGTGACGCACCAAGCCCTTTTGGGTGACACACATGGCCACCCTGGCACCTGGACGCGTAGTGCTTGCTTGTTCTTGAAGTGTACAAAATACCAACTTTCAACTGAAGATTTAGCAACAAAAGTCACTAATGTAAAGAATTATTTGTTTTTGCTTTTAATAGAATACATATATCAAAAATATAACTTTTTTACTAGAGCCACAAATATCACAAAATTATGGATATTTCTAGAAGTGACACAGCACCCAAGTTAAGCTAGGTTTTCTTGCGAATTTTGACACACCGAGCTCAAAAGGTTCGCTGAAACTCCTTTTGGATACATTGGTATTTGATTGTCGATGGAGAACTGAAGAAGAAATATGAACTCTGCTGCCTCTGTACAAATGAAAACAATCAGATCAATTCAGCTACAAACTCGCGGTAAAATAAAACCAACATACATAGGTGTTATGACAGAATTTTCCAAAGACAAAATGGCTGTCAAGCTATATGAAGTTATGTGCTTTGCGGCTTACAGAAAATAGGGAATACAGCCTTTTACTTAGCCAGTAGTTAACTTATCATGTATACGTCACTTTCTGTCTAATACAGCTTCAAAATTAAACTAGTGTATGACAAAGCTGAAACAACCCATACTAAAAATAAGTCAGAATCAGAATACCGAAACAGGAAATTCTCACACGATAGAATCCCAAAAGGCCACAAACTGCTTAATAAATTATTTAATTTCCACAACAAAATGTGCGCTCTTTGGATGCCTCTTTATAAACATCTGCTTGCCCACTGAATAAAGGCTTCTGGAACAGATGGCTTGTGTTTCTAATCCTGCAGTGCTCCTCCATTCTGAAGATGACCCTGCTTGGCAGAGAAATGATCACTTCCTTTCTTTACTTGGATTTCTTAAATTTATGCTGAAAGTTACTGGATTGATAATTGGTGAAGTATCTGAACATTAGAAGTTATCAATGTTACACTGTCCAATTAAAAAAAATAGGTAAAAGGAAGACCTGATCATCAAACCATTATTCATTTAGAATTTGGTATAAACTCTTCTTTCCAAAATCTTGAGCAGTGAAAATTGATTCATTTGACATAAGCATAGGAAACTAATGTAGAGCAACAGGTAAAGTGCAGTACCACACCTGGGTTGCATTCACACTTAAATTTTAATCCAGCTTCAGTTCACTTTCAGAGTGAGAGAATATATCAGCAAAGTATTGAGCTGTTTTCTTTCAGCATTATCTAACTCAGAAAATCCACCTTTGGGTTAGATAAAGAAGACAGAAAATGATTAATCACTCTGCTGATGTATTCTCTCACTTGGAAAGTGGTCTCAAACCAGATTAAAACTTAGATGTGAACGCAGCCCTAAGGATGTAAAGTTTTTACTTCCTATCCACATGGGCCAGTCACTGAGTCGCTTTCAAACCTACCTCGTAAGGTTGTTGTGAGAATGAAACAGGAAAGGAAAAAGAGAGATACATGTATGATACCCCCTGAGTTCCTTGGAATAAAGACAGAAAACAAATACTGTACAGGAAATAAAACAATCTCAAACAAACTATCAGACTGTCCATCTGTCCTACTCTTTTAATGGCTTAACATTTACCTCTGCTCCAGGAACAGCTTCATACATAGTGGCTACATTTAGTGGCTAATCTTCCCGCAATGCAGGGCAGACATTGATCAGGCATTCCATCTCAATTCATAAACAAGAAACATGTCAGCACACAGCTACTCTCACAGCCCAGAACAGCATTATTCACTACCCTACACTCCATAAATCCCCCACCCTTGTTCCCTGAACTAATAGCCTTTGGTGCAAAGAAATACTTCTGCTATTTCACTTTCTTCGTGACCAGCATTCACAACCAGGGCAATGGACCCTAATTTAGCTCAGCAGACGCTCTCTACAAACTGCTAATCCAAGTGCACAGCTGTTTCTCAAACACACTGGCACAGGCAAACCGTAAATGGTTTATGGCACGTGGCAGGAAGACGGCTGGCTTCTTACATGGGTGGAGCTTTGGTGTAAGATCATGTTTGGACTAATGTTTATATTGTAGCTGCCTGCTCAATCTTGTAGTAAACACTAGAAGGCAAGGTATTCTCTATAACCATCAGGCCCCTAGCCACATTTAGACCTATTAAAATTGTTTCAAAAAAGAAAAAGGTCATGGAGGAAAGATTAAAGCCTTGCAAACAAAGCTGCAAAGTTTCAAAATCATTCTAAATATTTTATTTATTTATTTATTTATTTATTTATTTATTTATTTATTTATTTATTATTTGTATTGCTATCCCACCCTATACCTGAAGGTCTCAGGGCGGGTAACAGTGCTTTAAAAATTCCAAAAATTAAAACTTAACAATATATATGAAACAGTAATATGTACAACAACATTTAAAATCCAGAATGTTAAAACAAACCAAATATATATTAAAAACAGTACTACTTAAAATGGGGTGGTGGTGGTGGTGGTGGTGGTAAACATTTAACTTATTTTGAGTATTAAGGAAGTCATGATTGACATGGGACCAGTTTGATAGTTTCATACTAATCTCTCTTAACCTTAAATAAGATGATGAAAGAAGATCAATACCACTAGCACCTTGTTCAGGAAATCAGGGTAAACCAACCCACAGCATCTACCTTATAAACCAACAAAACAAATGCACACCTTTTTTTGTTTATATGGTAGACATTATGGGATTTTTGTTCTGCTTTCTAACACAGGTGATAGTAATATTTATAGAGAACATGTTTACCCACAAAAAGAGTTAAGAACACAAATTTATGGGGACACTGCTTTCAACTTCCAGCAGCTATAAAAACAGAAACTTTGGCATATATCTGATAAACCATTAGGTTTTACTCCATTTAAAACTTCAATAGCTACCACACCAGTTTTGACATGAACTGCTATGTTCTGAATAACTTTAAGGTTGTTACCCGCCCAGAGAACTTCAGGTATAGGGTGGGATAGAAATATAAATAATAAATAAATAAAATAATAAATAACTTGTCCCACATACTGCACACTAAATTCCCTCACAGATTCTTATTAGTACTTCACACACATGATGACATACATTTTAGTCATTTTCCAAAAAATCTCTCTTTAAAAAAAAGGCAGCTTGACTCAATACTGAAGACTAAGCAGATTTCATGAAGATAAAGGCCTACAGGCCTTTGAATAAGAGCAGTACTGCCTCCCTCGATATACAGGAATACAATGCAAAAGATAAGGAATAATGTACAGTCATTTCTAGGCAACACACAATCCATCTACAGCATTGTCTCATTTGTGTGGGAGAAGCAAAATGTAGCTTCCTTTGCATAATATAGAACCAAACCATGCAAGACCATGTGTACATAACTTTGGGGGGAGGGCAGTGATCATACTGGCTTTCTAGTAAATCCTATCAGTAAAAGTGATATAATGTTTTTCAGTGTTGTGAAAATTGTAATAATGGTGACTGTTACTTGAAATGGCTACATTAGCTCTTGTCTTTTCACATGATGGAGCTAGTATTTAAGACATTCATTTGAAGCAAAATCCCAAAGTTCTGAGTACTGTTTTTTAATTGTAATATCTTCTTCTTTTCAATTCCTTGTTAAGAATTGGAAAGTTGAGCAGATGTAGATGTTATAGGGCAGAGGTGTCGAACTCAATTTTGCAGAGGGCCGGATTAAAAAAAAAAAGTACATACTGTCAGGGCCAGGGGGCGTGGCCGGGGGCGTGACCGGGGGCATGGCTAGGGCACAGAGGAGGGGCTGGGGTGTGGCCGGGGGCATGGCCGGGGGTGTGGCTAGGGCACAGAGGAGGGCTGGGGGCATGGCTGGGGCGTGGCTAGGGCACAGAGGAGGGGCTGGCTGTCCATGGCGGCGCCCGCACACTCAGGCAGTGGAGTGTCCCGCCGCGCGCTCGCTTGCCTCGCCTCGCCTCACCTTGCCGCCTTTGCGGGCCGTATCTTTGACATGCCTGTTATAGGGTGTTTTTCCACTAGCACTAAGTACCCATTAAGGACCCATCTGGCTCAGAGCAGGAAGACCCCATTTCCACTACAGACCCTATTAGAGTCACATTTGTTTCCACCCGTTCTAGGGAAATCCAGATCATATGGGTCCTTCAGGATTCCCTGTAGACCCCATTAAAGGGGTCTACAATGGGGTCTTCAGGCATCAGATTATACAGAGCCTGTTTCCACCACAATGCCTTTGTCAAAGGTTCCGGAGAATCTTTGAAGTTTGTGGCAGATTGCTGCGGAGATTCTCTGGAGCTGCTCCAGAGGATCTTCGAAGAATCTCCAGAGCGTCCACGGAGATTGCACCCCATCTCCCAAACCACCTGGGTGACAAGCAGGCCCCATGTGGGTAGATCCAGATTCGCCACATGGGTGCTCCGGCGCTTCCACTCCAAGCAAGCTAGCACCCATTGCTATTGGCTGCTAGACCATCCATGGGAACGCATTGGGTACTTCCCTTAATCTGGATCTACTAGATCTGAATTAAGGGAAGTACCCATTCCTTAAATCCACATCATCTTAGATCCAGATTAAGGGAGGTCAGTGGGAAAAAAACCCATAGTTTTCTATCTGTGCCTCCAAAAGGGTACAGGAGACATAGTTCAGCAGTAAATTCCAAATGTTTGCTAAGAATTCTGCCTCTTGTCTGCTGCCAAAAAAAGGAATAAGAGAACAACTTCACCACATACGTTGATATGTACCAAGAGCATCACACTGAAGTCAACATTTGGGAGAGACCAATTTGTTCAGTTGATGATGATGAAGATGGTGAAGATGAAGATAATGAAGAGAGCTGTGACTAGCCCAAGGTCACCCAGCTGGCTTTGTGGAGGAGTGTGGAATCAAACTTGGTATTCCCAGATAAGAGTCTGACTCCCTGTGACGGTTTCAGGGTATAGGCTGCAAACTGCTTTGCTTTCTGTCTTTGCAGGCTTCTAGCAAGCTGCAATAGCCAGCCTTTGTGCAAACAGCTTGTTGCAAGCCCTGGGTTTTGGGCTGCAAAAAGGGCGGGAAATCCTGTGCGGGCCTGAGTGCAATGATTGGTTGCAGCTGTTATCTGGAGGGAAAAGCTGTCCGGGGATCTGAGTGCTGGAGGGGGCTAGAGGAGGAGTTCCCACCAATCAGGCAAGGGGAACAGGCACCTCTACCAGGAGTTTCCAGCAGCATTTTATTGCAGCAATTTTCCCTAGGTGACAGCCAATCAGGGCCACAGGGAAAAAGGTATAAAGGAACACAGATTACAGCAGACTATGTCTTTGTGCTGGGACAAGAGCTGAAGGGAACAGAAGAGAGCTGAATCCTGAAGGAGCCAGACCAGTAGTTGACCAGGGGTCTTTTGACTGGAAGATCTTGGAGGAAGACTTCACAGGCAACTGACCAGAGGGTGATCGGTCAAGCAAGGATGGACTGGGCCTTGTGATCATCCAGAGCTGCGTTCTAGGATGCTGGTTGGGCTTGGGCTGAAGCAGAGCTGAGCAGGGTGAGGGACGTGGAGAGGCTTGTCTTTAAAAGGGGAACTATTTTCCTTTAAGAAGGGGAGCTGACAGGCTGGGAAGCTGGTAACCTTAAGAGACTCATAGACTTAAACCAACAACTACCTGAACCTTATTTTCTTTCTAGTATTGCTTGTGTGTAATAATAAACTTGTTTTAGTTTACTGTTCAAACCACTTGCTACCTGTGTTTTGTGTCCACACTGTAGTATTCACTTGGCCGTTGCACGAACTCAGCATCCTAACAGGGCCAAGCTACTCCTTGAGAGGGCAGGCACTTACTGGAGCGCTGGGGATCATGACACTCCCTAACCATTTGATCAAACTGGCTCACTGTGCCACTGATAAGAGTTTTTAAAGCATTTTAATTGGACCTTGCTAATGGATTCCAGACTCCGTTATTTAGCATAACATATTTTCTTTTGTTTATTAGAAGCAGATTACATGAAGTGAAAAATCAGGAGCAAGATGCACCTTGGTATTTCTAATTAACATTTACCATAAAGCAGACAAGTATCTTTAATCTTAGGACTTTGCTATTTTGTTGCCATCTGGGCAAAACATCCTGGTAGTTTTACCACATTACTGATACCATAATAAATGAATAAATATAATTGGACATATATGATAGGGAAAATTTTGGTGTAAAGGCATCATATTTGGTTATGAGTCCTTAAACTGAATTCTATCAGAGCTTTAAGATTGGGCTTATAATTGGAATTAAGAAGAGGCTTGACCATGAACTTGGAAATATTAAAAAGGCCTTGGAAAAGTATTTATAATCTAAAATATTTCTAAAAAGCAAAGGAAGCTCTGTAAGAGTTTTTGAAAGGATGGATTTTTCCTTTGGTTAAAGGTTGCTGATTAAGGAGAAGATTTAAACTGCTGGTGAAGTTAATGGGATTATGCCTTGGGCGCCATGAGGGAAAAGCAAACTTGGTCTATTTACTTGCTTTATAGATGGATACGATAGAGCAGCCTCAGGCATAATATGCTGACCTTGCCAGAAGAACAAGACTAACTCTGTTGGTCCCAAGACATTGTAACAATCATTAACACCACATTAAGCTGCCATCCAGTTAATCAAATAAAAAATCCAAATGCCCTAAGGCAATGACTTGTTTCTCTTTGCTTTCTTCTCTTGTCATAATAGAGTAATGTAAAGCAATCTGAGCTTAGTTATGCTGATATATGCTTCTTGATCTCTGGATCATATGGAGAAAAGACAGAACTCTTATCTTTTACATGCAGTTATGAGGATGGTCCTAAAATCCTTTCCATATCTTTTGCTAGACTTCTGACCAACCCAAAATTACAGCTTTCACCCACATTAAAAGCTATAACTGCTCGAATTCACTATTCTATATAAAATTTAAGAAACTTAAGACCTGATTTCACTATAGTAGTCCTATTACAATGGTAATTTAGCATCACTCTATATATTTGAAAGTAATTCTCGTGTGTGAGAATTGAGAGAATGTCATGTAAGATGTGGGCACCAGTCTTCTTTCATGAGAACCCAGGAAAAAACTGTGATTTGATTTTCACACACAGCAATCCCAACTCAGTGCATTAAGACTGGTTAAACATCAAGGGTTGTCCAATATGTTCTCCTCAAATGGCAGTAGACTTTAAGCAATGGAGACCATTAAGCAATGGGGACCAGCAAGTTTTCCTATTACTTTGAACTGAATCAATTCAGGCTATTTGCATCTCTTTGCTCACAGGAAGGATACATGTGCCAAGAGTACCTCTCCATGACCTCTTCCTTATCTCGAAAATTTGTTACAGCCTACCACCTCCTTTTTTCATGCACAGTCAAATATTCAGATCTTCAGGATCTGGATCTTTGAGATGGGGTCCTCCTGGAGATCCGGATCTTGAAGATGCCTGAAGACCCCACTGTGGACACCTTTAATCAGATCCACACAAATTTCAGATTTAAGGGCCTGAAGGCCTCATTAAATCTGGATTTCCCCTGCCCTTGTGGGGGCAGGGCCTTGCAGATGGGGCCTTCAAAGGGGTCCAGGTGGGGACAGGACCTTCCCAATTGGTACCAATCATATACCAATCGGGTTCCTAATGGGGTCTTAGAAGGATTCTAAGCCTTAGCGGGAAAAGCCGCCCAGAAATATACAAATGGACTGTTTAACAAGCAAGAACAACAATGCCATTTCTCCAACATCAATGAAAGAGAGAATAATAGTTGCTAGATGAGACGTAGAATGGGACCTCTCTGAGTACTCCCTCTCAAAATCAATAAGTGTTATAGGGGAAGGGGTATTTGGCTTCAAAGAGAACAGATAGAGAACATAAGCAAATCTTGCTAGTTCAGATGAAATGCCAACCTGGTCCAGAACTGCTTTTTCTCAGGGATGAACTCGAAGTCTAAGAGAGGCTTACAAGCAGGAAATGAAGGCCTACTTCTGCTCTCGGTCTGCTGCTATTCAGAGACATACCACCTCCGATCCTGGACTAACATACAAACATAGCATATAAGCCAATGCTAACGACCGTCACCTCCATTAATTTGTGTGAACGTCTCCCAGTGAAGCCCGTTATGTCAGCACCAAACATCCACACTTGCTGGCATCCAATTCCATAGTTTAACTTCATGCAGTGTACTTTTTTCTGTCTATTCTTACATTTCTACCTGGCTCCCTAGTAGCACAATGTTTAAACATGTGTGTCTCATACTTACTAGAGTCTCTTTTTATTTTCTTCTTTCATTATTCTTCTCATCTGTGCAAGCTTCACAATAAGTATGACAAATTAAGAGTCTTCAGTGCAGAACAGAGCAAAAGGCCTTATTACGGAGTGAAAATAGCACAGACTCAAGCAAGAATTGCCTTCTCACAATAAAGAATAGTTTCAAATATCATCCTGACTAAAGGTCATTCCAAGGCTACAACGTGGAGGGAACAAATTCCACATGTTTCCTCAACCTATAGTTGAAAGAACTTATTTCGTGACCTGGAAAGCAAAGAAACGATCCAAGTTTCTGTCTTGGAAGGGCCAGGCCAAAGGTGGAATTGTTGCTGTTAGGAACCACTGAGTTAATATGAACTCCTGTGACTACATGGATACATGTTCTGGGATCAAGACCAGATTTGTAACTCTCTGCTTTCCAGACTGTTTTTCTACCACTGAGCTACCAGATGCATAAACCACTAGTACAGTATATTCAGTTGTGCAACACTGATTGATACTGTGTTTGTACAAAGATATCCTACTCAGAGTCTCCTGTTTTAAATAGGCAATTAGCCAGAAATGTTTAAAAATGAACATTTATACAAAAGTTAAATGCAAAAGACTGCCTAAATTTTGAAAGTGACTGCGCAACTCTGTGGTATCACTAAAAAAAACTTTTAGCAATAAGAAGTTTCACAAGAACTGCAAATTGTGAACTGAAGCCATACTTGATTTCAGCTGGTAAATTGCTACTGTCAATTATTTCATCAGAATTGCTTGTTTTATTTATGCAATAGCTATCTAGTCCAACATTGTTTAGTCAACAATCAGGTGTCCTGCCAAACTCACAAACTAAACATGATCAGAAAAGATCTCATTTATCCTTAACTTTAACAGACTGCTTGGAAAATGGAAAGTGTCTATGGAATTCTTATGATCAACAAACCACCTCCATCTCATCACTTTTAACTTACTATTAATAACCACTGAGATCTGTCTTCTATGTAAGTGCCTATACTGTGCCATCAGCAGGACAGATGTGTATTTAGGTAGTGTTCTGAAGCAGCAAGGGTGACAAGGTACTGTGATGCTCCAAAGGTCTGCAAGGCTGCCCAAGACTTTCTGTCATCAAGCCTAAGTGCTGCTCTTTTGAGATGCCCATAACTTCCATAATCTATTAACCATAAGAGTATAAGAACATAAGAGAATATTATAGAATATTATAGATTTTAATGGCAACTTACTGATTATATTTATGTTGAATGATATTGCATTTTGGACACTATTCCCTTTTGGATAAACCACAGTGATTCCTTGTATCATATTTTAGTCATTACTTAGGAACAAGCCCAAGAGCCTCCTTTCCCCTGGTTGATTCCACAACCATCTGTTCTAAAGAACAATATTTTAGCAAATCCAGGAATTTTATATCTTTCTTTTGAGTTCCTATCTTTTTTGGAAAACCTCCTTCCTCAAACTTATAAGATAGAAAAAGAAATAAGACAGGCAAAGTTGAAGGCATTTTGAAAGTTCACAATTCTTCACTTTCTTATGGTAGATACTCTTTACTAGATTATTTTTCTTGTGGAGGCTATCTGTGTGCCTCCATGATCTGGAATACAGTCCTTAGGCCAGATTGTAGACCTGATATATCAGGTCTACAGTAGATCTGGATCAGGGGCCTCTTTTGATCAGGGTCTGGTTCCATCTTGTGCAGAGAAAGCTGGCCCAGGATTAGAGGGCCTTTGATCTGGATCTTGACATTCGTACAGAAAAGGCCAAAGACACTAGTATATGTGTCCCGGCAGAAACGTTCGGACTAAAGTATACTGTAAACAGGATATCTGATCACACATTTCTGTTCTCCTCTGGTACTCTGTGACTTTCTCGGGCTGAAGTTCAATGGCACTATGGTCTATCACATATTGTAACTAACAATGGATTCTAGCTCCCACCAACCCAAGCAAATATGGTCAATAGTCAAAGAACACAAGAACAGCTGTTCAACAGTTTCTGGAATGCAGAGCTTTCCCATTTATATTTTATATCAAATTTCTGCCTAAGCCAAGGGTTTCCACACAAGACTGATCAAATACCACTGTTCATATTAGACTTTTTTCAGTCTAATCACTAGTGGATACTACAGGTCCACAGAGATCATGGAACGTTTATCAGAGAATTTGAGTTAATACAGATGATTATCTTCTGTGCCAAGATTTTTGACTGATCATGTTCACTGAAGAAATAAGCTAACAAGAGCTACTTGATCAAGCATTTTATCATTCAGAATCATTAGCCTCTTCAAAGTGAACAGTATCTAGCTGGTTCTTAATTTTTAAAATAGTATTTGACTCACTTTTCTACTGCAAAAGGCAATTTTACTTTCAAAGATGGCTAAGGTATCATAAAATCTCATCTTCAGCTCCACAAGGGAAAAGCACCATGATGGCAGCCAAAGCCTACCAGCAAGGAAAAATGTAATTCAATTTAATTATTAATTAATTTCTATTATTTACATTCATATCACACCCTACACCCTAAGGTCACAGGGTGGGTTACAACAATTAAATACATAAAAGCAAAAAATTAAGCATAGCTAAGAGTACTAGAGGAGGAGAACTGCAAGAAATTATTTTATGAGCAGAGGTATATACAGAAATCCCTTTAAAATTTAATTAGAAAAGTATCTCACCACTTTCCAGCTTTAAGCTGGAGTGATTGTCAAGGAAAAGCAACTAATTACCATATGATATAGGAATGTCCTAAGGTTCAAATATACTGGGAAATTATTCTACAAGAAATAACTGCTACACTACAATTTATCCTACATTACTTTTCTAGCTTAAAAAAATCAGCAAACTGCTTCTCTGTTTATTGTGTACAGAAGCCTTACTTATAACAAACAGTGACAACTTTAACTAAACTGAAATGGGCAAAAATGTTACGGGATTGCCACTCAAATAACTCCATTTTCAAGTATTGGTACATACTTGGCAGTCAGTTTGGAAATTATCAGATAACAGAACTCAAGGTTCAAAGCAGCTTAATTACCAGTGTCACCCTCTGAGATGTATTAATATGCATAATTAACTACTGTAAATTACCAGGAACAACCCAAATGGGGGGAAGGGTATGGGAATATATACATAATAGATCTTTGTAAAATATGTGGTATGTTCGTAATGATGATAAATGAAATAATGTTTTTAAAAGTTCATTAGAACAAGTTTCCAAAAATACACAATATTAAGCTCAGTAATCCTCTCTCCCCCCAAAATTTACCAAGGTTCAGAGCCAAGCTTATGGTGGAGGGTTACATGTAACTGATAGGCCATGTGTTATGATGACCACCTAAGCTACTTCATACTCTCCACGACATGACATTCTTGCAAACATATGAAGCCTTTTGGTCCCAAAGGTTTGAAGGAAGAAAGCGAGGTCCAATGGCAGAGCAAGTGTTTTCAAGCAGGTGACCTTGAATTCAATCCTTGGCATTTCCAGGCACAGTTGGGAAACCTATTTCTTACTCTAATGCCACCACTTTGTGTGATCAACATTGAACTAGATGAGCCAACACTTTAGTTTGGCATGTTTCTTTCAACTCAGCCCCCTTAGTCTTCACTCCTGGAAGACAAAGTACTAGATTTTCAATTTATCAAACAGTGGGCTTTTTTGCACTTCGCCTTCCCTGGAAAAACATCCCAGGGAGGCAAGGTTGTGGAATGGTTTGGGCGTCTGCACTTAACTGGCACACAGAATCAACACCATTATGGAGGCGATCACAGTGCCATGGCAACAGTGCCAACATGCATGCATAGCACCATTGCTGCAGCAACTGGGCAAGTGTACCCACAACTGCACCTGAGCTGCCCAGTCATGTACTCCATTTGAACCTCTTCCACCCTGAAGAGGTGTGAACAGAGTGTGCCATGCTGTCCCAGCCCAGCTGCCAGGATAGTTCTGGAGCACAAAAATGTACTTCACAGCTATACAGGCTGCAGGATATTCCAGCACAGTCACTTCTGGTATAGAAGTAGCTCCACGAGGTGAGGGTGCATTGTGTGAGACTGTCCCAAGAGGTCCCCAGGAAGGTAAGTGTGAATTTGCTTTGTGTCCCCACACAGGGGGAGCATAGCTACCTTAGGCTATGGTCACACTTAAGGTTTAATCCAGCTTCAGTCCACTTTAAGAGTAAGAAAATACATCAGCAAAGCGGCAAGCTGTTTTCATTCAGAAATATCTCAGAAAATTCACCTTTCAGATAGATAATGTGGAAAGAAAATTACAGGTCACTTTGCTGATGTGTTCTCTTGCTCTGAAAGTGGACTGAAGCTGGATTAAACCTTAGGTGTGACCACAGCCTTAAATGTTTCAAAAAGCTTTTGAGACAGTATTTTGAGACCTTTAGGGAGTGCACACACTTGATTTCAGAAGTACATCTAAGCATTATGTGAAGTAAACAAACAGTAAACCAAGCCTATAACACATAGAAACTTTTCCTCATGAAAGCAGTTCTGCCTAGATTCTACAGAATCCTCAGCTTAAAAAATGAACTAAAGTCATTCCTTTTACAACATGGTGATTCTGCTATCAAAACTGAAAATCAGTTCATCTGATTGCTAGAATTACATCACTGGCTATTACTTCTAACAGTAACATTCAGATATGATTCAGTAAGGAGAAGATGCGTCTTTCTGTATCATGATCATTTGTGCTTCTTTGAAAACTTCCATGAGATACAGGACTCTATATTTATACTAATAATATCTGCTGAGACTAGAATGGCAGAGGTGAGGTCCAGTCAACCAATGCAAATTAATGGCACTTGAGAGGAGAAGCCCAAACTATTAATAACTCATTGGTCCTCTAGAGGGGAGGCCCAGTGTAAGTCAAAGACACCTCAGCAACACCAAATCACATAACTGGAAGTTTGCAGGAATGCATTCAGCACATGAATTAACATCTTATTGATATTATAAAAAGAAAAGTATATAGTAAAAAAGAACTCACGTTATTCAAAGGAAGTTATGTTTGGTGTTGGAATATGGATGGAACAGAATGCCTGACTTCAATACCAGGAAAGATTCTCGAACAAATTATTAAACAACACATATGTCAGCATTTGGATAGGAATTCAATAATTAACAGTAGTCAACATGGGTTTGTATCAAACAAGTCGTGTCAGACCAACTTGATTTCATTTTATGACAAAATCACTGAATGGGTTGATCAAGGAAATACAGTAGACATAGTATTTCTTGATTTCAGCAAAGCATTTGACAAAGTATCTCATGCGATCCTCCTTGAAAAATTGATCAAATATGGGTTTGACAAGGCAACTATAAGGTGGGTTCAAAACTGGCTTAGTAATCGTACTCAAAGAGTGGCTTTAAATGGCTGCACATCCAAATGGAGGGAAGTGTCAAGTGGAGTACCACAAGGTTCTGTCCTGGGACCAGTTTTGTTTAATGTTTTTATAAACGATCTGGACGAGGGAGTTGAAGGGAAACTGATCAAATTTGCTGATGACACAAAGCTAGGGGGGATTGCAAACACCAGAGAAGAGAGAGAGAGGATTCAAAAAGATTTAGAGAAACTCGAACAATGGGCTGCAACTAATAAAATGGTATTTAACAAAGAAAAATGCAAGGTTCTGCACCTGGGCAAGAAAAATGAAAAAAGCACATATACAATGGGAGGAATTCGGCTGAGCAGCAGCACATGTGAAAAAGACTTGGGTGTCCTGGTAGATCATCAACTGAACATGAGTAAACAGTGTGAGGCAGCTGCAAAAAAGGCAAACGCAATCCTGGGGTGTATTAGGAGAAGCATAGAGTCCAGATCACGTGAAGTTATTATTCCCCTCTACTCTACCTTGGTCAGACCTCATCTGGAGTACTGTGTCCAGTTCTGGTCACCCCAGTTTAAAAAAGACATTGACAAGCTGGAGCAAGTTCAAAGGAGAGCTACCAAGATGGTGAACGGTCTGCAAACCATGTCCTATGAGGAACGGCTTAAGGAACTAGGAATGTTTAGTCTACCAAAAAGAAGACTGAGAGGAGACATGATAGCTGTCTACAAATACCTCAAGGGTTGTCACAAGGCAGAGGGATCAGCCCTGTTCTCACTCTCTCAAGGAAGGACTAGAAACAATGGGGTGAAACTGCAGGGGAAAAGATTTAGTTTAGACGTTAGGAAAAAATTTCTAACAGTAAGAGTGATCAACCAGTGGAACAGGCTGCCACGGGAGGTGGTTGGTTCCCCTTCGATGGAGGTCTTCAAGCAGAGACTGGACAGCCATCTGTCTGAGATGGTTTAGGAGATCCTGCCTTGAGCAGGGGGTTGGACTCGATGACCCAGGAGGTCCCCTCCAACTCTACCATTCTATGATTCTATGAATGCCATGGAATATACCCGTTTTCACACTCTAATGCTAAATTCCTTCCTATGTTTAAGAAGTTCCTAATTTATAACTTCTTTAGGGTCCTTAGTTCTACTTTACCTTGGTGCAATTATATCTTTTAGTTTAACTGTGCTGCATCTTATCCTTTCTTGTTTTAGAGTCTACACACAAGTCACACCATGCTTTGAAACAGCTTCCACAGTGGTTAGATCATACCTAAAGATGTGATTGCGCTTTTGATGTACAGTATTTAGCATAAGATCTATGCTATCTGCAGAGAAATATGTATTATGCAGGGAAAGTGTATTGATTTGTCTCAAGTGCAAGGTGTTTTTAAAAGAGTTTTACATATTCTGCTTTTACAGAGGTGGGATTTGGGCATTCCAAGAGAGGGCAAAGGGGCACCGTTTCCTTGGTTTTTTTCCCACCAGCACTAAGTACCCATTAAGTACCCATAAGGCTCAGAGCAGGAAGACCCCGTTTCCACTGCAGACCCCATTAAAGCCACATTTGTTTCCACCTGTTCTAGGGAAATCCAGATTAAATGGGTCCTTCAGGACCTATAATCCGGATTTCATGTAGATCCCATTAAAGGGGTCTACAATGGGGTCTTCAGGCATCAAATCCAGATTACGCAAAGCACATTTCCACCGTGACCGGGAAATGGGGTCTAGGGGTGGGCTCCAGGGGGGCATCCATTGGGAGGGTGCCCCAAAACCCAAAGCTCCGAAGCCTGTACATAATGTCCAAAAATGGCTCCAAAGGAAATTCGGAGAATGGCACAGGCTTCAGAGATGACCCATCAGAGCAATGCCATTTCTATGGAACTTTGTCCAAAGCTCCAGAGAACCTCCGGAGCAATTTGCCGCAATCTTCAAAGAATCTCCGGAGCATCTATGAAATTTATACAAACACACATCTGTGCCCCCCCCCAAAAAAATGGGGTGATGGGCAGGCCCCACGTGGGTAGATTCGGATTCGCCACATGGGTGCTCCAGCATTTCCACTGTGAGCGTGCCTAGCACCCATTGCTATTGGGTGCTACACTGCCCGTGGAGACACATCAAGTATCTCCTTAGATCTGGATCTACTAAATCTGGATTAGTTGAAGGGCCCATTCCTTAGATCCGGATCATCTCAGATTTGGATTAAGGGAGGTAAGTGGAAAAAAACCCTTGACTGTGGCAACCAGTCACAAGATAGAGGTTCTCTTCTACTCCTCAGCAAGGGAAGCCTGCCTGAAGGTTCTGCCTCAGTTGCTGTTGCTGCTGTTTTTTCAGGGTTGATTTTCTTTGGTATTAACTAATTTGCTCTCCTTGCAATCCAAGGGACTCTCAGTTTTCCCCAGCAGCATTATTTGAAGTGTTGATTCCTCAGTGTTCTGGGCCCTCCTTATGGTTCAAACTCTTGCAGCCATAGCTTTGACTGTACCAACCTTTGTTGGAAAGCTGATGTCTCTCCTTTTAAATTTTTAAATTATTTACATTATTTTTCCCCACACAGCGCATAATTTGAAATACATACAAATATTATTACATTTCTTATCCCTCAGCAAGTCAGATTTATGTTCCACAATTTTCCATGTTGAAGATTGCATTTAATGTTCCTTGTATCACTGAGTTCCCTATTTTTCGTCTTAGATACTCCTTTACTCTTCTCCATGTAATCTCTGCTGACATTGTTATCTGGTGACCCATGAATTTCCTTCATTTTCTCTTAGATAACCAAATAAAATTAGGTCTAAAATATAAATATACTCTATGTCTCTGCTGTCCAGGTTTGCCATAGTTTTCCTTCCAAGGAGAAAGCAATTCTTAAAACCTTTATGGCTGCAGCCACCATCTGCAGTGATCTTTGAGCCCCTCTGTTTGCAAAGAGTGATGGGACTGGGTACCATCTTAGTTTATTTAGTGCTTCAACCCAGCTTTGGCATTCTCTTCTTTCACCAACCCCCCCACCCCCCATCAATAGGATTCTTTGTGCCTGTTTCTGCCTTGGTGCTCAAACCCAGAACCACAACATTTCTGCCTTTACAATGGAGCCTTTTTCCTGAAATGTAAAACAAGAAATTTTTGTCTTTCTACTGGAGTGCAAAAGTGTAAACAGTGAGAATACTGGGAGACTGATAAGCTGTGGAGACCAGTCTCTGTATAGCCGGGGAGAAAGTTGAGATTACCTCCTGTGCACTGCACAAGCTCTATCTTTTTAACGTGTCCAGATCACAAACACATTGAATGCGCTTTTCCATTTGCTGTGTGTTCCATGCAGATGTGGAATACAAGTGGAAGTGATTATAAATCAAAGAAAGAGATAAGCTTTGTATGTAGCTGAAGTCTCAATCTGGTTCTTTCTAACATTCTTGAATTCAGGTTACAGAAGCAGCACCCTTTCCCCTGTCCGGGGGCGGGGGGGGGGATCCTCCAACAGAGCAGAAATACACTCTATATCTGGTATTGAACTAATTCTCTAGCAGCAAGTTTCTATGAGGATTCAAATGCAAATTTTGATGTTATTATGTTCTCTTGGTTCAAAAAAGTAGTGCAAACAAAGAGGCATATTTTCTCCCTCCACCAAAAAGGAAGAGTAAAGCACACGCCATCTACATGTTAAAATTGCTTACAACTTAAATTTGAATTCTGGAGCTTTAAAAAAATCACCAAAAAAGAGATCAAATGGGTTTATAACTGATTGCTTACAAAACTAATGTGGACTAAAAGCACATTAGAAAATAGTTTCCCCACACTTTGACCTTATCAAAATGTGTAAGACTCCTTGTGATAGGTAACGGGGGAGTGTAAATTACATTATAGCAATAAAAAGGACATTTTAAATTCCTTAATTTCACATGGTGTATGAAAAGCCTTTTCTTACCGCCAGATGTTACTGAACCTAACTAATAGTATTTGATAGGATGGGCTATGTACAGATCAAACACATTGTCAGAACCTAGAAACATAAATACAAGGGAGGAAATTAATGACCACTAAACTATTTGATTTGCACAGCCTGATATATAAGTATGCAAATACTACTACATACACACTCACTAGCATTCACCTATACAAGGTCTAAAGATGCCATCAAGAAGTTTAGGACTGTACCCTCAGTGTTTTATTGAATCCATGTATTTTAATTTACATATGCTCTTTTTTTCTCTTCCAAACAGATGGTTGCATTTTTACAAAATATGAGACTCAAATCTTGGCTTACAGAGAGGCCCAGAAATACATTACAGTCATTAGCAAGCTTGAGGTGAAATAAAGGGGCTGAAGAGCACCATGAGACCTACCGAACCGAAATGGTCCTCAGACCATTGTTCTCAGAGGAAGTCCAAAAAAAGGATACTGGACTAGAATTGGTTGGCAAGAAAAAATATTATAGCGTTTAATATTTAAAGCCTTAAGAAAAGCTATACTTTTTACAGTTTGGTCTAGTGAGCCTGTTTGGTCTAGTGGTTAGGGAGCCAGACTCTTTCTTATCTGGGAATACCGGGTTTGATTCTGTCCTCCTCCACAAAGCCAGCTGGGTGACCGTGGGCTAGTCACAACTCTCTTCTGAACTCTCACAGCCCCACCTACCTCACAGGGTGTTCTGTTGCGGGGAGAAGAATTGAAAGCTTTGTAAGCCACTTTGAGTCCCCTTAAATGGGTGAGAAAAGCGGCATAGAAAAGCTAACTCTTCTTCTACTGATCAGGAACATTTATTGGCAGGATTTGTCATTTTACAGAGTCAAAACTTTCATTTTTCTTCTTGCAATACTCTTTAATGCTACCAATAAATGCAATCAGTGGCAAGATTTTTAATTAATCAAGATGTATGCATATATACATGAGGTAGCACTTATAATGTGAAACACAAAAACTGTTTTTTCCAAACAGTGTACAGTATTATCACTTCCTCCAAAAGCATCTTACACTTTTTCATCCAGCATACTTTCTGGATTCTCTCTTCTTATTAGAAGTGGAACAAGCTATTTAAAATGATGTAAAACAAAAGTGTCTACGTCTCACAGACAACACGTGGGATGAAACGATATGGACGAAATAAAAGATATTAAAGGAACACATAAAGATATAGAGAAGGAAGTAGTTGTACCCAACATGGGGCATACACCCCACATGGGGGCAATTTGAGAATGAGTTATCAAAAGTGATTTCTTTTCATGTCCTTTTAGGCTTCCTCCATGTGAATAAAAGTTTAATTTTTGAATAAGAATTACATGTCACGGTTTTTTTTATGATTTTAGAGATGCTTAGGTAGGGCACTGCCAAAAAAAAGGTTGGGAACCACTGTGGTTGAAATACTCTGAGCAGACACAACAGGGTGGGAAAAGGAGCATATATTACGCTATTCTTCACCATCATACCAAGAATATAGTTAAATGCTTTAAAAAAAGTCTTTTCTAAGTATTTTACAAGCTACAACTGTTCCTATTCAGGATGATGGAACATTGGCACAATTTTAATTTCTCTGTAACTAATCTAGTCCTAAACCGTCCAATCTACAAGTAGCTATATTATCTTCACAGACTTTCCCTGAGAAATATTAATCCTACAGCTAAGAAGTGATGCAGCAGTAGCAAAAAAGTATTTGTCTAGGAAATTCTGTCAACAGCTTATATCACAATTAAAATAATGTCATTCAAATAGTAAGGGACTATTTGAGTTATGAAACGTATAAATCAAATGACTGAGTTCGATAAATTTTAACACATGAGAGAAATTCTTCCAAGTATTTTTATTCCACGGAAGGGCTGCCTTAAAGCTTGACAGGCACCAACATCAACAACATTTCCTTTCAAACCAAAACAGCGGGTAACATTAAACATGACAGTAGCTGTGGGCCACACACAATGAAGCTTAACTATTCCAACTAGTGCTTCAGCAACAATAACCCAAATAGAAGTCTAAATGAAAAAGACAATGCTTGAAGCTACAGACAATATGCAAAATATAACAATGATTTGCATTTCCTAAGTGACAGTGTAGGATATTATTAACATCACCATGATACTAGTGACAACAAACAACTGCAACCATTTCCTCTCTGCCAAATCACAAGACATACCCAATATAGCCTCATAAAAATATGAAAAGACCAGCTTAATCTGGTGAAATCTAAGAATATGTTATGGTATCAGGATATATTCCCACCAAAAGTCTGTTTTCAGACCGCCTTGATACTGTAGTATCCTCAATCTTTCTTTCGTTTTCTGCCAGCAATGCTCCAATAGTACAGTTAATAAGCAGAACATTAAAAACTATGGGGAAAGGAAGACACAGTAAAATTTGACTTTCAATATATTGGTACATTAAATTGTGCTATCAATATTTGACTATGATGGACATTCAAACTGGCTGGCATATATCAGTTTGATAAATTGCCACTACTCATTTGTTGTTGTTGAATACCACTGAGATATGGCTAACACCTGGTTGACTGCATGGCTGTCCCCATGAGCACCTTCATGCAGTTTTCTTGACAGATATACACAAGTGGTTTGCCATCCCTACTTCTGGGAAGAGGCTTTCTTCTCCACCCAGCTTGCATTTCCTTTGAGCTACAGGTATGCATTTTAACTTTTTTTGTGTCAGAACCTGCTGATCAATGAATAGAAAGAAAGCTAGTAGAACAAGGCTAAAGGACATAAATTTTGTTTATAGCGGATATAAGTAATATTCAAAGGCTATAATTTCCTTAAACCAAGCTGAAATAACTACCAACTAGAACTGTAGGCACTTGGCAATGCAGTTTAAACTCAAAGGGGAGGAAAGCCATAAACTACTGAACTTTTACATGTCTTTATTCTGTAGCTGTTGATAACACCAAAACAAGTTCACCAATGTCCAGTTTGAGCTTTACTAGCCCAACTGGTAGACGAGGGGTGTTTTTCCACTGTCACTAGAAGTACCCATTAAGTACCCATTAATGGGTACAAAAATGCCATTACATACCCATTAATGGGTACTTAATGGGTACTTCTAGTGACAGTGGAAAAACACCCAAGGAGATAATTATATCAGTTCGGGCAAAGGCATCTAAACTCAACTTTGGTCTCCTTTACTATTATTGCTTCCCCACTTCCAATTTAGTTCCTAGATTTTTGGACCATTAGCTCATTTAATGCTACCAATTAGTGAGGGACAGAGAAGCATGTTTGCAACCCATGCATTTCATGATGTGTCAAAAATGTAAGGAGCTGCAATTTGAAAGCAGCATCAAGCTTCAACACAGTATGAGTTAATACACAGAGAACTCATGGTTTATGGCTACACTTGCAACCACTGCAAGATCCTAGTTTATGATCTTATGATCTCAGTTCTCAGACTAGACAGTATCCTTAAAGATAAAACCACACTGCTGAGAACTGCCAACAGTTATGGGAAAGACTTTCTAACTTGTTCTAGCAGGATTCAGACAAAATGGCCATCCAATACTGTTTTCATCTTACTCTAAATCTTTCAGACATTTTCCTTTCTTTACATTCCTAGCTAGGCTTCAGTGGACCAATTACGCCTGCATTCATAAACTCACAACTTTTTCCTTACCAACATAAGTTTCTTGTAAACCAGCTTAAGAAATCACTTCATCACAAAGCAGAGAAAAAACTCTATAGAAGAAATAAATAATGATCTGGAATAATTCTTTCCCTACAGCTATGTTGATAATTACTACTGTACTTCAGCACCAACCACGTATGGCAAAATCAAGCTTTACACTCCTTTTTTAACTACCTTTATCATTCTTATCATCATCTGGTAAGGAGAAGGAGCTGCAACTAACACATACTAGGGGATATATAACAGGATGACTCTCACCTGTTCCAGCAGTTCTTTTTAAGTACTAGGAACTCATCTCCACTGTTTCCGTCCTTTGACCTCACTTCATTATTAGGAGCATGGCGGTTACACCTCTGCCGGAGTTCACCTCTCCCTCTTAGGAAGCGGGATTTTGACTGATTTCTTCCCTGCCTTGTACTAGCTACGGACCCCCAATTCACTGCCCCAGAAGCAAGCCCATACTTAACCACCTAAACCTCTCAAGCCGCTTTCCCACTGCACCCTCTTTCCATGGCCTAACACTGCCCCGAAGCCAAACCCCAGGATTACCGAGTTTCCAGCTCCAGCCTCCACGAAGCCCCCCTACTCGGCGCCACCCCTAGGCCAGAAGGCTGCTCCCCGGGGCTCCTCACTTCCAACCTGTGACCGAGGCGCAACGCTACTAGGGGCAGTTTGTCCCGCCGACGGCGCCCGCTACTCTCTCCCCGTATCAGTCCCGGCCGAGGGCCCGCCAGGGGAAGCCAGCCAACTCCAGGAGCCACCTAATTCCCCCCCCCCGCTCCCCAGGGGCTCCAGGCTCAGCAACAGGCTCCCTGCTCCGGTCTGACTCCGCCTGGCTACCGCCGCCTACCCAAACTCCATGGGGCCTCTCCCGCCCCGGCAGAAAATCTTCCGTGGGAACCCTGTTACTTTGCGGCCGGGTCTGCCCCGTTTGGACAACGCCCCTTCCCCGCCGCAAACTTTACCCCCCGCCCCTCTCAGCCGGGTCCCGCCGCGCCGAAGGCTGCTCACGCCGCCATTTTGCCCCAGGGCACGCCGGGTAATTCGATGGAATCCCCACGTACCGGCGCGGTTGCATCATCACCCAAAAAAAGGGGGGGGGAGCGAGGCGTCGCCACCCTTAACATAGCTGAACAGAAGTCGGGCGTCGAGCGAGTTACCATGGCAGCGAGGAATGCGGTGGGTGGGAAAGCGCAGGCCGCGTCGAGGGGGGGGAATTCAGGAGGCAGTGGCGGCGGCGGGTTTGCCGCGTGTGGGATGCGTGAGGCAACCAGCGGGGTGGCTCCTTAAAACTTCCGCCGGTGGACAATTCGGATCCTTCAGTTACTTGTTTCTACTGCACTTCGGTGCTTTTGCAGGGCGAGGTTCGTCAGTCCAACAGGAGTTGTTATGCACAACCAAGTTTGAGTCCTGAACCATCCTATCCTTATTTGCCTAAATGCTAGTAAACGCCGTTGCAGCTCTTGCTGCGTGTTCACGTGCATAAGGAAATATCTCAGGCTTGTGCATTGGAGAATTAAATTGCTGCTGCAGCTTCACTGGAAGGGGGGGGCGGTATTGACGTTGTCGGCTTCACTCAGTTTGCGGCGAGGCGGCCACCCACCCCTTTCCCATTATTCGTTATTTATTTATTTGTATTTCTATCCCGCCCTATACCCGAAGGTCTCAGGGCGGGTTACAATATTATATTAATCTTAGGCAGGTCCCTGCCCTCAGGCTTACAATCTAAAGAGACAAGAAACAAAGGGAAAATGGTGCGGGAGGGAACAGGGAACAGCAGAAAGCAAGCACTTGAGGTCTTCAGTTCCAGTTCTTCTCATTTCTTATTGCTGGAATTTTCCTATTCTTTTTACTTTGAATTTTCTCTTCATTGATGACAAACGGGATGATGGTAGAGATGGTCAGCCGGCATCTACTGAGCCCCGCCCTGCTCGACTTCAGGACCAGATGTTTTCTCAACTGGTGGATCGGCTGCTGCAGTCTCTTTGCCATCTTGTGATGGGAGCAGTTGGAAGAGGGAGGGGCACTGCTGGGAGCAAGATGGCAGAGCCCAGCCTGCTGCCTCCACTCCGCTCCTCTCCATTGACTCCTAAAGCATTAGTGGCAAGGCCTGTTTTGCGCTACAGCAGGCATCCTCATACAGTCCGGGGGGGGGGGGGGGCTTGGGCCTCTTCCCTGTGTGGCACAGACCGGATTCCCTCCCCCCCATGACAGCGCCCCTGCCCTCCAGATCCCAGCTGGCCCTGAACACCAACCCTGCAGGAACTACTGGATCGTCACTAGGGCCTCTTTCCTTTAGGATTTGGACAGGATTTCTCTCCAGCTGACAGCGCCCCTGCTCCCCAAGTACAATTGGCCGCGAACACCAACCCTGTAGGGACTGCTGGATCACCACTAGGGCCTCTTTCCTTTAGGATTTGGACAGGCTTTCTCTCCAGCTGACAGCACCCCCATCCCCCAAGTACTGCCCAGCGCTGAATACCAACCCTGCAGGGACTTCAGGATCGCCATTACGCCCTCTTTCCTTTATGGCTCCAACAGGGTTTCACCCCCTCTGTCAACAGGCCACCTGCTCGGGGGACACATCCTTTGCGGTGCTGCAGCCACCCACCCCTTCTCCATTGAGTCCTCCAAAACATTATTGGCAAGTCAGCTTTTGCTGTACCAGGCGTGTCCACATTGAGCTGTGGGCGCCTGACCCTTGTCCCTCTTCTCTTTATAGAACAGACCGGATTTCAACGCCACTGACAGCAGGCTGCCACCTCAGGGGACCCAGCCAGGCCTCCAGCCTAGATCCCTCCAAAGTATGACTGGCAGATGTGGCTTTCCGTTGCTGTGCTAATTCCTGTTGGGTCATTCCCCACTAAGACCGCATCCCCTTTGTATCCCAACCAGAAGTGCATAGTGGATGCCCGTGCTCTTAAACAATTTTTATTGAACTTTAAAACAAATAAATGTGACAGCAACTAAAACTGAATTTAAATAGAGAAATGTTTAACAGAGTTCTAGTTCTCCATGAATATGTGCTTCTTTTTTGTGTTGTGCTTGGATGCACTCCGGGCTCTGTGTGCGTGTGTTGTAGGTATTGATGTGGGAAGAATCACTGGATGAGAATCAGAGACAGTGGAGTAGACTGATTCGTCATGGCTTACAACTGTGCGGCGACTGATGGGGGACAGAGCAATGTGGAGGGGGGCATAAGGTTGCATTGGATCCCTGTCCTTCACCTTCACCTGTTCAATTCATGCTCACCAAAGTCTCTGGTCCCCTGGATGCCCCAAAGATCCAGGACAGCAGTGTTCAAAAGGGGAAATATCCCCAAAAAGTAGAGGGACAAAATTGTACTGCACTGCTACCACACGAGAGAAGGCACTGCTGGGATATCAAGGAAAGATCAGATCAAAAGGTGAAATTGCGCAACACTGGCGCTATGTATCATGGCAAGAAGAGGTGTAGTTGGGAGACTGGAGCCAGGTGAGACTGAAGGCACAACCTACAGCCCTGGGGATCCCAAAATGAACAACATGTAGAAACAGCTTCCACTCAATGGCCAGACAAACTTCAACCACAGTAGTGGCTACTGTTGTTTTTCCGACCCTAAACAACTCCGTGACGGTTCTGTAAGACTCAGTCATTGCCAACCACCAGATGATGTTGGCAACTCTTTTCTGGATCTGGACCAACTCTCACATGCAGGTTTCCTGCTGTTCAAGAATGGGACACAGCTCTTTCATGATTTCATGAAAGGTTGCACTAGTCGTCCAGAAGTGCTACAGTTCCTTGAATCTACAGTTTTCCATTCTGGTATTTTCATGAAGCATGGGATCCATGATCTCAGATGTATCTTTCTCATAGTTTGGACAAGGCCTCACATAAAAATCACATGGATCCATGATTCAGATAAGTGTTGTTGCATGATTCAGATAAGTGTTGTTGCAAGTTGTTCTGTATAGACAAAGGCGATTTCTTGTATCATCCCAATTTGGAGGGATATTACATTCCTGAAATTACAAGGATTTGTTTTTTAATTTACTTGACTGAACTACTCAAATCCACAGACCTTTTCTGAAAACATTTCTGTATTATTGCCAAGAAAACTGCATAATTTTCAGGCAGGCAGTGGGGTTTTAGGTGGTGGCATGCTTACATTCATGTGTTTGGTAGGTGTCTTTTGCATACTGTTTTCAGTGCAAAGCAGCTAGAGTCTGCAGACGTGTTTATTCTATTCTAGACATCTAGATGTTATCTACTCTGTCTCAGAAACTGAGGGAAGTTTTTTTGCTTTGTTGCTTCTAATCTCAAGTTAAAATGAATGATCTGTGTCAGTGTTATGTTAAATTAATGAAGGAGACAAATATTATAACCAAATATACACTTAGACTGTCTCCAGATGCCACCCAAAAATTGCACTAGTAAGTGATACTCTAAAGCCTCTCTGGAATAATCACCTAAACAGTGCATTCTCCTTGTATAATAGAGTGATGTGCACATCTAGGTATTTCAATGGCACAAAATACTTGGAAATTCACAATTATCACCACTGCGTACATGCAGCTGCTTTTTTCAGACCTCTCACACATGCACGGTGGCCACATTCAAGATGGCAGCTAACAGTTGCAGTGTCCAGACAAGTAGGATATAACACTATTTCAGGAAAACCTGTGTTCATAGTCAGCTTTCCCAAATTAGGATATGGGAGGTTTTCACCCCAAAATCAGGCGGCTGCCTTGGGGTTGGCACAGATACATGTGACAATCCCAACATAGCCAAGAGAAAAATCACACTTTTTATCTTCTGTGTGGACTAACATAAGATGAGACCACATCTAGTCCAACATTCTTCTCAAGCAGAAGACAGAGGCAAAACTTTCACCCACCTTGACTCCTGGCAAACAGCCTTTAGAAGCACCCTGCCTGGCTCTACAACCTAGAAGCATCCATTCTGTCCTCCATGAATTTGTCCAGCATACAGAATAGCATTAATGAATGTGACTTTGGTGCCAACTGCACCTACCAAACACATGAATGTAAGCATGCCACCACCTAAAACCCCACTGCCTGAAAATTATGCAGTTTTCTTGGCAATAAATGCTTCTATTATACTTAATCTCATAAGAAGGGTTCACAAGGTTTTTTATTCTTCCTCACTAGCAACAACAGATTATTTGTTCAAAGCGGCTTGAACAATTTCTAAGCACCACATTTGTCTGAACACTCAGGTATACCTGTGATCCATGGCTGTAATTTGTTTTAATGCTAATTACCCATATGTACATAAGGAGGATCATTTTCCAGTTCTCTAAGCCAATAGCATGGATTAATACACTTGCTTGTTTTAGAAGAAGGCTGGCTTAGTTTGCCTTTGTCTGTGTGCAGAGATTTGACAGGCAAAAGGGTTTTGTTGCTGTTTATTAAAGAAGTGGCTACTCACAAGTTCAGCAAGAGAAATCAGCTGGACTATAGATGTTGAAAACCTCACGGTTATCATTTCTATAGTGTGCCTTTTGGTATTAAGTCAGCAGTGAAGTCTTAAGTACTTTGGTGACATATCTGGAGTACATATCATATCAGATCATATGATCATAGCAGCCTCAACAAAAGCAGAACATGCCACTGTTCAAAAACAAGTTCTGACTGGAGCATTGCAAAAGGCAGTAAAATTCAGTGCCACAAAAGTTCATATTTCAGTTTATAAGGTCAAGCATATGAGACATACAATAGTGTGCAACCTAATGTTGATAACATGAAAACTGAGAAATGCCTCCACCCAATGATAAGAACGGCATTCAGGGACAGCTAGGGATTACACAATACCTATTTCAGTATAGCCCTAATAACGTGGCTATGTACCTTTTAAGAGCACTTCTGGGGAAGAATGTTGCTTAGCCCATATTTTATAAAGGCTCTTGATGGCCTATTAGCTATTATAATATTTCATCTTTAGGATTCTTTTGATCCTTCTGAATGTCTACAGGTACAAGCACATGCATCTGAAGATGGCTTAGGGGCATATCATTTGCAAAATAATTAACATATAACTTATGCCTCCTGAGGCCATGCTCTGACACAGTATGGGACGGCAAATCCTTGGAGGGTTGAACAAACCTCCATGTGATAGCCAACGGTACCCTAACTGCTTTAAGGTATTGGGATGAATCCTCAAAGCCATTGTCAGGCCTTATGCTGGTGCAGTGGACCTTGGGTTCCTCCTGGTGCAGTGCCTGGCCTTGTGTGGCTAGAGTGTGTAGGCAGTTCCTGGCTGATGATGGCATGATGCCATTAACTGGCCCTCACGTTCCCCAGACCTGAATCTAACTGAGAATCTCTGGGAGATTATGTATCAGTGCATCTAATGCCATGAAGTAGCACCACAGACTGCCCAGGACCTCACTGATGCCCTGATCCAGGATTGGGAGGAGATTCCCCCAGGACATCGTCTGCCATCTCATCAGGAGCATGCCCAAATGTCAGGAGTGTATACAGGCATGTAGGGACCATGCCCATTTCTGAGTCACATTATGAGGTGCCTTGATGAAATTCGCATAAACTGGATCCACCTGTATTTTGAACTTTTTACTTTGGTTGTCCGGGTGATCTGGACTCCAACCCTTAATTGGTTTCCATTGATTGTTGATGTGTCATTTTGTTCTCAATGAATTACACAATATATATCGGTATAGATTTTCAATGAATCTTTTGTTCATTGAGATCTAATGTCTGTTTAAAGTGATCCTTTAATTTTTTTGAGCACTGTAGTTTCCCCAAACTCAGGGTTGTTTTACCAATACTTCTCTATCCCAGACTCTTTCTTCCAGGAAGCAGATCAAAGAAACATCTAGCAGTCACATGGATGGATATTTTGATACAATACAATATATGATTACCATAGCAGTATAACTGGACTTCTTCCTCAAATTATGTAAAAAAAATAAAAAGATAGTGGTGGTGTGGAAGCAACATTATATATCCACATAGAATTGGTTTTTCTGTATCCAAGGATGAAGCACACCTTGTTACTATGGTAGCAGGTACAATGCTATGAGCAAAGGATTATTCTGACTTGATCATGGAGCTAAACAACAAGAGAAAGTTATAGGTGAAACATGAAGTCATACCGAAAAAGGCTTAAGATAGAGGAAGTGATAGAGATAGAACAGAGGCTGCAGATGGCTGGCATAAAGGATTTCTAAAATGTTGTCTGGGCAACTCTGTGGGCTGCACTCAATACTTCGGTCTGAGTATTAAGAGAGTTTCTCCATATTTTAAAACAATCTATAGTGACTTGGATTTTCAGGATGATGAATATATATTCACACATGAAATTCTCAGCTGTCCCGGGTTTTAGGCAGATTGATGTGTGTCAATAAAAGAGTAGTTTAGGGCACTGTGAAAACATAGTTTTCCAGATGCATGCTTTGGTCATAGCATTAGACCTTCTTTTAAAAACTGAATTAAATTCTGCTACATGAATACTTGCATCTTACTGGGCACTGTTTGTCCTAAGAAAAGAGGGAGGTGGGGAGTGTCAAGTCGCTGCTGGTGCTGCAGCTAAGTGAGCCATGTCAAGCAACGATTTGACCCTTCCGTGGTTATAGAACCAGAGCCTTCCCAAAGCTGGGAGTGGAGATGGGGGTGAGTAAGGTAATGGTACCAAGAGAGCCAGAACTGGCCTCTACTGCCATTCACTGGTGCACGAACTTCAGTGTTGCACATCCCTAAGTGAGTAGCTTATTTTCTCCTACATCCTCTTCTACCATTTGCACTTTGCATTCCTTGCACGCACAGTAGCATTCTGATGCGATTGGTTGCTATTCCAGAGGAACATACAGTACAGTGAAAAGACAGACCTCAGCAGGAGTCCACTTATGTGACCTTGGCATTATATTATGCAAAGGGAAGGATTAGTATATCTATATCATTGGTGTCAAATCGGCACTGTATCAGATCATACATCAGCTAGGGATATTTCAAGAAACCCTCAGTACTTGCCCCTTCATAAATTCTCCAAATCCTCTCTTTGCACTGGAGTCAAATAACAGGCAGAAAGACAATGGCTCCAAGAATCCAGGCAGCCCATCTGCTCTCCACTTCCAGATTCTTGCTTCCACAGCGCCAGCTGATGAAATTTTCATAGCCACCATGAGGTCTCCCATTTCCAATAGACCCTGCTGCCTTGAAGTCTTCACAGTTGTGCCCTGTTCGGGTTTCTAGGGTGTTTGTTGTAGGTGACAATTATAAAAGCCATTTGCTCCTGTACAATCCTTTTAAAAGCACAGGATTTCAAAGCAAGTAATGCATTGAAACTTTGTAAGAGGTTAAAAGGCCTATTTTAATAGCTTTCTGAGATCTCTCCTAAATACCAATAGTTAAAATGTTTTGCATGAAGGGATATCAAGCAAATTATCTGGACTCATTTCAATCTGGCTTCAGGCCCAGTTTGACGACTAAAATAGTTTTACCACCTTGATAGATGATCCTCAGTAGAAACTAAACAAGGCGAGTGCATCTCTCTTTTCTTCTGTTAGACCTTATAGAAGTATTTAATATAATTGAGAAAACTGTTTTTGAATTACCTGGTGAAAATAGATTAGGAAGGTAGTATTCTACATGAGTCTGAGTTGGGGTTAGATGTAGAAAGAAATTTTGGAGAACTTAGGCTACATCCACAACCAATTAAAATGTGTCTCAAAAGTTACTTGGGGATAGTAGCTGTCCCACAATAATGTTCCCATTTTCAAGTTTTTAATGTGGATTAGAGGTAGGAATATAAAATGTCCTGGAATAAGCTACCACCTCCCAGTTGCTTTTGAGACTTTAAAAATTATGTGTTGAAGCACCCTGGCCATTGTATATGGTGTTAAGGCAGAGGTCTATTTAGTCCTCTCTATTTACAAGGAAATTAGTTACTTTTTTTTGTTTAATAAGCACAGTCATCCCTCACTAAAGCACCCATATCAGTGATAGGTGCATCTGAAAGGGAAAGATACAACATGATACATTGATTTGATGACTAGAAAGAAAGCTGTTTGCATTCCTTTTAAGATACCAGTCTGGGAAGAATAGTTTGTACCACTTCTCCTATCTAAGCCATTTATGAAATTTAACTTTTTTTTTTACTGCCAAAATCAGAGGACTGTTCAAGGTCAGAAACTTTTGCTTGCATGATTGCTGATCAGGTCTCAAATGGGACAAGTAACTCTGATTAACTTCTAACATTTCAAGTCAAAAAGATGCCTGGCATCAATCCTAAATGAACTTTTCAGGTATGTGTGGTTTCCTTTACTAGAGAAATTACCTGTGCTTCAGGATCAATATTCTCCAAATTAAGAAATATTTAGACTAATACTTTGAATGTAGAGACTTTGATGTAAAGTAGATCATGTTAGATTTTTGCTTTTTACTTAAGTTTTGAAGTTGTTGTAACATAGCTGTTTAGGGGGAGGTGTGGGTTTAGTATTACCTGGATTTTGACATTGATTCACTATACTATTAGTTGACTGTTTTGAAATACTAGTACTACTACTACTAGTAGTAGTACTAGTACTACTACTAGTACTACAACATCCAAAATAAAAAAAAAACTGTTAGGAGATATCATCAAAGGTTCTGGGGTTCCTTATCACCATTGTGTGGATGAAACAGTTTGATTTTTCTCAATCTAATTTGACAGGAGTGATTGGCTTTCTAAGGCAGAATCCACCCATAGATTCCTCACAGTGTTCTAACCAGAACTGAGAATTGCTATAGAGTGCTATCTGTGCAGTGCTTTACTTACAGTTGCCTGCTGAAGATTATCTTTTTATGCAGGCATTCCTTGTGTGAAAGCTTGTTTCTCTCCTGGCCCCCAGTTTTTAACGTGTTTTAACAGCTGCTTTTACTCTGTTTCTGCCCTGTTTTTAATGTTTTGTAAACTATTTTGATATTTTTAAAAAATGTTATTTAAGTGGTATAAAAATGTATTAGATGCATAAATAATAATTCTGCAACCAAGTCACTTGAATTATGTCAGCTCACGGTGTTCTAGATATAATAAATACTTAAGCCTTTCTGAGTTGGTAGACTAACCCACTGTCTGGCCTCACATCTCAGCTTTATTGTTTCAAGAGTCAGCTTTATGAGGTGATTCTTCATTTTATCATTAGAGAAAACAGCAAGCACAATATTTACATCTCTATCATGTCCTCAAGCAACATTTTATACACCTGTCTTCTCTCACTTCCCGTCCACCTAAACTAAAGCACCTCAAACACTTTAGCATCCCTATCATTTTAGTGACCCTCCTTCAAACCTTTTCTAACTCTACCATATCCATTCATGAGAAGTGGCAATCAAACAGTGCACAGCACTCCAGATGCAGTCATGCCCATTGGTTTGAATGAGATATTTAATAGTGGCAGATCTATTTCAGTACAGTTTCTTATTATCCTTAATGTACTATTGGCCTTTAAGAAAGAGAGATGGGACACACTGAGTTGTTAATTTCATTGAATTATCTACCACTGTGTCAATTTATCCTTCCTGGTCAGTCAGAGCCAGCGTACGTAGATCCCATTACTCCACATGCATAGACAGGATTTTGCTCTAGAGAGTATCACTTTACACTTGCTTTCTTTTCTGCATGATGGAATGGTCCCTGCTAGCCTGAAGAAAGCAGTAATATATTTGCGTACCTGATATAGTCCAGTTTTTACACAGAGGTATAAACAACTTCTGTTAGCTTGCAGATTCCCCTTCACTGAGAAAAGGTGCTTGCAAAAGTAGTAGTGATCCACTCTCAACACTCTTGGGTAGGAGGATTATCTGGATCTATTCCAGTCTTACTTCAGGGCTGGTTCAGGGACTTAATTCATCCTGACTTTCCTGATTAATGAATTTTATCATGAAAGCATGACCTATTGGTCTTTACAGAAACCCTTTCTGCACTAGGCCTTATTCCAGATTGTATAATGAAATAGGGACCTGCCATCCACCAAGTAGTGCAGACTATGGCAAGTCTTGTCCAGGTCCTACTGTGGTCTACACCAGCATGTGGATGGCAGGTCCCTGTTCTGGGATATAATCTGGAATAAAGGCCAGTGCAGAAAGGGCCAGACATCTCAGTAGCTTTTTGTGCAATTAACCAAAGTATCTTACTGTAATTGGCATGCAAGTTCAAAGCAGCTGATATTGTGTTTTTGAGCCTAGAAAACTGTTTCAGATGCTGGTGTGCTGTTATGCTTTACAATATCAAGGGGTTCCAGTGGAAGTTGTCTTATACCTCTGTGCCCACAGAGTTTGGAGCATTGTATCAGTAGCTTGGAAGCTGACACAGAGCTGTAGTTAGTAGTTGCTACTTGAATCATCATTATCAGTGGGGACCAGCTGGCCATTGTGGCTAGGAGCACCATATGTCAGCTTTGGCAGCTGCAACAACTCTAAACATTCCTGGACAAGGATAACCTGGCAAAAGTAACTTATGCACTGTAGCCTCCAGATGTGGTTATAACTATGATGTGGTTATATGTGGGGCTGCCCTTCAGACCAGAATGCAGCAACAAGGCTGCTGAAGGAAACAGACTACCAAGAACATGTTAAAGGAAGAGAACTGATCATCATGACGACTACTAGAAGGATACTCTTAAGGATTTGAGACTGCCAAACAAATCCCTATCTTTGGACTTTGTGGCCTCAAAAATTGCCTTCTCCCATTTAAGTTACCAAGGTCTGGAACGCTATCACCCCCTCAGCAGGAGAGGACTTCGATGCTGGAGGAAAGCCCCAGGACACATCTCATCTAAGATCTCCTCTGCAAATAGTATACCGACTCCATCACCACCTCATACCCAGAAGTCAGTTTTGTGATTTATTTTGAACTGTAAGAACATAAGGCAATTTCAGGATATAGAACATTCTTATACATGAAGGATGGGCTTAGGTACACTGTAGAAGCCTGGATGAGGTAACATTTTATGTTCCTTTATTTTAAACAATTGCATGCTAAACAAAAGCAACAAACAAGAAACAGCCACAAAATACATTCCAGTTCATATCTTGTAATTCTGATCTATAAAATCCACTGATTCCATACTTCATATTTGAATGCCAAACCCAATAGTCAAGGGTCCACAAAACCCCCTACTCTTTGATTTTTTTTTTAATGGGACAAAACTCTCTGCAGGAGAAATGAAGTTTTGGACACTATGAGCGGAACCTCACCAATCAATATTAGATTTACTAACATAAACCCCATTAATACCACAGTGCTGCTCCCTGCTGGAACCAGTTGCTCACTAAATCCTCTGAAGTTCAATTAGCAGTCATCATGTAATTTAACACTTGGCTCCTAATAATCCTTTTATTTTAAAGGGACTCCAACTGATGCCAAAGTCCACGTCAAAGAGCCTTGGAAATACATTTTAGATTCTATTAAATACCAGCTGAATTTATAGCCCTCAGTGAAAAGCAGAAAGTAATCTCTTCAAAATACTTTCCAAGAGGCAGCACTTTATATATAGCTTGGTGTAATGACATAGAAGAGACCACATGAGTGTCAGATGTCACTCTGAAGAAAGATGAATCTCTCTGCTTAGTAAAACACAACCGCAATTGTTGATGGAGTACATGCCAGAAGCTTAGAGCATATTGCCCACTCAACAGAGAGAGATTTGAGATGACCGTCCTCCTACATTCACAGTCATTCCACATCAGCAATGAGATCTGGACAAATTCTGTCTGTGTTTGCAGTTAACAAGGCTGGTCAGAGGTGACTAACCTAACGGCAAAAGTAAGCAGCGACCTACCACATGACATAGCTTTGAGCTTGGACTCTCTCCTCGTATATTGTTATTTCTACCATTCTGACCACTAGTAGTTTTTGTTAGATACTATCAAGTTGGGAATGAGGTCGTCACTGCATGGACCCTCTGCAGATTTTGTTTGGTCTCCTCTGTGGTATACTGGACCACAGGGGTATGCCATCTGCTTGCCCTTTGTGGTCCAGTGTATTAAAAATAGTCCAGTTGTGGGCTATCCTTAAAAGGTTTACTAGTGGACTGGAATACAGTGCTGTTTTGGTGCCCTAGGGTGTTTTTCCACTGTCACTAGAAGTACCCATTAAGTACCCATTAATGGGTACAAAAATGCCATTTCATACCCATTAATGGGTACTTAATGGGTACTTTTAGTGACAGTGGAAAAACACCCCTATTTTGGTCCATAGCCTAGTCCAGTGTGAATAGGCTGGTCCAAGCAGGGGGAGTGTTGCTTGTGCACACTACTGTGAAGACAGCAGGACCTAAACAAATATCCTTTCCACTCAACACATTGTCTCATGATAAGAAGGAGTCTAGAGACCTCTCTTTTACATGCTAGTGGACATTAGGTGAGGCCCCACTCCCTCTCAACAGGGCATGTTGCCAAAGTAACCTCACCAAGAGTTCTGAAAGCCAGGAACGTTTATTCCTTGGAGAAGACCTGGGGCTGGAGTGGGAGAGGCCATCACAATACAGATGGTCTGGTCCTGCGCCAGAAGCAACCTATCACAGCTTGGGATAACAACAGTTAGTACATATGGCCCTAGACTGGATTGGTCGACTGCTGAATGCAGAAAGGGCTATAATCACTGAAACCTTAGACCATATCCTGTATTGGAACACGTGGAACAGTCAAAATGCCTCTGCTGCTATCTTCAACAAGTGAACAGCATATTTAACAACATAATCATTTTTTTCCAGTGGGAAAGTTTTATTTTATTTTATTTATACAACAATCATTCAAATACCATCAACATAAATAACATAACAATCACTGAAAAAAAACCCAAAATAGATTTGCAGTAAGTCAGCTAAATAAGTTTAATGGATATCTGCATCTGAATTTGAGAGCTATCAATAAACATGAATAGAACTCACAACATTAATCTATATTTATGTGGGTCAATTGCTCAGTGAGCATATGTATGCAGCACACCATGCTGTGACTATGCACACATCAAATAAATTTCTCCTGTATGTGGCATACAAAGAGTTATACGAGATGAAATTCTCATCCTATGTGCTCACATTTGCTTAACTCTAACAGCATGCTCACTTTACAAATTCACTGCAAGCAACATCACCCTTGGCTATGTGCTCCTGTCCATTTTATGCCCCATGCAGTTCCACTGCAGAGGCTTCGGGAGCTTGTTGTTTGGGCTGAATATATCCCAATAGCATTAAGGAAAGATCTTGTGATATCCATAACACTGCTTTCCTCATAGAGCCTTAGTTGTTTATAAGGACAGGTCCAGGCAGGCAAAGAAGGAATTGCCTTACCCTAGGACATGGTTGGCTCCTAGCTGAGTTCATTATTGCCTACTTACAAGATCATTCCATGGCCAAGGAGCCATGTAGTCTGAAATCAGCTTTCTGCCATACCAAGCAGGCCATAAACTTCTGGCTGATGAAAGATTCTATTCAGATACTAGTATTCTGATATCTTCTGCCAAAAAGAACATGTAGCCTGGAGCAGGATTCATAACAATATCAAGGGCCAATATATCAGCTTTCTACAACTTAGTACACTAGACACATATAAATACATACTGGTCAGTGTTAGCTATATGATTTTCTTTTCTTTTTAACATTTTTATTAAAAAATTATGAAAAAGAAAAGGCAGAGCAGACTTAAATGAGTTAGAAGAAAGTATGTGGGGAGTGGAACGCTGGGAACTATAGCTGAGGAACAACTGAGGCCATGGTCACACCTTCCTGAAATAGTCCTTCCTGTTAAGAAGCTGAACTGAAGACATCCTCATAGAATCATAGAATCATAGAATGGTAGAGTTGGAGGGGACCTCCTGGGTCATCGAGTCCAACCCCCTGCTCAAGGCAGGATCTCCTATACCATCTCAGACAGATGGCCGTCCAGTCTCTGCTTGAAGACCTCCAACGAAGGGGAACCAACCACCTCCCGTGGCAGCCTGTTCCACTGGTTGATCACTCTTACTGTTAGAAATTTTTTCCTAACATCTAAACTAAATCTTTTCCCCTGCAGTTTCACCCCATTGTTTCTAGTCCTTCCTTGAGAGAGTGAGAACAGGGCTGATCCCTCTGCCTTGTGACAACCCTTGAGGTATTTGTAGACAGCTATCATGTCTCCTCTCAGTCTTCTTTTTGGTAGACTAAACATTCCTAGTTCCTTAAGCCGTTCCTCATAGGACATGGTTTGCAGACCGTTCACCATCTTGGTAGCTCTCCTATGAACCTGCTCCAGCTTGTCAGTGTCTCTTTTAAACTGGGGTGACCAGAACTGGACACAGTACTCCAGATGAGGTCTGACCAAGGTAGAGTAGAGGGGGATAATAACTTCACGTGATCTGGACTCTATGCTTCTCCTAATACACCCCAGGATTGCGTTTGCCTTTTTTGCAGCTGCCTCGCACTGTTGACTCATGTTCAGTTGATGATCTACCAGGACACCCAAGTCTTTTTCACATGTGCTGCTGCTCAGCCTAATACTGTTCATACCCAGTTCCTGATAATCCATCCTCAGTTTGGGCCACTATACTCACACCTTTTATGTTATCACCCTAAGTCTCCTTTACATGACTCTTTAGTTCTCCATCCCTCTTGCTTGCATCAACACCACCTGCCTTCTGACGGGATAAAGTTCTGTCAATCAACTGTGGCAATTGAGTGTATTGGAATTGCGTGGTGAGTGATGTCAAACTCAATGGTAACACAGAATACTGTTGGGGTAAGGGGACTGTGCCCCCAAACAGACGCAGCCATCATGCACCCCCACCCCCAAGCCATTCTGAAGAAAAACAAGAGGCTATACTCTACTGTTTGCCCTAAAGCTGCTGAAGCAGTTCTGCTTTTCAGGAAAAGTCCCCTTTTCCTAAAAGGAAACATTGTTTCCCTTGTCTTTTGCTAAAGGAAAATGGAAGATACATTGTCATTTGAACTGTATCATTTATATACTTTCTCTACTCTTTCCCTTGCTTCCCATCCCAACATTGCTTTTCTGGCCATTAAAAAAAATCATTCTAGCTTTTCCGCAAAAGCACTAGAGAGCAAATGAAAAAAAAATCTATTGATTCATCAGTTTAGTGCAAAACTGATTTATATATTTAAAAAATGATGGACAGAGTCTGCCAGCACGTAACTGGGGTGGGATGGGAAAGGGTACCATCCAAGGAATGATGGCAAGAAAAGTAGAAACTCTTGGCAGGTAGAAACTGCTTGGCAGGCATGGAACATGCATGATCAAGAAGGGATTTGAGTTTGTATTGGCCAGATCTTAGTCACAGCTACACTCAATCACACACACAAGAACATATAAGAGGAGCCCTGCTGGATCAGGCTACAGCCCATCTAGTTCAGCTTCCTGTCACACACACTGGTCCACTGATTGCCCACAGGCATGCCAAGAAGAAACAAGGGCAAAACCTTCTCCTGCTCTCAAGTCCCAACAAATGGCCTTAGAAGCATCCTGCTTGTCCCCCCACCCTGAAATTTGTACTTAGGCATCCATTCTGCCATTGATACGTCTGTCATCCACACATTTGCCTAACCCTTCCTTAAAGCCATCTAGGCTGGTAGCTGTTACCACTTCTTCTGGCAGCAAATTCCATAGACCAATGACCCTCTGGATGAAGAAATACTTCTTGTCTGATCTGACTCTTTTACCCATCAGCTTCATAGAGTGCCCCCTGGTTCTAGTGTTGTGTGATAGAAAAAAGAAATTTTCTCTATCTACCTTTTCTATACAGTGCATGAATTTATATACTTCAATCAAGTCCCCTCTTAAATGCTGTCTTTCCAGGCTGAAGAGGCCTAGACGTTGCAGTCTGATTTCATAAGGGAGGTGTTCCAACCCATTAATCATTCTGGTTGCCCTTCTCTGCACCTTCTCTAGTTCCACAATATCCTTTTTGAGGTGTGGTGACCAGTTTTGTGCACAATATTCCAAATGTGGCCTTACCATAGATTTTTAAAGAGGCAAAATGACCCTTGCTGACTTCTTTTCTATCCCCTTCCTAATTATTCCCAGCATTGAATTAGCTTTTTTTGCTGCTGTTGTGCACTGGGTTGACACCTTCATTGAGCTGTCCACGAGATCCCTTTCCTGGTATGTTGCAGAGAGCTCAGCCCCCATCAGTTTACAGACATAATCTGGATTTTTGGCTGCAATCCACATTACTTTGCACTTATTAAGATTAAAGCATATTTGCTACTTGGTTGCCCACTTACCCAATGCTAAGAGATCCCTCTGGAGCTCTTGGCAACCTCTTTCAGTTTTTACTATCCTGAATAATTTAATATCATCAGCAAACTTTAGTATTTTACTATGTAGCCCTTCTTCTAGATCATTTATGAATAAATTAAAAAGCATTGGTCCCAAAACTGAACCCTGCGGGACGCCACTTTTCACCTCTTTCCATTCTGAAAATTGGTCATTTATTACTACTCTCTGCTTCCTATCCTTAAGACAGTGACCTGTCCTTTTATTCCATGGCTGATGAGTTTACTCAGTAGCCTTTGATGTGGGACTTTGTCAAAAGCCTTCTGAAAGTCCAGACAGAGATTGTCTTCCAACAATGAAAACCAGTTGTGCCAGCACCCTTGAGAACCACTCAGCCAAGCATGTGCCACATTGCAAACCATGGAGATATCCATACCCTGAACTGTCCCCTCTTTGGGGGAGGGATAAAATATTTCCTTTTTTTGCAACTCCATTCTGTTAGAAGATGGGAAAATGGAGACTTCTGAAGAAGGATTGTCTAAGGATTCAAAAGCCAAAGAGACCATCTGATTGGAAAAAGAGAGAAGAGCTATGGAGATGAGGCAGATCTTCAGAAGCGCGTACTTCTGCTTTTTTTTTTAAAGGAAATATGAGGATAAATGGGCCAAATCTGCTGGATGCCAAATACAACAATTGGGCAATCAATACAGTTTATTTTCTCATGAGACTAAACACCCACCAGCACACACAGCCCCTCCGGAGGAGTTCTTGGATGCTCTTCAACTGCACTTCTAACACTAGCCCTGCAACACAATGAGGATGGTGGTGGCATGGAGAAGGAGGAAGTGGGGGACAATGGTGCCATCCCATTAGAACTCCCATAAGCTCAGACACTGGGTAAGGGGAAAGAGCAAATCCTCCCTCTCTCCACCCATGAAGTACATCTGCAACCCCTAACAGCCCTCTTACATGACCACAGCTTGCAAATATAAACAAACTAATAAGCAGAACCGGTCTCAGAGCTGGGATAATCCAAATAAAGGATAGTCCCAGTTGAGGTGGAGAATAGTTCACACATAAAATGCAAATTCATTTTTGGGTATGATCCTCAGAACAGAGTATGGCCTGGAAACTGATTAAAGTTTGGGTGTGACCACAGCCAGTGACAACAGTCACGCAATCTGATTCTCTCCCTTGGTATTAAAGTGCTCATTAGTGTTTCTTCTCTGCTATTAATTTGGATGGGCACAATTTTTTCCTATAATTTTATTTGTTAACTAAGGGCTAGGGCTATTTAATCAGTATTGAGTCAGTATTCTAATTACAATATTTATTTTCATTTATAATAAAAGCACCATGAAATTCAAACAGCACTCTCCTAACATCCAATTTACTGTAGCCCTAGGGCACAGTTTTTCAGCCAGGTTGACATAAGAAGTCTGCAGAAATTTAACACTCCTTTGTGCTTCCAGGAAACACTTCTAGAACTAGGACTGGGCAAAAGTTATGTATATGTCTTGGTATCTTGAACCCCTTGTTCTACTATAATGACTTTAGGATAAACAAGATTAGCCTGGTCTTCATTGCATTACATACAATCTTTCAGGTCTTGATATCTGAAAGCTTTAAGAGTTATTTGAAATATAGTATATGACTCATGCTCTGAGTAATGCCACCATAAATGTATGCAAAATGGTTTGAAAGGAAATAAAGGAGAATGTAACTCCTGGGCTTGAAATAAGATGTCCTGGCAGATAATGGTACTAAGGCCATAATCATGCATGTATTCACTTACCCTTAAGTTCCAACTGAATTCAGTCATATTTGGATTTAAGCACACATGCATTAGACTGAGATGCATGAATCTTTCATATAGATGCTGTGATAGTTTCAGCAGAAATGCTCAGGAATAAATAGGGAGTTAGTTGTGAGCCAGTTTGGTCTTGAGGTTAGGGAACCGGACTCTTATCTGGAAATACTGGGTTTGATTCAGCACTCTTCCATGAAGCTAGCTAGGTGATCTTAGGCTAGTCACAGCTCTCTTCTGAGCTCTCACAGCCCCAACGCACCTCACTGGGTGTTCTGTTGTGAGAAGAAGAACAGAAATGCTTTGTCAGCCACTTTGAGTCCCCTTAAATGGGTGAGAAAAGCAAGGTAGAAAAACCAATTCTTTTTCTAGTACTATTATAAGCTCATACTCTGTATTGGGCAGGTTATGGAAGAAACAGCAAGAGAAGTGTTACTGACTTGTGTCTTCTGTCATTAGTGCTGCTATGTAAAATATTTGAAAAAGAGTGGGAGAGAAAGACTGTCACCGTGCCTGCCCTGGGTCAGTAGACTGTTTCAGGGGACTGGCTAGACCTCTCTCTCTGTGCAATGGCATGGTTTACTAGGAGGTCACACCCACACTAGATTGCTCTATCAACATAGCACCGTTCTTTAGAATAGGCTATGGCATGAAAGTGTTACCACAGCTCATTCCAAGCATAGACTGCTTGCAAGCAGTCCACACAGCTTTCTAGGTGGTATGCCAGACCAGACTCCACATGTGGGTTGCTGCTTTAGTATAGCATGCTCAGTGACATTTCACCAGGCACTTGGTGAAACACACCCAACTAGCAAATTCAGAGACTGGGAACATTGCCAGCCTCCAAAGGTGACCTGTGATGAGATGTTCATAATGAAGATGGTTCTTAGGGTGCTGCAGCAGCAGGCAGCATGGTATAGGATAGCCCATACCATGTGGAATGGCCCTGTATCTGCATGTATAAATGCTGCAGAATAGCTAAAGATGAGAAGAAGAAACCGTAGGTGTGATCTTGATTAAAGGTCAGGTGTGACCACAACCAGTGACAACAACTGCGCTTTGAGGCACTGTGATCTCATAGACCTGGCCAAGTACTGAAGTCTCAAGAAGAGGATCTTCTAGTTTTGCCTCTCTCTGAGGGGCAGCCGGGTACACACAAGAGGGCCTTTTCTGTAGTGGCTCCCAGACTTGAAACAGCCTCCCATTCGAGGTTCACCAGGCACACCTATATTATATGGTTTTGGGTGCCTGGTTAAAACATTCCTCTTCACCCAGGCTTCTGAAGTGCTGTCCTGACAGGGAAAGAGGGAGACTATACATTAAACATGTTTTATGTTATTCTCTCTATATATTATTTTTAAATAAATAAATCTGTACACTAAGTAAGATTCTGTGATATTATAAGTAATGTAGTATTCTCTCCAAGAAGCATCATTACATAAAATACTTCAAAATGACAAGGAAATTTTATTACATTGGGTTGCGTTAGACATCAGCCCAATAAATTTTTATATTTTCCTATATTGGGAGGGACAGGGAAGCCAAGAAAAGTGTATTTTATTTAGTATGGCAGAAATCCCTTTAGCTAACCCTATTTGCAAATAGATTAGTAAGCAGGGCCCTGCTGTGCAGACACTTTTATGCTGTGCAGCTGCTGATATCTCAGTTACAAAGGCTGACTAGTGCAATATTACTTTTGGGCTTGTCCATTTACATGAACCAAAGGATTAAATTAACACCTGTAATCCCACAGAAGGTCCTAATGCATTCATCCCCACATCAGTCCAAGCAAATGTTTTATTTTAAATATATTTTAGTGCTTTGGTTTTATCATATGCCAAAGGGCGGGATACAAATATTGTAAATCAATTAAATTTTGAGAAACTCTTCTATACCTTCTCTCCAGCATGGCTTAACCCACACAATCCTGATGAAAGCACCACAGTCAGAAAGCCAAAGTGGTAATGGTACCACAATGATCTCTGTGCTTCCTCATGTTTCCAAAGGGGAAGCCAATTCCTGAGTTGAGTAGACACTTTTCCATCAGAATTAAACGGTGACAGATGGCAATTTGAGAGGGCAGTTACATCTTTATGCTGCAGTGTGTGCATAGCTATATTTCAACCAAACCAGCCTCCCCAGAGTGACAGGTGAAAGAGTGAAAACTGCACAAGTAGAGCCAGAAGGTATTTTACCTTTGCCCATCATCTCCCCTTCTTCTTCAACACATACACCTACTGCCCATGGAAGCTATTTGTAAGCAATCCTGGGCATCTGGAGAATGGAGTGCTGAATACCAAAGTTTACACATGCATGCACTCACATACACATATACACATGTATATATATAAACAGTGTGGCTGCAGAGTCAAATATAGCCCTCGGGGAAAGGGAAGGGGAAACAATGGTAGGGCATTGGGTTACATTGCTGCAGGCCCAGCAAGCTGCTTGCATTTGGGAAAAGCAAGAGGGGAAGCACTGCGCTGCGGAGGCACGGAAACCATTTGTTTCAATTCGTAAAGACAAGCTTGGCACTGCTCTGCGTATATTTTTGCTTGAGACTGACCTAGAGTGAATGCCAATTTATAAGACACTAATTGAGTTGGCAGCTCAGTGGGGTTTATGGTCTCTTTCCAGCTGGTTTCCGCTTTGCCCTCCCATCCTACCCCCACCCCCAGCCTCCCTTTAGGGATTAGAGTGGGCAGGGGAGTGTTTCACTCCATTCCTGAGTTGCAAAGTGTTTCAGTTTTCCCTTTGCATTGTGGAATGACGCTCAGTGCAAAGAGATGCCATAGTAGCATCCAGGTCGCGCCACTGATGTCCAGCTGTCTCCAGAACGCAGGCTGCAGCCAGCTAAAGAAAGGGAAGCTGCACCAGTTGACTTTTGCAGGTAATCTTTGTGTCTGTGTGAATGTGGCAATGTCAGTTTGAGTGGATAGCCAGCCAAGGAAGCATCAGACAGAATGATATAGAGGCACATTACTTACACAAAGTATTTCCCCCCATTTCCATTCATGTTTCTTAGAAGAAAGGTTTTTGTTTAAAAACAAATATATCCTTGAATGTGCATTTATCACCAGGGGGAAGAAAAAAAATCCTGATTATAGTCTAACATTTTAACGGTTAAAATGAGGGTGTTTGACAACAGACAATTAAAATAATGAGATCCACCCATTTTTTGTAAGTGTTTCATAGATCATAGATAGATTTCCTAACAGCAAATCTACAAAATTAAAGCCCCCACCCCACCCCAACACTTTTGCCTTCAGATAGTTGATCTATGCTTTTCAAGGAGAAGCAAGTGTTTCCCTCTTTCTTTTGTGTCCTGGGGCTTAATCCGAGCTAAAGATGTGTTCTGGAACAAGTTTTCAATAACTAGGCTTGTACTAGAGCCATCAGTCTAACAGCACAACAGATTGGTAGCACAGCAAAACTATCATAGCATTCTTTATCTAGTCTAGGAAGCACCACTAGCATCCTTTGCTTCTTGAAAAGCTACAGTGAACTTAACTTCAATAAATTCCTCTGTAACTATAGAAAATTGCCATTGTAGCCAAGGAATTCAGTGAACGCTTTGTTCTGCAGTACACCCTCTCATTTCCACATTTAATAAAGTTTCAGAGTTCTCCCATCCAGAATGACACCTCCTTTGGCTGAAAGATGGTGATTTAAGAAGTAAATGAAACATGAGGCAAAGGGATAGCATGGTGGTCTTTAGCTGAGTAGCAAAAAGTCTTCCTACCTCCTCTGGCATACTCAGAATCTAAGATTTACAAGCTGTCAGATGCTGACAGGATCCTGTCTGCTGATAAATGGGCATAGGGTAACATCCATCAGCTTTTCGTTGGCTGGACGCACACACAGTTAAAAAAAAAACAAGCAGCCTTCTGAGGTAGCTTTTAGCGACAGTAAGTGGGATCACAGCTCCATTAGTCTGGCCATGCTACAGTCTGTCCTGCCCTATCTCATGAACACTCTAGCCTAGAGATGGTGCATTTGAGATGGGATGAGAACAGAAGGGTCACACACTACTGGTTCTAAGATGCTTTTGAGACACTTATTTTTTACTACATGTGAATACATCCCTAATCTCCAGCAGTCTCTGAAAACAGAAGCTGCACTTTTTGACTGTCATAGCCAGTAGTGGGCAATAGATTTATTCTCCTAATGTCAATTCTACCATCACAAATTACCTTCTGTCAATAAATTCTACAGGCTTATTCTGAGTAAAGCAGCATTATGCTTTGACCAGAAACCATAATGTCCCTTCTACTGGCAGGTGAGGATTTGGCTGCATCCACAGGAATAAAGGTACAGCACTCAGAAGCAGTTTAGAGGTGGTAGTGTCTGCATGGTAGCGCTTCCAGGCATGTTGAAGGCCAGAATAATGTACTGTAGAATGCATTACCCAACCTTTCATGTGGATTGGAGCTGGGATAGAACACTAGCATCCACATGATACCACCTCAAAGCCACTTTTGAGCTCCTTTTTTAATGTGCAGCCTTTGATACTCTCCGCTATCATACTTGCAACTGGGGAAACGATGACAAATATGTATATTTGCTAGTTTGATGTTCCTGAAAGGTTGATTTCTGGGCGGGAAGTAGCAAGAGTAGGTAAATTCAGCTGTTCATTGGTTCTTCCTTTACCTACCTGTTTTGAGATCCACAATGTTTTTTTCTGAAAACTCTCCCAATGTCAGCTTATAGTGCAGGGAAGGTTGTTCCCCATCAGGTTTTAAGCAACATTATTTGAGGGGTTGGGTTTAGCCCTTGGAGCCAAACAGAGCAATAGGGTCATGACGGATTCTGAACTTCAGTGGTTTAACAGCAATCTTGGCTTCATGACTGGAATATTAATTCTTTGTTTTCATTAAAATATGGCACATGCAAGTCCCCTACTACCTCTGTTGCTGAGTGGGGTCCTCACATTTCTGCCTTCAAAGTCCTTGTTAGAAATAATTTATTACGGGGTCGCCAGTCCTGCTCAGCCCTGTGGCGGAGAGTAACTGTGAACAGCTTAAGAGTTTCCTTCCCAGACTCTTATCTGGGAATACCGGGTTCGATTCCGCCCTCCCCCATGAAGCCAGCTGGGTGACCTTGGGCTAGTCACAGCTCTCTTCTGAGCTCCCACAGCCCCACCTGCCTCACAGGGTGTTCTGTTGTGGGGAGAAGAAAAGGAAAGCTTTGTCAGCCGCTTTGAGTCCCCTTAAATTGGTGAGAAAAGCGGGGCAGAAAAGCCAACTCTTCTTCTTCTTCCCTCAGGAGGAGAGCTCAAGCTCAAGCTTATTTTGTAAGCACGTTTTATTTCGTTTTATCGGTTTGTTGTTTTTACTAAGTGCTGTGACCCGCCCCGGGGCCTTCGGGTGAAGGGCGGGATACAAATGAAATAAATAAATAAATACAGAGTTCAGTTCAACTTCAAACCACCCCCGGTCGCCATGCCAAAAGCGCGGGGCAGGCGAGGTGCGCGGGGGCAACTCAAGCTGAGGGACGGACTGAGGGGGGGAAAGGAGCTCATCTCCTGTCCTGCCCCGATGAGGAGGAGGAGGAGGAGAGCGGGGGGAGGCGCCAGCCCAGCTCGCAGTTCATGGTGAGGCATTTCTCCTCCCCCCCCCTGCCCCGGTCTGGGTTGAAAGCGTCCCAGGTGAGAGGTGAGCGAGGCTGGGCTGGGCGCGGGAGCGGGGGAATGGTCCGCCTCTGCATCTGGGGCGCTGCGTTTCGGGCTTGCTCCTTTCGCAGCAGCCGAGCCGCGGGAGGCGGAATGTCCCAGGGAGGGAGCAGGGATGTGTAGCCACACGCAGACCCTGGCAGCCGGCCTGAGCGTGCACGGCGGCGGCGGCGGCGGCGGCAGCAGGAGCAGCGGCGGCGGCAGGCGGGGGGCTCGTAGGCAGCCTCGCCGCGCCGCCCGAACTCCCCGTGCCCGGGCAGGGCAGGGCATGGCAGCCCCCTCCGGCCAAGCCCGACGTTAGCCTTCGGGCAAGCAGGCACGCCCCCACGGCGAAGAAAGGAGTCGCCGCCGGCCGCCGCGTTCGCCGAGGTGAGGACGGGGTTGGGGGGGGGCGCGTCTGGTGTTGTTTTCATCCCTGGGGAGGGGGCGACGGACGGCGCGGTTTCGGATCGAAAGGACGCGCGGCGGGAGCGGGAAGGAGGGAAGGAAGGAAGGGCTGCGCCGCGCTGCGCTGCGGGGGGCGATTACCAAAATGGGAGGGAGGGAAGGAAGCAGATTGGGAGGGAGGAGGGGAAGGAAGAAGAGCTGGCGGCGGCGGCGGCCCTAGTGGTGGTGGTGGTGGTCCTAGGGGGGCGAAGGGGGGCGGCAGATGGGCTCGTCTCCTAGAGATGCCGAGCGGTAGACATCCAGGCTTCTCCTCCTCGCCTGCCCTACTCCACCCCAGCTAGCCCGCGGGCCCTCTCCTGGCTGGCACAGGCATGATGGGATGGAAGCTCCGCAGGATCCGTCCCTGCCATGTGCGCCGCTGCAGCGCGGGGAAGGCGAAGCCTTTGCCTCCTCGGCGCACCTGGAAGGTGGGAACGGGGGATGGACGGAGGAAGGCGGCGGCGGCAATAGCAGCAAGAGGGAGGGAAGGGTCTGCCCTACCTTCGGGTGGGGCCCTTGCGCGGAGGACGCCGGGGAAGCTTCTCCCCCGCGCGGCAGTGGCAAGGAGAGCACGTGGGGGTTGCGGGCAGGGGAGGGCTGGGCTAATCCAGGCTGCCGCTTCAGGTCCCAAGGAGCGAGTGGTTTTTCTGGGCCAGGGATCCATAGGGCAGGGATCAACCCCAGCGCCCACGGTGGGATCCGGCATGGATGCGCGACCATTGCGAGGTCAGGCAGGCGAGCAGGTAGGCGGGGACGGGGGAGGAGGGAAAGAGGCTCCTGGGCCTGATTTAAGACCTCATTCTTGATCTCAGCCCCCGGAGCTGATGAAAAACTGGAATATCTTTATAGTCCCTGCTCATACTAACTTGGATATAAGTAGCTTGTGTGTGCATATCTTTAGTAGAAACTCAGTACCAATTCTCATCACCTTGAGTGAAATCAAAGCCTTTCTATAGGCTTCTGAAGGATGAAACAAAATCCGAGTTTGCCGCTGTAGGTTTAATCATCACTGAGGAGGCTTTTTCTGCCTTATTCTGCCTGGCCAGGTCTTCCAGTTGTTGCCTCCTTCAAAATGCAGTGGGTCAAATAGCCCATATGGTACTTATCCAGACGGCAAATGACAAAGGTTAATCTTTTGCAGTTGGATAATTAAGAGGTCTTTTTCCTTGTCAATGAATTGATGGGTAGCACAAGGAAAAATGTATAGGAAATAAAGGACCAAAAGAGCAGGAAATCCTAGGAGAGGAAGAACAGCAACCACCATTTTGGATAATCTCTAGGTCCGCCACTATCTCATTGAGTTCTCTAACTGAGCTGGGCTCATTCTAATAACTCAGCTTTGTTGGTTGACACTTTTTGCAAACCTGTTAGTCAGAGGAATGAATGGATTTCATCTGGAGCTTCTTGATTCAGTAACTCTGAAACTCAAGTCACTGGTCATTGACCCCAACCTAAGCCTCTGAATAGGACTACATGGTCTAAAACACTACCGTGAAATACACAAAGAGTGAGTTATTTCCCTATTTGTATAGCCCCATTTGGAAAAAGGCCATTCCAGTTAAGCCCTCCAATTGAACCTGCAATAAACAAGGATTCTCAACAAGTTAGTCAGTTGAACGTATCACCTTAAATGCTACCAGCAGTTGTTTGTGTGTTGTCAGCAATGGTGAAGGATGCTTCAGCATATTGAAGTTGCTGCTTAAGAAATGAAAACCCAATAAGAAAAAAATGAATTGTGTTATGGTTGCCTTAAACTCCAAGGGGTCATATCTGTACTTTGCACACTTTATTGGGAATGGCTGGGAGAAATGACCTTTTCAATGACATGTGGCATTCAGCTGGGATCCCAACAGCTCAAGAGGAATTGGCTGCCAACTGTTCATCCTTAATCCATAAATTATTTTATAAGATTCACAGGAATCACTTTGCTCTCCCCTGATACGCAGCAGCTGTTCAGCTGCACAAAGTGCCACATCATAACACAATACTTTAGGGTAGGAAGTGAAAGAGAATCTTTCAGCCAATTGTAACAACAATGGGAATGTTGGGAAGAACTAGAGTACAGTTACTCAAAGGAGAGCGTGACCAGAATTCTATGTGGGCTAATAAAAATAACAGCCTTTAATAATCACACATGGCTAAAATTTTTGCTAGGGAATTCACCCAGAATATCCTCCCAGCACACTGTGACACAAATGTCTTTCTCTTATTATAATATTTCTGGATCTTCACCTCAGGGTATAGCTACATTTAAAACTTACTTACTTAGGTTTTACACCAATTGGATAATCATAGCTTCCCCCAAAGATATGAGTAGGGACTATAGGTTCATGAGTGTTGAGGATTCCATTACTTATTCCTAGCACTCCATTAACAGGTAAAGCTTTTGGGCTTCTACTGGAGAAGGCATGGTAGTTCAGCCCATTGTACTCTACTAAGCACAGACTGCCAGTATGCACAAACGTGTTGCGTAGTGAATGATTTTGTAAAGCACTTATTTGCAGCTGGGTATATTTCAGCTGTAAAGTTTTCATTTTCTGTTTCTCTCTTCTGTCCCTGTTTGGGAGACAAAAATAACAACATCATGATCTTTGTCTGTTAACATTATTAACTCTGTTTGCTTGCCCAGCACAGTATCCTAATGAGAATGCAAACCACTCTCTTCCTTCATTAGAGCCATCACTTACTGAGAACGGAAGCTGGTTTATATGTATGGGTCACATATGCGGGCGTGCAAGATTATGGGGCAGTTATGCCACCCACTGGCACATGGCCCATACTGGACTGTTGAAGAATGAACACACCCCTTGAACCAAAATAATGTAGCTGTCCTGATTCAGTCACTATAAGAGGCTTCAAATATTCAAACAAGGGGAAAGTGCTGTTTGTATTAAAATGCACTAATGCAGTGATTCCCAGCCTGAGGTATGTGTACCCGCAGGGTAAAAGCCAGGACATTTAGGGATATGCAAAATAAAAAGTGACTAATGGTGGGAAAAGCCACTTACACAGTTACAACGTATACATTTCAACTAACAGCAACTATTATGAAATGTACAATTTATGGAAATGAGTACGCAGATGAAAAAAGGTTGGAGATCACTGTACTAATGTAGTACATTAAGCCAAATATCTTAAGAGGTTACTTTATGGTGACCCAGGTTTCAGATGCACCTAGGGGCTAGGGTTTGTTTTATGTATATGATTGCTTCCTCCCATGTAGGAAGAAAAATGCTGTAGTCACCTTAGTGATGCCTTATCTCATGCTGAAGTTGTATGAAAGCTGAATTAGAACTTAGGTGTAGTTTTTCTCCATGATAATTTTTAGCAATAGAAGGAGCTGTGGCTGACTAATGTCTGGTGTCACTTTAAATTTCAGATGGGTGAGTTTCTAGCCCTCATAGATCTTAATCTGTTTTCCCACAAACATGCATTCACTGAAAATGGGGAAGTTAATTATTTGTTGTTGTTTCTCTCTAACTTTATTAGAGACAAAAGGACTGATTTCCTAGACTGCAATCCTATTGTATATTTTCCCTGGATGTAAATGTCAATGAACTCAGTTCATATTTTGTTCTGTAACTTTGGTGGCCTGTGAAATGTTGATTCATAATGCAGGTAGATAGAAAGGCAACTTAGGGAGAATTTTGCTGCCTGTTGGCAGATGCTGTGTTCCCATTTGGTATATACAATCCAGTTAAAGATTTGCATTGGAGAAATAATTCAGTGAAGTAACATTTTCAGAACAATCGTTATCAATAACTTTGCAGTGTTTCTGGGGTGGTATTCCATACACAAAGGGCAGGTAGTCATTAAGGGGGTAATGAAAGTGACATATTAAGAAGGCAGTGCAAAAAAAGTAGACTTCACAAGCTTTTGAATTTAGTCTTTTTTTACTTCAGACCAGAGGGAAAGAACTTGAAAGCATCTGAAGAAGAGTGACAGTGTGACAGCTGGCCGTGCCATTTGTTTAGTTTTGTTTGAAGGAGAATGATAACTTGCCATAATAGCTTATTGGAACTTGAAGTTCCATGATAGCACTCTGGAGTTACTAACACAAGATTGCTATGACATTGCATTCATGTGCTTGTAGGTGACAATCTCGGTGGGGCGGCCCTGACCATGCTGAGGAGTTTCTGTCTTCAGCTCACGTCCTTGCTTTGGATCCTGGTGGCCTATCACCGTTTTACCCAAGGTGAGAACTAACTAAATCTTTTCTTAGATGAGGTCTTTTTGAAGCAATTTACCCACTGCATGTGGAAGCTGCTGTTTCAACTCTCAGAGAGCAACCGATCGTGTTTAGAAAAGTCCCCTGTGTTTCAGCTTAAAACATCTGCATAAACAGGACATAACAGACTAAATTGCTCTGTATGCAACAGAGTTTGGACTTGGTTCAAAGTCATGATGAGAACACTTGTATCTGCAGCAAAAGTTATTTCCTGCTTCCTGTACTTTCCAATGCACTAGAACTTTGGGGCTCTTTTCTTACTATGATGATATATTTTACCTATACATCCGCTTTACCCCTTCCCAAAGCCAGGGAATGAGCTCCCCTTCCTCATAAGGAAAATTATAACATTAAGGACGATTCTTATTTTAGTTGGATTGGCCGGGAAGCTGTAGAGGCTGAAGAAGAGGGAAATATAGCCAGTTATAGCCCAGAAACAGCTGCAGCCAGTGTGCAACCAATCAGGACCACAGAAAACTGGGCATATGATTGGTCAGTCAGTGAATAGCGTCTGTTATCAGGGAAAGTGTTGACAAATGAGGTAGGTTTTTGGACTTTCAATTGGTTACCTGTCTGAAACCTTTTTTTTTTTTTTGCATCTGCAAATGGGACAATTTGGGGTAAAGGGTTAACTGAAAAAAAGCACTGTCTGATCACAAACTGAATCAGAGGAAGAATAGTTCAGCTGTTATAACGGTGGCTAAGGTATGCGTCTTTAGATAATCCTGTGCTGCCATAGCAGCTGAGGCAGGTAAGTGCAGCCAGAAGACCCTCCCCCTACCAAAAGTTAGTTTGTGAGGTTCCTCTGAAGTCCTCGCAAACTGACTTTCAGCAGGGGGCTTCTGAGTGTACTCACTTGCACTGGTCACTACTCCTGCACTGTATCTCATCTACACTACTAGAGTATTAAACTCCTGCCTTTGTTCTTAGTTGTACATAAATAAAAATTCATTATTTTTTTTCATGAGGTAAAATAACTATCCTGTGCATATCTACAAGAGATTTGTTTGCCATTTTTGCTCCAATATGAGCTTGTATGTGCCACAGAGAAAGATGTCTCTGTGGTGGCACAGCAGGGATCCTTTAGTAGGTCAGGAGGTGAGCCATTGTCATGTAATTTACTCCACCTGCTGCACTGGGTGGAAACATAGCTTTGAAGTAGCTCCAGAAAGGGTATCTGGGGACAGATTTTACACATTGGAGGCAACCATCAGGACTGAAGGGGGTGAGCAAGCGTGCCCAACATATATGGGTGCTCTAGGAGCATCTGTTTTATTCTGTGCAAAAGCAACCTAATTCTGTCTACTGGTGTGAGCTGAAAGTTATTGGCCCATTCTGCACTGGGCCTTATTCTGGATTATATCCTAAAATAAGGACTTGCTGGTGCAGACTATGCCAATGACAGGTCAATGCTCCAAGATATAATCCAGAATAAGGCCCAGTGGAGAAAGGACCATGGTCTCCCACAGTACTATACAATACAGTATTCTCTAGAGGCTTGAAGTGAGAGATATTGGCAACTACTTTGTTTATGCACATTATAGATGACAATAATAGTAGAAACAATAGAAGTCTTTTTGCCATTTTTTTAATGGGACTGTTCATTCCAGAGCTTACTGAAAAGGCAAGACTATAGCACAGGACTCTGCTAGATTCTCTCCAGTCCTAACTAGGTGTTACATATAGTTATGTTACTTGTTTCTCTGTTCCCACCAACTTTTCTTTTTACATCTAAAGCATCCTCTGTAAGTAGTTAAGAAAGAGAATGGAGAAAAGGTTGCACAGTTTTGTATTCTTGCAACTTTTCTTCTCAGATTGCCCACTTGCAGGAAACTAGTTCATAACATCTCAGTCCTGAAGTTCAATACTTTTGTTCCTTAATGATTGTTTTAATTGTCCTTTTATCTGGGCTATTTCCCCACTCCCTTGTTTTTAGGAATGTAGTGACACCTACTGGACATGCTGTGAAAGGCTTCCCCTGCTTCATGTCAATGTCCAGACTGAAAATAGTCAAAAGCTTCTGTTTAGTAAAAAAAGAACATAAATTTGAATACATGTTTAATTTATTCTCTAATTTGGTCTTAGAAGTAGACGCGTCTACACTGCACACTTAACACTGGGCTCCCATCTAGATATAACTTATTTATTCTGCAATTTAGTGATTTACCAGTGTAAGGCACATCTGGAATTTTCATACATTGTTTAGACATTAGATCAATAGTTTGCATTTTAGCATTTGCTGCAGCTGTGAAGTTTGTATAAATTCACAACTGTGTTTGCAGTCAGAAAGCAATATTTTCTAAGCATTTCATGCAGAAAACTTTAGTCAAGGTCACAATCCTCACTATCTTCTGGCACGTTTGCTTGTTGTCCGACTGATTGTGAGAAATCTTCCCATGACATACCAACATTCTGGTGCCCCATCTTGTCAGCCGGAAAGCTAGAGTCCAGACTGTTCTTTAAAAGCCTACATACCATTCTATCCACTGCTTCAGGTGTAGCAGCTGAGTCTTGATACCACACGCTGCTCCAGTATCAACTGTAAGCGAATGTGGATAATCTGGATTATTTTAAAACCCAGAAGCACCAAATTTAAACTTCTCCAGGGGAATAGTAGCTAGATCATTTTACATAGGCTTTAATAACGAGGAATACCGTAAAACAGAGGCAACAATCATTTTAGACTCAAAAGCCAGTATTTCTTGTTAAACCAATGCAAAGAATTTATTAGAAATACAGAAGAAGAGTTAAAATAAAGCCAGATCAGAAACATTTTTAGAACAGAAATAAGCATGCAACAACTGCAAAATGACTAAAGAAATGAACATTTCCCATTAAGAAATCTTTGTGCATTTAACTGAATTTATCCCTCTTTTATTAAAACAATCAATTTACAGTTAAGCAGCAAAAGCACCCCAAAACCCCAAACAAATTGCTTCTCATAAGTAAGAATTAAAAAATGAGAATAAAATTCTTGATTAAAAAAATTGCAAATTCTAACATATATATATATATATGACAGCCAGAAAGGGAATGGAAAACTAGAAAGAACCCCTAACCCAAAATTTCTAAATAGGGGAAAGTGAATGGAGGAAACAAATCTTCTGTCTCACCACCATGTTGTATTCTTCATGCCCAAGAACTCCAAAGCTGTAGATGTATAGGATTTCAGCAAACTATAAACTATATCCACTTCCAGAACAAAAATGTTTTCAAAATTGGTAAAATATTCTTCAGTCTTAGCCAGACTGATCTCCAAAATGAACAAAAATCCAAAAGAAATACTTTAAAAATAATCTTTATAACTGCTTTTACAAAACCAGCCAAAATCAAACTGCAAAAGTTCAAAATGCAGTTCTTGCAGCAAAACTCCGCCCACTTTCTGTGTAGCAGAAAGAAGAAAAAAAAGGGGGGGAAGAAGAATGAAGAAATTTCTCCAGGTCTCTCTCTCTAGCCTCCCATGATGACAAGAAGAGGAAGAAGATGGAGACACCATCCCTTTTCTGCTGGCCCTTTTTATAGCCAAAATTGACCCAAAAATCGTGATGTCAGAATAAATCCCTTTGAGAGGTGTGTCTTACCCCAAAACTAATGTACTACTATGGAAAGTCCCACAATTACTCTTTGGATGTGATGAAACACATTACAAATTAACCAGACTTAATCAACACTTCTTGATGAAGCAAACAATACAGGTAAAACAGAAAAATACATCTGAAATTCAAATATTTTATTTCCCTTGCCTTGAGTCTAAAGGGATTATTTATTTCCTCTTGGCTAATAGAGATCTAATCAAGTCTTGGAGGACACTGGGTTAATCATTGCCCTCTTTCACAATGGGAATGCCCCTCAGTGAAGTTCCACAGAAAAAGAAGAAATGAATAGGATATTTTTTTAAAAAACACCCTCTTATTTTAGAGAATAAGGTAAAATAATTTCTTATTGAAAAGAAACCCCCTTAGACTGTGAGGCCCTAAGAGCTCACAAAGAGAAATCCTAGTAAGTGGATACTAAGAAAGAGTCCACATGGACTACTAGTCATTCTTCTAAACCTGTTTTCCCCTTCAGAAAATAAGGGAGAACCCAACTTTTATTAATATGAAAGCATGCTGTGTCTCTGTATTGTGTCTCTGCTTGATTGCAAAAGTTCTTGTATACCTTAAATTAACATTTCTAATTAGCACCTCTACTGGCTCACTTAATCCCTTCAACTAGACTCACTCAGTGTATGCAGACACTAGCAAACTCTTACCCAATTCTGTTAAGATGTAAACAAAGGTGTAAACAGTGAGTCACGTCCAACATCCTGACATTCTAATACTGGTGAATGGTCCATTTCCAATTTAGATAGTAATTCCAAATTCTGGTATACTTATTTTACCCAGATCTCTTCCAAAAACTCATTCCATTTCATTCTTTATTATTCTATTAAAATTAGACAAACCAATCTCTGTCAAATTTCTATGTTTTTATTTTCCCTGCATTATTTTAAAAAAATATGTTACCCCAAAAAGAAAGAAAACAAAGGTCATCCAGGTGTCAGCATTCCTTCTTGACTTAATCAAGATTAAATCTCAAGCATTGTCTTCTTGCATTCAGACTTTTACTCTTTTGTGAACAGCCGGCTTGTAACTTGAGAGAGAGAAAAAACTATGTCTTTTTGAATCTCAGGCTTGTCTTTTTCCAGCCCAATATGGAGTCAGTCTTGCTATATTAAGGCCTTTCCACGCTTCATGGTCTGCCTTTAGCTTTTAATTATGCCAATTATAAAGCCAAATTCATACACCAAAACCCTGTATATTTCAAATTCAGGTTTTGTAGTCAAAATTTCTGATGATACTTGCACATACAAAGTTGATCTGGTAACAGTCTAGTTGTGTTCTTTCCCCTATATCAAGCATAGCAAATTTGTTTGGAGAAGCAAATGATAGTAGCTCACTTATGGTGCCTTTTAAAACTTTCCCTCTCTCAGTTTATGGAATCTTTGGTAGCTTGCTTTCACTCAGTGTCTCTGGGCTTCCCCTGGAGCACTTGTTCTTATTTTCCTTCCCCATAGCACAGAGTGTAAAGTAATGGTATCCAGTACTGTGTCAGCAGTTAGGAATACCTTATTCCTTTTAGGCTTTTTTAAAAGGAAATTAAAATAGAGAATAAAATCAAAATATAGATAAAATGTAGAGAGCTCTAAAAGCATGTCTCACCACCCTGCAGCTGTGAGATTTTCTTTCCACATGACCTAACCCTCCTGTTATGCTGTACAGGTGACCAGAAGTATCACATGAAGTATTTCCAGGTAGTGACAGCTCATGCTAAACTCTCACTGTACTTCATATGCAATAAGTAATCCAGACAGACCTGCAATTATGGAGTAACAGAAGAATATTACACTAGGATACCAGAAAAACAATAACCCGGTAAATAGGAACTGTGTTCTGGGACTGTCTTGGGATCACACCTGCCAAATCATTACTAAATGATTACAGGGTTCTGGCCCTATCTGGACGCAGTCTGGGTTAACATTCCTTCCTGTGGGCAGGTATAATAGTATGAGAGGGATTTGCCTTATTATGTTCATATCGATTCTTGAGATGATACATCATAGGTAAGCTGATAGAAGTGAATGTTGTCTGGGAGTGTACAATCCCAGGAACACATCTAGGGTTTCCACATAGTAATAGTACATGAAAACAGGGAGGCAGAGATTAGCCGCAGTGTCTATATAGCAGACAAGAGAGAAAAGAAGAAAAGGTCAAGAACAGCTCTCTTTCTGCCCTGAAACATATAAATAAATAAAGAGAAACTGATACGTTGGAAGCCAGTTCCTCCTATTGCAAGTAGAGGGATGATGGAAATATTGGTCACTTTTGAGCTGAAAACCCCACTCAGATTACTAAACTGCTTCACTATAATTCCTTCGCTTGTATATGCATTTCTGGCATTTTTGTTTGCTTTTGTTGTGTTTAATTTAGTTGTGTTTTTAATTTAGTTTCTCCAACCAAGAAGCAGTACTTAGGCATCCATAGCCATGGATAAAACTGCCCTCCATGTATTTATCTAATCCTTTCTTCAAGCTATCCAGGCTGGTTGCTGTCACAATCTCTTCTGGTAGTAAATTCCATAGACCATTGAGCCTCTGGGTGGAAAAATACTTCTTCTTGTCAGTCCTAATTCTCCTCCCCATCAGCTTCATTGAGTAGCCCCTGGTTCTAGTGTTGTGTGAGTGAGAGAATAATTTTTCCTTTCTGAAGTGTGGTGACTGTGGTTGATAGTATCAAAAGCTGTCGATAGTATTTTCTGATGTTCATAATCTGGAACCTAAGACTTGCTTCAGTATGTAATGTATATGTTGAATAACTTCCTACCTCAATGTCTTTACCTGTCTTCCACTGTTTTCCTCAGTCTGCCTAAGCTCATGTTTGTAGCCTCTATATCTGTTTCATCTTCTGCTGTTCCCTTCTCCTTTTGCCCTTAGTCTTTCCCAGCACCAGGGTATTTTCTAGTGAATCTTATCTTCTCATTAGCATTAGACTTTCAAGGCACCAGTCAGGGTTGATTTCCTTTAGGGTTGAATGATTTGATCTCTTTGCAGTCCAAGGGACTCTCAAAAAGTCTTATCCAGCACTAAAATTCAAAATTGTTGATTCTTCAGTGCTCAGCATTCCTTAATTTCCAATTCTCACAGCCTTACAGCACTGTGGGAATATCATAGCTTTGACAACACAGATCTTTGTCAGCATGTTGATCTCCCTGTTTTTAATGTGCTGTCAAGGTTTGCTATAGCTTTTAATTTTGTGCAGTCACGATCTGCAGTGATCTTTGAGCTCAAGAAAATAAAATCTGACACTGCTTGCATTTTTCCCACTTTATTTGGCAGGAAATTATAGGACCAGATGCCATGATCTTAATTTTTTTTATGTTGCGCTTCAAGCCAGCTTTTGCACTCTCTTCTTTCACACTCATCAAGATGTGCCTTGTTGTTCACTTTTCTGATATCACAGTGGTATGCTCTGTGTATCTGAGGTCATCTATATTTCTTTCGGCAGTCTTAAATTCCAGCTTAATTCCAGTATGGCATTTCTCATGATGTACTCTGCAAATAAGTTAAATAAATAAGGTGATTTATACAGCCTTTATCAGTCTTGAATCAATTAATTGTTCTATGCTGAGTTCTAATTGTTCTATGTTGCTTTTTGACCCATATACAGTTTCCTCAGAGTGCGGATAAGGTGGCCTGATACTCCCATCTCTTTAAGACCTTGCCACAGTCGTGATCTGCACAATCAAAGGTGTTAGCATGGTCAATGAAGCAAAAGTAGATGTTTTAGTGGAACTCCCTTGCTTTCTCTGTAATCTACTGAATACTGGCAATTTGATCTCTAGTTCCTTTACCTGTACTTAGAGACACTGTTTTCACTGTTTCTTTTTCTCAGTTGCTTTCTTCACCTTGTCTGGAGTTATGCAGACCTTGCTATGCTGGCAGGAGGAGGGTTTCCATGGAAGGGCAGTTGTATTTCATATGCAGCATCCCCTCGGAGCTTACCTGAGTAATCCCACTTGCTTAATTAAGCTGTCTTCTAAAGAGCTGGTATCTTCAGGTGACTGGCAACTGCAACAGGTAGAAGGAAACACCAGCTGAGGATACTCTTGGCGCCATGCGGTGAACCAAAAGAACAACAGTCACAGATAACAAGCTGTTTCTCTGCATAGAGCTGCAGTTTCTACAGCCACTGCCTAAGAACATAAGAGGAATCCTGCTTGATCAGGCCACAGCCCATCTGGCCCAGCACTCTGTCACACACAGTTGCCCACCAATTGCTTCTAGGCATTCTCAACTGGAAGATGAAAGTAACACCTTCATCTGCTCTCAGATCTCTGTAAATGACCATTAGAGGCATCCCACCTGTCTCTCCAACCTGGAGGCAGCATCAAGGCATCCATACCACCCTAGTAGCCATTGATATACCTGTCCTCCATGGATGTATTTAATCCTTTCTTAAAGATATCCTGCTGGAGTGAACTGTTAATCAATTAAACCTCTCTGCTCTTGAGACCTTATGCCTTCCAACATGAAGGAACCAGAAGAAGCTTGTTCTAAAACTGGCAATTCTTCTTCTTGGGAGGGACACTGAGAGCTTTCTGTTGTCAATATATTAAGGACAATCAAATAGATTGCAGTGGAACAGGTGTTTAAATGGGAATGGGAAAGAAGAAGAAGAACCATATATTTCTCTAACTACAACATAGAAAGCATTTATTGCTGGAAAAAACATGACTTTGTCTTTGGAAAACTTAATCTTAAAAGCAATCTAATGTAACAAATACAGCAGATAAAAGGATGCTTGTATTTGTTGCACTGGAAACTGTTCAAGCTGAAAGGTCCTGTGATGTAATAAAGGATAATAGAAGATAGCAAGTAGGGAAGGGGACAGATGGTTAGAAATTGTTTGAAAGAAAACAGATCCTGTACATCCCAATCTAGCAATTTATGATGAGTGTCACATGCTTTGTCTTTCAGGTGATGAATGCAGTGACCACTGTAACCTGGCTCATGGCAGCTGTGATAAGGATGGCAAATGCAGGTAAAGTGATATTTTAAGCTTTTTGAAAATTCTGCTTAAATGCAGCGCTAGTCCAGACTTCTACATTTAATGCCTAATAAAGTAAGATTTAATGCCCATTGTGTTCCTGCTGTACTGAGAGGTTAGTTGCATTGGTTACATGTTTCCTAAATTTAGAATACTTGTGCAGAACACAGTTTGAAGTAATTTAGAGCAGCCAGACTCTAATGTGGACATTAGTACAGAGGTGCACTGGGAGTGAAATTCAGCCGTTACTGGAGGTCACCAATTGAATTTCAGTTCCCACGCCTACTCTGGGCTCTGGCTTTGATCTCCATAGGCAACTGCCCCCTGCTGTCAGATTCAAAGTGGGGGAATCCCTAGCTTTCAGTTTGATGGCAAGGGGGTTAACCAGCACAAGAAATGCCACTATGGAGACCAGAATACCACCAAGGGGAACAGTAAGTCCCCTTGAATGGCAGTGGCTGCTGCTGCAAGAGAAAGAATGAGAGCTGTCTGAAGAACTCTCAGAACTCTGCAAACAGCTCTCTTCTAGAATACCACAGTGAATTATTAGGCCTTTAGAAGAACGACTAGTACAGTAGTCCATGTGGACTCTTTCTTAGTATCCACTTAGTAGGATTTCTCTTTGTGAGCTCTTAGGGCCTCACAGTCTTAAGGACAGAGATAAACAATCCTGTATTGTGTGTCATGTTGTCTGAGTTATGATCTCCGTGTTGGCATTTGAACTCTACATGTGGAAGGGTGCTGGTTCCTATGCATTCCCATTCCAAGTAGGCAAAGCCGAAAACTGCGATGGCTTGTTGTTCTTTTAATTCTTCCTTTTCATTTTGAAGTTAGTGGGAGGAAGATTTTTTACACCAGATCTGGGGTGATGGAAAAAATACATGGCTGTAATACAAGGACCATGGAAAGCAGCATGTGAGGGGATATAGGATCTTGATTAAATTGTGCTTCACGCTTCCATCCCCAAGCCTCATGCCTGCTTTCTGCAAGAATTCCCTGCTCATGCAAATCTTTTTTTGTGTCCTTTTATAGATGTGATCCAGGCTGGGAAGGAAAATATTGTGAGCAGTGTGTGAGAATGCTGGGTTGCAGCCGTGGGACATGCCACCAACCTTGGCAATGCATCTGTCAAAGTGGCTGGGCTGGCAAGTTCTGTGACAAAGGTCAGTTTGGCTAGCTGAAATGTGGTGATCCTGGACAAAGTCAAGAAAGGAAAAGAAAGAAACACTATATGGGCTTCTCAGAGGAAGCTGACTTAGGCCGAGTTTGATAATAAGACTGCAAGAAGAAGTTCCCTCCTGGATAAAACTGGCAACCCATCTGATCCTTCTTCCTGTTCTTGCAGCGGTTAGCCAAATGCTTATGCAAAAGATATATATCCTACCTTTCCTTCTAGGGGGGGTTTCCACTTACCTCCCTTAATCCAGATCTAAGATGATCTGGATTTAAGGAATGGGTCCTTCAACTAATCCGGATCTAGTAGATCCGGACTAAGGGAGGTACACGATGCATCCCACAGGCAGTGCAGCACCCAATAACAATGGATCCTAGCTTGCCCACAGTGGAAACAGTGGAGCACCCATGTGGCAAATCCAGATCTACCCACATGGGGCCCACCTGTCACCCCAGGTATTTTGGGGGACAGGGGGTGCAGTCTCTGTAGACGCTCCGGAGATTTGCTTTGCCCTAAACTCCAAAGATTCTCTGGAGAATCTCCAGAGCTTTGCCATAAACTCCAAAGATTTGCTGCAAACTCTGAAGATCCTCCGGAGCCTTTGAAAAAGGTCCATAGGAATGGCATTGCTCTCTCATGGGGTCCTCTTCGAAGCCTGTGCTATTCTTCGGAGTCTGCTTTGGAGCCGGCTTCGTAGACTGCGCACAGGCTTCAGAGCTCTGGGTTTCAGGCACACACACCCATGGGTATGCCCTCCCTAGACCCCATCAGCCAGTTGCAGTGGAAATGCACTCCGTATAATCCAGATTTGATGCCTGAAGACCCCATTGTAGACCCCTTTAATGGGGTATACAGGAAATCGATTATAGGTCCTGAAGAACCCATGTAATCCAGATTTCCTAGAACTGGTGGAAACAAATGTGACTCTAATAGAATCTGCAGTAGAAATAGGGTCTTCCTGCTCTGAGGCTAATGGGTCCCTAATGGGTACTTAGAGCTAGTGGAACCCCCCTCCCCCCATAGTTGACAGGTTTAAGGCCACCCATTGAACTTCTTTGCCTACACGGTGATTTGAAGCCAAGGACTCCTAGGCTTTCACACAATCCTCTGCACCTGGTCCTTAAAGGTGTGTCACCTCCAATATTAGAGGCAGTAGGCTGCCATAATTACTTGGGGCCACTGGTAACCCTGTCTCCTGTGGATTTTCTTAGTCCTCCTTTGAAGCCATCCACTTTGGTATCTGTACATCATCATCATCATCCAGGTGTTTTCACCTTCTAGGAGGTGTTAACCATGAGTCTTCAACCTGTCTGCTTTGACTAATGGTTGACTATGGATATAAAATACATGGGGATGGCCAGGGAGGAGGAGGGGAGGGGAAAGCTTGTTCCCTCGCTTGCCGCTCAACTCCCTTGACGAGCGCTCTTTCCCCTCCCCTCCTCCTCTCCACCCAGCCACGAGGCTGCTGCTGTCGCTGCTGCCAATCGCTCTGACCGACGGGGCAGCGGCCACAGCAGAGCCCTGTGGCTGGGCTGGGCCAGGCGGGGAGGAGGAGGGGAGGGGAAAGAGCACTCATCAAGGGAATCGAGCGGCGAGCAAGGGAACAAGCGTGGCACAGTGGCAAACATGCGAAGGAAGCCAGGCAGGCAGAGAGGAGGACTAGGCTTGTGGTGGCAGGAGGGTGGCAGAGGGGAGCGGGTCTCAAGGTGCCAGAGGAGGGGAGCTCAGATAGCCTGGGCAGGTATGAGGGAGGGAGGGCCATGCACTGGTACTGCTGCCGGCTCTGGTTTTTAACTTACTTCCCTTTCCTTTCCTTCCCATTAAAAATGTGATGGTGGCGGCCTCAGTTAACTCCGCTTGATGGTGCCCTCCTCCCACCGCAATTCACCCGCATCGTGTTAAGCTGGGCTCTTCCTGGAAGGGAGGCTGCTGGCCCTGCCCCTCCCCCCTCATTTATGCCTCCAAGTTAAAGCCTTTCCTGGCCCCGCATGGAAGATCTGTCCTTGGGATTAGCAGATAAGGCTGGCGTCTCTCCCCAAGTCCCCGAAGCAGCGGGAAGTCCAAGGCCACTTCAGGAGGCTCCCTTTAGGCCCTGCCCACCATTTCTGTGCTGGTGGCTGCAGCGAGCAAGACCCGGTTGGGGGTTTCCGGCATATAAGACGACCCCGACTTTTGAGAAGATTTTCCTGGGTTAGAAACTCATCTTATAGGCCAGAATATACGGTAAATTTAAAGAATCATTTCCATGAGTTGTGTTTGTGTACTGTGAGGATATCTTCATAGGTTTGCCCTGCATTTTCTTCTTTTTTCCACACCGTCCAGATGTGCACATTTGTGAGCACCAGAATCCATGCCAGAATGGAGCTCAGTGTGTCTATGATCGAGATGGGGAGTACTCCTGCCTGTGCCTTGATGGATTCCATGGAAAGGACTGTGAGCTGAAGAAAGGTCCATGTGAAAAAGAAGGGTGAGATATTATAGCAGAAATAGACAGAAGCAAAAGAATTGCATATAGCCAGGGCAGGTTCAAATTGCTCACAAAGAATTCTACTACTTGAAGTAAATGCTGTAGAGCTGAATCTCCTGAGAATATTTAACAATATTTTTTCTTCAAAAGCACTCTATAAGAAATTAGAAAGCTTAAAGACATTTGTCAGGGTCAGATTGTCCAGTAGAATAAAACACACTTCCTATGGGGTTGTTAATCTGTTCCTAATCTCTCATTTCAGGTCTCCATGCAGAAATGGTGGACAGTGCCAGGATAACAATGGGTTTGCTACTGACTACACATGCAAGTGCCTAGCAGGATTTATAGGAGTACATTGTGAGATTGATGTAGACGACTGTCTGATGCGTCCCTGTGCCAATGGAGCCACCTGTCTGGATGGTGTGAACCGCTTCTCTTGCCAATGCCAGGCTGGATTTGAAGGCCGTTTCTGCACCATCAATGTTGATGACTGTGCTGACCAGCCGTGCAGAAATGGAGCTAAGTGCTACGACCGCATCAATGATTTTGATTGCTTATGTCCTGAGGGCTTTGCTGGCAAAACTTGTGAGCTCACTGCTCCAGAGCCAACGTGGGTCACTGCATTTCAGCCTGAGGAGAACAAGTACGACGGTGATATGAAAAGTACAATCAGCAGTGAACCTTGGGCAACCCAGTCAGAACCAATCAGGGTCGTGGTTACTGGGAAGCGAATCACAAACTACAGTGAAAAATCAAATGGGGGAGGGCTGTTAATCTCTGTGAAGGAGGTGGTAACTCAGCAAGACTCCGGGCTGAGTCAGTCACAGCTCATTTTAGTGCTGGTTTTTGGGCTCTTCACAGTTGTGTTGGTCTTAGTAACTGTGCTGCTGCTGCTGAAAAACTGTCAGAGGGGGCGCCAGAGGTGCCAAAGCCCTTCACAGTCTGCAAGGAAACTTCAGGACCAAGAATGTCAAGTGGGTATGTTAAGTACAATCTTAGTAGAACCCAGGAGGACAACAGAGCTGTAAGGAACCATAGTCAGAGCTTGGCCAGCCTACAAATACTTGTCACTGATTCTTTAAAGCCATATCCCAGAGGCTGTTTTGGCTGCACATCTTTGAAGCACTGAGAGCTTTCATAGAAACAAGGCCGCAAACCAGCAGGAAAGAGTATGTACGAAGCAGTGAATCCTTGCTTGAGCGTAGAGGCCTTGAGCGTAGATGCAGTTTAAGCCTCTAGCATGGTAACACCAAGTTGTTATGGCAACCAAGAAATCACTGGGTCAGGGTAGCCCAGTATTGGAAACAACAATCAAGATGGATGGATGAAGTCCTACAGTCACTTACAGGGATGTTGCAAGATTTATGCAGAGAGTGCCAGTTTGGGTTGTAGAGGCTGAAACGTATTCAAGCCAATAGGCATCTATTAACTCTTAGTCAGAGTTACTTAAGGTGTCTATGGTGTGTTTGTTTACTCAAGGGGCATGGATCTCTTCTGTATATACCTCACCTGTTGAGCTCTGGCATAGACAATATGGGTTTCTCCATTCCGCTGAGAGGCTTTGTCTATTGTTGAACATTATCAGCTCTTCTGAAGAGCTTGTGGCATCATGAGCCATTTTGGTGATTCCATTGATTGCTCAGAATTATGTTTTGCCTGTTCACCTTGTACCATGTCTTTCCTTCATCGTTCTGGAACTTGTTGGAACTCCTGAGACTAATGTTGTGTCTTTTCCCACTTCTTTATTAAGAAAAATTCTGTAGTGACTTGGTACCCCAATCCTGCATCTCCTCAGTGATGGTGTCAGGAAGACACAAATGCAAATACAATTCCCATTTTAAGCCTAAGCATGAACCCACCTGGCATAATTGCATGTCTATGAAGTTGTTAACTGAGGTTTGGCTTATTCAGTGACCATCTGGATTGTGAAGCCTAACATCTCCCAGAGCCAGACTTGAGAGCGAAGCACAAACAACTGTGATAGCATTTTTTCAATAATGTTTGAGGAACTAAGATTTATATTGAAATGGCATGCAAACAGATTCCAGAAGCTGTGGTAGCTCTTGTGGAGGCAAAAAGAAAGACACTCTTAAAATCCTGATTGCGACCACTGGCTTCTCCAATCTGCTACTGCTTCTTTAAAAGAAAATAGAAGGGTGCCCTGCAGAAAGTCAGAGCATTGATCTGCTAAGCTCAGTACTGTCTAAATAGACTGACACTTAAGAGAGCGGCCATGTCCAATCCTACCTGGAGATACCAAACATTGATTTTGGGTCACTTGTATGGAAAACATGTATTAGGACCTGGCTATGTAGAAGCAGTGTAGATGGTAAAGAAAGGCCTAGTTGTGTCAGGATGTGTGTTAAGTACATATTGATGTACTCAAGAACACATCAAAAATAGAGTGATATTGTTTGTGGAGATACCATGTATATTTGGATGCACATTTTGTCAAAATGTGGCTTTGGTGCTGTGGCTCTCAATTGAATGTATCCTTGAATGAACACAAAGATAGTCAAATTAGATAGAAAATATTACCTGAAAGAGGATGGAGATATACCTCCAGGTTCCACTTCTAACCTCTACCTTAGATCCTAATATACATCCATTCACCCAACATGGTAAGGACACAAAATGCAGTCTGTGTTCTGCAACAATAAAATAAAGGGGGGGGGCAACTATTAACTCCAATGTTCAGAGCCTGCTTATACTAGACTACTGTGCATGTAGTCCCCATACAGAAGTTAAAGTTCATAAATGACAGTCTAGGCTCTAGAACAAACATTATATTATAGTGTAATAAAGGCTGCATTAGAACCTCAGACTAAAAGCAGTGCAGCTTCATTTCCATAGCACACCAAAAAAAAGCAGTTTGGTTGCTGAGAAAATAGAAACATTTTACTCTTGCTGCCATATGCTGGACACATCCTTTTATTGATGAATGAATTCTCAATCAGAAATATCTCCAGTAACTGTGGGTGTTCCCTGAGGAGCATAACAGTGTTAGTAAAACCTGACCACCACCACTCCTTTGGTCAACTCCTTTTATCATTTAAATACTATAAGATTTAGCTGTGTGGGACTGAGGAGAGTTTTCTGAAGGCTGCTTCAGAGTAGCCAGCATATCAGTCATGTTCCTTTACTAGTAAAATACACCTTGTGTTTTTGCACAGAGAAAGGTATTTCATATAGTAAACTCTGACCCTGGAGACTTTTGCCCCATATTAGGAACACTTACACACTCCAGCTCCATGGCCACAGTTGGATAGGTTCAGTGTCTGGGAATACAATCTGAATTAAGACAAATATATATATATAAAAAGAAGGATGGGAAATAAGGGGTGGAGATTTCATCAAAAATATTTTTGTAATACACAGCTGAATAGAGTTAAGTTTATAAAAATAAATATGAGGTCTAAAAGACAAACAGCAGTGCCTTTCTGACATTCCCAGACTTCAGCTCTCTTCTATGGGGTTCTGCTCTGGCTGCAGTTCCTGTTTATCATCTTGTTATAACTGTTCATATTCTGCCAAGCTGATGTTCTCCAAATGTTTTTAAACTGGTTGGGGTTGAAGGAAATTGGTGCCCATAAGTATTTTAAGATAACGAAATAATCAAAGGCTGTTACAGATTGGTCTCCCTGTTAGATGGAAGAGAGTGGTGTGCATTCAATATATGTGTACCTATAGAATGTTGGTAAATGATGCTGACCCTAGACATGTGGGTGGCCCAAACCATAAGCCTCTTCCAAACTCCTAGGAAGGCAAGTATTTGTACAAATGTAGTTTCAAATGAGATGTGATGCCATGTTGAGCTCCTTTAAAGAGTTATGGGGAAACTGGATCATATTGGAGGTGATGGTAATAGGGTGATGGTAAAGCACTTGGCAATTTCCACTGCATTTTCATATACATCATCTGGTGAACCAGTTTAGGTTAAAAAAGGGAAGACATACATTTTGAATTAAAGCAAGAAGCTTGATACATCTGGAGATGGTCTTTAGCCTGTTCTGATTTTCACAGGATTCAGCTTCATTGGGCAACTCCTGATTCTAGTAATCTGGGAAAGAGAAAGAAACAAACTAATTTGTCAACATCATGGATACTTTTATTATACTCCTTTACTTATTATCTTTACTTGCCTTCTTTCTAGATTAGCAAACCCCCCAAATGATGTAGCCTTCTCTCATAGGGAAGCACCTACAGCCTCATGATCATCTTAGTTGCCCTCTCTTTTGCTATATTGTTTTTGAGATGCAGGGACCAAACTGCACAGAATATTCCAGATGCAGTTTCACGATTGATTTTTGTAAGGACATATTAGCATTTATGTTCTCAGAACATTTCGTATTTCTAACATACTATTGGTCTTTTTTTTTTACAGTGGATGAACTCCATTGGCATTTGTATTGAATTGTCTACCATTTATTTACTCATGTCAGAGGCATCCTCAGGAGTAATTATTAAAAATACAGCATGTCTGAATTTAATAATTATATCAAATACAGGTTAGCAATTAAAACAGAGATAAATACATATATTAGAGAAATAACATACTACATTTTTCTTGCCTAGAAGCTGGAAATATCAATAATGTTAGGCTATGCAAGCATCAGTTCCTCATAACTGTACTATGCTGGGCATTTTGGGAAATTGTGCAAATTTGCAGTTGTTTGTAGTTCACTACAGTCACAAACTCTTATAGTGATTGGGTAGCCCATTTATTTAAAGTTTCTTTGGAGTGGGCTATAGCTATTTGTGACATATTTAATTATTTCCAAACTTCATAGCTGGCATTAAAGCCTGTTGCCAAGGCTTTTGATGGATCCATCCAATGAGAGTTTTTCATGTTTTTCCACAGATTTAGATATAATTTTTTCTTCAAAATGTCCTGTTGCTTAAGGAAGCTGTTTCATTATTTCAGCCTTTAGTGAGCAGGGTGGAGCGCATATAGTAGATGTTATTCATATAGTAGATGACATTCTGAGGTTACTAATTTGGTTCTTTTTCTGTATAAGAACATAAAAGAAGTACTGTTGGATCAGGCCACACCCCATTTGCCCAGCATCATGACTTGTACAGCGGCCTCATTTGCTTCTGGGCATTCTTGAGCAGACTTCTTTCCTCATCGGTTCCAATCAGCTAGGATCCTATTAATGCATATAAGTAATTAGATTAAAGAGCACCAGTCCTGGATGGTCCTGTTCCATCCCAGCATAGGATGCCCTGCCTTTGTCCAGGATACAGTGAGGAAGTGTGCAGAAATGGCCTACAATAGAACATGCTTTTATTCCATGTTTATTGATATGGTTACCAAAGTTTTTTTTTAAATCTGTAGATGATGTCTATTGGGTTGTAATTCACATTTTTATAAGCACACGAAATACAACAACACCCTAATAACAATTAGACATGGCTTTTCTTAACAAAAACCATGTTGGCAATACTTGAGTAAAGCCTGCACTTAAAATGTGTGGCGTTTTTATTTTCAATAATGGTTTCTACTATTTTCCTTAGAATGAGCAGGCCTGTCATTTCCTATGCCTCCCCTAGACTTTGTTTGTTTGTTTGTAAATTGGAGTTACATTGGGCTCCTGTTCTGCTGTTGCTGGCCGTGAGGCCAGCATGCTGTCATCTTAGCCTGCCTTCTGGAGGATTACAAGTTCTCCCTAAGAAGGCCTACTACCATGTTAATGTTCCTGCAAGGCCTCGAATGTAACTACATAAACTTGTCAGCCTGAGAGCAGCATGCATATGCAAATTAAGTGTTGTGAACATATCCAAAGGCAATTTTATGTTCACCTTGAAAAGATACAATTTTTAATCACCTCTTACAATCTGATGCCAAATAATAGTATCTTAAGTGGTCATAATTGACTTCCCTCATAACAATGAACATATTATGCTGCTGTTCTTTAAACATTAGGCTTTTACTTTAATTTTGGTACATTCGTTCATACCAAAGTTCTTATGGGCACTCACATAAATTATTGAAGAAGCAGCTGAGCTTGCTGATGGAGCTACATTATACGGGAAACAAATTTACTCCTATGTAAAGGATGCATGTCTAGTACAATATAGGTTCAAATTTCATCTCAGTTGTAAACTTACCTATGCACTTGGTGAAGAAGTTGCCTTCTCTCAGGCTGAATCCTACATATTTCACCTTTCTATTGCAAGACTCAGTGAGATATATGCAAACGTTCAAAAGTCGTAATGTCACAGGGCGAATGGCTGAGATTTAGAAAGGCTGACTGCTAAATGTTACATGCATGTTTGCTTCAGTTTTCAAAGAGTAATGCGAGAGATAGAAAGATAATATGGCTCACAAACTTTAAGCAGTGCAATGGTATCATAACCAGAAATGATAAAAAGGGCAATGGGAAAAAGACTAACATTTTGGAATGAGAATGGAATAATGTGAAAGTGAATGCTGTAATCAGAACTGTGAAGTTACCTATATCTGTGCATTCCACGTACCTTGTTAAAGCAGGAAAGGCAAACATCTACATGAAAAAAATTAGAAGAAATGCAAGGCTTAAGGTGCTACATATTCTAATACAGCCCTGAAAGAGGCCCTATTGACTTAAATATGTTGGCCAAAAAATAAAAAGTGCAAGGACTTTTAAAATTAAGAATATAAGGCTTTATTTCAATCAATAAACAATATTAATTAAACAATACAAATTCAGTAAAAGACAGTGTAAACAATATACAAAATAGTGGGGGAAAGCCCAAACCCCTAGAATACAACAAACCTATTTCATAGCACCTTGGGACCTTCTAGAAACTTCTAATATTTGTTTTATTAAGAGCTTCCTGCTCTTTATTTTTTCAGACCGCTATATGAAACCCTGTATTTTGTTAGAATCCTGCTCATTCCTACTGTTACTGCCTTTATATTTTTATGCCCAGCCTTATAGCTTTAAGATTAAGCACTAATATTTTGTTTCATAAATGTCTGAAAGTGATATGCAGAAAGGATGCCATGGTCCACCATGAATAAGCCAGCATGGGCAGGTTTTGTGGATCTGAGTAAAATGCAGACAGCAACTTCATTACTACAAAATCACCTATTTTTCGTGGGTTATCACATCTAGCAATGTTTTATACCCTCCTACTTTACTTCTTACTTGAGCATTTGGTGCCTATTTTGTTTCCAGAAAGCCCAGTCTCAAATAGCTTTTACACTAAAGTACATGTGTAAAGTTGTAATGTGTAAATATCCACCAATTGCCACACCTTAAAGGTAAGTCTGTATTTCAGCCACCTGATTTGGAGTTGTTTCAATATGTCCACAGAAATGAGAAGAACATCCCATATAACCAAGGCATTAATACATATATTAGCCTTACAACAACATGGAGATATGTACAAGACTGCTTAAACATAAAGCCATCTGTTACTGTGGCTTCTTTTATCTGGGGAATGAGAGCAGGAGCATGTAGACCAAAGACAGGTAAAAACAGATCTCTGATTACTTTGGAGACATAAAATAGAACTGAACATTGCCCCTTTCATTCACCCTCCACAATGCCTCTTTTAGAAGACAATAACAAAGGACACTTTTTCTCTATTGCAAGAATGGATATACAGTAGGGTTTTTTTGCTAACATTGAGTTGTGACCAACATCTGATTGACTACATAAGCACCACTATGGTTTTCTGGCCAGAGGTACAGAAGTAGTTTGCCAGTGCCTGCTTTTGGGGAAAGCCTGGAGATTGAACCAGCAACTGTCTGCTTTCTGTGCTTCTTGCACTACTACTGAGCAGTAATACAGAACAAAAAAGGTGGCAGAAAACAAAACCATCATACGTTAAACTCTGGATATTTATCTGAACAGGAAATTATAAAGTACCAGTGAATATGTGTTAACTTCTATATTTTCTCTGTTAATGTGGATCTGATAATCCATTTATTACTGGAAACCATTTATCCAGAAGCATCCAAAGAGAGACAAGGCTGTTTAAACACAAAAAAACTGGAGAAGAAAAACCAGCTGACAGCAGAGGGATTGAACATAGTGAAGGCAGTGAAGAAATAACCAAGTGAGGAATCTACATTATGCCACTTTGGCACAACTTTGCTGCTATGCTACTTCTGTTGATGAATATACCCTGGTGAAGTTTACTGTACTTTAAATGCTTCATTATTCTTCCCAGCTCAGTTATTTGGTCAATTCAGCTGTATGAACCTCAGCAAAAGAGTTTGGTCCCTTGAGTTAAGACTTTCCTGGACTTGCCAGCACAGTTCACATCTGGAAGAAAAATAATGTGGCAGTTTGGAAGCCTATACGGTCACTTTTACCATGAATATATATCGAATCAGGGAAGAGAGATATTTCTTTAAAAGGAGTGAGAACATTTAACTCTTCTTGTGCCACCCCTGCAACATGGTTTACTTCAATTACTCAACTAAGATGTATAAAGGAATGAGACTTTGAAACAAACATTATCAACATATTTTGCCTGAACTGAAAATGATGGAATAGTGTGCAATATGTAGTGACTGAAGATGATTTGTTTATTCATTCTTAGAATCATAGAGTTGGAAGGGACCACTAGGGTCATCAGGTCCAACCCCCTGCTCACTGAAGGATTACCTAAACTAGCCCAGACAGATGTAGGTCCACCCTATGCTTGAAGTCCTCCAGCGACAGAGAGATAATTAGACCCCAAGGAAACCTATTCCCACACTGTCAGGACTAGGGGTGTGCACGAATGCAATTTTTGACAGCCGATTTGATTTGAATAGAATATTCAAATGTCTGAATTTGTATGAATAGAGAAAAAAAGAATGTATTAAAATTTGAACCTATTTGAATACATTCGTATCTATTTGCAAGAATATTCAATTTATACTTGATATGAATGTCAACATTCATATGTGTTCGTATGGATCCGTACACATCCTGTTTTTATCTCGTATGCATCCTATTTTCGTCCTGTACCTGTACAAATGCGTACAGATACATATGCAATGCATACGTATCCATACACGTACAAATATCCAGATAATTTGTACACATAATTTACAACATTCAAATTCATTCAAATGTTAAAAAACAAATGTGTAGACATTCGATTCAAATTTCGAATGTTTCAAATATTCTTGCACATCCCTAGTCAGGATATTTTTCCTAACATCTAATCTGTATTGATTCCCTTGAAGTTTCATACCGTTGTTTCTAGACCTCCCACTTTGTGCAACTGAGAAAAGGGACGATCCGCACAGCACCCAGACCATCTATCCTGCCGAATCCGGCCTCCCCACATGCGTGGATGTGTGGAGGTTGGATCACCAAAAACCTGATCTTCTTCGGTCCGTTTTTCAGCGGCAAATGCGGAAGCACCCTTCTTTTGCTCCTGATATACCCCTAAACCCTTTTTTTATTGCTTTTGGCCTCTCTTCCATTTTGAGCTTTAGCCTTTCTGATATTTATTCTGCAGTTTCAGAAGATCGCATTATATTCTTCTTTAGATATACTCCCCCTCCTTCCATTTCTTAAAAAGTTCTCTTTTTTAGCAGGTCATTGAGTTCTGGGTTCATCCATTTCAGTTGTTTTCTGTTCCTTCTTTTGGGAATTGTTAAGAATTGTGCTTTCAAAATCTCCTTTTGCAAAATTTCCCATCCTTGGACATTTTTGCCCTTTAGGACATCCAGCCAATTTATCCTTTGCACCCTCCTTCTGAGTCCATCAAAATCTGCCCTTCTGAAATCTAATCTTGAAGCTTGGATTGTCCTCGTTTCCCTCCCTTCTTTATCCCAAATTCAGTGATAGCATGGTCACTGCCTCCCAGGGCCCTAGTTGCCCTTACTTCCTCAACCATTACTTCCCTGTTGGTAAGAATTAGATCCAAGATAGTAGATCCCCCTGTATTTTCCTTATTCTTTTGGCAGATGAAGTTATCTGCGAGAGAGGATAAGAATTTATTGGACCTGTGACTTTTGACAGAGAGACTTCCAACAAATGTCTAGATAGTTAAAATTCCCCACAATCACTATGTCATTATTTCCTGAGAGTTTCACCATATGATGTAGAAAATCATATCTTTAAATAAGTTATAGCCATTGAGTTTTATGTTCCAATCATGTGTATCATCCCACCATGTTTCAGTGATGCTGATGATATTGTTTCTTTTTCTATGTTAGTATTTCAAGTTCTTTTTGCTTGTTTCCCGTGCTCTGTGCATTGATAATAGAAGCATTTTAGTTTGTGGCAGATATCTCTTATTGACTTCACTCTTCTAGTGTGTTTTTCCACTGTCAAAAAGTACCCATTTTTGCACCCATTAAGGACCCATTTGGGTGTGAGCCGGATGATCCCATTTCCACCACGCCACCCATTTGGGACCCAATTGTTTCCACTGCCGTGGGGGAAATTCAGATCTAATGGGTACATTTTGGCCTTTAATCCGGATTTTCTGTAGATCCCATTAATGGGGTCTAAAATGGGGTCTTCTGCCAGAAAATCCAGATTAAAGGGAGCCTTTTTCCACTCTTGTGTGGCAATGGGGTCTAGAGGAGGCTAGGGGGAGGGGATGCACCCATTGGAGGCCCCCTAAACCTAGCCTCCAAAGTCACTTTGAAGCCACTTTGAAGTAATTTTGAAGTAATTTTGAAGTCTGTGCAAAATAGCTCCGGAGTGGCTTCGAAGACTGCCCCCCCCCCCCGCCCCCCGAAACACCTGGGGTAACGGACCGACCCCTTGGGGGTCGATCCGGATTCCCCAAATGGGTGCAAAGCTGTTTCCACAGCAGGGGTGTTAGCACCCATTGCTAATGGGTGCTACACCTTCCATGGAAACACATTGGGTGCTTCCCTTAATCTGGATCTACTAAATCCGGATTAAGGAATGTACCCATTCCTTAGATCCAGATCTTCTTAGATCCGGATCTAAGGGCTGCAGTGGAAAAACACCCCTAGTTTGTTTCCTAGCCTTTTGTCTTTGTTCTTTACTTTTGATATAAAGCTAATGAATACAGATGAGGATCTTGCTATTTGTCTGGACTTTTACATCCCTCCCCCTTTTGCTCTAAATTAACTCTCTTGATGAGTGCAGCAAGGCTCCTCCCAAATATGTGCTTTCCTGTTTTAGTAAGATGCAGCCCATCTCTTGCAAGGAGCCCATAATGGAAGTACTTCATGATCTAGGAATCCAAATCCTTCCATCAACATAGCCAGTTGTTTACCTCTACAGTTCTGTTCCATCTTCTTGTTTGGTGACCATTCACTGGGAAGGTAGATGAGAAGACAACCTGCACTCCCAGTTCCTTCACTTTCTTGCCTATGTCTTCAAAGTCCCTGCAGATAGCAGATGTCATCTGACCCTACATGCACTAGAATGGCTAATAGTCTGTAGGTCTCAAGAGTCTTGACAGCCTGTCAGTCACATCTTTTATTCATGCACCAGGAAGACAACACTCTTCTCATGAGGTCATTTCAGGTCTGCACCCAGCTGCTTCTGTTCCCCTCAGTAAGGAATCTCCCTTAGGTGCCTCCAGACAGCCTTAATACTCCACAGTGGCTGTGGTGCAACCAGTCATGAGATCAGAAATAGGATTATCCATGGCAGCAGTGCAGCAACAAGGAAACTGAGGTAAAATGCTGCTGTTTAGTTAGAAACTTTTTGCTGCAGTTTCCCTTGCGTGCTGTGCTGATACTGCAGAATATCAATTGTCCTGTCTGGATTATGGAAAGTGGTCCTCCCCTCCCTGCATTGCTTTTTGGAAGGTGTCTGAAGGTACCCTGACTTTTCATGACCCCATGGACTGTAGCATGCCAGGCCCTTAGAAATCTTTTGAGAAGATGGGAAAAACAGGAGACTTGGGATCAAGAAGTATATGCAATAGTGACATCATGAAAGTGCTCCCTGACACCAGAGGTTACTATTTTTATGATAATCTATCTTGAAACTTGGTGCAAGGCAAGGATCATCTATAACCAAATGCAGCCCTAGGGAAAGCCTATTTTATTGTGAGGCCCCAAGACATAAAAATAAGCAGCTGGAGGAAAATTTCAGACAGGACAGATTAATGGTTTAAATTTCATTGTCTCTGTAGGGATTTTGCCTATTAGCTAAAAGGTGAAATTTGGCTCTTTGCCTGAGAAATAGAAACAATCCCCCTTTTATTTGAGGGGGGGGGTGTTTTTCTGGTCTCTCTGAATCCATAATTCATTCCACCAATATGGACCAAAACAGTGAAAATAAACACTGGGGGTTTCCGAGCCATTTTCAAATTTCATCTTCACTCGATTTTAAATATTTGATACAAGGGACTGAAAATAAAGCACTGAAAATAAAACTTGGATCTTACAAAAGAATGAATATTTAAGATTTTCTATCCTGCCTTCACCAAAATGCTACAGAGTGGGTCACGATAAAAAATCTTGTCCAGCATCCAGTTTGGTCTGGCTAGGGCGCTGGTCTCTTATCTGGGAATATTGGGTTCGATTCCGCCCTCCCCCATGAAGCCAGCTAGGTGACCTTGGGCTAGTCACAGCTCTCTTCTGAGCTCTCACAGCCCCATCTACCTCACAGGGTGTTATGTTGTGGGGAGAAGAATAGAAAAGCTTTGTCGGCCGGTTTGAGTCCCCTTAAATGGGTGAGAAAAGCGGGGTAGAAAAGCCAACTCTTCTTCTTCAACTCTTCTTAACATATACCTAAAACTTATTTAAAACGTAATCCCCTCTCTCTCCCTGGCAGGTCCAGAGGAAGCTAAACGTCAAACGCCTGGTTGAAGAGGCCCCTTTTAACCAGGTGCCAAGACTATATAACGTGAACCCCTGGCAACCTTTCAGAGAGAGGCTGTTCCAAAGACCGCAGCGAAAGCCCCTTGCGCCTCTGAGAGATGGAGAGCTAGAAGGCGGCCCTCTTCCTCAAGTCTCAATTGGCTCAAAATGGGGAAGGCGCTCCTTCAGATAATCGGGGCCCAAGCCAATTAGGGATTTATATGTGAGCCCCGACAACTGGACTTCAGCTCTAGCGTGTTGCGCACGGACATTACCGTAATTGCAAAGACCGACAACACCCTCCCGGGGAGGCTCCGCCCCCTAATCCAGCGAAGGGAATTACAAGAACGCTCAAGGATATGAGCACAATGCGGGGGGCGGGGCCACAGCTCTCGCCCCGCCCCTTCCTCCTCCCACGTGACTGAAGCTCTCCGGCTGCCATTTTGTACGGGGGTAGGTGAAGTGCGCGGCGGTGGCGGCCGTTCGGCAGTAGCGAGTCGCTCGGCCGCAGACGGCCGGCGTCCTCTCGTCGCCATGCACCGCCTCAGCCCGCATCGCTCGAGCAAGTCGTCTTCCAGTTCTAGCCGGCCCAGGGAGAGCGGCAGCTCCCGCCGTTCCTATTCGGGGGGCAGCCGATGCCGAAGTCCGCCCTCTCCTCACAGCCGCAGCCGGCACCGCCACTCGCCGCCTGGGATCCGCTTTTCCCGTCGTTCTCCGTCCCCGCCGCGCCGCAGTAGTTGGGTAAGCTCTGCGGGGTGGGCGTGGGGGTCGCGTGGCCGGCCTCGGAAAGCGAAACTCCCTTCTTTCCCGCCGCCCGTCCGCCCGTCCTTATAGCGCTTTCGGTTGTCAACGGGAACGGAAAGGCTTCTAAGCTCTTCCCCATCAGTTTTGACTTCGGATAACTAACGCGCACTAAAAGCAAAGTTGAAAAGGCTGAGAGCGACTTCACCTGGAATGCGGCGCAACCCTCCCCTCAACCCTCTCTGCTTACCCTTCCTGTGCTTGGTCTTATTCTGGAATATATCCCAGAATAGGGACTTCCTATCTGCATGCTAGTGCAGACCATGGCAGGCCCCAAGTAAGGCCTGCCATACTCTGTGTTATCTTGTTGCCAGCAGACTGCTATCCGGAGATATATTCCAGAATAAGGGCAAGTGCAGAAAGGGCCTTAATTTCTGAGAATGAGTTACGTTTTTTGATTGAAGGCCACTGTGAGGCCTCCAGATTCCAAGTGAGGCTTCTTGTAGCTTTAAAAGTGAAGTTTTGCAGGTGCTGCTTGTCTGCAGGAAACTCCCACCGAACTCCCTTTTCTATGGGTGTTTGTCCACTTAGCACTAGAGTACCTTTTAATGGATCCTTAATGGGTACTCTAGTGCTAGGGTTTTTTCCACTAACACTAGAGTACCCATTAAGGACCCTTAATGGGTCCTTTAGTGCTAAGTGGAAAAACACCCTATGTGCCTCTTAAGACGAGGAACCCCAACCTGGTTTCTGTATGGCAAGCAAGGTGCCCACATGGAGAACATAGACAAAATGGCAATTCTTCCTTACTCTGATGTAAACAGTAGTGATCTATATCTATGAATGCGATTTCCTAGGGAGCCATTTCTTTTCGCCCTGCCATGAATGCAAAAAGTTACTTTGGGCAAATGAAAATGTTTCAGACATGCTGGCCATCATTGAATAGTACTTATATAGCAGTGTATAATGTAATAAATTTGAAGAATGAATTGCGTACTAGTATTATACTTCTGGACATAAGGTACTTCCCTGAAAGTTACTATATTTGAGGTGAAAAGGGCTTATAAACAGAAGGTTTAAGTAGACAAAGGGTGTTTTTCCAGTGTCACTAGAAGTACCCATTAAGTACCTATTAATGGGTACGTAATGGCATTTTTGTACCTGTTAATGGGTACTTAATGGGTACTTCTAGTGACAGTGGAAAAACACCCAAAGTCACCATTAGACTTTACAACGTCTTAAATTTTTACATTTACAAATAAGACTAGTTAAGATCTACAAATATAGAGTTGTCTTTGAAGTATAATATGAAAAATCAGTTTTGTCCACTCAGAATAATAAATATTCTTTTAGATTTGTCACGTTTTGGGTTGCAATCCTACTCTCTGTTCTTTGGAGTTAAATTTGGTCTTGTGGTTAGCATGTAGGACTCTGTATCTGTCAGTCTCCCAGCTGATTCCACACTCCTACAAGAAGCGAGCTCTTTCTGAGCTCTCACAGCCCCACCTACGTCACAGAGTGTTGTGGGGAGAACAGAAGGTTTGTCAGCTGCTTTGAGGGTGAGAAAAGTGAGCCATAAAAGCCAACTCTTCTTGAACATGATAGAACTTATAATTCTGAATTAGGCTTGTTTTATGAGCCCACAGTCCTGTGACAGTTTTAATAAAAGTGTGTAAAATTGTAATGTGATCTGTTGCTTCCATTGTAGTAGATGGTTCAGTTTCCAGAACTGAGGAATAGTTCACCTAAGCAATTTTAAAAGGTTGCTCTTTTTAATGTTAGAATTCAGTTAATTTTTTAGAAAGTGAAAGTATTTTGCAATGGATTTTTAAAAGCATGTTGTGTACACTGATTATTTACAAAATCCAGATCAATTGAAAACTGAAGATTTATGGGCCTTTATGTCATTATGTGTTCTGACCCCTTGAGAAATGCTAGTGTATTAGCTAACAACCTTTGTGATCAAAACTGGTCTGGTTGGAAGAAGAAGAGTTGGCTTTTTTACCCCGCTTTTCTCACCCATTTAAGGGGACTCAAAGTGGCTGACGTTCTATTCTCCCCACAAAAGAACACTCTTTGAGGTAGTTGGGGCAGTGAGAGCTCAGAAGAGAGCTGTGACTAGCCCAAGGTCACCCAGCTGGCTTTGTGTGGGAGGGTGGAATCAGACCCGGGATTCCCAAATAAGAGTGCACCCCCTTAACCACTAGACCAAACTGGAGTGTGTATAAATTCTTGTTAAATATGTATTTGTATCTTAATTGCAGCAGTGGTCCCCTGACAATGAGAGAAAGAGATATTCTGGTAGACGAGGTTCACCAGTTGATACTTTGAGTGATGAAGAAAGGTAAGCTCCTCTGAAGACCAGTGTGTAGGAGTATTCTTGGGTGTTCTGGTCCTGTTGGTAATTTAAATTTGCATATGGTTGAGTGATATGAACAAGGAGAGAATGTACAAAACCCAAGAAAATGTAAAAGTAACAAAACAAATAGTCATATTCAAAACAAAATACTAAATACATTAAGTATATCCATAATTGCCATGTATTCCTAATATTTTACAGTCACTGGAGTTCAGAGGTTGGTAAAAAATGAAATATAGATTGTAATAGTCCATACCTTTGTAACAGTAATAGTAATGAAGTTATGTTGTGATGATGGTAATAGAACTAATATTTTAAAATACAATAGTTCTCTTTAAATTAAAAAAAGATAAACTTTTAAGATGAGCATCTTCACTAAGCTTATTGGGCTTAATATAAAGTAATATTTCCTTCTAGACTGGTATTAGTTGGATTTTTCTCACAATAGATTTCTAGGGTGAGGCTTACTTTGAATAAAATGTGCAGATTTTTGGTTCTTGCTAATGGTGCACTTGTAATTTTTAGCCAGTCTGTAATAATCTGAAGCAAAAGTGTACTTTATTTGACAAGCTTTTGTAATTGAAAAGGTTAGCTTATGTGTTTTGGGGTATTTTGTTTCTATTATATATAACTGTTCCTCTTTCTTTTGCATACTGAAATAAGTTGTCTGTTTTATATAAGTTTGTATTCCATAGGTCCTAATTCCCAACAAGAATAACTATTTAATCTGTATTACATTAATACTAGATGTTTCCAATTAAAAAAAAATTATCATGCTGTGACTCATCCTAGGGATCTCCAGGTTAAGGGCAGGATACAAGTTTTATAAATAAAGAAAAATAATCTGATTCCTTGCCAACCTTCAAACTATGGGTGTTTTTCCACTGTTTCTAGAAGTACCCATTAAGTACCCATTAATGGGCACAAAAATGCCATTACGTACCCATTAATGGGTACTTAATGGGTACTTTCAGTGACAGTGGAAAAACACCCTATAAGAACCTCCTACACTCGCTTTTTCCATAGTTTCCCTAGCAGCCACAACAAGAGCTGTGTTATACCAGCGCCCACCTAAGTCTGCTTCTCAATTGACCAAATTGGCAGATGTGGGTTTTGCATACCTGACCTAAGTCCCTGAACCTCGAGGAGTGAAGCTTGGAATTCCATTTTTTGGGTAGTTCTGTTCTTGAGACCAATGCATGCTTTTCCACAAGAATGCAATCACTAAAACTACCTAAATCATTCTTATCACCTTAACACAGGTTTGTCAGATATCTCAGTATCGTTGGGCTTGCTTAGCAGCCTCTCCTGAAGCTCTAGAGAAATGAACAGATGAAATCATTTCAACCACAGTTGGACACCTCTAGGGATAAACAATCTACTACCAAACCCAAACTGTCCATGGCACAAAATGCCATACCATTGTGACTGAAAATTTCATGCTACTTTAAGCTTTCCAAAATCTGTGACACCATTGTGTCATTATTTAAATGGACAACATGGGAGTGAAGGTGCACAGGTAGAGGCCGGACCGCAGTAGTTTTCAGTCACAGACCATACTTCTCATGACTTGGATAAAAAATAACTTCCTCTTAGTATCCATTCAGCACATATGAGATGGTTTCAACACTTGGTTATTCAAACCATACCTAAATAGATCCACACAGGTGAACCACATCCTACTCTTTCAAGCACAGTGGAACAGATTTGAGGGTCCTACTCTGGCTCTCTTTGCAACTAACCTCAGTCACAGGGTCCTATACTTTTAATCAATCTCAATTTACTGCTTTTATCGGTAGAATGCCATACCCCAGCTGACAGAGCTGTTGTATGTTTTCCTGCCTACACCATTGTTCATCACAGTCTTTAATAGCTTCAGCTACACTAAGCAGCCCTCCAAGTAGCAATTGACTATTTTCCAGCTAGTGCAAGGCTGCTCGTAGTCTCCCCATTTCACCAAGTTTCGTCTCCTTTTGAGACCAGCATAGCTTCATTTGATACCTGGTTTCTCAAAGGCATTCTTCCTTGGGCTTTCATATCATAAGGGTGAACTATTATTTATATTTCCCACTCTGTACCCAGCAGTCTCAGGATGGGGTACGTCATTAAAAAGCAAATATAAAAATGACATACTAAAACGATATAGTGTCTGAAAATGTTGGCCTCCAGTGAGGCATCCAACTTCAAGATATGTAAAGATCTTCAAGCAATGGTCCGAGTATGGAAATATTTTGTTAAAACATCATGCTTGCTTTGTAACCATTAGCTCTGATTTTAGTCATACTTGGTACGTGCATCAGAACTATAAACCCATAGGTAGGTATTGCTTGTTGTTGTTTTTTCAAATGAGATCTAGTGTGTGTCAGGCTTGTATGAGCTATGTTTAACTGTTGTGTACACTGTATATTTTAGGACAGTAGTGGTAAGCCTTTTGATCAGGAAACAGTAGCACCTCCCATAGTGTGTTTTCACAGACTCTGGAGGGGGTGGTGATTTTCAGCAGTGAATAGAAAGATGTACCTGGGATGCAGTGGTTGCTTGCAGGGAGAGGTGGAGGAAAATGCTTGCCAAAAGGGGGCAGCTGCCTTGAGTGCAGTCTCTGCATCATCAAAAGTGCTTTCACCATTAAGAAGAAGCTGGAGGAGGTGGTTGTTTGTGATGCAGAAGATGCAGAAGCATCCAGCCTCACTCCCTGAAGAACTAGGAATCAAAGGCCCAAATGAAGAGATACATTTTAACCAGGTACCAAAAACCATATAAAGTTGGTTCCTGGTATATCTCCACAACAAGGCTATTGCGAACCTGGGGGGCTGCCACAGAGGAGGCCTTTGAGAAGGCCCTCACTTTGTGAACTTAAAGTGGGCAGGTCATAAAGCACAAGAAGTGATTTTAGAGCACAGGCAGGGGAAGTAAGTATATTACTTAATTATTAACATTCCTTCTTTCTAATAGAGGGGCTACAAGAGCCCTTTGCTCAATTTTAATAATAAAGATTTGCTGTTTCTCAGCTGAGCATTCATTCCCAGAATTACATATCAAGTGTGGCTTCATGACAGCATTTACAGAGACGCTTTTAGACATTTTGCGATCATTGACATAAATTTATAAGTTTAAATGTGAGGTATCAATGCTGATTTTGCTAAACAATTGGTGATGTATCAGAAGGTTCTAGGGACACCCTAGAAGTGCTTCAGAATGCATTTTTATGTTGTGTCCATCAATGTCGTATATTGTTTTCATTAGTTGTGAAGGCAAGATGAGCAATACTGTGTAGGAGGTTTGAGGTAACAATTTTCCCATTAACTATTGCTTTGCTTCTGTGGCTTTCTGGTTGGAGGTCTGATTATAAGGAAGAACGCTTAAGCATTTGCTTTTTCACAAGCAGTAGTAGAAAAGACTTCTGGATTACAACAGATAGAATTCAGCATGATTACAAATAATTATATTCTTTGGCATAACTGCAGTAATGATGATAACATCTCTTTAAGGAGTGGCAATCATTGGATGAAGCCTTAGCCTCAATCCTGGTACTGGACCATAATGGCCAAAGTAGTAAGCCATAGAATGGAAGGCACCAGAGGAAAAGGCAGGCTAACCTAGGGCAAGGCAAAGCACTTCAGTGATTGCTCTTTCCTACACAATGTGGATTTTCCTTCAAGTGTAGCAGCATGTGTGCCTCAGGTGCAGCATGCCATTCTCATAGGTAGAATGAACCACTGAATTTGTACTGACTTTCATTAACTAATGATATGAACTATTTGACCTGAAATAGAAATAAGAGTATGCAAAACTTTAAGACTCTTGAAGTAGCTCATTTGCATTGTAAAGAAGTCTAGGTACAACACAGTTTGTATTTACCAGGCTTCTGGGAGGGGAATTGGGCTCCAGCTTGCTGTTCTCTAGAGATGGGTGCAAGCCAGGAAAATGGGGACTCGGCTCGCACTGAGCTGAGTCCAGCATTCCCAAGGCAAATTGGAGGGGGGGCAGTTCCACTTACCTCCCTTAATCTGGATCTAAGATGATCCAGATCTAAGAAATCTGGATTTCAACTAATCCAGATTTAGATCTAAGGAAGTACCTGATGTGTCTCCACAGGCAGTGTAGCACTTAGTAGCAATGGGTGCTAGGCAAGTTCACAGTGGGAATGCAGGAGCACCCATGTGGAGCATCCATCTGTACCCAAGTGGGAAATGTCTGTCATTACACGGTTTTGGAGGGGGGGGGCAAACTCCGGAGCTGCTCCGGAGATTCCTCAGAGATTGCGGCAAGCGTCTCCGGAGATTTTCCGGAGTCTGGCCAAAGCTCCGTAGAACAGCTTCAAAAACAGGGCCAAAGCTCTGAAGTTAAGCTATGGAGCAGTTTTGGAGCCCAGTCCTGACGTGAGTCCTTTTGTGTGGGTGAGGAGAGCTGGGTTGAACAGCCATCTCTTTTCTTCTCTTTTTCTTCGGCGTTCTGTCGGACAGCTTTGAAACCTGAGCCATTCTCCAGAGTTGTCTCTGGAATCATCTCCGGAGCCGCCTTTGGAGAGTAGGCATTGGGTTCGAAGCTTTGAGTTTCGCGGCACCTGCCCCCTGGATCCCAGTGACCCAATCCCCGTGCAAACACACACTCTGTAATCTGGATTTGATGCCTGAAGACCCGATTGTAGACCCCTTTATTGGGGTCCACAGGACTATAGGTCCTGAAGGACCCATTTAATCCAGATTTCCCTAGTACAGATGTGAACAAATCAGGTTCTAATGGGGTCTGCAGTGGAAATGGGGTCTTCCTGTTCTGAGCCTAATGGGTGCTTAGTGGGTCCCTAATGGGTACTTAGTGCTAGTGGAAACCCACACACCCCCAGATGTCTTCTCAAGGTATACCCTTCATCTCATTGAGGCAGCCAGTGGTTTGAGCTCAACTTGCCTGGTATGTGTGATGGGGATAGAGGAAAATTATTTGCACAACACTAGGATCAGGAGACTCTCTATATGAAGCTAATAGGCAGAAGTATTAGGACTGGTCCAGGGAAGTATTTTTTTTTTTACCCCAGAGCGTCATTGATCTGTGCAGTTTACTACCAGAGGAAGTGGTAAAGCAGCCAGCCTGGATAACTCTGAGAAAGGGTCTCAGATTCATGAGGGTATATCAGTGACTACTAGAATTTGATGCCTGGGTACTGCCTCTAGGTTGGAGAGACAGGTAGGAGGCCTTTTGCAGGGAGTTGAGAGCAGGTGAAGGTATTCCTTTTGTCTGCTGCTTGGGAATGTCTAGAAGCTATTGGTGGACCACTCTGTGATTCTGGATGCTGGCAAGATGGTCTGTGGCCTGATCTTGTTCTTATGATACTGCCGTTGAATGCTAAGTAACAAAACATTACTGATTGATGACTTGGTTTGGGATGATGGAGCTGACATAGCATGGATTACTGAAGCCTGATTGGGAAAGCTGGACTGTATAGATCCATGCATCTATGTTTTTCAGTGTGGCATCAAACCAGGAATGAGGGTTGGGGTGAGGGATCTACCATTCTACTGGCCAAAAAGTCACTACAGGCTAAAACAGCCTGTGAGGTCCTGTGCCAGGTGCTGGGACAGAGACAGACAGGGATGCTGTTGCTGTACCATCCACCCTGCTGCACAGTAACCTCTATGCCTGGGCCAGCAGAGGTGGTCTCCAGGGGGACTTGAACATTCACATAAAAGGTGCCTTTGTCAGACCAGCTCAGAAATTCATGCCTCCCTGAAAAAGGGCTGTCTCAGTTTGTTTCTGGTCCAACACACAGGCAAGTGATAACATTGACTTGGTCTTTCATTAATTAGATAATTTAATTTAATTTAATTTTAATTAATATTAATTTCTATTAATATTTTTATTTTGCCCTATACCCGAAGGTCTCAGGGTGGGTAACAACATTTAAAATCAGACATATATTAAAGCAACAAAAGTATATTAAAATAGTAACAGTGTCTACAAAGTAGGAAGAGACAGTATATTCCCATTTAACCAAAGGGTAGGGCAAAGAGGTGCATCTTCACCCCTTCCTAAATGTACAGAGTGAAGGAGCCTGACACACCTCAAGGGGGGGGACTATTCCATAGCCCCAGAGCCAACACTTTGAAGGCCCTCTCCCTGGTGCCCACTCCTTTTACTACTGATGGTGGAACAACCAGGAGGGTCTCCCCTCAGATCTTAAGATATGGAAGAAGGCGTTCCTTTCAATATTTGGGGCCAAAGTTATTTAAGGCCTTAAAGGTTAAAGTTAACACCTTGAATAGGGCTTGGTAATGAATTGGCAGCCAATGCAACTCCTTTAAGACCAGTGTGATGTGCATCCAGCCAGCTGTCCCAGTCAGTAGTCTAGCAGCTGCGTTCTGCACCCGTTGTAGCTTCTGAACCATCTTCAAGGACAGCCTCACGTAGAGCTCATTGCAATAATCCAGTCTGGAAGTTACCAGAGTATAGATAACTGTGGCCAAGTCATCTCTGTCTGAAAACGTGTTCAACTGATACACCAGCCGTAGTTGGGAATAGGCACTCTTGGCCACAGACTCGGCCAGAGCTTCAAGTGTCAGTGCAGAGTCCAAGAGCACTTCCAGATTTCTCACTTGTCCTTTCCAGGGCATTACAGCCCCATCAAGGACAGAGTGTCTCCCAACTACACAGACCTTAGACCCAGTGACACACAGCACTTCCATCTTGTCTGGATTCAGCTTCAATTTATTGCCCCCCATCCAGTCCATTGCTGCTTCCAGGCACCTGTCAAGCACTTCAACCACCTCTCCTGATTCAAATGGCACAGAGAGATAGAGCTGGGTATCATTTGCATATTGATAGCACCTCACTCCAATTATCCTGATGACCTCTCCCAGCAGCTTCATACAGATATTAAAGAGCATGGGAGATAGGATTGACCCCTGGGGAACCCTACAAGTGAGTCAGAATCTCCCCCTACCACTGTCTGAAATCAGTCATGACGATAGGAGTGGAACCAGTGGAGTACACTGCCTCCAACTCCTCAACTCCGTAGCCTTTCCAAAATGATACCATGGCCAGTGGTATCAAAAGCCACTGAGAGGCCCAGGAAAACCAACAGGGTTGCACTACCTCTGTCTCTCTTGTGGAGAAGGTCATTAGCCAGGATGACCAAGGCAGTTTCAGTGCTATGACCAGACCTGAAGTCAGATTGAAATGGGTCTGATAATCAGCTTCTTCCAAGTGTGCCTGCAGTTTATATATTTTCAGATTACAAGGAGGATGGCCTGGGTATTTTTTTTGGGCGGGGGGTTAACGTTATCACCCTGTCATGGAAACCATCATTTAGTGAAGTTTGGTAATATGACTCCTCTGCCCTCCTGCAAAGGTAGGAAACATGAAGATGCTCCACCCTTAGAAACTTGTGGAAGCTGATGAATTTCTGAATGCTTCCGGATAATTCCCAGAAGTCAGAGCCAACAATCATGTTCAGGCCCTCATGGACTTATGGAATAGGGAGACATGATGATCTGTTGACACAGTCCCTCTTGACTGCCCCCTCCAAGGCTGTAAGATTTGAGTTGTCCCCTAATTTTCCATGTTGATGATGAAACGGGCATTTTCAGCCCTTTGCCTTATTCTGCAACATTCCCAGGATAGGGACCTGTTGTTCACATGCTAGTGCAGACTCTGGCAGGCCTTGCCTAGGGCCTGCTGTAGTCTGCATTAGCATGCAGGCAACAGGCACCTGTTCTGAGATATGTTTCAGAATAAGGCCAAGTGTAGAAAGGCCTATTGTGAGGAGACTAAAGCATGTGTAGTGTGCCACTTACACATAAGAACATGTATTTGTGCCACAAGTGTGGCAGTGAAGGCCACAAAGGAGACTTATATTGTAGCTTCCATTACACCATCAAGTAGCTGTTCACAGCTTTCTAGAGGAGCTACTGGCATCTACTCCACTAAAAATGATCCCAGAAAATTGGGTAGGACATTGCTCTGGATGCCTAACTAGACACTGTGACAAAAGTAGCATTCAGATCAGCACAAAAATGAGTGATTTTATGCTTAAACCTACAAACTTATTACAACTGCATTGGGGTGGGTGGGTTTAAATCGCAAACTGTACTTAAGCCATCACAGTTGTCAGCTGGCTATAAGTCCAAGGTTCAAGGTTTTATGTTTAGAACAAATAACCTTAAAGATGTTTCCCTCATTATCAGTCTGGAGGAGCTGAGATTGTCTGGAGAGGTCCTGCTGTGGGACCCACAAAATCAAGACTGCCATCTTCTGATGGCCTACAGTTGGACAGGTTTTTAAGTTGCCCATTAAAAACATCTGTTCTTTGTTTTTATAGTTATTTCCCTAATCCATCCAACTTTGAATATATTTTTAACTGCTGAATTTTTAAAACCTTTTTCTTCTTTATCCTTGTTTTTAATTCCTTCTGTATAATCAACTTGAAGTTATGTATGAAAAGTGGTATATAAGTGTTTGAAATATTTTTTCCTCAGTTCCTGCAGTGGGATTTTTTTTGGGGAGCAGTTCTAATGGTTAGTTCAGAGATGCTCTTGTCTATGGCAGGGGACCCCTGTCTAACAAGAGCACTCCTTAACTCTGATCAGTTGTAGTAGGAAAATTCAGAAAGAACAAGAACTCTTCTTTCTATTTTTCATAAAAGATTATTCAGTTTATTTATTGATTAAGTCCATAGACCATATCAAATTAAAAAACAGGAAAAAGAGACCATACAAGCATATAAAAACAATCAGAAACACCATAATCAAAGGGAAATGCCTGTGGCAACATCTCTTATTCGGTAACCATTTGTGGAGCTCATTCCCTTTATGTTCTACTCTGGATTGGGCAAGGCATAATTGTCTGATTTTTGTAGATTTCTGTAGAAAGAGTGCTACCTGTTTAGTTATGTAAAGGCTTGATCCCTGTAGCAAGAACATATGTTTAACTTCAGGAGACCAAAAGTTCCTATCCGTTAGAATGGGTCAGGTTTTTGTCTCTTGCCACTGTATACAAATCGCAACTTAGAAGAATATGGGCAATGCCATCTGAGCACTAATGTTGTGCATCCTTTATTTGAAGATGGCCCTTTACAGTCTCACCAAGGGCAACTAGAGCTTGAGTGGAAACACCTGCCTACTTGATGGTACATAAAAGGTAGGCTTCTGGAAGTTTTCAGAAGCAAATTTGCTAGCAACTAAGGCAGCTTCAATCTTTTAATTTCCTGATTCCTTACTTTCCTTTTTCCACTCTCCTTCACATAGGGATGTGGTGAGTTGTAAGAATCGCCCCACTGCATGTCTGTGTCACTTCAAAAGAGGAAAGGAGGACGTGTGAGTGACACATGTTAGGGAAAGTTTAATAGCACCACTTTCTGGCATTTTCTCCTTTAGTTCTGAGACGCTGCTGAGGCCTAGGTTTTCAGTATACCTTGGCTAAAAGATCTGCTGTGAAAACCATCCGAGATACAGTGGCCTATCATTATAGTATAAAATGCCAAACTGTGCAACAACTGCAGGAACAGAAATCTAAATACTTCTTCATGGGTGAATTCTCACAAATGCTGACTCTGAAACTGCAAATCCTTACTATCTTTGTCATTTGTAATTTGCAAGGTATTGTTTCCTCAAATACTCTGGTCAGATACAAATTCAGAACATCTTGTGATTTCTTGTACTAACAAATATGAATAATTATTTGAGAGGTTAACAGAGTAAAAAGCATTTACTGTACTTATTATTATTTTCCTATGTGAAGTGGTAAACCTGTTATTGACCAGAAATGATATGGATCTGATATTTTCTTAACAAGCTGATTTTTTCTTTAAAAAAATTGCTATCATTTAGGGGGAATTATAGGAAGAAGTAAAGGGAAGAATAGAAGTATTTTGAAATTGGAGGGAGTGCTAGGTAAAAAGCAGATGAAAAACCATTACTGGTGTTTTCTTAACTGGGGACTAAAAAAAGGGACATCAAATGAGGAGCTCTTATATAAACCCTTGTCTTACATATGTGTTTGTTTTTTGAAAAGATAAAATGCCTTGAGTGCACATTTTTACAGAAAAGTGGTTTTTAAACTGTGTATATACTTGGCTCAAAAACATTGTAAAATAAGATGCAGTTTCATTTTCTGTGAAAGATAGTTGTACTGATTTTTATCTGGCAGGTCTTTTGTTCTCTTTCTAGTTACATTGCTTAAATCTTCCGTGTTTCCAAACTTCGAAACTTGTGAAATGTGCTATATGGCTAGTATTTTGTGAAACTGTTGCTGACTGTATAGAATTTGTGGATCTGGCTGTTACTATATCAGCATCTTTCCTTAGTTCCCACTTTAAGTAGCCATTTCATTAAGTTACTAGGGAAAGATTAAGTGATGATGCTTTGAATTTCTCTTTTTTTCTTCAACAACCCTTTTCTCCTTTTGCATGTATGCCTTGGGTGTCAAAAATACTGTGCCAAAACCTGTGTTATTACTGCTGTGTTATGAGCCTGTGTTTCCCAAACTTCAGTCGTTTATTTATTACTTACCTAGTTTTTGCTGAATCTCCATGCGGCCTGTATTATTTACTACTTAATATTTAAATTGATTCTTTTCTAACTTAAACTTATTTAAAATAAGAAATGTTTGTGTGTCACCTAAAAATCTCCCATGCCACCAGAAATATTTGTACTTTTGAGAAATATGGTTGTAAGCCAACATGTGGGCTTCCATCTGAAGAGTGGGAAAAAATCTTTAAATAAATAAAAGGCAAAAAGCAATATTTCATTATGCTGACTTTGTTGTAATCCCTATGCTTCCTTTATCAGGGATGCGCTGGCTGATGGTCCAGTAGGTAGCAGAGGCTTTTCATATTCACAAAAACTTGAGCAATATCTCTCTTATAAGAAAAACCCTTCCAATATTTTTAATGTAAAGCATGATGCAGACTATTACAATAGGGATGTTTTCCTCCGCCAATCTGACTGTGGCATGAACAGTGAGCGCCTACGGGATTTACCAAGAAAAACAAGTAGAGATAGTGAGTTATTAAGGAAGTCTTCATATTCATCAGAAATGCAAAACTATCGTAAACGAACTCTAAGTAGAAGCCCAAGCCTAACATACATGGATGAAGATTTATGTGAACTTGAACGTGCTAAAAGAAGGAGGGAAATGGAGGAGATGGACAGAAATTTCACTCTAGACCTGGAACAGTCTTATGAACGTCAGAGCTTGAATAAAGTTGATGATCTACTGACAATGCCCAAAAGATCTATCTTGAAGAAACATGTGGATGATCTTTCTGTACAGGTTTGATTGGTATTATTCCTCCTTAAGTTGTCTGCTGCAATGTGTTAGTTTTTATTCATTGTAAGATGTCAGTATTTAGCTTAATTTAGTCTAGAACAATAGACTAAAACAAAATCCAGTCTCTTCTCACCATTCTGGAATTGAGTTAATATAAAAAATGAGTATTTGTCTCTTTCAGAATGTTGCGGTAGTATTAAAATTCAGAGCAATGGAATTTATAAACTTTCCCAGAGAAGTGTGAAAGAGGGTTGTTTAAATGACATAGTATACAATGACAAAAACTAACATGGTGAATTTTAGAAATGCAGAACTGTGTTTTAGTTCAACTTGTTTTCCATATATTTTCAAATATCCCAATATTTTAAAGCCTTATATATTAAAAAAGAGGGCATAATTTCAAGTAGTGCATAAATAAAATATAATTCTACCAGCACATTGTAGAACAACCAAAAGCTAGGTACAGTTGAAGTGTGGAAGAATATGACAGCTAATACTACCACATATAATTAAAAATGTTTCGACAACTAAAATGGTTTTAATTTGTCTTCAGAAAGAAAGCCTTGAGGTCAGTCAACATTAGGATGTAATCACAATGGAAGGTCCTTTTTTTTGTACATATATAATATACTGCTGGTATTTTTCAGCAAGGAGTAACCTTTATGGGTTTGGAAATTAGGCTTAGGGCAAGTTGAAAAACATATGTAATAGGCTGCCAGAATCCAGTGTTACTTTAAAAACTGTTTTTTCCTTATAATTTTATGGTAAAATATTGAACAACTGGCTGTAATTCCTTTTATATTAAAGTCTTGCCTCATTTATGGATTGAAAAATTGAATAACTTTCTTATGAGATGTACATGTGACAATCTTTTTTCTTTGTTTTTAGTCTAGAAATCTTTCTAGCAGTTCTGCCTCCGTTGGGGAGCACTTGTTTCTTTCTGATCATCTTCCTCTGCCCCAGCATAGTAGTATTGCACCTTTTTCAGCAGAGGAGGTGAATTTCCTCAAAGCAATTGCAGAAGCTGAAGACAAGGAATCTCAAGGCAATGAGCATGATTGGAGATCACACTCTAGCCAACAACCCTTTCCTTTCGAAGAGAAGTTTGGGAGTTCCCTAAAACAGAAAGAGTATCATGGACCCATATTAGAAACTAAAAGCAGGCATAAGGATTTCTTACCTCATCAAAGAGCCAACCATGATGGAAACAGAGGAGAAAGAAGAGAAAGCTGCTTTGACACTAGAGATGAAGATAATTTTTTTTGTAATAAGTATGATGGCACCACAAACTCACCCCCAATTCATAAACTAACTGTGAGTGGTGGGAAAGAACGTGAAAATCGAGAAGAAAATTCTGGTCTTATTGGTCACTTTGTAAAACCAAACCCTTTAGAAGAATCTCGACTGGAATATGAGAAGATCCATGACTTGTTCAAGACTGTTGGCCTTGATATTGAGGTGGCTGAAATTAGTAAGGTTGCTGCCCGCACTCAAGAACGGTTGTATGGGAAAAAAAAATCTGCCTCTCCTGATCGTCATAAACCAGATTCTAGAGAAAGGTGTTACAGTCAGGGTGATACTCATTCTCCAGAGTTAAACAAGCAGTCCCTCTCACCTTCTGGTTCATTTCCACAATCTAAAGATAATTCTTCCATTTTAAAATCTGAGCATCCTAAAAGCAAAACCATAATACAACTTAGCCCATCAAAATGTATCATCCCGTCAGCTCCACCTCCAGTCGTCCCGTCAGCTCCACCTCCAGTCGTCCCGTCAGCTCCACCTCCAGTCATCCCGTCAGCTCCACCTCCAGTCATCCCGTCAGCTCCACCTCCTGTCTTCCCGTCAGCTCCACCTCCTGTCTTCCCGTCAGCTCCACCTCCTGTTTTCCCGTCAGCTCCACCTCCTGTCATCCCGTCAGCTCCACCTCCTGCCATCCCGTCAGCTCCACCTTCGGTTCCCAATTTCCTTCCTCCTCCCCCAGTTTTTCAATACACTCCACATTTTTTGCCCTTCAGTGCAACTCAGCCACCACCTAACTATCAGTTTCCAACAGTTCCCCCTCCAGGCTATGGTACATACAAAAGTGATGTGACCTATAACAATTCTTACTGGCCCAGGTATGCTCACCAGCATGCTTTTTCAAATGTGCATGATGGTACACTACCAAATCCACCACAATCAAACTTCAGCGTTACTGAAATAGGTTCTAGAGGGAAAGGGATTCCAGATGTTAAGGGAGATGGATCTTTGCTTGTGAGAATTCCAGCTGCTACTCGTATCTCCAGATTGCCTTCACGTTCATATTGCCATGGCTCCAAGGAAAGACTGCCTGATAAAAAATCCTCATCTTCTCAGGAGAAAAAGGTATTTTGAACTTATTCTGATAAATATTTTATTATAGTGTGTAATTCCAATATGTTTCTATACTGCATATCCTGTATAATTGTCTGTCTTCTTATTTGACTTCCTCCAGCGTACTGTATCAAAATATTTGTCTGCTACAACAGAGGACACCTAGTGTCGACAGTGCCAAGTCTATGCCTTTGGAAGCCCTTTTGCTCCAAACGGCTTTTCTAACCACCTTTCGGAGTCTTTAAAACAAACAAAAAAATTCTGATCCTGGAAATCAGGCTTCTCAGGAAGAAAAAGTGCATATTTTCTATTTTTGAATAGTACTCTGAGTCACAGAAAGAGTCTGATTCTGAGTCCCTTAATAGTTTAATAAATTGGAAACTAAAGACTGTTCACATATACCTAAGTGGGTATATATTACCAAGCATTTTCTCCTGTGCTCTCTTGGGTTGTGAAGAAAATGGAATTTTTTTCCTGGGATTTCTCTGTCTTCTGGGGGTCAGTCAGGATCTAGAACATTTTATCTCCCCAGGGTACAAGGCCACCCAGAGTTCCCAGTGTTACAAAACTAATGATAGCAGTAGGATTGAGGCTGAGTTCTTTATTTTGTTCACTGCTGTCAGGAAGAAAGAGCAACAGTGGGCACATTGTCAGAGTGCTAAGTATACCTGCCCTCTGAGACAAGGAGAATGTTGGACTGGCCCTGGGAGTAAGTGCAGTTTACATTCTGTTGAATTTAAAGACCTTTCTGAGCTTTGGGAAAGGTTTGGAAGTGGATAGAGATGCTATCCAAGCAAATGTGCTGAAGGTTCAAGGATAAGGAATAGCTATTGATTTAATACTTGGGGATGGTGGTGGTTTCCACTAGCACTAGTGCTAAGTGGGAAAACACCTCTAGTTTTGTGGCTAAGTATGGTATGGGGTATGGTACCTCAGACAGTTCAAGAGAGGCTGGGGTGGGGGTGGGTGGGCAGGGGAATAAAGACAGTAAAGAGAGGAAGTTATATAGTTCCCTTCCCCAACTCTTTATACATGTCTTGGGATTATGTTTTATATTGGTGTCAATTTCTTAATTTCTGATTACATTTTTTTTCTAATAGAACATTTTCTTTTAATTATGCTAGGCAGACTAATGCATTTTTTTTCTTCGTACTGCTTTCATGACTTCCCATCTGGTTGACAGTGATGTTTGACTGGGTGAATTTTCTTTTGAAAACTGATCACTACCAGAAATAATTTTGCTCTTGCTAGCTGTTTGAGAATTAACATAGAATTAAAATGCCACTAGAAATGCCAGATTCTTGGAGTGGGATTTATAGTTGAATGATAGCTAAAGCCTTTCTCTTATAAAGCTCTAATTATAAAGCTCTAATTCTCCAAGCATCAGTCAATCCCTGAATGTACATTTTTTGGTAATCACTTGTGATCTCTTGGCATTGCATTGGGATTTCATTCTATTTCTTTTATATCTTTTATCCTTTTAATTATCTCTCCTAAGCCTTTTATATTTGAGGAAACTTTTACACAATGATCACTCCAAATATTTCATTAATATTCAAATGATGAGGACTTTAATATTGTTAACATTATAATGCAGTTTTCTTCTGTTTTTAAACTTATAAATTCTCTCCCCCTTTCTTTCCTTGTGCTGTCTTGATCCCAAATCACTAGTTCATTCCCCACCCTTCCTGTATTTCACTTTTCCCAACTCAAGCTTCAAAACACATATTGGACAAAATGGAAAGTCACAAAGGAAATAATAGAGGAATGGTAAAGATTCCATGTTTGATTTCTGGAGTGCTTGGAACGTTGCTCCATCCTCTCTTTCTACCAGTTACTCATACTAGTTGATAAACATCTATAATTAACTTCCCCCAAAAATATTATTGTTTTTTGTCACACATTAACAACTTCTAACACTAGAAACTAAACCTGAAGGGTAAAAAATGGGGGGAATGCCAAAAGTGAGGCATTAGTCTGCTGAAATCATCTTCATAATTGTTATTGCCCTCTCTCATTGGCTGCTCAGGCTTGAAGCTCTGTGTGTTCTTCAGTAGTTCAAACATCATCTTCTACCTTGAAGTTAGGAAGTGTTTTTCTTAGTTCAGTTGTGTGACTGTTTATTTCTTTGAGGAATGGAGATTTTCTTTGTATCTTGACTTAAATATGATTGATTTAAACTGAGAGCCTCACAACAAAATTTATTTTTAATTAGTTTCTTAATGGAGAAGCTAAATTGTTTCCTTTTTTTGCAAAGTCTTTTGATTTGTAGTTTGAAAAAACAGGACTATCTCCTCCAGCTCACATATTTTGTGAATAATTTTCTTCTATGAGCAATGTGAAATGTTATGCATTTTAATGGTCCTGGGGAAAAATGTCTCTTTCAAGTAGTTGTAAATAGGGAAGAATTTCTTAAGCTTAAGAAGTCATGTTGTTCATCTTCACCATTACTGTTGAAGGAGTTTGTAGAGTCATATTCATTTGCTTCTTCAAAAATGTTTTCGTTTGTTTGCCTTCACTCTGAGTTCAGTGCTATCTTTAGTTTTTTCAAGCTGCTTTGGATAATGGCTTGAGATATCTGTTAAAACAGTAAGAACTGGCTGAAGAATTTTACGATGTATCAGGATTTCTGTCTATTGAGATAATTTTCTTTTATAAAAGATTTGTTATTGAGAAGACTCCAGCAATGACAGATTTTCATTATGGAAGGTTTTGATGAGTCTTAAAGGTGTTTGACCAATTGAAGCAAGCTAAGTGTTAAGAGTTGGGAGCTATATCAATGGATCCAAATCTCTGCATTTTCTATTACGTACTTCTTAGGCCAGGCTTAACTTATATTCCAAAAACTGTTAAGATTTTCATAGAGTGCCTTATTTTTTTTCCAGTCTTAACAGTGGTATAGTTTAGACATGCAGTATACACTTTTATTACTTGTTATGGTCTGCAAGGTTGAAGGAAGTAGAAGCACTTTTTATGTCTGCAGTGGTCAGAAAAAGCTTCTTGCTGCTACTATTTTTGGGGGGCATGAAGGTTGGAATTGTGGAAGCATACATTTTTTATGGGGTGAACTGCCTTCATAGGGCCTTATGGCACCCTGACTGCTGTTTCACTGACAGAGAAAGTACTCTTCAGTACGTGAAATATGTAAAGTATCTGAATAGACATCTTCCTGTACGCAGTAGCACAGCTTAGCCTAACATTAGTAAACTGGGTTTTACTGCATGTGCCATTCTTTTGTGCTGGTAGACCTGCCCTCTAGTTTCCCCTTCTCCTTTGTTTTCTGTAGTTGGCAGTTGCTTGCATAACATGGTTTTGTACTATACCAGTGATAGCCATACACGAGGGGTAGTGATATATCAAAATATTGTTAGCTTAACTTAGCACAGTTGAGATGAAAAGTGGTTGTTAAAGCACTGCAGTATTGTTAAAAGAGGGCATTTTAATCCATTTCTTCCTAAAACATCTCTAGCTACTATGGGAAAAGGAGAAGTGGAAGGCTGAACAAGATGCACGCCTAAAGAAACTGCATTACTTGAAGATAGAGTTAAATAGACTCATAAAACTGCAAGGTACTGCTTTTTTCATTTTATGCTTTCCCACTGAAACTGAAAGTGAAAAGTTTTGCTTCTTTCCTTGTTCTTGTCATCTCAGAATTTTTCCTAACAAAATAATTTATAATATATATTGCATTACTTTAATAATTTTCTATGAACTAGGACAGTGATGGCGAACCTTTAGAGCTTGGTGTGTCAAAATTCGCAAGAAAACCTAGCTTAACTCGGGTGCTGTGTCACATCTAGAAATATCCATAATTTTCTGATATTTGTAGCTCTAGTTAAAAAGTTATATTTTTGATTTATGTATTTTATTAAAAGCAAAAACAAATTATTCTTTACATTAGTGACTTTTGCTGAATTTTGTTTGCTAAATCTTCAGTTGAAAGTTGGTATTTTGTACACTTCAAGAACAAGCACGCACTACACACCCAGGTGCCAGGGTGACCATGTGTGTCACCCAAAAGGGCTTGGTGTGTCACCTGTGACACGTGTGTCATAGGTTGGCCATCGCTGAACTAGAATAATTGGTGAATGGTGTTTAGTAACTTCCTGAAATAATTTTGTATGCATTAGCATGATTGTCATATACTTCTTACTCTACCACTTTGATTCAGGACAAATAGAATCCAAGAAGCATACGGAAGAAGATCCTTTAGTGGATGAAGTGATCCGTCTACGAGAGAAGATAGCAGTGGAGGTTGCTCAATTGGAGAAAGATGTTGATGCTGCAAAAAAGAAACAAAATGAGCTTAAAAGTGTAGCTCAGATTCTAGGGATTGACATTTTTGATGAATCCAAGAAGAAACCCTTGGAAAGTAAAGAGTTCTCAGTAAAAAAATACTTGAAAAGCAGACATTCTTCAGTAAAGAAATCTTCAGAAATTAAAGACTCCACAGTAAAAAAATATTCAGATAAAGATTCCTCAGTAAAAAAATATTCAGATAAAGATTCCTCAGTAAAAAAATATTCAGATAGTAAAGATTCCTCAGTTAAAAAATATTCAGAAAGTAAAGATTCCTCAGTTAAAAAATATTCAGATAGTAAAGATTCCTCAGGAAAAAAATATTCAACTAGTAAAGATTCTTCAGCAAAGAAATCTTCAGAAAGTAAAGGATCCTCGCTAAAAAAGTATCCAGAAAGTAAAGATAGGAAACCATCAGACAGTAAAGCATCTTCAGTAAAAAAATATTCAGAAAGTAAAGAATCTTCAGCAAAGAAACCATCAGAAAATAAAGGGTCCTCAGTAAAAAGATATCTAGACAGCAAAGATTCTTCAGCAAAGAAATCCTCAGAAAGCAAAGGATCCTCAGTAAAAAAATATCCAGAAAGTAAAGATTCTTCGGCAAAGAAATCTTCTGAAAGTAAAGGTTCCTCAGTAAAAAAATATCCTGAAAGTAAAGAATCTTCAACAAAGAAACCATCAGAAAGCAAAGGTTCCTCAGTAAAAAAATCTTCAGAAAGTAAAGGTTCTTTACCAAAAAAATCTTCAGAAAGTAAGGAATCCTCAGCAAAGAAGCATTCAGAAGGTAAAGATTCCTCAGTAAAAAAATCTTCAGAAAATAAAGAATCCTCAGTAAAAAAGTCTCCAGAAGGTGCCAATTACTCATCCTCAGTAAAAAAATCTCCAGAGGGTCAAGATTCTTCAGAAAATACAGATTCTTCAGTAAAAAAACCTACAGAAGGTACAGATTATTCAGAAAGTAAAAGGTTGTCTGCAAAAGATTCTCAAGAAGAGGCAGATTATTCAGAAAGTAAAGATTCCTCAGTCAATTCTCTGGAAGATAAAAATTCCGAAAGTAAAGATTCCTTAGAAAAAAATTCTCCAGAGGGTAAAGATTCTTCACAGAGTGAAGATTATTCAGAAGAAAAATCTTCAGAAGGTAAAGATTCTTCAGAGAGTAAAGGTTCCTTAGAAATAAAATCTTCAGAGAGTAAAGTTTCTTTACAGAGTAAAGATTACTCAGAAGAAAAATCTTTGGAAGATAAAGGTTCTTCAGAAAGTAAAGATTCCTTAGAAAAAAAATGGTCAGAAGGTAACGATTCTTCAGAGAGTAAAGATTATTCAGAAGATAAATGTCCAGAAAGTAAAGATTCTTCAGAAAGCAAAGATTCTTTAGAAAAAAGTTCTCCAGAAGGTAAAGATCTTTCAGAGATTAGAGATTCTTCAGAAAAAATATCTCCAGAAGATTCTTCAGAAAGCAAAGATTCTTCAGGGAAAGAATATCCAGAAGTTTCTTCAGAAAGTAAAGATTCCTTAGAAGAAAAATATTCAGAAGGTAAAGGTAAAGATTCTTCAGATAGTAAAGATTCCTTAGAAAAAAAATGTTCAGAGGATAAAGATTCTTTACCGAGTAAATATTATTCAGAAGAAAAATCTTCAGAAGGTAAAGATTCTTCAGAAAGTAAAGATTCCTTAGAAAAAAATTCTCCAGAAGGTAAAGATCCTTCAGAGAGCAGAGATTCTCCAGCAGATTCTTCAGAAAGTAAAGATTTCTTAGAAGGAAAACGTTTGGAGGGCAAAGATTCTTTACAGAGTAAAGATTATTCGGAAGAAAAATCTCCAGAAGGTGAAGATTCTTCAGAACGCAAAGATCCTTCAGAAAGTAGAGATTCTTCAGGAAAAATATCTCCAGAAGATTCTTCAGAAAATAAAGATTCCTTAGAAGAAAAATCTCCAGAAGGTGAAGATTCTTCAGAAAGCAAGGATTCTTTAGAAAAAAATTCTCCAGAAAGTAAAGATACTTCAGAGAGTAGAGATTCTTCATGGAAAAAATATCCAGAAGGTTCTTCAGAGAATAAAGATTCCTTAGAAGAAAAATCTCCAGAAGGTAAAGATTCTTCAAAAAGTAAAGATTCCTTAGAAGAAAAAAGTTTGGAGGGTAAAGATTTTTTACAGAGTAAAGATTATTCAGAAGAAAAATCTCCAGAAGGTAAAGATCCTTCAGAGAGTAGAGATGCTTCAGGAAAAAACTCTCCAGAAGAGGCGGATATTTCAGAAAGCAAAGATTCCTCATTAAATTCTCCAGAAGATAAAGATTATTTGGAAAGTAAAGTTTTCTTAGAAAAAAAATCATCAGAGGGTAAAGTTTCTTTACAGAGTGAAGCTTGTTCAGAAGAAATATCTCTGGAAGTTGAAGATTCTTCAGAAAGTAAAGATTCCTTAGAAAAAAATTCTCCAGAAGGTAAAGATCCTACAGAGAGTAGAGATTCTCCAGAAGATTCTTCAGAAAGTAAAGATTCCTTAGAAGAAAAAAGTTTGGAGGGTAAAGATTCTTTACAGAGTAAAGATTATTCAGAAGAAAAATCTCCAGAAGGTAAAGATTCTTCAGAAAGTAAAGATTTCTTAGAAAAAAATTATCCAGAAGGTAAAGATCCTTCAGAGAGTAGAGATGCTTCAGGAAAAATATCTCCAGAAGGTTCTTCAGAAAGTAAAGATTCCTTAGAAGAAAAATCTCCAGAAGGTAAAGATCCTTCAGAGAGTAGAGATGCTTCAGGAAAAAACTCTCCAGAAGAGGTGGATATTTCAGAAAGTAAAGATTCCTTAGTAAATTCTCCAGAAGATAAAGATTATTCAGAAAGTAAAGTTTTCTTAGAAAAAAAATCTTCAGAGGGTAAAATTTCTTTACAGAGTGAAGCTTGTTCAGTGGAAAAAAATATGGAAGTTGAAGATTCTTCAGAAAGTAAAGATTCCTTAGAAAAAAATTCTCCAGAGGGTACAAATTCTTCACAGAGTGAAGATTATTCAGAAGAAAAATCTCCAGATGGTAAAGTTTCTTCAGAGAGTAAAGTTTCCTTAGAAAAAAAATCTTCAGAGGGTAAAGTTTCTTTACAGAGTGAAGATTGTTCAGAAGAAAAATCTCCGGAAGATGAAGATTCTTCAGAAAGTAAAGATAGCTTAGAAAAAAATTCTCCAGGAAGTAAAGATTCTTTGGAGAGTAAAGATTCCTCAGAAGAAAAAACACAAGAAGATAAAAATTCTTTAGAAAGTAAAGATTCATCAGAGGAAAAACCTTTGGATGCTCGAGATTCTCCAGAAAGTAAAGATTCTTCAGGAAAAAAATCTCTGGAATGTAAAGATTCATCAGAAAGTAAAGATTCGTTAGGGGAAAAAAATCAGGAAAATAAAGATTCTTCAGAGAGTAAAGATGCTTCAGAAAGTAAAGATGCTTCAGGAGAAAAATCTACAGAAGGTAAAGATGCTTCAGAAAAAAATTCTCCAGACAATAAAGATTCTTCAGAGAATATAGATGCTTCAGAAGAAAAAACACCAGATGGTAAAGAATCTTCAGAGAATAAAGATGATTCAGAAGAAAACAAATGTGAAAACGTAGAGAATGAGAAGAGTTCATCTAGCACAACTGAGGTAAACATCTAGAAATGAAGCCAGATATTTTTATTCACTGGTTGAATCTGGATTACTGTAGGCCTGTTCACACTAGGCCTCGGGATCGCAAGTAGGATAGCCCTGGGACAGAGCATTTGCTCTGCTGGGCCAGCAGTTTGGTTCGGAACTGTGCTGGCCCATCCCAGGGCACCCTAATTGCATTCCGGGTGTAGAGCACAAAATTGCGCTCTACACCTGTTCCTGGCCATCCCACAGCTGTGTGGCGGAGAGAGCATTTGCACTCTCCCTCCCGGACATCTGTGGGCCCCGCCCCCCCGCTGCCGCCATTGGACCAAATTTGGCCCAACAGCCGGCAGGCCTGTGCAATTAACCTACCTTGCTGGGTCTGGGGTGCTCCTCGTGCAGCCTGGAGAGCGATGTACTGCTCTCTGCACAGGTGTGTGTGCTGGTAGACTAACCTCAACATGATATGTCAGGTCAGCGTGGGGCCCGTCTATCAGAGTGCAGGTGCCAGCGCAGAGAGCAGCACATTGCTCTCCAGGCTGCACGAGGAACACCCCAGGCCCAACATGGTGAGGCATCGTACGCGTGGTGGTGGCAGCGTGAACCCCTGGGTGCGATTGGCACCTAGGCGTTCACTGCCAGCTGCTGCAGTCTGATCGGGACTGCAGCAGTTGGCAGGACACCCCCGATTTGGTCTCACTCCACCCCTTTCGAGGGCGGGGTGAGACTGGGCTGGTGGTGTCTTCAGCCAGGGCGCTGTTCTGTTCCATGTGCAGGCACATCGGACAGTAGACGGGCCCCATGCTGTCTGTGAAGCCTGTCTACTAGTGTGTGTGCCTCCGATCCAATGCGCTGACAGTGTGGGGCTTGTCTATTGTTTGGAGCCGAACACTGCCCCAGCCGGGCATGCAATCACCATGTTGGATCAGAGGTTCTGACAAGGTAAGCCATTGCATGCCTTGGGGGAGGGTGTCTCTTACTTGCCTAGGTGTGAATGGGAATCTGTCCCCATGTGGCCTAGCCTTCCTGCACTCCAACCGTTCGGCTGTAGTGCAAAAAGGCCTTGTATCTTAATTAAAGCTGGCTGTTGAGTCATTTTATTTAAGCCTGTTGTACAAGCCCACTGGTCAGCTAGAAAGTCTCTAGTTAATCTTTTTCATGCTATTTGTAATTCATAAACATTTCCTATCTGCATGAAAGCAAAAGAGTTAGGAAATTTTATTTGTTGAGCGTCTAGTGTATAACTACGAGTAACTCAAACATTTGGAGAATTTTCTTACACTTAGATGCTTTACCAAACCAGGAGTAGTACTATGACTTTCCGAGAAGCAGTTTGCTGTACACGCACCTGAGCAAGGATGCACTTTCATGAGTTAAAACTAAACATGTCAATTGATTTCTAGACAAACCAGTTGGTTTTTTGGAAGTATTCTGGGTTCATACAGCTTGTTATCCATCTGAACCCTGTTTAAAGTCTGGATCTGATAGCAAGCCACACCTCTGTGTTTGCAAAGAACTGCCTTATCTGATGTCACCTCCTTCTCAAACTGGGTCCAGCTGGAAGACCCATTCTCGATGCTTTTCTCTAGAAATATTGATTTATTTATTTTTTTAGAACCCATGTAGTACCCTATTTATTTACATTTCTATCCCGCCCATACCCGAAGGTCTCTGGGTGGGTTACAACAGGTTAAATAGATTAGAACAAGATACAAATTAAGAACAGATACAGATTAAAATGAAATACAAATAAAACAAGATGCACCCTTAAAAACACCTTAAAATTCAACAAATTTAAAACCGTGCACTTCGTAGTGCATTAAAATGATGCCATTATAACTGGGGAGGGAAAATAAATCCTTAGCCAAAGGCCGAGGCAAACAGGTATGCCTTTAAGGCCCTCTTAAATAAATACAAGGAGGAAGCATGGCACAGTCATGCAGTCTCAAGCTTGTGCCATCTATAAGGGTGCCATGGTGCCTTTATAAGACTGCATATTTCAGAAAGTGTGGAGCTGATATTTCCTCCAGTGAGAAATCCTTTCCTTCCAGAGGTCTATTCAGATTTCAAAAGAACTGCCTTTCATAGGACAAATGAACTTGCTGTCTTCTATCCTAAAACAACAAAGAGAAATAATGAAGTATTAGGAAGGCCCTGAAAGTTTACTTGGAGTGACAAGGTTTTTCAGTTTGAATTTTTCTTTGTGACATTGTGAGTACTTGTGTGTGTGCGTGCGAGCGCGCTCCAGCGCTCGCACGCTCGCACAAATGATAAAGATCCATTGCTATATCTAGAAATATTATTGCCCAATCAAGACCGCTGCAACCTTGGGTGCATTCAGTACTATGATACTGCACTCTTTAGAACTGCTAGTTGATTTATACCTTATTTTATCAGGCATTATAGATTCTGTATTTACTTTTTTTTTCAGTGAGAGGGTTTAGCAGAAGGTTGTACTAACTTGGGAATGAAACAAACATATTCCCTGAAGACAGGCAATAGTTGTATACTCCCTCCAAAGACCTTTTTCACAAGAAATGCATCATTGCTTCTTATGCTATGAAGTTTATTTTCTGGACTGGTAAAGCAAGCTATCTGTGGGGATTTTGCTGACCCTGATGTTTTCCCATACTTCTTCGTGGATCTGATATAGTCATTTGTGTGCATGAGCTAACCAGCTCTGATGATTTTGCTGAGAATTTTAGAATTGTGTTTTTCCTCTTATTCCAAGCTATCTTCCTTCCCTCAGACTTTGAGGGGCTCCTGACAAAACGAAGTTCTGCAATCTTTTTCATGAGCATAAGCCTTGTTCTGTGAAGCAAGTAAGAGTCTTTCTCACCAACAGAAGCTCTGCTTGGTGGAGTAAGTAGGAAGAGAGGGTTTCTTCTGTCCTCTACAGAAAATGTAATTTACACAATAAGAACCGAGATTCCATTATTTTCAGCATAGAATGTACTCTTCAGAGCAGTCACATTGTTTGATTGCTTTCATGAATTTGTTTACCACACATCTACGTCTTAATTACTGTGCTTTAGGACGTATTAGTGTGTATTTGGAGTTAAAATGTTTTGCTGCCATCAGCATCACTTTACACATGCTTATATTGAACTTAATTTGCTATTTTAAAGCTAGGCCATTGGTTGAAAAATTCCTTTGCGAGGTCCAAAGTCATCAGCAGATTTGATTGCCTCCTAACTCTATTCATACCACTGTTTACATCCTACTCATTGTGAAAATTGTGCACTTATTCTTACTTTCTTCTTTATATTCTATAACTAGTTTAAGAAGACCTCTCCCAACAGTGTTTGGATTCCTGAAGTAGGACAACTTATCATGGAACGTACGGTACCGAAAAATCCAAAGACAAGGCGAAGGAGGAGAAAACCTAAAGCTATCATAAAGGTGTTAAATCCAAAAACTATAGTTGTATTGGAGCCACAAGGCCAAGAAAAGATAGTATCTGTTGATGATTGTAAAAAATGGGAGCCTCCAGTTGACAAGAAAAAATTAGCTACAGCGGTGTCTCATAAAGAACTTTCTGACAACAAAAATTCTTGAGAAGCAGAATAGATTACAAAATGCCCCATGTGAATCTGCAAAGTTTTGAATAGAATTGGACTTGTAACAAGATGATGAACAACAAGTTGTACAAATACCAGAAGAGAGCATACTAGTCTTAACCATTTCTTCATCAAATAATGAATGCTGTCATAGCAAATTTACCACTTGTAAAAATATAGTTCTGGACAATTAGCATATCTTGATTTTTGATGTGACAGACTCAGAAGAAACTGGTGTTACAGAAGGAGCGCAAGACAGCAGTTCAAATAGCCTTCAGGTTCTTTTAGCATCAGATACATGGAATAATGAGTATGAGATTTCAAAATGGCACAGTACTATCCAGTAAAGATCACTGTATCAGTCCTCCTTTTATGTCTTCATTTAAAATTATCCCAAGGCCTTATTTGAAAGCGGTCTAAACCATCGTAGACATGTATTTTGAATCCCAACAAGTACCTAAACAACTTTTGCTCAGAAAAGTAAGAATCACAGCTACATCTGTAGTATGCTATTAATGAAGAATTGGGAAGCTTACTGGATACAAGAACCAAGCAGAAGAAGAATTGCTATGTTATGCAGTAGTGGGGCATGTTTGTTTTTGTTTTGGGAAAAATAGCTCTACAGACAAAATAATTGCAGGTCATGGGTTATACCATACAGCACAGCAGGGATTATGACAGAATATGTTTCCACATAATTATTTGAGCCAAAATACCAGTATCAACCAGCTTTAGAAGAAGTAAAAGAATAAAAATGTTTCATTCAGGTAATCAGAGGCCAGCAGTAGGTAGGAACCCCATTCAGTTTCTCTCATCTGTATTAGCTATCCTGATAATCAAATTCTCACAGAATACAGTCGATCCTGAAAAGCTGTCTGAAAAAGATTGCCAGAGGAGGAGAACTTACCTTCATTTAGATAACTAAAAGACCTGGGACTTCCAAATTCAACAATTATTTATCCAGCTGTATTGAGTAGAAGCTATTTGAATGTTTGTCTTAGAAACTTGTCTTCTGGTCAGCCTTGGGATGTTGAAAGACTAAAAAAGAGAGGTGTTTGGAACTGTTCTGCCACATAGATAACTGGTTTCCAGTGCAGGGCAAAATACTTGAAGGCAAATTAATATGATATTTGTTACCAGAATACTTTGACTCATTGTTTATAACCACTATATTAATTTTCTGTGTTCTCATTAATAATATTTTGTGTGTAAGATACCCTGTACATAGTGTGATACATGGTTTAAGAGAATAGAAAATTTAATTCAACAATTACATTTTTTTAAGAAAACAATTACATTTTTCATGTGAGGAGGATTGCAGCACCTCTTACCACAGACTGAAGCCATGTGGGTTTGATCAGTGAAGGACTGAGGAAGTTGAAAATGGCTCTTACTGTACAAACTACACATTCTACAGCCCCAACCAGAAGAAACAGTATCAACAACTGGACTAGACTCAGACCAGTGGTAGATCAACAACATCCACACTTGGATTTAAAGTGCCAGATAATTATATAATGCAGATAGCTGCATGGTTTGCATTTCTTAAATGATGGGCACTTTTTTTTTTGCTATGTGCATGTTTTTGAAATTTATTGTATTAAAAATAAGGTCTTGGGTTTTTCTTCATGTGATTTAGCTGAAAAAACTCTCAGATAAGCCTATGAAAATCAACTAGGATGGCACACAGGCCTAATATCAAGGGTAAGTCTTTAGTTCTCGTTTCAAAGCATGTTAAATAGTAATCAGAATTACTGTTACCAACTCATGTTCCAGATTGAGTTCGTGGCAACTTGACAGTTAAGTAATTTTAGTACCATATCAGCATTCTTTGTAGTGTAGTTGCACTGGAAAGCAGAAAGCAGATCTTATGAATGGCACATGTGGGTAATCATTCAGCAGCAAGTATATGTGAATAGTTGTGCTGATAAAGACCTTAGATTTTCTAATAGAACCAGTGTTTAATCGGCTTTATGTCCTTAATAGCAGGTAACAGTCACTGTAATTCAGACTTATTCACAATGAAATATAACCACCTCTGGTTGAGGTTACAGAAAGCTGAATGCTGATGTCAAAGTAAGTCTAAATATCTCTAGAATCTCTGTAGCGTACTGTGTTTACTTATTGTTTAACACCCCTCCAAAGAATTGGTTACCAATTCTTCAGTTCTTAAAATAAAACTTTGTATTTTGTTCCACGAGTCAGTGTTCATAGAGGTACATTAAATCAGTTACGTCTGGTCCTGGAAACATTGAGCCAGACACACACTTAACTTGCATCTGTTGCTGTTTTTTCAATATTTAGGAAGTCCATTTTGTTTCTTACAGGGCATGTAATACCAGTCAAATTTATTCATTTTTACAGCCTCTTGAAAATGAAGCAGCTGTCATATTTAAAAATGGACATATTTAACTCTGCTGTTGTAAATATTTCTGTAATAACACAATATATAAAGTTTTTATTGTACTATTGTTCCTTTTCTGAAAAATAGCAGGGAACATGTATTTTGGCTCCAAATATTATGCAACATGGCTTCCTAAAAATTAGAAGAGAATATTTCACGCCTATAACAGTTCTGGCAAATAATCCTGATGGGTGCAGTTATTCCTGTCTCGACCGTGACCTTGCTGATGAAGAATCTATAGTGCGATAACCTCAGCATTCATACTTAAGAGACTGCAATTCTTCTAACTTGATTGAGATGTGCTGTAAATCTGACCATTGACATTCTTTGAAGACTAGTACTCAAATTTATATATGTACTATATAATAGACTGTTTGTATATAGACTGATTTGGATCCTGTAATGGGAAGTTGTCTCATTGTTAACATTCCTCCTGTAGGAGTGTAATGTATAATTTGCAATGGTATGAGGCATTTGAATTGTTTTATATGCAGAGACTTGAAACATTTTGATTGTTAATAAAATGCCTTTTGATGACTTATCATTGGTGTTTTGTGGTCGTGGTATTGAAGGATTAATTAAATGGATAAATCACCTGTATTCTACCTTCCTAGGGAAGTTAAGAGGGGAAAAACAAAGTTATTTACATTTAAATGATACAAGTTTTAAATACCATGGAAGAGGATAACTGGAGGACTATAAAATGGTGTATCTTAATAGTTATTAACTTGTACATGATAGTGCTTAATCAATGGCTAACTTAACGAGTGAGCCCTAATTTTTCCAAGGCTTCTGTGAACAGTGTTAGATCTATTTGAAACATAGAAGCATGCTCTGTTCTCACTGTTCATAATATATTTAGCAAGGTTCATGCTGTATTATTCATTGAGAATGTCATCCAGAGCTTAAGAATAAATGACTTGTTAAACACTTGATTGCCAATGATATTTTATTGGATGTTTTTCGATATCAGAAAACAGAATTTAAGAAAAATAATTTAAGCACACTAAGTGTGGTAATCTTCACTTCACAGAATGAATAATATTGGAAATGGAACTATTAATTAATGTAAATTACATGTGACTGAAAACCATTTTGCTTGAGGATAATAGAAAAAAAATGTTGGTGAGCTTTGTCATTAGCAGTGGATGGGTTTCTAGGAACAACATCTGTCCTACCGCCCTCCCCCCTTTTTCTTCTAAGCTTATATGGTTCTGTTTGTAACATATCCTAACTGGCCATGGGTCAAATGCTTTGATTTAGAACCAATCGATTGGCTCACTACGTGATTTGAAAACCTCCCCATGGGCACACAGCTTCTCCTCAGATGTGCTCTGGCCTCCCCCACCACTCACTGGCTTCCCTCCCATTATGCATGTTATGGCTACTTTCTTAACCTCATTTGTTGTGTCCTGTTTTTCAGTTCCTCCATTCCAGACTCTTCAGCACTGGCCATGTGGCTTTTTACCTGCTGGTGGACATGCTTCAAGGCCTATTAGGCCTTCTGGAAGTGGAGAACCATGGTTCCTCCCAGTGGATGGGCTAATCAGTTGGTGAAAAGCTTGTGTGGAGAGCATAGGCCACTAAGAAACTGAAGCATGACATACAAAGTAAGGTCATAGATCTGATGCTGGGCATGCACTGGGAGAAGAGGGAGGGGCCGGAGCATGATGACAGTTGCAAGGCATGAGGAGGATGAAGAGGAGGATTGAACTGAGCAGATCATTCAGTTTGAATGGCCTCTGGTTCAAACCCCTTGAACCTGAGGAAGGTTTTGTTTGGTACCACCACCACCACCACCACCCAGTTCTAAATATAATCAGACTGGAAAGCAGAAGCAGTGGTGAAAATGTCATATTCCTGTGACACTTTTGTATCCTTTTGTTGCCATCCAGCAGAGTGATTCTCAGTAATGAATGGGTTGTCACTTTGAGCTAGAGGATAATGTCTTTGGAAGCTTGCTGTGACAAAACTTTTAAGGCACTTAAAATGATACGTTAGCTGTGGAGGTTTCCAGAAGGTTTTTTGTTCTATTCTTTGTAAGATTTTCAGTTAATGAGATGTGAGGATGTGGAAGACTTGGTTGTGGTGGGTTTAGCCGATAACATGCTTTTCAGTCCTTGCCTAGTCCAACTCATAAAAGCTAGCTGAAATTTGCAGGGGAATGATTCTTGCCAAGCTCCACTTACTAAGTAAGATGTTTAAGAGAATGATGTAAACTAGGTTTTTTCCCACTGTCACTAGAAGTACCCATTAATGGGTACTTAATGGGTATTCCTAGTGACAGTGGAAAAACACCCTAACAGTAGGTATGCCTGAAAGAACATTGGATCCATTTCGTTTGGGCTTCAGGATTGACCATACCACTGAAATTGACTCTACCTTACTATCTGATGACCATTGTCAGGTGGAATGGAGGAAAGTGTGACCCTATTTATTTTGCTTTACCTGTACCTATTAGCAGCATTTAATATTCTTGATCATGATATTCTGCTAGAACAGTTCCTGGAATTGGCAGTTTAGAAGCATGACATTTGCAGTGGTTGTGGCCCAACTTCAGTGACTGAATCCAGAATACACCTACTGTATGTCATCTGCAGAAGTCCATAAGGATGGAATACTTTATGGCTGCCCACTATTTAGTTTGCTCCAGTTTCCACAGATTCCTTCTCATGCTTTAAGACAACCTGCTGTCCACACAGAACTGTTAAAGAGACTTGAAATGTGGCAGTTATTCACAGAGATATACTACAGCACAAAAAAAATACATGTAAAATAGAGTAACTTCCCTGTTAGGTTCAGGACTTAATGATCACCTCTTGTATATAGTTAATTTTGCTCTTCTGAAAGGGTTTAATTTAACCCAAAAGCAACTATTTTATGTGTTCTGATCTCATCTTCATGTAGTGCATCTGAACAGAATGAATATTTAAACAAGTTATGTTGAAAAAACACTATAAACAGGATGCCAGTACTAGTTTTAAAAACAATTTGGAAAATAACAATCCTTTAATCATCTTGTAAATAGAAAACTGCTGCAGCTTTATATTTCAAGGAAGTTTTGGATTGAGAAAAACATGGTAGAAAATTATACAGTAGAGTATGTAAAAAGGCAGTTCATTGTGTACAATTAGAGATTCATTGTAAATAACTAGTCCTTGTAGTGAAGATCTGTTTAGTGCTCAAATGAATTTGTTACCACCAAACAAAAATTTGTATCTCAAATATTGTAGGTGGGGGATATTGTAAAGAAAAATGAGTCAAGAAATATTGGGTGTTTTTCCATGGAGCTCCTTTAATCCAGATCTAAGAAGATCCAGATCTAAGGAATGGGTGCTAGACTGCCTTCTGTGGAAATGCTGGAGAACCCATGTGCAAATCCGGATCTACCCATAAGGGGGATAGAGGGTGCAATCTCCGTAGACACTTCAGAGAATCTTTGAAGATCCTCCGGAGCAGCTCCGTAGAATCTCCAGAGTGATCTGCTGCTGACTTTGAAGATCCTCCGGAGCCTTTAATAGCGGCATTGCTCTCACAAGGGGTTTTTCTTCAGAGCCTGTGCTAATCTCCGAAGGCAACTTTGGAGGGAATTTGGAGGGAATTTGAAGTCTTGAGTTTGGGGCACCCCCCCCATGGGTGCCCCCCCAAGCCTCCTCTAGACCCTGTTGCCCAATTGTAGTGGAAACAGGCTCCCTATAATCCAAATTTGATGGCTGAAGATCCCATTGTAGACAGGAAATCCGGATTATAGGTCCTGCAGGACCCATATGATCTGGATTTCCCTAGCTGTGGAAACAGATGTGTCTCTAATGGGGTCTGTAGTGGAAATGGGGTCATCTGGCTCTGAGCCAAATAGTGCTAGTGGAAAAATGCCCATTATCCAAGAAACTTTTACAGTGCCTTAATTTAGGGTTAATTTCTCAATTTCCAAATTGTTCTTAAGTACCAGGTAAAGAAGGGTAAAATTATTGTGTTTTCTGATGTTGTGATTAATGTACTCTCTCAAAAAATAACTTAATTTTCAAATCCATGATATCACGCTCTATGTAAGGAAACCAGCGGCCTTCCAATTCATCCTGTTCTACAGTTGCGTCACCGTTGCTCATACTGACTGGAGCTGATTACACTCATCCAACAACAGTTGAAAGGCTAAGGGTTTTCTTTCTATGGCAACAATACCTTTTCACTGTTAATTCTTTACATTGTAATTGTTTGATGTGGTGGATTTGGGAACATTTTGTTTCTGACAATTACAACATGTGGCCCTTAACTTGTTAGCAAGTTGGTTTTGCAAACCAGTTTGCAAGTTACTTTCTTTGGGCAAAATGCTATTCTGAAACTTTTGGAACAACCACACATACTATCAAAGAAGTATAGTGTTTAGGCATGCAAACACACTTTTCCTGGCATCTTAGGGGCAGGGCACTTACTGGTGCACATGTGCTCTTTAGGTTTTCTTGAGAGGACCAACTTTTGCTGCACCACACCATGAGGTGAATTATCACTTAGAACTGTGTGCTTTCAGGACTACTGAGGCTTTCCTAGGCCTGTGCCAGCTCAAAAAAGAGCAGGTCACATTTTCACCATTATTTGCCCTTTAGGAGACTGGCATGTGTCACTGTAGCCTTAACAGTTCTGAAAATGCATATCCCACAACACAAAGACATCTACTCTGTTCCTCAGACTTTGAAATGGCTATAAAAAAATTAAAGGAGAAGGTTGCATTAATTTACTCCTAGGGAGCTAGGAAATGTGCATAGCAGGCTTGAACACTTATTCTGTAGCAGTGCAAAAGATAGGTTCATACTTCATGACATTGACAATTCATATTGTCATAAATTGGGAGCATTCTGTTTGTTTGTTTAGTTTAGTTTATTCAAGCTATGAGTTCCTTCTTAGTCCCAACTGCCCATAGCAGTTGCATAGTTATCTCTAGCATAATGCAAAGGAAACCACATGTTATGCAAATCATGTTGGAGAGACAATCATAGCATTTATTCTATCTTAATTGCTGGCTTTGCATCACTGCCAATTCTTTGCTGCATGGCATTATGCTATAGAAGGAAGGTCTTTTGTAATTAAAACTGTGCAGTAGAAGGATATTATGTAAGGGATAACTGTTTTGAACAACTTCTGCAACGTTGGCACCCAAATCACATCTTTAGATCAATATATTTTTATGCATTCATTTAATGTTTATTAAAATATGAATTTACATTTAATGAAAGCATTTTATACTTTCATTACAAAGAGCTTTTCTGAAGTGGCAGAATGCAACTCAATCAAATTCAGTCAGCGTGTTTTTTCTTGAATTTTAGTTTGCAATAACATATTTTAATCTTAATTAGGGATGAACAACACTCTTAGTTGTTTATGTTGACCTTTGACATGCATTGCTAGATATGTTCTATTCTTGTTTAGGGCAAATTTTTACAAATATACCTTACACAATATCTTGCATAAACAAATCTATTTTTAAATAACTAGTTCATCTTTTATAGAACTGCAAGTTACAGTAGAATTTCTTATAGTGCCAATTTACAGTGTCATTTGATATTATGCATCTTGCATATTGAGACCCCTTTCCTAATAAAAGGTTATTGTTGCTTAGTTTAATAGCACTTGAAAATGAATTTCAGAGTCTCTAGTGAGGCAGAGGAGTATGGTTGCTGAAAATGGCAGCTGCCCAGGAGGGATTTCCCTTTTTTTTTTTTTGTAAAAATGCCAGGAGTGTAACATCAGAGAAGTTGGTGATTTCCAGTATGGGAGAGGTAGGCGCACTGACTGTGGAGCTCGCTTGCCATCTGTGAGTGAGGAGAGGCAGAGGAGGATGTTTACTGAAAGAGACACCTGCAATTTTTCCTTTGGAAAAACACTGGGACCATGAGAAAACAACAATTGGTAGCATTAAGAAAAAGCAAAGGTATCCTAGAACACTGATCTTGTTCATCAATCAGTTGGAGTGCAGGGAGCCTCCAGTTTTGTTTTACATGATCGTATAAGCCAACTCTGGATGATCCTTGCCCCTCAGTCAATTGATGGAATAGCTTGCAGGAGGCTTCTGGAAATAAAGCACCATGTTTTGGGGAGCCTCTTGTCTTTTCCAGGCCACAAACTTCATTCCAGATTCTTAGTCTTCCGAGCATTTTTACAAAAGCTAATATCCCTCCCTGGGCAGCTACTCCTTTTGGCAACACTTCTTTTCCACGCCTTGGAAGAAGGTGTTAAATGCATGCCCACCACCCACCCCCTCTCCAACCAGTTGAGTTTTGGGAAATTTCCCTAATCCCCCAGATTTCCATTTTTTTTCTATTTCCCATATTGTGTATTTTCCCATTTTACCATAGCCTAAGTCTCATGCATGGAGGCAGTTCTACTCTCACTTTATTTACACTGAAATTGAAACTTGAAATTGTATGGTGTTCATGAGCTGGAGTGCTCTCAATTACCATCGTACTAATACTTTACATTTACTCAGTTCGTTAGGTTGCTGGACTCTAATTCACTTTTCCAGCAGTTTCCATTTCAAGCCGTTTCCCCCCTTTTGGAAATGCAAGGCTTATTTTATGAGATATTTGTTCTTGAAGTAGGACTTTGTATATCTGTGATATCGCTCCTTTATCCACTTCCTTATTAACTTCCAGATCTACCCAGTCTTCGCGTTTCCAAACTGCTCCAGACTGCCACCATATCCCTGCACTTGGTAATTAAACAAGCTGCTGCTCCAACAGGATGTATCTAGATCTTTAGGTGATTTTGCACTTATATTGCCTTTATTTGGAACACTAATTCAACCTGAAGGGGAACCAGAGCATTTATTATCTGTATCTCAGTGTATTCTTGCTAGAACTTTATGAGGTATGTCCAGCTTTTAATTTATGTTGTTCTTGGCTTGTGGTAATTTGTTTAATCTTGTAATTAAATTTGCTAGGGGAGTCTCTTGACAGAACAAACAACTGAAGATTAAAGAAAGACACACTCTGCTGGGTGCCTAATTAGCAGTAAGTGGGCTGATATAAAATTCTGAATTGCTAGACAGGCTTGGAATATAGATCAGAAATTGGTTCCAAAGCCTCTTCTGTTAAAATCTACTTAGCTTTATAAGGCTGACTGGTCAAATATCAACATAGGCTGGATTTTTTCTGTTCTGTAAATAATTCAATATTTTCAGTAGGCTTGCTATATTATTTGCAGATTATGTCTATCAAATCTTGTACAGTCTGGTCTGATTTAATCTAATATTTTTTACCCATAAAAGTTAATTTTTGTGTGGAAGATATACAAATATATTTTGAATAACTAATTTGCTTGTAGTGCAAATTTATATGCTAATTATGAGAATGTCATAAAATTAATGTAATCAGTTTAAGAGATCGGTGAATACTTCCCCCACTTTTGCTAACCCAGCTAACATCTATTAACTCAATAACTACTCCAACATGGGAGTTTGCTACACAATGCTCTGGAGGTTCTTAAGGATCCCTTCTTCACTCCTAATTTGCAGAAAATAAATAAAAGGCTACTGTTAACAAACCAAGGTATGATTTGGCTCTGGATTCAGTGGTAGCACAAAGTTCAGAATATTATTCAGCCCTCAAAAGGACATCTGCAAGTGCTTATCAGGCTATAACATTATATATGGGTAGCTTTAGGAATGAACAAACACTAGTAAATATACCCACTGTACCTTCATGGAATTGGCCCCTGTCTGAAAGTATAATCCATTTTTTGACTAAACCTGAAATAAATAAAATGCATTGAGTCAATTGATACAATTTGAATTCTTGATCCAACAATTAGGTTATGAGTACTCAATTTTCAGCTTTCTCAAGATCATTCATTATTAGCAGTAGGCGACCTTGGGAAGCAGATACAAAACAAAATTCTGAATGGGATCTGGTTATAACATTATGGATGCCATAATTGTGTCTACTGTTGCTGTATTAATCTGCTACTCTTACTATGGCATCTCTTTTAGACATCATAACAGCCACTTAAGCAAGTCACTGCAACTAACTGGAAATCTGAAAAGTGACCATGCTTTCTCAGTGATATGCCTCTCTTGTTGATTGCAGCATCTGAATGTACAGCTGGCCAATTGTGACAACTTTGGAGGACATAGCCTTCTTTATGAGTTGGAATACCTTTTTGATGCCTGCCCCTGCAAGATCCAATTTTTTAGCTCTGGGTTATAATCCATTAAAACTGGCTGGGAACAAATAAGCTGGATGGGTAAGCAAAAACCTATCATGAAAAGTACTCGTGAGAAGGATAAAGTAAAAGACATGGTAGCTATACTTTATTAAAGGAAATGTATAACTTCCATGATTACGCTAATTTAAAATTCTGTTTTTTAAGGGAGAGGAAATGAACCAATTTTTGACATTCAGTTCTCAAGAATGCCTTTATGATTTATGCAACATAGTATTTGTGTTTGAAACTTGGGTAAAGAAAAGATTAATATATGAAGTCTGTTAACTATGCTACTGTTAATTTAAATGCATAATATTGTATCAGAAGAAATCAGGGATAATTATTTGTCTTTCCAGACTGTACATATAATGAATATTTGGTAAGCATCAATCTCAATAGTTTGAGGCATATATTATACTCTTGTAATTTAAACAGTATTCTGGTTATAAATTTAATGCTTTGCTTTGCTTTTAATTTTTTTATTACAGGAATTATAGAAAAAAGAACAAGAACAAGAAATAAAGAATACATTATTTACTACAGTTTCAAAAACATACAAATTCTTGGTTTAGTATATATAATATAACCTATTGCCGTTCTTTTCCCAAGCTTTCTGTCTTCTGCATGTTAAATTCTTGAGTATAACTTATTTTTCTTGTCAAGGTCTATATCACTTTCATTATTATTATCATCCCATTTTTTCAATTGTGTTATATTTGAATATAGTTCACCTTTATAATTTTGTATAATACTTTCAAACAGAAAGCTATAATTTATTCCAGTTAAATAATTTGACACCTTGTATTCCTATCAGTGTACTTTGTAACACTCCCAACTTCTAATTCAATATTATATACTTTTCTTCTTTCCCTACTCTTATATATAACCTCAGTCACAAACTATCCCTAATTTTCTTCTATTGAGAAAGTCTGTTTACATTAAATAAATCTTTTTATGAAACTCCTTACGAAACTTAAACTCAGATATCCTTTATCCTATTTCTTTTGGTCATTTTCAGTTAATAGTTTTCTCCCTCTCCCCCGCCCCTATTTTTCCCTGTTGTTCCCTTTGCAAGTCCCTGACTCATATTAAAATAAAACGGGTCTTTTTCTCTCAATCTCCTTTCTCATAATTCCAAAATATATACTTTTGTTTATTGTTTCTTCAAGAGTAAAGTCAAAGCATGGAAACACCTTGTCTTGTCACTTCTTGAGTGTCAGTCATATAATCCAGGAGGCACAGCCATTTCAGTCTTTCAAAAATTGCATTTAGTTACTTCAAACTACAAATATTCCTTGAACAAAAATCTTCTCACATTCCCAAAGCATTATGATGATGACTATGTGTAATGATGCACCCTTAAAGTTATCTCATTTCCTCTGTTATAACTTTTACCAACTATATTATTTTGCTTTCAGACGCATTATTTTCTTTCATAAGAACATAAGAAACAGAAGAACATAAGAGACTCCTTGCTGGATCAGGCCACAGCCCATCTAGTCCAGCATCCTGTCGCACACAGTGGCCCACCAAATGCTCATGGGCATCTCAGAGACAAGGACAAGCCTTTTCCTGCTCTTGAATCCCAGCAAATGGCATTCATACTGCGTTTATTTATTCTCCTTTAGACTACTCTATATCTAATTTGTTTTTTCCGTCCTCCCTCGTCTCTTCCCCCTCCTCCCACTTCGATATCTATCATTTTTACAAACCATCTTTTATGCCCCTAATATCTATCCTATTATTTATTATTATTATTTATTTGTATTTCTATCCCGCCCTATACCCGAAGGTCTCAGGGCGGGTTACAGTATTATATTAATCTTAGACAGGTCCCTGCCCTCAGGCTTACAATCTAAAGAGACAAGAAACAAAATGAAAATGGTGTGGGAGGGAACAGGGAAATTAATAATAATATAAATAATATAAATAAATTTCAAACAACCCAGTATAACTATTCAACCATTTCAACACTTTCTTATAATTATTCTTATTGTTAAATCTTTTATTTAGTTCTATCGTGTCATAAGAACCAAATGATCTGTACTCAGGTACCAATGCATAAAAATATATTTTCAATGATGCTTGTAATCCTTTTAATTCTTTAAACATGATCTGTTCTTATGCCCATGGAACAAACATTTTCAAAACTATATTTATTACAGCTACCATAAATCAAATACATATCTGTTCTGCAATAACATTTTTCATCTTAAACATTCTAAATGATATCAGTTATTGTTTTATTTTTCATTTCTTTCCCTTCAAGTCATTTCGTTAAAATAATGTCATAATAACATGTAAAACCAGCTCCAAGTAAGAGGGATGGTGAGGAGAGGACTTTCTTCAGTGACATCTTGGACAGGGAATATACAGTCCAATAAGGAGAAGGAAAAAAATAGCCCCAGCTGTATCTTATAAAATCATCTTTTCTTTAATGGCATTCCATTTACACTGGACACGCACAACTATGTTAACATGTCAGAATATTTTCAACAGTATAGATCATTTGTTGACTTCCAGAACAGTCTAAGAAGTAAAGGAGAAAGAGAAACAGCCAAAACTTATAATTATCTTACAAAATCATGTTTATGTTCCATTCAAACAAAGCACCCAGGGAGGAAAAAGGAGAAAGATGACATCGGCAATGTAGGCCTCTCTAGAACAACCTTGACAGCTGCAGTAAGGGCAGAACTGGGAATGATCCCACTAAAAGCCCTGATATTAAGGAGGCAATTTAATTACTGGGTAAAAATTAATCAGATGACCACAAACAGGCTCCCCCGCTTATGTCTAGAGGAGCAAATCCTGTGTCAACACAACTCATCATGGACAGTGGCCTTGAACAATCAGTTGGCTGGTATTGGCCTTCCTTTACAATTCCTCTACAGCTTAGGCTCCAGGGCAAAACAAGCTCTTATACAACGTACCACGGATATCTACTCTCAAATGGATATAGCAAGCATAGCTAATTCTACTGCTACAAAGTTTTTAGCCACTCACAAATCACATACCAGCTTAGAAAAATATCTGACTATACCACTTCCGATCCCTTTAAGAAGAATTTATACTAGGGCAAGGTTCGAACAAATCGGAATTATGATGCAAACTGGGCGCTACAATAATATTCCTAGCAATGAGAGACTCTGCGTCTGGGGGGAACAAATCGTGGAAGATATTGAACATTTCCTAATTGACTGTACAGCATACTCTGACCTCCGTTCCAGATATCTAGATCCAATATTAATTAATTTCAGGTCCCACAATAGAAAGAACCTCTTATCCTTTCTCCTGCAAGGACAGGAAAGAGCTACAATAATCAGCGTGAGCCTTTTCATTCTGAAAGCTTTGAAGAAAAGAGCACGTTATCTGGAAGATAAATCGGGCAATTAAGACCTTGATTGTAAATAGATGGTCGATTGCTCTCCTTTGCCGCCTTCTGTTTTATTTTATTTGTATAGTATTGTACTCTACTTTGAAATGGTCAGATGACTAGTCAAATAAATAAATAAAGTGGGCAATGTCTCTTTCCTGTGTTAAAAAAGGTTTGATAATTAAAAACATAAGGGAGGGTAACATTTATTGCTATTAGTTACCTTGTCATTTCAATTGACTCTAGGTATATTCTAAGACAGTGGAAAGATGGCAATGGAAAAATCTTGATTTTTGTTTTAAAAACAAATGTTAATATTTATGCATGATGTTTTGGCTCTTCTACCCCTCCTTAATGCCAGATATAGCAAGGCAGAGAAAGAGGTGCAAAACCTCCATCTAATCCAGGCGCCATTGTGAGGGAAAAATGGGAATTCTGATCAATATGGTATTTTATAATTAGGAGCTTTCATTTGCTTCAAGAGTATATTTCTTTCTTTTCCTTTCTACCGTTATAGAGATAGCTTACAGAAAGATTTGTAATCAGGATGTACTGCTTTTGCAACGGGGCAAATAGGGTGAAAACAGGAAACCATGATCTTAGTGCTTGCATTGCTACCTGTGAAAGAAGGAACCATCATAGGGAAGTTTAGGATGCACGTAGCTTATTTAGTAGGTTCCAGTAACTAGCTTGTTAATCAGGGAAATTCCATTATGATAAGTTTTCTTCCAGTAACTTTATGATGCTTTCTTGACGTATTTCATGACTCTTTCTTTACGTATTTCTTGATCTCAGGAAATGACATTATAAAAGGTTTTATTCTTGTTCATTCTGGGAAGGAGAAACTTTCTCCTTCCATGCATGCATGTTTGATTTTTGATATATACAAATAAACAATTGATGTGGTATTGTACTATGGTCAGTTTTCTTTGACAGTTTTGGAGGCACCGCTGGGATGGTCTGGAAGTCCAAAGGGACACCAGCACCATATTGACCACAGCTGACCATAGTCCAGCAAAGACAAAAGGATTGAATTAATTAATAGGTAGGTGGAGGTACCTCAAAAGGCGTTGGGTTTTTGGATCAGGCCTAGGATATATGGTAAAAGTCCCACCGGGAAAAGAGAAATATTGAAAAAGGATTGGTGGAAAGGCCACCAAGTGGGACCTGAATTCCCCAAGGGGGGTCTGCTCGGAGACCAAGGCTGACACGCACACATCATACTTGCACAAGTGGACCGGTTACATAGGGCTGTTTCGACAGAAGAAGTAAACGGCGACAGGTGGACGGGCCCCTGCGCGTAACCGAGAGGAGATTTGGGGAAAGGCAGGAGAAGGACCTGCGACCGGAAGGTAACACTATTCTTTGGAGTGGTAAGTATAAACTTTTTGAGGTTGAATGGTGAGACTTAGTATGGTATAAAAAGCAAATAATTGTGCACAATGAGTGTGAGCTACGAATGAAATGGTGAGAGAGTGCGAATGAGTGAATATATGCTGTGTGGAGAGTATGGATTATGTTGCCAAGCTCAGGCATGTGGGTGTTGGCTTGGTAGTAGTGAAATGAAAAGAATAAACGGATAGATAGCGGTGGAAAATGGGCAGTGCTACTTCAAAACAACCTAAGGAACCACCAAGACAGACACCAGCATGGTTTATGTACAAAAAGGACCCTAAGTCCTGTTGTTATTTAGATAGCTGGAACTTGATAACAGCAAAAGACCCTAAATTGAGATTCCCATTAGAGGGGAGTTTAATACTGATAAATTAGAAGTATGGTATAAAGTATGGTTGGAAGAGGCTGCAGAAAGAAAATTAGCTTCACAACGAAGGAGCTTTGAAAATAATGAAAGAAAAAAAATTAAAAGAACAATGGAAAGAGCAAGAAAAGAATCGTCATTCTGGGGAACCACCTCAGTATAGCAGCATGGTTTCCCCAACCTCCCTCTACCCTATACGGGAATTGAGGGCATATAGGCATCAAATCATTTTGTCCCTGTGACATTATATAGAAGGCACACAGCATTTGACACTTCCTTTTTTAAGCTGTATGCAAATTGAGGAACTAAGAAAAAGTGCAGTTTTTATTTGATGACTGTTTTGGATAACGTTTGTCTGTCTGTAAGTATTAATTTTCTTTATATCTGAACTGTGAATAGGGGCCCTTGTCTTGTATGTTTTCTGTTTTCTGTTGTGTTTGATTAAGAAGCACTGAGACATTCAGAACTGTTACCATGTCTTATATTGACCAATAATTGTCTTGTTTGTGGATTGTAATGTTCAAGAAATACTGGCATGCCGAGGCTTGTGTTAAACTGCTAGCCTCTTGAAATGAAGCTTCAGAATATTTAGGTTTGTGATGTATATTAGTATTTGGGTAAGTTTTTTTTATCCCAGAGTTTAAACTTTCTGTAGTATGAATGTTGAGGGAGACCCTCTAGTAGTCGACTGATTAAACAGCAATGTTGGGTGCAAATGTGAAGAACGTATAATTGGGTTAAATGGCTGGTGGATGAGTGTTTGGAATGATGTTTTAAATATTGTATGAGTGTTCAGGGAAAGTATGTATGTGTTGGATAATGTTATAAATGAGTAAGCCTGTTTGGTTGAGTGTTGGGGAACAGGACTCTTATCTGGGAATACTGGGTTTAATGGGTCAGCTGGGTTACCTTAGGGCTGGTCACAGCTCTCTTCTGAGCTTTCACAGCACCACCTGCCTTGCAGCTTGTTTTGCTGTGAGGAGAACAGGAGGGTTTGTCAGACGTTTTGAGTTCCCTAAGTCAATAATTGTATGGGTGAGATAAATAGGATGTAAAAGTCAATCCTTCTTTTTCTAAATTGTGTGTCTGAATGAAATTATATAGTCATTGCAGAAAGGGGGTGCTAGCCATAAACTTTCTTCCATGGTGTTGATTGATTTTGCAAGGTGAAGAACATACATAGTTTATTATAAGATAATGACTTAAAGTATTCATAAGGTTTATTGCAAACACTGTGTTGAAGGATGCACTATGTTGGGCGTTGTCATTTTAATAATATAGATGAATTAGGAAGGGTTTAGGCCCCAAGTGTCTGTAGGACCCTTTATTTATATACAAATTGACTTTATACACATGTCACCATGTGCTGGGTACCCTTCCTTTGCGGATCAGGGTAGCTTCTTTATGGGCTATAATCGTTCATAATGTACTAAAAGCTTTTAATATTCCTCAACATTTTCACTATGCATACTTCTCTCAGTCAGCTAGGGTAGGGGAGAGACAAATTGGGATAATGAAGAATTAATCAGCTAAAATTTGTGTGCTGTTACCAATTTAAAATGGGTAGATACTATTCCATTTTTTTTGTTGTATGGGACTCCTAGTAGTGTTCTTAGTCTCTCATCATGAGATGGGTTGAACTATGAGGATGGACCCACCAACAATGAAACTTGAACATGGGTTATTAGAAGAAACTTTAATCTTTTACTCTAAGATTTGCTACTCTAATTCTAGAATGAACGAGAGTGGATTAAACATTGGAAATTAGACTGTGGTAATCTTTCTATTTTTTTAACCCATTTTTGCCCATGGTTCATTAATGAGCTGATGAGAAGAACTGAATATTATTAAAGTGAAGAACATGGGTTTTTAATGAAAAATATGTTTTTAGATATACATATATCATGGATAAGAATTAAGTGTTGAGTTATTACACTAATGTGTGTTTCTTTTGTGATGTTTTACTGGGTATATTGTCTCTTATAAGTCATTTATTGATGAGATCTCAAATTGTTTGAATGTTATTTGACACAAAACAAACTGGATAGTGATAGTGAATAACAGAGATTTGAAGATGTGAAATTTCGTAGGTATTGAGGTTATGACAAGCAAATGGGGGAAAAAGGTAATTAGTGGATCAGCTGTCCACATGTCTGAAGGTTTAGATACAACTGCAACTGCTACTAGGAAATAAGAATAGATCAGTTGTTTGTATGGTGTATCTAGAGAGTAGTTACGTGGAAACAAGAAATTGGTTATATTGAGGAATTGCTCTTCCAATTGCTTTGTTTTTTTTATGCATGCAACACCTAGTGGTGTACATGATCTCTCTCCACAGGAAATTGTCGTAGGACGACCTATGAGAATGCCCACTGATCCACCTGCCAGGGTATTCGAGCATGGATTATTGATGATGTTTTAATCTCTTACTGTAAAGTTCTGATTTATTCTATTAGGTCCCTACATGCCAAAGTGAAGGACTTCCTGCCTGAGCCTGCTACTGGGCCTATTCGTTCATGGAACTGGGGATTTGGTGCTTGTGAAATCGTTTCATCATAAATCAGCACTTCCGCATATCATATATTATTGATTAGCCATGCAGCTGTGAAGTGTGAAGATTTTTCATTTTGGGTTCACGTTTCTCATTGCCAAAGAGTTGGTGATAATAAAACATTGCATGTTGACACTGGTCCAAAAATATCCACTGATCCAGGGGTTGACGTTGCATCACAGTCAGAACATCACTCGAGTGAGGCTCTACAGGAATCCTCTATAAGTCATACGTATAATTTGCACATCCCTTTTAAGTACGGACTTGGACTTGGACTTGGGAACACATCATGGATTCTTGTCAAGCCCGCATGCAGGATACCAGGAGAGTTCAAAAATATCTGATACCTACTTATGGACTATAGCTGTAATTTTGATGTTGTTGCTTCTCTTGAATATTTATGATACAGTGCTTTTCCACTATTGGGTGAATGGAAAGGGAGATTCTTATATTAGTGGGTTGGATGGTACGGAGGGAGGTCTGGATAGAGATTTGGGGTATAGCCTGGGTTCAGTGGAAACACAGGAGGGACCCAGTTTTTCTAAAATACGAAAGAATCGGGATTTGGTGGAAGTGAACCAAGGGAATGTTGGGAAGAAAGAATTGAAAAGGGGAATATGGTAACATCGGTATTTGATGAAACATATCCTTTTACACATGAGAATCTTCTTAATAATACTTATGTGAAGTTGATGCATCAGGTTGGGAAGCCATGCTAGGTAGCCTTTTCCCATGAGATCCATTCCCGATACATCAATTTGGAGATTAGGGTTTTCCATACTGGGTACATGACTAATTGGACAGCTGAATGGAATAGTACATTAGCCACACACAAGATGGGTCAAATTAACAGGTCTATGAGTCAGGAGTCCTTGCATGGGGAACGTTTTGAAGTAATACCATTTGGAAATGCAGCACTTTGTATACAAATCCCTCACAAAACATTATTATTTGCACAACATAATCAGGATGTTTGGGTAGGTCACCAAGAGCACTGCAATTATATCTACATAGTGTTTCCAAATCGTACCTTCCCAAATGTACAAAATCCGAATCAGCAGATGGATTTTCCTAAGAGGACAAATTGGGTGGACGAAACTGGCCTACCTCTTTCCCCTTACCTAATACTTTATTGTAATACCACTTGTAGGTTTCGTATTATTTGGTTTATTTTAGGTATACATATGTTATATTTTGCTGAAACAGACATACTTCCTGAGATACTTATTCCACAACCAACCTGTGAGGCCATAATGGGTGTAGAAGGGGGAGGTACAACTAGGAACTTGTGGGCTCACCTTCTCCATTGGGTAGGAATGAATATCTATCGGAGATTGGGTTTCTATACTTATTCTCTATTTCATTTTGGGGTGTCTAGTTTTAATTATGAGCCATTCGCTCTTACTCTTAATAACAAAGGAGTTTTCTGGCTATGTGGTAAGTCTGCTTGGAGAAGTGCTTCCTACTCTTTGGCAGGGAAGATGTACCCTAGGGAACATGGGAATAGGAGGAAGTATTATAAAACCCTTCCTAATTCTCACAGATGGGCCCGAGAGATAACTAAATGGAAAACATTTTGGGAAGTAATTTTTCCCTGATATGGGGTGCAAGCTGCATTCTCTGAAATTCGTAACATTTTTGCCCAAATTGGGTTATTGGCTAAGGAGACGTCTGGTGCATTAAAAGCAGCTGCTAAAGGTTTGAAGGAACATACTACCCTTTTGACCCAGCTCATCTTATGTATAGACCATTTACTTACACAGTCTGGGGCTTTTGTAAGGTAGTAGGCAAGGAATGCTGTATCTACCTTAATAATACTTCTACTGATATTCTCATGCAGAACTTATGGAGCATGTATGTGACAATGTCTACTTGGGGCCCCCTGAGACTGGAAATTGGGATGATGGATGGGAATGGTTAGGGACTGTGTTCCACTTCATTCCTGAATGGTTGAAAGAATTCTCCTTGGGGCTGTTGGAATTCTACTGGGAATAGCAGTTTTGTACCTCATTATAAAAGCATGTTGTTTCTTGGGACCTTGTTTTTGCAGAAAATCACATGGCCATGAAACTGTATTGGTTTTGCAGGAAGGATGCCAATCTCCGCGTATAGATACTTCATTTGATGAATCTAAATTTTTAGATGACCCCTTCAAAGATGTGGAACTTAATGAGGCTTAGAACGCCTCATCAGGAGGGACTGTGAGGGAAAAATGGGAATTCTGATCAATATGGTATTTTATAATTAGGAGCTTTCATTTGCTTCAAGAGTATATTTCTTTCTTTTCCTTTCTACCGTTATAGAGATAGCTTACAGAAAGATTTGTAATCAGGATGTACTGCTTTTGCAACGGGGCAAATAGGGTGAAAACAGGAAACCATGATCTTAGTGCTTGCATTGCTACCTGTGAAAGAAGGAACCATCATAGGGAAGTTTAGGATGCACGTAGCTTATTTAGTAGGTTCCAGTAACTAGCTTGTTAATCAGGGAAATTCCATTATGATAAGTTTTCTTCCAGTAACTTTATGATGCTTTCTTGACGTATTTCATGACTCTTTCTTTACGTATTTCTTGATCTCAGGAAATGACATTATAAAAGGTTTTATTCTTGTTCATTCTGGGAAGGAGAAACTTTCTCCTTCCATGCATGCATGTTTGATTTTTGATATATACAAAAAAACAATTGATGTGGTATTGTACTATGGTCAGTTTTTTTTGACACCATATTGCCAGAAAACTATGAATTTAATGTTTATAACTCTCAGAATAATAAAAACATTGGCTGATAGGTAAGTGAGGTCTTCTGCATATTTTGTCTGTTCAGCAAACTGATGAATGCTTCAGTGCTTATTAACATGATTTTGCTATTCAGGGCACATAGAATTTTATTCTGAATTTGGAGGATCTGGTAAGTTACTTTCTTTCTTTTTTACATAAAGCAGAACGATCTTGTATGTATTATATTGGGAAACAGTGTTTTGATAACTATTAAAATGATGAATATTTGAATGCCACAGATTTTTGGCTGCTATTTTGTATTCATTAATTGCATTCATCAATAAAAATTTTGAGGATAATTTACAAAACATCTTGCTCGCGGTATTGTGTTAATTTTAAACATGATATTGTTCTAAGCAACTCTGGTTTTATTCGTTAGTATATTTTTATTCTGTGTGAAGCAGACATTGCTGAGCACAGCACAGAGTTTCATGGCAGAAAGAGGGCCCACTCATAGTTACTTGAACAAACAACTTAAATCTCTCAAGTGACATCTTTGGGGTGCATCCATGTGCAATCAAAAGGGTGGCTTTTTAGGAATCACAAAATGAAAGAGCTCTGGGAGATGCTCTTTTTCTTCTGTGACACTAAGACTGGTGTTTAGCATGTCTTGCATCCCAAAAATAGTTTCTAAAGGTGGGACTCCTTGCCATAGTTCGAAACAGCCTGTCCAAGGACTTCTTGCTCCAAGGCATTAAAATCTGCTGCATTTGTTGGTGATACATCCTTGTTTTTCTTTAAATTCTTCCCGGACCTTCCCTGAATGTAATATAGCTGTGCACACAGGCAGTCTCCCTTTTCCTGGACAAAAACAGCCCAAGCAACTACAGCAGTGGTTCTCAACCTGGGGGTTGAGTCTTCTGTTGCCCTTCCCTCCCACGTCCCAGCTGCTCTGCCCCTATGGTTGGGGGTCTCCACAACATGAGGAACTCCATTAAGGGGTCGCGGCATTAGGAAGGTTGAGAACCGCTGAACTACAGGATGAAGCTGAACGGCAGAAGGATGAACGAAAGCGATGCAGTCGACCAGGACCAATGCAGTCAATCCTGTTGAATCTACAGATGTGTTTGACCCCTCTTGCAGAATGAATAAAATAGGCTGGAGAGAAGGGAAAGGTGGGACCAACAACCCCCTCCGCTATCTAGCATGGTTGTAACAAAACAATTATAATCGCTAACAATTACAGCAATTGAGTGAAGAATGTCCTCACGTTTATTACAGATAAAGTCTAAAGGGGGGGGACACACAGTTTCTCATGCTGATATCTCTTCCTCCCTTTGGGCTGGTTGTTTGAGGATGAACTCCATTAAAATATCTTGCCTTCTGCTGATTTACTGATCTCTTTGGGGATACATACATAATTTATCCAAGGCATCTGTGTGCAGTACTTCAACTGAATGTTAAGGGTAACTAGTGAGGGACTGTTATTGGATATCTGAGTAACACTAATGGCCAGTCTTCCCTTTTTGCAACTTCATCTGTTTCTCCAGCTGTGTATGTATCTGAAGAAAACAGTTGTTAGTACATTCAGTTGGGGGACATAGCATTTTTCTTGAACCTGTTATTCTCTGCTACTGGGCTTTGGTCATTCTGGAGTTAGTCTCTTTAGAATTAGAACAGAGAGAGGATTCTTCACTTGGGAGAAGAACCAACCAGAGTGAACTTTCAAAAGAGACTGCAAAGAGCTCAAGTCCAAGGGATCTCTGCATATTTGGGGATTGGGTGTCAAAATGGCAAATGGCATTTAATGTGACCGAGAGTAAAATGATCCACATTGGAGCTAAAAGTCCTATCACATGTACTAATGGAATCAGAGCTGACCATGACTGATCAACAGATAGTTCAGTAAAAATGGAAACACTGTACATGTTTTGTAAAGAAGCTTAATAGCATGTTAAGGCTAATAAAAAATGTACTGAAAATAGAAGTGCTAATATTACAACATTCTGATACAAGTTGATTATGTGACCACATCTGGAATACTGTGCAGTTTTGGTCACCGCATCTCAAAAAGGGTGCAACACAGTTGGAGAAGGTTTAGAGGGCAACTAGTCAGGGGACTGGAGGAGGGAGCTTTTTAGTCTAGGAAAGGAGACAAATGAGAGGAGACATGATAGAATATAAAATTGTGCATGCTGTGGACAAAGTGGAATGGGGATAAGTTATTTCTCCCTTTTCCAAAATACTAGAACCAGAGGTCCGTCAATGAAACTAAATTCTACACAAATTAGGACAGACAAAAGGAAATTCTTGTATTTACACAGTGCATAATTAAACTTGGGAATGTAGTATTAACTATGAGGTATAGTGTTGGCTGCCAGGTTGGATGGTTTCAAAAAAGATTTGGGGCAATTCATGAAAGATGGAACTATCAATGGCTGCCAGCCTTGATGGCAGTAGAGTAGGAGGTAGTTTGCCTGTCAAGGCCATTTGCTGGCTGACTGCAAGCAAAGCAAGCTGTGAGCTCATGTCCTGTTTGTGGCCTTCCCCATGCCACTAGTTGTCCAATGTGGCGGCAGACTGCTGGACTTAGTGGCCATGAATCTGATCCAGAGGAGCATTTCTCAAGCAGGAAGTCACAATCTTCTCTTAATGTAATTAAGCCTACAAAAGTGAAATGGTAACAGGGAATTTTGAGGGCTTTAAAAAGGAGACTGTGCATATATTGCTGTAATTGTACTGATGAAATATGCAGACACACATACACAATCCATTGATTCCAAGACACTGGGTAGAAAAAGGAAGAAAACAGTAATGAAATCAAAGGTAAGCAGTGGTGGAAACTCAGAAGAATAGTGATCCTAAATTATAAAATCTTTTTATTATTATTTTCAAAAAGCATAAACTCTTTGCAAGAAATCAGTTTGCGAGAATTGGTGCTTAAACCTTCCTTCTCTGCCCCCAAACTGTTTCCGGCACAAACTGAAATGCCACTTTTCAGAAGGTATGGAGTGTATCTCTTACTGCATCCTCTGCAATCCAGACTAAGAAACACACTTTCACCTGCTTCCAGGGGGTAACCTGGATGTAGAGTGCACATTTGATTAAACTGTAAATGCCAGAGAAAGGGTCCATCATTTCAGAGACAAAAAAACTCATAAGCTTGAATGACTAGCTGTCAGGTCTCCATGCTTCTGGCAGGGACATCACTGGTCTCCACTCTGTAAAAGATGATGAAATACAGAATCTTTCTTCTGGCTGAGAACAGCAGGGGAATCAAATTCTGCCACCTTTCCAGCATGCATCACCATCACTCTGTCTGAATCCAGGATAGTGTTCAGCCTGGTAGAAATAAACACATCAGCAGAAGCAGGTTATGCTGTGATTTGTAGGAAGTACAGAACGCTCAAATGTACCGTCTTTGTTATTATTATAGTCCCTTAGAATACATTAAAAAGTGATACTTTTAGCTACTCTTCTAGACTTGCAAATATCTAACAAATGATTGATTGGCTAGATGGCTACATATCAAGATACTTTAGAAGGGCAAAAGATGGGTTCCTTCTGGCTCTTTCATTATCAGATATCTCATTTTCATGAACTGTAGATGAGACAGTAAAATTATTTGGGGAATATTCCTAAGTGCTCAGTTATTAGGATGTGTATTGATATAGGCTGCACTCACATGAAGCAAAAATGCAGCTCAAACAAAGCTTGGAGGTAGTAATATGTGTTACTAGAGTTTTTCAAACCTTTAATGGGCATTAAAATTGAGTTGAACACATGTAGGTGTAACTGTACCATCTCTGAACCATACCTAAGCCACATTTGAAGTGCTGTGTTCGAACACACCATGTAACAACGCTTGTTATTCCATAGGATGCTTGTCTGCCCAAAAGTCCATAGTCCAAAGCATTAATTTTGGGGGAAGTCTCATTCATTCATTCGTCTTATCCCGCCCTATATCCAAAGGTCTCAGGATGGGTTAATACATTAAAAACCAGTAAATGAACATATTAAAACCATAACAGCACCTGGATGTGGGAATGGAAAGCTGTAGCTTTACTTAGCCAAAGGTTGGGTACTTAATGCAGCGATTCTCAACCTTCCTAATGTCGCGACCCCTTAATGCAGTTCCTCATGTTGTGGAGACTCCCAACCACAGGGGTGGGGCAGCTCGGGTGAGGATGGGGCGGGAAGGCGGGAGACTCGTCACAACCCCTCTGAAAGGTTAGTTCAACCCTCAAAGGGGTCGTGACCCATAGGTTGAGAACCGCTGACTTAATGGGACATGCACTGGAAGTAACATGCATATGGTCAGGCTGAAAACATGCCAAAAGTTAATCTGTCTCTGAATTATTGACCTTTTCTGACTAATCTGCACTCTTATTTACTATGCTGCTACCAATCTCTATCTTTTTTTTTAAATCTTTTTTCCTTTATTATTTTACAATACACCAAAACAAAACAAAACATGTACAAATCATATACATTACACCCTAAGTTTTAAATCCCTCCCACTGTTACATGGGCTCTAATTTTTGCTAAACCATCTTTCATTCTATCTGGTAGGGAGTCTTGATTGCTAGCTTGATATAGTCTCTTCCACAGATCCTGTAGGCTCTTCTTCGGTCTCTCCCCCAAATAAAGAAGTCTTTGGTGCCTAAGGGCGTCAAATTTAAATATTTCAAGCACATAGTCTTGCCATTTTTCCAATGTCCACTGTGATTTATCCCTCCACCCCCCTGCAATAACCATCAAAGCTGCCCACAACAACCTGTCCAACATATACCTTTCATCTTGTGCCAACCATGTACCACGATATATCTGCAATAAACATCTCTCAGAGTGCAGCCCCACATTTACCCCAAACACCAACTGTATATGATCCACCACCTCTCCCCAATACCTTAATACCTCCGGACATTCCCACCACATATGAAAATATGTTCCCCGTCCTCCGCATCCATGCCAGCATGTAGGAGCAAGTGTAGGGATCATGTGTGAAAGTTGTGCAGGAGTACGATACCAACGGTGTAACAACTTTAAATTCAACTCCTTCCATTTTACATTTTTCACTTTTGTAATACTTCTAACCTTCCTTTCCATCTCTTCCTGCTCCACCCGTAAATCCAGCCCCCATATATCAGTCAATGACTGTATTATGTTTCTCTCTGTAGTCAAAAGCCTATAAATCATCCTATTGACCCCTTTACGGGTCTGCAATCTCAATTGTATTATAGCTTCAAATTCTTTTAATGGGGCTGTAATTACCCTTTGTATATCATTCACTCTTACAAAGTTTCTAATAGCAGCTACTTGTAGCCATTGGCCCCTTCCCAATAGACCCCCCAAAAAATCATCTGACAGCAACTCATGATTATCCCCAAATAAGTCCTGCAGGTATTGCATCCCATTTGCCTTTAATAACTGTAATGTATGCCCATTCAACACTTCTGCCCTCTCATTCATTGTCTCTACTGGTGTAAATCGAGACCATGTGCCCAATAACTTCTTTCTCCATCTACTCCATACCAACATAGTGGTCTTCAAAGGGCCGTGCCACCTATCCATTGTCCTATGTGTATATTTCATAAACATCAATGTTCTATCTCTCCTGTCCAACATTTCTCTTTCCAATTTCACCCACTTCCCTCCTCTGTCATATTCCAATTCCAGTAGCTTTGCTATATTAATTGCTTCATAATACTTCTGAATAGCGGGAATTCCCCACCCTGCCTGTTCCATTCTTGCTTCTAGAACCACACGTCTAATCCTGGGTCTTTGTGTAAATATCCATTGCATTATCTTCCTGTCCCAGCTTTTCAAGGTTCTCAATGTTATTACTTCTGGCACAGTTTGAAATAAATAAAGAATCTTTGGAATAACAATCATCTTCAGTGCCCGAATTCAGGACACGATATTTAGATACTTTCTTTTCCAACCTCCCAATTGTTTACTAATTCTTTTCCAAAGTCTGTGATAGTTTACTGTCCCCAGTTTCTGAATGTTTCTTGTCAGATACACTCCTAAGTATTTCATTTTACTTGTACCTAATCTTAAACCTGATATGTCCCTAATTTCCTTCTGTTCCCGAGGTGGAGTGTTCATACACAAAATTTCTGATTTACTCATGTTAATGTAAAGCCCAGACACCCGTTTAAAATTCTCTACTATTTCCATCGCCCCCTTCACCATTCCCTGTGGGTCAGCAGATACTAGCATTGCGTCATCTGCAAACAAATTTATCCGCAATTCCTGTGTTCCTATCTTATATCCTTGAAAATTTACATCACTCCTCACCCAGTTTGCCAAAGGTTCTAGAGCCAGAATAAATAGTATAGGGGATAGGGGGCAACCCTGTTTAGTTCCTTGTCTACCAATCTCTATCAATTATCTTTAGCTGTATGGTCGGTTAACAAGTACAGAAAATTTTTTGGAATGTTCTGAATGTCAACAGGGTTTAGAGGCCCAGGATTGTAAGCGCTCAATCACTGACAGTCCTGGCAGTATTCAGCTGCACTCAGGAACCACACATCGGGCAATTTACCCACTTGCTGCTTTCCTTGTCAGTGCCATTTTAGGGCATTTTGTTGGTGGGTCTGCAGCACATAGTGTTAGTGTGCATGCACAACTGCATACTGAAGCTATCTGTGCATGAGCAATGACACCACGTGCAAGCTTTAAGAGATTAGGGAAGTACGTTCCCTTTCTTTTAGGTGAAGATGGGTAGGCCATTTATTTCAACAAGGGCTTCTTTTCCTTTTGATTTATATTTCAAGCTATAACGTTAAAAAATCTTTTTTGGAGCACTTCTGTGTTTCGGATGGTCATGAATCTCCATCCCATTGCAAGAGCCATAAGGAAGTTAATTAGAGGGGAAATTATTTATAGGTGCAGAACAGTGCCTCTTTTGTCATTTGCTAAAGGCTGCAATAGGGAAACAAAAACATCACCTATGAGCAATAGTCAGTACAGTTTTGTCTGCAAATCGCTGGCGGATGGTGTGCTGGAGCAGTCTGTCTGTCTTCTGATCCACACTTGCTGTTGCTTCATCAATGCACAGAACCTATTGCAGAAACATAAAAAACAACTGTCAGAAACTAGCAGGGGCTGAAAGTTAACTTTTGTGCTGTAGTTTAAATGGTGTAAGAAGTTAAGACCCATGCTAGAACCATGCAAATATAAATCTTGTCCAATAGCAACCAGTAGGATGCTTCTACAAGGTCAACTTTTTTCTCCCTCTTTTCAAGTTTTACATAATCTTTTTTGAGATTATGCCTACCAGACTCTTTTTAAGGCTTTCCCCTAGTTGTCCTAGATAAGACACCTGCTTTGAAATGGAAACACTTACCTTGGCTTGGGTCAAGAGAGCCCTTGCTAAACAAACCAGCTGCCTCTGTCCCACAGAGAGACTCTTTCCTCTCTCTTCCAGCTCACAATCCAATCCACCTGCATGGATCAAGAGAATGATGTTGCATTTAAAGCTTTGTCTCAAGTCTAGGTCATAAGTACCCAACAGAAGAGATCTAGGGCCTTTCTGCACTTGGCCTTATTCTGGAATATATCTCAGAATAGGGACCTGCTATCTGCATGCTAGTGCAGACTAGGATGTGCGCGAATATTCAAAAATTCAAAAATCTGATTCAAATCCGATGAATGTTGACATTCGAATTCGAATCGGATTTAATAACATTCAAATTTAGACATTTGAATGATTCGGTACAAATATTATATGTGTATTTGCACTTATAATACAGGATGCTTACAGGATAAAACGGGATGCATACAAAATGCGCACAGATACGTATAACATGCAGATGTCGACATTCCTATCTTTATATATGAATCATGCGAATGAATAGATTTGAATGTTACGGATTCAAATTGGATTTGACATTTGGATTTTAAACATTCGAATCAAATGTCAGTATTTTAACTATGTGCCATAATGCTGAGATCCTGGAATAGAATGCATTAGGTATTCTAAGCCAAAACCTTTTTACATGTTAATGTCAAAACATTCAGTTTGACTCGAATTTGAATGCAAAAAAAACCATTTGTGCACACACCTAGTGCAGATTATGGAAGGTCCCAGGTGAGACCTGTCACAGTCTGCATTAGCTTGTGGTCAGCTATCCCGAGATATATTCCAAAATAAGACCAAGTGCACAAAGGCCCCTAGATGTAGGGAAGAAACACTAAGAGGTTTTGAACTGCAATAACAATTTCCTTTAAAATGTAATTACATTACTGCCATTATAAACATGCAAAAATGTATCTTCTTGTATGGGTTTCTGTCTTATCCACATGTTAAAAGGTTTTGGCTTAGAATACCTAATACATTCTATTCAACTATCTCAGTATTATGGCTCATAGTTATATACTGAGTTGCATACTGCCACAAATATAATAAAGATTTCAGGATTACAATTGCATAATACAGGGATACTGGACAGCAGAAAGCTTATCTAAACAATTTAACGAAACAAATATTGACTCCCATCAATTTTCAGGCTGAGGTCTTAGATAGGGGTGGCATATTACCAGGTTGGGAAAACTGTCATTATGTTTTAATGTTCGTGGAAGATAGGTGTATCAATGGCTACTAGAATGGATGCCAAGGTACATCCTCTAGAGAGAGAGAGACAGGATGCCTCTAAAGGCCATTTGCAGGGATTTGAGAGCAGGTGAGGGTTTTGCCTTCGTATTTGCTTGAGAATGCCCAGAAACAATTGGTGGCTGGCCACTTTGTGGGACAGGATGATGGACTAGGTGGGCTGTGGCCCAATCAAGCAGGCCTCCTCTTACAGTCTTGTGTTCTTAATGTTTGGTATTGATGCAGCATTTTATAGTTAATTTTTGGTTTGTACCTTATTGTATTTTGCATGTGGCTTAATATTTTTGTTTAATCTTAGTGTTGAGTTATGAACCACCTTAAGCATTTCATAGAATGTGGCTTAGAATTTTTGTGGCTTAGAATTTTTATAATGTATTTTTATTATAATGTTTTGATTATTACTTTGCATTGTATATTTTCTCTTTGCTGTAAACCGCCTTGGGCAAATTGTTTTTGGAAAGGTGGTATACAAATAAAATGGAAATGAAAGAAAAAAAGAAATGAAAAATAGAAAGTGTGGTATATAAATAATACATATTGATATCAAAATATCTTAGGCCACAAACAAGCACATATTTAGTTGGATGTTTGGAGGATGTTGACCTGTGCAGTATAGGATGTATTAATTTCAATATTTTACTACCTTTCTGTTATTAGGAATTCTTCACAAATCTTCATAAAATACTCATTTATTACACTTATATCTCTGGATCTATAAGTAAAGGTATAACCAGTTCTTTCTTTTTTAGTATATCATGTACATTTAGTTACTTTACAGTGAAATTTCCAGAAGCTGTAATTAGACCAGAAATTTCCTATTCTAAGTATCTAGGAAAAGATAGGCTTGGTGATAAGTTGAAAGTGTTTTCAAGGAATTAAAGTGATACATTTAATATAACCATATAAATCTCTTATGGCGCTAAACAGTTGTTTGAAAAATACTTGGATTTATAATTATTTAAAAATCTGTTTCTTCAGTATAAGAAGAAGAGTTGGCTTTTCTACCCTGCGTTTCTCACCCATTTAAGGGGACTCAAAGCGGCTGATAATGCTTTCTAATCTCCCCACAACAGACAGCCTGTGGGGTGGGGTGGGGGTTGTGAGAGTTCAGAAGAGAGCTGTGACTTGCCTATGGTCACCCAGATGGCTTTGTGGAGGAATGCAGAATCAAACCCGGTATTCCCAGATAAGAGTCCGGCTCCTTAACCACTCGACTAAACTGGCTCACCTGGTGACATCAAAACAAAGCTTCCTTCCTCAGTGTCTATACTCCCAATGCTAAAAATAACTGTATCCCTTATTCTGTATACTGAGACTGCAATATAGGGCAATATATACCCATATTTTCCGGCGTATAAGACAACTGGGCATATTAGACAACCCCCAACTTTCCAGTTAAAATATAGAGTTTGGGATACACTCGCTGTGTAAGAAGACGACACCCGGCGTATAAGATGACCCCTGACTTTTGAGAAGATTTTCCTGGGTTAAAAAGTAGTCTTATACGCCAGAAAATACAGTAAATTACACTGTTCCTAAAATCTGAGAGTTTCTAAGGTAGCCTTCTCAAACCATAGAAGTTAAGTGGGTGACCATATGCTGAAAGCCTTTTTTGGGTAGTACCCAGATTGTGGAGGAATCTCCCCAAAACTATGATTTGTCAGATTCCGATTAAGAACATAAGAATGTAAGAAATGCTCACAGGATCAGATCACAAAAACACAGATTGTCCTGCTTGTCTTGCAGCAGCTGGCAAAGACCCTTCTTTTGATCCAAGTCTCTTGAACAGCCCAATTATGGTTAAAAGCTTTGCTAACATTTTCTCATGTTGTTTTAAATATAAAATACAATTAACATATATTTTATCACTTTTTAAATTCTGTTTTCTGTCTTTGTGAGCTTGAGTCTAGCTTTGATTCACCCATAAACATAGTAAATAAGAGAATGTACAAAATGAAAAGGAGGGGAAATCTATCCATTTTCCTTTGTTTATCGGCAACTACCTTTTTATTTGGGAGATTCTTGTACCAGGTGAGATGGCTGGATCTGGAGGCTACAGATTTAGATGAATGGCCTCTTCTTTACAAAGCCTGAAGCCATTGGCTAATGTGTCTATGAAACAACTGAAAAAAATTCCTACACTACCATCTCTACCCAACATGGCCTGTAGTTAGGGACCTTGCAATCTTTCCCAAGGGCCCCACAATCATCACTGGGGAATTTGTGAAGTTCCCTTTGCTTGTGAGAAGCTGATCAATTCCTAACAGATTACTAGAGTTCTTCTCACAAGCATTTGCTTAGTTCTTCATAACTGTTATCCGCAGGAAATCTACAAATAACATTTGTTTCCTCTTCCTAAATGACAAACTCACCCATTTCTGTAACTACTTCCAGCAGATGGCACTGCTCCAAGACCTGGTGCAAATCCATATCTGAATGTTGGCCCCGAGGGTCCAGATTTTCTCGGACGGTCCCACAGAACAAAAAGGGGTCCTGTGGGATGATGGCCAATTTAGACCTAAGGTGAAGACAGAAGATTTGCCAAGAGACAAGTAACAATGAGTAGGAAACTAATATTCTCACTGCCCTTCCATCAAATTGTCTCAGGTTGATGCAACCAAGATTGGTTAATACTGGTGGATCGTTCACTGGTTGTTTTTATAATTTTTATAAACTGCTGTTGTTCACTGTTGACTAACATTTAAATAGTGTAACCCTTGTTCAGTATGACTTACCGTAGTCTTTTCAAGCCTACACAATGGCTGTCAATATTATCTAAGAGAATCCGGCCAGATCTCAGTTCCACCATCCGAAAAAGGGCCAAAAAGAGAGTAGATTTGCCAGAGCCAGTCCGGCCTACTATTCCTATTTTTTCTCCAGGGTAGATAGTGAAAGTCACTCCATCTAAGGCGTTGGGTAGTTCAGGTCGATAAGCCAGGACAACATGTTGGAACTCTATATGACCTCGACTTGGCCAATTAGGTGCAACCTTGAAGGATGAAAGTATGAGCAGTAAAAAACTAACAATATAAAAATAAGGCACTATACCTTCCATTTCACTCCCTCCTTTTTTTCCTAAAACACAAAATTATGTAGCAGAAAACAGAGTTAATAAACTGTATTTTGATCTTAGCCTGTAGTGCCCCTGAAAGTTGAAACCAGGTTGTTTCAGTTGTTAGCACCAATAGAAAGCAAGAGATGAGATAGCATGGAGGAAGAGATAAAGGGACAGGAAAGAAGAAATACAGCATCATATACAACCATATTTTTTCAAAATGTTGTTCTTATGATTACTAATGGGAGTGGGGTAGAACCTAGGGCACAATGCCACTGCCGTCCTAGCTGCAAATCTGATCCTTCCTGGCATTTTTAGAATGGGAAAGATCCAGGTATGGCACCATGTTGGAAGGTATCTGAGCTATCCTTTCTAGTTTTACAGTCAAACTATTTGTATGATCAGGGACTTGATCTTGGCTTTACAACTTTGTTATAGTAGGTTCTGCAAATGGCTATAGTGAAGCTGTAACATTCTTTTTAGGGTGGAAAGGTAAACAAATTTAAAATAGTAACTTTAAAAAACAGAAAAAAAGCATTAGGCTTTATATTCTTATATTCTTGTTGCTTAAAAAAAGCTGTCATGTCTCCTTTTGTATAATGTTTATAGCCATGGGCGCCATTGTGCTGAAAACCTCTCCTGTGGTCTGCTGCTTTATTTCATTTGGTGGGGCACAAAGAACAAAGGTTCTGTAAACATTGCTTGGGCTATGAAAACATAAGAGAATCCCTGATGGATCAGTCCACAGGCCATCTAGTCCAACATCCTATTTCACAAGGTGGTTCACCAATTCCTTCTGGTCATTCTCAAGTAGAAGATGAAAGTGAAACTCTCATCCGCTCTTGACTCTCTGCAAGTGGCCGTCAGAGGTATCCTGCATACTTCTCCAACCTCGAGATAGTATCTAGCCATCTATTCTAGTAGACACTGATACACTTGGCCTCTGTGAATTTGCCAGTCTCTTCTTAAAGCTATCCAGGCTAGAGGCTTTCACCATCTTCTCTAGCAGTAAATTCCATAGACCAATAGCTTGCTGGGTAAAAAAAAAAATCCTTTTGTTAGTCCTAACACCACAGAATGACCCCTCGTTCTAGTGCTTCAATGCTGTCTTTCAGTGTCTTTGAACAGGTTTAGACATTGCAGCCTGATCTTAAAAGGTTGCCCTTTTTCCAGTTTCATGTCACTTCTGAGGTCTGGTGACCAGACTTGTACAAACTCTATAAACATCCCTGTAAATCACAGGAACAGATGGACAATTAAATGGGAGGAGGACTGTGGGAAGAAGTGCTCAGTGCAAGTGTATCTGAACAAAAGGTAAGTGAAGGTATTCACGTTAGAAATCTATCACAGCAGGCTTACCTGTAGCAGCTCTTCCTGAGGCTCTGTGGGAGTTTCTGTTGCATATTCCTCTGTCCGTTCCACACTCACCATCATTGTCTCTGTTTCGGTGAAGCTGGTGATGACTCCAGACAGCAAATTTGTGACTGAAAGGGCATAGGAAAGAGCCAAGCCTACAAGACCTGCAGAGACAAAACAATATCATGAGAAGAAGCAGGAAATAAAACAAAGTCAGACCAAGATAGCAGATCAGCTCCAGGCTGGATAAGTTGGTGGGTACTGAGGAGGTGAATTCCTTTTGCTAGTTCAAGATATAACTGCTATAAACCCATCACTGCCAAGTTTGTACCCTCACTACTTTGGTGTTCTCATTTGGCTCATTTGCTTGAACTATTCAGATTACTTCTCTTTTACCTATTACCTGCTTTGCACAGCCCAATTTCATAGGGATGAAACCCCAGCTGGGTAAAAAGCAGGACATCTATAAGATATCAGTGGGCAAACACAGTAATTCTGGAAAAGGCATCTTTAACTCAAATCAGTTTAAAGACCTATTTGCACTAAGGCAATCTGTGTGGCTCGGAATGCTCTGGGACAGAGCCTATACACACTGTGGTGCCACCTCCATACCCAGAGCTGCCCTGATTGTCGCCAGCTGTTTTGCAGTAAAAACTGCTCCACAGCTTAACTAGCCATATCTAGGATGCACTCAGTCAACTCCCTGAGACAGCATTCACGTTATTTCTCTATGCAAACACTGCCTTGGAATGGCGTGACGCAGCACGCCGCAGCTACACAGTCATGCACAGTGTTGCCTATTGTTATAACAACAGCCCAGCACACAGGGCCATTGCTATGGTGATGCGAAAGGTCCCAGACAGGACCATCCACACTTCAAAAGGACCCAGGTAACTCTTGGTTAAGTCTGGGTAGGGATCGGCACTCACAAAGTGAACGCCAGCTACCAACCCTCACCTTGACTTCTATGGAATAGACATTAAAAGTACAATTAAAAAATAGAGCTACCAATATATAATAGATAACAAGATTCACCAATATACCTATTTACATTTAATTTAACCCAACGTCAAATGGAAGAGGTAAATCTGTGGATGAAATTCTGGGAACAGCAACCAGAAGGTATTACCAGATTCCTTGAAATCTTTGTCTTACTGCTTGTCCCAACATTAATCTTTGTTGATGTGTAATTAATTCAGCCTAGACTCTTCTTTCAACAAATCACCTCAAGACAATGTTGACACTCCACTTACATTTTAAAAACCTGGAATTTTAAATAGTTTTTAAAAAATCAAACCAGTTCTTATCAACTCTGTCTCCTTTTGAGTCAATTGTCAAGGGGCTTACCAGGGTCTCCTAGTTTTCTCTGATGCTGGATTATAGCAATAATAGCAATAGCTGTCACTATGACAACCCCAATCATTTGCAGCCGAATGTCCAGCCATAGCATGGCAGCGATGCTGGCAAAACGGCAACGCTGATTTAGTTCTAATCGATGCTGGTTTTCCATGTCAAACCTAAACCAGATAGAAATTCAGAAGTTAATGTCAGGAAGAACTATCATGGTGCCAAAACCTAAGCTGCCTCTAGATGGTGGCCAGATATCCTGCTAGCAGGCAATAATGAAATTCTTCTTGTGCAATTGCTGCTTCCTGGCTGTACAGCCCTGTGGCCTATGCATGCTTTAACTAATTTGCTCAAAGATGTGTTCATTGTCACCTCCATATGTGCATAGATCCTTGTGTTCACTCCACACGTGTGCTGGATGCAGCACTGATGGTGGCTCCATCCATAAGGTAAGTACAGACACTATTGTTGGAAAACCCATGACCAGGACTGGGTTTTTCAGCAATAGTTTTTAGCATGTTTTTTTTTTGGGGGGGTAGCGAGGCAGAGTTATAGTAGGGTTGCCTCAGATACCTGAGCCAACCCCTCTATAGTGGCACCATAACGGCACTATATTCCCTCCATCTGGACGGGGCCTTGGTTAACACTTTTCTGTAAACATTTAAACTTTTGCTGGCTGAAATCAGAACTCACCTGCTCGAAGCCCTGGTTGCTCGAATAGTGCTGAGACCTGTCAAAGTCTCTGAAAAGTGGGTGTAGATAGGGGACAGGGTGATACTGGTCAAGCGCTTGAGCTCTCGGGAAGTCCGTCGATAATAGCGTTGAATGGAGTAATAGATAGCAACCAAGGGCAGTAGGATTAGACCGATCCAAGGCAGTCCATAAGTGATCATCACAAGCATGCCTAACAGCCCAAAGATGTTGGCCAAGAAGATATTAAGCATGAAGGGCAGCTTATCATCGACACAGTACAGGTCTGAAGAGAAACGATTAAGAATGCGGCCTGTTGGTGTGGTATCAAAGAATGTCATTGTGGCCTGATGGGAAGAAGAGTGCAGAGAAGCAGGTCATTTTGTGATCTGTTTCAGAAAAAACTTGTAATTTACAACATACAAAAACTGTCATATGAATGTTTCTTGCTGTAACAATATAAATCACAAATCAGGATCACTGAGCGGTGAAGATGGGGTAACAATATGATTACAAGCTTCACTTCCACTCATTTTAAACAGATATGGTCTATTGTGGACTAGGATCCAGGTGACGATAAGACTTTCAGTCATGCTTCCCTGCCCACAGTTCTGATTAATGGGCTATGCTGACAGAATTTACCTTCATCACCCTTTCAAGAAGCCTGCTGTGAATGACAGTAGCAGCTTGGATGCTGCCATAAGCAAAGAGGAAAGCTCTCAGAAGGGTGAAAACAGAATTTGCCCCTGCAATGCAGCCATATACAGTCAGGTAAAATTTCACATCCAGAGATCCATTTGAAGAGATGGAGTTAGAAACTGGAGAACTGTGGAAGAGATAGGCAAGATCAGTTAGAATGAACTTCCATTAACCTTTTTTCTGTCTCTTCCGACTCAGTATTCTTGAACAAAGGCTAAAAGCTGCCAAAGAGTTAGCAGAAGGGACATCTCTTAGAAAGTTTTGGAAAGTGCCTGTTCAGAAAACTTCACATGAAATTTGAGGGGCCAAAGTCAAGGTGCCTCTGTTCCTCTCAGATGATTTTTCATAGTGTCTCCCTAACAATGTTAGGAGAACAACAGGTGGTAAGAGAACAATTGGCAGCCAAACATTGCTGGAGCCAACTTACTCAACACTTCATCTTTAAAGATCAGCTCTTTAAACAGTCAGCTAAGAGATACCCCAAGAAGGCTGAGGGTGACATAGGGTGTTTTTCCACTGTCACTAGAAGTACCCATTTCTAGTGACACTGGAAATCCTACCATAGGTGATGACGACAGTTCTACACAGGGTGGGATAGCCTCCTCACTGCTTTCAAAAGGACTTTAATTAAGCTTGAAGTTATTTAACTAGTAGCCATTTTTCTTCCAAATCATTAGATATTATCAAATTGCAAGGGATTTGGAAATGAAATGATTGCAATCTTTCACCAATCAGTAGCAGTCCCTCACATAAAGGATAATGTTTGTGTCAGGCCCACATGTGTCCAGTCATGCTAAATGATGGCATCAGGTTTCATTGTGCTAGTCCCCTGTTTCTGCAACATAATAAGGAAGAGTCGCCAACATCTGGAGACTCACAGGTGCTCTGTCATGCTATTTTGACGATCCTTGACAAGTATTTTATTTTTTCCTTCCTAAGGGCCTTAGAAGAAGCTATTTGTTTCTGTCTGGTATTATTTTGGGTTAAGACGAAGGTTGAGTGACAAGTGAATTATTTGCCTTGAAGGTTTTTTTGGTCGCACTTAGATTCACTTAGGAAGATTCAGCTGCCTCCAGATGTTTAAATTCTGTAACTATTAACTCTCATTGACCCTGCCAGATGGCAAGAAAAAAACCACAGGGCAAGCCCTTACCGCATCTGGTGGTGCTCCTAGCATGGTGCAGTGGGTATTTCTCAGTATTTTGATGGGAGAGCACCAGCCCCTGCACTTGGGCAGAGGGCTTTTTTCGTCCAGTTTTGCACCTACGCATGCACAGCAGCCATTTTCAAGAAGACGAATCCTTGGAGCAAGCATCCAGACAAGGCAAGCTATATCGCTATTTCAGGAAAACCCATTTGGGAGTTATTTTTCTGGCAAGTGATGAATTAAGATTTCCCTCCATATACTGGAGCTATGTTGGGATTGCCACGGATATATGTGGCAATCCCAAAATAATTCCAGGATAATCCTGGGTTTTAGGACCTGTCGGGATGCAGCTATAGGCAATAAAATTGGAGAATTGACTGAAAATATATATCTGTTCATTTATACTGGCAGAATTTATATTTTCAGACTCCTCTATCTCAAGTTGCTCTGCTTTTTATCTTTCCTGATCAATACATCTAGGAGATCTTGTAACTCTTTGACACTATTACACTTCTATGGCTCAGTGAGGAACATTCACAACGTCTTGGGTAAATAAAAACCTTCATGAAGAGCCTCTCCACCCCTAGCAAAATAGTTTCTACATGCACATATGTGGATGGACCTGATCCAGAAGCTCAGCTCCAAGTTAGACCAACATACATGAGTACCCCCTGGGAGAACAGGAGCAACTGTGAGGAAGGTGGAAGTGCAAAGTCCTTGAAAGAACCGTTTTCTGCATGAGGTAGGCTGGAGATCCAGTTTGACAACCACCAATCAGAAACATTCCTTGAAGCTGAAAAAAGCATAAATATCCATGAGTGAGATTTAGCCATTCAGACTGAAGAGGCCAAGTGAATGTAACAAAACTGACGACTGAACAACATATAATTTTAATCTGATAAACATTCCTTTCTATTTCATTTCTCTATGTATATCCCAAGAGTACACATACTCTGCATGTATTTTAATTGTACAATGGAAAATAAGTGAATGGCCAAAGGCAAACGATAATTTCTTCATTTTTTTCTTGTTTTATTTATCATATGTACATTCCGCACTCCTTCCAAATAGGTCACATCATAACAACACAATACACTGATGATTCCTGTATTGTGTTTTTGTATCTACACAATGAACAATGTAAGTTATACAATATAGGAAAATGTCTTTAAAAGTTTTAAATTTAAATGTCTAGCACTGCCATAAAGTATGGGGAGAATGAAAGTTTAAGAGGCTGAGGAGACCTTTTTGGATCACATGGAAGTCACATAATCAAGTGACTCCATTCTTGGTCTTCTCCTTTTCCACACCAGAATAGAAGATGGCAAACATTCCATTTTGGTATTGTATGCCTTTGGTGTCTTTCAACAGTTCATTTCTTTAGCATGCCTGGAATTTTACATGGTGTCTCTGCTTGTGATCCAGGTGTCAAGTCTACTCTTATGTAAACTGGACATTGATGGTATTCTTAATGTGTGAGAAATTAGATCCTGTAAAGACCCACCCAGTCACTTTCCAAAAATGTGCAAGGTTAAAGATAAAAGGCTGCAGGATAAAATTATTTTCAGAACTTTTATTAACTGGGAGACTGAACTCAGAAGACCTGGAGATGGAGGGACATGCAATTCTAATGGTACACGGCTGTAAAACTATAAACTTTATTTGAATGCAAATTAATATATTGCCTGCCAGTATTTATAAATCTTTAGAAAAATCAAATGCTAGATTGGTTACATGTATGAGGCAAAAAGTAAAACTCTCGGGCAAATGCGTAAATATAGATTATAAATATACAGATAAGAATCTCATGTTGGAAGTTCAGATGATGGACTCAGGTGTAAAACCTAGCTGGGTTGAAAAAAGCAGAAACTGAATTGAACCTGATACTGAAAATATTTTAGAAGAATTTAAGGATATTTTTCAAGCTTTGGGTTATACCCTTAAATTAAATCCACTGTTTTACACCTGTGATATCTGCATCCCTATCTCTATTTTTAAGACTTATCACTTAAATTTTAATGCTTTAAATGACTAACGCTTACTTCCTACCACAAGAACAAACTCTTTTCTTTTGTCAAACTAAGGAATTCAACATGTAAAAGTTGATGGATTCCATATATGTTCCTGTGATATGTGAGATCTAATGGTGCAGATTGCCCAAGTTCTGCTTGAACAGATGAAGAACTGTTAGGAAACAGCACCAGGTGGAGAGGTGAAGGGAGAAAGAGGCAAGTGATAATGTTACCTTGCATTAGAAATAGTGACAAAAGGATGGACAAAGCTAGGCAGCTGCCAACAGCCAGCCAGTATGCTCTGTAGACTTGGAAAGCTACTGCTCCTTCTTTTTTCTGTTCTTCTTGCTTCAGAAGACAGTTTGCTTGGTTTGAATCAACTTCCTCAGATTCAACCTCCTCTTCTTGAACATCTTTGCTGGGCACTTTTGAGACAGAAAAAGTTAGAGGTCAGAGAATTCTAGAACAATGTGTGTGGTGGGGGTTCACTTGTGTTCCCCCTTGGCAGCCCAACTCTATAAATTATACCCTTTATCTTAGCAAAATATTTGTAATCAATATAGCTGTCTTACACTGTTGACACGTGTACCTTTTTCCACCATTATTTGTGGTGACAACGAGCATATATGGGCATTTGAGACACCTGGATGCATTCACCAGTTAAAATGTGCAAAGACAATGTCAACTATGGGACTATATTTAGATAGAAGAAAGAAATCACACAGGGAGAATTTCCCGCATTATCATCTCCTAGCACAGCAGTTCTCAATCCTCCTAATGCCGTGACCCCTTAATGCAGTTCCTCATGCTGTGAAGACCCCCAACCACAGGGGTGGGACAACTGGGAGGGGGGAGGGAGGTGCGGCAGGAGACTAGTCACAACCCCTCTGAAAGGGTAGTTTGACCCCCAAAGGGGTTGCGACCCACAGGTTAAAAACCACTGTCCTAGCACAATATCCAGTTGCTATCTGGAGGCAGCCTTGATTCCATTGGGATCCCATTTTCTGAAAAACCAAAAAGAAATCCATACTTACTTTTCTTCTTTTTTCTCTCGTCTGTCTCTCGAAGTTTAGGAACAGCTTCTATTAGTGGTAAAATCTCTGCCGGTGTTCCTAAAAAAAAGAAAGAAATGAAGACAGTTGCACCATATAGAAGCTATATGTCTGTGCATTGCAGTACCATCTACATGAAGCTCCTGACTTGCTTTTCAAAGGTGGGAGCACCTCCCTTATTAAATCAGGCTGCAAGTTAGTTTAGGGAAGACAACGCTGAACTTTCCAGTGAAGAAAAAACTTTATTGGTAATTAGCAGATGGACAGGGAAATGAAGAAATCTCACTCGGGAGGAAAAAGCAGCTCAAGTGTTACTGTTGGAAGAGTATTGTGAAGGGAGGAATGCTGGATTGTGGGTGTGAATTGCCCATTTCAGCTAAAGCTAAAGCAACAGTTGCTAAACTGAGTTGCTAAGATGAAGCAATTAGGCCAAAGGATAAATTCCTAGGTCACAGTAACTTTGCTAATATCTCTCTCAAGCAAGGTCTCAGGAAATCATAACATTTGCATAACATCCACAGTATATGTATAAACAATGTACAGCACTCAAGGATAGTAACATCTTGTCCGGTTAGGCCAAATATGGGCACCCCGGAGAAAAATTTCCATTGAGAAATGTGTTCTGTAACTGGGCATAAAAAGCCCCTAAATCTTCAGTAAACTTGACCCTTTCACTTGGCAACCATCCTGTGTGTGAGTCGTCATTCGTTACTACACTGGATGGATGAGAGAATGAAAAGTGGGAGAGAAGGAGACACTGAGAGCAGAAGTTGGAACAGGAAGCATCTTAGCTGAGAACAGGAAATTAGAGAGCAGCTAACCAAGAAGAGGAAATGGAGAAGTGTGTTTATGTGTGAGAGAAGAAATGGACTTTATGTCTCAGCTCTAAGCAGTGTAGAAAGGGGGTTGTGTAGAGTTGTAAATAGAAGGATAGGTTAAGAAAACATTTGGTGGCAGTTCTTAGGCTTACTACACTGTCAGGTTTGTTAGTAAATCCCAGTGCACCTATCAAGAACTTCTTGTTGTGTCTGTCCCTCCTCACCTTCTTCACTCACATCTTACTTGTTAACTATCAAAGAGCAAAATGATTAAATATATTCTGGCCTTGTTTTGGAGGTGAAGTGTGCAAAGAATGAGATCTGAATAGAGCAGGTGAGATAATGATAGATCAGATCCTGAGGAATGAGGTTAATGTACATGGTAAAGGGTGCAAACTTCCACAAATCCTCCTGCATTCACTGTAACTGGTTGGATATAAATTCCACCTCAAAGCTTGTTGTACCAAAGCCTAGTGTCTGATGAATTTTCAGTTAACCAACAATTTTGGCTGCAACTAACATAAATTTTCTTCTCCCTAAATTTATTCTCAACTTCAACTCCCTACACATAAGGAAGGCACATTTTAATTATATTTTAATTAAAATAAAATTAAAAATCTTCCCTTTCTCTTTTATTTGAGGGAACTAGGAGTCAAGTTCCATTAATGGGAAATTAGAATCTTTATTTCACTACACTCAGCTCCATGTTTATTTAAAAACTGATACATAGTGGGAACTTATTTAAATGTCTGTTTTGAAGTATCATTTGCTTTATCTGCAGTTATCAGTGATTCTTCTTTAGTCTCATCTTATTTAACTATCTCCATTGCATGCTACATAAATCAAATTGTTTAATCTTAAATTATAAGGTTATAGTATATCCAAGTTTTAGAATTCATTAATATTTATGATTCATAGCTTTCAATGTACCTAAATAACAAAGCCATCAAAAATAAACTTTGAAACATTCATAACTCTAGCATGATAATAAATGATTACTTGCTATTCTCTTCCAGCTCTGTGAGTTGGAGAAAATTGGGATGTCGCTTCTGTTCCTTTCTAGAATTGACCAATGGGTGGCATAACTTTTTTGGCACTATAAAGGCTCCCTCCCCTTGCCTTCTCCAGTTTTCGCTCTATTGCTCCTTTCTACATCAGTTGGTTGACAGAGGGAAGATTTTGGTGGTGTGTTGGTGTGTGGAGGAAGAGCTGTAGAGAGAAGAGTTTGTTTGTGGGGGTTTTCAGACCTACTGGAAGGCTTGCTCAGCTTGTTGCTGAGGCCACCTACTCAGCATGAGTGCTCTGAGCTTTGACAGCTGGTGAGCTGCCTTACTTTGTCACTTGCAGCAGTTTTTCCGAATCCCGGTGCAAAGGCCATGTTTTTGGAGTTGTGTGAATTGGCGAGGAATCGGGGCCTGTCTCCGAGTTCCCCCATGGTGGCCAGCAAGGGTAACAGTGAAATCACCAAAGTTCCCCAGCCAGGAACATCTATGGCTACGGGCAGCGGTGTGGCAGCCAATAAAGGGCAGAAAAAGCCCAAGAGGTGGGGACGCCCGGCTAATGAGAAGTCTTCCCGCAGCAAGGGCAGCCGCAAAGCGGCAGAGCCCTCTCAGTGGAGGGTGAGTGAGCGCACTGGAACTTCTATGGCCATTGTTTTTGGTGCAGACGCAGCCTGGTCTACATCCTCTGCCATGTCCGGGCCTGGTAATTGGGACACGGCTGGGGCCTCCTCTGTCCCTACTGAAGCCCCACTGACTCAACAAGCAGTAGTGGGGATTTTTAAGGCATTATTGGAGGAAAGGGTCAAGAAGAGGAAAGGAAAAAAAAGGAAAAAGGCTAGGTCGCTGCTCTCCTCTCTGACTCCTCTTCTTCCTCTTCGGAGGAGGAAGAGAAATGAAAGAAAAAGAGAAAGAAGAGAAAGAATGTGGTGGAACAGCAACCTGCTACTATCATGGGGAAGCTGGTGTTGGGGTGGTGGTGGTGTCAGCCCCTGTTGTTATTAAATCAGCAGATGCACGGCCGCGTTGAAAAGACAAGCTCTGCTGTCCCGGAAAACTTGCTGGCATCTCCGGAGCTGTCCAGTGTTTTCAGGAACTCCCTCCTTCTTCTGCCCGCAGTTTAAGAAACAGACTGAAACAGGCGTTCTCTCCCATCGCAGAGGTTTATTCTTAAAGTTTGCTGCATGTACAAGTATACATTTCTCCATCCAAGCTCTCGTCCAGCAATCAACAACAATTACAACTTAACCAGCAGTGTATAGGCACTTTTATACCTTTTCTTATCATAGATGGTGACTCACTTCCTGAGTGTTGCACAAGCCTGTGTTGCAAGTGTTGCACAGACTTATGCAATTCTTGCTCAATCCAACCTTGCTCAATCCAACCTTGAGCACTTTGTTGATAGTCACGCCTGTGACTCTTAGTTACCTTTGCCAGCACATCCGTGCATTTTCCTTATACGGGCTTCCCTGCCTAACAGCTGGATCTACAGCAGCAGATGCCCTGCCGGCACCTTGCCCGCAGTGTTGCTTTACACCTTCCCTCCCTTGTCAAATTCCCAGGTTGGCTCACAGAGTTCGCTTGGAAGGGGCACAAATGTTACTGGTTGCCCCAATTTGACCACAGCGTCCGTGGTTTCCTCTGGTTGCATCCATGTGCACAGAGCCTCTTCTCCAGTTTCCGTTGTTACATTAATGGGTACCCATTAAGTACCCATTAATGGGTACGTAATGGCATTTTTGTACCCATTAATGGGTACTTAATGGATACTTCTAGTGACAGTGGAAAAACACCCATAAAGTTGTAAAAAGCTTACCTGTCTTGAGTATTTTGCCATTGTCCAACAACAGTAAGAGGTCTGCCTTTTCCAAAAACTCAGTTCTGTGGGTACAAAGAATCCTGGTCTTATCTTTCAGAATTCCCAGAATGCACTTCTGCATAAGGTGATTGGCTACATCTGCATCAACAGCTGCCAATGGGTCATCAAGCAGATATAGATCCTTTTCCTAAGAAAAATAATGGTGTAGATTTAATACAGTAGTTAAGTAGCAAAATAAGCAAACATGGAATAGATTTCTATTTTTTTCCAGCATCTTAAGAGAAGGCTCAGTTTACTGTTTAATGAGTGAAGGCCAAAGAAAAACAAACAACTCCCAAAAAGAGATTCAAAATAGGAAAATAGCAACAAAGGGAATCTCTCCATAAAACACACTGCTTATGTAATTCATTGACTAGCATATCTGCAAGCAATTGTTGTGTGGTTGTGTGTGTATACACACACACTCACACATATATACATATACATATACATATATATGTATGTATATATATATATGTATATATACATGTATATATACACACACACACACGATTGTGGGATCCAAGAATTTTTCTAGTGGCCACTGGAGAGAACCCATTGTGAGTCAAAATGTGTCTGGCTTCCTACAGGAATCTTGGACTGAACCCCACAATTGAAGTTGGCATTGTTCCACAGTACATTTTATGGAAATTTTAATATATTAATCTTATTACTATTATGGGAATAAAACAATTTACTTTTTGTTTAGACTTTATAGTACTGATATTACTATTTTAACCCATGCAGTTGTTCTTAATGAGTGGAGAACCTTCATACTCCACTCATTCTATATCCAGCTGCTATTCCACCAGTCCTTTATCTACCTGGTAAACAGCTCTGGCAAGGGCCACACGAGCTTTTTGTCCTCCACTAAGGGTAACTCCACTCTCGCCCACCTCAGTCTGATCACCTGATGGCAAAATCTAAAACAGAAAACAGGTAAGTCATTTTAACAGAGTTGCCATGAGATATAGGGTACAGGTAGTATATATGACTCCCAATAGCCACTCTTCATTAAGAAACCAAATGTCTGTTCAGAAATTAAAAGGTAAGATCCTGTTTAGCAGCAGCATCAAAACCAGATTATATCTGATGGTTTTATTGTTGTTATTCTGAACTGGCTAAAAGGGTGGGAAGCAATAATGTACCTAACACATTGTACTGAAGATACTGTTACGTTTACACTGGAAACATGTATCAAAGGAGCCAGAATTTTTTTCTTAATATCAAAACATAAGAAATGCATTGCTAGATTGCACTAGTAACCCATCTAGTCCAGCAGCTTGTCCTCAGAGTGGCTACCAGTTCTATACAGATGCCCACAAGCAGGTCACAAGTACACATCTTGCCCTGTCCAGTCTCCCAGCAACTGGTCTTTAAAGAGCCATACTGGCTCCTGCGTAAAAGGAAGCTGAGCAGCCACTGACAATCTTGTCCATCCTGAAATCATCCAAATCCTTAGTGAAGGCTTACAAAACACGTGGCCACAACCACAGAATATTCCAAAGTTTGTTTCACTACATATTATATGAAAAAGTTGGTGGGGAGGGTTTCTCTGTCCTCACTCTCCTACGATTGAACTCTTTGGGTGACCCCTGGTTTTGTTGGTTAGAGAAGGAGGTCAACAATTATCCATATCTACTTTTTCCAAACTGTATGTAATTTTATAAACCTCTACTGAGTCCCCTCTCCCCACTAAACTAAAACATGCCGTTTTCCCCCAGTCTTTCCATATAGATCAGCGGTTCTCAACCTTCCTAATGCCGCGACCCCTTAATGGAGTTCCTCATGTTGTGGAGACCCCCAACCACGGGGGTAGAACAGCTTGGAGGTGGGAGGGAAGGGCGGCAGGAGATTTGTCGTGACCCCTCTGAAAGGGTAATTCGACTCCCAAAGGGGTCCCGACCCCCAGGTTGAGAACCACTGATATAGATGAATCCCCTTTACCATTTCAGATGATCTTCCTTTAAGCTTTTTCTAATTCCACTATATCCTTTCTGAGGTTTGCTGACTGCAGCGATATGCAGCATTCCAGGTATGGTAGTTCCATCACTAAAATATTGGTATTTTAAAAAGTATTCATTTCTTATGATCTCTTAATGTGTTTGGGGTCTTTTAAAAAAATACATATACAGCCAATGCATAGTGAGTTGATATTTCCATTGTGCATTCTATCATTACACGAAGATCTCTTTCCTGTAGTCACAGTCAGCTCAGATTCTATGGAATCATTTTATAGTAGGCCACATTGAATAATTGCTGCCATTCATTACGGTTTCCTAATGTGAAGTAAGATTGTATAAAAAATAAAAGGTTATATCTCAGGCATGATAAGCTCCCAAAGAGTAAAACATTAGAAACGAAAACCAGTGGTGAAATATATTTGGACAATTTATTTTATGTAAAAGCATTTGGAACAACTGAATAGGGTAACCTGTTTAAATGAAACTTGGTTTTATTTAAAGTAGAATATAAAGCTGCAGTCACACGCAAGTTTTCATCCAGTTCCCGTCCACTTTCAGAGTGCAAGGACGCATCAAAAAAGTGACTAGTCATTTTCTTTTCACTTTATCTAACCCAAAGGTGGATTTTCTGAGTTAGATAATGCAGAAAGAAACAGCTTGACACTTTGCTGATGCATTTTCTCACTCTGAAAGTGGACTGAAGTTAGATTAAAACAGGTGGAAACACAGCATACGTGTATTTTCTGCCTTAGCATAATTCTCTACATTAAGAAATCACAGCAGAAAGTGTGCTTTGTCTCTGTAACTCTATATTAAAGAAAGTTGAAAAATGAACATACAAACTAATGCTGAATCGTCAGCAAACCTTCACATCTCTTAGAAGACTACACTTAGTCTTCTAAGATGAAATATATTTTAAAAATTATAAAACTACATACATTCAAATCATCAGATAGAGCACAGGCTTCAATTACTTCCTGGTAAAATCTGGCATCATATTCTTTCCCAAAAAGGATGTTTTCACGGATGCTGGTAAACTGGATCCAGGGTTCTTGAGTGGCCAAGCCAAATCCTTTCTCCAGACCACAGATGTAAATTTGTCCACCCAGACTGCAAAAACAGACAAAAAGGACAAGCTTGAAAAATAAGCTTTGCTAGCCTTTTATTATAGAATTTAGGATAAGACTATCATATTCTCCTACCTGCTGGTTACTTTAGAAGCCTTACTCCACCTTAGGAGCTTGCTGTGGTTAGATAATAATGTGGCCCTAGGGTTTTTGTGTGCCTTATTCTATAAGCATTACTAAAGAGAAGGGCCTTTCTGTACTTTCAGTGGGGATCAGTTACACAACAATTCGCTTCAGTTGTTCCCAAGACTGCTTGAGTCACTGTCCAGCCTTACTTGCTGTGGAGATTCTCAAAGCTGTCCAAGGGCACATCCCCACAGGGGCTAAAATCCGGGGTGGATTTGGCATTGGGGGTTCCCATTAAATCCTCCAATACTCTGAATCCACTCTGGATTTTACAGCCCTGTCCCCATGCCAGTTTTCTTTCTCCGGATTTTCCAGGGAAAATCTGGAGAAAGAAAACCCGTTTCAACAGAGGTTTTTCCAGGTGACTTGGATTAAAGCCGAGCAAAGGAAGACAGCTGGTGGCTGGGTAAGTGAGTGAGGGAGTGTGGCCTGGCCGCCAGCTGTCCTCCTTTGTTCAGCTTTAAACCGAGCCAGCCTCTCCCTCTCAGATACAGCGGTGTCAGGTGGGGGGGAGGGAGGGAGGGAAAAGGAAGGAAGGCAGCTGCTGCCAGCCTCCTCCTCCTAACGTCCTCAGGGGGAAAGAAAAGACTGGCTTGGTTTAAAGCCGAGCGAAGGAGGACAGCTGGTGGCTGAGCCTTTTCTTTCCACCTGTTGAAACAGGGGGACGGAAAAGGGAGGAAGGCAGCCGAGGAGGAGGAGGCTGGTGGCGGCGGCGGCTCACCGGTGTGCTTGTGCGCACCTGTGGGTTCTGTTGGGAACAGCCCAATGTGCGGTCAGTGCTGTTCCCGGCTTCTACCCCTAACCCACAGCAGAACCCGGATTACTTGGGATCAGAGTAATCCAGGTTCGCTCTGGACTGGCTGTAGGTGGGAACGTGGCCCAAGAGCTGTCCTGCAGTGTTGAGAACAGAACATCCACACCTCTTCCAGTGTTGCGAAGCAAGGGGCCTTAAGGTCCAGATATTCAAGGATTGAAGGTCTGCCCCATTCTCATGCACTGGACAAAATGCCTCCTTGCCCAATGTCAGGAAACCCCACCAGAACAATTACAGGAAGACTTGTTGTCTGTACTCCAGCCATTCCTGATGTGAACTGGCTGGGAATTGTTTGCAGAGACAATTGTCAACAAATAAATGCGGATTCAGCCTAAGAAAGCATAAACCTTATCAGCTGCTTGAACGGGAGGTATCCAGGTACACACTATACAAGAAATAAATATTATAGGAAGACTGTACATCCTCAGAAAAACTTTTTTTTTAAATTAATTTGTGTGTCCTTGGATTAAACCTTAAAACTATAATAGATTTTTAAAAAACTATAATAGATTTGGTGGCTAATCTCTGGTGAGCTCTAATTCAATGAAAGTCATAAGTCTAGCAGCTAAAATAAATGATCCTAAAGTACAGGAAGAAACATGGTATTTACCTGTTGAGTTCTCCAGTGATAGCTGCCAACAAAGAGCTCTTTCCACATCCAACCTTCCCAACAACTCCCACCAATGTGCCCTACAGATAAAAAGAATAATTAGCAACTTAGTCTTAAACCTCATTATATCATAATAAACATTTATTCAGTTACTCAGAACACTGAATGATGTTTCTTTTTGCTCACCTTAGGAACTACCAGATCTTGAATAGAGAGCTGCAACCCTCCTCTGGGCATATGGGATTCATTTTTTTCTTTGGTTTCTGGTACCCAGGAAAATGTAGAATGGTGGATTTCCAGAACAGAAGACGGGTCAGAAGGTTCTGCTGCCACCACAAAAGCAATAGTAACAATATAAACATATGCATTTAATGAAGGCTGTGTTGATCATTCAAAATTTGAAAAAAAAAAAGTTAGACTGCATTCATTGTCACAAATCTTCTAGGTGACAATGGTGAATGAAATAAAGATGCTACTGCTTTGCAATTCCCTGATCTTCTATGCCATGTCAGTCCTCAAACTGGAGCATAACCATCCCAATCAACTTATCACTTCATTGTAGGCAAGATCATATTTTAGGTTGCAACAATTAAGGAATACTATAATTCTAAGAGTTTCCACAATGTGTCTCCCATACAGTGAAAGCTATACTTAGTAAAATGCAATTTGCTTGGGAAATCCTTGAGATTTGCCAAGGTACCCAGAAATCTATTTATAAACCTTAAAGGCCTTTATGCACTTTCCTGTGAAGCCGTTCAATAAAGCCTAGACTCCTTCTGTGACTTGCTCTACCATACCCTAGGGTGGGCTAGAGAGACCACATCCCCAAATAGACTGGCCAATCCACACAGGACAGAATGTAACCCAGTCTAGGTAGTTGCAAATGGCAGCCTAGACCAGTGATGGTGAACCTTTTGAGCTTGGTGTGTCAAAATTCACAAGAAAGCCTAGCTTAACTCAGGTGCTGTGTCACATCTAGAAATATCCATAATTTTGTGATATTTGTGGCTCTAGTAAAAAAGTTATATTTTTGATATATGTATTTTATTAAAAGCAAAAACAAATAATTCTTTACATTAATGACTTTTGTTGCTAAATCTTCAATTGAAAGTTGGTATTTTGAACACTTCAAGAAAAAGCAAGGACTACATGCCCAGGTGCCAGGATGGCCATGTGTGTCACCCGAAAGGGCTTGGCGTGTCACTTGTGACACGCGTGTCATAGGTTGGCCATCACCGGCCTAGACTAAGCCAAGAGCAGACCTTTTTAAAAAAATGTACCACTATCTTACCTGCAAGCAGACTGGCCCAGGGTGGCTTGTGCAAGGATGCAAGTCTCGTTCCCGTTCAGCAGGGGGATCCATTTTATTAGTACACAAAATTGCACTGCAGAAATGCATCTGCCTGGGCTTCAAGGCCAGGAACTTTGGTTCCTAGCCATAAGAGCCTTTGCAGCAGGCTCTAAAACTTTGGAAAACATTCTAGATGGCACCTGGAACAGCTGTCTGAAGTACAAATGATCTTGTTCTAGGACAGCTGGACCACTGGAATGATATCGCTTAAGTGGGCAATTGCGTCTAAATTTATTTTCAATTGCTCTTTTCATATCTTTGCTCCACTAAGTAAAAGTACATCTGATCCTGTTTAGTATTTCATCCAGTAGCCTCTTTACTCACTTTTCCTGCTAGCTTGTCATACCTTTGCTGTAGTAAGCATTCAGATCCTGATCTTTGAGCTCAAGGAAGTGCTGGATTCGATCTAAAGATACTTTGGCTTCCAAAATACCATTCAGCACCCAAGGAAAACTATTTAGAGGGAGAATTAACATTCCAACAAGCGCCAAAGCTGTAAACACCTACAGCAGAGAAAGGATATTTTAATGAGGGTGTAATCAGTATCACTTTTCTGTAACGACTGTTTTAAAAATACAGCTTGAGCAGATCTTGGGGTAATACTTTTGATGCTCTTTCCTGCACTGTTCATTCATGGAAATCTTCCTAGCAGCTTTAGAAAAAGACAATAACTTTTAAAAAAATAACAAATCCAGACAAAATGGTCAGCAATGGAAAGTCAAATGTCAATCAGATTTAAAAGCCTGAAGGAATGAAATTATATTTAAGTGGCATCAGTTTAATTTAGCATCACAAGGGTGAGCAGAGACATCCATTGGGGCAGTGAATTCTGGACACTAGATGCTACAACAGAGAATTCACATCATATCCAAACAAGTACTCATATGGGCCAGATTTCAGTAGGCAAACAGGAATATGAAGAAATTATAGAACTTTAGGTATCTTGATTTTAATGTTCTGCTTTTAAATACAGTACAGCTACACTGAAAGTAAAATTCCTACCAGGAAAGCAGTTGGACGGTTAGATGACAAGGAACAGAAAGAGATGTTTATAGAGGACACAAAGATTCCAGAGAGACTAAATGAATTATCTTAATGGAGGAAAACACAGGTTAAATGCCTGCAGGGACAGAGTCAGGAAAATTCAGTTGAACAGAAGTAACCAGGGAGGAATTCCTTGTGTGTCTTGATAAGCTAAAGCTAGCAAACCACTAGGACTAGATGGCATTCATTTTAGAATTCTTAACAAACTCAAATGTGAAACTGCTGTAATGAGTACTGGTCTGGGACTAACTGGTTTTAATGGGGAAAAGAGCTCTACTATCCAGCCACAAACTCTAAATGCAGGATCTAGGCTAAGGCTTTAAAAATGGTACATTGACCCAGTAAACAGTAAAATAAAATGGAGGCAATAGGGAAAGGCTCTCAGACTCACTATTCTTCACAAATAGTCCCATGCTGCAGCTGTGAGTTTGGAGCCTTTGCCACACTGTCCCCCAGGTTGTACATAAAACTGTAGCTGCTTTTGGTTGGGATGAGAAACAACTGGGCCCATGCTATGCCCTTCTCTAGGTGTAAGTTCCAGCTAGAGATGGAAGAACAGAAAATCACCTGAGTTGACTGCTTTCACTGCAATTTCTGTTTCATTTCTCCTTTGTCATTTTTTAGTTGTCTTATATTAATTGGCCCTCTTATTATTTTTTTATTTGATACTGTGTTCTGTAGATACACAGTAGATGCATATCAACAGTGATGGCGAACCTTTCGAGCTCAGTATGTCAAAATTTGCAAGAAAACCTAGCTTAACGGGTGCTGTGTCACATCTAGAAATATCCATAATTTTGTGATAGTTGTAGCTCTAGTAAAAAAGTTATATTTTTGATATATGTATTTAATTAAAAGCAAAAACATAATTCTTTACATTAGTGACTTTTGTTGCTAAATCTTCAATTGAAAGTTGGTATTTCATACACTTCAAGAACAAGCAAGCACCACACGCCCAGGGGCCAGGGTGACCATGTGTGTCACCCAAAAGGGCTTGGCGTGTCACCTGTAACACGCGTGTCATAGGTTGGCCATCACTGACATATACCCTTTAGCAAAAGATTGGTCTGAGATACCAATAGCCTTTCAACATTTCCTTTTAGATTCTACTCAAACAGCACATCTCAACTATCACTAAGCAGTCTTTAGATATAGAATATTTTTCAATCTCTTCCTTGTCCTTTCGAATCAGAGGTGAACTTTTCTAATATAGATCCTGGTAGATTCTGGTTTGATACAGGGATTCAGGCTCTCTGGTCCATTTCTTTCTACTTCCAACCTATATGCCAATTCAAATGTCAATCATGTGGTCCAGTTCTTAGAGGATGTCTGTGCCTTAGCAGATCCCTGCCTTTAGTGGCGCTGAACTCTTAAGGCTATATCATTGCTTATCTAGAAAAAAATATAATATTTCCCTAAAATCAGGATCTGTGCTTAAAGACTGGAGGAACAGCAAATATAATACCTATCTTCAAAAAAGTATCTGGGGTGATCCAGGAAATTACAGACCAGTCAGCTTAACATTACTTCCAGGTAAAGCGATGGAAACCAACATTATGGATAATACAGAGGACCAAACATTGCTTTAAGAAAATCAGTGTGGTTTCTGAAAAGGTAAATGATGCCTTACTAATTGGTTAGAATTCTTTGAGAGTGTCAACAAGCATGTGCATAAAAGTGATTTAGTTGACATTATTTACAGTATCTGAACTGGCAGAAGGCTTTGAACAAAGTCTCTCATCAAAGTCCCTTGCATAAACTCATTAGTCATGAAACAGGAGGACAGGTTCTGTTTTAGATTGGTAACTGGCTAAAGGACAGGAAACAGAGAGTAGTAATGAATGGACGTTTCACCGAGTGGTGAGAAGTAATAAGTGGAGTCCCCCAAGGTTCTGTATTGGTACCTGTACTTTTTAATTTATTAATAAATAATCTAGAAGTAGGAGTGAGCAGAGATGTAGTGAAGTTTGCTGACGACACTGAATTATTCAGGATGGTAAAAAATGAAAAGATTGTAAAGAACTCCAAGGGGACCTCTTGACACTGGGTGAGTGGGCAAATGCACTTCAGTAAGTACGAAGTAACATACTTTGGAGTAAAGAACCAAAGAGTACTGTTTGATGCTGATGGGGGAGAGAGTTGGGTTCAGCAAACGAAAGTATTTATTCACTCAGCAGATCATTCTTCTGTGGAATTTACTGATGGAAGATGTGGTAACAGCAAATAGCTGACGCTCAAGACATAAAGCTATATTTAAAAATTTACAGAATAACAGTGTATCTGTCCTAAATGTGCTAATAAATTACTAACCTATACTTGTAAAACAAAGCAGCCGGCTATGACACCCAAAGAAGGAATTGCCTCTTACCTTGGTAGCAGAAAGCTGATGTCCTAGTAGAACATATGTGATGAATATAACAATGGAGACAACTACAGGCAGTGCTGCCCAAAGGTAGACACAGACAGCATCTAAATACTTGATAAAACGGAGGCTCTTCAGCTCCCTGTTTCGGCAACCATTCACTCTGATGCCAAAATGCTGTTCCCAAGTGTAGAACTTGATTACTCGCATGCCTCGCAAGAATTCTGTCATTAGCTGCAGAAAAGGACAATATATATGTCTCTGTCACAAGAAGGATACCCATTCAATAAAAACTAGAAGAAGAAGAGTTGGCTTTTCTACCCCGCTTTTCTCACCCATTTAAGGGGACTCAAAGCTGCTGACAAAGCTTTTCTATTCTTCTCCCCATAACAGAACACCCTGTGAGGTAGGTGGGGCTGTGTGAGATCAGAAGAGAACTGTGACTAGCCCAGAGTCACCCAGCTGGCTTCAGGGGGGAGAGTAGAATCGAGCCCAGTATTCCCAGATAAGAGTCTGGCTCCCTAACCACTAGACCAAACTGGCTCACCTAGACCAAACTGGCTCACATGTTTCTTTCTTGTTTGGTGCTAAAAAACAAAGACAACTACCAAAATGTTTCTTAAAGGTACTATACTAAGAAAATGGAAGTCCAAGTTTATGGATAGGATTCCTTACAGAGGATTTTGTGATAGAACACATACAGTGCCTGACAAAAGTTCTGTCGCTTATCCATGTTGTTGAAACCAAAGCCTATAACCTGACTTAAAATTCATCCATTGGTTTTAGAAATGACTCATATGAAAGCTGAAACCCTCCCAAATGAGGTTTTTAAAAAGAAAATAAATTTGCTTCACTGCTGAAATATTGATCATTTAATGAACACAGAAAAGTCAGATTTTGGCTAGACAAAAGTTTTGTCGCCTTGTCATATAATGCACCTAATCCTAGTTTACAGCCTCACCTGTGCTCACTAATTGATCAGATAATTAGTGGGTGTGTATAAAAAGAACTCCAGCACTCCAGACCTTCACTTGAACTGCAACTTGACCTCTGACAACATGCCAAAAATCCACCCTGCGACCAAAGCCTTGATTATCAGGAGACTGAAGACCAGATCCTCTGCAGAGGTGGCTGGCACCTTTAATGTGTCTCAGCGTCAAGTACAAAGAATTAAAGATTTGAAGAGACTGGAGATGTTTTTGACAAGCCCAGGTCTGGCAGACCCCGCAAGACGACTGCTCAGGAGGAACGTTTGTTGGTTCGAAAATCAAAAGCCAGCCCTTCTTCCACTGCAGCACAGCTCCAACAGGCCTGGTCACCTCAAGTCCCTGTGTCAACTAGAACAGTTTGTAGGATTCTGTCTCGAAATGGCCTCCATGGTCGAATCAGTGCCCAGAAGCCAGCACTAAACAAAAGGCAATTAAAAAACCGTGTGGTATTTGCCAAGGCCCACAGCCTACTAAACGGATGGATGCTGAAAAAGTGGCAGAAGGTGGATTTCTCAGATGAATCTTCAGTTGAATTACACCACAGCTGCCGCAAATACTGCAGGAGACCTACTGGAGCCCATATGGATCCAAGATATACCCAGAAAACAGTTAAGTTTGGTGGTGGAAAGATCATGGTCTGGGGTTACATTCAGTATAGGGGTGTGCGAAACATTTGCAAGCTGGAAGGCAATATCAATAGCCTAAAATATCAATACGTATTAGCTGCCTCTTACATTCCCAATCATAAAAGGGGTCAAATTTTGCAGCAGGATGGCGCTCCATCTCATACATCCATCTCTACATCAAAGTTTCTCAAGGCAAAGAAGATCAAGGTGCTCCAGGACTGGCCAGCCCAGTCACCAGATATGAACATCATTGAGCATGTTTGGGGTAGGATGAAAGAGGAAACTTGGAACACAAAACCAAAGAATCTTGGTGAACTCTGGGAGGCATGTAAAACTGCATTCTTTACTATTCCTGATGACTTCATCAATAAATTGTATGAATCATTGCCGAAACGCATGGATGCAGTCCTTCAGGCTCATGGAAGTCACACAAAATATTAAATATGGCTCTAATAGCACCACAACTTCATTCACCAATGTTATGAAACATATCTTTGTATTTGAAGTGAATTATCTGTTTGATTTTCAAATTACTTTTTGGGGGCGACAAAACTTGTCTCGCCAAAATCTGACCTTTCTGTGTTCATTAAATGATCAATATTTCAGCAGTGAAGCAAATTTATTTTCTTTTTAAAAACCTCATTTGGGAGGGTTTCAGCTTTCATATGAGTCATTTTTAAAACCAATGGATGAATTTTAAATCAGGTTATAGGCTTTGGTTTCAACAACATGGATAAGCGACAGAACTTTTGTCAGGCACTGTACTTTGCATGCATCTTGTTAAGAACATTCGTTATTTAATTGCTAGCATCTAGGATGGATAAGTTACCTCCCTGAAACCCAGGAGTATCATTGACCAGAGAAATGAAGATATGTATGATGTTGCAATATTATTCTAGATTTCTTACACTGTGTGGGACTGACCTTCCAACTCTATCAGTCAAACTACAAATTAAAATTAATTATAAAGCAGGTGAATATGTTCCCATGTTGTTCCCTGAAAGCTCAAAAGAAACATGTATCCTACAGGTTACTGTCAAAATCCCAGCAACTTTTGCAATTCTGATGTATTCAGAGGCAATACATCAGAGTTGTCTCAAGTCATTTTTTTCCTAAGAAGGAAACTTTCAGGAGCATTAATTTCTACTCAGTAATATTGCCACATTCTACAGAAAATTACCTTACAGACATAAGAAATGTCCAATCAGTAGCACTTCTAAGTCCAGCAGACTGTCCTCACTGTGGCCAGCTAGTTGCACATGGAAGTCCACAAGCAAGACATTAACACAACAGCCTGACTAGCTCCCAGTGTTTTGGGAACTGGCATTTAGAAGCATACTGCCTTCACTACTAAAGGTAATCAATCAGTCTGAAGGTTTGTAGCTATTCAATGGGGGGAGTGGAAGAGAACATCTTTGGCAAAGTGTGAATTCTGTGACTTAACAAAATCAAAGATCCAGAACCTAAGAAACTGTTGTCCCTTTTTGTAAGTTAGGCCAGAAATATTTACTGAGAGCTTTCTTCCCCTCTACTATAACAGTTGAATCTGAATGTTCTATTACCAGTACTGAAAAGACAATAACAAGGTAGCAGAAAGTGATGAAAATGTCTTGTCTGCATCTTACTTTTACACGGTCATCCTTGTGCTTCAGCATCTCCTTATTGTTCTCCATAATGCGATTTGCAACCACTTTGTTAAAGGGCACAAGTAACAGGACCAGAGCGAGTCCTCCCAGGAAGGCTATACCTACTTGCTGATACAGGAGGTAGAGAGTAATGGCAAATTGTACAGGGAGACTCCACAATTCATGGAAACAGAGGCAGAAGTTGTCCAACCGATCCGTGTCAGTACTCATAAAGTTGACAATCTCACCTGTGGTGAAACCAGTCAGGCTGCCGCTGTTCACTTGAAGGGCCTTCTGGTAGATGGCAGTAACAACTGCAGTGTGCACCATAAGCATCATCTTGTCTACCTCATAAACAAACTGGTTACGCAAAATGGCACCCAGAAAGGAACCAGCAAATAATCCCAGTGCATACATTACCCCATGACTCAGAGGTTCTTGTTGTGACTCCATAAAACTGACAAGCAGATTCAGAAGCAAGGGTCCAGTGAATGCCAACAGGCTGCCTACCAGTTTGAGCAGACCCAAGGAATAGAAACGTAGGCCAAAAGCTGCATGTAATGCTGACAGAAGACCTACACGAGTTCTGCTGTATGTTTTGACAAATAATCTGTTCGTGGAAGATGTAGTTTCCTCAACCTGTTGGTTGAGAACTGCCTTTTCCTGCCAGCAGGAATAGAAGTGCTGACGGATTTTGTCCACCTGGAGCCGGCGTGGGAGCTGATAGAGGTCTTGTGGCCGATTCAGCATCCAGCAGTAGCCACACCTCATAAGGGGATTCATCCAAGCATAGGAAAAACGTGAAAGCCAGCTCTCTCCATCTTCTGCCACTCTTTGCCAAGCAAGTGTAGATGTCCCTGAGTCTGTGACAAGGGGTTCATGTTGCCATGGATCATTGACAGACTGAAGGTCCAACCTGCTAGAGACAGGAATGATGTATCCAACTATGTAGAGAAGCAGGGAGGCCAATTGCAGGCAGAGAATACATATTCTAAAGATGGTTGCAGGTTGAACTTGGTCATCCCCCATCTGTGTTTGGCAACGCCAAACCAGTGTAATGATAAGGGCTGGAATCTGCAAAAAGACAAGGATGAGTAGGATTGCAGGTCCACGATTACAGCGGTATGGAGAATTGTAGAGAGCCTGCGTCGCCAAGCTGTGAGTAAACCATGTCAGTGTGGCTATGCCACTTGATAGTATTTCCAGATACAAAGGCTCTGATTTCTGTTGCCAAGCCGTGGCTGGGATTATGTTGAAGATGTACAAACCAGTAAGCATGAAGGATGCAGAAATCCTACATTTCCACCCAGGAGTATATACAGTCTGTTGATTTAATGACCTTATAAAGACAGAAGAGAAAGTGTTAAGATTTTTATGCCACTGCCCAGCCTTTGAAGTATCCTCCTCCTGCATAATCAAATAAAGAAAAAATAATTATTTCTACAACTACTCAAATGGCTCGATTTTAAGTGTGTTTCATTGGGACTTAAGAATCCTGAGAACACTCAAAATATGGTAACACCCAGAATAAACAGAAAACCAAATAATAGACGGAGTATGTAAGAACGTAAAAGGACTGGGTCACAGCTCATCTAGTCCAGCATCCTGCCTCACACAGTGGCCCACTGGGCACTTCTGGGCATTCTCAAGCAGAAGACAAAGGTAAAACCTTCACCTGGGGTGATTTTGCATTTCCCTTCCCATCCAGTGGATGGGAAAGGAACATAATCACCCACCTTTGACTAGTATTTGCACTTGCAAATGCTAGTCACTTATAGCCTAAGCCCCGCACGATTGGCCACTCACCTGTGACCAATCCTGTGGTTGGTCCTCTTCTGGACACCACCCTTTTGTTTTTGGTGCCAGCGCCATCGCTATGACAATGCTGACGCTCTGTACACATACAGTCACAGTCACATCTATGGTTGTTTGAGGCTCAGACAACCCCAGAGGACTGAAAAAGGTGGGGATGCTTCCTACTGGACACACCAGGTAAGGTTTCAGGTAAGGCTAGTAAAAGTGTGGAGCATAATTTTGTGCTCCACACCTAGTGCATAATTAGGTAACTTCTGGGAAGGCAGGGGGTGCCTGGAGGCTGCAACAGCCTCCTCTAGGTGCAGATGCTCTTCCTCAGAAGTTGCTTAATTATGCACTATGGGCTGCAATGCAAATAGGCCCCTGCTCCTATACCAGCTAAGATATCTGTTGTTATCTTGCTATATCAGCCACAGCTCAAAAATGTATCCCCAACCCTAGATTTAGTTCATACCCATAAAGCTACCTCTTAATATACCTTGGTGTTCCTATGTAGCAGGCACTGATTGTAGCAAGGATCACGTGAGGAACAATGCTTAAAATAAGCTGGTTAAAACAATGTCCAACATTGCTGTGGACCCAAATAGGAAGTGGATCTACTGGACTGGTTCCACACAGATTAGCCAAAATGTCCTCCATCTTCCACCATAGGCAGTAATTATGGGATCCTGAAAGAAAATACAAGATACCAAATCAATCTCAGGGGGAAAGCAATATAGTGGTAATAAAAATACTTAAAAACAATTTTAAAATAGTTTATGCTCAATCGTTCTATCAACTGTTCCACTATAACAGAAGGCAAGCAAGTTCAGAACTAATTTCACTGAAAAAATACTATATGTTGTCAGTTTTGACAGGGATACATAGAAGAACACATACTTTGTAGCTGAAAAGAAAGCAACAGCACAGATTAGGCCTTTTCTGCACTTACATGCAGTAGATCCCAAATAACTGGGCCCACTGATCCAGATCTTATGGAGGAATGGGCTGGATCAACCTGGCTCCACTGATATGGTGCTAATCCAGTCTATGTCTTCTCATGGTTGTGAAGTGTGTGTGAGCTATCTCTCCACATGTCCCTGAAGGCTAGAAATGACAGCTCCTAGCCTCAGAGTTTGAGGGTGTTCGTTTTGCAATGCGCTATGGGGCGCTACTGAAAAATCACCACCACCCCACCCCACCCCACCACCCCAGTAAGCAAGTCTACAACAATAAAGCTAGATTAAGGATCTCTTAATCTGGATCTGGCTCCCTCTTGTGCAGACAGAAGCAGACTAACAGCGGGCAGGGCCTCCTTGGCCCTTATTAACATGAGGATGAGGAGACCTAGGATCTGGACCAAAGCCACCTAGATCTGAATCTATAGCTAAATGCAGAAAGGGACTAATTTCATCTACAAAGCAAGGAAATAATTCAAACACTATATACAGCATCACACCCAAACTGCAGATATCTGACTTTCTATTGCTAGCATTTCTTCAGTAGCAATATGTTACTATTTTTCTATATTGCTACCTTTCAATATGGTTCTATGCCACACAATTATCTGTGTGAAAAGATGTTGTGTCCAAGTTCTCTTGTTTAGAATAATGGAATTGGAAGGAACCAGTTAGTCCTACTCTCTATTGTAACAGAAGCAACCCTGCCAAAATTGGCATCAATTTTCAATGAACTTGTTTTCAGTTCAGTACATCCCCCCATTCCACATTTTGTGTCTGCTCTGATGAATGAACACAGAAGTGTTGAAATGTTGTTTGAAACAGACAAATGCTTCATATAACCCTTAAAGTAGGAAATATCAGACGTAACTGAATGACTGAACTATGATGGTGTTTGTTGTTTTTATTCTTTGTACAGCACTTCAAGACTATATTTTAAGGCAAAGCATTATTAAATAATTTATGTAAATAAACATTGGCAATAAATGGAAATCCTCTATAGGAGCAATGGCCCGACATTAACTAACAGAAGAGGACTGAGCAAGAGAACACCGCTTTCTATACAGTTTAAATCATGCAAATCCACATTAAAAGAGGAAAGCTCGCTGAGTTAAAAACAGTAAGGGGTAAAGGGAGTGAGATTCTGTTCAGTAGTTCCTTCCTTGACTGTGATCAGACACAGTAAAAAGGAAAAAAAAGCACCTCTGAGGTGGGATTGTTCACATACCAATCTGCTCCTTCTCATAATCATTCGGTGCTAAAAAAGATAGATTACAGAAGGCTTGGGAACACGAGGGCCACACACTGTCCCCCTGAGCTGTCCTTTTGTTATATATGAATACAGTCCTTGCGTTCAGTGAATCCAACTAGGGGCTTCCGTAAGCTGCAACTCAGAAGCCGGTTTCTTTCCAGGATTTTTTGTAAGGCTGCAGTTGGTTAGTTTGAATTCTGCTTACCTTTGCAACAATGTTTTTTTTTTTCCTGTTTCAGTAGGTGTTAGAAATCGCTGCTTACAAAAGCCTGGGAAGAAAAAAAAATCACTTTTGCTTATCAATCCATTATGATAATGCAGATAGGACTATAAGTGTAAGTCAGATCTAAGGCAAAACAGATACGCCTGCGAGAAAATGACAGAGGTGATTTAGCTAGGAAGTTGAAACAGAGAAAAGGGAGGCGTATGTTATAGCTCCCTTATCATCCTTTTGCTTATCCTGCTGATGCTCTTACAGGCATCTAGATCAGCACTGCCATATCAAATAGTTATGTAGAAGAAGAAGCTGGATGCTGTGGTCACACCTAAGGTTTAATCCAGCTTCAGTCCACCTTCAGAGCAAGAGAACACGTCTGCAAACTGGCCAGTAATTTTATTTCCAAATTACCTATCCCAAAGGTGAATTTTCTGAGTTATTTAACTTTGGGGGGGAAGGCGGGGGAAGCTTGTCACTTTGCTGATCTCTCGCTCTGAAAATGGGCTGAAGCTGGATTAAACCTCAGATGTGACCACAGCCTCAGTAAACCTCACATGGTTGCTGTGACGATAAAATGGAGAGAAGAAAACTGATCGCTGCCTTATACTGGCAGTTCATCCATTTTTACTAAATGCATTTATATATTAAAAAGACCCCGAGGCCGTTTACTACAACATAAACAAAGCACAAAGGCTAAACAATGTAAAACTATACCAAAAATACTTATTAAAAGAAATTATAAAAGATGGGTGGGAAAGAAAAGGCAGCCAGCCAATAACACACACTTGGGTGCAATGCAAATATTAAAAAACCCCTATGAATCAGGAATTCTGACCTTACATGGGAATTCTGTTTCATGCGTTTGTAGCCGGTGCAGTTCATACTCATCCATTGGAGCAAGGGGGTAAGCTTGCTATTGCATATGGGGGCTATAAGCATTTGGTGGCTTCCAACAGTTTTTCCAACAGCAGTTGTCTACACTCCTGGTTTTGAGAATGCAGCGCCAGAGATATTACAGGTTCTCCCCCCCCCCTTTTGCATAACTCCACCAATCCCAAAGTGGGAATCATGTCATCTTCCTCGCCCGCTTCGAATGCCATAGGACCCAGTTACGAGTTTTATCCTCAATAATGATCATAAAACGGAGCCTCGAAACATAGTACGAAAATTACCGGCGCATCGCTCTACACTTTTCTATCTCTGAGTTTTTGGTTCCCCAGCTAGGGCATGTAGCTTTTCCCTCTGGCGACCTCTGGCGCTTGGGAGGAGGCATAGTAGCTGTATAAAACGAAGATTTTCAGGAAAAAATGACAGTACTGCAGTAGCATAATAGGTTTCTTTGGGGGCGGGAGTGGTCCGGGTATTCCTAAAAAAAATCTCAAGATTATGTAGTACCTGGTCCAGGACAATCTTTGGCATTTTTCTTCTGCTAATTATAGAAATGGTTCTTTAGGAGTTGTAATGTGGAAGCACCTGTTGAATTTTCTGAGACTAACCACCATTTTTCTCTTTTTAAAGATGTTAAAGCTAAATGTTTCCCTAGTAGAAAGTAATACATTCTAACAGATGTAGTAGCTGGTACTTACCAAAGATCTTCTCCTTACTTTAAAAGTGTAGGAAACTCCAAATTAGGGACTAAGCACTCCAAGTAACCGCTAACCACTGTCTATCTGAGTGGTGTATTGACTTTGAACTGTGTTAACGCCTTTATCTTTGGACTTTGTTCTACTTGTATCTTTTTATATACAGTGTTATACTAATAAAAAGTTTTTATTAACTGAAAATTTAACAAAATTATAAAAGTTAAAAGATAAAAATAAATTCTTAAGTCTTTCAAGAATTTAACAAAATCACAAAATTATAAAAGTAAAAAGATAGTCTTTCAAGAATAGACTTTATTTGGCTTTGAGGTACCAGAATAATTATAGAGAAACTAGTCACAGCTTATACTTCAGGATCAGTAAACCGAATATGTGTAAAAGATGACAATGCTGACTTGCAGCAATATAGTTTTCTGGGAACTTATTTGGAAGTGTAGATGAAGGCAACAGCGCTTTTTTTTTAAAGCTGACATAGAGAAGTGCAGAATAACCACTTTTTGGACTGTGTTTCATTCTGCCACAAGATTATTCTGATTAATTTTTCTTTCTGTATTATTGACATATGAGCATCAACATCCCTTTCCCAATTACACTAATTGCAGTGAACTGTCTGCTGTGTTAAAGCCAAGACATGAGCATGCAGGATTCAAATTGCCAGTAGTAACCGAAGAAAATCTGTGTATGTTATAAATATATTCACTACAGCATTTTAATAGCTCAGCAATAATTTCTAAAAGCTTGAGAGGAATCAAACATATTACAGTAATACACAAACACACATGTCTTAAGTAAGAAGAAACAAAAGTACATGTATAACGGTACTGACAAATGCAGTGTTAGTACATTTATTTTGTCAGTGGCAGTCATTAATTTTTGTCTGTAAGAGTTATAGGGTGTTTTCCCAGTGTCACTAGAAGTAAATTACCCATTAATGGGTACAAAAATGCCATTAAATACTCATTAATGGGTACTTAATGGGGTACTTCTAGTGACAGTGGAAAAACACCTATAGTTCCAATTGTCCTTGGCCGCAGTCACACCATAACCTTTGAGTACATCTGAGGGAGAGACAAAGAAGCCAAGCTTAGGCAGGCCATTTTCAGCCTGGAACAGTCTGCCACACCTATCTGCTGCTTCTGCCACTGGCCCCAGACCAAACCTTCATCATATGAGGTAAACTTCAGCTGGTAGGGGGTGCTCAGTGTGACAGGGGTGTTGCAGGAGGATGAGGAGGTGAGAAAAATGATAAAAACGAATACAGAATGGGAGGAATCTGGCAAGTGAAAAGGATCTGGGTGTACCGGTTGATCACAGGTTGAACATGATGCAACAATGTGATGTAGCTGCAAAGAAGGCAACACCATCCTAGGACGCACCAAGAGGAGCATACACTCTAGATCACGAGAAGTTATTATTCCTTTTAACTCTACTTTGGTCAGACCTCATCTAGAGTACTGTTTCCAGTTCTAGGCACTCCAGTTCAAAAAAGACATTGACAAACTATAGCAAGCCAAAGGAGGGCTACCAAAATGGTTAGTGGTCTGGAAACCATGTCCTATGACAGTGATGGTGAACCTTTTGAGCTCGGTGTGTCAAAATTCGCAAGAAAACCTAGCTTAACTCGGGTGCTGTGTCACATCTAGAAATATCCATAATTTTATAATATTTGTAGCTCTAGCTTAACTAGAAATATCCATAATTTTATGATATTTGTAGCTCTAGTAAAAAAGTTATATTTTTGATATATGTATTTTATTAAAAGCAAAAACAAATAATTCTTTACATTTGCTAAATCTTCAGTTGAAAGTTGGTATTTTGTACACTTCAAGAACAAGCAAGCACTACACACCCAGGTGCCAAGTTGACCATGTGTGTCACCCAAAAGGGCTTGGCGTTTCACCTGTGACACGCATGTCATAGGTTGGCCATCACCGTCCTATGAGGAAAGGTTGAAGGATCTAGGAATGTTTAGCCTACAGAAGAGAAGACTAAGAGGAGACATGATAGTAGTCTTCAAGCATCTGAAAGGCTGTCACAGTGCAGAGGGATCGTCCGGTTACAGGATAGTCCTTTCCCTGCCAGAAAAGTCCTCAGAAAAACCAGGTGCCCACTTTAATGTCTGGTTTCCAAAGACTTCAAAATGTTCTCGTAAAAAGTAAGATGTGACCCTTGATGACTCCCATGTGTGTATCTTGTTTCTTTTCTAAATATCCACTAACACATTACAGTTCATTTGCGGAAATCCTCCCTCTGTATTGTAAAATGCAGTGCAAGTTGAGGTGGACTGAACTTGATACTTCTGGAGGATGACTAACAGGAGTCTCACTGTACATTCATACCAGCCCCAGTATGGGTAGTGGAATATGTCAAATCTTCCTCAGTAGCTATCAGTAGCTACTTAAGATTTTTTAATCTGTAGTTGACCCTATAGTTAATATGTACTGCCTCCAGACAGTGGCCAGATATCCCACCAGGAAGTGATAATGCGGGAAATCCTTCCTGTGTGCTTACTGCTTCTTAGTGGTGTGGCCACTGCTGTCTGTGTTTTAACTGATGCATGCATCTGGGGGCTGGAAAGCCAGGATGTGCTTGTTCTCACCTCTGTGGATATGTGGACTCCTGTTTCTCCAGGCATGGATGGACATGGCAGCTCTGTCCAGAAGGTAAGTCAATGCGCTACTGTTGGAAATCCCATGACAATCACTGGGTTTTCCAGCAACAGTTTTTGGCACATTTTCAGGGAGGGTAAAGCAGGGCTATAGTGGGGTTGCCTCAGACACATGAAGCAAACCCACCATAGCAGTACTGTAATACTGAACTCTGTCTGGACAAAGGTCCCAGCTGCTCCTTCAGTAAGGTACTTTACCAAAAGGTATTCTCACAACTCATAACTGCACAGTCCAGGGCACTTTGGGCAACTGTACAAATGTGTGCTTGTTTGTAATTCACTACAGTCACAAGATGTAATAGTGAGTGGGTAGCCCATGTATAATTTTTTTTTATTTTTTGCCTATGCTCATTTGTAAGGCTTCTCATGGTTTAAGAATTTATATCTCACCCTTCGTCTAGAGATTCCAGAATGGAACACAACACTACTACTACTACTACTACTACTACTACTACTGCATATACATATTCTTAAAACATCTTTAAAATATAACACTCTCAACCAATGGGAGGCTTTCATGCTTCTCTGAAGACCTAAATTAGAGCTAATGGCTTGTTCTTCAAAAATTTCCATTGACCTAAAGAAACTATTTCAGCCTTTGGTGAGAGTAGGGTGGAGTCCACATAGAAGATGTCGTTTAGATATTATCGATTTGCATCTTTTTCTATGCTGTGAACTGGCAGTGGAACAATCCTGGCCAAATGTTCTACTTTATCCCAAGGTGTGGGTTTGAGGTATCCTGCAATCAGTCTGCAGGTTTAAGACTATAAGAACATAATGGGGCACTGCTAGATTGGGCCACAGCCCATTGTCCAGCATCCTGTCTCACACAGTGGCCCACCAATGGGCATATCAAGCAGAAGACAAAGGCAAAACCTTAAATTGCTCTCAAATTCATGCCCAGCCAAATAGCAGAGAGCTACAGCTTCATCCAGACAGCACTTACTAATTTCCATGATTTGGATAATCCAGAGTAAAGCACATCCAGATGCATTTTATTCCAGATTAGCCACATTCTATTCCACGCTATCCAAATAATGTGGGTTAAGTAAGTGCTGTATGGATGAAGCTGCTGTTGTTTTAACCACTTGTGACCTAGCTTATTATGGAGATGGAAAGTACAAACCTGGGTTTTTTCTGTTGATGGTTACCATAGTATCAGTCCATCAGTGCTATAGTTAAGTTCTCTTTGGTTATGAGGATCTGATGCTAGCACAGCCTAATGCTATTGCTTCTGGGCAAGAAAAAATTTAAAAAATTCTTTAACATATATACTTATCTCTGCTTTAATTGCAGATCTGTGTTCTTAAAATATCACACTTATGCTGTATTTTTAATAAATGCTTTTGTTGATGGTTCTGAGATTAGTAAATAAACCAAAGTTATCTTTCTCATCCCTGGCAGCTCAAATCCTAGTTATACCTTAACGAGTTCACATTAATCTGTTCACATTACACTGAAGTGCGTTGGGCACTCAATTCCAAAAGATCCCTTTGGAGAAGTCTTGTTCCGTACGCCTGCTGGCGGCGAGTCACAACCCCAATTCCACCCTTCACCACTACGCTTTCTCGGCGCTGTTGCCAAAGGACGCTTCACGGACTAGTAGCCTCTCGCGAAGACCCCGCCTCTTTCTTGCCACGTGACACACCGATCCGGCCGCTCACGGCGCCATTTTGTGAGGGCGGTCCAACAACAAAGTGAGCGGCGCTCTGCCTCTCGTTCCCTTCGCGTTCGCGTCCGGTGCCCTGGCGCATGCGCACGGGCCGCGCGTGTGGAAGGGGGCGGTCGGAAGAGATGGAGACTCAGAGGAGGAAGGGGGAGTGAGCGCGGGCGGCAACAAACAAGCCAAGCGGGCGGCCGGGCGGCCCGCCTGGGGGTTCCTGCGCCGCTGCTCCCATCGCCACCATGTACCGTACGAGCAGCGCCCACTCTAGCTTGTCCTCCAGTCGCTCCAAAGAGAGCAGTAGCTCAGGCTCCCGCAGTTCCCGCTCCGGTGCCTCCGGGTCGAGTAGAGGCCGTAGCCCGCGCCGCTCCCGCAGCCGCTCCCCGTCCCGGGGTCGCCGTCGCCGCCGCTCGCCGTCCTCGCGCCGCAACAGTCGGGTACGCGCTCCGTGAAGGGGGCGGGGGGTCCGCGACAGGCCAACCGCCTCAGGACCGCGAGTCGGAGAGCGTCGAGCCGGTGCTCTTTCCCCGCGTTGTCCTCATGGAGATGGATAAAGGATGCCGCCCCGCCCCCCCAAGGTGCTTGGAAACGGAGCAGCTGGCGCCCGGCGGTGTCCCGGTTAGCTACGCAGTGGACACTGCAGGGCTGTGGTCACACCGGAGGTTTCATCCAGCTTCAGTTCACATCAGCAAAGCCGCCGGTAATTTTCTTCCCGCGTTATCAAAGGTAGATTTTCTGAGTCATTAAACGCCCGAAAAAAAACCCCAGCATATCACTTTGCTGATATATTCCCTTACTCTGAAAGTGGACTGAAGCTGGATTGAACCTTGTGACCGCAGCCTAGGAAGGGGATCCTGCCACTCCGTCTCAGATCCCCATTCGCTTTCTATAATAAGACAGGTTGTAGTTTTGAGGGGTTTTGAGCCTAGCAGCCTCAGGAACTAACAGTTGCACCTGCAAACAAAAGTCTGAGTATAATTATGGCGAAGACCGCTGCATTTCAGGCACGCCTCACTAAAAGTTCCGATGCCAACCAAAGCACTTAGTGTTTAAGTACATGTTAACTATGTAGCATTAATTGCTCCCTATTTTCTTGTGAGCCAGTTTGGTCTAGTGGTTAGGGAGCCAGAGTCTTATCTGGGAATACCGGGTTTGATTCCACCCTCCCCCATGAAGCCAACTGGGTGACCTTGGGCTAGTCACAGCTCTCTTCTGAGCTTTCACAGCCCCTCCTACCTCACAGGGTGTCTGTTGTGGGGAGAAAAAGAGAAAGCTTTGTCAGCCACTCTGAGTCCCCTTAAATGGGTGAGAAAGGCAGGATAGAAAAGCCAACTCTTCTTCTTTCAAAAATTCCAAGCCGGTGTTATTTTTCTGTCCATCGTTCTAGCCTCACAAAAAAGTCCTGTGAGTTAGGCTGGGTTGAGAGGCAGTGCCTAACCCAGGGTCACTCAGTGCTGAGCAGCGATCTGAACCTTGGGTTTCCAAATTCTAGTCCACCACACTGAGAATGCTTGCTTGAAGTAAATTATCATGGACTATCATGGAAAAAAATTAGTAAACAATTGGGAAGTTGGAAAAGAAAGTAAATGTCCTGTCCCAAATTTGGGTACTGAAGATGATTGTTATTCCAACGATTCTTTATTTGTTTCAAACTGGGCCAGAAGTAATATCATTGAGAGCTGGGACAGGAAGATAATGCAGTAGATATTTACACAAAGACCCAGGATTAGACGTGTGGTTTTACAAGCAAGAATGGAACAGGCAAGGTGGGGAATTCCTGCTATTCAGAAGTACTATGAAGCAGTTAATACAGCGAAGCTATTGGAATTGGAATACGAAGTGGGTGGAATTGGAAAGAGAAATGTTGGACAGGAGAGATAGAACATTGATGTTTATGAAATGTACACATAGGACGATGGATAGGTGGTACGGCCCTTTGAAGACCACTATGTTGGTATGGAGTAGATGGAGAAAGAAGTTATTGGGCACATGGTCTCAATTTACACTGGTAGAGACCATGAATGAGAGGACAGAAGTGTTGAATGGGCGTGCATTACAGTTATTAAAGGCAAATGGGATGCAATACCTGCAGGATTTATTTGGGGATAATCATGAGTTGCTGTCAGATGACTTCTTTGGGGATCTATTGGGAAGGGGCTAATGGCTACAAGTAGCTGCTATCAGAGACTTTGTAAGGGTGAATGATATACAAAGGGTGATTACAGCCCCATTAAAAGAATTCAAAGCTATTATACAATTGAGATTGCAGACCCATAAAGAGGTCAATAGAATGATTTATAGGCTTTTGACTACAGAGAGAAACATAATGCAGTCATTGACTGATATATGGGGCATAGATGTACGGGTGGAGCAGGAAGAGGTTGAAAGGAAGGTTAGAAGTAGTATGAAAGTAAAAAATGTAAAATGGAAGGAGTTGAATTTAACGTTATTACACGGTTGCTATTGTACTCCTGCACAACTTTCACACATGATCCCTACACTCTCTCCTACATGATGGCACGGATGCAGAGGATAGGGAGTATAATAACACCATTATTAATGCTCTAGGGAGTGTCCGGTTTTAAATTTGTTGAATTTTTAAGGTGTTTTAAACATGCATCTTGTTTTTAATCTGTATTTCATTTTAATCTGTATCTGTTTTAATTTGTATCCTGTTTTAATTTGTTTTAATCTGTTACCTGCCCAGAGACCTCCGGGTATGGGGGAGGGATAGAAAAATAAATAAATAAATAAATAAATATATTTCCATATGTGGTGAGAATGTCCAGAGGTATTAAGGTATTGGGGAGAGGTGGTGGATCATATACACTTGGTATTTGGGGTAAATGTGGGGTTCCACCCTGAGAGAGGTTTATTGCAGATATATCGTGGGACATGGTTGGCACAAGATGAAAGGTACATGTTGGACAGGCTGATGTGGGGAGCTTTGATGGTTATTGCAAGGGGGTGGAGGGATAAATCACAGTGGACATTGGACAAATGACAAGACTGTGTGTTCGAAATACTTGAATTTTATGCCCTTAAGCACCAAAGACTTCTTTACTTGGGGGAGAGACTGAAGAAGCGCCTACAGTATTTTGTGGAAGAGGCTATATGAAGCTAGCAATCAAGACTCCCTGCCAGATAGGGTGAAAGACAGACTAGCAAAAATTAGAGCCCCTGTAACAGTGGGAGGGATTTAAATTTTGGGGTATTGCTTGTATGATTTGTATGTGTTTTGTTTTGACGTATTGAAGTAATAAAGATGATAATAAAGTAAAAAAAAAAGAATACTTGCTTGAGGAATTGGTGCGTATTTTCCTTTCCCAGTTTAACTGCTGGTTGATAAGTGTTGGCTGCATCTAGACAGCAGCCAAATAACCTTTTAGCAAGGAATAATGTGGGAGATTGATTCCCTGCCCCCATTATTCCTTGCTAGCTATACAGTGCTGCGACTGTCACTGTCTTTGTGCATTTTAAGTAAGGTGCACTTCCAGGGGTCTGGAGTGCCCAGATGTGCTTGCCGTCACTTCCATGTATGCATGGACATCTGTTTTCCCCTCCACACATGCGCACTGGACAGCTTAAAAAGTGCTGTTGCTGGAAAATATGCAACCAGTGCTGGGTTTTCCAGCAATAGTAAGAAGTGCTTTTTAGGAGGGCGAAAGCAACCTCACCATAGCAACACCGTAATGGTGCTATATTCCCTCTGTCTCGACAGGGCATTTGATGCTTGGGTTTTAAAATCAAGGAATGACCCTTCTTTGCAGCTGTGATAAAAGCAAGTGATTGAATTTTTTTCTGTCTTTTTCTGTCACCTAAATCAGTTGCTTGAAACATTTGGAGAAATGGTAGGCCTCCCTAATGTGTTCATTTGTTTTGTCAACACATCTTTAGTTTTACGCAAAAAAGTAGAACAAGTAGAAATAGTGTTTTGTTTGCTGGGGATTATAATGCTGTCACTGCAGAGTGAGTTGAATGAATTTGACAAATAAGTCGTCAGATGACAGTTGTACACATAGAGCCGTTAAAGTTGTTCTAACTGAGATCAATAAGGTCTTAAGTGGTTAAAGTGCTAATATACACTAATCCTTGAAAACTAATAATTGCATAGTAGCTTTATTTACACAGATCCATAATTATATAGAGATAATCTATGAAGGTAGAAAAATGCATGCTAAACATTGGAACACATTTGTTTCATAGTATGACAAATCATTCCTAAATGAGTTTAGTGGTAACTTATTAAAACTCTATAAGTCAAACATGTACAGATCATGGAGTTCCAGTAAGAATTCATCATGGATATGCGGATGAAATTTATCAAACCATGCATAACAATCATATCTAGTTGGCAGCAAACTAGATGTAAATTATTTTGAGTTTTTGTTACTGTGCTGAAAAAATGATGGCCTGAAAAACAGGCCAAGCATTATGTGGGGAGTCGCCACCAAGATGAAAGGTTAAAAGGATCAATATTTTTTCTTTGAACCAAGACAAACTACTTGCGTGCTACATAGAGAAGACCCAAAGCAAGAGCTATGATTTTAATTCTGCATATGATAGTATATGATGCTGCATGACCTGAGCGTCAGTTATGAAGTTCTGCTCACATTTGTGCATGTTACAGTTTTGCTGGTGTGAGCTGTGGCATGGGCAGATGTTCCATATACAGAAAGGTACAGTGTTTCTAATGGATACTAACTTGCCATTTTTATTTGCAGAATTTGGTTGGATTTAATATCGTGTTTGTTGCTTTTCCAGTAGTAAGTTGAGGTCTAAGCAGCTTATAGCAATAATTAACCTCTATCTCAGTTTATTGTAACTATTTTTGATAAAATAGTAGCGATATGAAATATAATATTGATATAATGGAATTATGTGTTCTTCTAATTTCAGAGACATTCTCCAAGTCGGCATTCTCGCTCCCGCTCTCCAGGGAGGCGTTCTCTGTCTCCGGTGAGACGCTCTCGCTCTCCAGGGCGACGCTCTCGCTCTCCAGGGCTACATTCTCCAATCGAAAACCCAGAATCTTCAGTGGACCAGAACTTACGGATTACAGTTGGCAATGACCGTTTTGGCACTGACACACCTGAGAGAAAGCAGCTATGGGATAGACTGGGCCCACCAGTTGATAGTCTGAGTGATATAGACAGGTATAGTTCTCTGTAGACCAGTTTTTAAGAAATTGTAGTACTTGGTGCTGCTGACAGTATCTAAAACATAAGAAGATCCCTGTAATCTGGCACCCAGTCTCACATAGTGGCCTATCAGTTAATTCTGGGCAAAACCTTCCCTTTCTGTCAATTCCCTCAAAAATGGCCTTTGGAGGTATCCTACCTGTCACTTGTATCTGAGGTGGTACCTGGGCATCCATTCTAGTAACCAGTGATACATCTGTCCTGTATGAAGTTTTCTAACCTTAACTATCCAACTTAGTTGCTGTCACCGTTTCTTCTAGTAGTAAATTCCATAGACCAAAGAACTCGTGAGTGGAAAAATACATCCAGTTGCTGGTCCTAGCTCTTTTCCTCATCAGCTATATAGAGTACCCATTGGTTCCACTGTTGTACGGTCAAGAAAAGATTTTTTCTCTAACCACCTTTTCCATACCATTCATGGTTTAGTAGACTTCAGTCAGGTTACCTCTCAAATGCTATCTTTCAAGGCTGAAGAGGTGTCCCAGGTCCCAATATCTTTTCTGAGGTTTGGTGACCAGAATTGTACACAGTATTTCAAACGCGCCTCATTGTAGATTTATAAATAGGAATAACACTCGCTGACATATTTTCTGTTGCCTTCCTAATTGCTCCTAGCATTGAATTTGCTTTTTTCATTGTTGCTACATACCAGATTGATACTCTCCTTGTGCTGTTCAGCAGAACCCCTAGATCCCTTTCTTGGTCACAGAAAGCTCAGACCCCATCAGTTTATGGGTATAACTGGGTTTCTTTGCCCTAGTGTGTACCCTTTTGCAGTTACTAAGAGTGAAGGAAATTTGCCCCTTGGCTGCCCACGCTCCCCGTGTTAAGAGATTCCTCCAGAACTCTTCATAATCTCTCACTTTTTAACAATTTTTTTTTTGTCTTCAGCAAATATTGCTATCTTACTGCTTACCTCTAAAGCAAAAAACACAGGTGGCAACAGTGAACCTTGGGGGGTCCCACTTTTTGCTTCCCTCATCTCTGAGAATTGTCTGTTCATTACTATTCTTAGCCAGTTATGACTCCAGGAAAGGACCTGTCCTGTTATTCTGTGGGTTTATTGAGGGATCTTTGATGAAGGACTTTGCCAGAAGCCTTCTGAAAGTCCAGATACACAGTGTCAGCTGGATCACCTTTAGCCACATTTTGTTGACACTCTCAAAGAATTCTGTTTACCTTTGTAGAAGCCATTTTCCATCAATGCTTGCTCCTCTTTGTGCATACTAGTTTTATGAATGAAGATTTCGGTCCCTGTCCCTGGAACTGATGTTAGGCTGACTGATTTGTAATTTGTAATTGTAATTGGTGTTATGCTGCTGCTCTCCAGTCTTCAGACACAGAGTCTGATCTCAGGTAAAGATCATATGTTTTTGCTGAAAGATCAGCAATTTCATATTTGAGTTCTTTTAAGAACTCTCAGGTGAATGCCATCTGGTTCTGGTGATCTGTTTATCAATATATAATGATAAGTTTTAGGGAATGTTATATATAAAAATACGTCAGTATAAAAGTCCAAAGCCTTTTTCTCAATTACATCCAAAATCACATGTAAAACATTGAGTCAATATAACTTGGGGTGTTTTCCCACTTAGCACTAGAGTACCCATTAAGGACCCATTAAGAGTCTGGTGCTAGTGGAAAAAAAAACCCTTGGTCTTGTTGTTATTTTGGAACAGTTGTCCATTTTCAATTTTCTGGGCCGGAAGGTGTTTCCGGTTGCTGTACTGAACTTGTCCTTACTCCTGCCAGATGCATTTTGACTTCTTCCATAGCAAAATCTCTGTGATCCAGTCTCTATGATTCAGCCAAGTTTTCACATAATGTCTTCATAAGAACAATTGATCCAAAGTGACAATAGGGCCAAGTTATGTGGACTAAATGTATTATATGTGATTTTATATGTGATTGAGGAAAAGTTTTTGGACTTTTATATTGACACATTTTTATATATAATATTTTCTAAAAACAGTATTATATGTTGTGTTCATTGTGTTTTGGAAAGTTTTAGAATCTATTGTGATTTGTTCATCAAGACACGTTGTTACATGTATACAATTTGATTCTTCTGACTCCTTCCCTGAAAGGATAGGGTCTGCTGCAGGCATTTGTCCTCTTGTCTTTCTCCATGAAAAAAGAGGCAAATCATTCCTTTATTGTCTCTGAAGTCTTTGTGGTCTTCTTTAATTATTCTTTTCTGACCATTGTCATCTAACGGTCCAATTGCTTTCCTAGTTGGATTTCTGCTTCTGATGTACTTAAGAAAGTTCTTATTAGTTTTGATGTTTTTAGCAATGTGTTCCACAACATCCTTCTTAGCATTCCTGAATTTTGCATTTGTTCTGACACAGTTTATGTTCTTTCCTGTTCTTTCTGTAATCCAGTTTGGTCTAGTGGTTAATGAGCCAGACTCTTATCTGGGAATACCAGGTTTGCTTCCGCACTCCTCCATGAAGCCAGCTGGGTGACCTTGGGCTCGTCACAGCTCTCTTCTCTCAGCCCCACTTACCTCACAGAGTGTTCTGTGGTGGTGGGGAGAATGGAAAGCTTTGTCAGCTGCTTTGAGTCCCCTTAAATGGGTGAGAAAATCAGGGTAGAAAAGCCAACTCTTCTTCTTTCTCCTTATCATATTCTAAACAAGATGTTTTTGCTTTTAATGACTTCCCATATTAGTATCCTCTTGGACTTGGTTGTTCCTTTCTTCTTTTCGGTATGCTTTCTAGCTGAGCCTCCATTATTGTATTTGTAGATTATCTCTTTGCATTTTGGAATGATTGTGTTCTTCTGACTTTCCCTTTCAGTTTCGTTTTTACTAGTTCCTCATTTTGGGGAAACTTTGTGTATGAAAGTACTATATTAGATTTTATCAACCATGTACATTTGTATTTAAGTTGAATGTTATTGTATTGTGGTCACTCTTCCCTGTTGGATCAGCCACAGAGACATCTTGATCCTGAGTATTATTTAGAATCAAGTTCAGTGTCCCCTTTCCCCTAGTTGGTTCCATATCTGTTTCTTCTGTCTAGGAATGTTATCTCCCTGCCTGAGACCTTCATTTTCTAAGCCAGCTGGAGTGCTGTGCACTTTGGAGTGGGATGCTCCTACTGCATCCTTAAGGGCCTCGTTCTCTTTCCTATCTCTGTTTTCCAAGTAAGCTAGATTGACTTCAAGAGAAGAAACCTGTTCTCTGGGACCTAGGAGCTCATTACATCAAGCACACACCCAATATTTTGCCTAGCAAGCGGATATTCAGAAATGCGGCACATAATGCAAAACACTGGAAATCCCTCCTCCTTTTGGTGCCTATGTATGTTCATGTGTTTTAAATTATTTTACTTTTTAAATGTATTTATTTATGTTTCTATTTAACAAAAAGATGTAAGATGTTGTGGAAAATGAAATATAAAATTTGTTGTATTACAAGAGTATAGAGAAGTGTTGCAAAGAGCAGATAATAGAACATTCAATTGTAGAGCAGTTGGTAGTCATTATCACAGATGCCCTACGAGAAATGGTTTATTTACCTTTCCTGTGTGTAGAACATCTAGTCTGGGTTACACTGAATGCCAGGAACAAGTCCCTGTGAACTTGTGTGTGGTGGATATAAAATGTGGTATGGGCTGCGTTGTTTTATAGATTTAAATTAATATAATTGTTTTACGCTCATCTTAGGGCATTTTTTTGTGCTTGCTTTGGCAGCACATATGCTATGATTGGAATGATATGGAGAAGATTAACATGGCCCCTGTGCAAGGATGAGACGCACATTTGTGAAGCGTTCCATATAAAAAAGAAAAAATAGTGCAATTTAATTTAAGAACTAGAGTCAACATTTGCACAGATTGGAATAGCTGTTTTTAAAAAAATACTATTGCATTTAATGATGCATCCATGAAAAAGCCTAGTTTAGGAAGACTGATAGTGTTAATCTCAGGAATTCATAGCAGAATTGAAAAATACTTTGTCTTGATTATTTAAGGTCTCTGTTGCTTCTGCAGCTCACAGTGATCTGGAGCAGTAGAAGCGGAAATTGGCAAAGAGTTCCCTGTTGAAAGGCAGCATACCTTTTGGTATTGAGGGTATTAATCTTGCTAGAGTGAAATAACTTCTTTTTTTTTTTTTAAGATTTGTTACCTGAAAATTTAAAGTCAGAGGGAAACATGGAGGGGTTAATAGTGGGCATTGAAACAAAAATAGCATCTTTGGAACTATCATTTTGATAGCTATAGTGCATCCACCCTCCAGATGTCTTTACAGATTTGTCTAATTCATGGATAGGAATTTATGGTGGTTAGTTTGCCTGTATTTTTCATTATTTTAGGTGAGATGTTTTAAAGATTATTCGAGATCTGTTCATATTTATTTTCAAGTCTGAAGCCAGTCCAGATTCATTAACAATAGATAGATTAAACAGTAAAAGTGACAGTGGACACCCTGGTTTGATACTACTGTAAGCCATTTATCCAAAGCTTGGCCAAATTACCTTCATACCTTTTTGTGATTGTTCCTATAAACTCTTACTCAAATTCCATTTCCTTTTTTATGTTTATTGAACAACTATGTTTCAGCATGTTGAAAGCTTTGGAAATGTTTAAATTGAATATCAGCAATGGGTGTTTGTTAATTGAGCTGTCAAAGAGGAAATACAGTACTATGGTACTACTGTATGGTACTCTATGGTACTACTGTAGTAATAAACCTACAGTATATTCTGGCGTATAAGACTACTTTTTAACCCAGGAAAATCTTCTCAAAAGTTGGGGGTCAACTTATACGCCAGGTGTCATCTTCTTATATGGCAAGTATATCCCAAACTCTATTTTTTAACTGGAAAGGTTGGGTTTGTCTTATACGCCCAATTGTCTTATACGCCGGAATATACGGATATTTAATATTTGGGCTAGGATACCAGCAAAAATTTTATAGTCTTGGTAGGCCAAAGATTTTGGACAATAGGAATCTTGGAAAGCCAGATTTTTAAAATTAGGTTTCAGTTAGCCCTGTTCTGTTGACCCAGCATGTTGAAGACCTGTGGCCTTGTTGATTTCAGGTACTTTTTTTAACCTGTAATTATAGTATTCTTGGATCACCTTTGGGGTTTGGGAATGGGGGAGGCACTGTTCTACAATGGTTCTGCTCCTGCTTGTGGGAATGATCTCAAAAAATAAGTTTGGTGACTGTGTTTGTGTCCTAGTCAGCTAGGTTGCAGAGTGCTCTGCAGTTCTCTTTTTTTCACCAGTACTGTTTAACATCTGTAGGAAGCCTCCGGCTTCCGTTATCAGGAATATTGGCGTGAGTGTCATAAATCTGATGCCATTCAGTGCTATTCTCCCTTAACATCTAAATTAGGAGAGGCTGTGGGTCCTCCTGAACTAGTGCTTGAATGTAGTGATGGATTGGATGAGGACCAGTATACTGAGATTTAAAACGGATAAGATATTGAGGGTAGGAAGTTCCCAATTTCAGCAGTTGAGGACTACACCTGTTTTAGATGGGATTACATTTCTTCAGAAAGAAAGGGTGTATAGTCTAAGGGCATTTCTGGAATCATTAGGCACTGGAGGCTCAGGCGCTCTATGTGACAGTAATTGCCTAGTACCAGTTTTGCCTGGTGTACTGAGTAGGGAAAGTTTGGCTGCTGTTGTTCATGCCCTGGTAACTTTACTTTCGGATTCAAGTTCCTGTGATTGGTATATAAGGGTGCTTCCGCACTGGCTGCCAAGAAATGGATTAAAGAAAATCTGTTTCCCAGCAATCCGTCCTCCAGAGGATCTGCCCGAAATAGGGACGAATCCAAAGAGGCCTTGCGCATCCGCACACTCGTGCAGAGGATGGATCCTGAGAACTGGATCCTCTGGGTGTGGTGCGGAGGCTGCAGCACCCATTCCAAAAGGCAGCCAGACTCCCGCGCCACCAACGCCGCCCCCAGAGCCCTGGGCCTGGAGCATTCAGCTGCCAGTCATTGCGCGTTTTCGTCGGCGCATGGGGGAGGGGTTCCGGAGGCAGATCGGCCTGCTTCCGCCCTTCCCAAGATGGTGGCCACAGGTACATCCGTCCCCTTGCCTCTCCATCTGTGGAAGCGTCCTGCTTCCAAATGGATCGAGGCAAGGGGACAGATCGAAGTCCTAATTTTCCAGGTCTTCCCCGAGGTTGGATTTTTCGGCGGCAAGACCCCATTAAGAATGGGTCTCGCGCGCTGCTGTGCAGAAGCGGCCGCCTCGAAGGGTCCCAGATCTGTCCTCCAGTGCGGAAGGTAAGTTTTCCATTTGTCCTGTATGTGTCTTCTATGTGTCCTTAACGGTGTTTCCGCGGCCAATGCAAAAACACCTTAAGGCTCTAACTCACTGAGACCAGGATGTTTGTTAGTTTACCTTCCTTGATATAGACCAGTGATATTGCTGAAATCATCTGCTGTGGGTACTGACAGTCACTAAATGTCATCATTTTGTGTCTCACAGCAAGACTATCTGTGGTGGGGTCCACACACTGGAATCCTCTCCCTGAAATGTTTGTAAGACACCTACTATTATATCTTTTAGGCGTTGGTTGAAATCCGTCCATTTAACCAGGTACTTTTGGTGTGAATAAAAGTTTACTTTACATCTCCACCTGGTTTTAATACTGTTTATATGTATAGTTATTTCAGTTGCTTTAAACTTCATTTTGAATTTAATTGTAATTTTTTGGTAATTTTTAATATGAACAAGTGATACAGTAGTATTTTAAATTGATAAATAAGCCAGCTGTTGCTAATGTCTCTGAAGTGAAACCTGAAGTATTGGTACTGAAATTGCAGGTAAGAGGATGTCTTGTTTATAACCTAGTTTCACCAAGATAAGACTTTATGCCTTTCTTGGTAGCCAGTCAGAGATAAGACAACCACCAACAAAAATGTGGTCCTAACTGTGTATAGATACTGGATATGTCACCTTTCTTCAAACTGACAACCTTCAGATATTTTGGCATTCCGTCTCTTCTCAGCTTCAACAGCAGATGGTGGACCAGGACTGATCCGAATAATAGTCAAAACATGTCCTGTAATTTGTTTCTGTGCATTTGTTTGTTTGGTTCTCAGGCTAGTAGCTTAATAGGAGATTGGTTAATGATGCTGGGTTGGATCCAGAGTTGCACAAGAAAAAATCCTCTAATAAAAGAGAGTTTGTAAAGAATTGGGATGTGTTATTTCTTCAAGCAACATAGATGGGTTACAGTGCTAAATCAATACTATATGAGCAAAAATTTTAGAACCATACAAGTTGCTGCAATAATCACTTGCAGCACATGTACTTCATTTCTTATTAAGATGGCCCAGATGTTAAATTAGTTCATATATTTCATGGTTATATATTTCATGTTTCTGTTTGATGTCTTTACAATTAATATAGATGTTCTGAGTTTGTGTTTCTTTTTGCCTTAGTTAGAGCACTGTAAGTTTTAGAATTTGGGCTTGTTTGGAGGGGGGTTGACTGTATTTCATGTTTATGTATTCTATTCTATTGTAAAACATTTTGTTTCACTTTAATATATAATAAAAATTTTCTAAAAAGAAAATGATACAAGTTGCCTTTCAATACTAGGTCAGATGAATGCTGGGAGATGTTGCTTGATTTTAAGCAAAGTTCTTCATGCCACTTGATTTCAGAGGTGTTATTATTCCAAGTTGGTGACTTCTCTATAACTTGTATGATTCTCTTGTCAGGGATGACTTGGCTGATGGTCCAATATTCAGCAGAGGCCTTTCTCGTCCTCAGAGCCTTGAGCGATACCCTTCTTGTGAGGAGAACCCTTGCAGTCCTTATGGTATAAGACATGATGAAGATTATCGCAATAGAGATATTTATCTCCATCAGTCAGACTATAGCGCGAATTATGGCCACCTTCAAGATCTTCAAAGGGAAATTGATAGGAATGATGACCTTCTCAGGAAATCTTCTAACTCTTCAGATGACAGAGAGCGAGAGCCAAAACGGTCTCGATATGACAGAGGAGATAGATTGCATGATCCAAACACTGAACCTCAGAGTTTTTTGTCAAGCACACGAAACTACCGTAAAAGAAGTCTTAGTAGAAGTCCAAGCCCAACATACATGGATGATGATTTCCGTGAGCTTGCAAATGCTAGAAGGAAAAGAGAAGCAGAACAGCTGAGTAGAAATTCCAGTCGAGAACTGCCAGGCCGTGGCTATACTATCCCTGGCATGGCTAACCCAGTACAGTCTTCTGAGCCCCGGTACCTTTATCGACCTGATGATGCACCACCAATGCCCAAAAAGTCAATCTTAAAGAAGCGTGTGGATGAGCCTCCTATGCAGGTTTGGCCTGTATTTTTCCTCTCCTTTTTAAAACTATATCATTCTTTTTACTAAATATTGCTTATCTAAACCTGTGTTAGTCTGTGGAACAAATTCTGTCATTTTTGCAAAGTTAGTTAACCTGAATCCATACCATAGTATCCTAGATTCCATTTGCTCAAATTTTTTCTTGTTTTAAAAGATTAGTCAAGGCAAAGTTTTCTTGAAGCAGTGTGAAATGAAGTTGAATAAATGATAGTAGTATTTGCTTTGCTATCTGGCATCTATGGGAAATGGGATGGAGTAAATGTCAATAAAATGCGCTAGCTTTAAACATCTAGTCTGGCTTTTTTTCAGTGTATGCAAAAACATGTACGTAACCTATGACAGCCTAGATGTGGAAAAGCACTGGGGGATTAACATCGATCGTGAAATATACAAAAACGTGTCCAAATTGTCTCTACCATCCTACTAGTCCCAATTCACTGCCTGCATCACAGCCACAAATACCAGCTCAGGAGCATCTGGAACTAGGAAGCAGGTGCTTGATAGCTATCAGAATTTTTCTGGTTAATTATAGGAAGATTTGGGTAATCGTTTGTGACAGACTTTGTAAGTCTTAATCTTTTTTGGTGTCAAGCTGTTTTTCACTTTCTGATTAATACTGGAAATTTCTGACTACAATCTCTGTATATTATTATCTGATTTAGAAAACTGACTAGGATTGTTTTGAATTAACTACGGACATTTTTTGTTTGTTTGTTTTTAGCCTGAGGTCTTCTCTAGTACTCCTACCTGTATCAGAGAGCCCCCTCTTCTTTCAGATCATCTTTCTTTGCCCCAGCATTGCACCACTGCTCCATTTTCATCAGAGGTGGAGAATTTCCTCAGGCAGTTCAACAAAAATGCAGTTGCAGAGTCTGCAAGTAAGGCATCGCAAGACAGAACGCATGCCTGGAGGCCAGATTCCTGCCAACAGTCAAATACTTTGCCCGTTGAACAGAATTTTGGGAGTTTTCTAAAACAGAAAGATAATCTTGAGTCCACAGCTGAAACTGAAGACAAACAGAATGACTTCCTACTTCCTCATGAAAGAGTCAGCCAGGATGGGAGTGGATTTTCACGCATTTTAGGAATGATGGCAGATTCTACTAGTATTCAAGAAAAGAGAAGACGCAGCTTCCCTGACATTGAGGATGAAGAGAAATTTCTTTATGGTGATGATGAGGAAAGTTCTTCCATCAGTCCACCTGTTACGCAAAAGCAGACCATGAGTGCTGAAAAGGAGCCTGAAAAACTGAAAGAAACATCTCCTACTCTTAGCCTTTCTGTGAAACCAGACACTTCAGAAGAGTCTCGACCAGAATATGAGAAAATTCATGATTTGCTAAAGACTATTGGTCTTGACATCGGGGTGGCTGAAATTGGTAAACTTGCAGCCCGCACTCAGGAACGGCTGCACGGGAAAAAAACAACTTCCACTGATCATTCTTCAGTGGCTTCTCATAAACCAGAAACTAGGGAACGACGCCACAGTCGAAGTGGCACTCGTTCTCCAGAGTCCAGTCACAAGCGCTCTCTCTCACCTTCAGATTCTCCCCTACCCCCTAAAGATGCATCCCTGGCTTCAAAATCTGAGCACACTAAAAGCAAAACTAGAGGGCTAGATGAACCAACCGCCACACCAGAACAGTCTGCTCCCCCAATACCACTAATACCATCAATTCCTCCTCCTCTTTCTAATTTGTCTCGTACCTCTCCCTCGGTCTCTGGGTATAGAGTTCCGGGCTTTTCACCATTTGCTGCATCTCAGCTGCCTCAAAACTACACTTCTCCCACGATGGCCCCTCACGGTTATGATGCATATGGGCGTTACATGGCTTATGCAGCATCTGGTTGGCCCATGTATACTCAGCAGGCTGATCCTGCACTTTCAGATGTGCATGGGCTAGTCACGTTGACAGTGCCACCAAACCCCACACGGCCAAACCTCAGAGTTATTGAGACGGTTTCCACAAGCAAAGGGATTTCCGATAACAAGAGGGATGACTCGGTTCTTGTGCAAATTCCTCCTGCTTCTTCATATCCCAAATTGTCTTCTCAGTTTTCTCAGCCATTTCTCCAGAATGCCAAGGAAAGATTATCTGATGAAAGAAATCGTGCTTTTCAGAAACAAAAAGTGAGTATTTTAGCTGGGACTAAAATCTTTACACCAACTACCCTAGAAGCTTAGAAATGCTGAATATCTGTGTTTATTTTTCAATTTTGTTTCTTCTTTTGACATGTTAAGGACATTTCTCTTGAGTGTAGTTACTTTGTGTGTAGCATTAACTTTTGAAGCAATGTGGATCGAAAGGCTCATGGAACAGCTGTTGCTTCTAAAACATAGTGATTCTCATCCCTCTTATAATGTGGTGTTTAAGAAAATTGCATTGGTGGAACAGGAAGTGATGGCTAGTTCCCGTGAATATGCTTTCCAAATTGACCACCATTACTTTTATAATATTTTTTCGATCAGTATGAGGGAGGTTGTATTTTTGTAACAATCTAATCAAATTATGCTGATAGAATCCTCATTATAAAAGGGATGATGTGAGAAATGAGAGATACTATGAAGTCTTAGAGAAATCCATTTTAGCTGCTTACAGTCTTTTTGGTGCACTTCAAGTAGCATTTGGTGCTCTGAAAAGTAAAATAAATCATAGGACTGTGGAATGCACTGAATTAGCAAGCTTGAGATGAAAAATCATTTTTAAGTGTATGAGGACTTCATTTTGAAAAAAAATTCATTACAGTATTTTACAGTTACAGCCCCGATAATTGTATACTCAGTGCATTGATTTTAATTGGTTTAAGCTTTTGGTTATTTTTTTTTCTGCTTTATTGACAAAATCATCTTAGCGCTCAAGCAGAGCTCTGTGAGTGGAAACAGGAGTCTTGGTGACTAATTCTGCCTGCAGCTTACTGTTCCATATCTCACATTTGAAAGAATCTCCTATCCGCTATAGCTAAGCTTCCTCACCCACAATAAAAGGAGAAATCAATGAAATTCATTTTCCTGCTTTTCAGCTTAGAGCGGGTCAGCTAGGCTAAAGAGCCTTCTTGTTAGTGAAGATACAGTTGCTTACAACTTTCTGCCTTAGACTGGGACTTCCTGTCTACCGATTTTAGACTTTCCCTGTATTTAAAAATTTGGAGAAATTTTTGTTGAATTAGGGTTGAGAAATAAACACAGATACAGCATAGGAAGAATGAGGTCCATGTGTTCTGAAGATGATTCCAAACAGTTATTTGGGGACCAAAATAGTTCTTCTTATTATTTTAACGTTGTGGTCAAAGAAAGAGCTTTTTAATACCTTTCTCTCTTTTACAACCTTTCTAGGTTATAGAGGAAAGAGAAAAGCTGAAAGCAGAACAAGAAGCAAGACAGAAGAAACTACACTATCTGAGAACTGAATTAGATAGGCTTTCAAAACAGCAAGGTACCACTTTCTCTTATTTAATGTGTCCCCTCTTCCCCTTGAATGCTTTTAATCGTGTTACCAAGAGTGGAAACATTTCTGGCTCTAGTGTCCTAGGAAATCCTGGGCTGAATCCTAAATTGGGAATTGTTTTTATTCTAAATTATCATAGCCCTGCATGTAGTAATGCCCATGCCCCTTTTTAATGTATAAACAGTATGGAATGCTTTTAACAACCTAAAATAATTTCCCGTTCATTAACATGTTTTTCTTATGCTTCCTGCTCCTTCGACCGACTCAGGCGAGATGCTAAGAAAGAAACGTAGGGAGAAGGATGGGCATAAAGACCCTTTGCTGATTGAAGTGAACCGACTCCAAGAGAACATTGTGAAGGAGATAGCTCAGCTGAAAATAAGTGCTGAGGCTGCAGAGAAGAAACAATCTGAGCTTGATAAGGTGGCTCTGATCCTGGGAATTAACATATTTGAAAAACACGGGAAACAATCTTCAGAAAATAAAGACCCCTCAGAAAAAAAGGCAGAAACTGCAAAAGGTCAGGACAGAACGTCTGCCTCAATAAAGGTAAAATTTTAGGTGCTGATTCTAACAGGTGTATTTATTTATAGGTAAAAGCAAGGTGTTGAGCCTTCCTTGACTATCAGTTGTGTTTAATGGCCATAATGCAAGTATCTATGAAGACTTTAAAGAATAAAACATACTGAATTCTAGAGGTCAGATTTTCAGAACCTTTATGTCCAGCAGTTTCTAGGGAATTATAAATATCAGTTTTTTTCATGGACATATTTTTCATCCTATACTTTTTTTTTTTTTTTGCATGGTGCCAGCCTTGAAAAAGTTAAATAAATTAAGTAATTGAGTTGATTGGAAACACAATGAGGTATAAGCCTTTATAGCAGTGGAGCACAGAGTATTCTATCTTGTAGTCCAGTTTGTTTTGTCTTAATACTGTGGTTACTTTTTGATGTGAAATCATTTGCTATAAAGGCCAGTTGCCAAGATAAGAATTTTCATGTGCATATCCAAATCCCTACAAAAAAACGATTATTTCAATTTCAAGTTTTTGATGTAAATAGTAAAAGAGAAGGAGCTGGTGTGACATTTTATAATTTGACATAAAGATTCTGTAGTACATAGCTGATGGTGCACAGTCTTCATATTAAACAGACATCTTGCGACATCACAGTTGGATTGAGATTCTACACAAGATTGCCTCACATTGAACAGAATCTATTGTATCTCATACTAAGGAGATTCCCTCTCATCTGCTGAAATTTTGCAATAAAAAAATCCTAGTACTTTTGTGAATAGAGACACCCTAGATTGTAACTTGATTCTGAGTCTACTTTGAAAATAAAGGCAGGAAGTTAATTATAATATAAATAAATTTTATCAAACCTTTTCAAACAAATAAGTATAGATAAGAGGTGAGTCCATTTGGTCTTGTGGTTAGCGTGCCAGACTCATATCTCATCAGAAAGCCACCTGGTGACCTTGAACTAGTCACAGCTCTCTTTCTGAACTCTCACAGCCTCACCCACCTCACAGGGTATCTTATGTGAGGAGGAGAAGAACAGAAAGTTTTGTCAGCTCCTTTGAGTCCCCTTAAATGGATGAGAAAAGTGGGGTACAAAAACCAACTCTTTTCTTTTTAGGGTGTTTTTCCATTAGCACTAAGTACCCATTAAGTACCCATTAGGGACCCATTAGGCTCAGAGCAGGAAGACCCCATTTCCACTGCAGACCCTATTAGAGCCACATTTGTTTCCACCTGTTCTAGGGAAATCCAGATCATATGGGTCCTTCAGGACCTATAATCCATATTTCCTGTAGACCCCCTTAAAGGGGTCTACAATGGGGTCTTCAGGCATCAAATCCAGATTATACGGAGCCTGTTTCCACCACAGTCAGGCACTGGGATCTGGGAGGGGCACACCCATAGTGGGGGGTGCCTCGAAACCCAAAGCTCCGAAGCCTGTGCACAATCTCTGAAGCCAGCTCTGAAGAATAGCACAGGCTTTGAAGAAGAGCCCACACGAAAGCAATGCCATTCCTGTGGACCTTTGTCAAAGGCTCTGGAGGATCTTCGGAGTTTGTGGCAAAGCTCCAGAGATTTTCTGGAGAATCTTTGGAGTTTATGGCAAAGCTCTGGAGGTTCTCTGGAGCCGCTCTGGAGAATCTTTGAAGAATCTCCAGAGTATCTACGGAGATTGCACCCCTTGTCCCACAAAACACCTGGGGTGATGGGAGGGCCCTGCATAGTAGATCCGGATTCGCCACATGGGTGCTCCAGCATTTCCAGTGTGAGCAAGCTAGCACCCATTGCTATTGGGTGCTAGACCACCCGTGGAAACGCATTGGGTACTTTCCTTAATCCTGATCTACTAGATTTGGATTAGTTGACGGACACATTCCTTAGATCTGGATCATCCTAGATCTGGATTAGGGAGGTCAGTGGAAAATACCCCTTACTGTGTTTCTCTTGTTGCAAGCATAATAATGGTAGAAGGGGAACTATGTCTGCATTTTTTAAGATTCTCATAGAGGAAAGCCAAAGAGTAAGTGCCTATAACACAAATAGGGCCTTTTAAAATGTAAGGCTTCTTTTGGGATTGCTCTGAACACTCAAGAGCAATTAATTACATGCTGCATGTTGACTGGTAGAAGGGGGATCTCCTGATCCAGCCACTTCTTTAAAATGTTGCAAGAGATTAAGAGGCATCCATAACTGATATTCTAAGGAGTTGAAATCAGTTGAAGAGTGCATGTGTCATATAATATACCAACAGCATGTCAGTAGCTGAACCTCTCCATATATGCAAATTATAATGTTCTGACATAACTAATAACAACAACTATGGGACTTGGCATTCAGAACAGAGAATGAATTTTTAAAAGATCTGTTCAAAGTTCAGAGGTTAGTTGGCAGTGCTAAAACCATACCTTTTATACACCACAGTTGAGGTGGCATTCAATATCCAGCGTCAAACCAGACTCTTTCACCCCATGGTTTCTTCCACCCCCTAAAGATTCATTGTTGCTTTCAAAATCTGAGCACACTAAAAGTCAAGCTGTAGGACCATATGAACCAACTGCCACCCCAGAGAATTAAGTTACCCCAGTACTCTAATACCATCAGCTCTGCTGTCCATCAGTTCACAAAAGTATTTTTAATGTCTGTGCTTACTTGAGTGAACGTATTCATGCATACATGCACTCCTCTTCCTGATCAATGTGTGCTGTGTATGATGTGATCCCTTGATTACCAAGATTCTGCTATTTAGCCAACGTGTCTTGAGGATCATTGGAAGATCTTTCCTGTTGGCTGAACAACTGAGTCAGCAATGCCAGCTGACTGAAAAGTGGAATTTTCCTGGGCCTTGACAAGCAGGTGATACATAATTACTATTTTTGTGTCTGTATATTGTTTTCACTGAAGGCTCATTCTGAAACACTCATTCTAGAACTTAGAAAGATTTCCATTTGTTCTCTTTAGGAATCAAAAACGTCTAATGACAAGCCCAGAACTAAGAGCCCCAAACCTACAGAATCAACTTCGCAGTCATCCAAACAGCAGTCTCAATTAGCCAATCTATATGATTATTATGACACAGGAAACCATTGGTGCAAGGATTGTAATACAACCTGTGGGACCATGTTTGATTTCTTCACACATATGCATAATAAGAAGCACAGACAGGTATGTGCCATCAGTTTTCAGTTGCTATTGAAAGTTGCAAAATGTGTTTTGTTAGAGACATGGAACCTTGTGACAATCAGATTTCTTTTAAAATGGGCACTTCAAAAATTTCTGTTGTGTCTGTCTAATTGGTCTTGATTGCTATAAACTGGATTTTTAAATTCCTTTCTTTAAGGGATCAGATAACTGTTCTTATTTAGTACAGTTTAATGCTCCAAAGTTAGTTTTTATCGAACGTTACTGTGGTTAAGAGATACAGTTTTGGGTTAGGGTGTTTTTTTTGGGGGGGGGGGGCACATACACATTTTTTTGCCAGGAGAATAAAATACACTTTATTGTACCATCTGGGCATCTGTTTCTTTTCAAATAGACCCTGGATCCATACAACAGACCTTGGGCTTCAAAGACTGAGGCTAAAACAAAGCAAAACTTTGTAAAACAAGCTGAAAAAATACTCGTCCCTGCCAAAGGTCAGTTGTTTTCTTTCATGGATGGTTAAAACATGTGAAATTAATTTTTACTCTGATATTGCTATGTTCACTGGTAGTGGAGCTTTGTTATTTGTAAATTTAACTTCTAACAGCCACCTTGTTCATAGTTTGATTATATTCTGGTATGGAGGGTTGAAAAATACTGAAGAGGGGGTTTGCAACTTTATACAGAAGTTTGTGCCATTTGATTCCATAGTTAAACAGGTGTAAAAACTGTATTACTTTTGTCAGTGGGTGGGGTTTTTTTACCTTTAGAGGAGAGGAATTAAAAGGTGCAGCATCTCTTGATATATATGTCTTTGATTAATTCTTTTGAGGACCTTTTCAGGATCTGAATTTCTAATCCCCATCACTGGGTATTACTGCGAGCTCTGTGATGAATTTTTTGGGGACCAGATATCAGCAGAACAGCATGTGAAAAGTAATCCACATAATGAGAAATACAAGGTCAGTACTTGAAGTACGACTTATATACCAGGGAATGAGTGTCCTGGCCCAATTAAAATTCTTGAATTTTCATTGCATTAGATTAATTTTGTTATTACATCTGTGCCTGCCATTTACACCACATTAGAATTACTGTTTTTCTCATATTGCATTTATTCTTTGGAGTACATAGTATTTTAATACTTCTATAGCATCCAGATCCTTTCCCCACATTCCAAATAGCATAATTAACTGAAGGGTGAATTGTGGGGAAAAAATTATTAGGAAGCAGAGCCAAATACATTTCACTAAGGAAATTTTATATTACATAGTAAGCCTCATTTTCTCCCTTTTTGTCACAGAAATATGTAGATGAGAATCCACTGTATGAAGAAAGGAGGAACCTGGACCATCAGGCAGGATTGTCTGTGATTCAGGAAACAGAACGCAGGTTGAAACGGAAGCAGTCTGAAAAAGAAAAAGAAGAGAAAGATGAAAAGACAGTGAAAATGGCAAAGAAAGAAGACTCAAGAAGTAAGGAAGACGCAAAGAGCACTAAGGAACTTGGAGATGGTGATGAAGAGAACGGAGATAGAAGACGGAAAGAAGTTCCTAGTGGCCAAAAGTGTGGGATTAAGCTTAGATTGAAAAAAGACGACAAAGAGCCTGAAAAGAAAGAAGAAAAAAAAGAGGAATCCCAGAAGGAGTCAAGACTGGCACCTTTTGGAAAGTTTAGCTGGAAGAAGAATGAGAGAGAAGAAAAAAATCAAGGTAAGGATGGGATTATCTCAAAAGAAGAAAGTGCTGAGGACAGCAAAGAAAAAGAAAGCAAATCGCCATCTGGAAAACCAAATTCAAAGCCTATTGCAATCAAATTGTCTGGAAAAACTGTTATTCCGCACACCAGTCCTTGGACACCAGTTGTTTCAACATCATCACAAGCAAAAATTAGACCCAATATACCTGTTCCTGTGACAGTTCTCAAAAAATCTGCAACAACCACAGTAAGCAAGCCAGCACCTTTAAATACTTTCCTCTCTATAAAATCTTCTGGAGCCACAGCCAAGCCACTCCCCGTTGTTAAGGAAAGCAATCCAGAAGTTGTTCTGCCTCCAGATATTATTTCAAAAGCATTTGGAGGAGAAGTAGTAGTTTTAAAGGGCTCACATGACAGTGCAAAAGTATCAGAACAAGTCGAAGGGCAGGAGAATGAAAATGTGACGCGGAGCACTGAACACACAAAGGTTCTGGAACCCACAAAGGCAGGTCCAGCAAAGACACAGGAGAAGACATTTGTTGTGGCACAGGCACAAATAAAGGCTCAGCAACTTGCAAGAATGGGAAATGTGAACGAGCAACCTCCAATTTTTGAGAGATCACAGCGACGGCACCCTCCGCTTCCGCTACTGGCTGGACGACCACTGCCGCTAGCACTACCAGTACCACAGCCCTTACTATCCCTACGTGTTCCTGTACCGCCACCAAGACAATCGTATATCCTAGCAGATGACATGGCTCCTGGTGTATCTGAGGATGATAAAAATATATTGGCAATGCCCATGTGTCCTTTGCCACCTCCAGCTATTTTTAGTGATCATATTAAAAAACTAGAGAAAAAGAATTTGTGCTTGGCCGCTGGTAATGCCAAAGATCTATATGACATCTTCTACAACCGAAGTGGGAGAGGTCCAGCTGATAGCAAGACTGTGAATTATGCAACTAACTTGAAAGGAAAATCAAATCCAGTTGAGAAAGAAGGGCACACAGAACCTTTTGCCGTTTCCAAACAAACAAGTAGTGGTTCCACAGAATTACCTCAACAGATTCAACATGGCGGTTCAGATGTTAGCAAAATCTCATCAGGTGGAGGGAACTCAGAAACCGAGAAAATAACAGTTGAAAAAAATCTGTTAAACTGTGAAAAAAACATTGAGCCCAACATTGTGGAGGAACCAAATAAGACCTTTTCACTGGCACAGCCTTCAAGGAGAGAAGCATCAGAATCTAGTGCCCTTTCAGTAAATACTTCTGTTGCCTTTCAGAATGAAGAAGGAACGCCTATTTCAGCTGAGCATAGTGATGCATTGCCAGACCTTGAAAGTGAAGAGCTACCTATAGAGAAAGTGAAAAGGAGTCCTGTTCATTCAGCTGATCTTCAGATCAAATCCACAGATACCAAGACAGCAGAGTTTCCGTTGACTGATGATAAAGAATTCCCTGTGCCCCTTTCAGAAGAAAGCACTGCTTCGTTAGAATATGTTAGTGAAAAACCACTGGAACCTGACAGAGCAGAATCTTTAATGGAGAATACAGAACACAGTTCTCCTGTGTTGGACGATTATTACAAGAATCCTTTGGAGCTCGAGCAAACAGGATTTAATCTTCCTTACAATAAAGCATTGGACATCCAAGAATCAAAAGACTATTTGTCTCCTGTGGAAGACATTAGCAGGAGGCCACCAAAGTGTGAAACAGAATTGAGTACACAATTGTCAGAAAGCACTGTTGGTCTTTTGGGTGAGGAGTATAAGAATCCTGTAGCTTATGATCCAGCAGAATTTAATTTTCCTGTTCAGCATTCAGAAGTGTGTGTTTCTCATTTAGAAGATGGTAGCAGGGAGCTATCAGATATTGAGATATTGAATTCATCAAAAAGCAGTACTTTTCCTTCAGAAGAAACCTGTAAGAGCCTTAGAGAACTTGAAACAGCAGAGTTTAAGTCTGCCACTGAAGATACTGATACACAGTTGTCAAAAGAACAGATTGCTCTTTTAGAAGATGGGAGCAAGAAGCCAGTAGAGGCCGAGCTATTAGAGTCAACCATGCAGATGTCAGAAGTCAATGTCATTTTGGAAGATTTTTGTAAAAATCCACCTGAACTTGAAACAAAAGAGTTGATACCTCATGGTGATAAAGAACATGCTGTGCTCTTGTCAGAAGGACATCTTGCAGTGGTAGATACTGTGAAGAGCCCACTGGAGTGTAAGCCAAAAACATTAGTTGTACAATTGACAGAAGTCAGTGCCCCAGTGGAAGAAGCCTGCAAAAAAACACCAGAGCTAGAAACAGCAGAGCTTAAATTTCCTGATGAGAAGCAATTAGCATTGCAGCTTTTAGACAGCCATTCTGCTTTTCCTGAAGACAAGAAGCCTTCAGAACCTGATAGAAAAGAATTACCCATTCAGTTGCCCCAAACCAGTTGTTTTCCTCTGAAAGAACATATCAGAAATCTATCAGAACTTGAGACATCAGAATGTCAGTCTTCTGATGACAAAGAATTAGCAGTGCGATTGGCAGACAATAAGGCAGATTGTCCTGTAGGTCTTCAAGTAAGGAGTGACGGTAGTATAAGTGTTGAAAATGTGGATGGACAATCTCAAGACAAACTTAAATATCATAAAACCAAATCAGAAGATACTGAAAATGACTTGGCGAAAAGGGAATGTGGGTTGGAGTTAGGTGAGAGAGAGAGAGAACATTTGATATTAGTAGATCATCAATCTGCAGGTAGTCAGAAACAGGAGTCTCAGTTGTTAGAAGTGCAAGCTAAAGCACCCAAGACAGAAGAGCTTCCAGTATCAAAAGAAAAGCCAGTTAATGACAGTTGTAAAGTAACAGTTTCTACTTCAGTTTCAGAGATACGTATTCAGAGTCCACTGATGTGGCAGCCAGTAGATTCATATTCAGAAGCAAATGAGGAAAATTCAGATGTAGGAGTAGCAGAAGAAACGTCTAAAGAATCAGTATCAGACCAAAAATGGGAAACTATGGAATATGATAAGATGGAATCAGCAGTTAGTGATGGAAGTCCTCAGCCGTCGGTGGTCCAGAATATAGATGCAGAAGTGAGGTCTTCAAATAAAAATGATCTGGAAGCTTTCCATACTAAAAATGAACAAGAAATGCTGATTGATTCTCAGTCACAGGATAATGATAGTTTTAAAGTAGCTGATATTCCAAAATCAATCAGAATTCCACTTGAATGCCTTCCTAATATAACAGCAAGAAGCGACACACTAGGACAACCTGAAGCAGTTAGCCAGCAGACGTTAAACTATAAAACTGAGGACATCCAGGTAGAAGGAGCAAAGGCTTTGGGAAGCATTGCTTCTACAGATGATAAGCTTAGTTCCAATCTAGAGTTAATGTTTATAAAAAATGGCAGAAATCATTCTCAGTCTGACACAGAACCACAAAATGCTGACATTTCCAGTGTTCAGCCAAAGATGGTTCAGGAGTCATTAGATGCACCTTCAACAGAAGTTAGTGTTGCACCCCTTCGAGAAGAGGTCCTTAACTTCTCCGAAATGAACACTGAGGTCTTGAACACTTCAGTAGCTCGTGACTTTGACTTGAACATGGCTTATTCAGAACTTAGTTTTGGTCAGTCTGCAGCCCTTTCTCTGAATTTAAATGCAGAAAATGAGAGTGAGTGTCCGAAGGCTGATGAAATAAAGCCTAAAGAACCTCCCAGACTGAAACCAAACCTAGAAGTAGAAACCATTGATTTTAGTCTAGGAGATGTTGAAGTAGGACGTGAACACTTGAGTATCCTACCATCTGAAATTTTAAATGAGGATACAGTAGAGAGTCCAAAGTTAGAAACCATTGCATCTGTTTATTTAGAGTCCAGCAAAACTAGTGAACTAGCTCAGATTGAATCAGAAATAATGAATTTTGCTACATTAAACAGTGGTGTTCAAGAAGACAATTTTTTCCCATTGGTTTCTGATGTTAATGTCCCACATGTGGGATTGCCTGCATCTAACAGTGACACCATAGCATCAAGTATGCAGGACAAGGTCTTGCAATCAGATGCTACTCAAGGTGGCACAACTGAGAAGTCACTGTTGAGTTGTGGTGGAGAAAATGTACAGAGCCAAACACCTAAATGCATAGACTCCTTCCTTCCAGATTTAAAACAACCTTCTGTAGAAGTGGGGGGCTCAGGTGACAATGAATTGCACATTATCAAAGAGATACAGACATCTGCATGGGACCTAACCAAGACAGAAGAAGTGGAAAGTAATGTCAGTAGATCTAAGGCTAACAGTGGGTTGCCTTCAGAAGTAACTGAAAGCTCTCCAGAGCACCTGGTAAGTTTAGACAAAATTGATTTTAATATTTGAGCAGCTAATGTACGATATTATGTAAATAACTCTGTGTAGGTTTAATGTTAAAACCTAAACTTCCTTTGCTCTGTGCCCAAAACTGGTTTTGTTATACATGCTGGATTAAATTATATAAAATATTTTCATGTCAATATTCAGTCATTTTCCATTTCTTTCCATTAAAACAAAACTTTTCGTGGTTTAAGCATGAGGTGGATAAGGTGGTTAACTTTGGATTACAAAGATGAGACCTTGTTTGCTTTGCTTTGCTTTCCTCTCCTCTCTGGTGCAGCTTCAAGGATTAATGACAGTAGAGCTTTGTGTTGGGCCCTTTCTCCACTTAACAGGAGTAATCCTAGGTCAGTGGGTCTGAAATAGCCCAGCCCATTGATTCAGAGCATGGAGAGGTGTTGGCAGAATGGCACATGCTGTGGCTGTGAAGCTCATGTGAGCTTTGCAGTCACACCTCTTCTCTGAAGACTGGAAACAGCGTTCCTCCCTTGGGGGCATATAGTGTGCTGTTGAAAAGCACCCCAGCAATCCCAAACATGCAAGGTAGACATCTGCACGCCTTCCATGTTCTGGATTAGGGCTCTGGACCCTCTGGTAGGGCTGATTAAATGGCACAACCAGAGGTCTGGATCAAGGGCCTCTGTACTCCAGATCAGCCTCCATTTAAATAAGACTGTGTTGAACCAGTAGGGGGCAGATCTTCCATGAGCCACACTAATATGCGGATACGGAGGCCTACATCTGAACTACACAAGCCCTTAATCTGGATTAAGTGCTCTTAAAGAAAGGACCTTGGAAAGATAACCTTAACTGTTGATCACGAAAGCCAGCAAACATTGAAAAATGTGACTTTCAGTTGGCTTCTTTTCACTAGCCATAATTACAACTGACTGTTCTTTAACTTGGTTCTGACTGCATTGCAAAATTGCAGTTGGATGTAGGTGCAAGCGAAAGTTTTCAAAATCCTGACACTGCCTTAGAAAGGGAGGGTAGCACTAAATGGGCTTGAGGTTTCCACAACTTACTTTCATACACCTAAAGTATTGTTCAGTGTAACATTTGTGAATGTAGTTTGTATGTTGGATAAGGGGGGCAGGAAGAATGTTTTTCTCTGTGCAGATTTCTTTGACTTGTTAAAATGATTTTTGATTTATGCAGCTTTTGTAAATAACATTCCAAGGGCACCACTGACAAGCTCAGAGAACCTATTTGGAACACGAGGAACATGGAGGATCTTGCCGAAGCATTTAAGCGGATTTTATTTGAAATATTATGCATGTTTTGTTGCATAAAATGTAAAATGCATGAATATTGCTCTGCATTTTTATTATGTAGAATACTGTTCTGCATTCTTTGCTTGTAATTGCTGAATTCCATATGTAATGAAGATTGTAATGCTGTTTTGTATAAAACCCTATATGGATATCAACTCGCTGAGCAAAGGAGAAACACCAACTCTCAATTGGAGAAGAAAACACTTTGGTAAGGTTGTGGCCCAACACGTGGACTCGAATACTTAGGTCACTTAACATAATTTGAAATCACATTTCATTTTGATTGTATTGTGATCCAGTAACTGTTTGTGTTAAATTGTTCAGCAGCTACCCAGCTCAGAAGAAGTAGAAGATCTGAACTTTACTCTCAGGATTGGATTCACTTCACATGCTCTGACATTACATGCCTGAATGAACCCCTAGAACCACAAAATACTGTTGTGTGAAGGTTTTCAGTTATACAGCTTTTCAAGAAATGAAGTAACATTGTGTGGATCTGTTCAAAGGGTCTTATCTGTATATTGAAAATAAATCTAAAATGCTTAAAGATGTTGTCAGTTTTTCATGTGTCTTTTGGATAATGGTCATTAAAGAAATAATACTCTAGATGGGAGATGGATCATTGAGAGAATTGCTGATGGGACTCTTCAGTTAACATCTCAGAGAAAGGATTGATCCCTTTTCCATGTGTGAGAAGTGGAATCCATGGCTGGGCTCTTTTAAGTGTGGCAGAGAATTAGGTTTATGTTACTCATTTCCTTTTTTTTTCTTCCTTTCTTTGGAGGTTTACTATCCAGCTGAAATGAGAACGAGTGGTGAAACTCACTTAAACCAGAAAAAGAATTTGAATGGTTATGATAACGAGATCTGAAAGTCTGATAGAATTTTCTACCGCAGTTCCACAGTGGGTGATGGATACTGTGAATCTTTTATTTTGCACATTTGTAGGTGCAAATTAAGCAGGTAATTAGCAATAATAGCAAATGCATTCATTTCTATTACCACTTTATTTGGTAATCATGCAAAGAATGAGAAATACGCTATACGTGTCTGATTATGCTTATTTAAGGGAGGGATGTACTAATCAAAATAGTTTTGTCTTACCCTGTCTACCAAATCAGATCTCTATCCTTGGTAAAATTACTGTACTTTCCCAAAACAGCAACAGCAGCATGAGTCTTGTACATTCTGTCTGCAAATAAACAGTACAGTTCTAAACTGGCTCTTGTAAATGAGACTTCGTCCCCTGAAGGAACCTTCTCAGTTCTCTGTTTTATTGTTTGTAATTTAATAACATTTTGTTAATAAAGATTGTCTATCACAGTGATTGTTTTTGTCCATGCTGAAGAGGAGCATACGTAACAGCGTAAAGTAAGTGTCGAGGCATTTACTGATATTTAACAAAAATATTTCCATTAATTCATTTGCAAACACCTAAAACCTAGCTGTTGGGTCACCAATTAACTTCATAAACCAAGAAGGTTTTTCCTGCTTCGGATTGCCCAAAGACTAAGCATGTTTATGTGGAGGTAAGTTCAGTTTAAAAAATCAGGATTCTCAGTAAAATCTGTCTTAAAACTAAATATATGTGGTTCGTTCTTATTGCATTGGATGGAGGATTCTTAGTTTGGGACAGAACTGCATGGTTAAATTGAGCGTGTTGAGCTTTTTCAGACTTCCTCTGTACCATATCTGTTGTGCAGTGGAGAATTCTGTAAAATACTTGATAACCGGTCTCAGATCGATGAGGCAGACTCACAGAGGGTAGTTCCTTTTGAATTAGCTGGTCAATGACCTCTAGGGGGCACCCACCTTGATTTTAAACTCTTGGTGACCCCTGGTGGGTTCCCAGTTCATCTGGTCATTGCGCTGGCTGAAGCTCATGTAGGTAAGACAACTTCCTGGTGCTTCACCAAGGATAAATGCTTTTTTGCTAGATGGAGAATGAATGAGGCGTTCTATATAAATTGTGATGATGTCTTTGATTGTCTCTGCTTCTCTTTTCTACAAATGTGTCAAATTTTGGATATAGTTATTTTTTCTTGTTGAACCAGAGTACCAATTATAATAAAGTTTTTTTAATAAAAATAAATATGTGTACAGGTATATTTGAAGGCTCTTAGGATGATTCTGTACTGGCCAGTATATTAGACTGACAAGATAGTGAAGAGTCTCCTTTCTGCCTACTGCTGTGATCTCAAGACCTCACCAGCCTGCAGAAAGAAGGCGCCTGGTGTTTTTACTGGTACTAGATTCTGGCCAGTGTAGAGTCACCCTTGGATTAAATAGTAACTAAATATTTTCCACAATGCTGCTTTAAAAAAAAATCCATTACATCCTGGTGACCTGTAACCTTGAAGTAATATGGATTGTCCCTACCCACCAACACTTTTTATGGTGGCTTGTGGAAACTGCAGGCTGGTTGCTAGCAATGCCTTTTGCCTCCCTCATCTGCCACTGTATGGACATCTCAACAACCATCTTACCTGAAGGAAGCAGAAGAAAAACAACCTGGTGAGCACCTTTCATCTGGTTCCCAGTGGTGGCATCTTCCCAAAGCACACCTTATTTTATTGTATCACTTGGCAGTATGTTTTCATGGATTCATCCCCCACTTGACAAGCAACCATACTTTCAAATCAGTATTTAGCTGAATCCCTTCATTCTTCCTTGAAGGAAGGCGTGCTAGAGTGCTTTAGGGGATCTGTTTTCCTCTTTCATAAAACAGTGAAAAGGGCAGTGGCAGTTATGTGGCAGTTCTATGATATCCTATTTCATAATTGCCACCAGTTACTTGATGACAGCTATTTTATTTAGAATATAAAGATGCAGTCCTCAGCATAACATGGTTTTATGTTGCATGTTTTCATGTTTGTCATAGAGGAGAATGTGGCTTCCCTTGTATAAAATTGTACTATACCAAATGTCATGCAAATAATCATTGGGAAGGTAAATCCAGCTGTTAGGGAAACAATAATTGTGGTTCCTGTAACAGAAGTTCTCTGTTACGCAAGGGAGGTCTGTATAATAAATATAATTTTATGTTGTTTGCTGGGGTAGCTCAATAACTTTTTTTCCCATACAGTTGAAGTATTTTACAGGTTCAGAATAATTTTGGAAAATACCAAGAAAGTGTGACATTCGTGTATGTTAAAATACAATTCAATTATTAAACCTACAGTTAATTGTTAAAATGTGTTCATCAGTCATTTTAAAAAAGCATCTCTGGTAGTTCGTGCAAAAATTATCATGTGAATCCAAAGATATGCCAGCAGGAGAGAGGAGGATAGCAGATGACTAAAATCTGCTTAGAGAAAATAATTCAGTGGTGTGAGCTGGGTGAAACACAAGGTGGAAGATTCAAGATGGACAAAAGGTTGGCTCGCTTTCTGTTTCCCTAGTGCTATTCAGTACTGTTAGATTATTATTATGCAATTAAACCTTATTACTGGTTTTAATGTTATTTTATGTGTTCATGTATTGCAATTATGCTTGGCATTTTTGTGTTTTTTGTAAGCTACCTTGAGTTGAGTTGATGCTTCTTAAAGGCAACCTGTGCTTTTAAATTAATATTAATACTTTTAGTTATAATCAGAAGGGCTATATTCTTTTATCTATCCTTTTCAGGGCAGTATGCTTTGAAAATGTGGTTACTGGGGAACATCAGTGACATTACAAGTATCTTCCCAAGGGATTGGTGACTGGCTACTGTAAGGTATGGGACTGGATGCAGCTTAAACTGTTTTAATCTTATGGCTTTCTCAGAACTTCCTTATTGCCTCCCAATCCACCCGATACCTGGAAAGTTGTGAGAAAGTGTGGGGTGTTTTTTTTTGTTTTTGTTTTCAAAATGCAGCAGAGAGTTCAGTATTAGATTTTTGGAATTTTTCATACTTTTCCCACGATCCCTGCATCAGAAAAATTAAAAGTTAATAAACTGGCTGGTCCAGTTGAGATAAGAATAATTAAAAATTACATTAGCAAAAATAAGTAATATGTTCCTGTCATATTTACCATAGCTCAAGGATTGGAAAGTGACCAATTTTTTAAAAAAGGGAACCAAAATGACCCAGGAAATGATTTGCCTTTCAGTTTTACATCTATCCCATGGAAGATTAACAGGTAAAATTATGAAACATTTAGAAGCACAGGTCTTGCTCAAGGATAGCCAGCATAATTTTTGTAAAGGAAAGCCCTAACTAATTTGTTCAAGACATTTGAGAATGTCAATAAACATGGATAAAAGTGATAAGGACTGTCAAAAACCTTTCAGTAAAGTCCCTCGTTACAAGACTTCTAATTCAAAGTGTATTCTGGCGTATAAGACTACTTTTTAACCCAGGAAAATCTTCTCAAAAGCTGGGGGTCGTCTTATACGGCGAGTATATCCCAAACTATATTTTTTAACTGGAAAAGTTGGGGGTCGTTTTATATGCCCAGTCATACGCCGGAATATACGGTAATTGTTGAATATCATCAATTTGACCATGGGAATTTCCATGGACACCTATTTGGTTTTCTTGGCAGAGTTATAGAAGTGGTTTGCTGCTTTCTACTTCCCGGCAGAGTAAACCTAATACTATGGAAAAAAAGGACTTATCCTTTTATGGGTAAATAACTGGTTAAGTAATAGGAAGCAGAGGATGGAAGTAAAATAACGTTTCTCACAGTGGAGAGCTGCAACGAGCTCCTAAAGGCCTGTACTGTAAGAACGTTGCTTTTTATTCCACACACAAATAATATACGATGAGGAGGAGTCAGTGGTGAAGTTTGCTGATGATACCAAATTGTGCAGACTGGAATAAGAGTTCCTAAAGTTTATGCATACTGGGAAAATGGCATGTTAAAAGTAAGAGATGTTCAGTGTGAATAAGTGTGAAGTAATGCTCACCAAAGCAAAATAAAAATGGTAAGTACTCCTGTAGAGCAGTAGAAACAGATAAATGGCTCTTCAGAAAAGGTCCTAGCTGTAGGGGTAGAAAGCTCAGTGCAAACATTAATTTACTTTACAGAAATGGCAAATAGCATTTTAGAGGTAAAAATAAATGGTATTGTAAATAAAGCTTATTTTATCATGTCCCTGAACAAAGTAATGGTATAGCCAATATTTTTATGTACGTATATCCATATTTATATCCCAAACACAATAGTCTAATATTTCCCAAAACCCAAAGAATACATATGCCGATAAGTTTTACAAATTCTTGTATATGAAAATATATCAATACAAAAGTCCAAAAAGCTATTTGATGGTTGCATTTGGACAGTTACATCTTTCGCAATGGCAAAATCTCTTTGGTCTTGTACTTCAGATCCAGCCAAGTTGTTACATAGTGTTTTCATAAAAGTGTCTGGCAAGAGTAGAGACAAGCTGGACACAGCTACTTGAAATCACCTCTGGTCTGCAATATTAAGAATGGACTATTGATCCAGGATAACTACAAGAGTCAAGTTACAAGAGCATTAGATTCTAAACGTTATTTTAAATTTGACTGTGTAAAAAAGCTTTTTGGACTTTTATACTGATATATTTTTATGTACAAGAATTCCTAAGGTTTATGATATATAGATATTTATATCTCACTTTTCACTCAAAAGTTCCAGCATGGGTCACATTAGTCCAATAGTTAAAGCAATACACTAAAACATGCTTAGAAAATAACATACCACCCTAGCAGGGCAACATTCAGAAGGAGCTGTGCATCAGAGATGCCAAAAACCATGTAAGGTTGATTCCTCGTGTACCTCCACTGGGAGGCTATTCCAAATGTTGGCTGCTATAGAAAAGGCCCTTTCCCATGTCACTACCCCTCACACCTCTGAAGGTGATGGAATTACAAGAAGGATGTGATGACCTGATCCCACTCCCCCCCCCCGAACTTGTTTTAGCAGAGTAATGCAGTCCAGAAAGCAGCGGTTAAGCCGTATGGCCCCACTGCCTGCCAATGGGCTGGTGTCTGTATATGAACTAGACCACCACCCCCTTGCCCAGGTGTCTGGCTTCAAAGGCTTACTGTCAAGCCTTCCCCTGAAGCAGCAGAATAAACACTAGTGTAATATAACACCAACTCTTTATTACTTACAAGCAAATAGATAAATAAACAGTAGTGAATTATAAAGGTTGCTCAATATTACTTAAGTAGTGCAAAAGAACAAGAAATTGTAAATCAGGATTTAGCTTAGCTCTCCCCAAGCTAGTCCTTCAAAATAAAATGAATAGCAAGAGCCTCCAATCCTGAAGGAACCTTTCAGATGTTCAGTGTGAAAGTCCTTCCTAAAAATAAAGAATAAATCCTAAGCAGAAAAGCTAACTGCAAACCAGGGGTCTAACTTGCTCAATCCAGAGCCAAGCAGCCCTTTTTGGCATCCCTGTATCTTCCCGGTTACGCCCTGAGATCTACCTCAACAAAGAGGCACAACTTCCCCTTCTAATCCCTGCTCCAACAGCAAGCACGAGACTCAGAAGATCCAGGAACTTAACAGACTCCCAAATGATCAATCCCCTGCAAAATCTGCCCAGAGAAAGACTGTGACAAAGGGTCTTTCCTTGGGATCTTAATACTCGGGCAGGTTGTTATGGAGAAGGTGCTCCTTCAGATATTTGGGGCCTAAGTCATTTAAGGCTTTATATGTTTACATCAACACCTTGAATTGGGCTTGATAGCAAATAGGCAGCCAGTGTATATCTTTCAAGACTGGTGCAATGTGTATCTGGCTTCGAGACTTGCGTCAACAGGTGAACTGCATTCTGCACTAGTTCCAGCTTCTAGACCATCTTAGAATATGTAAAGTTCATTAGAGTATTGTAGCCTGGAAATTACCAGAGCATGGATCATGGTGACCAAATTCTAATCCAGGAGACTCTTACACTGGTGAATCAGTCAGAGATAGAGGCAACAGTAGTAAGTCCAGAAGCACCCTAAGATCACATACCTGTTTGTTCTGGGGAAAAATATCTGTCTTTCCTAGATTCACTTTCAATTTGTAAGTGTCGTTGCCCATCAATCTCATACTCTTGCTAAAACTCAGCCTTGCATGCTCGCATCCTTTTTTGATCCAGTGTTTCCTCTTAGTTCCAGGATAGACTCAGCAATTGATACCGTGTCTGTGAGAATTGTTATCTTAGTAATGATACAGCAGAAGTGGCCTTAAGAGGTGGTAGGGGCCATAGGAAAGTGCTGCTGAGAGCCTGAGTCATATGCCCTGATTCTTTATCTTCTGGAATTGAAATAAATGGAGGAACTTATGAACAACCCTATGCCTTGTTATTGAGTTCTGGGCCCTGGGTGGTGATTCTGACACAATTTATTAGTCCACATCCAACAAATTATTGCCTTCAAGCAGCATTCGAGCACCAGAATTGCCTCCCCTGAAGGAACAGTGAGGCATGGTGGAGTGCACTCACTCCAGATCTCCTGATGACCTCTCCCAGTGGCTTCATATAGATGTCAAATAGCATAGCAGACAGGAGAGCTTCCAAGGTGTCAAAATTTCCCATTGCTACTTTGTGGGGCCTGCCTCAGAAATAGGTCAAGAGCCATTATAAAACAATGCCTTCAATCCCTAGTCTGCAAAGTCACTTCAAAAGGAGTATGGTGGTTGATGGTGTTAAAAGCTGCTGAGAGACTGAAGTGAACCAATAGGCTTGCATTACCTGAAACCAGAGTGAGATGGGTCTGAACTCCATACGGTTTTCAAAAAGGATTTTGAAGAATTAGAAAACAGCAATTAAAGGGTAATGGCTTATAGGGACTCCCCTACAAAGAAAGATTGGAATGATTGTGACTTTTTAATTTAGGAAGGATGCAAGTAAAAGGGGATAATAGGTGTATAAATGCACAATATGGACAGAGTAGAAGATGTTTTAATTTTTCCTTCTAAACCAGAACTAGGAAGTCACCCATAAAGCCATATTTTGGAAGTCAGGGCAAAACTTTTTCACACAGCACATATGTTAAATTTGGAATTCACACACACTGTGGTATTAGTCACCAGTTGGAAGATCCGATCTTCAGGAAGGGGTTGGACTAGTTCATATGAGGACAAGGCTATTGATGGCTAATAGTTCTGATCACTGTGACCTTCAGCATGGGACTTAGAGAAGTGTATTTTTGGGAGACTGGACAGGCAAAAAGTTTACTAACCATTCATACACCTTTAGATTGATGCAGTATGTGAAAATGAAACACGGAATTGCATAGAGTGCTGCATTATGTTAACATTTGCCTAGCCATGCTGGTATGCTTTTGCCAATGTGCCATGCTCCCCTGGAAACTAATAATCTTAAGCCAGAAGAGCAGGAAATACAGAGTTACACTTTAGCACCTCCCTGGCATTCTCATGCTACCATGCTGCCTATCTGTTGATTCCAAGTTAGGCAGTAAAACTATCCATGTCTGCCATAGGAGGATGAGAGAGAGATATGACAGAACACACGCCATCATAATAGTATCAGCTTTTTGTTCCAGGATTGCTGAACAGAGTATAAGGTAAAGGTAAAACAATGTAAAAGGCATTGAAAAACCTGAGAAGATCAAGTATTTCGTAAGTGCAATATCCTTCCAAAAAGATTCTCTTCAGTTTCAGTAACCATATTTGTGCCTCTTAGGCAACCAAGATCCTGTATAAATTGCCAGGATCTGGCGCATTTCTGTCGAGAAGGAATTTCACAGCCTTGAGTTTGCCCGCCCTTGATCCACTGCCTTTTGATTCCACCTGAAAATGGTAATAACAACCGAGTTTGGCATACAGGCAATCCTGGGAACTTCCAGTAATGCCAGTAATGCTGTTTGATGTAAACCAAAGACTGATACTATAGCAGCTATTAAACTGGGATGGTTTCACCTATGGTAGCTGCGTGCTACACTTTTTAAAAATAGATGTTGTCGACCAACATCTGAATTTCCCCTCATCTCTCCTAGTTCGAGACTGGCCACTTTGTAATGCTTTCCCTTGCTCCCTGGTTTTGGATCTCAAATGATGCCTTGTTGGCACATGATGCACCAGCAGAGCTGCATGTGGACTTTCTCGTCTCCTACAGCTTTAATAAAAAAAAAGCACCCCCGGCAGTTGTCCCCCTCCTTCACTGCCGGAAATCTGCAACCAAGTTCAAGGCTGCGGTGTGCACGCACGCGCCCACCAACCTATGCCAAACAACGCAAAGCGACTCTTCAGCTAGTCCTAGAGGTGTTTTGTCCCTTCCAGGCCGCCGTTACGCCTCTCTTCTTTCGGACCCAGCAGTTTTCAAAGCCCGGGGCCGGACGGGCATGAAAAGGAGAAACGCTTTCGAGGGCTGTCCACCGCTCTGCCTGAGAGAAAAAATATCAAGACTCCGCCGAGCTGTACCGTTCTTGTTTTGTGGTACGAAGTTTAAAATGAAAGGGCGTCGCGTGAGGTAACCTGTTCGAAAGGGACTACAGCGGCGAATTTCGGTTCCCCCAGAGGAGCGGGTTTTCAATCAGGCATAATATCGGGCGGCTCCCCGAAGGTGAAAGGGCAGGCGAAGGTAAGGGTCCTTCTGTCGTCCCTTGCCCTTCCCCCACCTTCTGACATGCCAACCCAGCAGTCGGCGGAGTAGCAGCTGCGCGAGAGGTGGGCGCGGAGGGTGGGGACCCGGGGACCTGCCTGGTGGGGTTCCCCCATCCGGAGGGGGGCGGAGGAGAGGAAGGGCGTCTCCGTACGAGCGGGGGAGAAAGTATGGGGGACCCTGGAGCCACTGAATGTGTGGGTACCCCTGGGGCGGTGTTGGGGTGAACTGCGGGAGGAAAGCGATGCCTCTGTACTGAAGGGCAGGAAGACGTGGCCGGGGGAGCCTCACTCCTGGTGTCCCCTCTCTAAAACCCGGGGCGAGGCGGTGCACAGCGGGCCCGAATGCGGGGGGAAGGCGGTATTCCACCTGTATTATCACACCGTTTCTTCGGCATTCCCAGAATCTGTATTTATCCGTTGTAGGTGTCCAGGGCTGCGCTTTCCCCCTTTCCCCTTTGTGTTCACTCAGAAGCCCCAGAATGGAGTTTGAGCTCATGGAAAACGACATTCTCGAGTCACTCGAAGACCTAGGGTAGGTATGAGATGAGTTCTGCACGGACGATTTTGGCTGCTTTGTTTCTTTAAATGCATTCATTTTTTTTAAAAAAATAAAGTCTTTGTCCACATCATGCATCTCATGTATCTTGGAGCGAGTTTATTTATTTATCTTTTGGAGTGATCATCATTACAGTATTTGGAGTTTCTGTTTTTCTTTTAAGTAAGAAAAAGAATTGCACATGTGTGTGCGAGGGAGGGAGGGAGGGAGGGAGAGAGATCATTAAATAGTTTTGGACAAGATGGCGTTCAGAGCATTTAAAGAATCATGGTCTTTGGACAGCTTAGTAGTCTGGGATTATTTAATAGAGCTCTAAAAAAAAAGTGTGGCCTAAACTGAATGAATGACCACTACAAGCTCCATATCAAAGCAGTATATAGGTATAACAAATAAGTTATTTTAAGACAAACGTGCTTGAGATGTCATTGGGAATCCTAATGTTAACTTGCATAGATGCTAGCTGTTATTTTCCTAGTGATACTAGGAAAGAATGGAGGAGTGGTAATAAGAGAAACAATGTTGCCATGTACTTCTGCGCCTTGTGAGGAGAATGATAAAGGCTTCAGTTTTAAGCATGATGAAATTGTTGAAGTCACTGTTTGCTTCCACTTAAATTTCTATGAAATGTAATTGTTTGAAGTAACGTGTTGCATAAAATGTACAATGGATTTCAGTGGCATGTTCTTTTGTTGTTGTTGTTGTTTGCCAGTTACAAAGGCCCGTTGTTAGAAGATGGAGCTCTGACTCAGGCAGTTTCTGGTGGAGCTAGATCCCCTGAATATACTAAACTCTGTGCTTGGCTGGTGTCAGAGTTGAGATTATTTTGTAAGCTAGAAGAAAATGTACAAGCAACGAACAGTAAGTACCTATGATTCTGACACATATTGTGACTTTTGTAATAATCCTAAAACTGTACATTACTACTTCTGTTCCAGAATGGATGTGATGTGATATGCTTTTCAAGGACTGGTAATTAAAGTTACTTGTGTATTGTCATGGCACGATTAGGCTTTTAGACTCTTTGTTTTCTCTGGGTGTAAAAAATATGTAAAGTAGTAAGGGTTTTGATTCTCATCCAGCTACGGACACCTGAGCAAAATGTAGTTTGTGAAGTTGTCATTTTTAACAATGGCATTAACTAAGGTTATGCTAATGGATAACAACCATGAAAGAACCAATGACTTATTGTCAAAAATCACACAAAGGACCAACTGTAAGGAGGAAAAAACCTCAACTACATACACAAACTTATCAGTCACTCACCAGCTTCTGTAAAAAGGGTGACGAGGTCCATGAGTCTAACAGATGCATTTGACTCTCTTAGCAGTCATATCTTTTGAATGGATAGCATAGCCATGTCTGAAAGCTTAGGTGCAAAGCATAATTATGGAACATGACATAACTCCAAAACTTCAACAAGTAAAAAGAAAACTGGCCGTGGAAGCCTCTATACATCCAAAATGTTACAGTAGTGAATGGACTAACTTGTGGAATCCATTCAGCAGGTCTGTTGGATGAGGAAAGGTTAGCCAATGTGAATCTGAGTGTGTCAGGCCTCCACCGATATGGTGGTCCTGCAGAATGCTGTTCTACTGTCTCTTAATTCCTGCCAACTGCTGGCATGGAAGGAAAGGTACATGTTGTGGCTGCTGTACAGTGCTGCTGACAAGTCTTGTGTCAGCATAAAGAGTTGTTGCAGATAAGTTTTATTTGCTGTTGTGGCAGAAGCAGTCCAAAGTGACATTTGGATGCAGTGGCCGTTTGTCCAAGAGAAGGGTTATACCAATAAAGATTGCAGTCAATATTATTCACGGGAAGAGCCATGAAATTATGCACTTCTCTTGGAGATTTTACTTAATCACTCTTTGATTAAGTAAAATCTTGCTTACATTTATGCATATTTAGGTCTGACAGCTGTGTTTTTCTTTAAGAAAAACTGAGCTTCTCAAGAATCAGAATACTGCATCTCATACCGCACTGACTCTATCGTAACTAGATAAAAGTATATATAGAAAGAATGCTAGGTGACTTCCATTGTATTTTATTTAAACCTTTGCTTTTAAAAATATGTTTTATTTTTTAGAAGAACACATATTACAGAAGTGTTCACATTTAAATACATATGCTTTTTGATTTTGTTAATAGTCGCTTTTAGGTATTAATATGATTTTTTGAGATTAATATGATTATTTTTGGTTATGTAGAATTTTCTTTTCTTTTAGGTGTTAGATCTTACTGTGTGCAGTTTATGGATGTAATGTAAGAGATCCTATGACTTTTATGTGTTATGTGTACTTGCTCACCACTTTGGGACATTGGTGGAGAGCAGTATAAAAGTCTAAGTAAACCAAAGTAATTCTGTTTGTTCTGTTGATATTGAAGAAAAGTACCCTATTTTAATTTTCTTACATTGATTTTAGGAGGGTTCTATAAAAAGCAGTTTCTTTCCAGTCTAATATTTTATCTTTTGTCAGATGGTAAGGCCTTTACTAGTTAAAACTAATTTTACAAAAATAATTTATGATTCAAGGTCCGAGTGAAGCAGAAGAATTCCAGCTTGAAGTAAGTGGTTTATTGGGTGAAATGAACTGTCCATACACAACGTTAACATCAGGAGAAGTCACAAAGCGCCTTTTTAATCAGAAAAATTGCCTCCTGCTGCTCAGTAAGTAGAAAAACGAATAAATATTTGTTTTGAGGTCCTTAGGACTTGCTTTCTCGTGTTGCTTTTGAGCAGTTATGAATTTTGTTATATTCTGCTGAACAGCAGCTTTTTTTTCCCCCTCTAGCATACCTCATCTCAGAATTGGAAGCTGCCAGAATGCTCTGTGTGAACACTCCTCCAAAAAAAGCCCAGGAAGGTGGAGGCAGTGAAGTATTTCAGGAATTGAAAAGTATATGTATTGCTTTGGGCATGTCAAAGCCTCCAGCCAATATAACCATGTTCCAGTTTTTCAGTGGAATAGACAAAAAGGTAAGAATTGAAGGTCCATCTTTGCTTGGATCCAAAGTTTCTTATATGTGGACAATACTCTAAGAAATTCCTGACTTTCAGGAGCAGGGCATGATGGGCAATCATAACAGTGCATAATTGCAAGATACGAGGTAAACTATGGGCAACAAACTTAAGGGTTCAATAGCAAACACGAGCACTTTATTTATTATTGGATTTGTATCCTGTCCTTCATCTGAAGGTCACAAGGCGAGTCACAATGTATGATAAAAGTACAAATATACTTTGACTCTCTGAGTGTGAGGATTTTTAGATGCTGTGGAATTTACTTGTTCCCTTATTAGGAATCTGTACTAAACCTGTGAGACAGTTCATTCATTCTTTTCTTAGTTATACAATATAGAAAATGTATAAACGTTAACCTGTTTTGTTACAGTTAAAAGAAACGTTAGCAAAGGTTCCTTCAAACCACGTAGGAAAGCCGTTATTGTCGAAACCATTGGGTCCTGTTCATTGGGTAAGTTTTCTGTTACTCTGGAAATCTAGGTTCTGTCTTTAACTTTTTTTGTTTATAGCTTTTTTTTCTCTCGTGTCTATTTAACTGCTGCTTTGGGGGATCAAGAGATGAGGATTCAATGTTTCACAGAGATAATTTGTTATAATTGAAGAGTTCCATTACATGTATGGAAATTGTTCCCACTCTTAATCAAAATTTAAAAGACATCTTGCTTCTAAATAAGAAATGTCAGCCATTAATACTTGCTGGGAATAATCAAGTATTCAGAGATTATTTTACTTATTATTGTATTTACTAAGCCTGAGGAAGAGCTATAGACTATTTGGAAAATGTGAATTTGAAGCTGAGGATTCATTTCTTGTAATCTCTGGGCATGCTGTAGGAATAATGATGAAGAGACCAGGTTTGGCAGTTTCCATGGTGCATTGGTGTTGTAGCTTTTTGGTAGGGAAGGTTTAGCTTTGCTGGGTGTCATAATGTACGTCAGTCCCTACATGATAGATACACAGACCCTTAGGTAGTTGACTACTGTTGAAGCATTGCTTTAATGGGAGCTAGACATCTTTCAAATACAGTATTAACACTTAGAGCCCCAATATTATTCAATCAAGAGCTGATTACCTATGAAGGCATGCATTTTTTGTTTGCTACTGGTTACTTTTAGTACTTTGTTTTAATAGTCTTTAATTAACTTGAAATGCTATGCCTGAGAAACAGCCTAGCATGTTGCTCAGTAATACAGTATTTAAATATGCAAATGCATTTTATTTCAGGAAAAAATAGAAGCTATTAATCAAGCTATTGCCAATGAATATGAAGTTCGAAGGAAATTATTGATTAAGCGTCTGGATGTGACTGTCCAGTCATTTGGCTGGTCAGATCGAGCAAAGGTACCATTTGTTGTCTATAATCTTTTGCACAGAGCTTTTATGGTTTGTTAGAAAACTGTATTTGAGTAACTGGAGTTGGGGGTTTCCATTGTTTCGTTAACAGTGTCTACAGTGGTTTATCTTTTGTTTAGAACTGGTATTTGACTTGGTGACTGAAGCTTATAGTTATCAATTGTGTGTTAGAGCAACAGGTGGCCGAAAACACACGTTTTTGCTTCCTGCGTGCTTGCTGTTAACATTTAATCGACAGTTAATTGTGCAACTTTTAAAAATCCTGTGACAAAGAAGGAACTTTATTATTGGTAAGGGCTTGAAGTGTTTTTACTTCAACAGTTTTTTTCTTGACTTAATGAAAAGATTACCTGTGGTACTGCTAGTTGTATGATTCCATTTAGTCATTTTCAGGCCTTTTAAGTGTACAGTATTTGCTGAGAATGGCAGCAGAAGGGCAAACATCCTGGGAAGCAGGAGAGTCACAGATTTAATCCTCAGCCTCTGCCAGATGTGGGCAGTGACTAAATACTCCTGTGTATTTGTCAAGAGAATGACACAGAAGGGTCCATGGAGGTGAGATGTGATCAAACAGAGGTCAGACACAATTTGATGGTACCCAGCAACAAAAAGTATTTGCTGCACATGTTTCTGTGTCTTTATATGGGGCAATTAAAGTTTTAAAGGGCAAATGCGTTCTACAGAAGATTTAAATTTTGACTAAGATTCGTGATTCTTACCAAAGCTAGTAAGCTGTAACTGTAGAGTTCCTGTATGAGATCCAGTCAGGGTTTATATATATGAACATAAGAGGAGTTTTGCTAGATCAGGGTACAGCCCATCTAATCCAGCATCCGGTCTTGCCATACAGTGGCCCACTAATTGTTTGTGGGCATTTCAAGCAGAAGACAAAGGCAAAATCTTTACCTGCTCCCAACTCCATGCAGATGGCTTTTAGAGGCTTCCTGCCTGTCTCTCCAACCTGGAGTCAGTAGCTAGGCATCCTTTCTAATAGCCACTGGTACATTTGTCCTCCATGAATTTGTCTAACCCTTCCATTAAGTTATTCACCTCTTGTCACCAATTTCTTCTTGTTAGTCTCTCTTCTTTCTATCGGTTTCATATTGCCCCTAGTCTGACTGTTGTCCAAATGAGAGAAAAAATTTCTATCCACCTTTTCTGCACCATGCATTATTTTGTATATTTCAGTCAGGTCCTCTCTTAAATGCTGTCGTTCAGGGCTGAAATTGCAGTCTGATTTCATTAGGGAGGTGTTACAGCCCTTTAATAATTCTGGTTGCTTTTTTTTTTCTTTTTTTGAGTTCTACAATATCCTTTCTGAAGTTGTGTACAATTCTGATCACCATACATTTCAAATGTGGCCTCGCTATAGATGTATAAAGAGGCACAGTGACACTTCGCCATTGAATTTGCTTTTTTCACTGCTGGTTTTCACACTGGCTTCATTGAACTGTTGACCAGAACCCCAAGCTCCAGGTCTGTCACAGAAAGCTCATCCTCCTTCAGGTGTAGTTGCCCCATCATGCCTTTCCTTGCACTTACTAAGGTTGAAGCACATTACCCTTATGGCAGACCTCTGTCATCCGGCTTGGAAACCCCCTCCAGCCTGCAAGTCTCCATTTTGTTTCCTTCCTTAATTTAGTGCCTGTAGGCTTGTCCAACAGAAGGGTATGGGTGCATAGTCATGTGATTCTTCCTGAGTGAATGATTATCGCCATCCCTCATATATATCACAGCAGTTCTGTTCCACAAACCAGAGCATTATTGCAGTAAGGCCATTGCAGGTTCCCTGAATTACTAGGTTTCCTTTCACTGGCAAATCTTTTTACATTATGTGCTTCATCTAGACAGCACTTACTTAATCTGCATTATTTAGAGTAAAGCACATCCAGACACATTTTATTCAGGGTTGTCCACGCTTTATTCCAGATTATCCAAATAATGCAGATTAAATTAGTGCTGTCTGGATGAAGCTACAGTTTTACAATCCATGGCAGTTTTTAGGATTGTGTTACAGAAGGGAGTGCATGCATTGCTGACTATGTAAGCAAAACATGGTCAGCAAAACTGGGCAGTGTGAGGGACAATGGTAAGATATAGCTTAGTGTAATACATATTCATGACCAATTTTCTAAATGTAGTGGGGTGAGGAGCCAGATAATGCGTTGTAGTGAGTGGCAGATTGCTACATTGTTGTGTCATGTACTTTTCTTTGAGCATTTATTCTGAATTGTTAGTGCATACTGCTAGCATTAATGTGTCATTACTTCTGTTTTATCATGTTGGGAAGCTAACCGTTTGTTCGTTCAGATTGTTCTGCTCCTATTGATCCTTTTCATTCGTTTTACATTGTTTTTGTTTAACAGAGCCAAACTGACAAATTGGCTAAGGTCTATCAGCCAAAGCGTGCCATCCTGTCAACTAAGTGTGGTATATCTGTGGCTAACCTTCTGGCAGCTCGGCAAGATTTGTCAAAGATTATGAGAACAAGTAGTGGATCTATTAGGGAAAAGACTGCATGTGCTATTAATAAGGTATTTCTTTTCCGTTTGCGTGATTTGATGCCTATATGCATAGATATTGGTGAATTCAGGGAAGAACGGTCACAACTTTGACAGACAACTGAGCTGCTGTTTGCCTGAGACATTTCATTTCCTGATTTGCTGAATGTTGCTGGTAGTTCTGTGTCATGATAAATCTCTGGAAGTGTGCTTTGACAAGTATAGCAGGATGCTGTACCGTAGTTATGTAACAGAGTTACTGAATAAATATTTAAGTATGTTTTTAATGAGTTGTTTATCCTTCATGGTGTTCGTAAATATAAAAAGCAGCATATAAATGTTTCAAATAAATCATGTAATTAACAGGATGTACTTTAGACTTCTCAGATAGTAAAACCAATCAGATAACTTTTGGGACAAGTGAGAAGTGAATGCACATATTTAGAACTGTAAAATATGTTCTATTAAAGCAAGTGACTGTTTTAAATGCACTTTACTGTGTTTTGGGGGTCTTCAACATGTTTGCTATGGTTTCCATGCATTTCTGAAATGGATTGCGCCACTTATTTGCTTTCCTACATTCTCTTTCTTTTCTCTCCTTCCCCCTTTCCCCCTCCCTTCAGAAATGAGAAGCAAGAGTTTCTTGATTAGTTGGGTTTTTTTAATGCTGGGGAGGAAAATTCTGGCAGCAGGTGCACACCAGCTCTATAATAGTGATGCTGGGTATTGATATGGCACACACTGCCACTACTGTCACCCACCTCTGCTTCTAGGGGGGCTTGGGGAACCTACATCTTGGGTCCCACTGACTCCAGAGTTGAGCAGTACTCCCCCTACTTTGCTTCTTTGTATGTTCCGGATGCCAAAAACCTAGGTACTGAAAGTTTGTACGAAGTGATTTTTGGCTTGCCGGAAAATTTGTCCCTTCCCCTCATGCTCATTTTGTGCTTTTGCATTTCCTATCATATCCTCCTTTTTCCTTTTTTATACTGCCTCAAAGTTGCATTTATGTGGGAACATTATTTCTTAATGTCTTTGTTGCCATATTTTAAAGCTATATTCCTTTTGCTATATATTTATGCCTCCAACATATTGGTTTCTTCTGCTTCTAGGTATTAATGGGCAGAGTGCCTGACAGAGGTGGTAGGCCCAATGAAATTGAACCACCCCCTCCTGAGATGCCACCATGGCAGAAAAGGCAAGATGGTCCTCAGCAGCAAAGTGGTGGAGGCCGAGGTGGAAGAGGTGGATATGAGTCATCATATGGAGGCCGCGGAGGATATGACCAAGGTCATGATAGAGGAGGCCGCGGAGGATATGACCAAGGAGGATATGACAGAGGGGGTCGAGGAGGGTATGACGCATCATATGGAGGCCGAGGAGGTCATGAACATGGTAGTCATGAACGAGGAGGGCGAGGACGTGGTTATGACCATGGAGGCCGAGGGGGAGGCCGAGGTGGCAAACCTCAAGGAGGCTGGACTGATGGTGGAGGAAGTAGTTATCAAGATGCCAACTATAGGGATAATAACTACAGAGATGGAGGCTTTCAAACTGGTGGCTACCATGGTGGTGGCGGCTACCAAGGAGGTGGCTATGGTGGCTATCAGTCTTCATATTCAGGAAGCGGATATCAAGGAGGCAGTGGCAACTACCAACAAGACAACAGATATCAAGATGGACATCCCAGTGATCGAGGTGGAGGCCGTGGTGGAGGCCGTGGGGGGCGTGGGGGGCGAGGTGGCCGTGGGGGACAAGGTGGTGGTTGGGGAGGCAGGGGTGCACAGAACTTTAATCAAGGGGGGCAATTTGAGCAGCACTTCCAACATGGTGGTTATCAGTACAGTCAATCTGGATTTGGACAAGGAAGACACTATACAAGCTGAGGCTACGAAACTTTCATTTCAGCAGAGCTCATGTGATAACGCTGTTATCATTTTCTTTTTTGAATTCGTTCCAGACTATGCATGTACCATTTCTGGAAAAAGTATTTTTGCTTTTGATGTCACCTGAAGGTACAGACCAATCAAATGCTGCCTAAACTCTAAATGCAGTTCTTCTTTAGAACTCTTATAAGTTCAAAGCAGTTATTTGTGATTGTACGCAGTAAATAAAGTGGAGTACATGTCTGTTCACGCTTTCAATTTGCACCCTTTTAAAAAATTAAATAGGTTCATCATTTTTCTTTTAAAATCTTGTCTTTAAGCTATGGCAAACATTCTTTTTCACTTTGACTTTCCTTTGACCACAAACTGACATCAGAACTGTATTGTAAAGCTGCAGATGTTTGTAGTTAGCACTACACATCCTACGTGATGTTTGCATTTGCAGCTATACAAAATAGTTGCAGATTTTACCAAATCTGTGCCTGTTACATGAGTTCTGCTGCTGATGAGCAGTTCAATAGCCTTATTAGTCATTGATCGAAAAACACTATTACCTGTCCACATCAGAGAATCCAACCACTGTTGTACCATGCAAAGATCATATATAAAAACAAGCTAAACTGTAAACAGTATATGTAGCTTTGTACTTCAGCATAATTCAGATTTTCATCCATCGTAAAGCAACTGATCTGGAAACCAGCCTACTTTTTACTTGAAATTAGCAGTAACAGGAGGCTGAAAACTTGTTTTATGCACGAGTTAATACCACTGATCAGCAAATTCAGCGTGGTTAATTTTTGACATTTAACTTGAGACAAAATGCCCTTCATCTAGGATCGTTACATTTTCTTTATTGAAAGTCACATCAGTGCGCCTTGCCTGTTTTTTTGTGTATGAGTGCGCGCGCGTGCGTGCGTGCGTGCGTGCGTGCGTGTGTACAGAAATATTGTCAAGCTGTGAAAGAAAATGGCTGAAGATATGGTATTGTATAAAAAAGGTGAGCAATAAAAGTATCTGTTCTCCTATTTGTTGGTTTCTCTTTAATTTTAATGAGAGATCAGATGGCTTCGAGCTAGAGGTCCAGAAGCACATTGCAGCCACAATCAAGCTTTTGAGGAGCTGCAGTTAGAAATAAGACGGAAGAGGCTTCTGGTTTAACTAACTTGTTTACTGTCACATTTGTTGCCAAGTGCCAAACCACTGGTTTAGGAGTGCTCAGCAGCATGCCAGACTGAAAGTATGTGGGCGTGGTATAGCTGCAAACCATGCAACATCAAGGTATTTCTCACCAGTGCTTGCCATTTTGGTGCCATTGGGAATGCTTTGGTTCTGAGTCCAAGAACTGAACAGGCTGGATTTGATGGCCTAAATGGTGTCAGCCAGATCTCCAGTTTTCTGCAATTTCTGCAGAACCATTTGCTTTTACCTATAGTGCTTCATTGCCCTGTTCACTAAACATAATGTACTAGGAAGTGGGGACCCTTGAAGCTACTTCCAAGGCAATTGAGCTATTTCATAGAAAGCTTAAGCATTTGATTCAGACTTATATAGCAGAGGTGATAAGGCACACATAAGCACTGTGCTTCTTGGCTTACTAAACCTGAATATGGGGTGTCTCTGCTTCTTCCTAAACTGAAATCTTCTAATTTCTGATACACAGTGTCCCTTGGTGAACTTTTTGAAGACTAATGTTGGTAGGGCTGGCTAGTTCTTTGGCTTTCCAGGAGTCCAATTTAGTGCTGCTTATTTCCATTCCCAAGTTGTAGAGAACATAATCTTTAGTTTGTGTTATCTTCTGCCAATCCCTATATTAACTACAAACTTCAATTTTGGGTGTGAAATAAACTAAAAGTACATGCAATGAACCAGTGAAATTTTATGAAGCTGTAGCTTATTTAATATTTATACTCCATGTTAGAATTGGTATACGCACCTTGCAAATCAGTAAATTTACTGATTATGGGTAGAGTCAATCTTCTTCATACTGGAGACTTTCCGTTCACTATGACATTGATATTGTGTTAAGATTTTTATGACCACTAGGTGTTGCTCCTGATCCAGTACCTAAAAAGTATCGCTTAAGTCTTTTTTTCTAACCTTTTCTCAAGTTCTATTTAATGCATAATATACTACATTTAGGGAAGTAGCACTGCCAGGTCATATCTAAAGCGTGGGTCTGGGGGATTTTGGTTTCAGCATGCACCTTGGCTATTATGCAGTTTTTCTTTCTATATGCTATGACAGAATTTAATAAAAGATCCTGGTATGAGTATTGACTCTGCTGGTTTAGGCCATGGAGCCACTGTAAGATATTTCAAGTGGCTTGATAGTTTTTTATTTATTCTTGATACTTAGAATGGTTTTCAGTGGTCTTAAAACAAGATACAGGTATTATTTTTAATAAGCAATGGTGGATCATAGTCTAATGTAAGCAGTTTCTATTGAATTTAAGGGAAGAATTCTTAAATGTGCTCATTTGTGGCTTGCTCTTAGGGAACTATCTAGAGTGTCCCAAAGTGTATTTCAATAATCTAAACTTGAGGTTACCAGAGTATAGACAGCAGGAGCTTGGCTATCTATCCAGGTATGAGAGTAGTTGGTACAACAGCCAAAGATGACAGTAGGCATTCCTAGCCACAGAGGTTCCTTGGGAGTGGCGACACTAGGAGCCCTCCCAAACTACCTACCTGTAACTTCTCAGAGAGTGCAATGCCATTCTAGAACAGGCAAATTTGTAAGTATCTAAGGATAAGAACGACCTGTCAGGCAGGGCTAGCTGCCTGCCATAATATTTGAATGTAAGATCTTTGCCACCTAGGTGATTCTGTATATATATATATTATGGCTGCCTGTTGTTTTGGAAGTGACAGTTGACTCCCCCCTCCCTGCTGGGGTTGAGTGATACATTTTGGCTCCAAGTTTAAACTAAGTTTTGAAAAATTGTTATTGTTGATTGGTTGAAGGCCAAACCCCACCCAGCTATGAGACATATAAATATGCTGGGCTTTCTGTTCAAAGTTGCTTCCAACAAAAAATGCCTTTACGCTGAGCTGAAATAAATCACTGTCCATCTTTTTAAAGAAAGAGTCCCGTGGTTATTCTTTTCCAGCCTGACACTACCCCACCCACAAAAACTAGAGCTAAGGACAGCAAGGTCTATTACACTGATCATACTTTGTCAGAATTACTAGTGGTCCTATAAGAAAGAGGCATGTTCTAGATGCAGTGTCAGTGTTTGCTTGCATTAGCTTTGTGTCAGTACAGCAATGGCATAGTTGGAATGAAAGGAGACTGTCAGGTGCATTAAGCCTGTGTTTTTTGCCTGCATGGTTAGCTGGTTACTAATAGTGGTAAGGTATTCATTATTTAAAACATTTTATACTCCTTCCATTAAAAGAAACTTAAAAGCATGGAAAAACATGAAAAACAAGGATAAAAACAGTTAAAATATAGTAAAAACTGTGAGCCTGGGAGAGACAAACCTTCACACAGGAATGTCTGTGTAAAAAGATAGGCCTTTAGTAACCTGTCAGTTATATGTGTAAGTGCTTCACAAACAGCAGAGGGGAAGGCATTCTAAAGGGAAAATGTAACCACTGAGAAGGCCCAACTGTGAGCCGTCATATGGCGGTATTCTCTATGATTTGAAACCCACAAGACCTCTTGAGATGATCTCAGGACTTTCGGGGTTATAACAGGGGAGATGTTGTTTTAAGATGTCTGTGTCTGCACCTGCTTGCCTGAAATAAGAGAGTTTTCAGCTATGACAGACATTGGATTGCCTTAGGGTATGTCTCCACAGCATTCCTGACCTCAGGAATGGATTGGGCTTCCTTACTGGCCTCTCCCAGTGTCAGGCAGTCATGGAAAGAGCCTTCATGGCTCCACTACGGTCCCTGAGGCTGCCAGTCTACAATCTTTGCCTCTGCGGCTGGAGGACCTTCTTGTCTTCCATGTACAGCTGCAGAAGGCCTGCTTGGCAAGGGCCTGAAAGCTACTTTGGAGCTGCTTTTGGCATACTGAACTGTTTGTGCCTTGGAGGGATAGTAAAGTCCCTCCACGTGCGTTCATGCCCCTTTGGCATGGGGTGTTGTGGAGATGGGTAGACTTCAGTGATCCTCCAAGGCATGTTATATGCTTTTGTGAGCCAGGTTGGTCTAGTGGTTAGGGAGCCGGACTCTTATCGATTCCGCTGTCCCCCATGAAGCCAGCTGGGTGACCTTGGGCTAGTCACAGCTCTCTTCTGAGCTCTCACAGCCGCACCTCACAATACACCTCACAGGGTGTTCTGTTGTGGGGAGAATAGAAAGCTTTGTCAGCCGCTCTGAGTCCCCTTAAATGGGTGAGAAAAGCAGGGTAGAAAAGCCAACTCTTCTTCTTTTCTTCTTTTTCATTTGGATTATGTTGCCCTGGTATGCAAAGACCATGGTGCATGGAAGCCCTGAAACGAGGCAATCTGAACTCCATTTTGATAAAGGAAAATTCCATTTTTAAAAGTACATGTATGAAGTTTGGCTCCCCCCACTTTTCATTTCCCCTACAAGGAAGTAACAGGCAGCAGAAGATTGCAAAAGTCTATTCACAGCTCCAGATATTTTGATTACCGAGTTGAATGGTAAGCCTTACCAAACCAGCCAGGATTGTGCATTCTAATCAGAATCCCACAAGATATTAATTTGTCTCTTGGCTGTCACCGAGAAACTTCTAGCAACATCCTTTGTGTATGGATGTGAATCTTTACACATCAGGAATGCTGTTTGATAGTCATTTGATTTGGAAAAGGAACTCTCCCTTAACATTTGACAACCTTTTCTGCATGGGTATGACTGTTGTTTTCCCCCTAGCAGGACAATGTATCACAGATATGTAATCCCTCAGAGGTGTGACCTGCACATGCACAGCTGTACCTTTGCTCAAGTGACAGACATTTGCAGAAGGCAACAAAGGACGTTGGTTCAATTTCAAACTGCCCATAGAGTCACACTGAAGTCATGTTTAGCCCTGCTCCAGAGGTGTTTCCTCCACTTTGGGTGACAGCGCCCATGTCAGAAATTAGGATACAAATAGGTCAGGGACAAGGTATGACACTGTTCTCCATCATCTGAACTCTCCATGGTATGTTGCCCATTGACAGAGGCTTCTGCTGTCATCAGATCTTTCTACTTCACCACAGTATGAATCTCCTGCCTTGCTACTTTCCAATCATTTTCTGATCTGCCATGCCTTCTGGGCCTCATCCTTAAATACTCTTTCCTCAACTCACCATGAATGTTAACTTGGAGCTCTGCCAGCATTAAGTCCTGGTTTTTTTTGCCATTTCTGCCTTTTGGCATCTCTGTAGCCTCCTCACAGAGAGAGACTTGGAAATCTGCCATCAACATAGCAGAGGGTGAGAAAATCTATGCATGTTCCAAGCTGGGGTTCCTTAGTTGCTAGAACATATCTGCACCCTTCTAAACCCTGCAGTTAAACTGAAAACAGCATTTTTAGTAAACAACAGCCCACCATTGCTTTCTTTCCACAGAAACAAACCAGCTAGTGGAAATATTGCTAAACTAGAGAGGGAATTTAGAGATAACCCTCTTAGCTCCTGTATACCTGATACCTTGTAACTGCTGCTTCCTATTCTGGTTGTACTGAGAATTTTGCCTTACTAACGGCTTTGACGATCAGATGTTTGGACTATTGCTGTAGTTTGAGTTTCCTTTGCCTTTTGAGCTTTTTACTGTATGTTTAATAAAGTGACAATTATTTGACTTGTTTTGAGTTTATTTTTCCACTCCCCTTTTCCTGACACCTCCCATGCCAATTAATTGTCCGCGACACCAAATAATTAGCCCTTGTGCCTTGGAGAGCTATTATCCCCAAACCAGCATATGCCAGTGCACCTCTCTCCTTATCAGACATTTTGAATGCTGTGTGGAGAAGTGGCCTGAAACACGCTTTGTCTGTTTTACCTTTAAAGGCTGCATGTGTGATGTTAAAGTGTCCACTGTTAGATATTTTTCAAAATAGTGGCTAGCTGGCAATTAATCGATTACTGCTGTTCTGGAGTTGATAGTTGAGGGGCTATAATATACAAAAATACAGTAATATTGATACTCTGTTGTCAGAATCCCTCCTGGCTGCTCTTGTGTATTACAGCTGCTAGAACCAAAGAGAAAATGGGAAGCTTTCAACACCATCTTGAATTTTGTTAAATATTTTAACACTGAAGAGGCAGTTTTATGAAATCCAGTGTTTTATTTAGCCCACAGATTTGCGGCAGGGTGCAAGAAAAGCAGCCATACGACTGGAAGAATGTTTCTTGAATCCCACAAACCTTTCCAGGCCTGTCACTTCATGTGTGATGTACACATGAAAAGTCTGTCATAAACATAATGGGAAAATGTAAACATGTTTTGATTTTTTTTTTCTGTTGGGAAAAAAAATGAACAATGTAACCCAATGAGCAGGGGGTGCTCAGTATGCAGGAAAAAAGTCTAAGCTTACAAGAGGTTTCAGATGCTACCAGTGTCTGATTTGGCTCAGGCACATAACAAATGGATTCTTGGAGTTTCTAGTGACAAAGACATTGTGCACTTCAGAATGTGATACATTAAGATACACACAGAAATAGCACATATACTGGTTCTCATTCCTAAGGTAGTTGTGATGGTTCTAGGCACTGGTGTGTCCTTAGTGGTAAGAAAATAGCCTGGAACCAGTTTTCTTCACTAAGCCACAGAGAATTACTAACTCCCTGTTTGCTACCCATGCAAGACTGGTCAAATTAGTCAACCTAGGTGAAAAAAATAAATAGTGTACTTTGTCACTCATTTTCTTTTGTAGGTGATTTCAACACTTGGTTAATAGTAGTAGAAAAAATAGGAAAATATATCACATTGTGCTTCTTTCATCCATCTTCTGTGGCAGCGAGTGGATCAGCTAGCCTGCAACATATAAAAAGGCACAATTTGTCTTAGCTCTCAGAAAGAGAGGCAGCAGGAACAAACAGATACACCTGTACTAGAGTCACATATAACTTCACATTATATTGTCTATATAATCACAAGGCACTCTGTTGATAAAAAACACTAAGGGCTCATCCCCATGATCAAAATACTGTGAGATGAACCTGAGTTCGCCTTCGACCATCCGCATGAACAGCCTCTAATCTGGGCTACATCTGGGGCAAATGGCACAAATCTGCAGCAAACCCCTCCCCCCTTCCAACTGTTCTCGCTCCGAATTAGGAGGCAAGCACGTATTATCCTGATTCATGGGGATGCTCCTGGGTTATTGGGGGAGGAGTTTGGCAATCGGAGCATTAGCAGGCAGGGTTTCGCTGTCCCTGCTGTGCGCGCTGCAATCGCAACTGCTTGGGGAAAGAAAATAAGGCAGCAAGGAAATTAAGCTGAAATGAGCTGTCATTTGCCTTCTTTGGCTAAAAGCATGCCTCCCTTTGCCTGATCCCCTGATCGGCAAGGCACGTGTGGGTACAGGGGTAGATTTTCCGCATGAGTGCTGGATCACTCATTCTCTGCCAGAAAGCTATGGTTTTCAAAGCTGATATTTGAGACTGCTAATGGTAGTAGCTGGAGGCGTGGGGGACCAGAACGGCATTGTTGAACAGAAGATAAGAAAATGGATCCAAGCTGCAAGGGTTTAGAGGGAGGCTGATGTGAACATGAGGCTCGCCGTCAAGTGGAGATGTGTTTGCTGTCATGCGGACATGCGCATGACTGCTAAAGTCAGAGCCATGGCTTCAAGCCATCAACCCCTTTGCCATCCTATTATGCCCCCGTTTTGTCTTTTTTTTTTTCTGTTGTGTGTTGTGTTTTCGGAGGTGCAACCTGGATGTGTTTCCCAGGGATTTCCCCTGTCATTGCTGCACCGGGAGGGACAGGCCATGGTGATGTCAGCCAGGCTTCCAATCAGGACAGGGGGGGTAGGGAAAAAAGGATGTGGTTTCCCTGATGGAGAGGTTTACCATGTTTGCTTGGGGACAGGTGGATTCGAATTGAAACCGTGCTCTCCTCAACCGCATGGGGACATCGTAATTCCAACTCCAATGAGGATTAAGAATGCCCCGATTCAGCAGTGCAATAACTGGAGACCATGGGGACGCAGCCTAATTAAGCAAACTGTGGGCCTGTTTGCACTTACCTTGTAGGAGCAGCTCCAGCTGCTCCTAGAGATATGCATCCACTTGACCTGCCACCACCACTGGCTCAGGATGTCCTGGAGTGTCTGGGAGCTCCCTCCAGTTGCCCTGATCTTAAAAAGCTGAGGACAAGTAAAAACTTGTCCACAGTTTCATGGACAGCATCTGGTGAGCTCTCAGTTACCTCCTGGTCACAGTGTTTGCATTCTCTTGCAAGGGGGTTGGACCAGGTGGGGTGGCTGTGCAAACACTACATCACAGTCCCCATGGCAATCATGAGGTGTGCAGTAGGTATTGCCACAGTTGTTACCGTGGGGATGTGGATACGATCAGACTATCCACAATTGAAGGGTTGGTAGTCCAGGTGAGGAGTGCACTGGCACTTCCAGTGCGAATGGCTCCCAGTTCACCTGATTTTAGCCTCAGTGGGATGGTGTTGTTATATCTTCCCACTGAGGTAAGTGGGAACAGGCTCTAAGCTTTAATCTGTTCCTGGCATATATTAAGAGATCAAACAACCATGCAATCTCAATCAGTATGTGACTTTCAATTGTTATACTTTAACTTAACACAATAGAACTATCTTGTTCAGAAGATATAATTTATATATAGCACATATAATAGAATGAACATGCCAGTGTTGATTAGCATGATGCTGGAAAACTTTACACACTAGTCAGTTAACATTCAAAGTCACAAAACTTACTACTGTGAACTTGATTGGGAAGGAAGGAAGGAAGGAAGGAAGGAAGGAAGGAAGGAAGGAAGGAAGGAAGGAAGGAAGGAAGGAAGGAAATGGCCTTTTCACACCAGGACTGTTTCCAAACAGGCCCCATTAAGAACCCGATTGGTACGTGTGATGAACACTCAGGTCTACTTATCAGATTAGCCAGACAGTGTAGTATAGCTAGGGAAAGCTGTCAAGTCAGAGGGAGGTGTTGCTTGCTCATTCCAGTTGGGAAGGGGAAGTCCACTCCAGGAATAGCCAATCAGGGTTCAGCATCCATGGGGAAAGAGGCTATAAAAGCTAGTCAACAGTTGTTCTAAGTCAGTGATGGCAAACCTTTTGAGCTCAGTGTGCCAAAATTCGCAAGGAAACCTAGCTTAACTAGGGTGCTGTATCACATCTAGAAATATCCATAATTTTGTAGCTCTAGTAAAAAAGTTATATTTTTGATATATGTATTTTATTAAAAGCAAAAACAATTCTTTACATTTGCTAAATCTTCAGTTGAAAGTTGGTATTTCATACACTTCAAGAACAAGCAAGCACTACACACCCAGGTGCCAGGGTGACCATGTGTGTCACCCAAAAGGGCTTGGCGTGTCACCTGTGACACGTGTGTCATAGATTGGCCACCACGGTTCTAAGTTCTCTGCCTGGGGGTTAACTGTCCTGAGGGAGGTTAACAGGAGGGAAACGGGCTCTAGGCTATCCTGAGGGAAGCTGGGAAAAGAGTCCTGAGTTGAAGTTGTCAGTTTAAAGAAAATAAAGTTCTGCTGTGTGTTTTAAGTGAAGTCAAAATCTGTGTGCTCTACAAGAAGTTTGTTACAATAAAACCAATATCCGTTCTATCTTTATAAAGAGTCCTGGACTGCTGTCTGTGCGTGGAAACAGTATCTGAGACTTGCAAAGGAGTACTGTACCTTTAAAAATTGTTAGATACAAAGTGGCAGGCAAGGAGCCTGCCAGCAAGACAAACCTTTCTGTTTTAAGTTTGAAGACACAGAAAGGGGGGTGAAGGGGGACTGCCTGCCAATGCCAAGCCATAGCTTACAGATTAAGCATATTATAAGGTTAAAATACAATAGGAAAGGAAGGCGTTGGGCAGGGGTCTTCACAGTACAGATTTGGTATGCATTCACTCTGTACCTCCTGCACTGTGGGCCCCATTAGGACCCCATTGGGAACATGTCGTCCTCATGAGCATCATCAAGTTCTGGATCTAATGGGGTCTTCAGGTCTCATAATCCAAATTAGCCATAGACCCCTTTAAAAGTGTCAGCAATTAGTTCCTGCGCCCATAAGACCAGATTTCAGAGCATGCATTCGTATGCATGCCACGCCAATGGGGTCCAGGGGCGGACCTACTTAGCCATTATGCTCCTTCTTTGTAGAATGACTATGTAGACGAGCTACACAAGTGGGGGCCAGCAGCACAGTAGCTAGGTAGGCAACTACGCAACCGTCTCCCTTCTACCCCCACTGTCAATGGAAGTGACTCTTGATTGACAGTTGTGTAGACCAATTGTGCCATGCCACGGGTGGCATTTCCTGCATGGGCCTATTTGGGGCCTTAGAATGGGTGCTACGGTGTCCGCACAGCAGCCCTATTTAACACCCAATGTTATTGGGTGCTATATGCCCCATGAGGGTGTATGGGATCTTCACTTAGATCTGGGACTACAAGGAATTGATTTCCCAAGGACTGGATTCCGAAGATCCAGATTTACTTAACCCAGATTAATTATGGTAAGTGCGAAAACAGTCTTACTTTGGCAGTCTTACTTTGGCACTTTGCGGAGCCGCGTCTTTACTAGAAATTGCTCTGTGTGTGCCAGAGTTTCCCCTGTGTGTATAAGGTCTGGAACAGTTAAAACTACCACATTTATACTAGTGGTGGACTTGGGATAGCCCAGCATGTTCCATTTGTACCTCTTCCAGGTGGAAAAGGTGCAGGGGGAGCCTGTGACCAACAGCACACGCTGCAGCAAGAGTGTGGCACATGCACATCACCACCTAGCCAGTATCTCGTAAAACACTGGCTAAATTTTGAATATTTCCGGTGTCCCTAAGGGCAGAGCCCAAAGCATTCCAGAACATTACCTCCTTGGGATGGCAGGCTAAGTGTGAAAACACCCACAGAAAGAGGAGTATGAAATAAAGGTGGAAGATTTTTACATAAAATGTGATTTTTTTTTTTGCACTTAAGCCATGTTCAGGTGTCCATGAAGGACATGCAAGGACTGACAGGGAGTAGCATGCAGGCCAGGGAGCCAGGTGATCCATGTTCTCCAAGCTGTATTAGCTGTGACGCTCTGAACCACAGACGTCTTGCATTGTGTGTTGTGTGCACACAGCTTTACAGTGAAAAAGCCTTTGAATGCTTATGTCCTCTGACCACCTACCTCCATTTCTCGTTGTTCCATGAGAGCTTCTGTTCCATTCTGTTCCAGCGTGTGTGCTGTCGTTGCTATTGTGATGTGCATATTGGCTGGAATGTTGGGTTTTTCATTTTCCCATTTGGCAAAGCCTTTATTCTTTCCTGATTTCCCATGGAACTTAGACTTCATTTTGGGGAAGGTGTGTGATCCTGAATCACCCCAACCAGGCTCATGCCACAGTGGTTCAGTCTGTGTTGCTTGGCTTGTGGTCACACGCTGCAGATGGACTGAAATCTTCTGAGAAGAACCAGTTACCAGTGTGATTGCTCTACTATTCAGATCTTGATTTCGCGGAGCAACGCTAGGGAAATTAAATACTTCGTCTTGTACTAAAAGAAAGGGAAGGAAGTACAGGTTGTTTCATTAAGAACAAATGTAGGAACCATTACATGTGAACCTTGGGTACAGAATCAGAGCCTTGTGCTCCCAAGAGGAGTTCCTAGATAATCCAGAAGACTCCCTTCAAACTTAACAGAAGTGCTGTATGTCATGCACAAGGCAGGGAAGCAGCCTGTTCTTTGAAGGGGCTATATAGTCCTGGAAGGGACCGGTAAAAAATCTGGGGATGCTCTTGGACTGCTGATGTTTGAAATTCAAGTGGAGGCAGTGGCCAAGAGTGCCTACTTCCAGCTATGGCTGGTTTGATAGCTATGGTGACATTCTGGCAACATTTATCCATGCTCTGGTAACTTCCCGATTGGACTATTGTAATGTGCTCCGTGCACTGCTCTCCTTGAAGGTGGATCAGAATCTGGAGCTAGTGAAGAATGCAGCAGCTGGACTGCTGCTTGAAACTGCTAGCTGGATGTACATCATGCTGGTCTTAAAGAAGCTGTACTGGCTGCCAATAAGAAACCTAATTCAAGGCCTGGGTCACACATATCTAAAGGAGTGCCTTCTCCCATGTCACACAGCCCATTCCTAAGTTCTGCCGGAGTCATCCTTCCTATACCACCACCTTTAAAGGGATGGGTATGTGGGATAGGACATGCTTGGTGGTAGCCATCAGACACCTTCTCTATATACGTTTAGAAGGGTTGCTTTTTTAATATGCTGGATTTTTCATTTATTTGTCGGCTTGCTTGTTTTTACGTGTTTTTATGGATATTACTCTTTTAACTTGCTGTTTTAAAACTTGTAACCCACCCTGAGACCTACAGGTATAGGGTGGTAAATAAATAAATAAATAAATAAATAAATAAATAAATAAATAAATAAATAAATAAATAAATAAATAAATAAATAAATAAATAAATAAATAAATAAATAAATAAATAAATAAATAAATAAATAAATAAATAAATAAATAAATTGCTGAAGATGCACCTGTTTATCCTGCCCTGTGGATGAGGAAACAACTTCCCTTGCCCACTTTCAGGCACTGCTATTGTTTTGGGGTTCATTTTACATTTTGCTTATATGATTGTAACCTGCCTTCAGGTTTTTTTTTCATATAGGGTGCGATAAAAATTTAATTTCTCCAACAAAGAGACCCAGGCTCAAGTTATGATGAATATAGCCAGAAAAGGAAAGAAGAGAAGCAACCTCAACCCCTGTCTCCTTCCAGAAAACTAGTTAGCTTTATTTGCTGAAATGTTTTCCATAATGTGGAAACATTCCATCCCGCCTGGCTCTTTATGGAATTTTGCACAACAAACCTCACTGTTCAGCAGATCATCAATCAAACATAAACTTTCAGTTACCTGCTGGCAACACAGGACTACTGGGCAGAGAACCATGACCGCTGCCCAGTGACGTCCCTCTGGCAAACTTCCTGCAGGCTAGGACTAGTAGATCACGGCACTGCTTATGACAGTTGACCCCACAATCTGGAACAAATTGCCAAAACAATGAAATAGTAAGTCTGGCAATGACTGCTTCCAAAAAGAAAGGAACATAGACAAAGCTCAGATAAAGCTCAATGTTACCAAATTAATGAAGAAAATGGAAAGTTAAGTTCTAAGGCCGCATCCCCATGCACTCCATTTAATCTGAATTGGAGAACATTTATTCCAAATATGGAGGCGAGTCTGAATTGACCCATCTCCATGTGACTGATGAAGGCATGGGCTCAATTAGAATGGGCACAATCTCCATGCAAACCATGCTGCTCAGGGAAACAGCATCAAAACGTAGTGAGAACAGTACTAAATTTAGCTCAGATTTGGGTGATTTGGTCCGCATGTAGCCTGGTTTGGGGGCTTTGTATGGGGATGCTCCTTGCCGAATTCAGATTTGATTCAGACTATTTAGTGCACGGGGACGCAACCTAAGTCTATGAACAATTCAGCTTCTGTGATAAATCTACTTATTTTGGACCAAATGCTGTTGAACACACGGATCTTAATTCACAGTTAACGGGCATAGGATAGTATTGTACATAATTATTCTGAATATTTATGTTTTAAATGAGAGAATGTGGCTTTGATTTCAGATCCATGCATATTTTACAGTACCTTTGCATTTGTAGCCTTGCTTGATTATACCCCAGAGCTGATTAAAGGAATAAAAAAGAAAAATGGTGAGAAAATGACTTATTATAAAGTTAGGAACAATGACTAGGAAAAGCCAAGCAGGAAGGTACTGTGCTCAACACCCTTCCTCTCAGAAAGAATTATCCATTCATCTATGGGGTTCAAGGCTGCAATTTTGCCCTCATCATTTCCATGACCCCCTAATTAGCTGGCACAGGAGAAATTATTCCACCCATGGAGACAGACAGCAGTGCAAAATGGTAAAGTAATTCATTGCATAAATTCATTCCAGTCTATGAACGCATTTCTAAGGTACCCCTTTCTCAAGTAAAATAGCTTTTGCTCTTTAGAATTAGATTAAGACTGAAACAACATCATAAACAAAATAAATTGTAATTGGAGGGCCTTTTGACACTTACTGGTCATGAATGCCCCCACATGTTCTGGGGCACTCTATCTGCACACCACAGTGCCGCCTCTATCCCAGAGGGAGTGGTAGCATTCCCAATCCCCTGCAGCTATGGACCAGTTTTTACTGCTCCACAGCTTTACCAGGAGCTGATAGGGAGCTCCTGATAAGATCACAGAGACAGTATTTGCACTTATTTTAAATGCAAATGCTGTGTGGGAGTGGGGCAGCCGCAGCTGTGCAAATGTGCACTCTGTCATGATCACTATAGCAACAAACAGTGCATGCCTGAAGTTGTTGTGGCTGTTGTCATGGTGATTCAGGTGGTTCAGGACAGACTGTCCACACTGTGAGGGGCACTAGGTAAATTGGGAACAGTGTTGGCACCCGCAGTGCAAACACCAACCACTGTTCTTGAAGTTAACTTCAGTGGGATGGTATCCTTCTGAAGTGCAAATAGTTTCTCCTGCACATTTGCTACACAGTTATTGACACTGAACTCAGTGGGGTTTACTTCTCTATACTCTTGTATATGATTGCAAACAGAAGAGATGCCACCTGGTAATAAAGTGCAGGGGGTGTACAGTGCTGCTTATAATACTTTGTGAAGCATTTCAAACACCTCACCCACTTACATGGAACACCTAGCAAACCTGGCCCAAGGGCAAGGTAAACACTTACTTTAACTCATCTTGTTCCTGGCTGCTCCTCTCAGCCTTTCTCAGGCCCTGAAGGAGGAGAACAACCTATAACGATCTAGGTGTAACCAGCACCGGTATGACCTCAGTTCAGATTAACAAATAGGCTATCCTGTCTTAGACTTGTGTGACCTTGAAACTTGTATGGCCTTTGTGGGCTGAGCTCTGAGAGTTAGGAGTTCCTACTGGAACACTTTGGTCTCCTGAACCTGGGAGATGTGCCTTCTGCCTGCCTATGCATTCTGGATCAAGGCCCAATGGTCTACTAGTAGATTCTTTAAGTGGATTTACCAGTGAACCCAACCAGGGCCTTCTTGTGAATAAGTGTACTAATGGAGGAGAAGTGGTGTCCCACAAATCTGCACTAATGTGCAGATCAATAAGGTCTAGAAGAGGACTTTATGGGCTTCTATCCCTGAAATACGGTAAGTGCAGAAAGGGAATGTATGTCTGGATTCCTAAGTAAGCCCAGAGTGATTTTTGCTGTGTACGTTAGTGTAAGCATTTTTGTGAATACATCTTTTGTTGCTGTTCCCACAATGGTTTCATTAACACACAACTCCTTTGGTTCATACACATATTTTTTCTGTGCATGCATTTTGAAAAAAAACAACCTCTAAAGTATGCATTCTATTTACAGATTACTTTCCATCTTCATCTTCTTTGGAAGATAAGAGAATTCTTTTACCTACCATTCCTACTGAGTTTTACTATTGAATTCCTGTCTGGGCATGGGTGAGAATTGTTGCAGGCATCTTGTATGGAATCTCTCTGTTACAGCATTGTAACCTGTGAAAATCCTTGTATGGGATATGGAGGGGACTGTGATGTGGACATACTGGATGTTATCTGTATATTTTAGCACTGTACTCTGTGAAAATGTCTTGTATCTGATGTGGGTGTCAGTAGCTGCATGCATTTTGCCTGGCAACAGTGTGGTGCAGATTTCAGGACTGTCATTTGTGTGTTCTGACATTAACCTCATATTGCATGTACTTTGAGTTATTCCTCATTGAATGAAAGTTTCCTTTCTTCACTGACCTGCATTGAGAGATCACTTTTTCATTCAAGCCAACATAAATGGTCAGGTAGATTGATTAACCCAATAGAAGTCAATGGAGGTTTTCTCTTGTCCCCTGACTTGCACTGAGAGGCTAATTCCTCATTCAAGCCAATATAACTGTTAGGCAGGTCAGTCAGCCCAATGTCAATGACCAATGTAAATCAATGGAGTTCTTGGCCATGGTTCCCCTTACTCCCAGTTTTATACTGAATTTACACAATTTCATTTATGTGCTACTTTGATAATGGCATTGCTGCATAAATCAAGACATGACTGCAGTGTTAGGGTACGATCAAGTGCCTGTCATCATTGATCAGTCTGTGCTAGATGGCCAGTTCAGCTCAGATTAGGGCAGATTTTTGTGACTGCACTGCAGAGTTAGTTCTTTACAACTAGAGATCCATTCTGCATCCTCCTTTTTGATATCACGATCACATTACTCCTCCATGTACATGTTTCTTTTTTGCATGGAATGGTGCATGATAAAAATCTAAGCAAATGTTTAACATATATTACCATTGTGCTATAGTAGGGATGTGCCAAAATGGCATTTATTGAACACAAATTAGAATCAGAGCCCAATAACAGCCCTGGATTTCTTCAGCACCACTCCCTTACATGCAAGTAAATCTGCGAAGCAGGGAACTAGCTCCAACTTCCTCACGGCCATTATAGGGCCTTTCATGGGTGGGCCTGAAGGGAACAACAATTTACATGTGTGGGACACTGGATCTCTCTGCAAGCATGCTGATGTAACTCACATGCACGCCAATGCATGATGCAGGTTGGCCATAAAAGGATCTTATAAGGGCAATGAGTAAGCAGATAAATTTCCTGCTTTGTGAGTTTATGCAAAAGAGTGACACTGAAGAGAGCCACACCTGTTAGGGAAAGCACCTTGGCCTCTAAGTGCCTTTCATGTTTGACGAACAGCAGTTTAGTACATTTTTATATTATACAATTTAAAAATTGTTCATTAAAATCACAGTAAAATGTACTTACAAATCCAGCACAATGTTCACAAAAGGTTGGTTTAAGGTAGGTCATTTCCTGAAAGTTGTGGATGAAACCTGGTCCCATTTTACACTGTAGTTGCGATTTGGCCCTCAGAAAGTAAGCCATCATCTCTCCTTTGCTGATAAGACCATCCCTGTTTTTCATTTTGTTTTAATAAAAAGCACAGACAAAGAGACATTATTATCATGTAACATTATTACCCTGTTTCTGGGGGCACAATTATCCTATTTTAGAAAATGGCAGTAGTTCAAAAGCTCGGAATATTTGAAGATGAAGGATAGTGAGGTTGTGAAGGCTGCCTAGGGTCAGTCCTCTAGATAAATAACCTAAGAAGCAAAATGACATCTGGAGGTTATCCATCAAAAGTAAGCACCTCAACAGTAGGCATACAGGCCAGAAATGTTGTGGAAATCTGTATTCCTTTCTTCCTCTTTTCAGTGCTGTGTAACTCTTTCCCCCCAGTAGTGGCTTCTGGATCATTTCTGGGGTAGTGGCACAAATAGGGCATGCTCCAGTTAGAGGCCTCCTGTTAATTACATCCAACCACATTTCAGTCACCAACTAAAATGTGGTCCAGGGAGATTAACATGAGCATCACACCATACCCACTTCCTCATCTGTCCAAGTACTGGCTTCTCAATTGACTGCTGAATTATGGAAGATGTTACCTATGACATAAGTATTTAACCATTTTGTGAAAGGGAGCTCTTTCTCTAAGCTGTCTCTAGAACAAACTGATTTTGTTTCCTCAAACATCACAACGCTGTATTTAGTGAGATAATGCAAAATATAAACAAGTACTTAAGCCTTCCAGCACTTCTGTTGATTCTGTACTGAAAAAAGACACATCATAGTATCCTTATATCAACTACAATGATGCCCATTTTCAGAATTCAGGTATGGGGGAAAAGTGAACTGTGAGATCCAGCAGGACTCGTACATTGTTATGTACATCTCCATTTTAAATTCTCTTAATCTCTTTATATCTTGCATTTAGCTTCTGGAATTATAACATTAATGGCCTTGTCAGAGCTTTCTGGCCTTTGTATATGTACTTGTTCATTTGCTACTTTTTCTCCAATGACATAATAATCTACTTATTGTTTTGCAACTTTTGTTAAGAATGGATGCTTTGCTGAAGTTCCTCTAGACTTCTATCAATAAACACCTTGCTGCTTGTTTTAAAACAAGGGTAATGTGCTAATCTTTGTACCATTAGTTCTGTTTCTGGATGTTTTCCTTGTTAAATTTCATACGTTTCTTTTTGCTGGTATCCACATTTTGGATTTGACTTCAAGTAACTGGTCACAATTTCTTGATCTTTTGCTACTGTATATTTTCATCACTGTGTCCTTCCATAGCCCTACAGTTTTCAGTTCTGGTATTCAGCTGACATCCTTGAGTCTTGTAACTCATTTATCACCAGGAATCCAGGTAATCTAAAACCTGATGTGGTCCTGGTTGATCTAATGTATGGTGCATCCAGATGGGATGAAAATAGTGCCATTATGGTGCTGCTATGTCAGCAACCTTACCACAGCCCTGCTTTTTCGACCCTAAAAAAATACTAAAAACAATTGCTGGAAAACCCAGCACTCTTAGTGAGTTTTCCAGCAATAGTGCTTTTTAGTGATGGACTTACCTTTCTAGATGGAGCAGTAATTGGAGCTCCATCCAGCACGAATGTGTGAAGGCTGAAACAGTCAACCACACATGTGTAGGGGTGATCATGTGCACATCAATGACAGCCGAATTACTCAGATTGCACATGACCAAAATGTACCAAAAGACAGTGCTGGAGTCACCGTTGTCAGGACAGAAAGCAAAAATAGGTTAGCAATCCTGCATTATTGCTTTTTTAAAAAGTTTAATAAGATTAGTTTTTCTAGTTCCCACCATATTTAGTGGGTTTGGGACCCGTTTTGTCTTGCTCTTCACATCAGACGCCTGTCTAATTTGGGTGGCCTTCAGCATAACCCTTTGGTTCATCACAGTACACACTGTAGGGTCCACAAAGCAACAGTAAGCATTAAGTCTGCAGCATTGCAGGAAACCAATCAGCTTATATATGAAGCTGCAGCAGTGATTATGGAAAAAGTTGGATACGAAATAAGTATACCTGAGATAAAAAAAGAAAGTATATCACCATGGAAGATGAGATTGAAGAAAAAGATCAGAGACAAGTAAATTTAGAGGTATGAAAAAGAAGAAGTTGAAAAAAAGGGGGAAAAAACTAAAAATGTACTTCTTATAGGAATACCATCTTGATTCAATAACCATCCAAGAAGTTTTAGGAATACTGAAGCAGCAAGTTCTAGCAACATCAAAGAAAATAATCAGATACAAAACGTGCATTGCATAAATAGGCCAAATGTCCTTTATCAGACAAACTATTGGTGATTGTATAGATGGGAATGTGAATTACATTAGGCTAACAAATAAAGAAAAAACTCTTAAATTTCGGGAAAACCTCTGGCACACACCAAAAAGATACAATACAGATTAAAGAAGTGGAAGGTGAACTAATTGGATGTCACATCAAAGATTTGAGAACAACACCAGAATGAAAACAGACCAAGACGATACAAAACTAGACCTCCAGCTGACCTCCAGTTCACCATTATTGGTATTATGAATTATATTATTAATTAATAATTATTTAAAATATTGATTATTATTAATTAATAACAGGTACCATCACTGACATTATTACAGTGATAATTTGAAAACAATTTTCTTATTGTTTTCAGATTTACAAACAAAAGCTACAATCCATATGCATTCACTTAGACGATTCTGCTTAGGCTAAAACAGCAAACCTGAAGTAAAAACACTTACTGATCTTTGTCTAATACACAGAATGAGTCCAAAAAAGGAAAATTAGCTGCTATACTTTCAAAGTCTTCTTGAGAGATATACCCATCATGGTCATGATCGTAATTCCTAAAAACAGACTAGAAAATGGAAGGAAATAATGCACAGAAAATTTTTAAAAACGCAAGCTAGTATGACAACAGCAGATCAGAAAGCAATTTTTCTTAAAATTAAAGCTTAGTATAACTTTTCTGAGTTTTATTCTTTTTTAAAAAATATTTATTTAACATTAAACAGCTTTACACTCTGATCTAGAAATAGATACCACATAAATTTTACTATTTACAACATATATCAAAACATAATATATAACTGTAAACAAAAAATCTCTATCTTACAGTATTAGTGAAAGGGCCTTACCTACTCACCCACCTCTACATGCTAAGTGCTGTAAATATGTTAGGGGTGTTCATAAACCCATGTCGCCATGGCCTGTTGAGTTCCAGCCACATTATTCACAATAATCTATGAGCTTCCATTAACTTCCAGGATCAGTGCGGGAGGCATTGGTAAGTTTGGCTCATGAAAACCATGTCTCCCAGGTGCCTGCAGATGCATTGCTACAACCTTGCTAGAAAACTAGTATCAGTGACCAGGTGGTGGTTGGAATAAACTTTTGAGTCCAGGGATGGCATTCTTCCAGTGGCTGGTGGAATCAAAGATGCATCTACTACATCCTGGACCCAACTAGTTATCCCCACATGGCTAGCTTTAATCAGCCAAGATGGACAAGGGTCAAGAGAATGTGTTGTAGGGCATACAACTGTGATCTCCTTATCCACATCATCAGGCCTTAAAACTGAAATTGACCCCATAGACTCCTCACTAGACTCTTTAGCCCCATCCCAATGGGGGGAATAGGAGGGAAATTGACTCCATGGACTCCTCACTAGACTCTATAGCCCCATCCCAGTGGGGGGAATAGAGAGCCCTGGCCTGGGGAATAAAGAGCTCTTTGCCCTGACCTTCAATTAAATGGGGATACACTTTCCCTTCCCACTTGCAGATGCTGTTGTTTTAATACATACTGTTATTGTTTTAATAATGTTTGGGTTTAAATGTTGTTACCCACCCAGAGACCTCTAGGTACAGGGTGAGATAAAAATGCAAAAATGCAAAAACAAATAAACAAACAATGGCACTACAATGGTAGAGTTACAGCACATACCTGTGGCAACCCCACCTTAGCCCTGCTTCATGTCTTCTAAAAAGAGTGGGAAACTATTGCTGGAAAATGCAGTGCTGGTGGCAGGTTTCCCATCAATAATGCATTATTCATCTTCTGGACAGAGCCACTAGCATGCATGCCTGGAGGCTGAATAGTGCACTTCCAGGTATTTGGTGCTGGCCAAATACCCAGATGTGCACATCACTTTAAATGTGCAAAACTAACATTGAGCAAGACATGGTCAGGCTACCAAGTGATAATGGTGGAAGGACTATATCCTGCGGTCTGGAAGTGGCAGGTGTCAACAGTAGTTCTCAACTCAGCAGTACACAACTAAGTGCCTAGCAAACTCATTACAGCAGGATTCAGGGAGCTCCAAATCAGAATTTCCTGAGGAAGGTGATAACAGCCCTTCATCACTAAAAAGTTCCCCTGAGGCTACATAGGCATGCAGTGGAGACTGTAAGATAAAGACCACACCAGAGACCACCTTCATCAACTCAGTCAGGGCAGTTGTTCGGCAGCAGGGTGGGTGGTACACTAACAATATTCTGATGAGCAAGACAGTTCTTCTGTAAACTACTGCAACTTCTTCATTCTGGCCCTCCAGCATGGTGGGCAAAGCTGTTTCAGACTCCACCCAGGTCCCCCACCCAGATCTCAATAATCATGGATGAGACATTATATCATGAACTGACCTGGCACTCAACAGCAGAGTCATCATCAGGCAAGAGGACTCAGAAGCCATACCAGATACCCACAGAAGAAGGAAGGACCTGAGAGGTGATAACATTTAACCACCTAAACCCTCTGGTAGCATGACATCAACTCCTTCTAGTGCATACCATCCCCAACCTGAGATCACTTAGATGAGGACACTGGCATTATTCTCTTCTCTACTCATCCCCCCAGGAACATTCACACAACACATGCACAAGCATACAGCAACAGGGAAACTAAAACTACTTACCACACACACACAAACCCCCCCATTAATGCAGGAGAGGTACAAAATCACAACCAGAAGCTGGGATTAAAGAGGTGGCCCTTAGTCTTCCAAGATGTTCTGTAACTAAAACTCTTAGATGCTCTGGAACATTGGAAGGTCACAGGTTGAAAAGCTGGTGTGTACCAGGGTTAGCCAGATTAAGGTGTTGCTGAATTACATTTCCCATCATTTCTAGCCATTGATCAGATTGGCCAGAACTCAAGAGAACTGAGTCTGCACTGGGACTTATTTCAGATTATATCCCTGAGGAGGGGACTCCAGTCTGCATGCTGGTGCAGGCTACAGCACTAGACATGGGTGACAGGCCCAAAATAAGCCCTAGGATAGAAATAGCCCTGCTGAATAACATCTGCAGGGCCATAATTTGACCAACTAAGAAAACCAGGCCTCTTCAAATCCACCATCCCTATGGATGTTGGTTTTCTAAAGGGATGAGTAATTTTCATTGCAAAAGTTGCACCTCCTTTTTCTTTCCCTTCTGGTCAAATTTCCCATCCTTGACACAAGAGTTTTTGTATTAGAGGGTCAATTACTCTTTCAGCAGTTTTTAGGGTGTCCGTAACCAAAAAAATCTGATAAACTATTGTGCTAAACAGCTACTTAGAACTCCTTTCTTTCAGGCTTCTATTGGCATTCATAAACCATGTAAAAGATTAAAGCAGTTTCAGCTACTAACAAAACACCCATTATTTACATGGTTATTGCATGTGTTCTGGTTGATCACAGGATTAACATGAGTCAGCAGTGTGATGCAGCTGCAAAAAAGGCAAACACCATCCTATGATACATCAAGAGGAGTATAGAGTATAGATCACAAGAAGTTATTATTCCTCTTTACTGTGCCTTGACCAGACCTCATTTAGAACCTCATCTGTTCTAGTTCTTGGCACCCCAATTCAAAAAGACATTGACAAACTAGAGCAAGTCCAAAGGAGGGCTACCAAAATGGTTAGTGGCGTGGAAACCATGTCCTTTGAGGAAAGGTTGAAGGATTTAGGGATGTTTAGCCTACAGAAGAGAAGACTGAGAGGAGACATGATAGCAGTCTTCAAGTATCTGAAGGGACAGTGCAGAGGGATTGTCCCTATTCTTGCATAGAATGGGAGACTAGAAACAATGGTACGAAACTCTAAGGGAGTCAATACAGATTAGGAAAAACGTCCTGACAGTGAGGGCGATCAGTCAATGGAATAGGTTGCCACACGAGGCAGTGAGTTTTCCTTTGCTGGAAATCTTCAAGCAGAGGCTAGACCTATATCTGTCTGGGATGGTTTAGGAAATCCTGTATTAAGCAGTGGGTTGGACTTCATGACCCTAGAGGTCCCTTCCAGCTTCTATGAACTACTGTATATTCTGGTGTATAAGACTACTTTTTAACCCAGGAAAATCTCAAAAGTTGGGGGTCATCTTATACATCGGGTGTCGTCTTCTTTTACGGCGAGCATATCCCAAACTCTATATTTTAACTGGAAAGTTGGGGGTTGTCTTATACGCCCAGTCGTCTTATACGCCGGAATATACGGTACCATGCTAAAATGCTTTGCAAACCTATGAGTAACCCTCACTTAACTGTGCCAATATTCCATTTTCAACCATCTAAACTTCTCATAAAGCAAGTAAGCAGAAAAACATTGTAAATCCACACTCTCAAATACTTACATCAACTAGTTTTTGGATGTGTTTGTTAATTATATTCGGATCAGGCTTTGGTATAACTCCAGATGCCCATTCAAGTGGCACCATCGGCTTGTTAGGGGTCGTTGGAGAGGTAGGCTGCTGACAAATTAGAAAAGAATTTTATTGTTACATTGTGGATTAAGTATCATTTCTGACTTATTGAAGGATGAGTAGCTTCTAGCATAACTTTGCACTTTGCAGGATACCTTCCAAGTCCTTTCTCTATTATGAAGGCGGTAATAGTCATTTGCTATGGAGTGAAATGGAGTACAGGAAACAACTTTATTACAAAGGGAACATTTGCCCTACAGGTATAGAGATTTGTGTCAGGGTTTGAGTGTTTAGAAGATGACCATTTCTGAGGAAATACTACAGGCATCTGAAGTCTGCATGGATCACTGTCCCGACAAACTCTCAGTTGCATGGCAGCTGTTCACAAAAAACAAGGGACTCTCATTCTAATCATCCTTCAGGGTTACTAAATTGTCGTCATGCTTCAAGTAGGAGCCATAAGGACTCCTTGCAAGTATAAAGTGTGCAAGCCTAGCTGAGCTTTCACATATAAAATTTTAAGTAGCACTTTCTATGGAGAGTGTGTGGCTGTTTCCTTTGTTGGGATGAATCAGGATGGGGCCATCTGTACCATCCCAACCCTATCCATTGACCCACCCCTTGGAGTGATCATCTAGCCTCTGAAGGCATTCATAAATGAAGGTTCCTGGCTTTTGCAGACCTCAGGAGGGCCTTTTCCAGAGGGGTACCACTTCTGGTGGCACTTTCTGAAGTTCCACTGAAAATGATCCCTCTCAGAGCCACAAGTATGCCAGCAGACCTCATTGTCTCACTGCATCTAATGTGGACAAAGGATTCTAGGAGGGGGATGGGTCTGCTCTGTTCCACTCTAGGGTATGGAGGACAGGCTCTTTGATCCCTTCCTAGGTTGACATATTGTTGAGTGCAAAAACAGCCTGTGGATGCGAAAAGTGCTTGCAGTATATGTTGGAGTGGTGGAAAGCAAGGATGCTGGAGTTTTGGGGGTAAGAAGTATCTTCTCTATGCAGAAGATTCCAGGTAAAATCCTGGCATTTCAGTTTAAAAGTGACCAAGTGAAAAGGTGATGGGAAGATTACTCATAATAGTCTTGTATAAAATTCCTGGATCAAAGAGAGCAAGCCACTGAATTACAGCTCCTAAGGAAAGACCTAATGCGCCCTCCTCTTGGAAACTTCCTGGAGGCTTGAGGTTGAGCACAGTGCAGCAAAAGGCTTGCATGTGATGGGCATGTTCTGTCTGGGCAATTGTTTGGTTCGTGTGTCCATCTGTGACTCTAAGAAATCACCTGAGACTTCAATTACACTGGGACAGGATCCAACCTCCACAATGGAGGCCCATCTCAGGATGTGGGTGAGTGATCCAATCACTGAGCGGCACGGTGATTCCTTAGAGCTTATGAGAATACTGTCATAGTCCAAACACAGCTATGGAACAAGTGTGAGCTAACTCTGCTGCATTTTTGGTTTGCTGCAGTGATTCCAACCATATTTTCAAGCCATTGAATCCTGGCCGCCATATTCATTTACATGGTGGCCAGGAACCAACAAGATGACTCCTGGAATTATCAACTTCTGGTTACTACACTGGAGTTTGGAGAAGTTGGGAGCCAAAGGTGGGCAGCAGGGTTTGTTTGCCTCATGCCATAGAGACACATAAGACAGATGGAAATGACTGTGAAGATGAAAGTGGGAATCATTCATCTGCTATAAGGCAGGTTCAAGTTTTAAATGGTCATCTCTAATAACTGGACAATTTAATCCAAATGATCCAAGGGCTGGGTGTTGTGCTCTGATTAAGAAAGGATGTTGGATCAAGTCTAGGGAACTGACAACATGCAAAGGTAAGGTGAAAATTGGCAAATCTGCTTCCACTGTTTTTAAAGGGTATGATGGACTCTGTTAATATGATTTGCTGCCCTTCTTTCTTTCTCTCTCTCTCCCTCCCTTTCTTTCTTTCTTTCCATCTGCCTCCAATCCTTTAATTTATGGGCCACCTATTACCCTAAAATGGAACTATGCCAGTGACCTTTAAAATGTTAATAGTTGTGCCAGAATCTCGTAATCAATAGATAATCAGTGACATTCTGGTCTAGTGACAGAATGATTGGCATAGGTGTCAGATTCAGTCAATTATTTCCTCTCCTCCAAAAAAGTAAGAGTGGAAACTTTCTGAAGCAAGAAATACGTTGAATTTCAACTCCGTATCCAGAAATATATTTTGCTTCCAGATGTTTCCCTTCCATTTCTCAAAAGACTGTAAGGTTACTTCAGGACACCACGCCTTCCCTGCCTCTTGAGCAACCAAAACTGTAGCGAGCGTTGGATCTCACCAATGGATCAAATTTTAATATAAATAAGCTTATAAATATTACAGAAATAAAGTATACCATAAACTTGTGCTATAACATAATTATCTTCATTGCTAAAGCAGAAAAAAGTGACATACTGATTTAGAAGTCCTTGGTTCCAGCATCAGTGAGAGCTTGTAGATGTCATCTTCGGTGTGGTAGAGGTCCAGAGAAAGCTAAGTCAAACAAAAATAAGACAGTATGAGTTAATTACTTAAGATGAAGAGAATAGAAGTGATGAAATTCTAGGCACTGATTTTGCTGTCGAGAAACTGCATTGGACAACTGTGGTTAGCAGCGGAAACAGCTGGGAAAGACTCAAAGGCTGCCTCCAGGTGGCAGCCAGATGTCCCGTTAGGAAGCAAGAGTGCAGGAAATCCTTGCCAGGAGATTACCAGTCTTAGCTAGACACTGCTGTAGTTGGCATCATTTTTGTGCATTTTACTGTCACATGAACTGTGATCCGGCCTCCATGGTGGATGGAGCTATGATGGTGACTCTGTGTAGGTAAGTAAAAACTTTTTTGCTAGAAAACCTATGGCCCAAACTGGATTTTCCAGCAGTACTTTCTAATGACTTTTTCTGGGGGTGGGGTGGGGGGAAGCAGGACTATGGTGGGGTTGTCTCAGGTGCATGAGGCAACCTCATCATAGCGGTGCCGTAATGGAACTATAATTCTCCCATTTGGAAGGGGCCAATATAAAGCTGGCAATTATTGTTCTCCTTTCTTTGACATCACAGACTCGTATAGTTCAATAAGAATGGAATAATACAGTAACTTTTAACAGGCCAATGGTTCACCTAGGAAGCCTTTGGCAATCTGATGCCCTCCAGATGGTCTTCCCACTACACCATCCTGTATAGCTATGCTGACTGACAGGATCTGTAGTCCAAAACATCTGGATAGTACCAATATGATGAAGGCTGAAGAAGACCATCATCTTGTTCTCAACCGTTGAAGATAATCAGGAAGAACTGAGTAACCCAAATTCTCACTTGTCAGAAAGTCAGTGAACAGTGACAATGAGTGCAGCTGGATGCCTCTCACTCTGCTGAAAGCTGATTTGTTTTTATCATTTTTTAATTACAGGTATTATTTTTTAATTTTTTTTAGCTGGTTTATGAGTTTCCTTTGAAGTCCACGCAATGAAGCTCAGAACTGATTTTCAACAGGGGAAGGAGTTCTGGCTTCAGTTAATCTCGCTGAGCAGCACCAATTTTGAATTTTTGCCTCACTAAACTGCTGTGGGCCTAATGATCATGTTCTCTGGCATAGTCTGTACTGCCTAGGAGACTTTTCTACTATGGTAAATTTTCTCTCTTTGTTTCTTTGGTCTTTTCCTTGATTTACTCTTTAATGAACTGCTGCCCTGGGGATTTTATAAAATGAAGGGTGGTCTTTTCTTTTTAATAAACAAACAAACAAACCTTAGCATTCAACACTATTGTACAAACACTGTGCACCTTGCAGGTGATAAAATGGGAATTATGCATACTGTTAAGAGAATCTATCTTATTACTTTTATACCTGGAATTTCAACCCACCTCTGTGAAGAATCTATTATTTCCTAATTATTACTACAGTTTTACCATTTCTAGGGGTAGACTCTTACAGAACTATCCTTGATGTTTTTAATGTGTTTTTAACTATTATAATATTTTTGTATTTTAATCATGTTAAACAGCCTTGAGACCTTTGGGTAGGAAGCAGTATAGAATCTAAAGAAGCAAATAAATTCTTATACAGTTTTATAATGATAGGTCTGTCAAAGAGCTTATCATGCTGTACTTAAAAGCAAGTTTTGGAACTACTTTCAGATTGGTGATATTTTTAAAAGGTAGCATCTATTACACTTTCACTAGACTTTAAAAGTGCCTGGGACTTTCCAGATATTTGCATAGTTTCAGAGTTGGTTAGCTAGAAGTGTACAGATGCCACTAACTGTACCTGAACAGCAAACCAGTGTGTTAGCGTGCCACAATAAAGATTTTTCTCCCTGTCATCCATTCTGAGGAAATAAAATTCATTTTAGTTTTCTTGGTTATTAAATTTGTGCCATCACACAGTAAGCAAAAAAAGCCAATGTCCCTGATGCAAGGAACTTTCTGCTTAAAAATCTGTCAGAGGTCCAAGAACTGAAGTGGTCAGGGAAATTCAAGTCCTGAAAACACAGATAGTAAATTCTACAATTTACAAGGGACAGAATTCCCCACAGAAGTTCCACATTCTTTCTATACTGACAGAAAAGTACGCTAAGAACACAAAGTTCCCGCTCTTATGAAAGTTTTATCAAAGCTCAGAGAATCCAATTTTGCCCTTTGGCTCTTGATACAGAGGGAATTATACCAAATTCAGCAAAGCAAATGTCAGCAGTGACTGCCAACAATCAAACTGTTGCAATGGCCTATGTTACAAACAATCTATCTTCAGTCTATTTTCCCTTACAATAGTCTTGTTGTTAGTTATTCTACTGCCGCCAAATCTATAATTGCGGAAAAAGTATCAGTTACTGAATACTTTTTTTTAAGCCAGCCAAATAACAGAGAAAATGACAGAATAGAAAACTGGTTCAGCACCAAGTATCGCAGTGGAAATAAGACAGTGAGCCAGCCATCACCAGTCTAATAACCTCCAGATGTTTTTGATTATGGCTTCCACGTTGGCTGAAGTTGGTGGGAGCCACAGACCAAAAGCTCTCAAGAGGAGCAGGTTGTTGAAAGCTTTCGGAAACTCTGTGTTTGCTTGTTTATATTGTCCTGTCTTGACAAGAGGAATCCACAGCAAAACACAAGAACTACTGAACCATCCATATAAACTATTTAATTCCAGAACAGAGGTTGTCCCAAAAACCTGTTATTAAGTGTACGGTAGGGCACCAGCGGGGAGCACAGACTTATCTGCTTGGATGCTGTGTTCCTGCGATTGGTGCACTGCAAATATCCAGGTATTTTGAAGTCTGAAATATCTGAAAGTGCACAGTCAACAACACCCCCCCCCCCGGCATACACAGCTGCCATTTTGGGCTCCTGTGCATAAGCCTTGGTCAGTTTCAAGATGGCAGCTCCTGGAAGAGGTGCCCAGGCAGAGAAGAGAATATCACTATAATGGGAAGAAGCTGGTGAAAAGTCCTTATCCTACTAAAGCAAAATACTGCAATATATCACCTCTATATCCCAGGGCTATGCTGGAATTGCCACAAACATGTCTGGCAATCCCAGGATTGCCCTGGGATACCAGTGGGTTTTACAGCCTGCCTGGTAGCAGCCAGAGAGACAGCAGGTATCTTTCTTAGGAGCAGATGTGCTAGTTCTGCCTGTTAATGCTTTATTTATTTGTTTGTAATTCTATCTTGTCCTATGCCCAAAGGTCTCAGGATGGGATGCAATAAAACCATTATAGAGTTAAAATTCAACTTATTTAAAACCTGTACCTGGTTCTGCATATTTACCATATAACTAAAGGTGCACAGCATTTTATTTCACTAAACAACCACATATCCCTATTTTTAATATACTGATGGCCCTTAAAAGGCTTCCATCTGTTCACATGGACAAGAGAAGAGAGATGCTCCTACAGCATTATCAAATGGGTTGGCCTTTCCAATCAGAGGGCTCAGAAGGCCCTTCCACATTCTGAGTGTTAGCTTGAAACAGCGAGCTTATTTCCAGCAACCCTTTACATGACAGCTGCCGGTTCTGCTGGGCACACAGAAACCTAGGCTGCACCCAGACTTGGAATATACTTCTCTGGCCCTGCGAAGCTGCTTCCCATTGATCAGACCTGACAATTGGAAGCCGCACAGGGACAGCGCAGTTGCTTCCGGTAGTCCTGACGGAGTGATCGAAAGCTGCACTGTCCTGGCGAAGCAACTTCCTGTCGGTCAGATGGGATGTGTCATTGTCTGCAGCGGGGACACAGCATGTCCCTGAAGAAGCGAAGTGAAAAGATGTTCTTTGATGAGCATCTTTTTACTTCCTTCTGTCGGAAGATGCGCTGCTGCTGTGGGCAGAAGGAAGCTGTGCTCCTTTGAGGTAAGTCTGGACGCATCCCTATTTCTTGAACTGTTTCCAGGAACTTGACAAAGTGGCGCAGGGCACTGTAAATTGGTCTAGCAAATGGCTGGACTTGGTATAAGTGAGAATGTTTGGGAGACTGCTCCGATGTTGAGGCTAGAGCATCCCATGGGCAGCATGGCCTCTCAGGGACTGTTCTACCAAGCAGATTCTGCAGAAATTGTGATACTTCCAGTTGTATAATCATGTCATGACCTTTTACTCCCCCCAGGTGATTTCAAACTCAGTTATGAAATTGAGTCCAATCGTTTTGACTCTAGAGGTTTCTACCAATAAAAAGGAGGTTTGTACCCTGTCTTCTGGCCTTCCACATAAAGACATTCTTATATAGGCAGATATTTGGCAATTATGCAATCAGTTAAATGAAATAAACACATCTGTGCCTAAAGCATCTAATCGTAGCTACTTCCCCAACATCAGAGGATAGAACACTGCAAGAGGATAGAGGTACCACCACAGAAAGGGCCTAGAGGGAGGTAACTTCATGATGACAGCAATTTGTAGCAATGAATATTTTGCAGTGAGAAGGAATATTTCCAAATCCAAATTATAATATAGCATACTGTTAGCAGGTTGATTAAGTCCATGTTTGGTTCAAGGTGGTGAGAAGCCGTTTGCAGGGAAACCAGCTCACTCAAAGTGACCGAAAGGTGCTGCATTTTTATGATGTTGACTTGGTTCTCATTGATCCAGTCAGGAAAGATGACATGAACTGCTATTAGATCCTTCAAGTGGACTCCTAAGATTGGGATTTTGAAGCCAACACAATCAGCAAAAGTTTTGCGGTAGTTGCAGTAGTTTCCATTGGAAGAAACTAGTTCAGTCATTTCATTCCAGTCCTGAAAAAAAGGCACAGAAGAAGCAAGACTCCACAAAAGCATTCTTTGCACTGCTTTGATCAATAATCATACTGAAACACTAAAAACCTACACATTTGTGGGGTCCTATGTTATTTTTGGGGAGTACCACTGACTCATGACTGACTCCTGTGTTGACTGCATGGGCAGTTCTATGCAGTTTTCTTGGCAGAGATACCAAAATAGTTTGCAGGGGATTGAACTGGAAACCCTCTGCTTTACAGGCACTTAGCTCTACTAGGGATGTGCACAAATGGCTTTTTGGGCATTCAATTCATAATGAATCGACTGTTAGAAAATCTGTATTCATTCAAATACATCCCCTTTGAATGTGGTAGGATTCTATTCAGTACAAATCTATCTGTATGAATTTGTACAAATATCCAATACATATCTGATATGAAGGAATACATATCCTCATGAACACATATGCATCCGATACGTATCTGATATACGTATCCCATAACATATCCGCTCTGAATGCATCAATTCCAACCTGAGTCCACTTTTAATCCACTCTTGATCCATGTCGAATGCAATCTGGATCCGTGGCAGATGTGACTGGCACATCCGCTTTCCCATCTCCCCAGTTTAATGAATGTCCAAACTATTTGTATGAATGTCCAAACTATTCAATTTGTAGATGAATGTCCGAATTTGCATGAATTCAGACAAATAACGAATGTTACAAATATTCGTGGACCTCCCTAAGCTCTACCACTGAGCTACAACCATTCCCACTGGGCCCCTATGATCAGCTAGAAAAACAATTCAATATATTTTCCTCCTCACATATTTTAAACAAGCAGCTATACCTTAGTGCGACAATATAAGATTTGCATGCAAAAAAACTAGGTTTAATCCTGCAAATTTTCAGTTAAAAGAGACATGGCAGTGGAGGGAAAATCTGCCTAAGAACTTGGTAAGCACTTGTCAATAAACTAGGTTAAGTGGAACAATGGCCTGATTCAAAAATGTAAGTCCCAAGGTGCCCAGTATGTTTTGGCTGTGAGCCTTTTCCAAGAGATGAAGAATTCTGTAACTTTTTCTAGCAACTTGGGACTTTTGTCCTTCCTTGTTTCACTTGTTCTCAAGTACTTCCTGGTTCAGTGGTAAACCATCATAATGAGTGTTTTGTTGTCCAACAGAAAATGTATATTTTTGAAAAAGTACATTAGAAACAGCAAAACCCAAAAATCTCTGAGGCGCCTTGGTGAAGGCTTTGTAAGTCACACACGTGTGTGGGGGTGGGTGGGTGGGGGGGTGGCGCAGGCCCCTGGGTGGGTGGGGTGCCCAGGGGGTCCTTGCGGGTTGCAGCTGACCTGATCGGGTCGGCTACAGCCCGTGGGACCCCAGGACAGGACCAGCCTGCCAGCCTGTGAGCCAACATGGCCCAATGGTAGCAGGCCTAGGAGGGCCATCCCGCCCCTGCGTCAGCCTTTTCAGACTAGAACATGCGGGACGGATTCCCCATTCACACGTAACATGTCTCTTACTTGCCTAGGTGTGAATGGGGAATCTCTCCCTGCGTGTCCTAGCCTAACTGCACTATAGCCGTTTGGCTATAGTGCAAAAAGGCCTCAGATTCTAGCCAACCCTGATCTCAGAAGCAAGCAGGGACTACTTAGTATTTTAATGAGTGAGTCCTAAGACAGTACGCTAGCTTGGGATGTCAAAAATATTCTGCAAGAAAGTTATGGCAAGCCTCTTCTACAGTTTGCCAAGGAAAATCCATATCACCCTCAGTTTAAACATATCTACGTCCTCTGCAGGATTTCAACTTTTATACCTTTGCAACCTCTGAGGAAAGGTGAGAATGAGTTTCTTTAAGACGTGAAATAGAACTGTGGCTTAATCCTCCTACAACAGCCATCAAAGTATTGAAATTTTGAAGATGAAGAAGTTTCTGTGGAGACATTAGACATATTTTTGTTTGTTATTGGAGAAAGTGAGCTATGTCATTGTTCATGCAGGCCAAGATGACAGTTCCAATAACCTTCTATGCACAAGAATCAGGGTTATGGCTGCATAGCCATAGTGGGAGGCACCTGAGGGCAGGTGTCTCCATAGGGGTACCTTCTCCCAGGTCACTGGGGGCTTTGAAGTATCAGTGCCTAGTCCACAGGTACCTAGTGAAGTGGGAACAAGTACACTTTTTGAAGCATAAGATTTCACACCCTCATCTCTAGGTGGCTTGGGCAGGCATCACACTCCTTGGTACACTGCGTCACTGAAGATGAAGACCTGATTCCCAAGATCCCTCTCCCAGGTAGTTGGTCAGGTGAGTGGAGAAATGGCCACAGAAAAGTCTCACAGTACCTAACGGATCTTACTTTTATTATTTCTTTCAGGATTTTGCTGTAGGAACAGGTCATATCATTGTTAATATCAAAGACAGAGCTTTATAGTTATATCTTGTGCATATGGAATGGGAATTAGATGTTGACTTTTGCAACTGTACAATGAGAACATTATTAGAACTGAAGGACGGAAATCTGAGATTGAAATTTTGTGGCAGTGTTTACAAATTGAATTCACCTAATTTTAGAAAGAATTTCAATAAATGGGGTGAATTCAAATATTTTTGAAGAAAGCATCAAATCCCCAAAGCTACATTTTATCTTAAATTTTAAACATATTTGTTTTGAAATAGGTTTATTGCTTCCAAGCTGAAAAAGATGAAAAAAATGGGAAATACATCTATGTAAATACTAATGTTTGGTTTCTGCCTTTTTGTGAAGCTACAGTGTGGCCCTTATCAATCAGGGGTTCTGCAGTTATTTTGGTTTGCTATGCTGTTAGTATTGTTTTAGGTCCATGGCACTGCGGTAAATGACTGTTTGGAACTGGTCCAGCCAAGGATACTTGCTGCTGTGCTGGGATTTAACTAAATAAACTAGTACACACTGGTTCTGGAATTTTCTGGTGTACCCCATCCTGCTGGCCACTACCACTGATGGGATCTGTGTTAGCACCAGGTGTGTAAAGTCTGCCTTGGAATGTTACATAGAGATGAGATCCAGGAAGGCTACATATAGGACTGGCCAGTTTTACACCAAGGTGAGGTGGTCTCTTTTCAGGATCCTATGTATACATAGGCCGTGGTCACATAAGTCTAAGATAGTATGGTCTATTCATTAATTTGAATTGAGGTTGCATCAGCTGTGTTCACACCTGGATCATTCTAGGTCGTCCCTGCCTTGGGATGCATTGCTCACACCTTTCTGCACAATCGAACTGAGCCTCCTCCATGGAGCTCTTGGCTCTCCACCCCTTTTGCTACATCAAATCTATCTGGTCCCCCATCTCCATGCCCCACTTCCTTTTTTATGTGTTTTTTTCTCTGTGCGATTAATTTTTTTTTTAAATAATAAATTTGCGTAAAAACACTAATAGAAGAATTGTACACATAAACTGAGAGAAGGGAAGGTGCCTCATGAACTCCTTGCATGCTGATTGGCCGAAAGGAAAGACTGGACCCAACCCACCACAGCACAGTTCAGCCCACTTTAGCCTGCCCCCAGCCCACAGTTGAGGAAGTGAAGACGGTCTGGAATGCCAGGACGGCCTCAGACCTTGTCAGTCCTCTAAAAACAGGACTACAAGTTAAGATCGTATAATGGGAGTAGGATGGCTTGGAAAACTAATTAAATAAAAATAATGTGAGTAACAGGACCAGAGGATGAACTGAAGTCAACCTAAAACACTTGTGTGACCACTGCCTCAGATGCACAAGATACTAGAGATGCCACTTGGGATACATTCAAGGAAACAAAAACTAATCTCTGGCCCAGTCATTAAACTCTCAAAGCAGAAGCAGGCAGGAGGCAAAGTAGGAGCCTGAAACTGCAAAGCTTAATAGTTTAATGTTGCTCATTTTGTAGATTCAGGTTTAACTCCTACAAGAAAATACTTAGGAACATCATCAAGTTGGGAACAATGCCTACTTTAGCATCAAGACAACACTCCCTCTTCTTTATGTGATTGCTGTCTTTCAGGAAACATTTAGCAGGATATCCATCAGTCTGATGTTATGTTATTTGTTTATATTTCTATCCCACCCTGTATCTGAAGGTCTTAGGGCAGACCACAATAAAATCATAACAAAACAGATAAAAAGATAAACCGACTTCCTGCACTTCCCCTTATTCCGGTACATATTCTGGAATAAGGAGCCACCCCAATCATGCTTCATCCACATTGAAAGAAGTGTGGATTGGACAAAGGTAACCAGAATAGTACCCTAGCCTGTATGGGTATAGAGCTTCAGGGCCAGATTGGGGGCTGGTCTGAACCAGCATCATCATAGACAGTGTCATTCCAGATGTTGCCTTTCCATTATCCAAACCAGGGGTCCTTGCTGACCTAGACTCAATGGATCATGGAGAGGTAAGTGAGAAATATATGGTAGGCTTTTACCAGTGGCTTTAATGAGTGCTATAAAAATAATTTTCTCGATACAAAATGTTAAATTTCTCCCTATGTTCCTTTTTAAAAATGCTCTATGAATTCTACACATGTCCCACAACACTTAAAAATGAAAACAAACAATTTTATTGACCTACACTATTCAATGTTAAGGTGGATTCTCATAAAATTCTATTAAAAACATAAGAGAAGCCCTGCTGGATCAGTCCACAGCCCATCTAGTCCAGCGTCCCTTCGCACACAGTAGTCCACCAAATGCTCATGGGCATCTCAAGCAGAGGCAAGGACAAATCCCAGCAAATGGCCTTAGAAGCATCCTGCTTCCCCCCCCCCCAGTCTGAAAGATGTACCTAGGCATTTATTCTAGTAGCCATTGACACATCTGTTGTCCATAAATTTGTCTAACCCTACCTTAAAGCCATATAGACTTGTAGCTGTCACCACCTCTTCCGGCAGCAAATTCCATAAACTGATGACCTTCTGGGTGAAGAAATACTTCCCCTTGTCAGATCCAACTCTCTTACCCATCAGCTTCATAGAGTGCCCCTTGGTTCTACTTTGTGTGTATTTGTCTGTCCACCTTTTCTATACCATGCATAATTTTATATACTTCAATCAGGTCCCCTCTAAATGTCGTCTCTCCAGACTGAAGAGGCCTAGATGTTGCAGCCTGGTTTCATGCATTTTTGCCTTTAATGTGGATTGAGGAATTAGCATGTGGACACTTCCACATCTAATGTACTTTTGAGTCACTTGTACCTCCAGACATGGTTAAAAATGACAAAGCTTACCTTTTCTCCAGAGTAAAAATGTCCACAAGGAGAATAGATTATCCCCACGTTCTCCCAGTGCTCCAAAGCAGGAGGCTTTTTACCATGTGGTCAGGTCTACCCTCTCTGAGAGGCCTGTGGCTTTTCTGAGAGGCCTGATGTTTCCTGGTGAGAGTGAGATCCTTTGAGATCTTGTGAGATCTTGCCAAGCACCCAGGAAAAGGAAAATCCAAAGCTGATGCAAAGGCAAAGTATATGCGCTGTCTTGACGCAACTGTAATTTTTTTTACTGTGTGCATTGTTTCCTTCCAATGGACCAAAAAGGGCTCCAGTGACATTACCTGTGCAACATTGATGAATTTTGTGATCACATCTGCCCTTTGCTGAGGAGTTGGTTTGCTAAGGACCATCACCTGAACCCACTTAGAGATACCATTAAATAAAGCAATTGATCTTTCCAGGGTTGGGTTGTTCTCCAAGCAGCCATGGATCACGTAACTCTGATAATCTGTGAACTATACAAAGACCATCATTCTGTTCTAAGTTATGCAAATACATCAACATTTGTTAAAAAAAACTTACACCTTAGAAAATTTATCTGACAATAAAATCTTCAATTGGCATTTGTTGGTTAATCTAGAAATTCTTGACTTACTTTAACACCTATTAAGTATACCTAACAGAAATAAATCTGATCATGCTCCATTAGTCAGGTTTTTAAATTATTTTATTAAAGTAGCAACCCCCTTTGGTGGCACAAGCCACCAGTGACAGCCTACTACTATAAGCAGTGAGCCTAAATATGCTAAGCAAGCTAACCAGGTGGGGCTAATAATTTTTGCATCAGTCCTTACTGGATGTAGCCTCTGTCGTGAGTTACTATATAGTCAGATTCATAGTGGTAACATTAGTGTCTATAAAGCCCAGATTGAAACTGTAGCTTACTTACAGATATCCTTCTGAAAGATTTATGCTCCAGAAAGGTGAGGTGCTCAGCAAGCTCAATGGGTTCCAAGTGATCAAACAGTAGACAAGCTTTCCCCTTCTTTGAAGGCTTTTTCCTTTGTGTGACTCTTCTCATCCAGTCATAGGAAGGTCTATGAAAGGAAGAAAAAGTCACTGTTGCTTAAGAGGAACACAAAAATGAACTAGGCAACATCCACATGGACCAACTGGATCATGCCAGGTGTTATTTGAGACTGCAGGTTCCGTATACCATCATGTTCCTGGGATGGTGTGCCTCCTGGAGTACATGGTGGCTTCATGCCCCTGTGATCATCTTGTTCTTGGATACAGAAAACATTCTCAGGGGAGCTCTAGCAGGAGACCACTTTACAGTTGTCTCCATAGTGGCCAAGGTTCCATTCTTGACACTGCTGTTCAGGCAGGCAGTGGTGTCAGGATCAGCCCAGAACCCATCCCCAAGTCTGGAGACATTTTCAAGGCTCCAGAAGATGTCCCACTTCTGGCGCCATTTTGGAAGATGCAGGAAAACCTTTCTGCACTGCAGTTCCAATGCTGGAGAATTTAAGTCTCTCAATCTCAGGTTCTCCAGCTTCAGAACTAGGCCAGGAAGGAGCAGCTCTACGGTGGATGGCTGCTGATGCACTCTGCATTGTATTGTCACATTGCTCGACTGATTTGTCAGGACTGGCCTTCATAGACTCCATTGCTGGCACATCTTCAGAGGCTGCCCTAAAATTCAACAATTAATTGCACCATTAAAGTGCACAGAGAACAAAGTACTCCTAAATTTTATTTTTATTGTACCTGAGATGTTGAGGAAGAAAATGCAACTTAGCTCTCCTCCTTAGAAGAAAGAAGCTTTTATTAAACAACTATACTCAGAAACATTGAAACTGGTATGTTTATAGTTCCTGACATTAGGATAATATAAATACCCGACTGGCTCTAACTATAAGGCTGTTTACACATCCCCCGATTGTCTACATCACAGGTAGTCAGCCTCTGGTTGAACCATGCTCAATAATAATAATAATAATAATTCCCAAGTCCTAGGTGCTTGGGAAGTGCCTGACTAGTGATATAATACGAAATCTAGCATAGTGATCTCGTTTGCTGTGTGTAACTGCTGTTTTTACATAACAACAACAACAACAACAACAACAATAATATACTTACATGCTAGAAATATCAATTAGGTGGATATGGTCTTTGTAACCTAAATGGCTGGCTAATTCTTGAAATTCTTCAGTCAGACGAACCAAACCAAGATCTAGATTAAACTCTGCAGGAAATTCCAAAATCCAGTATCTGAAATCATGATAAGTTATTCAGATATCAGCCAATCAAGTCCCTTAACTTTTCTTTACTTGTCATTTGGGAAATGAACCTTTGTTCAATGATTAAAATCAAAGAAGAAAAATTCCCAGCTGAACAGAAATTCATGGCTTTAAACACTGGAAAGACAAGTTCTTCAGCTGTGAATTCACATATCATATTGTGATGGTAAAGAAAAAGAAAGAAAAGATAGAAGTACTGAAACTCCATTCTGAACATAATGAGACAGAATACAAGCAGAACATTATGACTTGGAATCTGCCATCTAGGAACCTATGCTCTACAGAACAAGGGTTTTTGGCCGTTCCACCAACACCCAACAGTCACCTCAAGGCTGCAGGCCTGTGCTTCTGTGACCCTTGACTGGAGGATGATCTCTCTGCTCTCAGGAGGGGTTGAAGACCTTCCTTTTTGATTCATGAGAGCAGCTTATCTAGTTTGGGCTGCTGAGGGCATGCCCTGATTGCACATTGATTGTATATGTTCTGCCTATTGGTGAAAGGGATGTTATAAATACACATCGTTGTTGCTCTTATTAGTATTCTCAGAATTTTAAAATGTTATTTTAAACTATGTTTTAAATGTTTTAATGGCCTTGAGTACCATGATGTAGTAGGGCTTGTTATATACAAAAATATATGAATAAATGAATACATGCATTCAGTTATTTGCAGCCCTTTCATTGCTGGGCCCCTGACAAAAGTCTGGTCTTGCAAGTAGGTCACGATCTGTTGTTACATTTCTGGATAACGTACAGACAGAAGCAGTGATTTTTAATTTTCAGCTAAAACTTTAATAACATGGTGTAACTTTTCTACACAAATTTGAGTCAGTTCATTTCTGCCACTAAAAATGAATGGATTAAGAAACACTTTCTTTAAAACAAACAAACAAACAAACAAACAAACAAACAAAAAAACCTTTTATTATATGTCTTTTGTACCTGGAAGTAGCTGATATATCCTGTGGTTGTGAGATCCTGTTCATCTCCCCCTCCCCAAATATTCAGGGTACTTTGCCTAGCAGTGAATTGTTACCTATCTAAAGTAATATCTATTACCAAGATAGGGTTGCACTTTCTTGAAAGAACAATTTTGGAGTTTAGGGGCCTTTCTACATAAGGTAAGTTATCCTGCGCTGTGCTGGCCTGAAACAGGTAACCTGGCCCATGACAGAGTTGGCTACCAGTAGCACGTGCTGAAGTGGACGCTCATCATGGCCAACTTCCTGTTCTAAACCTCTGAAGTTGCTGAGTGCCCAGCAATGGTGGACTTCTGGTGTCACTTCCAGCTTACTGGCAAAGTGCCACGTATGTAGGCCAAAGAAAATGAAAGTTAAAAGTTCCACTAAGATATTCATGGGAAGTGTCTGCATATGGGCCACTGGTTTGGTTTGCCAGCTGGAATGCTGCAGGGACCTCTTATAAGCAGTCTACTCTTGGAGCAGACTCCAGTGGCATTTTTGTGCCAAACTCCACTCCAATGATCTTATGTGGATAAAGCAGTCCATCAGGAGGCATGGTCTCCTTGTAGTCCATTCCATAGTGTCTACAAGGTATTTCAGGGAATTTCAAGGGTCAGTCTGTTGGCCCAGTGTGAATATGGCTAAGGTGTCATTTCTGGATCCACATTTATCATTTGAATTTCAGGTGACAACTGTGGCCAGAACCACCTATTTTTCTCTGAAGCTACTCCAATAGTTAAAGTATGGGTACTTATGTCTTCCCCCAAAACCCTCCTGTAAAGTTATTGTCTACCTGAAGAAAGAGGACATTTTTCATATGAAGCACCTTTTAATGTAATCCCATCATATTCTTGACTGGTAGCTTGCTAGACTTATCCATACATCCTGTTAGAAACAAACATCTATTTACCTCATGAAATAGCAGATTTTTAATCGAATTTCATTGCAGTTTTCCCCACTGGCATCTCTATATGTAGATGAGTTAAAGAAACCTCAGTCTTAGTAAGTTTTCTAATGTATACCTTTTTGTTTGTTGTAATTGCTGAGCTTTTAATTGCAGTTTTAGTTTTTCTCCTGCTTTATTCCCAAAAATAAATATGACCAGGTGCATAGCTAAAATGGAATGTGTAAATAGTACAGAAATCACGGTATGTGTGTGTGGACAGACCAGACTGCGATAATGGCATTTCTGCCCTTATATGTTAATCCAGATCAAGGAGCAGCTAAGAATGTGTCATCTGCATGGCAATGTGGATCAAGGAGTTGCTTAGTATACACCATCTGCATGGGACTAGCAAAAATCTAGATCAGAACTGTGCTAAGGGCTCACTAATCCAGATTAGTGTTTCAGTAGATGTAGTTGAATAACAGTAGCTAGGAGTCCCAGTTACTCTGGTCAATTGAAAGGAATGATGGGATTTGTAGTCTGGTAACATGGAGAGCAATGGTTTTGCTGGTTCTATACCAGGACACATCATTATGAGGGCTAACAAGAGCTATTAGTCAGGACTAATTCAGGACTAATACAGCAAGTCTTTCCAAAGTTATAATTTGCAATAGTGACTAGAACATAGGCAAGACTTGAATCATACTAATGATAAATCTGAAGCCAAAGGGTAACCTCCCATTCAGTTTCATTTGTAATAAACAGTATATAATGGAAGCAAACAATGGATAATAAATAAGGAGATTTTTGATATCACCAATAGGATCTTTGAAAGGATATAGAGAGATAAGTTTCCCTGCCAATTCCGTGGATGGTAGATACCATCGATGCATTAAAAGGAAAGTTCTTGGTAGACTGTTATTAATCAGTTCACCTTTATTATCTGCAGAAACAAAGGAACGACATTAAAATTGTGACTAATTAAAATATTCACAATAAAGGCAGATAGATATTATGTACACTATGTGTTCAAGTGTTTACCTAAAGTGACCTTGGCAAAAATAAAAAATTTAGTCTTCAATTATTGGTTAAAAAATGAGAGAAAACATTAAGGCTGTGTTTCGACTGGGGTTTTAGTCTGGCTTGAATTGGGCTTAAGTCCCCCCGTCCCAACACTACTTAAGGGATCCCCCGTTTCTGTGGACTAAATGTCCTCAAATCCAAGGAATCCCTATTTGGATTATAACAGGACCCGCTACGGAATCCTGGAATAATCGGAATACTTTCTCAGTGGGAACACAGCGGGTATATTTGGGATGTAACCATCCTTTGGGGGTGCTCCCCATCTCAACCAGTGGAGGGGGAAGGGGTTGGCAAGAGATGAGACCAGCGGGGACGTGTTATTGTGCTTAATAGAGATGATATTGCTTCCCTGTGCATGCTTTGGGGAGGTGCACGGGAGAAAGTGGCCAGCTGAAGAGGAGCAGCGAGCAAGTGAGTGAGCAAGTGAGCCACTGGTGCTGCCACTGTGGCGTGTGTGAGGAGAAGAGTTGCACAGGACAGTGACACAGATGGAGCAGCTGCTCTCCCTCTCCCTTCTCCCCAACACACGCACTCACTTGCTCTCTTTCTTGCTCTCTTTCTCGTTCTCTCTCACACAGACACACAGAGTCAACAGGTTTATATGGGGAGGGGTTGGTAAACCCGCCCCATGAAGCCAGAGTGTCCAATCGCTGACTGCATGGGGAGGGGGTCCTGCTAAGGGGAGGAGAGAGGGAAGGGGATTTCCCCCCCTGCCAGCCTGCATTTAAAAAATGCAGTCAGGATGGCATTTTTGAGTCCTCGGTCCTGGTCAAAAAAATCTGGGTAAAAACCCGGACTTTTTTGCCCAGTCAGAACTTGCCCTAAGAGGAGTAAACATGCTGGTCACACAGCCAGTGCCTCTCAGCCTCTGAAATTCTTGCAGATGCAGAATGAAAGTATTATATAAAATAACTGAAAAATAATTAATTTCAGACTTGAAGCAGTGAAGGGAATGGTTAAGTATCTTAGGCCCTCTCCAGACTTTGTCAGTAGACTGGACCAAGTGGCTCCCTAGAATCCTTAGTTCACACTCAACTAGAGCTGTCTTGGCCCAGAACTTTTCCAGGGGTTTCCTATCCTAGTTTTCCAGTGGATCTTACTGAAGGGTCAACACCCCATCCCACACTTTGTGCTTCACTCTAGTTATCAGTGTACCTGATCCAGAACTGGAACGAGGATCTTCAAAGCCTAAGCACCCCCTCCAAAAATGATTACTGGAATCCTGGCATGGAGGTAAGTATAGTGCCTTCAAAGCTTGTTTTGCTCAGTCCTGCCCTTATGCACTTGGGCCGGTCACTGGGAGGGGTAGCTTGTGCCTGAGATGAACATAAGGTTGGCTGCATCCACATTACTGCTGAGGTGGGATGGGAGAGATGGCATCTTCACCCTCTCAATGCAGATAGTGCCTCACAGAGTGGACTTCGATAGTTGTACATCTCCAGGCAAAGTGAGTGTGGAAATGGTCTTAGGCTCCATCTACACAAGCTGCCAAAGGGGATGGGGGGTAGGAAGGCTGAGATTCCAACATCCCTGTGGATGGCCTATTTCCCCTGCTGGTTTCCGAGCCAGGGACTGGAAATGAAGCTGGAAGCCAGACTTCCAAAGTATGAGTCAGCATCGGGGAAAATTACAGGCACATGTGCTCCTCATGCTGTCTCGGATGCAGTACACTTGCAAAGTGGGTTTTTTTTAAACACATATTGTTTCCCATGCAACCCGTATTAGGGCTTTGCATGGAGGCGCTCCCGGGGCAGACACAGAATACTTTCGTATTATTTTTAGCATGCGGACAGGCCCAATGTGTTAAAGGACATTTCCATAGGACAGAAAGGAAGGATCTAAATACTCTAGATGACGAAAATGAGGTGCAGGGTTTGTTATACCTATGGATGATGATATCTTGTTCTGAGTGAGATGTAACACCCTTGGGCAAATGTAATAGGTGCGGTGCCTGGAATAGGAGCATGTTGGTGCAGAAGTAGTTAACTAAATAATAAAGTTTAGAAACCAGATCTTTAGAGAAGTTAGATAACAATCTTCAAAACAGACTGTGAAGTGGTAATTCTTTTCACATACAAGTAGTATCTATTTAATATTTTCAAATTTCGTTTCCTGTTTGGCAGTGATGCCATGGGCTGTTTTCAATGTGCAAAGACTTAACCATTTCATAATCCCATTTCTGGATATCTCCGTTAAAAGAAAGGGAAGAAGAAAAGAAAAACACTGCCACATCTTAATTATTAATAATTATATAAGAAGGGTCCCTGTGGCATCAAATTTGGCACTGTCCACAGGGTCCTCCTCTTTATGGCACAGTCAGTGGGAAGGATGTGTACAACACCTGCATGAACATCACATTCATGGTCCCACAATGCCACCATAAGCACTGATACAATGCTTCAATGGCAGAGGCTGCATCCAGATGTTGGTTACTTACTCTGCCATTTTTGGATATTCCAGAATAAACCATGGATAGTCTAGAACAGTGGTTCTCAACCTGGGGGTCAGGACCCCTTTGGGGGTCGAACTATCCTTTCAGAGGGGTCGCGATGAGTCTCCCGCAACCCTTCCTTCCCACCTCCCAGCTGCTCCGCCCCTGTGGTTGGGGGTCTCCACAACATGCGGAACTCCATTAAGGGGTTGCGGCATTAGGAAGGTTGAGAACCGCTGGTCTAGAATATCCTTGTGTTATCCTGGAACACTCAGTTATAGCAGAATAACTAACTGATGTCTGGAGGCAGTCAGAGTGAGATAAATGCATGGATATATAGGTTAAATGCATGAGTATATGAAAAAGAACACAGATTAACAATTTAGCCACTAAGATAAGCTACTCCTTGTTCTACATCATTTCTCTCCTGTTACTAACTTAAAAACACTATGGAATACAGTTATACTTGTGGAATAGCATGATGTCATAGAACAGCAGAGACCCCATGTGCACAGAAGAGAAATGATGTGGGTGGAAGAAAGGAGGGGGGAACAGGGGCACAATCGCTGGCAGAAGAGTCCCTCTTTGCCAATCGGAGGAACAAAGTAGGCACCATTGACAAATAGCGAGAGTTCTTTTGATTCGAATAGAGATAATCCGCATTCTGGGACCTTTAATCCTCGGAAACTGCAGATTCGTCTTATCCTGTGGGAATGTTCAGCTTTGAAAACAAATTCAGAGCTCTTTAACTCTTAAATGGGGATGCAGTCGAATAGTAATAAATAACTCAGGTCTTTCTTAATAAGATAAGAACATTGTATTTACGCTCAGCAAATTAGTTTAAACACAGAGAAGGCCAAGCCAGAGTGAAATAAAGTGCCCTAAGCTGTTCCAATTACATTGGGGCCCTGTTTGCACTTATCGGTTCACAGCTGGTTAGGACCAGGAAAAGCTTGCTGAACCCTGTGGCAGCAGTGTGTGGATAGGCTTCACCAGTGAGGAGCTGGAACAGCTTTAACTAGTAAGCATGAACAAACTCTACGTCAAAAATACTATTCAGTCATAGACAAAAACACCTTACACGTTTAGATTTCCTTAGCAGAAAAGGCAACTCATACCAAACATTGTAATGCAGGTGCTTAGAAGCTCGTCCAGTGTTGCAGCTTTTCCAAGTGTACTGGATCCCATCGTTGATCAGTTGTCATCAAACAAATATGCTTTGACCACACCAGAGAACAGCAGCACCACCAAGGCCCCCATTAGATGACTGTTAATTGCATCCTTTGCACCACTGGGCAAGAAACCTAAAGGAGGGGAAAGACGGGGAAGAAATTTGATACTATCCAGTTTATCCTTCTGCAGGTGTAGCCTAGTCGTAATATGGAGAATATATAAAAAACAATTTCTGTGAGATCATTAAACAAGTCCTCTTGTTTGTTCAAGGACAGCGACCAGGCAGTAAAACACAAGTGTCTTCTACACTTATCAAAGACTGTGCTTCCTTGCTGCTCCTGAGACTGAAGACCCACACTGACTCAAAGGATGCTGACCCACACGGAGGTCACTTCTGTCACAAAAACAAAACAAACTAGCAAACTAGCAAACTAGCGGTGTCTGCACTGGGTCAGTAGACTCACTGGAATGGCTTGACTCCAGTATGGAATGGATGAGGCTATGGAATGGCCACTACAGCCTGCTCCAAGGAGGGACCACTGTAATCTAAAGAGGCAAAGAGTAGAGAAAAATTTCAGGAATTCCTGCAAAAACTGCATTTTGATACATCAAGAATGGCTGACTTTCAGCCATATTCCTGATATTTTGAAAATTGTCTCAGATAGGAACTTTCCTCACAGCAACATTTCCTTGACACGCAAGTCTGGTGAGGCTATTACCTTTTCGCACCTACCTCACCTGGAGAACACCAGGGATGCCCCAACATGGGGCATCTTCACTGGGTGGAGCTGCTTCTATCCCCACAGATGGAGCATACTGGACTGATCCCCATGCATATACTGTAAAGCAGTTTTTATCGCTCTACATCCATATTAGAAGCTGGGCGGGGACAGTTTGGCATGGCTCCATTTGCACCTCTTATGGGTAAATGGAGCTTTGGACTGGCTGGCGCAGGTGTGATTGCATGCCACATTGCCCGGTTACTGTGGCAATGGTGCTGCACATGCCTGTTGGCATTGTTGGCATGGCTCTGCGATCGCCTCAAGCATAGGGAGGTGCTGGGAAGGTTTGGGATTGATTAGAGGCCTATTCACACTTAGGACTCTGGTATGCAATTAGGAAAGCTCTGGTACAGGCCATTCACATTTTGAGAAGGCTGTTTCCACCTAGAAGTGTCCTGGCCTGTAACAGAGCTGTCCTAATTGTGTCCAGGGTGTGGAGCATGAAAACGGCTCCACATCTTTCCCAACATTAACCCTGGGCTTACCTGAACCATCTGGCAGGAAGACCATTCACATTCTCCCCTCCAGGCTGCTCTGTGACGTGCCGGCTAGCAGTCCAATGCTGGGGGCAAGATTGAACTGGCCCGGAGGTGTATTGGGGTACCACGCCCCCCACCACCTGGATTGGGCCTGTGGCAACCAGTGGGTACCTGCCTGTCAAGCACCATCACTCAGAGGGACATACGGCCTCCCACCCCTGTGTGCCGCACTTACCTATCCGGACTGCCAGTTCGGTCTAGATGACTGATCCTGAGCGTTCTGCACAGGTGCATGTCACAGCATCCTCCCTGCACTGAGCTGACAGGTCACATCAGAGTCCAGTCTCTGGTGCTTTTGCAGGTGTGCGCCTCCACAGAACACCAGAGATCAAGAGGTAGTTCAGTGTGGGACATGCTGCCATGATATGTGTCTGGGCAGAGCATGCAGTATCAGTCATTGTAGATGCAATGGAGACCCATCCAAACTGGATTGGCAGTCTGGACAGGTGAGTGCAGTGCAGGGGAGCAGAGGCCACATGACCCCGTGGGTGATGGCAGGTGACAGGCAGGTCCCTGCTGGCTGCCACCACTATGGCAAGCCATGGCAGGCCCAATCCAGGCAATTGGGGGGGGGACCCCAACATGTCACTGGGCTGGTTTGATGAGTGTACAAGTGTATGGTTGTGATGCTGTATGTGAATGCATGCAAGCTTGCTGGGCCTGCCAGCATGGGCCTGCCAGCCTGTGCAATCAGTAGCGGCCAATGGCAGTGCCTGGAGGCAGAACTTCCAGCTCCCACAGCAAAGGCACGGGTTGGTACATGCAGGGGACAGGATGACCATTTGCACCTTGACCAGTAATGCGAATGGTCATCCTGTTCCCTGTGTATACCAGCCTTACAGCACTCCAGGCATCTGGCTGAAGTGCAAAAAGACCCCTGGTGTCCCAAAGTGTGGAGTGCATTCTCCTGGACTTTGGATTTGACATGTGAAAAGCATACCAAATCCCCCCAAACCGTGCCACAAGTGTGCCAGATTTGATACCTGTTAAAACAAGTCTTAGCACAGTTTGGGGAGCTGGCATGCATTGCTCAGTGAGCCGGGAACGCACATGGGGATGCTTGTGGGCTATCAGGGAGGAGATTTGTGCTCACGTCATTGGGAAATGGGGTGTGCTTTCTGTCCCTGTCCTGTCTATTGAAGATTACAGCCACTGACTTTTTAATGCCGATTGCAAAGGCATGCTCGAGAACGGCTTGGTTTTTAAATTTTCTGCCATTTCCACGGAAGTAATTCCAACCCTGTTTCAGAATGCCAAGGCAGGCTGCATAATGGCTTGATTTTTGTTGCATTTGCAACCCCCATTTCCCTGGTCTTCAAGGCAATCATAAATAGAGTCTTGATTTTAAAGTTGATGGATGCTCCTGCGGTCCCCGGTGGAGCGGAGGTGTGCAAAACTGCTCAACTGCCTACTGCCGCTAAACCTCGTTGCAGCTTTTGGTATTTTAATTTGTTTAAAAAGTTATTTTTATGAATGGAGCTTTGTTTTTACTTGTTTCCATACCTCCCACCCCAGTCCTGGCTGCCAGTGCCACTAAGGGAGTGGGGGAATCCGGCTGACATCAATCCGGCTTCCAATGAGGAGAAAGGGGGCAGAGAGGAGGTGGTGTGGCTCCCCCGTACCAGGGTTCAGCACGCTTTGCAGGGGACACCACCATCCGAGCCCAACCCGTGCCTGTCCTGCATTGCCGGGAATGTCATGGGGATGCCCCAAATGTGTTCCCGGTCTTGCACCCAGCCCCCGCGTGCCCAAACAGCGGCCAAAGTGTGCCAGATGGCCAGCATGGGGCTCTAAAGTTTATCTAATCTCAGCAAAAAAAGAAGGTGGGTGGGGCAGTTTCCGAAAGAAAAGTGGAAGAAGAAAATCTGTAAGGCAAGATGGTCCCATTAAAAATTTGAAACAATTTAAATGTGGATTCATGATCCTGGCACTGAATACCATTTTCTGTATTTGGGGGGCTGAAAAAAAGAGGACTCTTCCAAAACTGCTTTTCTAATGGAACAGAGATTATCAGTGGTGGCCTGTGGATCAATATCATGGGCTGAGCAAGGCAGGAAAAGACTACACTGGTTAGGTCTACCAGTCACCAAAACATCATCTGGCAAAACAAAAGGAGTTCTTTTTGCTGTAGTTTGCTCCCACAATCCCATCAAGCAAAGTGCTGCTAGTGAGAGCCACTCTGGTGAAAGAAAGAAAGAAAGAAAGAAAGAAAGAAAGAAAGAAAGAAAGAAAGAAAGAAAGAAAGAAAGAAAGAAAGTTTAAACTTTTAAAAAGCTTTAAAATTTCCCAGGCTTGTGGGGAGGAGCAGCGTATTACTCAGCATAGGCATTAGCCAGTAAATACTTGTGAAATGTGCAAACCAACAAAACAAACAGCAAGAGACGTTGTCACTTGCCTGCAAAAGATATTGTCCCAGCATCTCAGTATTTCATGTTGAATAATGAAAAATTGCAATGAATCTATTCTTTGCTTGACTGAAAGATATCTGTTACCCCTTTACACTATTTCTGTGCAAAAAACCTTTGCGAACAGGCCCTGGGAACTGGATTTTAAAATTATTATTAATATTTTAAAATTGTTTTCTCAACACCCACCCGCACACATAGCACATATTGATCAACCTATTGCCATTCAGACATGTGGAACTACAACTCCCATCAGCTCCATTCAGCACAGTTGTGCCTGCTGAGGCTGACAGGATTAACACTCTAAAAGCACCTGGGAAGAGCAAGCTTAGCATACCAGTCTGGGGAATATCCATTCAAGGTAGACTGTAACCAGTCACAGAACATAACATCTACAACATTCCAATTTTTTTTAAAAAATAATAAGTTAAAAATTAATGTCATTAGTATTAGAGTAGTAATGGGAGGCTTGTACAGTGTAACATCCTGCTCTGAGAAAATACGGCCATCTCCTGTAGCATACATTTTCACTGCTCTCTGTACCAAAAGATTTTGTAGTTTATCAGTGCTTGAGTCGGGGGCCCAGAAGCCCTTCTAGTCAGTGTTCCATTTCTACACAGTAGCCAATGAGATTTTCGCAGAAAACCCACTAGCAAGGCATAAAAGAAACAGACTTTTCCTTTTTTGCTGCTCCCTGCTCACCCGTATAGCTACTGAAGTTCACAGTACAGTATGATGCTACGGAAACACACACACATGTAGACGGGAGGACAGACGTAGGCATGCACAGATTTTATTCCAAAATCCAGTAATAGTTGGACAGTTCTGGCACCAATTTCAAGACAATTCTTACTCTCTCTGTATCCCACTGTTACTGAAAGAAAAAAGAATCTATTCTGGAGTGTCCTTCACCACCATTTATGAAGGATGCTGATTGCCTAATGTCCAAACCAGATGCCACTACTGCTGTTCCCTCTGTCTGACACACATGCCGTGAACAGCTCCTGATTAGTTCTGTTTGAATGAATTCCTTGGTAAATTGCAGCTGCACGTTTAGAATGAAACGTTTGCACTGAAAACCACTTCTCAACAGTACAAGGAAACAAAACCATCAGACCATAAACAGGTCTCTTCCAGTTCCAAAATAGAACAGTGTTTCTATATCTTTCACTGCCTTGCAAATGAGATAACTTTATCAGGTGCAGCAGAGGTAGGGTTTTTTTTCTCCCCAGTCAGTAATTCAGCAACATTCCCGTTATGTCCTCCACCTGGCAAACCAAATAAAGGGTCTTGAGAGCCAACATTTTCTTAAACCATTTTCTTTCCCTATTATACAGAACGTAACCAAGTCCCCTGTTTTTTTTCTCCCCCCCAAATAATAGTCTTACTCAGAAAGGATCCTGAAAAAGAATGTTGGTATGAGAATTAGACAGGAAGGCGGCAAACTGCTTCTCAACTCTACAGGGATTTTGTAAGAAGCTTGAAAAGAAACTGGGAAACATTCATGCTTAAAAAAAAAATCAAACATATGCCTGGCCCAACAACAACAGGGAGAAAAAATCACTTACTGTACTTGGTTCTGCAGACGTACTCAACGCAAACATCACCCTTCTTTGTCCAGCTGCCAAGTGCTGAAGCATAAATGAGCAGCTGTTCCCTTCAAGCCGGGGTTGTGTGTCTTAACCAGTCACATGCCCCCTCTGGCAAATCTCTCTGTTGTGCCAATAGGTCAGGCTCTAAAGATCATTATTCCCCTACCAACCTTAAAAAAAAATCTTCACGGTGGACTTAGCTGAACAATTTGCATGGAACATGAAGTATGTCTTTAAATCTCCCAACTATAAATCTTCCATTAAACAAGGTATAACAGATAAGATTTTTTCAGAGGGCAGGGCCAACTTTAATGGAAAGTTAAACATTCTACAGTGCTGCAACCAGCAAAGTTTTCTTTTCTTTTTTTTCCCCTTCCTCAATTTGGCTTTACAGGACTCCTGTGTCATTGGCTGAGTGGCGATTACAGAGCTTGCTGTGTGGTCCTCGGTTTCCAGCTGCATAGGTGCAAACATGCGTATGAAGCTTAGGCTAGTTTTGGCTGCAGGAAAGATCTCCAGTGCAGATGGTCTCCTTTGGGAGCAATGGAAGCTGACCTCAGTTAAGGTTAGGGAGGTGCAAAATGAGAGTCATATTCACAAATTTGATTGAATATTTTGAATTCTCAGACATTTGCCTCGAATAAAAATTTCGGGTTTTTTGAATATTGAAAAATTCAGTTGAAACAAATTAGTCTCCTGGTTTTGAAAACAAACAATTTGATCAAATATTTGTATTTTGCTGTGTTTTGGGTCATGAAAAAGGACTTTTTCAGTGGGAAAAAAGGCACTGACTGAGGATATAATCCAAGAATAGGGCAGAAACACTAGGGATACTCCCAACTATTTTTTGTGGGGGATTAAGGGTTGCATTGCCCCCCACTAAAAGATCACTTATTGGAAAAGAGATTTCCACATGAAAGCTGAAGTAAAGAAATGTCATGGTGTGCATTCAATAGTGTGCCCATAAAGACCTGAAAGAAAAAGATGTGCACAGGGCGCTGCAGATAAAAACAAGATAACAGAGGGGCAACCAAGATGGTAACACAGATGAAAGGCTGAGGTTTTCAGTATGCGCTCAAAAAACTCATATGCCATGGTAGAACAATTTGCAACAAATAAAGCAGTGTTGAGGAATGGGTAATCATTTTGGGTTACCTCCTTTCTAGGAACTTGTGTGAAGATGCACAATGGTGTTCCCACTTACCCAAAGGATCCTGCTGTGCTTTCTCCTAGCTGGCAGATGGCGCTCACTGTCCACATGACTCGTTCTAGAAAACAAAGTATAGCAACCAGGTCATTGGTTGAGGTGCGATTAATCTGGTCATGCAGTGGGGAAGTGTGAGAAGATGTTACCATGCATCAGAATCTAATGAAAACCACTGGTTGTCTGATTACAGCTGTTGTACCTCAAAAGGGATTCTAGGGCAAATGGCGCATTGGCCTCAGAACCCAGTTTGGGGCACAGCTTTGGCTTACATATGGTCCATTCAAAATTACCTGCTACCTTCTGCTTTGCATTCCTATGCCTGTTAAAGGCTCCTGCTTGCATACCCATCATGCCCTTAAGAATAGGATGCAGTAGAATCTGCAACCCCTGTGGTAGCTTGGAGATGGCTTAGAGATGGATGACAGGTTGAATTGTCCCTCACAAACGTTCTAGAAAAACTAGATTAGAGATGGGATGAGAACATGAGTGCCACCTGCTACTTTTGAGCTGCTTTGTTTGCTTTGTGTGAATGCAGCCTTATGGTGGAGGTTGATTAAGGGCAATGCTCCTTCATACACAGTGGCTGTGGTCATGCAAGCAGTTTAGGGTGGGCTCAGGTCGTCTTCAGGCCACGTTCCTCACATTATTTTTATTTAAGTCATTTTCCAAGCCAGCCTATCCCCGTTAGATTGCCTTAACTGTAGTCCTCATTTTTCCAGGACTGACAAGGACTCAGTCTGTCCTGGCATCTCAGGCTGACTTTGCTTCTACAGAGTGTGAGTGAAAGGATGGGCTAAAGGAGGCAGAACTGTTCTGTGGTGGGTGGGTCCAGCCTTTCCCTTGGCCAGTCGGCACGCATGGAGTTCATGAGGCACCTCCCCTTCAGTTTATGTATATGATTCCTCTACCTAGCATTTTTATGCACATTATTATTATTATTATTATTATTATTATTATTATTATTATTATTATTATTATTATTATTATGATGATGATGATGATGATGATGATGATGATGATGATGATGATGATGATGATGATGATGATGATGATGGAGAAGAAAAGCACATACAAAAGAAGGGGAAGTGGAGGTAGGGGAGCAGGCTTAAAAAAGAACCACACACACACACCTTGGCCTCCCTTGAGTGGCAGATTAGCATCCAATAAGAAAGGCAGTAGATGTGATGCAGCAAAAGGGGTACAGAACCAAAGAGTTCCGTGGAAGAAGGTCAGGTTGATCATGCAGAATGGTATGAGCAATGCAGCCCAAAGTGGGGACGGCCTGAGTGACCAGCACTTGCATGACCTCAATTCAAATTAATGAATAGGCCATCCTCTCTTAGACTTGTGTGACCAGGGCTAGTATGAAGGTGTGAATTGTTGTTGCTCAATTGTTAAGTCATGTCTGACTCTTTGTAACCCCATGGACCACGTTACAACAGGCCCTTCTGTTCTCCACTGCCTCCTGAAGTTTCCCCAATGATCATTGTTTTCATCTCACCCTCTACTGTCCCTTTCTCCTTTCATCTTCACTCTTTCTCAGCATCAAGGTCTTTTCCAAAGTATTTGAACCACTTCCACATTTTTATGCTGGTACATCTCACTCTCTAGTCTCATTCCATGAGTTACTCTAGCCATCAGGAGATGTTTTGTCATGATGGAGGGACTTCTAGAATGAGAAATCCATCCTAAGGAGTGTGCCCAAGATATCATTGGTTTGTCCACCAACATACACTCAGGGCATGTTCCCATAGGGCGTAAAATCCAGAGTGGATTCGGATTTGGTACGGAGGCATCCTATGAAATCCCCCAGTGCTCCGAATCCACTCTGGATTTTAGAACCCTGTTCCTATTCCAGTTTTCTTTCCCTGGATTTTCTGCCTCTGCAAAGAGGAAAGGCCAGGTGAGCTCTGAAAGCTGTTCAATCCATTCTGCACTCTATAACTGCTTATAGTGAAATATTAGGGAAAGAGTGTATTATCCACATGAATGCCACACTCTTCCTACACATGGAATGCATAATAAGGGAGGAGTGGTGTGCAGAACCTGTGCCATAATGGCACATTCAAAGCACCCTAAACCCAATTTCTTAACTAATAAAATCCCACGAAGAGCACTTTTGGTGGTTTTATATGTCATAAATGCAGGGCAGGCCTACAACATCTCAACTCTTCATCTGGAACAAATACCTTCCATGATATGGAAAAGAAGACAACCAAGAAACGCTGGTGGTTCTAGTTCATCTGTTATTTTTTCTCCAGACAATATTTTTCCTTTTTTTAATCTTAGTCAGTTATTAATAATTACAGTCATTTGTTTACATTCTCATTTTGTTTACATTTACATTTTTCTTGGCCAATTATATCCTCCCACCCCCCACCCCCCCATGGACCAGATCATCTATTTTCATTTCCTCTTATCCTCTGGGATATGGTTTCACATATTTCTTTTAATTGTTCATTCCCCAATGATTCTCCTCTGCCATATTTGATCACTTCCCCCCAATATTCTTTATTTCTTCTCTGCCTGTCATAAATATTGCTTTTTACCAAATAAAAGTACAGTTTTAATTATTATTTTTCCCAAATGATGTATAACCAAGAAGCCCCGTGGTTGTTTATTTTTTTCTATAATGCCACTAGTTAGCCAATGACTAACTAGCAAGGGAGAGGAGAGGAAGAAAAACACTGCTACCAAAATACTTCTAGTATTGTACCCTCCTGTCTAGCAGCTCACAACAATCCTTATGCTATCTCATTTTATCATCAGCATGCCTTTGAGTTGACTTGATTATTTAGCACTATTATTTTAAGTGACTTTTAATATTGGTGTCATACTTCTGTATTTTGAGAAGGGCTGTAGCAATGGCAGTGCATGTTCTTAAGACATCCACAGTAATTTCAGTTACGCACATGCTGGCCAACTAAATACATAACAAGGGCTGTGTGCAGATAGGTCCTAAACTGCAAATGGAATGGCCGTTCCCATTCGTTCCATTAGACAGGACAACCGATTCTTCACCATTGCTCTGCAGTATATGGCCTTTGCAGCACATTTTCCATAGAGTGCAATCAAGTTATATCACAGCACAACAGCACAGCAGGCAGCACAACAAGTAGTACCAACAAGAAAACACTAAGGTTGTGTCCCCATGCTGGCCATCTGGCACACTTTGGGTGCTGTCTGAGCACACATGGGCCGGACACAGGACGGGGAATGCATTTCGGGCGTCCCCATGAGATTCCCGGCAATGTGGGACAGGTATGGGTTGGGCACGGATGGAGGTGTCCCCATGAGAACTGTGCCGAACCCTGTACAGCAGAGCACCACCACCTCCTCTCTGCCCTCTTCCTCCTCATTGGCAGCCGGACTGTCGTCAGCCCACCCCTGTGACGCATCTCCCCCTCCCTTAGCAGCACGGACAGTCAGGAGTGGGGTGGGAGGCATGGAAAAAAATTAAAATAAAGCTTCATTCATAAAAATAACTTTAAAAAAATTTAAAACACCAAAAGCTGCTACGAAAGTTAGCGGCAGTAAGTGCTTGAGCAGTTTTGCGCACCTCCACTCCACCAGGGACCGCGAGAATGGCTGCAAACTGAAAATCAAGCCTTTATTTATGATTGCCTTGCATCCCCCATTCCTTAGCGGCAGGGACAGCCAGGACTGGAGTGGGAGGCAGGGAAACAAGTTAAAATAAAGCTTCATTCATAAAAATAACTTATTTTTTTTTAATGTCGAAAGGTGCTACGAGGTTTAGTGGCAGTAGGCGCTTGGGCAGTTTTGCGCACCTCTGCTCCACCAGGGACCACAAGAACAGCCGTAAACTGAAAATCAACCCTTTATTTATGATCGCCTTGCAGATCGGGGAAACAGGGGCTGCAAATGGAATAGAAATCAAGCAATTATGCAGCCTGCCTTGGCATTCTTGAAACAGGGTTAGAATTACCTCCGTGGAAATGGCAGAAAATTTAAAAAGCAAGCCGTTCTCCAGCCTGCCTTTGCGATTGGCATTTTAAAAAGTCAGCGGCCGCAATCTTCAATGGACAGGGCAGGGACAGCAAGCACACCCCACCTCCCAATGATGTCAGCACAAATCTCTTCCCCGTTGGCCCACTAGTGTCCCCATGTGGATTCCTGGCTTGCTGAGCAATGCGTACCGGTCCCCCAAAATGTGCTGAGACTTCTTTTTTCAGGTATCAAATTTGGCACCCTTCTGGCACTGTTTGGGAGGGGTTGGCATGTTTTTCATAGACCAAATCCAAAACCCATAGGGATGACAGCGCCAATCCCATCCTCGGAATCATACCAAACTTGCATGGGGACAGGGCCTTAATCTTGGAAGTGCAGCTTGAAAACTATTGGCTCTCTGAACCACGTGACAGGAGGGATAGAGCACGCGGCGCCTAAACTTTTGTTCCTCTGATGGCTCCTTAAGCAGGAAATACAGTGATGTTAATTCATTACTCAGAATGACTGAATTTCATTTCACAGTCAGCATATGTCTGTTTATCGCTAAACTGCAGATTCAAATAGTGCTGTCTGGAGGCAGCCAAGGAACAAACTGGAGAAACTTTTCAAAAGAGTGGAGTTCAATTCTGCTATGGATGGTATACTGGATCACCAAGCATATGAGAAGCACACTGTCTAACCCGCAAGCCTACTGGGAGCTTCTCTTCCACACAGGCTGTTCCAGGGAGTGAAAGGGAGGTTCCTAGTACACTTGCTGGTTCAGTATACCGGCCATTGCAGAATTGCCCAGAGATTCTGTTTTTTGACAGCTCTGCATGCTTGGAGTGCTGCATATGCACACTGTGGTGCCGCATCCCAGAACGGCCCAGAGCATGTGGGGCTGTCCTAACTGTATGTAACCATAAATTCTTACTGCTCCACAGCTTTACTGGGAGTGTTGATTCTCAGTAAAGTCCCAGACACAGCATCTGCATTTCTTCCTCATGCAAATGCTGTGTGGGAGTGACTGCACAGTTTTGCACCACATCATGATTGCCATAGCTACAGTCCGGTACGTGGCAGAAGTTGTTGTGGCCGTTGCTGTTTATTTATTTATTATTTATTTATTTCCATTTCTATCCCGCCCCATACCCGAAGGTCTCTGGGCGGGTAACAACAAATCAATAGCAATTAAAACCATATTAAAAACAAGACACAGGTAAACATATTAAAACTGAATAATTAAAACAAGGTATTAAAAACAGGGCACAGATTGAGCTATGGTATACAATTAAAAGCTCTGATATAAGCCCTACATCTAGGGGTCTATTACTAAAACTGTGACCAAGGGAGGAATGAGTCAACCTTGGCCAAAGGCTAAGGCAAAAAGATATGCCTTTACAGCCCTCCTAAATGACAACAGGGAAGGGGCATGGTGCACCCAGGAGGGAAGACTATTCCACAATCTAGGGGCTGCCACTGAAAATGCTCTCCCCCGGGTGCCCACCAACCTCACTATCAAAGGTGGTGGAACAACCAGGAGGGCATCTTCTTCAGATCTTAAGGCACGGGCAGGACGGTATGGGAGAAGGCGTTCCTTTAGATATCTGGGGCCCAAGTCATTATGGAGATACAGATAGTCCAGGACAGACTGTCTACACTTCAAGGGCCCCTAGGTAAGTTGGGGACAGTGCCAAACAACTGCAGTGTGAAAGCTGCCCATCGTTCCTGAACATAACTGCTGTGGGATATTATCCCACTGCAATTGGGTGCCAAAGGTCCTTCTGTAGTATGTAGTATGTTATTCTGCTACTATTTAAAGATATCTGTTTTGGCTAGACAGCACTTGAGAAGGATTACAGCTATACATTCCTTACAAGCCTAGGAGTATTTAAGCTCACAAAATGGAACTATGTTGTTATGTGGGATATTTACTGTAAAATGTCTTTGAACAGTTTTCATTACGGATTAGTTAATAATCTCTGCATAACCAAGTACATATGGCAAAGCGTCTATTATATTGATTAGCTGGGGGAAAAACAAGAATGTTTCAATGAGTACCAGCTCAGGTTTGTGGGTATTTACCTACAGTGACTATGCCATGCCAACGTACTGAAAAACTGGTGACATATTTTGGATAATCAAATAAAGTTTCCTGATGATACTAGATTATTTAGAATAGTAAAAACTGAAAGAGATTGCAAAGAGCTCCAGATGGATCTCTTGGCCTTGAGTGAGTGGGCAACCAAGTGGCAAATGTGCTTTAATCTTAATAAGTGCAAAGTAATGCACATTGGACCCAATAATCCAAATTATATCTATAAACTGATGGGAGCTGAGCTTTCTGCAACATAGCAAGAAAGAGAGCTCAGGGTTCTGGTGGAAAGCTCAATGAAGATGTCAACCCAGTGCGCAGCAGCGGCAAAAAAAGCTAATTCAATGCTGGAAATAATTAGGAAGGGAACAGAAAACAAGTCAGCAAGTGTCATTTTGCCTCTTTACAAATCTATGGTGAGGCCACATGTGGAATATTGTGTACAATTCTGGTTACCATACCTCAAAAAGGATATTGTGGAACTGGAAAAGGTGCAGAAAGGGGCAATCAGAATGATTAAGGGGCTGGAACACCTCCCTTGCGAAATCAGACTGCAATGTCTAGGCCTCTTCAGTCTGGAAATATCATGCCCCGTCCTGCCAGTCCAGCCTCCTCAGAGGAGGGTGTGCCTACAATGGCACAGCTGCTGGGGCAGCAAACAGGACTTAGCAGCGTGAACCTTGTGAGTCAGTGGCCAGTTTTGGGGGAACTCTCAGACATCTCTGGAGACAAAAACTTGGAACCCCTAGAGCACCCTTCCCTGCTCCTTCTCCGCCAGGAAAAGGAAATCAAGCATAGATCACAGTGTTTGGCCCAGCTGCGCCAGCAAGGGCATGGTGTTGCATCCCCTACTTACTTGAGCAGCACAAGCTGAGCCAGTGTTGCAGACAACTCTGGTGCAACTCCCGCCATGCGTGTATCTTGACTCTTGGACCCCCTTGTGACTTTGCCAAACCTCTGGAAACCTTGACCTTTGGACTGACTGACCCTGCTGATACTTGCTGAAACTCTGGATGCCCCTGACTTTGGACTGAACTGGCGCTGAGTACTTCTGAGCCCTCAAAGGACTGCCGTAAGCGTGCGCGTGTGTTTTGCCTCGCTGCCCACTCCTGCCTGGGACACAACAGGAAAGACAGCGTTTAAGAGGGGACCTGACTGAAGTATATAAAATTATGCATGGTATAGAAAAGGTGGATAGAGAAAATTTCTCTGTCACACAACACTAGAACCAGAGGGCACTCTATGAAGTCGATGGGTAGGAGAGTCAGATCAGACGGGGAAGTATTTCTTCACCCAGATTGTCATTGGTCTATAGAATTTGCTGCAGTAGAATTTCCATGAAACTTGCTGCACATTTTGTACTGTAAAGAGATTCCGGTAGTGGATTCAGGTAAGCCTCATGTGGTATTTTGGAACCATAAAAGATACTGGTTTTAATTAGTTCTTTCAAAATTTTCACGCAATATGGTGAGGTTTCATACCACGTATAAAACAAATTACCCTACCCATTTGTTCTGGAGACTTTTCAAACCCCAAATGCAACAAGGAAGTAGATGTTCAAAATATTGGGAATGCATGTTAGTGAAACTTACTATGGAAGGGAAGGGAAAAAGAGCATGCAGACAAAATCTTTGTTAGATATAGCACAGTCTGGAATATATAGACCTCTAGCTATATTCTAGGCAAAGGAAACTTCTGTCTTCTTCCCAAATCACATACTGCATGATTCTTACCTTGAAACTTGCAGTAGCTTTCTGACTGGACCACAAGAGCAGCGAGGGGAAGCCAAACTGGGAGGAGACAGTTTGAAGCAACAATTTATTTGGCTCAATTCCCCCTCTTCTTTCCTCATGCCCTGGTCTCCCTCTTCAAAAGGTCATATATTTCCTTTTCCTCTTGTGCCCACAGACTCATGCTTTTCCTCAACTGCAGCATCCCCTTTCTCCCCTCAAGCTGACCACACAGTTCTTCCAAACACCAGCCGTTGAGCTTTGTCCCACCTAGAACTTCCCATGTGAAATAACATGTTGCCTCCCACCAGCCTATGCACACATCCCCAATTTCTTGAAGCCCTTAAAAGCAAAATGGTCACCTTTGAGGCCTTCTTGAAAGTTGAGGCATGTATATCCTCACATTTGGCCTGCTGCGAGGACCCATGTTCCTCATTAGAGAAGGCCAAGGCCCAAGTAAAGCATCCCAACCAGCTTCTGAAGGAGGTTCATGACTAGCAGAGCAACCTGGGATAAGAGGTAGATGAGGTGCATGCAGGTATACACGAGAAACTGGGAAGACAGCAGGTTATAGGTATGAAAGGAAAAGGTGGAAATGATGCTTCAATGTGAGAAGGGAGTATTAATGAGCACAAAGGGAATATGGAGAGGTTACAGGCATGAGGATAGGGGCTGCCTCCAGACATTGGTTACTTATTCTGGAATACCCATGCTTTATTCTGGAATTTCCAAATACAGCAGAATAAGTAAGCGATGTTTATACATTTTAATTCTTGTCTATGACTGTACAAATATATTCAATTCAATTCAATTCAGTAAGCGATGTCAGGAGGCAGCTAGAGATAGGTTTGGCTTCTGGGCAGAAGCAGGTTTGACAGCACTGAATTTTCATTTGTGTCAAACTGAACAGGCCAGACCCCATACCTGCAAATCTCTACACAGGATGGGAAGAGAAGATAAAATGTTCTGGGTTGACAGAATTACCATAGCTATAATGACATATACAGAAAGAAATGTTCATGGCAAATACATGTAAGGTGCAGTTTTCCACAGTATTCATATTTTGTACCAAGAAAACAGCTTGTTCGGTTTCAGAACTGTCCATAGTTTGCCTACCTCAAGTTCCCCTTTCCTCTGTCTCTTCCCAGCATGCACCGTATGTTCCACCTCAGTTCATCCCAAGGGGTCCAACCGATTTCCTCTCCCCTCACAGCAGCATGGTGTGATTGGCCTTCTGTTTCAGTCAGTTACTGGTTTTGGTTTGTCTTTTAATTTTGCCATGGGCATGCCCAAGACGTCAAGATCTTTGACCCAATTGATGGACTAAAAAAAGCTTTCTAGATTTTATCCGCTTTTTGGAAAATCCACTTTTGGTAAGACAGTGCAGAAGGAAAATGACTCAATCCTTGGCTGATGATTCCTCTTCTTTCTGGAAATTGGTCAATGGTAGATTAAAATTCTGGTCTAGCTGGGTTCTTGAATTACTCTGATATCCTGTAACATAACCTTGACTGTTTCTGAGAAAGCTTTGAAGCTCAGCATAACTTGCATTTCCTGACACTATACCCTTCCTCATTCCCCAGGTATCTGAAATGGTCCCTTTAAAAACTGTTTAAAGCACGAACACTTGAATTTTAGCACTTTTAACTCAAACGGCTTGCACTAAAATGTCTCTGGAGATTTAGAGAGTAAATTGCTCCCCTACCTGCATTTCTTTCTTTAAAGGGCTGCCATTGGACCACAGTGGTAACTCTGTGCTTAAAGTATGCTGGAGAGACTTTAGAGCCTAAAATAACTCAATGACTTTCACAGAAGGAAACATTTCCTTCCCTTCCCACAACACCTGTGAACCCACTGAAAACTCTCTGGGGACTGAGATTGGCACAGTAGCATAGGAAGCTTGGGACAGACCCAAGGACCTACCAGTGTTTTTTCGGGGCAGGGGGGAGGCAGCAGAATCAATGTGGGCTGCAGTATCACCTGAAAGTGTAAGTGCCAGGGTTTCCACAGCGTGAGCATGACTGAAACCACCAAGGTCCTTTCCATGCATGTGTGCACCACTGGTTCTGCCTTGTACAAGTACTAAGGTTTTGTGTGTGTATATGAAGTTAGGGCCATGTGAGCACTGGGGTTCTGGTCACATGTGAGCACCAGCCTTCCTGCTAGAGGCACAGGTGTGCAGGTTTCTAACCATACGCGGATGCCCCACAGAAGCAGAAGCCAATAGGATGATGACAGAAGTATTTATATCCCTATTCAACTCTAGTTAGCCCTAAATGGGGCATAGGGAATTTACCTTAGGTTCCAAAATCCATTTCCCATATACCTAATCACATAGGAGAGGAAGGGATGGGCAGCTGTCATAGAATCATAGAGTTGGAAGGGACCTCTAGGGTCATCGAGTCCAACCCCCTGCTCAATGCAGGATTTCCTAAACCATCCCAGACAGATGTAAATCCAGTCTCTGCTTGAAGACCTCCAGCAAAGGGGAACTCACTAGCTGCCGCGGCAACCTATTCCATTGACTGATCGCCCTCACTGTCAGGACGTTTTTCCTAATCTCCAATCAGTATTGACTCCCTTGAAGTTTCATGCCATTGTTTCTAGTCCTCCCATCTTGTGCAAGTGAGAATAGAGATGATCTCTCTACACTGTAACAGCCCTTCAGATACTTGAAGACCGCTATCATGTCTCCTCTCAGTCTTCTCTTCTGTAGGCTAAACATTCCTAGATCCTTGTAGGATGTGGTTACCAGACCACTAACGATTCTGTTAGCCCTCCTTTGGACTTGCTCTAGTTTGTCAATGTCTTTTTTGAATTGGGGTGCCTAGAACTGGACACAGTACTCTAGATGAGGTCTGACCAAGGCAGAGTAAAGAGGAATAATTACTTCTCGTGACCTAGACTCTATACTCCTCTTTATGCTTCCTAGGATGGTGTTTGGCTTTTTTGCAGCTGCATCACATTGCTGACTCATGTTCATCCTGTGATCAATGAGTACACTCAGATCCTTTTCACTGGCTACTACTCAGGGCTGGGAAGACAAAAAGGGTAAAAGAAAGAAAGGTAAGAGGCATTCGAAGGAAAGGTTAAGTGGCAGGGATGTGCACAAATATTCATAACATTTGATATTTGTACAAATTCATACGAATTCAGACGTTTGCTTATGAATCAACTGTTATGACATTTATACATTGACATTCATATTCGTGGGAATGTTTCAGAACATTCATACAAATGCTTCGGAACATTTGCGAACTGGGGAGGTGGGAAGCGGCTGTGCCAGTCACATCTGCAATGGATCCAGAGTGCATTCGACATGGATTGAGAGTGGATTCAGAGTGGATTCAGGGCAGATTTGACGCTTTCAGAGCAGAAATGTTACAGGATCCGAATGGGATCCATATGGGTTTGTATCGGATATTCATATGAATTTGTACGAATACATTTGTATTGAATAGAATCCTACCACATTTGAAGAGGATCTATTCAAATACAATTTTTCTTATGTTTGATACAAGCTGTATGTTGTATGTATGTATGTATGTGTACACACACACATGTGCATATGTTATTTTTCCCAATAAAGCCTGTTGCTGGGGGTATGGTGAAGAATACCAGCTCAGGCACTGTCAGGCTGGCGAAGAATAACCACAAGACTCTTTCTTTAAAAAGATGAACAATGATTTATTTCAGCTCAGGGCAAGGCAGGTTTTGTTGGAAGTGACTTTGAACAGAAAGCCCAGCATATTTATATATTTCATAGCTGGGCGAGGTTTGGCCCTCAACCAATCAACAATAGCTATTTTTCAAAACCCAGTTTAAACTTGGAGCCAAAATATATCACTCGACCCCAGCAGGGAGGGGGGAGTCAACTGTCACTTCCAAACAACAGGCAGCTACTATATACATATATACAGAATCACATAGGTGGCAGAGATCTTACATTCAAATATTATGGCAGGCAGCTAGCCCTGCCTGACAGGCAGTGAGCATTCAAAAACACGGAAAGTGGAGCTGCATCTGTCTGTGTACATGTTTATTTCCCCCAGTAAAGCCTTATGTGGTGGTATGAAGATTACTAAGCTCTGAGATCTGGTCCCTGGCACAGGGCTGTCAATGACTGTAGCTCCTCCTCATTCACCTCATGGAGCTAGGCAGACAAAAGGGGTGACAGAGAAGGAGGTGCCAGCAACGAAAGTCCAGATCTGCCCCCAAACTCTCCTTAAGCAATCACACCTTGAAACAAACCAAGGAGCTAAAATGGCTTCAGTACTGGGAAAATCTGATCATAGAATAGTCCTAATAAAGGTGTATAGTCCTGAGAAGAAATGCATTTTTGAATGTCATCCCTCAAAAGAGAGAACAGCCTGGAAACTGTTTAAATACCATGTCTGACTGTAGCCTAGGTGTAAGCATGAACATCAGTCAGATTTATTGGTCTACTGTGCACCTCCATATATCACTGGACAAGCCATACTGCCTGATGCAAATAAGCTAATGAAAGTCACTCCACTATTGTAAAAATATCCAAGTGTGATTAAGATGCAAGCTATAAATAAGCCCATAGCTCTAACATTAAGTGGCTGGGTGCAAAGGCATCTCGGGGACATGATGGAAAGCAAAAGAATTCTGCAGATACTGCAGCCTGGGGCAGCAAATTCAATCAGCATGAAACAGCAACTAGACTGAAGTCTGGTGAGAGAGCAAAAAGGTCTGAATATTATAAGACAAAGGCTTTAATTTTAGAATTCACGGAATATGCCATGTACCCCCATACAAAATATATATAGTTTTTCTCAGAAACCATTTGCCTGTTGAAACACAATATATCATAATTTATTGAGAGCAAATTCTTTTTCCTGGTTTTAGAAACTAAAGAGGCGCATCCCCATTACAGTGGTACCTCGACATACGAGTTTAATTCGTTCTGTAACCTTGCTCGTATGTCAAATTGCTCGTATCTCAAAGCAATTTTCCCCATTGAAATTAATTGAAATGCCATTAATCTGTTCCAGCTCCCCAAACACCCCCTCATCTGTTCTTCCCTCTTTCCATGCGCGCCTGTTCCACATTTCCCTCGAACCCAGGCAGCTGACAGGACCCAAAGGAAGGCAAGGGGAAGGGGAAGCACCATCTACCTCTCGCCTGTAGGGCCCCGGGAGACCTCGGCGCAGGTGTGAGGAAGTGGCAGTGGCAGCTGCGACGGGGCGGGCTGGATGCCGGCGGCTGAAGCCGAGGCCGGGCCCCTCGAGCGCTTGAGGATGAGAGACGGAAGGGAAAACAGATGCAGGGCGGCATCCCAAGGTGAACGGCGAGCGGCGGAGGGAGCGGGCGTGTGCGCGCTTGAGGATGAGAGACAGGCGGGGAAGGGGGAGAGATGGATTCCTCGTATCTCAAATCTTGCTCTCATCTCAAAGCAAAATATCACTCGCTCGGTGGCTCGTATCTCAAAAAACCCGTATGTTGGTGCACTCGTATGTCGAGGTACCACTGTATAAGCTTAATTCACTTTCCCTAAACCAAAACAATAGAACCGGATGCAAACGCGAATTTGCCAGTTCCCATTACTTTCAGCTTAATCGCGTTGGATGCAGATTCTGAGGATCATACGTGACTCAAGGGGTGACTCAAGTGGCTACTTTCTAAAAGCCGCTTTTTGGGGGGCTGCCCTGCCCTCTTCCTCCTGGCGTGAACGCGCCACCCATAAGGGACCCCTTCACGAAGCCTGGCTGGGTGGCTGCCGCTTGCCTGGATGGAGGAAAAATGGTAGCGGGCAGCCAGCAATTCTCCCCATTCCCCGGGCACACAGCAGCAGCAGCAGCAGCAACTCAAGCCTCCTTGCTTTAAACATTCACACATCTCCCAGAACCTGCCCCTGCTTTCCTTTCCCCTTTAAAGATCAGAACTCCAAAGAGCTAGAATTGCGCAAAATTGCAACATTGTTATCAGGTGCAAAGTGGCTGGATTGCTACAGTGTAGCAGCTGCTGTGAAGGTTGGATTTTTACACTGACATCACTGTCTTTGGAAGCAAGCTATTGGGGGAGGGAAACCCTAAACATGGATTCTCATCCCTTAAAATGGTAGGGTCCCCACAGTAAAAAATGTAACACGTATCAAGCACACGATCCGGAGTGAGACCTGTTGAAATGAGGGTTAACATTTACAACGCTTTGGGGCGATTTAACATGCGGAAAGCATGTTAAGCCAAACTGACATGGGGTCTGCGAGGATTGAACGCATATTGAATTTCCATTTTTCCATTTCCATTTTTATTTATTTATATACCGCCTTTCCAAAAATAATTTTTTGCCCAAGGCGGTTCACAACAAATGGAAAAAACAAAGATAACAATAATCATAACATCAAAGAAATATGACAGATAAATATAGTCAGAGACAAGATAGTTTACATGAATCAAAATACATTGCATATTATAAAAAATACATTATATAATAATAATAAAAACCCAAAAAACCTTACCAAACAGATGAGACAGCCGGCTACTAAGGCCAGTTCTCCGAAATAAGCTTGCCATGGGGATTCGGCCCAAGACTATGATGGAAGATAGTTAGTATATACAGAGTGTGGGTAGATTTGCATATAGTTATCTGGATGACTAGGAAAAAAAGACAATAGCTAAACTCAAAAGATTGGGGTGCATTCAGATGTAGTTTATTCTGCCAAATTTAGATATTCCAGAATAAAGCATACGGTAGATACTTTGGAATATCCAAATATAGTGGAGTAAGTAAGCAACATCCAGATGCAGCCATATTTTTGGGGCATTCACCACCATTTTTAAAGGAGAAGATAAATCATATGGTAGGTTATGGCGTTTGGCCACATATATTAATGCATCAGCATAACCTACTCCTGGGATCTTCTAGCACTGATTTGTAATTGTGTCTAACATTTCTCTAAATTACTGTGAAACTTTTTCCCACGGTTACTTTGTAGTGGCTTGTCAGCATTTCATAAATGTAGGCGTGTGAGGTAGATAAACAGAAGAAATGGATTTGGGAACAACAAAGTAAGGTTCCACAGAGAAAGTCGGCTTCTGACATTAGTATTACAGAATCTCTTTAGAATTCATAAGAAGGTTGGGTGATCAATATTGTGCTCTTACTCTTTTCTCATGGACCACTAAACTCATGTACTTCCTTCTACTACTGTTAAAGCGAATATGCACCTGGATTGCTTTCAGTGCTCCACTTACACTTGGGCACGTTCCCATTATAAGCTTAACTCGGTTTCCCTAAAGCGAAATAATAGAACCGGATGCAAACACGAATTTGCCTGATCCCATTACTTTCAACTCGATCTGGATTCTGAGGATCGTAGGTGGCGTATGTGACTCAAGGGGGGACTCAAGTGCCTATTTTTTAAAAGCTGCTTTTCGGGGCTGCCCTGCCCTCTTCCTCCTGGCGTGAACGCGCCACCCATAAGGGACCCCTTCACGGAGCCTAGCTGGGTGGCTGGGTGGCTGCCGCTTGCCTGGATGGAGGAAAAATGGCACCAGGCAGCCAGCAATTCTTTCCCCTCCTCTCCCCATTGCCCAGGGCACACAGCAGCAGTGGCAACTCAAGCCCCCTTCACCCGCTCACTCCACGGTCACAGCCTTAAAAACAGAACCTGCAGCTGCTTTCCTTTTCTTTCCCTTTTTTAAAGGTCAGAGCTTTCAAAATTGCAGAGAATTTCAACATTGTTATCAGGTGTGAAGTGGTTGGATTGCTACAGTGTAGTGGCTGCCTTAAGGGGTGGATTTTTACAGTAAAATCACTATCTTTGAAACCCTAAATAAGCATTCTCATCCCTTAACATGGTACCGTTCCCACAGTAAAAAATGTAAAACGTTTCAAGCGCACGAACCGGAGTGAGACCTGTTGAAATGAGGGTTAACATTTACAACGCTTTGGGGCGATTTAACACGCAGAAAGCATGTTAAGCCAACCTGACGTGGGAACTGCGAAGATTGAAACTGTTTTGAAACTGAAATAAGCTTATAATGGGAACGTGACCTTTTTGTGTTTCAGGAAGACTTGGGCAGTTGTGGTAGAACAATTATGTTCACTCGCCAGTTAGGCCAGAGATGAAGCAATGCATTGCACCCTCAAGCGTTATAGAATATGATCATCTATACAGAAGGAGGAGAAGAAGAAGAAGAAGAAGAAGAAGAGTTGGCTTTTCTACCCCGCTTTTCTCACCCATTTAAGGGGACTCAAAACAGCTGACAAAGCTTTTCTATTCTTCTCCCCACAACAGAACACCCTGTGAGGTAGGCGGGACTGTGAGAGCTCAGAAGAGAGCTGTGACTAGCCCAAGGTCACCCAGCTGGCTTCATAGGGGAGGGCAGAATCAAACCCAGTATTCCCAGATAAGAGTCTGTCTCCCTAACCACTAGACCAAACTGGTACATTTTGATGTATCAGACTATACAGCAGTTTCTAATATAGAAACATTAGTACATATAGGTACATTTTGTTAGATGTATCAGACTATACAGCAAGTTCTAATCCAAGCACAATGGCAGCCTATCACAGGCTGTCTCTTCTAGGGAGTCTGAAAATGGCATCTTTGGTACTCACTTTGAGATTGCTTTGGCAGAGTTACCTCAGAACAGAAGAAATGCCAGAAATTGGCAAAGAAGGGTCCTTTCTGCACTGGGTCTTATTCTGGATCACATCCTAGAACAGAGACCTGCATCTACATGCTTGTGCAGACTTCCATAGCTTAAAAAAAACCAAGATTACTGAATGGAAGGCAATGTGAGTGAAACTTGACAGCACAACAGGCAATGCCTTCTAAGAGTGAAACCTTTCCCCTCCTCCTCACTTGAAGTTATGGCTTATTCCCATGAGTATTTCAGGCCAGGGGCAGCCCTAATTTCCAGTTGAATTTATGACTGTCAGCCTTATCAAGAGAGTTGCATGACTGCCCTTTTTGAACTAACCACATATTTCCCCTTATGTGCCCCTTTGGTTGTCTGTGTTTGGCTATCAGGTTGGCTGGCCAGGCTCTCCCACTGAGAGCAGAAGGCACATTTTTCTTTGGTAGCTAGAGAAAAATAATTCAGAGAAACTAAGCATTTCTGTTATTAACAGAGGCAGAGATTGCTTGTAGTTGGGAAACTAGATAAGCCTCAAACCCCAAAGCGAATGGTTGTACTGAGCAGAAAAAGAAAATGTTCTCTCAGAGAACAAACTGGTGGCAAAAAATGAAAATGAGTAAGGGCAAACATTAGCACTGACACCAAGAGCTTCTGGTACAACCTCTTCTGCCATTACTGAGCTTGCATGTTAACCCCTCGCAGGGCTGGCTGCCATTTGCTGATGATACTAAATTATTCAGGGTAGTAAACACTGAACGAGATTGCGAAGCACTCCAGAGGGATCTCTTGGCATTGGGTGAGTGGGCAACCAAGTGGCAAATGTGCTTTAATCTTAACAAGTGCAAAGTAATGCACATTGCGGCCAAGAATCCAAACTATGTCTATAAACTGATGGAGTCTCAGCTTTCCGCAACACACCAGGAAAGGGATCTCGGGGTTCTGGTGGACAGTTCAATGAAGGTGTCAGCCCAGTGCGCAGCAGCGGCAAAAAAAGCTAACTCAATGCTCAGAATAATTAGGAAAGGAATAGAAAACAAGTCAGCAAGTGTCATTTTCCCTCTTTACAAACCTATGGTGAGGCCACATGTGGAATATTGTGTACAAATCTGGTTACCATGCCTCAAAAAGGATACTGTGGGACTGGAAAAGGTGCTGAGAAGGGCAACCAGAATGATTAAGGGGCTGGAATACCTCCCTTACGAAACCAGGCTGCAACATCTAGGCCTCTTCAGCATGGAAAGAGGGCGTTTAAGAGGGGACCTGATTGAAGTATATAAAATCATGCATGCTATAGAATTGGTGGATAAGAGAAAATCTATTTTCTCTATCACACAACACTAGAACCAGGGGACACTATATAAAACTGATGGGGAACTGATCAGATCCGACAATCAAATCTGAATTCAGCCAAACTGGGTTACATGCAGACCAAATTGCCCAAATCCGCGGTAAATTTAGTCCTCTTGAAAACTGTTCTCGCTACGTTTCAGGAGGCAAGCCCACATTATTTTGGAGGCTGAGTCCACACATGGGGATGCTTTGAGTTATTAGGGGAGTTGCTCGCATCATTAGCAGGAGAGCATCATGTTCTGTGCTCGCCATTCCTGTCCTGTGCATTGGAGATCGCAACTATTTGGGCATTTTGGGCAATAAACGGTGACTGAACAGAAACGAGTCTCTTTCTGCAAACATTATTCCTCCCCCCTTCCCCGACTGCCAAGTCAGCAAGACAAATAGAAGCTTCAGCACCCCAGTTTTACAGCAAAAGATGCGGTTGCTGTCCTACTAGTCTCTTTCTGTCATCATTATTCCACCACCCCTCCCTGATTGCCAAGCCAGGCATGATAATTTAAATGGCTTAATTTAGCACATGAGTAGTAAACGGTTGTACTAGGTGGGGCAGGGGTGTGCACCTCCGGTAAACTGCCACCAAACTCCAAGTGGCCTTGCAGAATGATCTGGCTTTTTCATATTATATTTTTATTGCCTTTCGGCCCTATGTGCCATAATTAGGAAGGAGGTGTTGGGTAGCATTTTCTTGCCATCACTACAGCGGGCGGCACAGAGGTTGACAACTTCAGCCCGGCTTCCAATCAGGAGAGTGGGGGGTAGAGAGAAGAAGGTGCTGTTCTCCCATGCGGGGGGTTAGTGTGGTTTGCATGAGGACACCCATAGTTGAATTGAGCCCACGTTATCAGCAAATGCATGGGGCGGCTCAATTCGAATTTGGCCTTGCACCTGGATTAAAATTTTTCCAATTTGCACTAAACAGAGTGCATGGGGATGCGGCCTCAGAGGGTCATCGGTTCATGGAATTTGCTGCCAGAAGAGGTGGTAATGGCAACCAGCCTAGATAGGTTTAAGGATGGGTTAGACAAATGCATGAATGGCAGATGTATCAATGGTTAGTAGAATGGATGCCTAGGTACATCTTTCAGGCTGGGGGGACAAGCAGGATGCTTTTAAGGCCATTTGCTGGGATTTGAGAGCAGGAGAAGACTCACCCTTGTTTCTGCTTGAGATGCCCATGGGCAATTGATGGGCCACTGTGTGCGACAGGATGCTGGACTAGATGGGCAGTGGCCTGATCCAGCAGGGCTTCTTTTATGTTCTTAAGTGTGCCTGTGCACCTCGTCACAGTTCCCTGGTAACAGTGGCAGTGCACACACCCTGGTGTCAGCATCGGGGAAAGACGGCGGCGGTGTCTGGAAGCCATCTGCACTTGAAGTGCGTGTTCAGATGCGTTGGGGGAGGTTTGCATGAACTAAGTATTGACCACTGCCAATACTGAATCCACATGTGGGCAAGTTCACCCTTTGCTTCCCACGGACGGGAAGTAAAGTGCGGATTTCCCTGGCAATTCTGCCCCAGTTGGAAGGAGGGTGGGGTGGGTGGGAGGGAAGGTTACAATTTTCATTTTGTTCTAATATTTTATATGTTTTGCTCTTTCTTATTGTAACCTGCCCTGGGATCTTTAAGTGAAGGGCAGGGATATGAATTTCTTAAATAAATAAATAAATAAAAGAGGCTGCTGGCATGCTTGCTGGTCCAATATACCAGCCAGGGTAGAATTGCCCACAATCAAGTAACAGAGTATAACAGAAGCTCCATAAAGCATCTTGTTTCATGTACTACATATGGCTCCATTTAGAAAAGGCACACTGAAGTGGTTGCATCCTGGTTCTTCAGGCTGTAATAAGCAACTACCATAAACACTATTAGAGCATCCCACTTTTCGCATTATAATCCTGAATACATCCAGGCATTAATCCTTGCCATAAATGAAGAAATTAAGAAGAGAAGGTTTTTTTAAAAAGTTCATTAGCATTCTGATTGTACTTTCCTTTACTTTCTGGTGTTTTCTACCATGTGATCTTCATACTGCCACTCCTGGGTATTTCTAGTGTTCATAAAATTCTAGAGTCTCTCACGTACACACAGCTCCTGCTTCTGCACTGACTGGTTATCACACAGGGGCCATGTTCCCATTATAAGCTTATTTCAGTTTCAAACCGTTTTTAATCCTCGCAGTTCCCACGTCAGGTTGGCTTAACACGCTTTCCACATGTTAAATTGCCCCAAAGCGTTGTAAATGTTAATCCTCATTTCAACAGGTCTCACTCCAGTTCGTGAGCTTGAAACGGTTTACATTTCTTACTGTGGGAACGGTCTGTGTTAGTGGGATGAGAATGCATGTTTAGGCTTTCCCTCCCCCAATAGCTTGCTTCCAAAGATAGTGAAAAATCCTGTAAAAATCCACCCCTTACAGCAGCCACTACGCTGTAGCGATCCACGCACTTCACGACTGATAACAATGTTGCAGTTTTGCGCAATTCTGCCTCTTTGAAAGTTCTGACCTTTAGAAAGGGAAAGGAAAGCAGCTGCAAGTTCTTGGAGATGTGTGGATGTTTAAGGCTTGATTTGCAGCTGCTGCTGTGTGCCCTGGGCAATGGGGAGAGGAGGGGAAAGAATTGCTTGCTGCCCACTGCCGTTTTTCCTCCATCCAGACAAGTGGCAGCCACCCAGCCACCCAGATAGGCTCCGTGAAGGTGGCACGTTCACGGCAGGAGGAAGAGGACAAGGCAGCCCCGAAAAGTGGCTTTTAAAAAGTAGCCACTTGAGTTGCCCCTTGTGTCACGTACGTCCTCAGAATCCAGATCGAACGCGATTAAAGTTGAAAATAATGGGAACAGCCATATTTGCGTTAGCATCCGGTTCTGTTATTTTGGTTTAGGGAAACTGAATTAAGCTTTTAATGGGAACGCCACCTCAGGCAAAGAGTTTCCCAGTTCAGCAAGACAATGATGCACACAAACACAAATACACACGGACCCTGCTGCAATCAACTGAATCCTCAATGTGAAGATTTCCCCCCCTAAGCATACCGTGTACCGTGTACTGTTTGTGTTTGGTTGAAATGGAAAAGAGGTTTAATACATTACTACCCTGTCCAGTTGGCATGGGACAAGAGTTTCCTAAGTTAAATGGGTCATACAGGTCATCAAGTGCAGTGTGAGTTAAATTCCACAGAGATAATGGCAGAATCTATACAGCACCAAAAAGGCACCTGAGGAAAGCCCTGTGTGTCCTGTGCTTGTCAAGCCTGCAGTCTGCCTCAGGTGGGTGGCAAGTGTGAGTAGATGTTGGGGTAGCATTTGATAAGGGCAAGAGGATTTTCTGGGTTGAAAACACCCCCTGCAAGTGCAGATGCCTCTTAACAAAATTTACCCCATTGTCTACTACAAGGTCAAGCACAAATTGGCTTCTGGAGTGTCTGAATCACCATAGCAATGGCTTTGGCAATTTTTACCATGTGCCTCGCTGTTGTCATGGCAACTGCAATGTGCCTCACATTTTCACAGTTACAGGTGTGCCCCTCTGCCTCCTTGCAACTTTGCATTCATAAGTGGGTGTAAAGGTTGCTGACTGGGAGTGTACTAGATGCTCCCAGTCAGGTTGTGGAGAAATTTTTACTTCTTTAACACTTTGGAAGATCAGGGGCACTCTGGGATGCTCTGGGATGGAGGCGGCACTGTGGTGTACCGAATTGAGTGTCCCAGAGCATGCAAGAGCATCCCAGACAAAAAAGCTCTGTGACTCCATTTTAGAGCATGGAAAATGTCATTTCAAGTAGCAATCCAAGATGCCTGCAGTAAGAACAGAAAATCGTGCCCTGCAGAAGAGGTGTTCAGATAGTGATTGAGCCTGCAAATGGACCAGTGTGCTCGCCACAGGACACTTGTGGCTGCCTCATGTGGAGGCCCAATGGCAAAGACACTTTTTGCAGGTAGCTCCATCAGAAAATGGGGACATGATCTCATACTTACCTAACACTCCACAATATAGACTTTTGTGGGACATTTCCCAGATTGGGAGAAACTTGTGCAAATGTTATATGAATTCTGTCTGTGAAGCTAATGAGGTTGGCATGCACTTCTGACTAATTTGTGGGGATGTCTGAAGAGTATATCAGGGTTTGTGCAGTGGAATAATGTGCTGATGAATCGGAACTAATTCAAGGACCATGTGTATGGAAACAACCAGCACACTGGGGAAGGCATATTAATCACATGATCTGGTCAAGAGTGGTTGCTTCCACCAAAAAGCAACTATGCAAACACCATGTTTTAGGGACAGCACTGAATCTTTTTATTGTTCTGTTCTTTTGTAATTTCTGCCATCGAGTCATGCGACTACCTCCAGACATACATCTGGAATGCAGAAATCGAGCAGTTACGCTTTGCTATCAGCTGAAATTCACAGACTGGGATACAAAGAATTGCTTGAGAAGCTGCCAAGGGCTTGAGCACGCCCAGTAAGCTTTCCGCCCCTTCCTTTTTTCTTTGATTGACAAAACTATTTTGCAATAGCATAAAGTGCTTTGAGCACTACTCCGTTTGAAAGCCTGTATGAAACACAGTGGCTGCATCCCTATGGGCTCCAGTTATTTCCCTGCTGAATCGGGGCATCTGTAATCCGCATTGTAGTTTGAATTAACATGTCCCCATGCAGTTGAGGAGAGCGCTAGCTGAAGGCGAATCCACCTGTCTCCAAGCAAGCACTGTAAACTCCTGCATTGCGGAAATCTCATCCTTTTTTCTCCATCCCCTCTGCCCTGATAGGAAGCCTGGCTGACGTCACCATGGCCTGTCCTACCTGGTGCAGTGATGACAGGGAAAATCCCTGGGAAACGTGTCCAGGTTGCACCTCCAAAAACACAACACACACCATAAATAAGGGGAGGGGGAAAGATAAAAGGGAGCATAATAGGATGGCAAAAAGGCTCTCATGTCTTGAAGCTGTGGCTCTGACGTTAGCGGACGTGTGCATGTCCACATGACAGCAAGCACACCTCCACTTGACAGTGAGCCCTGTGTTCACAACAGCCTCCCTCTAAACCCTTGCAGCTTGGATCCATTTTCTTATCTTCTGTTCAACAATGCCCTTCCGGTCCCCCACGTCTCCAGCTACTACCATTAACAGTCTCAAATCCTAGCTTTGAAAACCATAGCTTTTGGCAGAGAATGAATGATCCAGTACTTGTGCGGAAAATCTACCTCTTTGCCCATGTGTGCCTTGCCGATTGGGCGATCAGGTAAGGGGGGGGGGGCAAGCTTTTAGCCAGAGAGGCAAATTAGAGCTCATTTCAGCTTAATTTCTTTGCTGACTTAATTTCTTTCCCCAAGCAGTTGTGATCACTGCGCACATGGCAGGGACAGCGAAACCCTGCCCACTATTGCTCTGATCACCAAACTCCTCCCCCAATAGCCCGCGAGCATCCCCATGACTCAAGATAATATATGCTTGGCTCCTAATTCAGAGCAAGAACAGTTGGAAAGTTTTTTTTTTTTTTTGCCGAATGTGGCCTGGATTAGAGGCTGTTCATGGAGATGGTTTGAGGCGAACTCAGGTTTGCCTCAAGAGTATTTTGATCATGGGAACACACCCAGTACAGGCAGCTTGATGCCTGGAGCTTATAGAACAAACACAGCTCTCCTGAGCCTAGTCAATGGGTTCACACTAGTTCCGATTAAAAGCCACCCTGTCTTCTTCTAAAACTGGACCAAGAACAGGCTGTGTAGACTTTCATTCTTCAATTTGACAATGTAGCTCATAGGCCTGTTAACTGCTATTATCCAAGAGTGGTCTGCGAGACCTCTGAGTTCCCATAGGGAACAGGATGACCATCCTACCCCCAGTTTCCAGACAACAGAAACAAACAGCAGGAAATAGAATATTGTTTCCATGTTTTACTTGGGATAGCTGACTGGCCCCACTTGGCAAAAGAAGGCTGGCCTAGATGAACCTCCTGGCCCATTCAAATATCAGATCTCCCCATTTAAACAAGGGGTGTTTCTGCACTGGCTGCAGAAACCATTTTAACCCCCCATTTAAGACCCTTGTTTACTTACCTTCCGCACTGGAGACCTCTTCAGTGACCCTTCCAGGCGTCCGCTTCCACATTTCAGCATGCGAGATCCGTTTCTAAAACGGGTCTCACCACCAAAAAATGGATTAAAAGGAAGACCTAAAAAATTAGGTCTTCAATCTGTCTCTTCACCTGGATCCATGTGGAAGCAGGACGCTTCCGCACATGTCCAGGTGAAGGGATGGATGTCCCTGTGGCCGCCATCTTGGGGAGGGCAGAAGCAGGCCCATTTGCCTCCTTCCACCCTCCCCCGCGCACCGTGCACCACTGGAAACACGCGGTGACTGTGATGCGGGAGGCTGGATGCCCTTTTGAATGGGTCCTGCAGCATCCACACAGCACCCAGGCGATCCGGCCACCTGATCTGGCCTCCCCATGTGCATGTGGACGCACAAGGGCCCTTCGGATCCATCCAAAATAGGAACGGGATCATCAGGAGGTCAGATCACTGAGAAACAGCTCCTCTTTGAGCTGTTCTCAGTGGCAAATGTGGAAGCACCCCTTATGTCTCCAGATGTGACTTAAATAATTTTCTGGAGCTGTATTGAGATTGTCACCCATGGTGGTCCCAATATGGCAGCTGGCTGGACACACATTATGCCTGTCTTAAAATAATTGCATTGGCTGCCAATTTGCTACCAAGCCCAATTCAAGGTGTTAACTTTGGGCCTTTCCGCATTTGCCGCTGGAAAACAGATCTGTTTTCCGGTGGAACGTTTTAAAAAAGAATCTGGCCTAAATAGGGTCAGATTCCCGGAGGCCCCATGCATTTGCACATGTGCAAGGCAGTGGTGGCAGCGGCAGGGCTGGATGGGGAAATGGATTGGGGTGGGTGCTGTGCAGACACACCAGCACCCATACCATACCAGTCCTGCCAGCGCATGCCCAGTTGTCACAGAGGCAGAGTGCATGCTCTGCCTCTCTGACAGGTGGGCGAATCTGGTGGCAGGCTTCCCTGGCTTCCTCCTGGCAAGAGAAGGGGCGATCGGCCCTTCTCTGGCCAGGGGAAGCTGAGTCTACCCCCACCCCCACCCCCACCCTGCCAAAGGTCCCATGCTCGCACCCACTTTACCTTGTCGCTGCTGGCCCGATTCTGGAACTGGCAGGCCCGGTGTCGATCACACATGCACGCACCACGGACTACATTTCCCAGCAGCCCTGGTGGTGGAGATCTGCAAGGACACAGTTAAGTCTCCAGGCATGTGGGGCTTGGTGCTAGCATTCCCAAGCGTGAATGCTAGTACACGTTAGTGGATAATACACTTCTCTTATCCAGTGGCTGAGAAGCCAAGTGTAGAAACACCCAAGATCTGCAGGTATAGTGTCATTCCACTACTAAGACAAATGCTAAAAGAGTATTAAATTACGTTGGTACAATGTGTGATAATTCCAGATGTGCTTTATATTGGAATACAGTATTGATAAACTGTAGTATGTCTGGATGCAGCCCTAATTTGCTAGCCACTGTTCTGCCCCCCGGCCTCTACAACTGGCCCTGGTAGTAATTTACCAGTAACCTGGAGAAACTACTCTAGGTACCATGGCAAATGCTGAGACAGTTACACAGAAGAACAACATAACCCACATTGTTTGGATAATCCAGAGTAAAGCACATCCAGACACATTCTATTCTGGATCATTCATGTTTTATTCCAGATTATCCAAACAGCAAAATCCCACCATTTTCAGTCTGTTGCAGGTCTCACCAGTGACATAACTCAGAACCCCCACCTCCTGTCTTAGAGCTCAGTCCTTTGGAAGTTTATAGGTTTGAAGTATTAAGCCTTTTTGAACCTGTGAGTCAAAATGGGAGAGCAGCACAAAGAAACTAAAAGACAGTATACTCTTTATTGACTCCTTTATTACTTGTATTGCTAAAAACCTTCCTCGGACCTCCTCATTTTTTATGCCCTCCCATCAGGAAAAACTGTTTTAGATGGCTTCGAAATTTCCAGAAATCTTACAACACTTCTCAAGATGGGAGTTTGCTTTAATCTGGGCGAAAAGCAGTAATGTTAAGTTGCCCAAGGGCAGCATCCAGAAGGTCAAACCCAGGAATTCCAGGCTCGTCTGTGCAGATAGCATCCATTAGCAGCCAGGAAATAAATGACGCAGGAAGGGAACTTTGGCCTTCAAGATCTGTTCAGACAATGTTATTTACATACACAGACCTTCGTCTTCCAAAAATTAACAAACAAACAGCAAAGCGCTTTACAAAGTTAGGAAGAACACGCAGCAACAACAAACAGATCATACTAACATCATGAAAAATCCTAAGTACAAAATCACAGCACAAGTATTCACATGCTCCAATAGGCTATTCAAAAATGCAACAAACTTCCAGAATCCAAATTGTGTGATCTCTGCAAACAGGCCAAAATGCTTTGGGTGAGCGGGAGTCTGTTCAGTAAATCCAGGGACCAAAGCACCTAAAATATCTGATGCTCCTCCAGCTGCCGAAAACTCAAAAAATGGCACCTACAACCAGGAATGTCATTCAGTCCCCTGCCTTTGAGTCTTGCCCCACAATGGGGCCATAAGAACTTTCTAATTCTCTCAAGACCTCTCACCAAGGCCACACCAGGAAACACCACTCATCAAGGATCTTGGTCTCAAATGTTGACTCTAGATTCTACTTGGATTAACAACCAGAGGGCAATCAGGGGGCTTTCTGCATTTCCCATTCAGGGGACGGGAATAATGCACTGCCCTGCATCCACAGACCTACCGGAGGTCCAGATGCGTGTCCCGGTGGCCGGCATGACTGTACATGTGCTGTCACTGGCACAGTGTTGACATGCTGCGCATGTGCACTGGCATCCCAAGTCACGTGACATGCCAGAGCGCTTGCACGGCAGCTCAAATGACCCCCAGCACAGGAAGGAATGTGAATGCTCTCTACACAGGCCAAGACAAGTAACCTTGCAGAAACATGTGGTGCACGATTCATGCAGTACCACTAGTGAATGCTAGGGTAACTTCTGGGATAGCAGGAGACATTTCTGGTGTGGAAACTCCTCCTGCAAGTGCAGGTGATGTGGCAGAGATTACAACTGTAGAAACAGGTGGGAGGAAAGAGGCATTTGCTGGTTCTCCTCCAGAAACTGAAGTCATACTTTGCTAATGGCTTGATTCTAGCACACTCTGGTGGAAGGACATGGCAAGGTAACTCTCTGGTGTCTTTCCAAGGGTCACCTTGATGCTACTGAACTGTGTTTTATTTATTTATTATTTACATTTCTATCTCGCCCCATACCCAAGGTCTCTGGGTAGGCAACAACCATTAAACAACAGATTAAAAACGGAATATACACTAAAAGCCATTTAAAAATTCAACAAATCTGAAACAATATACAACATGTTTAAAATGATGGTATCTGTACTGGGAGGGGAAATATAATAATCTCAGCCAAAGGCCAGGGTAAAGAGGTGTGTTTTCACCGCTTTCCTAAATATATGTAAGGAAGGAGCATGACACACCTTGAAGGGGAGACTATTCCATAGTCTGGGGAACATTCCCAAAAAAGCTCTCTCCCGGGTGCCCACCAGCCTCACTACTGATCTTAAGGCACAGGCAGGTTGGCATGGGAGAAGGTGTTCCTTTAGATATTTGGAGCCCAAGTCATTTTAGGGCCTTATAAGTCAGAGTCAGCACATTGAATTGGGCTTGATAGCAAATTGGCAGCCAATGCAGCCCTTTTAAAACCAGCATGATGTGTGTCCGGCTAGCTGTTCTGGTCAGCACTCAAGAGGCTGCACTTTGCACTAGCTGCAACTTCCGGACCGTTTTCAAGGGCAGCCCCATGTAGAGTGCGTTACAGTAGTCCAATTTAGAGGATACCAGAGCATGGATGACTGTGGCCAAGTTGTCTCTACCAGAAAGGGCTTCAGTTGATGCACTAGCCATAGTTTGGAGTAGGTGCTCCTGGCTGTGGCCTCCACCCGAGCTTCAAGTGTTAATGCAGAGTCCAAGAGTACATCCAAGTTGTGCACCTGTCCCTTCTAAGTCACTGCAACACCACCAAGGACAGGGTATCTCCCAACTACACAGACCTGAGACCCTGTGACACACAGCACCTCAGTCCTGTCTGGATTCAGCTGCAATTTATTGTCCCTCATCTAGCCCACTACTGCTTCCAGACATCTGTCAAGCACCTTTTGATCTGTGGCAGATTAAATGCAATTTAAGATTAAAACAAGAATTCCCACACTACCTTCTTCATAACCCTCATAGTCCAGATCCTTGAACCACCACTGGTACAAAGGCAATTTGAGAGCAAATCTCAGTGACAGAGAATGCAGCAAAGAGAACAGGAATGGAAAACTCTCTTATTCTTGGGATGTGGGCTGCAAACTTCAGTGGCTGTTTTAAGTTTGCCTTGTGTGTGCCTTTATCTTTGAATTCTGGGGCAATCTGGAATGCATTACTGAACTGTGGCTCTGTGCATTGTGCGGGAAGTGCCCTCTCCCCTTCAACACTGTACACATCTCTGTACTTACATCTGGCACCTGACAAAGCAGTAGATGTCATGCTTCTCAGGACAGCCTCGGGCAGCCATTGTACTCTTTAGTAGGTACTTCACTTCCCCCAATATGGAGACGCAACTCCCAAAGGCGTTCCTGTGGGCACCTACCTAGGTAAATGGAGACGTGTAGCAGGTCTTTTGCTCTAACCACACCCATTCATGTCTGACAATCAGGCTTACCCTGTGAGAACTCTCACGGATGCTCGGGGATTCTTGTCTGTACATTGCAATGCTGCCGACATCCTGGAGCATCTGGGAGCATCCCCAATCCCATGAAGCTGTGGAGCTCCTGCTGAGTTCCTGGATGCAGTTTTTGACTGTCTTTTGGTGAAAATGCTGCATGTGGATGGGGTGAGTGCAGCTGCACAAATGCGTGCTGTGTCACAAGTGCTACGGCAGTGGCCCAGTGCATTCCTGAATTTGCCATGGCTGTTGCCATGGTGGTCCCAGCACTTCCAGTGCCAGTGGTCAGATTCATGATTGCCCCAGCACTTTGAAGTGCAGAGGTATCCTGGTTTGCTCAAACTTAATTTCAGTGGGATGGTATATCCATTGCTATACCATCCCCCTAAGTTAAGTGTGAATCAGCCAGAAGGTTCCTTGGCCTTCTATAATAAGTCCTGAGGTAAGTCTTTGGTAACCAAGTAAAAGGACCCTGAACAGCAAGGCTGCAAAAGTCATGCCCTGAGATCTGATCTAAGCCTAAAATATGTAGATGATTAGAGGCCTTTTTGCACCAAGGCTGGTAGTCAACAATTAGTGAATGTCTGGGGAAGAGCATCCACACTCGGAGGAGGCTGTTACAGCCTCCAAGCATGTCCTGCCTTCCCGGAAGTTCCCTAATTCTTGATTAGATGTAGAGCATGAAATTGTGCTCCACCCCTTAACCAACCTTAACCAAATGTGTTGGGACTACAATTGCCACCCTTCCTGATTATTTGATATGCTCCCTAGGACTGACGGGAGCTGAATTCTAATCTAAAGTGTTACTGATACTGAAACACCTTTTGGGAAGGTCAAAGCCAGGCTTCTAATTATAGCCTCACCCACCCCCTTCTGCCCTACCATCTTGATCTGCAGACCACCACTGACTTTCCACCTTTGTGCTGGAGTCCAGCAACATCCACCTCCAACAGAGTTTAACCATTAGAGAGCCACGAGAGAGGTAATAAAAGTGTAGTACACTGGTGGCTACGTTCTGATAATTTACCTTGACACGTTTCCGATGGTTAGTGGCGGCCAACTTTTCTGGCACCTTACAAAAATACAGAATTTGGGTGATGTAGCATGTGAACAGAAACAAACAAGGCCATTCCCCAGTTTTTAAAGCAACTGCTCTTATGCAGGGTAATTTAATTTGCGTCTTAAATGTTAGGAGAACATCATGTCCTTGCACCAGGCAAAAAACAACACGGGAACAAAATACAAAGACAACTGCCAGGGACAGGTAGTGAGAAATGGAATTGCCTCTGCTACATAAAGGCAGTAGCAGAACACATTAATGATTTATAAGGCACGGTTGTGCTGAAATCAGAAGTGACATTCTGGGAAAGCAGCAGATGTTTGTCCCTTTCTAGACCGTATGGGTTTCATTTCACAGGAGTACCTTTATTCTGACACACGCATTCTTACTATTCAGTCATGTAATATTACAAAGAGAGTATAAGTTAGAGTCGCAAATCCTTTAGCCTTTCTCTTACCCATGCAGCTAATAACAAACTTCTTATTTTGATGATATGGTTGTAAGCAATAAAACAAACAATAATATTTTTACATTGCACTTTTTGATCGCCAGCACCAGCACCAAAACCATTTAAGACCAAATATTTTTAAGAGGAAATGAATTGGGATCTGGCTGCATTTTGATGAGACTTATCCTTCCCTTCTAATTGCTAAAATAGTGTTTTTGTTTGGAAATTAGTTTTCCACAGCCCTGTAAATTCATATAAAGTCAAGAGACGCAATTGCAGAGAGGGCACTTACCTCAGTGTGGGTGGGTGTGATGGTGTCTGTTTCCAGGTCCAGTCTCTCCTTTTTTCAGCTCTTTGTAATGTTCAGCAATTAAGGAGTTGCTTCATTCCATCATCCTTCCCCTTTCAAAGGCCCCTTTAAAAAACTTCTGAAGGACAAACAGAGGAATTGTACTTATTTCACATACTTAGCAACAATGACAAAGCTTTTGAGTTTCGAAGCTCCATTCCTTTTAAATTGTTTGGTAAAATGGCAGCCACACTTCCTCCTATTCTTTCCCTACTTGGTTTTCCTGCATCCAAAAGGGCTTTTTCCTTTTCTTGTTCTATAAATAGGACTTCCACAACACAACCTATAGCAGCAAAGGAAATGCAAGAAAGCAAAGGAAAGCCCTCCCATGTTCGTCACAGTGTGAAATGAAACTTTTAAACCACTCTTAGTACGCACCTCTCAGGATCTATAATGCATCAAGCATAATATTGTATTAATTTTTATCACCGTTAATCTACTTTGCTTGAGCCTTTGGAGCACAATTGCCATTACCACCAGCAATTTTATTTATATGCTGTCTTTCCAAACTATTTTCAAGCAGTTAGCAAGGATCATTGCCCTTGAGGTACAATAGAAACATAGGGTGAATTCCCACTTACCTGCAGGAGGAACTCAAAGATTTTAATTACTTTACCTTTATACTACCGGCAGGGCTGGGAAAACCCTGCATGCTCCCATTAGCACTTATTCTGGGTGGAAGAGGTACAAATGGAGCACATGACCAGGTGGCACAATTGCGGTTCTGCTCCACCTTGTCTGGTTGCTACAACAATGACGCCATGTATGTGCATTGGTGCCATTGACATGGCTCCATGATCACCTCTGTAATGGAGGCAATTCGCCTTGCCATTGCGTAGGGAACTGCTGGCAAGGTTTGAGATAGATTCCATGTCCTGAAGTGCAGACGCCAGATCTATCCCCCATCCTCACTTCCCTGTGTTTTTCCCAGGGACGTGTAAATGCGAAAAGGCCCACAGTCAGTATATTACCTCATTTCAGATCATAGTTTGCTAGGGAACAGTGGTCTTCTCACTAGGCAAGTTGGGTTTGCACAATGAGGAGGACACCACGCCAGGTTGAACTAAACCCTCCCTGAAGACTGCAAAAAGTGGAAGAGGTGCATATGGAACGTGTGACTGGATGGTGCAGGCACAATTGACTGGGAGAGGTTAGTTCTCTCCCGAAAGCAGTGTCTGCATCCTTCTCCAGGTGCGGCACTATGAACTGAAAATTTCTCTGACTGCATGAAAAACTATTTTGGTGCCTTTCAGCTGTTGACTTTGATGTCAATCAGAGTTTGGCCTCCACCTGCCAACTGGGAATAATGGTTCCATTTTAAGGATATGCTCATACTATTGCAACCAGAATGGCCTCTGCACTCTGGCTTGGAGCATACATAACCTGCGATGTATGCTCCATCCCAGTGGCTGAGAACTGCCCCAATCACCTATGGTACTCTTGGACCATCCCCAGATGTAGCCTTTGCATTTTTCCTATGTACAGGCTGAGTGAGGGTGAGGCAGCTGCTGCTGCTAGGCCTGGGGCTGGGCAGGGGCTACAGATATGACTGGGGCTAGACAGTCGTGTGTTGCATCGCCGATCACCGTAGCAACAGCCTGGTGTTCATGTCCATTGCTACGGCAAGGCGGATGGATCTCCGCACAGGACCATCTGCATTTCAGGAGTGTGCAGGAATGTTTGGGCGAAGTTTAGGACAGAGTGGTGCTTGTAATGCAAACACTGGCTGCCATCCCTATGATATGACTCCTGTGGACTAATATCTCACAGATGTTAAGTGCAGAAAGTCCCAAGGGAAAGAGGCCAGTAGATGGGGCCATCTATTTGCCCACTGAAATTATATGATCTCTTTGACTGGCTAATTCTCCTCTGGATATTGCAGTGGAAGTGTGAAGTCTGAGTCATCTTCCTGCTGTCAGTGTGTCTCCTCACGTCCAAACCCATTAATAGCTGAGCGCTGGAGAATTGCTTCCAAACACAGTGATAAGTTTCACGTCGCATAATATGCAGCACAGGAAACTTGGATGATTTATTTTGAGAGAGACAGCAGGTCTTGAGCCTTTCCAGTCAGAATTCTTCCAACTTTTGCCTAGAGATGGCACTGGTCAAATCCTGTCTTCTGTACTGTTCCTGACCAATAGCTGCTCCAAAGTCCCATCTTGGCAAATGAACATGGTGCTCTTTGTCTTAGTTTAAAAGGTGCTTCAGTATGAGCCCCTTTTTTTTTAAGAATTAAAAATAGTTTTAAAAATAGAAATAATTTGAAACAACTAAAAATTCCACGCTTAGGAGACTTGTCCCTTCCTTGGGTGCAGGGACAGGGTATAAGAGCTCTGTATTTGTTTTCAGCTGCTAAAATAGTGGGGGGGGGGTAGTGGCCCCCTTCTTTTTAAAACAGCCCTCCTTTAAGACCAGGGTGATGTACAAAAAGAACAAAGGAAACATATAAAAATACAATAAAACACAGCAGAGTTCATTTATACCAAATATATTAAAAACAGAGGGCCATTTTGCACTTAACTTTGCTGGGACAGTGTGCCAGGAAATGAAGATCCTGTATGGAAGGCTCTGTCCCAAAGCTTCCTGGCACTTGAGTAAGTGGTGTGGAAGTGTGGTCAATCCCATCTGGGAGCAAGTGCTTGCCACAGCAATGAACATGTGTGGGGAGCCTTTCCTGCAATGATTGGGTGATGCAGTGTGTGACTGCACTGTATTATCCCACCACCGCTCAGCCTTCACATGGAAGTATGTGAGACAGCTCCATGTGGGAATTTACAAAGAGGTTGGTGTTGTACTACAGCTAACAGCAATTGGGGATTCCACCCCCACCCCACCCCACCCAGCACTCAGAGCCACTCTGAGATGGAAGCAGCTCCATGCTGTGTGGATGCTCCATGCTGGAGAATCCCTGGAAGTCCCCAATCACTGGAGTGTGAAATGGCCCATAGACATCAAGACCATGGGTGTTTAGGGTACCACCAGAAGACCTGGGAGCTGGGCATCTGTGGTGCCCATGTCTATTTAATGTGATTATTTATGTTGACTGTAATGTATCTGAATGTATTTATTGTAACAATTGCCTATGTAATAGGTTCAGTTAGCAAGGACAGGTAAGCAGCAGGGCTTAGCTATTCTAATTAACATAAAGGAGTGGGGAGAGAATACCCCGGGAGCATCCAATCAGGGCGATGGCTCATGCCAGGTGTGAGATATTTAAACCACCTGCCAAAGGGAAGGAATTGTTGTTGTTGTTGTTCTTTGCTGGGAAGATTTGGGGGTGGGAGATTTCAGGTTATACTGATCTACACCCTGAGCGAAACTTACCTGCATTGATCCATACTTCTTGGGATGCGATAAGCCAGGGAGGGCAGACTAGGATAGCCTAGAGCATTAAGGAACTAGGAGTGTATGTGTGTGGTCTTTCAGTAAACATTTATATACTTTGCAACTAATTTGTTTTACTTTATTCTTGGAAACCACTGTAGCAATTAAGCTTGAGACTTCTATGGTTTTTTTTTTTTTTTTACAAAGAAGAGTATTGTCTACAGTGATTTATTAGAAAGCTAAAGAGAACACTTCTTTAGAAGGGCTACTATAGCTTTAAGAATCAGGGAAAGTGGGAGCCAGGGAACGTGAACTGCAGGGAGGCCGGTTAGAAATGCTTACCGCTTGCTTCAAGAGAGAAAGGAGAAGGAGGGTGGTGCACTCTCTCGCACGAGGCTGGGAAGGCACGGCTGGCGCTGTTCTTTTCGCTACCAAATCTAAATATATTCAGGCCTCTTAACAGGAGGAAGGGGCAGGGAAAAAAACCTGCCTTGGGCCTGGGGTAGTGGGCTACCACAGCATCCAAACAGTAGGATGCCAAAGGGGATGTACCCATTCCCTACTGACCCCTGTTCTTGCCTCAGGAGGAGTAAACCGTATCCTCCATGTGTGAATGCACAGCAGGAGAAGTGACTCTGTGGGGCCCAGTTTTCACTCAGGCCACTTTCCAAAGCACCCTAAAAAATCAACTTCAGATCCTATTTCTGGGGCTCTAAGAACTTCCCTGTGATGAGTGGAGTTCTGGTGGTGATCTCCAGAGCTGTGGCATAGTGACTTGGTTTTCACGCAAACGCTCCTGTCTCCGTGACTGCTCCCAAAGTCCTCGCCTCAGGAGCCATCTTTTTTCTTTCCATCTGGATACTATAGTTAAAAATGAATTTTACACATACATTCTTAACATGAATTACATTACATTGTGGAGGCTTAAGATTAAAAACTGTGTCAGAGTGCAGGGTAGAGTTGTCAACTGTCATATTGGCACCATCATGTGCCAGTTAAACTAGGAGGAGGTTCCTCCGTGGAGTCAAGATCACCACTCACAGGCCCAGGTTCAAGAACAAGGAAACTTGCCTTCGTAGCAGCATGTCAGCATTTATTGATAAAAGATACATAAAAAATAGCACCAACAGACACACATATCCCTCAACACTTTCCCACCTATGTTGGCATGGGCAGTCCTTACATCAAACATCCAAGGCAACTCCACATTTTTCCTCAGCCTCCAAGGGGCCCTGAGACAACTTCAGTTCCAATTATTTCTCAGTGATTATAAGATTATCTCTATGGCAAAGGTAGAGTCAGTGAAATATGCAAGCAGGCATGCCTTGTATTACAGAGCTTCAAAGATGGTCACAATCTTATTAAAAGTAATGGGTCATACTTAGTCACAATCTTATTAAAAGTAATGGGGAGACGTAGCCCTAAGAAAAAAAGAATCTCACCTTCCTGATGTATGTGGAGCTTAAATCTTCTTTTGACATTCTACGCCTAATATCTCACTTCAAAAATCCTACGGTATGATTAGCAATCTTTTCATTTTGGGGACTATCTCCCAACTACAGTGACCTGAGACCCTGTGACACACAACACCCCTGTCTTGTCTGGATTCAGCTTCAATTTAATGCCCCCTATCCAGCCCATTACCACCTCCAGGCACCTGTTAAGCACTTCAACCACCTCTCCTGAATCAGGTGGCACAGAGAGATAGAGCTGGGTATCATCTGCATACCGATGACACCTTACTCCAGATCTCCTGATGACCTCTCCCAGCAGCTTCATACAGATATTAAATTAACATGGGAGGTAAGACTGACCCCTGGGGAACCCCACAAGTGAGTTTGGAGGCTGAATCAGCACTTCTGGTTCAGCGGGTGCAGCTCCCCATCTGGGGATTGCGTGGGAGCTCCATGCACCGAGGTGGAAGGTTCATGGCAGTGGCAGCAGCGGCACAACAAAAGGTAAGTGGGGCAACAGGAGACCGTGGGGTGGGCCAGGAGGCATGTGGTCTTCACCAAAAGCTTTGATGAATACCCAATAATCTGATACGTGGACAAATAAGGCCTACAAATGTAGGCCCCATTCGATTCATACACGAATGTCAGAACTCATACAAATTTGTACAAATTCCAAATAGCACAAATATTTGTGCACATCCCTATTGCGTGTTCAGAGGCAGCACTATTTGGAAACAGTCACACTCAATTGTATCTTTGACCCATATTTCACACGGCACAAATTCTTTCAGTATAAGGTAGCATATTAAGGGGAGGGCTGTAGTCCAATGCTAATGCAAGCAGCCTGGAAACGAGAGGGTTGCTGGTTCCATCCCCAGCTACCCCTGGTAGTAGACGATAGCAAACTTTCTGTGGGCCTTTTCACTTAACTTCCATGGGACAGTACCCCATGGAAGTTAAGTATCGGGACAGTGGCTGGCATTCACATTGCAAATGCCGGCCCTATCCAAACCTAACTGGAACGTACTCTGCATCAGGGTAAGTATGCATGCCACTCTCTGGCAGTGTCTACCTTGCTACAGCAATGGCCATGAAAACCAAGCCATTGCTACAAAGATCAGGTGATGCAGCGCACAACTGCCCAACTGTAGCTATGCTGCCCTTCCCCGCACAGCCTTCACACGGAAGTAGGTGTGAAGGCTGCATCTGGAGCTGAACTAGGAGTGCCATTTTTACTGCTCCCTAGCTATCAAATATGGGGACAGTCACACACACACTGGGAGTCACTCTGATATGGAAATGGCTCCATGGGGTGTGGATGCTCCATGCCAGAGTGTCCCTGGCCATCTGCGAGGGCCAAGTGTGAAAAGGCCCTATATCTCTGCTACGAAAACTGCATAGCAAGGCCCATGTAGATGCCCATGCAGTGAACCAGGAGCTGACCATGGCTTGGTGGTACCCACCAGCAACTACAATGAGCACATTAAGGAATCTTGAGTTTGGAGTTAGGAGGCACACATTCAACCTCAGTCTTTTGTCCTTAGTGAAATGTATCCAACAGACACGGATGAGATGAAGCAGGATATCAGCTGGTGATGTTAGGTGCCTTTGGGAGGAAATCCTTTCAAACTGTGTGGTTATTTTAAAAACATCCTGAAACAAAAAAACCCCAACAGATCTCATTTATTCCTTCTCTTCTTTATTTTATTCAGTGAGACAAAGTTTGTTATTGGAAGCTTATAAAAGAAACAGGTCCAGGCTTCTACCCAAAAAAAGGACTATTCAGATCAAAAGAGCCATGGAAAGGCACGCACCAAATTCACGTATTATTTATTTATTTGGTGTTTTTTTAAACCTGATTGCCAAGGCACAGTCAGTCAGCCCTAACTTCAGTGGAGATCTCCTGACCCAGAAACTTGCAGTGGCAGAGATCACTGGGTTTGATATAAAAGGGAACAGAAAAGATGTAGCAGCCCAGCCTTGCTTATAAAGGCATGCTATATAAATGCAAGTACAATTGATAGTTTAGATCCCCTATCTGTGTATTTGAACCTGTTCACGCTTTCTTTAACAGAGCGGAGGCGTTTCTGCGCTTTGCTTCCCTTCTGTGGCACAGGAAAAGTGCAGGCACAGACCCTTGTGCGTCACCTCAGATGACCCCCGTTACTGGCAGACGTGCTACTCCTCTGGCTGGAAGAGGTAAGGCTTAGGACACTCGCGCGCCACTTCTAGTAGATGCTGGGATAGCTTCTGGGATGGCAGGAGATGTTTCTGATGTGGAAATGCAGATGGTGCTTCCCAGAAGCTACCCCATTGTATACTAGCAGCCCAAGTGCAAACTGGCCTCAGTTCTGGACACTCTAGGGAAGGTCTATCCATGCTGTATATCACTGCTGTTGTCTGGGAGCATCTGGGAGGTCTCTACAGCTGCCTCAACTTTCTGGGAGCTCCTGGTGAGCTTCTGGTCACAGCGTTTGCACTCTTTTTCTAAGTGTAAATATTGTTAGACGGTGTGGCAGCACGTGCTGTAGGCCATTTGCCATGGCAATGTGATAGCACATACTAGATGCTGCTAGGCCATCCACACATCAAGTGCTGGTGGTCCAGTTGGGGAGTACACCAGCACTTGAAGTGTGGATGTCGCCACGTGCACCTGATCTTAACCTCAGTGGGATTGTATTGCTATATTATTCCACTGAGTTACCAGTAAGTGTGAACAAGCCTTTTGATTCTGGATGAGAAGAAAGGGAGCATGTAAATGCTCACTGTAAATGACTTTCTCATTCTGAGATATTGAGAAGTTGACTTCTTAGCCATAACAACAACAACAACAACAACATTTATTTATATTGCTCCTTCCACCAAAGGGCGGTACAGAATTATAATCCAAAAACTACAAAATACAATATTACAGAGTTAACAGTAACATACCAATACAGATCATTCTATACATAGTTCACACAGTACTAAAACTTGTTCATTGCACACTTTGGGTGTTTTTCCACTGTCACTAGAAGTACCCATTAAGTACTCATTAATGGGTACAAAAGTGCCATTACGTACCCATTAATGGGTACTTAATGGGTACTTTTAGTGACAGTGGAGAAACACCCTAAGGTGAAGGAATTATTTAACTTCTTTGTGAACAAGATTCTGGATCAAAATGATAGGCAAGATGATTTGTATGCTTCTTATGGTAGATTTATTACTTTTAGCAGGGGAATTTAAAAAGTACTTTGCAACATGTAGGCTGCAATCACAGACGTTAAAAAATGTGGCCCAAAAGGAAATAGGGGGAAAGTTCAGCACTAGAAGCTTGTTGATAGTGGGGATGAATGAAAAAAATAGGATGATGGAAGAGAGAGGAAGAGTTTAGAGAAGCAAGGGTACCAGAGGATTGAGCATTTACATGAGATTGGAGAATCAGTTGTGATAGAGAAGTTGGGACAGATGCTGAAAGAAAAATTGGCTATTGACAAGAGGAATTTGGAGTTATATAAACAAAGAAGAAGTTAAAAAGTTGATTAAAAATACTGATTATTCCATGGGAAAAAGTAACACAGCAAATAATTAGAGGAAAGAACGGTGGTGGTGGAAAAATATATAGTTTTAAATAGAGAGGGAGATAGAATGGGGACAGGATTTTGGAAAGTTTGGAATGAAGATCTGGCAGTGGAAATAGATGATATTCAGAGAGAGATCATCAGTGTTAAGAAAGCTAAACAAAATAGGTTGAAGCAATTAAGAATGGAGATCTTACATAAATGATATAGAACCTCATGCCAGATGGCGTATATATTTAGCATGGATATTCAATGAAGGATATATATATCCACCTGCTTTGGGATTGTAAGGAGATACAATTGTTTTGGAGGAATATTGAAGAGGAAGTTAGGATAATACATTTCATGAAAGAAATACATGCCTTGCATTGTTGTGAAACTACAAGATTAACCAAGGAGGAGGAATTTATATTGGATCCGTTAATTATGGGGGTACTATCAGTAATACTGTATGGATGGATGAAAAGATGGTGGGATGGTGTATTGGATCAAATGACATTTCAAATATTGAGTAAAACTGGAAAAAATGTATGTGGATGCAGCCATAGAGTGCTTGCCTTTTGTTGGGGAAAGAGAACACAGGAGAAATTCACACTATGCCTTCATTCACTAGGAAGCATAGTGGTTGAATGCTCTATCCATCTGCATTCCAAACTTACATGTAGGGTGAATGGTTGCCTGAATAGTGGCCATTGCAACCATGCCAGCGGGCCTACATGGTGCCGTTGCTTAGGTGACCAAGTGATACAGTGCAAAATTGTGTGCCCACTGCAAATCACATGCTCCCCCTGCACCTCTTCCACCCTGAAGAGGTGCAAATGGGAGCTTGCTGGACTATCTCAGCCCAGCAACTAGTATAACTGCACCACCCTTATACTGCTTTGGGGATGCTCTGGGACACACAGAGGCACCTCTGGATAAGAAATGGCTTCATGAGGTGTGGATGCACCACTTTTGGCAGCAGTATTTTCTAGAAAAGTTGTGGGGAAGGAGGGCAACACACAAAAGGCAAATTTCTACTCAGCCTTGATTCTAAGGTAATATTCATAGAATCACCATGGGTTTTTGATCAATCTGGATTTTATTTTAATTTATATCCACTCTACACCACAGTCTGAGGGCTTTTCTCACCCTTTTAAGGGGATTCAAAATGGCTGACAAAGCTTTCTGTTCTTCTCCCCACAACAGAACACCTTGTGAGGTAGGAGGGACTGAGAGCTCAGATGAGAGCTGTGACTAGCCCAAGGTCACCCAGCTGGCTTCATATAGGAGGGCGGAATCAAACCCTGTATTCTCAGATAACAGTCCGTCTCCTTAACCACTAGACCAAACATTAGAGACTAATGTGTACTAGCATTCACACTAAGGAACACTAGTACACAATAGCCCTAATGCAACCAGAGACATACCTGTGTCTGGTTGCATGTCCAATCTTCCACAGGGTGCCACCATTTTGGTGGTGATTCCTTGTGCACAGTCACATCAGAGGTCAACTGAGGTACTAGTGTGTATGTAAGATGACCCTTCACACCAGAAAAGGTACAGATGGTCGTCTCCAGTACACACCAGGTAAGTGTTCGGTTGGGATTGGGGTTGCTTGGGTTGCTTGTGGTGCACGATTTTGTGGGCCACAGCTATTATGCAATTAGTCAAGCTCTGGGCAGGCAGGCAGGCAGGCAGGCAGGCAGGCAGGCAGGCAGTGTATGTAGGCTGTAAATGCCTCCTGCAAGTGCAGCTGCAGCTGCCCAGAGGCTAATTGCATATTACAGGACCAAGTGCAGAAATGTCTCCAGTCTGGTGCAAAAAGGGAGGAGAAAAGCTTTTGAACGTAGCCTGTCTGTCTCCATGCCAGGAATTCAAAAATGATCTTTAGAAGCTTGCACAAGCTTTGAATATAGGGCAATGGCATTTTATTCCATACCAGATGCAGAAGCACAAAAGGTTGGACTGGAACAAGATAACTTGGGTCGTTGTGGACCTCTTAAACAGATCTTCAGGTGAACATGATAAAAGCAAAAGGCTGCTAAATTATATATAGTTATAGTTTGATTTTTATTTCACATTGTAAAAATATTATATTGTTCTTGTTTGTTTTGATTGGAAGTTATTCTAATCTGCAATAATTCAATAACCCACACACCCCAGTCTACAGCTACTCTGAGGTAGGAACCCCTTGGAACAGTTCCAGTCCAGAATAGCCCCAGTTGTCCAGGAATCCCAGGAGCAGGGAGCTTTGGAACAGAACAGGGAGGCCTTCTAGACTGGCTGTGCTCTGTCCACTGTGGAGAGATCGACTTGGCATTGGGTGAGGCCTCTTCTGTTCTTCTCCAAAGTGGCCAGATATAGACAAGCTGTAATTTTATTTCATAGAATGACTATATATTGTACATATAATTTTATAATGTATTATTTTGTTTATATATAATTTTATGATTATTTAATGTATGATGTATTATTTTGCACTGTATTGTTCATGGTTGCTGTAAACCGCCTTGAGTAATTTATTAGAAAGGCGGTATACAAATAAACTGAATGAATGAATGAATGAATAATTATTAGCTCAGAGATGATCACAAGACCAACTGTATCAAGGACCTTCTAGAGTGTGTGTGCTTCTAGGGTCTAGTTAGAAGGGAATAAAACAGACATTTGCAAGCTGGAGGGGTGAAAATGGAGGCTTACAGTTCAGCACCTAGGTTTGTAGGTGAGAAATGAAGGGTGAATGGGGCCTTACAAATGCCAGTTAGTGCAGAACATGGTATCCAAACACTTAGCCACAAGCACGGATACCACAAATTTGTAGTACTGTATAGAAATTTTGTAGGTCATTTCTCAGCTATCCGGTTTCTTGCACAAAAGTTGTGCTACTTAGAGTGAGAAAGATTACCTGAGCATGAACTGGGTATCCAGTCTTTGGATGTAAGTCTCCAGTGTCACCTAAAGGCCATTTTAAAAAGTGCACTAAACCCACAAACAGGATCTTTTGCTGTTTCCTGATGCCGAAGAATACTCAACAAGAACCTCACATGGCATGCTTTCACAGAGCAGTGCCATGCCAGGTGGACACTTTTCAAATCCTGAAAAATATTTGCTCCATACTATCGACAGTGGTTAGACCCCCCACCCCACCCCAACCCCAGTACAGGAGTCTTCACTTAAAGAAACATTCACAGAAATCAGGACGTATTCAGAGAAGTGTATGAAGCAGTTTGCTGGACCAACAAATAGGACGCTTTTGCGTAGGCCAGGCTACCTTTATTGGGCTCCTTGAAGGAGAGTCTGCATTAGCACCTCTATTCTAGAAGCTGTAAGGAAGGGACAGAGTCCTAACAGGGCTTTGTGTGATAGTTTCCCTTTAACCACTGTACACGTAGGCCTGGTTAAGTAAGACAGTACCCCATGGAAGTTAAGTATCGGGACAGTGGCTGGCATTCACATTGCAAATGCCGGCCCTATCCAAACCTAACTGGAACGTACTCTGCATCAGGGTAAGTATGCATGCCACTCTCTGGCAGTGTCTACCTTGCTACAGCAATGGCCATGAAAACCAAGCCATTGCTACAAAGATCAGGTGATGCAGCGCACAACTGCCCAACTGTAGCTATGCTGCCCTTCCCCGCACAGCCTTCACACGGAAGTAGGTGTGAAGGCTGCATCTGGAGCTGAACTAGGAGTGCCATTTTTACTGCTCCCTAGCTATCAAATATGGGGACAGTCACACACACACTGGGAGTCACTCTGATATGGAAATGGCTCCATGGGGTGTGGATGCTCCATGCCAGAGTGTCCCTGGCCATCTGCGAGGGCCAAGTGTGAAAAGGCCCTATATCTCTGCTACGAAAACTGCATAGCAAGGCCCATGTAGATGCCCATGCAGTGAACCAGGAGCTGACCATGGCTTGGTGGTACCCACCAGCAACTACAATGAGCACATTAAGGAATCTTGAGTTTGGAGTTAGGAGGCACACATTCAACCTCAGTCTTTTGTCCTTAGTGAAATGTATCCAACAGACACGGATGAGATGAAGCAGGATATCAGCTGGTGATGTTAGGTGCCTTTGGGAGGAAATCCTTTCAAACTGTGTGGTTATTTTAAAAACATCCTGAAACAAAAAAACCCCAACAGATCTCATTTATTCCTTCTCTTCTTTATTTTATTCAGTGAGACAAAGTTTGTTATTGGAAGCTTATAAAAGAAACAGGTCCAGGCTTCTACCCAAAAAAAGGACTATTCAGATCAAAAGAGCCATGGAAAGGCACGCACCAAATTCACGTATTATTTATTTATTTGGTGTTTTTTTAAACCTGATTGCCAAGGCACAGTCAGTCAGCCCTAACTTCAGTGGAGATCTCCTGACCCAGAAACTTGCAGTGGCAGAGATCACTGGGTTTGATATAAAAGGGAACAGAAAAGATGTAGCAGCCCAGCCTTGCTTATAAAGGCATGCTATATAAATGCAAGTACAATTGATAGTTTAGATCCCCTATCTGTGTATTTGAACCTGTTCACGCTTTCTTTAACAGAGCGGAGGCGTTTCTGCGCTTTGCTTCCCTTCTGTGGCACAGGAAAAGTGCAGGCACAGACCCTTGTGCGTCACCTCAGATGACCCCCGTTACTGGCAGACGTGCTACTCCTCTGGCTGGAAGAGGTAAGGCTTAGGACACTCGCGCGCCACTTCTAGTAGATGCTGGGATAGCTTCTGGGATGGCAGGAGATGTTTCTGATGTGGAAATGCAGATGGTGCTTCCCAGAAGCTACCCCATTGTATACTAGCAGCCCAAGTGCAAACTGGCCTCAGTTCTGGACACTCTAGGGAAGGTCTATCCATGCTGTATATCACTGCTGTTGTCTGGGAGCATCTGGGAGGTCTCTACAGCTGCCTCAACTTTCTGGGAGCTCCTGGTGAGCTTCTGGTCACAGCGTTTGCACTCTTTTTCTAAGTGTAAATATTGTTAGACGGTGTGGCAGCACGTGCTGTAGGCCATTTGCCATGGCAATGTGATAGCACATACTAGATGCTGCTAGGCCATCCACACATCAAGTGCTGGTGGTCCAGTTGGGGAGTACACCAGCACTTGAAGTGTGGATGTCGCCACGTGCACCTGATCTTAACCTCAGTGGGATTGTATTGCTATATTATTCCACTGAGTTACCAGTAAGTGTGAACAAGCCTTTTGATTCTGGATGAGAAGAAAGGGAGCATGTAAATGCTCACTGTAAATGACTTTCTCATTCTGAGATATTGAGAAGTTGACTTCTTAGCCATAACAACAACAACAACAACAACATTTATTTATATTGCTCCTTCCACCAAAGGGCGGTACAGAATTATAATCCAAAAACTACAAAATACAATATTACAGAGTTAACAGTAACATACCAATACAGATCATTCTATACATAGTTCACACAGTACTAAAACTTGTTCATTGCACACTTTGGGTGTTTTTCCACTGTCACTAGAAGTACCCATTAAGTACTCATTAATGGGTACAAAAGTGCCATTACGTACCCATTAATGGGTACTTAATGGGTACTTTTAGTGACAGTGGAGAAACACCCTAAGGTGAAGGAATTATTTAACTTCTTTGTGAACAAGATTCTGGATCAAAATGATAGGCAAGATGATTTGTATGCTTCTTATGGTAGATTTATTACTTTTAGCAGGGGAATTTAAAAAGTACTTTGCAACATGTAGGCTGCAATCACAGACGTTAAAAAATGTGGCCCAAAAGGAAATAGGGGGAAAGTTCAGCACTAGAAGCTTGTTGATAGTGGGGATGAATGAAAAAAATAGGATGATGGAAGAGAGAGGAAGAGTTTAGAGAAGCAAGGGTACCAGAGGATTGAGCATTTACATGAGATTGGAGAATCAGTTGTGATAGAGAAGTTGGGACAGATGCTGAAAGAAAAATTGGCTATTGACAAGAGGAATTTGGAGTTATATAAACAAAGAAGAAGTTAAAAAGTTGATTAAAAATACTGATTATTCCATGGGAAAAAGTAACACAGCAAATAATTAGAGGAAAGAACGGTGGTGGTGGAAAAATATATAGTTTTAAATAGAGAGGGAGATAGAATGGGGACAGGATTTTGGAAAGTTTGGAATGAAGATCTGGCAGTGGAAATAGATGATATTCAGAGAGAGATCATCAGTGTTAAGAAAGCTAAACAAAATAGGTTGAAGCAATTAAGAATGGAGATCTTACATAAATGATATAGAACCTCATGCCAGATGGCGTATATATTTAGCATGGATATTCAATGAAGGATATATATATCCACCTGCTTTGGGATTGTAAGGAGATACAATTGTTTTGGAGGAATATTGAAGAGGAAGTTAGGATAATACATTTCATGAAAGAAATACATGCCTTGCATTGTTGTGAAACTACAAGATTAACCAAGGAGGAGGAATTTATATTGGATCCGTTAATTATGGGGGTACTATCAGTAATACTGTATGGATGGATGAAAAGATGGTGGGATGGTGTATTGGATCAAATGACATTTCAAATATTGAGTAAAACTGGAAAAAATGTATGTGGATGCAGCCATAGAGTGCTTGCCTTTTGTTGGGGAAAGAGAACACAGGAGAAATTCACACTATGCCTTCATTCACTAGGAAGCATAGTGGTTGAATGCTCTATCCATCTGCATTCCAAACTTACATGTAGGGTGAATGGTTGCCTGAATAGTGGCCATTGCAACCATGCCAGCGGGCCTACATGGTGCCGTTGCTTAGGTGACCAAGTGATACAGTGCAAAATTGTGTGCCCACTGCAAATCACATGCTCCCCCTGCACCTCTTCCACCCTGAAGAGGTGCAAATGGGAGCTTGCTGGACTATCTCAGCCCAGCAACTAGTATAACTGCACCACCCTTATACTGCTTTGGGGATGCTCTGGGACACACAGAGGCACCTCTGGATAAGAAATGGCTTCATGAGGTGTGGATGCACCACTTTTGGCAGCAGTATTTTCTAGAAAAGTTGTGGGGAAGGAGGGCAACACACAAAAGGCAAATTTCTACTCAGCCTTGATTCTAAGGTAATATTCATAGAATCACCATGGGTTTTTGATCAATCTGGATTTTATTTTAATTTATATCCACTCTACACCACAGTCTGAGGGCTTTTCTCACCCTTTTAAGGGGATTCAAAATGGCTGACAAAGCTTTCTGTTCTTCTCCCCACAACAGAACACCTTGTGAGGTAGGAGGGACTGAGAGCTCAGATGAGAGCTGTGACTAGCCCAAGGTCACCCAGCTGGCTTCATATAGGAGGGCGGAATCAAACCCTGTATTCTCAGATAACAGTCCGTCTCCTTAACCACTAGACCAAACATTAGAGACTAATGTGTACTAGCATTCACACTAAGGAACACTAGTACACAATAGCCCTAATGCAACCAGAGACATACCTGTGTCTGGTTGCATGTCCAATCTTCCACAGGGTGCCACCATTTTGGTGGTGATTCCTTGTGCACAGTCACATCAGAGGTCAACTGAGGTACTAGTGTGTATGTAAGATGACCCTTCACACCAGAAAAGGTACAGATGGTCGTCTCCAGTACACACCAGGTAAGTGTTCGGTTGGGATTGGGGTTGCTTGGGTTGCTTGTGGTGCACGATTTTGTGGGCCACAGCTATTATGCAATTAGTCAAGCTCTGGGCAGGCAGGCAGGCAGGCAGGCAGGCAGGCAGGCAGTGTATGTAGGCTGTAAATGCCTCCTGCAAGTGCAGCTGCAGCTGCCCAGAGGCTAATTGCATATTACAGGACCAAGTGCAGAAATGTCTCCAGTCTGGTGCAAAAAGGGAGGAGAAAAGCTTTTGAACGTAGCCTGTCTGTCTCCATGCCAGGAATTCAAAAATGATCTTTAGAAGCTTGCACAAGCTTTGAATATAGGGCAATGGCATTTTATTCCATACCAGATGCAGAAGCACAAAAGGTTGGACTGGAACAAGATAACTTGGGTCGTTGTGGACCTCTTAAACAGATCTTCAGGTGAACATGATAAAAGCAAAAGGCTGCTAAATTATATATAGTTATAGTTTGATTTTTATTTCACATTGTAAAAATATTATATTGTTCTTGTTTGTTTTGATTGGAAGTTATTCTAATCTGCAATAATTCAATAACCCACACACCCCAGTCTACAGCTACTCTGAGGTAGGAACCCCTTGGAACAGTTCCAGTCCAGAATAGCCCCAGTTGTCCAGGAATCCCAGGAGCAGGGAGCTTTGGAACAGAACAGGGAGGCCTTCTAGACTGGCTGTGCTCTGTCCACTGTGGAGAGATCGACTTGGCATTGGGTGAGGCCTCTTCTGTTCTTCTCCAAAGTGGCCAGATATAGACAAGCTGTAATTTTATTTCATAGAATGACTATATATTGTACATATAATTTTATAATGTATTATTTTGTTTATATATAATTTTATGATTATTTAATGTATGATGTATTATTTTGCACTGTATTGTTCATGGTTGCTGTAAACCGCCTTGAGTAATTTATTAGAAAGGCGGTATACAAATAAACTGAATGAATGAATGAATGAATAATTATTAGCTCAGAGATGATCACAAGACCAACTGTATCAAGGACCTTCTAGAGTGTGTGTGCTTCTAGGGTCTAGTTAGAAGGGAATAAAACAGACATTTGCAAGCTGGAGGGGTGAAAATGGAGGCTTACAGTTCAGCACCTAGGTTTGTAGGTGAGAAATGAAGGGTGAATGGGGCCTTACAAATGCCAGTTAGTGCAGAACATGGTATCCAAACACTTAGCCACAAGCACGGATACCACAAATTTGTAGTACTGTATAGAAATTTTGTAGGTCATTTCTCAGCTATCCGGTTTCTTGCACAAAAGTTGTGCTACTTAGAGTGAGAAAGATTACCTGAGCATGAACTGGGTATCCAGTCTTTGGATGTAAGTCTCCAGTGTCACCTAAAGGCCATTTTAAAAAGTGCACTAAACCCACAAACAGGATCTTTTGCTGTTTCCTGATGCCGAAGAATACTCAACAAGAACCTCACATGGCATGCTTTCACAGAGCAGTGCCATGCCAGGTGGACACTTTTCAAATCCTGAAAAATATTTGCTCCATACTATCGACAGTGGTTAGACCCCCCACCCCACCCCAACCCCAGTACAGGAGTCTTCACTTAAAGAAACATTCACAGAAATCAGGACGTATTCAGAGAAGTGTATGAAGCAGTTTGCTGGACCAACAAATAGGACGCTTTTGCGTAGGCCAGGCTACCTTTATTGGGCTCCTTGAAGGAGAGTCTGCATTAGCACCTCTATTCTAGAAGCTGTAAGGAAGGGACAGAGTCCTAACAGGGCTTTGTGTGATAGTTTCCCTTTAACCACTGTACACGTAGGCCTGGTTAAGTAAGAAACGGGAAGATGTTTCCACTTACGTGCGCTCCCGTTCTTAACGGATGACAGCAGACTGCGGGTGATGTCCTGGAGCGGTAGCTGACCACGACCGGGGGCGGAGCCCAACCCAAGATTTTAAAGGTGCTGCCCCTGTTGGTTGGACTCCAGTTCGTCTGAAGGTTGAGCAAAAGGTAACTAGGAGAATAATAGAGAATGTTAGTAATGGGTGGGTCGTCTGCTGTCATCCGTTAAGAACGGGAGCTCACGTAAGTGGAAACATCTTCCCGTTCTCCAACGGATGCCAGCAGACTGCGGGATGTACCAGAGACTATCCCAGGGAGGGCCATAATATGAAAATCAGCTCACCTTTCCTGAGGTGCCAAATTGGAGGACTCTCCTGCCAAATGCGGAATCAGCGGCCCTGTATGCATCCATCTTGTAGTGTGCAGTGAAGGTGGATGGGGAAGCCCACGCTGCTGCTCGGCATATCTCCTGCAAGCTAGCGTGAGTGGCGAAAGCGGCGGATGTGGCTGTACTTCTGGTGGAGTGCGCCTGGATGTTTGGCGGTGGAGGCAGATTGCGGATGCGGTATGCCATAGCAATGGTGGCCTTGATCCATGCAGATAAAACCCTGGATGAGGCCTTTTTCCCGAGGTGAGCCGGGTGAAAACATACGAAAAGGGAGGATGTTTTGCGAATGTCTTTGGTCCTGCTTATATAGATTTCCAAGACCCTCTTGACATCTATAGTGTGGAGGTTGTCTTCTGTTGAGGCAGAGGGAGCAGATGAGAGAGCTGGTAGGCAGATCTCGAGGTCCCTATGGAATGTAGAGTCTACTTTGGGCTTGAAAGACGGATCAAGCCTTAGGGTGACTGCATCCTGCGAGAACACACAGAGCGGATGTGCGACTGATAGAGCCGATATATCCGAGACCCTCTTGGCGGAGGTCATGGCCACAAGAAATAGTGCCTTGTAGGATAAGAGCCGAAGGGGAATATCCTGAATAGGTTCAAATGGAGCTATAGTCATGACGGATAGTACAGTGTTGAAATCCCATGTGGGGAAACGGTGGCTGACAGGTGGGCAGTTAGCCTTGACCCCCAAAAGGAAAGATTTGATAGTAGGTATGGAAGCTAAGGGTAACATACCCTGGACCTCAGTAATTGCCGCTAGTGCGAAAACCTGCCTTCGGATAGTGTTGTACCTGAGGCCCTTGGTAACTCCAGCCTGAAGGAACCGCAGTATGTGCTCAGGTGTAGGGTTGAGAGGGTCTATACGCTTGGTATATGCCCACCTGCAAAAGGCTCTCCAGGAAGTGTTATAAATTCTCCATGTAGATGCCCGGCGCGAATCGAGTATGGTTTGGACGACCTGAATAGGGAGTCCGGCTTTCAGTAGAAATTGCCGTCTAGCCTCCATGCCGCTAAGCATAACCATGCCGGGTCGGGGTGGTGATGACTGGCTTGCGATAGGAGGTCGTGTCTGATGGGAAGGAAGATGGGATCCTCGCAGGCCATGGAGCTGAGGAGGGTGAACCACGGTCTCCGAGGCCAGAAAGGGGCGATGAATATGACCCTGGCTCCCTCCGTCCTGACCTTCCTCAGGGCTCGAGGAATGAGGGGAAACGGAGGGAAAGCATAGAGGAGTTTGCGTGGCCACGGAGACGAGATGGCGTCCACCGCGTAGGCTCCTGGATCCTTGTGCCTGGATATGTACGAGTCTACTTGGTGATTGAAGGCTGAAGCGAACAGATCGATGGCTGGCTCGCCCCACCTTCGTGTAAGATGTAGGAATACTCTCGGGTTGAGCATCCACTTGGCCTGGGACAGCTTTTGCCTGCTCAAACTGTCTGCCTGCTGATTCAATACACCCTGTAAATAAACAGATGACAGGGATGCTATATGAGCCTCTGCCCAAGAGAAAAGAGAGGTGGACAACTGCATAAGGTCCTTAGACCTGGTACCACCCTGTCGGACAATATGAGACTTGGCGGTAGTGTTATCAACCATAACAAGGACATGTGTTCCCTCGATGAAGGATCGGAAGTGCAGGAGGGCTAGGAACACGGCTCTGAGTTCTAGCCAGTTAATGTGGTGAGCCTTGTCCGATGTGGACCATAAGCCATGTGCTGTGTGTTGGTTGTAAGTGGCTCCCCATCCTAGGAGGCTAGCATCTGTGTAGATAACCTGGGGAGAGGGGAAAATGATTGGGACCCCAATGGACAGGTTTGCGGGATTGGTCCACCAGGCCAAGGAGAGGCGCGTGTGGGATGGTAGTATGATCTTAGGATCTCTACCTGTGTTAATGTCATCAGTGAAAGGTAGGAGGGCCCACTGGAGCGCTCTAGAATGGAAGCGTGCCCATGGGTGCAAGTCAATGATAGATATAAACTTCCCGAGAAGGGACGCTAAAGAGGAGAGTCTGTGTGCGTTCTTAGAGAGGACCGACGTGGTCAGGCTGGTTATGGATGAGATCCTGTCTGATGAAGGCCTGATGGAAAAGGAGACTGTGTCTATCTGTGCCCCTAGGTGTACTATGGATTGGGAAGGAGTGAGGAAACTCTTCTCTTAGTTAATGAGGTAGCCATGTGATGTAAGCACCTGTCTAGTGTGATGTATGTGAGATACTAGTTGGGAATGTGATCTAGCTGTCAAAAGCAGGTCATCAATGTACGGAAAGATGGAGATGTGATGCAATCTTAAATTTTGAATGATAGCCCCCAGGGTCTTTGAGAAGATGCGCGGGGAAGCCGAGAGCCCAAAAGGTAATGAGGTGTATTGGTAGTGCCTGGAATTGACCCGGAACCGGAGGAATTTATGGTGGTCTGGGTATACCGGAACATGTAAAAAGGCATTGGTCAGGTCGATGGCTGCCATGAACTGCCCTTCCTCCAACTGGCTACGTATGCTGTTTAAAGAATCAATCTTAAAATAAACTTTCCTCATAAATTTATTTAAGTACTTGAGGTCTAGAACAGCCCTGAAGGAACCTCCTTTCTTATCAACCAAAAAAAGTATAGAATATACCCCGTGGCCTTGGAACTCAACAGGCACTTCCTCAATTGCCTTAATATTGAGGAGCTCCTGAATGGCCTTGGACAGTGCCTGGCTCTTGGCAATGCTGGAAGGTGTAGGTGTAGATATAAATCTGGAAACCGGATAACTTTCAAACTCTAAACGATAACCTTCCCGAATTATCCTGAGCGACCATTGGTCTGAGATGGATTCAGTCCATGCACTGTAGAACAGTTGGAGCCTACCCCCAACATGGGATAGCTGAGGCTGGTTCGAAGGTGGATTAAGTGTTGAAGGAGTTGGGGCGGCCGCGGCCCCTACCCAGTGGCTGCCTGTTTGCCGAGGTATATCGCCCCCAGGAGCCTCGTCCTCCAGGGGGCCGAGGTCGAAAGGGCTGCTTACGGTAGAAACCAGCATATGGGCGCTTAGGCTGGGAAGGCTTACCCTTTGCTGAAGAAGGGTTGGATGGAGCTGATGGCAGGACTTTTTTCTTATTTCTCTCGATGAGGAGGTCCGAAAGAATGTGTTCTCCGAAGAGCTGTTTTCCCTTAAAGGCAGCTCCAACCATTTGCAGCTTAGAGGCGGAGTCAGCCGACCAAGCCTTGAGCCATAAAGAACGCCTACCGGCTACCGTAGCGGATATGGATCTGGCTGCCAGCTGAAAACAGTCCATGTTGGCGTCGGCTGCTAACGAAAGGGCCCTCTTGATAGATTCTATTTTGTCCTTGAAAACTGGGGAGAGATCCGGGGATGACTGAATCTCTTCGACCCACTTAAGGACAGCTCTAGTAGCTAGGGAAGCAGAGGCTGCAGCCCTAGAACCGAGCGAGTCGCATTCAAAAGCCCTCTTCAGAAGCGATTCGAGCTTGCGATCAGCTGATTCTTTGATCTCAGCCCCTGTGGGGATGAGGTGAGTCAAGGAGATTTGGAGGATGGGTGGGTCTACAGCGGGTAGGGCCCATATAGAAGTCGCGTGGTCAGAAGGTAAGAAGAGCTTGCGTGCCATGCCTGGGAGCTTCTTAGTAGATAATGGGTCTGACCATTCCTGAAGTAGTAAATCTTGGAATAAGGAAGGAACTGGGAGGGTCTTCTGCTGAGCAGGGGGGAGCATTAAGAGGTCCTTGGCCTGCTTGATTTTCTCTTCAGTTGCCCCTTTATCCAGTGTGAGATTGAGCGTGGTGGCTATCTCGTTGACAACTGAGCCTATATGGTCATAGTTGAATAGCCTGGAGGAAGCTGGAGCTGGCGTGCTTGTGGAAGGAGTATTCTCCTTGTCGCCCTCAGAAACTGGATGTTCCGTAGGCATGGTCGGATTGGCAGGAACAGGCTGAGGCTCTGGAGCCGGCTGGGGCTCGTTCCTGACTTGTTCTGGTGTAGGCTGACGTTCAGGAACGTTTGGAGCCTGTCTGTTAGATGGAGGCTGCGGTGTAGGTGAATGCGCATGGTAGGATCGCTTGGGGGGGGGTTGTTTGTCCCGATGCATATCCTGCTCTCTATGCCTGCGCTTCCTGGACTTGCGTTCCATGAGGGTAGAAGCTAGTTTGAGCAGAATCTTCGTACTGGGGGAATCAGCATTGGAAGAGGAAGAACGCGACCTATAAGGTGTGGATGGTCTGCGTTGAGGCGGAGTTAGAGATCTATGCTCTTGGGATGCATGTCTAGGTCTTCTATGCTGAGGTGAGTATCTGTGCGTGATATCTCTAATTGCATCTTGGGTGGGACTAGAGATGTTACATCTACTGTGTCTATATTCATGATCTTCTGGGGTTCTAGATCTAGAAGCCCTATGAGAATAAGACCTCTGTCTGTAATCATTACTTTGGGACTCAGTGTAATATACTGTTTGTCCTCTAGGTGGCGTTCGGGAGCTGTGGGAGGCTCGAGGAGATCCATCACGAGGTAAGGAATGCTTGCTTTTGAATTTTCTCTTGGTTGGGGGTGGGCTTCTACTATGGGAAATACGGTGCCTGCTATGATAGTATGCAGGGCTGGATTCCCTTGGTTGGGGAGAGGCGGCGTATCGCTGGCTTGTGCGTTGATGAGGTGAGTGGGCAGGAGAACGAGGGTATGCCAGCCTGGGAGAGCGGGAACGGTAGCGAGGATTGGAGCGGGGGCGGTAGTCATTGCGGGGGCTGCGTTCACGAGGAGGAGAGCTGGGAGGACGGCGGCTAGTAGCCGTTTGTTTGTTGGAAGCTTGGCGGACTTGTGGTGAACGGCTGCGGGCACGGGCGCGCTCTGGCGAATGGCGGGAAGGAGCGCGGCTTCGCCGGGCTGGCTGCGTAGCGCCGGCAGTTTTGCCCAGGCTGCTACGGGCTGGCGTTGAGTTGGCGGCCGTTGAAACATGGCGGGCTTGTACGGGGGACCGCTCCGCTGGATTCCTCTCGGAGCGGTAGCGGTCCCGCGATGGTGAACGGCTCGCGCCACTATTGCGGTCGGAGGCTTGGCTGCGCTGAGCGCGACGGGCTCCACGCTGGCTCTCATCCTCTCGGGGCCGGGGTGGTGGTGCGGGAAATGGAACGGCCGTCGCTGACTTCTCCTGACTCCATATCTGGGGGGGATAGACGGGAGGGATTGAAGCTAGGAGGCCGAGATATAAAAGTCAACAGGTGGAGGGGGGGGATTGTTGACTTACCTGATTGTTCCCTGGAAGCCCTGCGCGGGCTGTAAGAGGCACGGGAGCGCTCCCTGACCATGTGAGGAGAGGGAGCTGAACCCGGCCGGTCAGAGGAGCTATGGAAGCCGTAGAAGGTGCCCTGAGAGGAGGAATCTGTAGGAAAGTAAAGACAGGGGCGTTAGTCCAAAACGGACGCCTCCTGTAAGCTCCTAGACCGTAGAGGGAACTGGGGTAGGCGGCCTACCCCTATCCGACGACATGACGCAGCGGGTGCAGACGAATGCGGGTGATATCCGGTGTGGCCAGCGCTCGACCGAGGACGGACTGGAGTCCAACCAACAGGGGCAGCGCCTTTAAAATATTGGGTTGGGCTCCGCCCCCGGTCGTGGTCAGCTACCGCTCCAGGACATCACCCGCAGTCTGCTGGCATCCATTGGAGAACTGCTGAATCACTGGATGTGTGAATAGGTAAAATTGTATATAACGGAAGACGGGGAGGTTAGAAAGAGGTGTGGGTGGGTGATGAGAGAGGAGGAAAGAGAGTTGGAGAGATTAGTACTAGAGGAGAGAAGAAGGAGAACTGGAGGAGTTGGAGCCATCCCGAATGCCTGAAAGGAAACAGCTTCTGAACCCTGGCCGAGGAAAGATCCAGAGAAGGTGTATGTTGCTGGAGTTCGAACAAGGAAGCTGGAAACGAGGGATTCCTGAGGCTGCACTGGAGTCATCATTGGAGGCCAAACCTGGGAGCTGGGGAAGCTGTAAGGAGTGACTTTGGGTTCTATATTCCAGAACTTTATATAGCGTATACAGTATATAGTCCCTGGAGCACTAAAGCATTGTAAATATTTGCACATTCTGGGCACAAGTAAAATCAAGAAAACCAACCTTCCGTTTGTCCTGTCTCTTTTCTCTGCTTGCAAGTCTCACCTCCTGGGAAATCCAAAGAACCCACGGTGGCACTTTAACACCTCAAGCCATCACACTTTGTTACCCGGTTTGCTGACTCCAGAGCACAGGAACATGCTCCTTCACCTCTTGAGAGCTTAAAGAGAATGGAAGGTGAAGTGAAGGTGAGGAGGGAACTGGAAGTAAAATTTTAAGATGAAAGCTTGACTCAAGTCGTAAGTGTCTTATTGCAAAATGTAGACTTAAATAGAAAAAGTAGGGGAAATCAGCTGACCGTGCACATATGACCTAAACAGTATCCCTTAAGAATATGTAGTGGATGTGATGAACAGATTTACTTAAGGGGTTAGATCTGAAGAACTATGGGCAGAGATTTGTAACATTGTGCTGGAGAAAGAAAAAAAAAACACCTGAAGAAAAACAACTAGAAATAAAAATGGTATCTGAGGAAGCAAACAGCAAGGGAGAAAGGAAATGGTATACCCAACTGAATGCAGATTTCCAGAGAACAGCAATGAGAGATAGGTAGAACTTCTTAAAATGAGCGATGCTAAGAAACATAAGAAAACAATACAATGAGAAAGATCAAATAACTTTTCAAGAAAACTGGAGATATCAAGTGAACATTTCGTGCAAAGCATGATACAGGACAAAAATGGTAGAGACTGAACAGAAATAGAAAAGATCAAGAGGTGCTGGAAAGATTTACAGTAGGTTGAGAACCACTACAGTAGAGGAAGACTGGAAAGACCTGATTCTACACGCTGGCTGCATCCGCATGGCATGCCTTAATTCGGTTTAACGAAACCGAAATAACTGAACCGGAACGAAACTGTCTCCACCGCCTTTCAACTTGATCCGTGTCAACGGCATCCCGCCGGCAACCTTATCTCGGATTCAGTCTTCGGAGGCCCCACGGCAAGTCCTCCCTCCCATTGCCAGTCAGGATTGTGCCCACCCCATTGCTGTTCCCTCCCAGGATCAGCCCCTCTCACTTAGTTCAAAGTAACAGAGATCAGACCTCTCCCTCATGGCTGTGCAGCTCTCCGCCTCCTTTCCTCTGCACCACCTTTCCCTCCCCCTTTTCTTCCAGCTTTGTGCTCTTCCCTCATCACCCCCATTGAAGAAGTCTGGATCCCCCTTTCCCACCCATGCTTCCCTGGCGCCGAGAGGCTGGGCTGGAGGGGACCGAGGGGCTTTTTTCATTGCTCAGGGCACACAGCAGCAGCAGCAGCAGCAGCAGCAAGTAAAGCCCCATTCCTTTAAACATTAATACAGAATCTCAGCTGCTTCCCCTCCTTTCACTTTCAAAGGTCTGAACTTCTGAAATTGCGCAAATTCGCAACATTGTTAATCGGGAGTGAAGGGGCTTTCTTGCTACACTGTAGCGCTCCTCTGTGAAGGCTGCTCCAAGAAGTTCAGGCTTGCAAGAGAAAGGAGGGGAAGCAGCTGAGATTCTGTATTAATGTTTAAAGGAATGGGGCTTTACTTGCTGCTACTGCTGCTGCTGCTGTTTTGCTTCAGATCAGGCAGATCAGGCAGGGAAACACCCCCCCCCCCGCAATGACGTGCCCAGCATACGGACAGCCATTGGATACAGTGCGATTGGGGGACACCCTGAACACAGAATCTCATCCCTTAACATGGTACTGTCCACACAGTTAAAAAGGAAACACGTATCAAGGCACGATTCGGAGTGAGACCTGTTGAAATCAGGATTTATTTCAAAACATTTTAACGTGGTTTAACACGGAAATAGCATGTTAAGCCGAACTGCCGTCTGAACTGGGAGAACTCAAAACGTTTTGAATTCGAGATAAGGATGCCGTGAAGACAGGGCCGCTAATAGACCAAACAGTGAGTAATTTCTAAGGAAGTTTATTAATAGTTTCTTTGGTTAAATAGTGAGGTAGAATAGCTGTTCTGGGGTGGGGGGGGGAATGAGGCCATATATTGCCCTAATTGCTGTTGGCAGGCCAAGATCTGAGATTTTAACTGTCCCCTTAATTATGTAAATAAAGGTCTCCTTTTATCTCAAGTGCTATCCCGTGTGCTATATTTTAGATTGTAAACGCAGGATAGAAGTGAATTTTGAACTCTGAGGCACAATATATTTAGATTGTTACAGAGACCAAAATTATAACCTGTCCTAGTAGTAGAGGGAGCCAGCAAAACTGTCAGCGGGCATTTCAAACCTCTGATTATAAGACTGGGTCAGGCTTTGGGCAAAACCAGGCATTTTTGTACAAATTACACTTTCTGAGGCCCTTTTCACAATACTAAAACCAAAAATTCCTGGAAAATTAATTAACTCAGTTCTTTGCACTGTTCCAGTGGTATGTTTTTCACATTATATTACCTTTCCAGCTGGCCACCATTAGGTCCTTCTCTACACTAGTCTATCAGTAGGGAGAAATAGTTCTGAATATCCTAACCATTACATTCCAATATACTACAAAGAGGCTATAGGGGGTTTATAGTCTCTTACCTATCTTCCAGTCTTACAGGTTGCATTTGACTTTGGAAAACAGACAGAAAACAAACCATGAAGCCCCTAGGCAAAATAAAAGACCCGTCACATGTTTCTTCTTTGGTGCTGATGTGCCTGCTTAATAATAGCTGTTATTAATCTCAGTGAATACGGTAACTAAACTAAGAAATCAGCATCTATACATTTAAATCATCAGCTGCAAATCAATAGTTCTTCCTGCACTGGCCCTTATTTTGGATTATATGCTAGAATAGGGACCTGCCATATGCATGCTAGTACAGTCTGTGGCTGGCAGATTATATGGGATATAATCTGGTCATAAGGGCCAGTGCAGAAAGGGACTGTGAGGAATGCTCTCAGGGACAGTGTGTTTGCCAAAAGATATGATAAGAAGTCTTCAAAGAAGTAACTGGTCTAAACCAGTCCGCTTATGGACTTTGTTTCTACTGCGCATGTCAGAGAAATCTGATATCTTTTTCTTTTCCTTACTTGGAAGGCGTTATCAGGAATATTGTAATTACTGGCCGGGTTTAGGTATAAATTGTGTCCTGGAATGTGGGAGGTCCTAAGTTCGTCTTGGTGGGGTTCTGGAAAGCGGACTTCCTATGCTGCAGCATATTCAAAAGTAAAAGGAATCTTTTCTCTCTGACCCATCTGCTTATTAAGAAACGAATATGAATAGCATTTGCTGATAGGGTGGCAACTTGTTTTCATAGTGGTTCTGGAATTTTCCTAACAGGACTAAAAGTTTAATTCTTCTTCTTCTTCTTCTTTTTTGGTAGTGCATTTTCTTCCCTTTTTTCAATGTGTAAATGTCTACTCTTTCTTAACCAAACCCTCTTTGCTTCTACAAAGTTAAATTCTGTGCAACTGGTTTTAGCAGTGTCAGTTAGCATGTTCACAGCGGGAATAATGAAATAAAAGGACAATTATGAATAAAGAATGAACAGACAGCTCAGAGTAAGATTACCGTGCATGGTGTGGTGCTTTTTCACTTGTTCATAAACGAGCTGGAATTGGAGTGCATGCCACAGCCAGTAAGTTAATAAAAAAATAAAGGAATTATGAAGGCTCCAAGAGGAATGCTCCAAATTGGGGGAAATTATTATCAAAATATCTTGTAAGCAAGCGTAAAGTCATGGAGAAAAAGACCTCAGCTTGTTGGAAAATAAAGATATGCGTGTGTGGGATTTTCTCCCAAGTCGCAGAACTGTACTTCTGTGCCAGAGTACAATAGCAATCTGGTTACCAAAGAACAGAGTCTACAAGTTTTGTTAGCTTCAGAAACTTATAGTTTACTAAGTCTAACAAGGTAGGATTACTTGGATATAAAACAATAACATCTCAGTTTGCCTATTCTGTCCTGTTACACTACATGGCTTCCCCCTTCTTTCTCCTGTTGAATAACAACTAACTACAGAAGCAAACTGGAACAGATTGCAGTTCTTGCGGGAAAAAAAAGGTGGGGAACAAACAAGGTTACATTTACCCAGTTAACTCTTTTTCTGCTGTTTTGTGACAAGCACTTGCAAAAGACACAACACAGCTACACACATAAGTGATGGGACTGGAAGTGGTAGCAACTGGCCTACAAACAATTGCTGCCCAATACAAATGAAGACCCAAAGTGCAGCAACTGAAAAATAGCATAGGATACCCCCAAGCCAAGCTCAAGGCCTAGTAATGACAATATAGATACATTTTGACATCAGTGTGGCAGAAGTTTTTCATTGCTTTCTTTTCTTTTCTTCTTTGTTCCCACTCGAGATTACAATCCTGGGATTTCTTGGTGGCCAAACTACTAACCAGTTACAACCATGCATATATTTTCAAAAACAGCCAATATTATCTAAATGTCACTGCATGTACAGGGCCCCAAATTTGCTACTGAGAAGTATCCTAAATATGATGACAAAAGTCTGCCATAAACAGTAACCACCCAATTGCACTTTTAGAAAGATTTATTTAGATCTCATCTTTTTCTCTAAGGGTTTAAGGCAGGGAACACTTTTATTTTTTTATAACCATCCTGTGAGGTTGGTTAGGTTGAGAGGCAGTGACAGGCCTAAGATCACCAACAAGTTTCCAGGGGCCTGTTTGCAGTTAACTCCCAGAAGTGGCTCCAGTCACTCGTGGTGAGGCCCATCTGCACACTTGACTAGGGAGCCATCTTCAGGTTGCAAAGTTGTGAATGGGCAAGGAGGGGCAGTTGTGGCTCCATAGTTGCAAGCCGCAGGCCAATCACCATGGCAATGTCTGGATGTACCCCAGATGCTGCCACAGCCATTGCCATGGCAATCCAGTCTGCCTGGGCCAGGCTATCCCTACTTTAAGTGTTGGTGGTCTGACTGGGGACTGTAACCGAAGTGTGGGCCCCCTGTACCTGATCTTTTCCTCAGTGGAATGATGATGACAATTTTTCCACTTACCTCTCTTAATCCAGATTTCAAAGATCTGGATCTTTTAAATGGGGTCACTGGTGAATCCGGTCCTTGAAGATCCAATGCCTGTGGATGCTAAACAGGGTCGCAGCGTGAACAACAAAGCACCCATCTGGAGGACCTGTTTGGCCCAGATGTGGGTAGTGTGACATTGACCCAGAAGGCCTGCTTCGGCCTCCAGGGAGTGCCGTAATAGTCCCTTTGGCGGCATGGCCAATTTGTCCCCTTACCTTTCATGGGGCCACAAAAGGGCCTATTATGGTGCTCCCCAGAGGCCGTAAAGACACTACCAGGTCAGCATTGTGCAATCCCCAGATGTGTCATGTGACGCTGACCTGGAACTGCCACCCTGCGACCCACATTTGATGCATGGCGGCCAGCAAGGGAGGGGGGTCACTGTTTCATTTCGTGCATGGACATTCATTTGAATATTCATGTATGAATATGAAGCCCCCCACCCAGGCCTATGGAGCGGAGCTGGCCACTAAACCCATCCCTGGACCCCATTGTCCTGGTTGCAGTGCAAATGCATTCCCTCTGATCCAGTCTTCCCAACTGAAGTCCAGATTGAAGGCACCTTTAATAGGGTCTACCATAAACCCAGATTTATATCTGCTAGTGTGAACAGATGGGGTCCTACTGGGGTGTTCACTGAGAACAGGGTCATACTGATTGGTACCAATTGGGTAAAGATCGGGCCCCTAATGGGATCTAAATGAGGTCCAGTGCTAGCGGAGAAACACCCAACGATTCCATTCCAAACAGGCTTTTGGTCACTCACTCTAGCTATTGTAGGAGATTACAACCTACTGGTTTAAATAAACTGTAAGAAAAACAAATAGAATGTAATGGAAGAAAAATATCATACGTCCTTTTCTAAAAAACAGTAGATTTTATTGAGTTTTAATATACAGCTTTAATATGTTAGGGTAAATGATACAAGATCTGCGTTTAATTTACACATTACAATACAAACAGGAGCTCAGATCTTTTGTTACAGTGTACAAAAGATTTCCAATGGTCACCCTCTAGCAGCTTTGAAACTCAGCAAGGCAGGTTCTAAGGCTTGTTAAGTGCAGTAAAAGGCCGCATGGAATACAAAATGAATACAAAGTATTTCTCTCCATAAAGCATTAAAAACTGTACCTACTCCACAGGGCAGGCATTTAGCAATTTCAAAAGTCACTGGCCAATGTTCCAGACAAAGACAAGTATCATTTTGTGAATAACCATGTATAGAAAATTCCATATATTGCAATATCTGAATCAAAAGGAAGAAAGCATTCAAAAGTAACAGTAGGCAAATATCTGCTAAATAAAAAGTATTATAAAGTATTTTCACAAGTATTAAATGCCAAATAAACCAAGCAACATTAAAAAAACACTCTTCTGTTCAAAATAACAGCACATTTTTCTTATTCCCATGAATTTTATTTATGAACACAGTAAGAACTTAATTGTTTTCTTCCACAAAGGGAAATGTGTCCATTTGGTCTGTTGTTTTAGTGAAGATGAAATTTAATAAATCTTCACCTTCAACTTTTAAGAATACAGGTTTTACTGCTCCCCCCCCCCCCCATACACAGCCAATGTCTGAGTAAGGAGCATCCTAACTCAATTTTTCTTCTTTCTTGTATTTCCTTTATACAGTGCAGAGTATATGGGCTTAAAGGTATATGGCAGCTGTTGCTTTTCTTATTCCAGTTCACTCTCTGTATCTGAATTCAGCGGTGTGCAGTAGTTGGCCTTGTCTGAAGGAACATATCCGGGCAGACACAAACACTTATATGACCCTTCTGTGTTAATGCACTTAGCGTTCTTACAGAGAGACATCCTGTTGTTCAGTTCACTACATTCATTCACATCTAGAAGAAAAAACAATGGAAATCAAAGATCTATAATGCCTGTATCATCAAAAGAAGAGCAACTTACTGTGATCCAGCCCAGGTTCCTCATCTAGGAATAACAAAAGATACCCACAGGGCAAATCCCCACAGCAAGCTTATTTCGGATTCAATACACGTTAAATCCTCGCAGACCCCACGTCAGTTTGGCTTAACACACTTTCCGCGTGTTAAATCGCCCCAAAGTGTTGTAAATGTTAACCCTCATTTCAACAGGTCTCACTCTGGATCGTGCGCTTGATATGTGTTACATTTTGTACTGTGGGGACCCTACCGTTTTAAGGGATGAGAATCCATGTTTAGGGTTTCCCTCCCCCAATAGCTTGCTTCCAAAGACAGTGATGTCAGTGTAAAAATCCAACTTTCACAGCAGCTGCTACACTGTAGCAATCCAGCTACTTCGCACCTGATAACAATGTTGCAATTTTGTGCAAGTCTAGCTCTTCAGAGTTCTGACCTTTAAAGGGGAAAGGAAAGCAGGGGCAGGTTCTGGGAGATGTGTGAATGTTTAAAGCAAGGGCGCTCGAGTTGCTGCTGCTGTTGTGTGCCCTGGACAATGGGGAGAATCGCTGGCTGCCTGCTGCCATTTTTCCTCCATCCAGGCAAGCGCCAGCCACCCAGCCAGGCTCCGTGAAGGGATCCGTTATGGGTGCCGCATGCATGTCAGGAGGAAGAGGGCAGGGCAGCCCTGAAAAGCAGTTTTTAGAAAGTAGCCACTTGAGTCCCCCCTTGAGTCATGTACGATCCTCAGAATCTGGATTGAACTCGATTAAGCTGAAAGTAATGGGAACAGGCAAATTCGCGTTTGCATCCAGTTCTATTATTTTGGTTTAGGGAAACTGGATTAAGCTTATAATGGGGATGCACCTCTAGAGTCCAAGAGTGGACAAAGTTCAGTGGTAAAGCCGGCAGAAGAGAGCAACGGCAAACCACATCTTTTCCTGTCAAGAAAACTGGTTGGCAGTGACCACGTAGTTCCAAGGGGTTGATCCTAACTTAGTAGTATCAAACAACCATGTTCATTTCTGTGCACCTTGAAAAAGAAGAGCTTACAGAACATACTCTATGCAAGGTGGTGGTGCTGAACCACAAGAACCAAAACAAAGGCCTGAATCTGACTTGTCAAGCAAAGTCAATTAAAATTACAGTCATGCATCCAATCTGAGCCATCTCTTTATGGACTGTTGTCACCTTAACACAGTAGGTATAGACTCAGAAACTGATACCTGATACAGGACATGTAGGCAAAAGTATAATCCTCTGTTTTCTTATGGAAATGACCCAAAATACTGGAGCATATTCTTACCAACACATGTCATTTTGGTCATATCCAAGTGGTATCCATCGAAGCAGTCACAGGTGTAGCCTTCTTGCACCCTTACGCACCGTCCATTTTCACACCCATTCAGAATGCCACACTCCTCCGCTTGTAGCTCCTCAAAGCTATTCACAAAACCTGCACAAATGAAATGTTGCAGACAATTAAACTTTCACTGAAGGACTGAAGATGAGGGTATCCCTACAATATCTTTCAGCTCAAAATAACATCTGCTGCACCCTTCAATAGTTGTTTGGGATAGCTACAAATAATTTGCTGGCTTACTGTAAAAAATCAAAATAGTACTGACTGTCTAATGTTTAAGGTAGCATTTTCAGAAGTTGAATTCGTTTTTATAAAACTATTAGCAAAGAAAATGGAATTTGTAATATCACATATACATCCTCAATGTTTAGCTCCAGTCTAAACATATTCTATTACAGTCCTGCAGATGGCAGTAAAGTATAATCAGAAAACATCAGGGAAAAAGAGATGAAACAAAAGCTATTTTATTGTCCCTTAAGAGCAACTTTTTGAAAAGCATTCTTCAAAAATGTTAGTAACTAATGCATTTGTGAACACACAGAATTTTAGATTTCTTCTTATTCATTTTTATTATGTATAAGCCATTCTGAAAATCCAGAAAAAAATAATGTACATACTGCTTTTTCATAATTAAAAAACAAAAATAGGAAAAAAAGAGAAAAATGCATCTTCTGTCTATGGAAATGTTTCAAAAACAGCAAATTAAATTTTATGTCAGCATATATTGGAATTTCTTCCCACTCTATCTGCTTAGGCAAAAAATTTCTTAAATATAAAAGATGATAGATAATCAACAACATTCATGAAGCAGAACCAGAAATACACACATTTCTTTATAACCTGCCCTAGATTCACGGACCAATATTTTAAAGGTTTATCTGCCAAAAATTGCAAGCGGATGATTTATCTTTTTTAAAACTCCCAAATGGCCAGAGAAGTTCAGGCAAATTGTTCCCTTTCTAAGTGCTTCCTGGTCTGGCTTCCCATCTTTCTTCCTATACCATGAAGCTATCTAAATGTACATTGCTAGACAGCCTATAAAAAAAATGTGGGTTTCCTATATACACATTAGTGCCTCCCATTAATTATATACAGGGAGTGTGTGTTGTTGTAGCCTGTCTCACACAAATTGAAAACCAAAATCCAGTTCAGTGGGAGATACAAAAGGTAGGAAACTGGCTTAATTAAGCTGGGTTTGGAGCCAGAAGGAATGATTTTTACCCATTCTGACTGTGGCAGAAAAAAGCTCCTGTCTTTTCAGCTCCTTTCTGTTCAATGTGGAAGAAGAAGGGTAGGTATCTAAACTTTTGGCCAACCACACTGAGAAATGGTAAAAGAAGCAACCTCAAATGAGTGCTTGCTGGCTAACACAAATTAAAGAGGAAGTGCAGACAAGAGCTGCTTATATATAGAGATCCATGCTGGTTGCCAGAAGCAATTTTAAAAGGTGGTTGGTCTGAACTGCCTACTTTCACTCACATCTGTTTCAGCTAGGATGTTTATCTTGTCCTGCAAAACATCTAAGAAAGAGTCCTAGAAGACAAGGGTCAAATGCCCTTTTGCCTGTACTTGAAGGTTGGTGTAAGCTTCCTTTATGCACTCTTTGTATGAGATGCTTTCTAAATCTTGAAAATGTTGAGATGTTATCTAAATCTTGAAACCATTCAAGAGCTGACAACACAGGACTCTAGTGGTCAGAATGCCGGACTTAAGTTGGGAACTTTGAGCCTCAAATTCCTCTGCAGGGTGACTTCAGATCAGTCATATTTTTTCTCAACCTGATCTACCTCACTGGGTGGTTGGAAGGAGAAATTGGAAAGGAGGAATTAGGCTTAAGTACATGATTGCCCAAGTTATAAGTGATTTATAGTAGAAAATGGAAGGCTATCCTAATGAGAAGAACAATAAGGAATATAAATTTTGGCAGAACAAACACAAGGCGGCAATCAAAAATACTAAGAAGGATTTTGAGAAACACATTGCTAAAAACATCAAAAGAAATAATAACAACTTTTTAAAATAGGAATCCAACCAGGAAAACTGTTGGATCATTAGATGACAATGGACAGAAAGGGAAAATTAAAGATGACATGGAGATTGCAGAAGGGCTAATTGAATTATTTGCCTCAGATTTTACTAAGACAGAGAGCGTTTTCCTGCAGCTGTGCCTATCTTTTCAGGGAGAAAGTTGGAAGAATTAAATTGGATAGCGATAACCAGGGAGGAGGTCCTTGCGTGTCTTAATAAAAGGAATGCTAATAAATTATGGGGACCAGATGGCATTTGTCCAAGAATTCTTAAAGAACTCAAATATGAAATACCTGATCTTCTAGTAAAAATATATAATCTTTCCCTAAGATCAGATTATGTGCCTGAAGAATGAAAGATAGCAAATATAACACTAGTCTCAAAAAATGATGCAGATGTGATCCAGGAAATTGCTGACCAGTCTGCCTAACAGCAATTTCCAGGTAAAATGATGGAAATCATTATTAAGAATAAAGGTACTACACACAGAGAGGTTCAAGCATTGCTGAAGGAAAATCAACATGACTTCTGCAAGCCTTTTGGACTTCATTGAGAATTTCAGCAAGCATGTGGATAAAGACAATTCTGTTGACATAATATATCTGGACTTTCAGAAGGCTTTTGACAAAGTCCCTCGTCAAAGACTCTTGAATAAATTCTTCAGTCATGGAATAAAAGGGCAAGTCCTGGACTGGACTGGTAACTGGCTAAAGGACAGGAAGCAGAGAGTAGAAATAAATGGCCAATTCTCAGAGTGGAGGGAAGTAAAAAGTGAGATACTTCAAAGCTCAGTATTGGGGCCTGTGCTTTTTTCCTTTATTCACAAATGACCTAGAAGTAAGGGGAAGAAGTGAGGTAGCTATTATTTCTTCTATAGTTCACACTGTGTTTTGGGATTTTTAAAGCAAAGTTACGGTAATTCAAGTCAGAGAGCTGTTCTGTCTAATTAAAATCACCCGACACTGAACTGGTTGGACTTTATGCAACTTTGAGCAAGTCAACAGAGGTTGTTGAGCATTCAGCAGAGATGAAATCATTAGATTGGCTTCTGCTAGAGAACGAATAAATGAAAGACGTTACCACTCTGTTGGCCTGATCTGAACTATTGTTTCTTTTCCTTTACTTTATGTGATGTGACCTTTCTACCAAATGTGACAAAAACGGAACCCTGAAAATGGTGGGCAGGCGAGGAAGGACAAGAAAAACACATCTGGATTTGCCCCTTTATCATATATTGCAGTCATGGGACAAACTGTTTCTACTGAATAAGTGCAGTGCTTCCTCATTCCAAAATTAACTCCTTGATATAATACTCATTATTTCATTAAAAACAAGGTGAGGAAGTTAGGAGCTAAATTACTTTCAGCAAAACTTCTATATGTATAGGGGTGTATGTATGTATGTATGTATGTATGTATGTATGTATGTATGTATGTATGTATGTATGTATGTATGTATGTATGTATGTATGTATGTATGTATGTATGTATGTATGTATGTATGTATGTATGTATGTATGTATGTATGTATATGTGTTTGTGTGTGTGTACACACATTGAAGGTTTTCCTATTTTTCCACTTTGGATGAACACCTTGCTTTAAAAAGGAAAATAATTTCTACCACTCTTTGGTCCGCTGCTGCTACGAATGTAAAGAAAGAGGTCTTACAGAGCCCTTGTCAGACAGAACCCCCCCCCTGCTTTTTCTGCAAAAAAGACTAACACAGCCTTACTCTTTAGCCTTCATCTCATTAACTGAGAAACCTAAGATTATTTTCTGTCTGAACCAAGCCATGGACCAGCCAATAATTTATTACTTGAAAGACAGATTTAAAATGCCATATGTAGTCCTACCAATTTTTTCCACATGCAGTTGGATATAGTACAGCTTCTATTAGTACGAAATGTTGGCCTGGAACAGGCCAAGAGCACACCAAGCTCAGCATTCAAGTTACAGCAAATGGACAATCAGAGGTCTCAGGAGAGTTCAGAAGTGTGCTTCCCTGCTTTTTCTTCAAAGTACAAAAAATTGGGCATACGCTATCTTTCAACATTTTATATGGATTTAACCTAAATTCTGTGTCTGGCCAAAGAATCAGCCTACTAGCCTGAAGTGTGACGTGTATGAATGGAACACCTAAAGATCCCACAAAGCAGGCATTTCAGGTGATATCACTTCATTGAGCTGATAGCGAAAGACAATAATTTGTGCTTCACAGCACTCTGAGAAAAGCCTTATCACCCAGTTTTCAAGGTCAGGCCTGAGAAAGTCTAAACAGCTATCCTAGTTGCCAGGGGAACGCAGGATCTGGCAAGAATGTGAGAGGGCAGGCTGCTCTCACACAATCCCCCTCTCCATGAATTGTCTCCCCTGGAACTGTAATGCTGGCCTGAGCTAGTTCAGGACCTGGTTTTTCTGGATATTGAGAGTGGAACTGGCGGAGTAGACCTTTGGCATTGATGTTTTCAGCATAAACCCAGGAGCACTCCGAAGCAGGGTAGCCAAGCCAGTGTACTAGATATTGCAGGTGTACTTTAAAAAGATGAGATGGTTTTTGCACTGGTGGATCCTCCAACCTCAGGCAGTCAGACTCCGGCTACTGCCTAACTGGGGACTGGTTTTCCCTTCCTGCTTGCCTGCCTTCTTCGCCTCTCCTTTTGCAGAGCTGCAGCATTCTGGGACATGAAGTCCCAGCTGCCCTCTGGCCTGGGTTCATTTCCTGAGCCCATTGATCCTGGTGATTTGTCAGTGGAGTCAGCTTGTCATGTAACTCCCTAAAATCTACAGTCTGCTTCCTGGCACACGAAAATTGCTCCCTGCAAATGGCTGGGTAAAAATTTCAGGTCTTTTATTTTATAGCTCTGTCTTTTCTCTGTATTGAAACTGAATGACATTATAAATATCGTCTTGACCTCTATGGAGCCTTAAATAAATAAAGCCTTACATTTGACAAGAAAATATTCTACCCATCTGAGTATCAGTAGTAAATATATAGATATTATCTGCTACTTTAAAATAAAACAAATTACAATAATATTAAACAGATCACAGTTCAGGGTCTGAGTTTCTTTAAAACTCCTGGCTCAAACATCAGAACAACTGTCAGAATATAAGAATCATTAAATATAAGCAACATACTTTGGAGGGAATAGGAAAACAATCCAAGTCATGTTCAGTGTTAAAGAGTAAAAAATCTTACGGTCTTCCACGAAGTATGGATCACTTTCTGGGATATAGTGTTCCTCTTCAAAGTCAACCAAAGCGTCTTGTCCATAGGGCCTCCGAGAACCAGGAACGGGAATGTTACACAACTGGGCATAATCCTCTGGAAGGAGCACAAAGCAAATAAGATTTACAGCGGTATGCATTTCAAATGACAGCGATCCACAGTTATGTATCCCATTAACTTGTAACAGTGAAAAGTTTTGAAGACGTAAACTCAGGCCTTTTCTTCATGGCCCTTATTCTACACTGTATCTTGAAATAGGGGTCTGCCATTCAGATGCTGGGACTATGACAGGCCTTACCTCCCAAAGTCTGCCCCGGCAGGGGAACAGCAGGTCCCCAGTCGGAGATATAACCAGAATAAGGCCAAGGGCAGAAGGGCCCTCATTGTCCACATATTGCTTTGGGTCTTTTTAATTTCTTTGACTGTAGTCATTGCAAGGAATTTCGTTCTTCATCAGTTCCAAAACCACAAAGGGCATTATGCTCACCTCATTTGAATCTGTGCTGAGTTCTGGTTAATCCATTATTTTAATTCAAATAGGGACTGCAAGTGCAAGGTAAAAACCCAGATCTGTTATCAGACCAAGAATCTGAAAAGAGGGGTCAGGCAAGGGTAGCATAAAACGTGCTTTGCCTCCCCACAGCTTACTGCAACCTCACAACAAGCAAAGATGTATTTTGTTCCATTCATAAGGGAAATCTCTCCTAAAAATATGGACGACAACCACATCACTGTTCATTGAGATCTTTGGTGAACCCCAACATTCCGTGAAAGTGGCAAGAGGTAAGTTTAAATAAACCAGAACTAGTACACATGACAGCCAAAGGACTGAGAACTTTGCTGGATTCTGAAAAATAGAGTTCATGTGAGCATTAAGCTACGAATCATTAAGTCTTGGATTCAGATATTGTCTCTTACACAAATTTAATAGGGCACCAAGGCAGGCCACTATCACACAACTGCACCCTCTATACTCAGGAGAGGTTAGTACTAGCCTACCTTAAAGTTAATAAGGAATATATAGTCATACACTTGAACGTACTCACACATGCTCTTCTACACTTAAAGAACTCTCCTGACACAGGTTAGTTCATATGTAATAGCAAAATATCAGCTGGTGCCTTAAGAATGAATTCCATTTATTTGTGATAAGTCATAGTTTGCTACAGTGACCCTCGTTTACAAGCTGTAGGCATGTGCTGAACTGCAGTTCATCAAACATGACCCTCTGTGAGGGGCTCCGGATGGTAAGGTGCCTCCCCTGGGAACCCTGTCAGTGATTCATATGGTGGTAAACTCCAATGGAAATGTGGGGGAACTCATCTTTGCCATCAGTGCGGCCATGTGAGCAGGGCTGAACTACTGCACTTGTGTGCAAGGCACCTGACAATCCCAGGCATCTCACCACATTTCATACTTGATGAACTATGGTTCAGTGCATGCCTAACAGACTAGCAGGAAGCATATATGCCAGTTAAGGAGCATTAAAGGTTTCTTTGCTTAGACAGAAGGAACATATGTGGGGCTACTCTTGAAAATTGTTTGGAAATTGGAAGTACTTCAGAATGCAGCTACTCGAATGCTGATGGGAGTCTTTGTCTGGAAGCACATTATGCTGGTCCTGAAAGATATGTACTGGTTGCCTATCCACTACTGAGTGCAATTCAAGGTGTTGATGCCAAACACCTTGGGAACTGAGTATCTGAAGGAGTGCCTTCTCCCATATAGACCAGTCCAGATAATGAAATCTAAGGGAGAGGGCCTTCTTGTAGTTGCTCCTATCTCAGAGGTGTAGGGTGGTAGGGATACACAGGAGAGTGTTTTCTGTGGTGGCCCCCAGATTCTGGAATGGCCTGCCTTTTCAGGTTCACTGGGCACCTACATTATGTGGTTTTTGGTGCCTGGTTAAAACCTTTGGTGCCCAAGCCTTTGATGTTTATCTCCCTCCATGGGCTGGTTTGCCAGGGAGGGTGGACAGGTGGGAGTGAGTGTTACATTTTAAATATGTTTAAATGTTTTATATATTCTATTTTTTACTGCCGTAACCTGCCCTGAGACCTTTTGGTGAAGGGCAGGATATAAATTCTTAGATAAATAAATAAACAAATTCTCTCAAACTCTGCATAACTAGAAAATGGAAAAACATAAGGCCCAATACTCTGTGCAGATCAACCCCATGTATTAAGATCTACTAGTCAGAGAATAAAAAAAGATGTCTTCTATATTTCGTTATATATAATTTATCATGTGTTGTCACCAGGCCAACACTATGCTAATAAGCCAAACCTTTCTATGGAACACTTTTACCAAGAGACCTACATGTATAAAAATTAAGCTATGAGTCGCACAGCCAGAATAAAATGAAAGCTGGAACGAAAGTATCTGAATGTAAGCCAAGTACAAATGGATTTCATAATTTATGGTTCAAAAGGAGTCAAGTACATTGGTACTTTCCTATGATGAATCAATGTTCTTTGAAATGTACATGATATTTAGTAAAAGAGAGTTTTTCCCATGCATCATTCTGTTTGCACAACTGTTCTGCTTACTTCTCAGAACTGCTCAATTAAAATGATTGATTTTGTTGTTGTTTCTGTTTTCTTACTGACCAAAAGAACCTGATACCTAGTAGCAATGGACAATCCCAATAACATTAATGGAACATAAACCTCTCAGAGTTGATTGAAATGAGAATAACAAAATCAGTCCCTTTCTAACTTCCATCCATTTCTGGCTCTAGCATATATTTGCTATCTCAAGTGGTATACTTAAGTAGGCTTTTTTTTAGTCCTACACCCAAATTCCAGTATATACTGGCTGTCTGTTTTTTGTGGTATAGTGACAACAGTCACAAATTGTGAGCTCAGTCTGGAAAGTAATATGAATATTTTCTCTGAAAACATTATCCAAAGTCATTTCTAAGGACCAAACCTTGCTGGTCTCATTAGGATTGACATCCAGTGTGAAGGAGATTTCTGTGGCATCTTATGTTGGACAGTCAGTGCAGCTAAGATCATAGGTCACATTTTCTTTTTCTACTTTATCTTCCCCAGCTCTACAGAATAAATCTTATAAACTAATGCTAGAATGGAAGAAAGGAAAATTGTATTTCTAGCACTTTTCTTTCTTAAAGGATACTGTTTATTGTGCTTGCTACCAAAAATAAGTGGAAGCACCAAGCCACCAAAATATATTGGGTAATTTCCACACTGCCAGCAGTAGCAAAGTATATCAGCAAATAAGAGACCAAAAAGGACAGAAATATTGTATTAAATGGTATGTGTAAATGTTTACAAGTGCACAATTAGAAATAAATATTCTAATTTATAATTTAAATAGAAACACAGGACATTGTAGATAGCTACTGAGTTATTACATGCCTTCTTGCTTTACTTGGGGCACAAGAAGATATGTAAGACAGTAAGACAGTAAATTCCACATCTTGGTGTTTAGCACTAACGTTTGTTGCAGTTTGAAAATATAAAGAAGCATTGTAACACTTGACACTATAAGAAAAGCCAAAGTGCATATTGATGTGATTCACGAACATAGCTAGCATGATGTCTGTAATGGGATTATTAATAAGAGCTACACAGCTTGTTTCCATAACCATGTAAATGAGCCACAAACCCTGCAATTTTTTCCCAAAACAAATATCTGTTTCTGTCACCATTAATGATTATTAAGATTTATTTTGTTGTTTTGTGAAACAGATCTGTAATTTCTATTCATGACTTGTGACGTTCTTTACCACTGGCTTTCTCAAAAGTCATGCTAAACTTTCCTAGTAATATGTAAGCAATTCTGCCTCTCCTTACACTTTTCTTGATCTTTTGGAATCAGCTGGGTGTTTATGTCAAAGGAGTCCAAGAGTTATACACAATCTGAAGAGACTGCTGAGAGGCAAATGCTCAATTCAAATGGCCACTGAGAAGCCCTGAACTTGACATTTACACCATTTTAGGAGCTGCCTTATTGGAAGCCATCACGGCATGTGTGGAGATATGTGGTCAGCATACTCCAGTATTATTTTAAGTATTTTAAATCAGGATGTTTTCAAAGAAATGTAGAGGATAATGATACCACAAGATCAAATAAGTACTGTAATAGAAAACATCTGTAAGAGGGTGAGCAAAAGTTATACAGTCACAAAAGGCAACACTACCCAAAATAGCATGTCCTCTGAATTAAAACATCTGACTATTCCAGGCCCTTCAGGAGGATCCAACTGTGAGAGTACCAAATCAGTAAACCTTGACTGAAATACCATCAAAGTCATCAATACCTGGGCTATTCCTGTCCTCAGATAAACTACAGGAATTGTAGGCTAGGCTTAGATCTAGACACACTGGATCACAAGACAAGGAAAATAATGTTCAAAAATCGCAGGCTGTATTCCCATGGCGATGGTTAACAGGCTGTATCTACCCCAAAGTGAATGAGACTAGGGAATGGTGAAGACCAAACAGACAATTCAAGAAGAAAGGTAGTTAAAAAGAACTATTAAAGGAAGTCAGTAAAGAAAATGTACTAAGAACACAAAGGAGGCCCAATGAAAGGAGCAGTTGAAACTTGAAGAGATGTATGAAAACACCCACGCATGCTTGTTGGTGCCTCCTGCATCCGGTAGGGGCAGCAAGAAGCAAACACAGGATCTTCTTTAGATCCCGCAACTGCCTCTTGCCATCTGGCGGTACCCTTAGATTGTACAATTTGTTGTACAGATACTCATATGATAATACTAGCACTTATATGATGCACTTCTTTTTTAGAAGTTTCATCTTTTAAAGTCAAATGTAGCTGTTCTGCAGTTTTTGCAACACTTCACTTATATATGCACATGTTGTTCACTAATATTTAACACAGGAGTATTTTTGGTTGGTAATGTATCCCAAAGGCATGTCAGAACGAAATATTCTTGAGGGATGTTGCCAGCTAGTATTAATATGTTTCTTAAAAAGTATATTGTGTAACTATTACAAGTTGCAAATGTTTTGCTTAATAGGAACCCACAGAATAAAGTTTAGGGTTGCATCCTGAATTGTTCTGAGGCACAGAAAGTTCTCATTTGAATCAATGATCTCTTTGATGATCGGAGAAAGACCCTATCATCAATAGGGCCAATATGATTTTATTTATTACAAAAGGTTTCAGTTATCTTTAGTACATCTAAGATTCCCTGGCTTGCTAAAACTGGCTTGGAAGTTTCAAGCCTAACCTTTAAACATCCATACACCATATTATTCTCTAAAGCTCAAAACTATCCATTAGTGTTGTCTAAACTGTCATTTAACACAGTTTTCCCCTACTGCACATACTACTGTCTTATACTGTTTTTATATATGGTTTTAAGTATTTTTGTCTTTTAAAAAATATGCTGTTACCCGCCTTGAGACCCTAGGGTATAGGGCGGGATATAAATGTAAACAAACAAACAATCACAGCCAACTGAGAATATTTCTCAGTACTTTGAATATTGTATACCATGTATTCACCATGAGCATAAAAATACAACTTGAGGTATATGTTTTTTACCCCCACTAATTTATAGAGTAGAGGGTGAGATGTTGTAACTTCCTGGGAAGAAACAGGTAATAGTAACTTCCCTCACGGGGTTTTAAAAAAATGTACTGGTATTTTACTTTCATTTCTAAGTACAAGAAAACTCTAGTTTAAAAAACCAAATACATATCTCTGGAAAAAAACAAAACAAGCCACCATGTTCATTGGTAGAAGCAGAAGCAAAAATGTGTTCATGGAAATGTCTGTGAGGTTCCAGTAGTAAATCACACCCAGTTGATATAAAGATATATAATTATAACATGGCATAAATCCAGTTTCCCCAGACAGAACTTGAACCTTATGACCTCCTAGTTGAGAAGTGTGAAAATTTCCTTCTGAGCCAACATCATCACTTTAAGTATTAAACTTGAAGACAGGGCAAACCATGCTTTCATGCACAATTCCGTTTTTTTTTGGGGGGGGGAATTTAGTCAAAGTGAGAAACAGTTTTAAGGTGTGCAGTACAGACACTGGAATATATGAGCTGCTCAATGAATATCTACATTCTACCACAGGATATTTTAGACTATGTAAAAAGAACAATTCATTTAACAAAAGCCCCGAGTTTGCTTGCTCTCTATGTAAATAGCATACAATACTTACACAAAGGCCCTTTCTGAACTTATCTTTCCATATGGATCTAGTCCTGGTCCAGATTCTGGGCCTCCTCATTCACATGGTTAATGTGGATCAAGAAGCTCTCCCCATTAGTTTGGTTCCATCTGCGGAAGACACAGCTGGATCCAGATTAATGGCCCCTTAATCCAGAACTGTTCAGTTGGGTCTACAAGTGCACTATGAGTCTTGTTCCAGATCACAGGAGGCATGCAAACAGCACACTTTCATAATCCAGAACTACTGCGTGTTTGATTTTCAGCAAGCTCCAAAACTAGAAAATGTGATTCCCAGCCTTTAGAATCATGGCAGGGGATGACTGCAAAGCGCACATGAGCTTTGCAGCCACAGAAAGACATGGGCTGGATCAGCACTGTCAGTGAAGATGGTGCTGATCCAGCCCATGCCTCCAAGTAATGTGGATCAATTGGTCCAGTGATTCTGGACCCACTGATCCAGATTTACTGATGGAAAGTGCAGAAAAGCCCAAAGGTAAAGCTGTAATTTATAGGCCCTTATGTGGCAGGTCCCTTCTCCTCAGGATACCTGGGGACTACAGATCAATTCAGTAAAAGGAAACCTCATCAAATATGCATTCTACATGCATTGTAAAGTGCAGCATGGTCTCTGGACTTCAAACTCATTCCAAAGACTGTATGACTTGTCCAAGAATTGCAATATATCTTTTTCTGGAGGTGTCTTTGCATCTTGGGAGAGTAGAGGCCGCTCTCCGTCTCAGCAGAGGCTAAGGTATGTGGCTCCAAGCTATAGCTAGCAACCCCTTGCTTAGGTGTATGGTTCTGAAAGTAGAGGAATGCACTTTATATGTAAGCAGCCACCAGGGGCGTTGGATGGGAAAGGAACGCAATTAACCAATGTTGACTAGCGCTTACACTTGGAGTGCTAGTCAATTTCGGACATTCCCTCCCCCCCCCCAATCAAATACTTACCTGATTTGATCCCAGGGCCAGTCCCCCCCTCTGTGTGTGTGTCAGTGCTGTTGACATGACAACGCTGACACTTTGCACAGTTGCAGTTGCATCTATAGTTGTCCAAGGTGCAGTGCGCTTATGCGGCACCTCAGACAACTCCGGAGATGTGGATGGCTGCACCATTGGACGCTCCAGGTGAGTACCTGATAGAGGTTGGTTAAGATGTTGTCACGACTCCTCACAGCCCCTTCTATTCTCACCACTCCACAGAGTGGTGCAGTATAAAAGCAAGCTGTGGGATTGCCAGACCCTGCCAACTTTTCCCAGGTTGCTTTCTTTACAGCACCTAAGCTGGCGTCTCACCTTGTTAGTCTGTCCTTGGACAGGTTTACCACAGAGCAGCAGACACTTGAGTAAAGTAAACTCTCAACTTTATTAATACAGTAACGAAATAAAGAAATAAGCTTAGGTTCAGCTTTAAGTCCTTTAGTCCATGAGAAAGGAACTAAAATGCTAAGACAACAAAGTCCTTTGCTTATTCACCCAGGAAAAGTTGCCATTTAATACAATGGTTTACTGACTGAAAAGGGCCTTCCTTCTCTTAGTCTGAGGCAAGCTTCATACTGTACACACACTCACAGGCTCTTAATAGCTTCTGCCCCCTTTGAAGCCCTTTCCCTCTGTTTTGTTAAAGCTTAGTTTTCTCTGCTTTTCTCTCTCAGTGTTCTGTATCAACCTTTCTCAAATGCCTCTCCCTATACCCTCTCTTGTCAATTCTTTCTTCCCCTAAAAACTTCAGTGACTTTTCTCTCTTAAAATCCTCTCTGTGTCAGCCAGCTTGTCTCACTCTAGAGAGATTCTGCAGCTCCCATTGGCTGGAGAGGGTCATGTGATCTCTACTACTCTGAAAGCAGCTTCTCTCTCCCTTCCCCCAGCCTGTAAACGTCACAGGTGTGGAGCACCATTTTGTGCTGCACACCTAGTCAACAATTAGTGAACTTCTGGTGAGGTGGGGCAAGCTTGGAGGCTGTAGCAGCCTCCTTGAAGTGCAGATGTTCTTCACCAGGAGTTTACTAATTCTTCACTAGAGGCCGTAGTGTGAATAAGCTTCTTATCCTGTGGAATGCATTCCATTCCGTCTCATGTAGATGGCAATGGACCTTTAATTTTCCCCACAAATTTGTTGCTGCTGCTGATACTGGAACAAATACCTGGTAACATGCTGTCAAAGAGAATAAGAACCCTCCAACCCAAATATGACCTATCAGCTTTCACAGATGAACCAGAAGAAGTAAGGGAAATCTTGTAACCAACTAATGTAATAATGTTGTAACCAACTAACAGTACATGCACCTTCCTAGAATCCAGCAAAAGTATGGCAAGATCCACATAAGAGAGTGGAGGAGCATTACACTGTCTGCATGCCAAACACTGTTGCACTTGTTGAGACTGAAGCTAGGGATTCCCAAGCTACAACCCTGATGAGCAAAGGAAACTCCCTGCCTCACAAGATCTCAGCTAGGATTTCACAAGCTTCGGTCTTGACAGGTGAGGGCAGGGCCATTGCCTGTGTTCGACCAGGCCACCTATAAGGCCTTAAATGGCTTTGGCCCCAAATATCTAAAGGAACGCCTTCTTCCATACTGACCTGCCCATGCCCTAAGATCTGCAGGGGAGGCCCTCTTGGTTGTACCCTCAGTAGCAAAAGATGTGGGCACCTGGGATCGGGTCTTTTCAGTGGTGGCTCCCAGATTGTGGAATGTTCTCCCTCCTGAGGTGTGTCAGGCACTTTCACTTTATGCATTCAGGAGAGCTGTGAAGACGCACCTTTCCCCCCTGACCTTTGGCGAAACAAGGAAATGGCTTTTCCTCCCCAAATTCATGCATTGTTATGGCTTTAATATGTTCATTTTATATGTTTACTGGTTTTTAATGTTGTAACCCACCCTGACACCTTTGGGTATAAGGTGGGATAAAAAATTCAAATAAATATTCAAATTCAAATATTCAAATAAAAATTCAAATAAGTCTCCTTGAGAGGTAGTACAGTAAGCAGAAGAAAGAGCTCTCAGGGCTCTTTTTATTTATTTTATCTATTCAAAATCTTTATAAATCACTTTCCATTAAAATATAATCTTGAGGGGGATTAAAAAACATGGAGGAAAAAAGCAAATAATAGTGACATAAAAAACCAAGGATGGGGGAAACAAGCAAGTATCCTGGAAAGGCCTGGATGAAAAGATAAGTCTTCAATCTGCATCTTGACTGCTGTTGAAGCTCCTTACTTATGATGGCTGAACAAATCTTGGTTGATGTGGATGCTACACTTGTCTAGCACACTCAATGCGCTACAAGGGACAGGGGCCTGCACATCATGCTCCCTTATGGTGCATTCACCGTGCAGTAAAGAGGCTGCGCATATCCTGCCTATATCTTTGTTGACAGAAATTGTGGAATCATATTACTGTAAAACCAGCTGGGCTGCAAAAGTCCAGGGATAACATTTTATATTTAAGACTTCAAACAAACAAACAAACAAACAAACAAACAAACAAACAAACAAACAAACAAACAAACAAACAAACAAACAAACAAACAAACAAACATCATCTGCCAGCAGTTCATAGAAAATACTACTAACCTTGCCTAGGGTGACATAAATGAGAAAAGCTGCTCCGGAGATCAGAATTAGGACATCTGATTCACACCAAATTTGTCGATCTCAAGCAATTACGGTAACTAAACTTCAGTAAACAAGCTTATCTCTGCTAGATTTTAAGCACTATGATGTGGCTTTTGGCAAATGAACTCTGAAGCTAAATTTTAACAATACAATCTAAATCAGAAATATAAAACTCACGGACGACTATGAAGAAATTCTTTCCAATGGAATGCGATTTGATGTACTAAATAAGGAATTTTTATTAGAGGAATGTTTTTCTGGCAATCTTGTAACCAACAGTAGCATTAAAACCAGAAGCCGCACATGCATTCTGATTTTGTTTCTATTTTCTACAGTGTTCTTGGTCTCCCTTGGCAAAATGCAGCGGAAGCAAAACTACGATTTATGGGACAGGGTAGGGAGAAGTTGTTGGGGTAAAAGGAAAGAAAAACCAGTTGTCAGTTCAGGTTGTTAAATTGCTGCAGATGTCTGCACTTCTGTATATTTTAGCATTATAAATGCCTTAATTGAAGATTTCATTGCATCTCATGACAGTGTAAGAAACTTGGAAGGATTCTGCACTAGCTGGTATACTAGACCAGCAAGCACACTTCTGCCCGTTGGTGGAGTCTAAGGGAGTCCTTGGCAGCAAATGTCCTTGTGCCTTTCTTAGACCCCACCACAGTGTGGACCCCACGAATGATCTGGTGCAAGTGGGTTGCATGACCCACGCCAAACGTCATTGGTATTAAGGATGGCCCAGTCCAGTCCAACTTCAAAGCCTGTGCACAAAAATTCTCAGCCCCCAAGGTTGGCAGCCAGGGCTTTTTTAGCCAGGCACCCAGGTTCACTGGTGAAATGGCGCCAGCCCCCTCACATCCAGAAGAATGGCCCAGGGGGTCACTGCAATCTGCATGTGAGGACTGGACTGGTATATCACTGAGGAACACTTAGAACCCACCAGAGTGTGGACGGGAGGTTTCCTAGTATGACTGTTTGTCATTGGTATACCAGCCAGTGCAGAATCACCCTTGGAGTCAAGAAAATGAGTACATATATAACATGTTACATGTGACCAGGACTGCTCGATATATAAACAATATTAATCAGTTTTGCCACAAAGGAGAAAACTTAATCATAACCATTTTTATTGCTTTATAGCACTCACTTCCTCCTGCTACTCCTTGAGAAGCAAAATAACTTATTTTGTGAACAGAGAATGTGAATTGGATTGGCGAACCATATCTTTGCTATTTTTACTAGACAAGTACTGAGTTATATTTCTGTGGACACTTCTGAGAAAACTGCCTATTGGATTTCAGTTGAAATTACTTCGTACCACTTTTTTGGATACTTGTACGTGTTCTTAAAAAGCAAGATATCATGCTGACATAGCAATGACAGTTTGCTGGCCCAACAAGCAGATGTGCTTTCACAAGTGTCTCAACCACTTCAGGCTCAAGGCCAAAGAGTAAGCACTATATTTGCAAAAAGTCTTGTTTCTTCCACGAGTCTGATTTTTCCCAAGATTTTGGGAGCAGCATCTCTAATGGGTGGACAGATCCCCTCTTTTTTAAAGGCAAAGAGGCTCACAGTGTCTCCTTCAAAGCTAAGACTTAGAGTGCTTTATACAGCTTATTCCTTAGTAAAGAAATTGAAAACATGTGACTTCTGTAAGTTACTGGTTACTAAACAGCCCTAGTTAGGACACCTAATTATCAGGGGCCCTTTCTGCATGGGCCCTTAATTCAGAAAAAGGGCTCATGTAATATGAATCTAGGCTTCCAGATCTGCACCTTAATGTGGATCTAGAAGGCCCCGTCCCCCACTGGTATGGCTTTGTCTCCTTTAGAGAAAGCCTGATCTAGATTAAGGAGGTCTTAATCTGGATCACTGGTAGATTTGGATCAGCATTGTTGGTGCAGATGGTGCTGATCCTGCTCACACCTTCCAGTGGTCAGGATCAAGTGGGTCTGGCTATTCTGGAATAAAAGCAGGTAAGTGCAAAAAGGAGCAGGAATGATAGGAGCTGTGGTAGTCCACCATTTTTAAAACACCATAGGTCCCCCATCCTTAAAGGTTTAAGTATTCAAGAGGCTATCTACACCTATAGCCATTTATAGTCTGTAGAAATCACCGAAAAGACTGATGATCTGTGAATGTCCTTCTGTATTCTTGATAACACCCTTTTTTGCAGAGTGAATTTTATCCACTTGTAGTATTCCCTCCCCCCCAAATAAGTCTATTATGTTGTTTTTGTATGAATTACCTGTGGTTGGAGAAGGTAACACACACACTCACACACACGCTATAACCCTGTTGTTGCTCCAAGACACATCTAGGGCTCATATTTCAAAAGGCTTTCATTCATGCATTTTCTCCTTACCCCAAGTTCCTTTTCACCTTGCAGTGTTGAAAATATCTTACCCACTGCAGATTTTGGGAGCAGCAACTCTAATGGGTGGACAGATCCCCTCTTTTAAAGGCAAAGAGGCTCACTCAGTGTTTGCTTATGTACATCGTCCCTTCAAATTGCACGAATCATACACTTTACTATGCTAAATATTAATTCCCAACAGATACCTTACCTGAGTTCTTCATGGGGCACAACGCACATTGCATGCCCCATGCTTCCCCATATAAACAGCAGCATTCAGTATAAGTAGTTTGTTTGCCAACAAGAGGCCGACTGCAAACAAAATCTTCACTCAGATGCTGCCAGCAAAGATCCTGGTAGACATCAGTTTCTTCTGTCTGTTCTGAAAGCAGGATGGAGAAATGTAGGATCAGTACAACATTCCCACTGTGTGGGGGAGGAGGAAAATAAATTTAGATCAACTTCCTAATATAGTGTAAACATTTTACTAATGAAGTCTGAAAACACATTAGAACACATGCAAAGGGTAGATACTAACTCTATAATTGGGAAGATGATCTGTTAAGACCTTGAATCTGGCCCAGCGACTAACAGAAAACCAGGCCCCTTTTGCACATGCAACAAAGACCCCATTAGGAACCCATTAGGAACATGACAGGTACACAATTGATACGGATCAGTTATGTACCTTCCGCACAGAAGACTTCTTAAGGACCCCATTAGGACCCCATTCTGAATGCATTGTCCACATGAGCACCGTCAAAATCCAGATTTCATGGGGGTTTGGGGCCCTTAAATCCGGATTAATCCAAGACTCCTTTAATGGTGTCTTCAATCCGGTCTTCCGCCATGAAGACTGGATCAGAGGCTGTGTTTCCACATGTATACCGGAGCAATGGGGTCCAAGGATGGGCTTAGAGGCCGCCATTTGCAGCGAGGTGGCTCCGGCTCTGCCCCACCGCTCATAGCTACATAGCCCCTTCGTAGATGAACTATGCAGGTGAGCTACACAATTGGTGTCAAGCTTTGCAGTTTTGCTGCTTGGCAGCTACGAAGCCATATTCCTCCACCACACCCACAGTGAACAGAAGTAATCCATGACTGATGCCTACATTGGCCAGTTGCGCTACGTCACTGTCGGACCTTCCAGCTTGGATGTAGGCAGAGCCTTGGGATGGGTGCTATGGTGTACGCACGGCGTCCCTGTTTAGCACCCATTGCCATTGGGTGATAAGACGGTCCGTGCGGATGCATGAGGCCCTCACTATGATTCGGAACTTCAAGAACTGGATTTCCACGGGGACCGGAGACCAAAGATCTGGATTGTCTTAATCCAGATTAGGGGAGGTTTGTGCAAATAGGCCCCCAGTGCAATCGCTTCACTACTTATGGCATTATGGGCACAAGAAGGAGCAATATTAAGGAGTCAGCCCATGGCATGTGGGCTGCTTTCCAGGCTGTTCATAAGAATTAAGATCCTAGGCACACCTCACCTTGAGAGATTCATTTTAAAAATGTTATACCAGTACCCTTCTACTATGAACCTCCTCATATTCCCCCATATGCCTGCTCCCTTGGTCTGAATGGAAAGCAAATCTGGGGAGATATGGACTGTTGTCAGCATGGATAACTGTGATATCTTAGTTAGACATCTATGTGTCTACTTTCAGGAACAGATCAGTAGCAACTGATTCCAACAGAACAAGAGCTCATAAACAGAACAGCTCCAGTACAAGCTGCATGATTTTTTTATACAAAGATGAACTCTAAAATCCTTAACTCTTCCTAAATCTAAGAGTGCCTGAAAACTCCATAATGAATAAAACAACACATACCAGTAGATTCTGCAGGTCTGATGCATCTCTTTTCAGTGGAATCCAAAACCATTGGGTGTGTACAAAAACAACTGTAAGATCCTTCTGTGTTGATACACTGACCATCGATGCAGCTGGTGGGATCTAGACATTCATCCGTATCTTTTCAAATTTAAATAAAAGATACACCAAAAGAATATCAGTATTTTGCAAGAGGGCTTATAAGAAACAATATCTAAGCTGCTTGAGGTGGAACATTTTTTTCTCAAGATACTTTTGAAATTAATGCATATGTAAGTCAAAATGAATACTGGTGTGTTTGCACAATAGGAAACCCCTGGAATGGTGTCTGTCACTGGAGTCACCACACCTCAAAAGGTGCAGAGAAGGGCAACCAGAATGATTAAGGGTCTGGAACACCTCCCTTACGAAACCAGGCTGCAACGTCTAGGCCTCTTCAGTCTGGAGAGACGGCGTTTGAGAGGGGACCTGATTGAAGTATATAAAATTATGCACGGTATAGAAAGGGTGGATAGAGAAAATTTCTTTTCTCTATCGCACAACACTAGAACCAGGGGGCACTCTATGAAGCTGATGGGTAGGAGAATAAGGTCTGACAGGGGGAAGTATTTCTTCACCCAGAGGGTCATCGGCTTATGGAATGTGCTGCCGGAAGAGGTGGTGACAGCTACCAGTCTGGATGGCTTTAAGGTAGGGTTAGACAAATTTATGGATGACAGATGTATCAATGGCTACTAGAATGAATGCCTAGGTGCATCCTTCAGGCTGAGGGGGGGGAGAGGAACTGGGGTGCTTCTAAGGCCATCTGCTGGGACTCGAGAGCAGGAGAAGGTTTGTCCTTGTCTCTGCTTGAGATGCCCGTGAGCATTTGGTGGGCCACTGTGTGCGACAGGATGCTGGACTAGATGGGCTGTGGCCTGATCCAGCAAGACTTCTCTTATGTTCTTATGAGGCACAAGGGACTTCTGTGGAAAGAAGCACCTTTTATCAGCTTTAGCTGTGAACTAACTGTACTGCTGCCTAGTGTGAGGCCACCCTTATACCTGGCCTGGAAGGTGCAACAGGTGCAAAATGCAGCAGTCAGGCTGTTGAATGGAATCCCTACTTGTGCATACGTAATACCTATGTTTAAACAGTTGCACTAGGTGCCAACCAGCTTCTGGGGCAGATCTTATTGGTACCAGCAGGCTTGCTTGATCGCCTTACCTAATATTGATCAGTAAGGTTGTTGCAACCATCTATGAAAATTGTGCTGTGGGTGATCCCAATCACTGACTTTTGGAAAGAGGTTTTGGAAAGGTAGTATACATATAAAATGGAAATGAAATGAAATGAATGCTATATTGCAGTACCCTGCAAGAGGCCCTTCTCTGGGGGTAGCAAACATCTAGAATGCTGTCCCTGCAGAAGGTCAAGAGGGACCTACCATTATATCTTTTTGATGCCTATATTTATTCATCCAAGAATTCCTAGTGTGAATGAATGTCTGTTTCATGATTCCCATCCAATTTTTAATAGTGCTTTTATATTCTGCTGTTTTCAACTTTTTTTAAAAAAATGTAAATTGCTTTGAGATTTTTATATGAAGGAGTGGTTTAGAAATGTTATCAGTCAATCAATCACAATGAGCAAATGGAAGAGCCGTTGAACAGGTAATATCGGAAAAGAAAAAGAGCAAAGTATAGGGACCAGTAAGTTACTGAAAGCCATAAATGGTCAATCTATGTGCTGTCCTGATTTATTGGTAGGTCAGTTTTGAAGAAATTGTACGTATTCTCTTGCAAATGTTAAACAAAAAGGCCAGACTGCAAATCATATTGAATTAAAAGGAAGCTGATGCTAACAAATACATTTAAAAAGCTTATTTTTCAGTCCTATCCCAGTCTTAAGAGAAGCAACTTAAATAAATTGCTTCACATCAAGGAAAACAAGTCTGGTACTGTGGTTTCCTTTCATTATATTATATGGTTTCCATTATATGGTTTTCAGTTTAAACTATTGAAGTCAAAAGTCATGACTAGGAATAATTTTCAATCAATGGCAAAAAAAAAATGAATTAGTAGGCAGTTCAGTAGACTAATGGGAGTGTATTTACGATCATCTACAGTGTAAATTGCTATTCCATATTGTATATCAACTATTTCTTTTTTAGGATACTGGATATTTCAGAAAGCTTAAAATTACCAAACTTTTCTAATGAGTTTCGGACAAATAGAAAACTGGTTTTTAGAGATTGATACTATAACAGACTTGCATATAAAGCACAGAGGTGCAGCCTATATACAGCTTTTCTTGGGACGCCCAAGGGTCAATAACTGAATGGTTATCTCTGTTTAGCACAATTGACAATACTTTTAAAATATGAAAAAGTGTACTGGGAAATTGGGGCATTATTTTTCCCAGAATAGAGGAAATTCTATTTTTTGGAGAAAGCTTTGAATAGTAACAATGGAAAGGTCCATGTGGCCACCATTTTACATCTGCCACAATGTCTTGCACTTAGCATCATTACAAGATACTAAGCTGGTAAGAAACTAGTAAAAAGGTGGGTGGGGTAAATGAGAATATTTACAGACAAATGTCTTCATAGGGGAAGGCTGCAATTGAAAACCTCAAGCCACCTCAAGACCACAGCCAGAAATCCTGCTAGTAAGGGGTAACATGGGATATTGATTGCCTGCCATTATAGCTTGCTAGCCCGAGAGTGTGATTTTGCATATTTTACTGACACAGGCATCTGGGAACCTGGCTTATGCCAAATACCTGAATACGCATGTTGGCACTGTCACATATGCATGGATGTCTGTTTTAGCCTTTATACTTGTGTGGTGGATGGAGCTATGATGGCAGGTCTGTCCATAAGGTAAGTAAAAAGTGCTATAGCTAGAAAACCCGCTACCAGGATAGAATGTATTCTACCACACTCAAAGGGGACTGATTCGTATGAATACGGATTTTCTAAAAAAACCCCTCTTTTGTGCACATCCCTAAAGCATCCTGTTTCTCATCCTGTTTCAAATAAGATGCTACTCAAGAAGTTCATAAACAGGGTACATGGACAACAGTACATTTGCTCCTAGCAATGAGGCACAGTAAACGGATAGTTTTTGATGAAAGCCAGTTTGTTGAGAAATTGAATACAAAAATAAAAAATGGTGAAGGATGGAGAAAAATATGAACAATATGGACATTATATCAGATGTTTGTGAAAAGTGGCAGGGAAAGAATTAGCAATTGGTATGGCCCATCTGAGTATAGGAATCTGGTAGAAATGGCAGAGAAAATTGGGAATATAAAATATTAGAGATGATTTTCTATATATAAATAATAAAGAAAATATAATAAATGAAAGAAGCTAAAGGAGCTGATGGATAAAGGATATAAAGTTCTGGAGAATCTTTGGGAAAATAGGGGTAGAAATAATTAACAGACAAATTAGAAGTTTGGAGAAGGAATAATTGGTTACAGGTGCAGGAAATATTAAGTCATTTGCTGTACAGCTGAACAAAAATTGTAATTAGGGTCTTTTTCTTTTCACCGACAACTCAGCACTGGTTTGTGTGCTTACCAAAACACTGAAGCTTTACAGGATCATAGTATGTGCCTTGTTTGCAGTAGCACTCATAGCCTGGTTGAGTGTTCAAGCAGAAGCCATTTTTACATATTTCTTGGCCAAAGAGCTGGCATTCATCAGCATCTGCAGATAAACGTTACCTGTATTAATTATACAAAACCCTTTATGCCCTTTTCAGTACAGTGCAAATATTTGATTTAATCTTGTCAGAACAGGCACAGTATTCCCCTATGTTAAACAACAAAAAGGATAAAAAGAAGAGACAGATCAGCCACTAAGACAAGCAAAGTTTCAATCTGCAACATTTATTAGCATGGGTATTTGGAAAAGTATTATTGAAATAACAGCATATTATTTGTATCTGTGTTTCAACCAGCAGGACAAACTGTTTAGTACAAGATTAAAGATTAAAAGGGCAAACTATTTATTTATTTATTTATTTATTTATTTATTTATTTATTTATTTATTTATTTATTTATTTATTTATTTATTGACTGACTGACTGACTGACTGACTGACTGACTGACTGACTGTACTTTTATCTTGCCCAATACCAGAAGGTCTCATGGCTCATTACATTTAAAACAAACTAAAATGAACACACTAAAAACAAATGCAGTGCCTCAAAGTGAGGCGGAGAAGCTATTCTAGGAGCTCTAATAGGACTGTACTCCCCTACTTTTCTTCTGGAGAAGGTAATCAACCAGGATGGCCAAGGTGGTTTCAGTGCCTTACTCAGGCCTGAAGCCAGACTGAAATGGGTCTAGATTATCAGACAAGCATGCCTGCAGTTGAACAGCCATTGCTCTTTCTAATTCCCTGCTTCTGGGTACACCACTGCCACTTTATGAGTTACTGGGACCACCACATCTCTCAGTGATACACTGACCCCTCACTGGATCCACCCAGTCATACCCTGCCAGCTAGCTTTTATCAGTCAAGAAAAGCGAAGAGGACTTGTGGTTGACTGTACCCCAGAAAGAAGCTTGTTCAAATTCTTCATCTCAATAATCGAAACTGATCCAAAGTAACTGGACCAGATGGTTCTCTGGACACTTCCCTTGGGCCATTCTCAATGAGGCATACGATCCCTTGTGAATCTGAGTGACCTTGCCCTCAAAGTTCCCTACAAATTTGTCCCAGCAGGTGTTATGGCAGAAAGCAAACGACAACCTGCTCTCGAGACACATGTACAAAACATAAAAAAGCACTCTACTGCACTGATCCATTATACATACACTCACTATACATGTTTTTACTTATGTTCTGCCTCATTTCATTATTCAGATCTAATTTTTCACTTTTACACCTTGCAATCAGCAGCCATGTGGTCACTGTTTGCTTTGATGTTGTTCAGAAACAACAGTGTGCGTCCTTGTGTTTCCAAACCTTCTCTCATCCACTTTTTCTAGCACAGATGTTTAGGAGAGGAGGGGGAAGTTCTTGCTGTATGTGATCACAGCCTTTGTCAAGGTCATTTCTATTTATTTAGAACATAAATATAAACTTAGCACTTTGCCTAGCTGAATACCTTCAGCTTTAGCAGTTGGATTTTCACTGCATGTATAATCCTGTTTCCATGAGTAACTGAAGTTATGATTTGTGTGGCTTGGTGATAGCAATGGGATTTTAGGTCAATACAGTCAGTAGAACAAAGGGGGAGTCCCCAAAAGACTTATTTACTTCTCCACTGTCACTCTACTGTGACTCTACTGAAGTGGACTTTAAAAGTGCCATGCAAATCAGGAATAAGCGTCCGCATGAGGCTCAGGAAAATGCGTGTTTTTAACGCACCTTCCGTCCCCATAGGATCCCTGTTTTCTTTGCGCGCATCTTTTTCTCCCCGCCCCTGCTCTTGTTCATAGGGTGCCAGCGGGAATGGGGAGGGACTGCGCTCGGTGTGGCCACAACCAGGAAGACAATCCGATCAAGTGCAAAGGAGAAACAGCAATCGCCTCTCTGTTCGTCTCCCAGATCTCCCCCCCCCTTAAATGGCTTCTTGTGCTGGAAAACATTCACTCTCACCACTTTCCCTGTTTTTGCTTTCAAAAATCCACCCTGCCCAGCGCACGAGCGCTGACAAGTCCAAAGGAAAAACAGCGATCGGCTCTCTGCCTCTCCCCCCCCCCCCAAATGGCTTCTCGTGCTGGAAAACATTCACTCTCACTACTTTCCCTGTTACTGCTTTCAAAAATCCACCCTGTCCAGCGCACGATCGCTCATTCACTCATCACTTTCCCTGTTATCGCTTTAAAATCCACCCCTAGCAATAATCCACCCATTTCACACCTCATAGCGATTGCAACAATGTTGCAATTCTGCGTGATTCTGGCTCTTTAGTTCTGAGCTTTAGAAAGTGAAGCTGCTTTTGTGTTTCTGCTGTGTGTGTGCAGGCGGCAATCCCCGCCCCTTTTGCCACGGAGCGTCCTCAAGGTAAATGTAGCGAGGAAAACCCGCGACTTACAGAAAGAGCGCTGGAAGAGTTGTTTAAAGTGCATGTATTTTGTCGCGCGATTTCCACGTTTTGTAGCGCTGGAACCTCGCTAAAAACCCTGGCTTGGGGACGCTCAGAGGCAAAAGGAGAGTCTTGGCAGACTTTTTATTCCTTGGGGACAAGCCCTAACTCTGTCAAGTACTTCACCATATTTTCAGAGCCTGCAACTTCTTTCATGCTCTCTGCTTATGCTGGCTAAGGAAAACACCCAAACTTTTTGTCCCTTGGTCCATGTTGTGTCTGATTCAAAATCCTGCTGAGAATTAACGATTTGTTTTTGGCACCTGCTCTGGAGATTCTAGCAACGGTGGCTTCCTCTGCACAGCCATAACCATAAATATTCCCGCACAGAATTGTAAGGGTACTTATCACTCTGGTATCTGGGTTTTTTTGATTTAACTTAATCTGACAGATATTTCTACAGGCTTTTAAAAACAACAACAACCCTCTTTCTAGCTACAGTGCCTTCCATGCAATGAAGTTTATACTTTAAACACAGACTGAACAGCACAGAAAACAAAAAATACTTGGTTTTAATTATATTTTACTGAAAATGTATCCATTTTACATATGAATATGTTTAAGTTTTGTAAAAGATTTCCTACTGCTTTATAGCTTACATTTGGGATTTGTCTCTTTCATCATCCAACTAATGTGTATTTTCTGCAAATTCAGGCTAGGGTTACCCAAGGCAAAATTAAACTGGGTCAAATCACTCAGGTATAAACCCATTTGAACAGAATTGCTCTTCCTTCATGCTGTGGGAGCAGTAGATGCTTTACCAAAAAAGGAGTGTTTTGTATCTGCTGAAAAGCTCTGAAGTTAGAATCCTAAAATTCTCCTGAAAGGATGAATTGGCTACATATATATTTTTGCAGCCACTTTTCCAGAAACTGAACAGCTTTAAGTTCTCTCTAAAACAGTGGATGAACATTTGACAGCAAATACTAACAAAAGATTTTTTTTTAAGGCAAATGTAGGCTCTTAAAATCAGAATTATACGGGTGGAAAGAAAATGAGGAATCAGAATAATTTTCTTTATGTAAACAATAAAAAGTAAAAAAAAATAGTTGTGGAATATACATTCAGATCTGCAATATTTGGATATTCTGTAATAAATTCCACTAATAATAATGGAATAACTGACATATGGATGCAGGCTTGATTAAATGGTTATACAGGCACTAGTTTGAGTAGTGAAAAACTGGCCAGGTTGCATACTTACAATTTAAAATTATTTTCATATGCACTAAACCAACACATCATCACATAACAGTACTGTCGGTCTCATTCTGTTAGGTAGACTCACTTATAAGGCAAAACTATTCTTGTCTACCTAGAAATATCTTCCACTGAGTTCAGTAAGACTAATTTGAGGCCTATCTGGCCCCAACTATGGCCCTATCTGGATGGCCACAGCAATCCGTGCTCTGATAACTTCTAAACTGGATTATTATAAAGTGATCCACATGAGATTCCCTTCAAAGATGCAGCTAGTACAGAATTCAGCAGCAAGGATATTTACAGGCACTATCCCATATAGACTTGCCAATGGTTGCTGATAAATGGTTGTGGAATGAGTAAAATGCAGGTATCCTTCTCTCAGTACTGTTTTAATTGCTTTTGATTCTTTTTTTAAAATTGTAATTGCTGTAACATGCTCTGGGATATATGCTAAATGTCACAAATAAATATTTAGCAGACATGATTTGTCAATGAAATTTATTCCTGCTCCTCCTTGTTTATCACATAGCCAACACTGAAGAGAGGCAATGTCCGACCCAGGGTGACTCCAGACAGGACATTAAACATGTGGAACTTACCTTTACTTTGCCGTAAAGGCTGTCCACAGGGAGAACAGATTGTCCACATTCTCCAATACTTTGAAACAGCATGGAGGATTCTTCAGTCATGTGCTCAGTCCCTCCCTTTCTGAAAGGCCCCACATATTCTTGGGTGGGGGTGAACACTCACAAGTTTTAATGCAGAAAAATGTGGAAGAATGGAACACTCTGCAGCCAATGCTCATATAAGTAGCTTTTTTTTTGCTTTGGACTACTGGGATTTAATATGCATACACTGCAAAGCATCACAAAACCTGTCTGTCCACAGTACCTGCAAAGTTTGGATCCTGTCTGAACACAGCCCTAGTTAGGTTGCTGAGTTCAGAAGAGAGGACAAAACATCTCTGCCATGCCAACACATCTTCAAGGGGAGCCCCAAGAATGTAAGAACTACAATAGGCCTTGTAAACTGTCATGAAGCACAGCTGTAGCCCTCAAACCAGTCAGCTTGGTGCACAAAGGTTATCCCCTGGATTAAAATAATGGAGTAGGGGTAGAAATAGAACTCTGTTACTCTTGCCTTTAGATGAAAACAAGTCTGTTTGTTTTTGTATTGTTTGATAAGCAACTGTAGAATAAGTACTGTCTTGTATAATCAGTAGCCGTCAACAGGAAATCTGAGAAGAGCCTGGCAGTGCTCTGCACGGACATGGTTGGCTTCTTTGAATTCTGTCATGTGCTGCAATATCCCTTTGTTGGATCAATAAAATCTACTCCCAGTCACATCAGTGACAGATTTGCCACATGTGGTGGATTTCAAACAAGCTTTATGAATTGTACGTGTTGCTCCCAGATGGTCCCAGTGTGCACCATGCTAAAGTGTAATTCAGTAACCGACAAGTAAATGCCTAGTTGGACCAAGCTTTAATTTTAAATCTGCCAAGTTCAGAGCTGTCAGTAGACTTCAACTGCTTACTTCTAGTTCTGCTGATTCATCCTTAATTGCTATTTTTATTGCTATGACTGAAGTGTCTTCATTGTTTTTATTGCAGAGGAGCTTTAATTTTTTTTTAACTTTATGTTAGCACAGTAAACTAAACAGGGTATCCTTATCAGGAAAAGATTTTAAGTCAATTACAAAATTTAAATCAACTACTGCATCCAGAATTTATTAACTGCTTTTGTCCAGTTTATTGGTAAGTATATGGATTCAGAACTACAATCTCAACATTGAAGTACAAAAATTTACCTCATATTATTCATTCTTGCTGCTATAAATGTTCTACTAAAATACTGTTTACGGAAATTCAGGGTGATGGGAGCCTATGAAAGAGTGCAGAAGGATATAAAACTCTCCACAATGAGCCAACAGAGATGCTAAAGCAGAAGCAATTCAAGAAAGCAGTGGCTGTTAAAAGAAGCAGCAACACCAAGTGGATTACTGCAGACTTTACCCCACTATAACTTCCAAACAAGAAGCCTTTACATAAAAAAAATCTTATAAAAATTTGGAAAATGCTACATCAAAATGAACTTAGTGACTTCGAAACACTAATATCTTATTCATCTAACTGTGGCTGACCTTTGTAGCTCTGTGGAACAGCTCCATAAGAAGAATCTTCAGAGGGTATGAACCCTTTCCCTTCGGGGCATAATTCTGCAAACTCAGCTAGAAGGAAAAAGAACCAAGAATACAATCAGAAGCATACTTGTGCATCAAAGTGTATGGCATATTTTAAAACAGCATTGTTAAAACTCATTTTTGTCTTTTATATTATATTATTAATTGCTAAAATTACACATTTCATTTCCTGGCACATGTGAACGTAGTGGTTTCTCACAGGTAATTACTGGAAGACACACAAAGAGTTTTAATGTTCTGTAGATGCACGATTCCAAATGTTTGAGCCCTAAGGATCTGGTATGACCTTGTACGTGAAAAACTTTGTGCCAGCATGCGGCCAGAACTCTTAACAAACTTAAAAGATAGCTGGATTGAAAATTCAGATATGTTGATTAGTAGACAGAAACCAAGCATAAATGAAGTGAGTGCTACATTTTAAAACATGATTTCCTCCTAAGCTACTTCAGTGAAATCTAAATCAGTGTCCCAAAATTCAAAGGAAATGGTAAAATGAAAATGAAACACAAACACTTTCATTTTTTTCTTTATTTTAGAGATTCTTGATCCGAAGAATTGGCAATGCAGTCAAGCTGGAAAGGAGGGAAAAGCTCAAGACATAGAGATATACCTCTTCAAATACCACGTTGTTTGTCAGTGTATGTAGACAGATAGACATGGTGCGCATTGGGGTCACAAAGAATCAGACTTGACTAAATGACTGAATAGCAACAATGTGCTTGCTCTACATGAGCTATCCTTGAAGATGGTCTTGTAGTTAGAGATAGTGCAGAATCAACATCTTGACTGCTGATGGAAGTTTCTGGCCAGATACACATCACACTGGTCTTGAAAGATCTGCACTGGTTGCCTATTTGCTACTTAGCCTGAATTCAAGGTATTTATGTTAACATACTAAGCCCTAAATGGCTTGGGCCTTGGTTATCTGAACATGCGCCTTCTGCCATATAAACCTGCCTGAATTTTGAGATCTCAAGTAGAGGAACTTCTTGAAGTTCTCCCTCTTTCTGCTGCTGTGACCCACCCTGGAATGGGATATAAGTTCTTAAATAAATAGATATTCAGTGACAAATACAGTATTGAATGGAGTAAGCGCACATTCCTGTAATTTCATTTTCTGAAAATATGATGACAGCTTTAAGGATTTTTCTATGGCATGAGAATGTACATTGTGGACGGACACAAGTCTGTTAGTTCATCATCAACAGTTTATGGACAGAGGTTTCATACAAAGGCAACCCTGAGTGACAAAACATGGAATTAATTAATAAAGTTGCACCTATTTTAAATACACTAGGTCTTGAAATAGATCATTTGGGGTGTTCTGAATTTACTAACCCTTATAACAATATTGAGTTGTTTTGTTCTGGTACATCAAATGCCATTCTGGAGGCCTGTTTTTATCTTACTGACTGGCAGAAGATTCCTTTGGAAGCTTTGGAGGAAGAATAACACTTGACTGTCCATGTCTTTTCTGGACAACATGGTAAGTATTATCCAGCATACGCTACCACTCAGATCACTCCAGGAACTATTATGTGGAACCATGGAGGGTCTTGATTTTCCTTATTATTCTCCATGTCCAGAAATGGTTTGAGGGAGTGGCTAGTTCAGCTGGCATTCCATTGAGATTTAGCAGTTTTGGCCAAATTCAGAACAAAGTATAAGAATTGCTTCATGTACATTCCATTCAAACGTACTGAAATGGACAGTGGGAGTATGAACAGATGAAATTTCTAAAAATTGAAAAATTCAAGGTTCTACCAGAATCTGAATACTTGAGCAGATCCATCCTTATTTATTAACAATAAATCAATTTTAGACATGTCTCTTCAGAATAATAACTGATTTTAAGCAAAAATAAGTTTAAGGAGATTCATGTAAAGGATTACAGTCTCAAATCACATTGTGTTCATTAACTAGGACAATAGTTCTATTAAACAAAGCAGAACCTTGTTTGAGTAAAACACATATAGGAAGACTACGCACTGATTACAAGACAAAAAGACATTATTGATCTGTGTAACAGAGTTATGTGCAATAAATACCAGTGAAGAGAAGATAACTTACCACTTCCAAGTACAGGGCATGGAAATATTTCACAGTTATCACCCCAGCCAGCACCCAAGGTACAACAGCACTCTTGTTTTGTAACATTTGATGTTAGTACATTATCACAGAAATTTGCATCATTTAGGTTGTAATAACATTCTTTCTTTTCATCTGCTGGTTCTTGCGTTTCTACTGGTAAATCTGAAAATAAAAAATAAAGACATATCACATAACCAAATATTTAGAAACAAGACCTTACAAAAAGACCTCTAATAATTCATGATCCTATCATTCCAATGTTTTAACTCCCTGAGTTATCACTTAGCATGCATTCTCGTCTTCTGAGCATAGTTATCACCCCAGTTTTTCAATATTCCTTTTAATCTAGATTTTCTCACTGATTTTCTCATCTCATTTCAAATCCTGAAATGAGATGAGAAAATTTGTTTGTTAGAGACAACAATGGGTATGTAGTTGTGAGTCACTTTTAATTCTTTAGCTGTGACTGAAAGTAAAAATAAAAAGTCTCATGCCTTATTTATCAAGTAACATAGAAATGTTTCTTAGCAGTATCTAGGAAAATCAGAGGATACATTCTGGGCTCGTCCCCAAGGGCTCTATTTATTATGGTGTTGAATTGGGTCGTCTTGTAGTTTACCAAATCCCCATATGACTGAGGAGAGCGCGGTTCAAGCCGAATCTGCCTGTCCCCATGAAACCCGCGGTAAACCCCTGCACTGGGGGACTGCATCCTTTTTTCTCCATCCCCTCTGCCCTGATAGGAAGCCTGGCTGACGTCACCATGCCCTATCCTGCGTGCTGTGCTGATGACGGGGAAACCCCTCCCGGTTGCACCTCCAAACACACCAGACACAGCTTAGATAAGATAGAAAATAATAAAAGGGGGGCATAACAGGAAGGGAAAGTGGCTCAGTGCTTGAAGCCATGCCTCATTACTTTAATCACTTTAGTGGAGGTGCGCACCTCTGCTTGACAGTGGGCATGCCTCCGCCTGAAAGCAGCATCTTTTGATCTTTCTCAGCTAAGTGCAGGGAAGCCACGGGCGCTTCGCCCATTAAGGTGAAGCAGCGCTCACGTGTTAAATCAAGCCCTTTACCCACGCGTGCCTTGCCAATTGGGCGATCAGAGAAGGGGGGTGTCATGCTTGTAGCTGGAGAGACACTCCATTTGACACCCTCATCTCTTCTCTTTCAGCCAAATTTCTTTGAACAAATCACCCAAGCAGTTGTGATCACAGTGCACATGGTAAGGAAAAGCGAGCACAGGCAAAACCCCACCCGCAAATGCTGCGGTTGCCAGTCTCCACCCCCAATAACCCCATGCCCCCGGATAATGCGTGATTGCCTCCTAATTCACAGTGAGAACAGTTGGTAAGGGGTTTTTTTCTGCCGCGGATTTGTGTGATTTGTCCCGCATGTAGCCCGGATTAGAGGCTTTGCCTGGGGACACTTCAAGGCGAACTCAGGTTCACTGTGGAGTATATTCAGCATGGGGACGAGGCCTCTGTAGCTGCGTTCTATGTCATCCATACAGCAATCTCATATCCATACAAACTTGATTGACAAGTTTACATTTGCCCTTCCCTTAACAGATCTACTATAATATGATTCAAATGTAAAGAACATGGTTCTTCAAATTACAGTTTGAAGGTTTAGACAAATGCTGCATGCACTCTTGCACACCAATCCCCTCTCAAATGAATTTCCTCCTCCACCTTTTGGTTTTATTAAAGTTATTTTTTTATGAAGACCTATATCAGTGAACCTGGGGTCTGGGGATCCCCAGGGGTCCGCAAAGGCCTCACAAAATGGGGTCTCTATATGAAGCAGACTGAGGGTGATTCCGCACTGGTTAGGAGCATGCTTGTGTGGCCCATGCTGGTGAAACAGCATAGGCCAGCTGTGTTTGGCTTCAGCTCTGTGTTTGTTCACACTTAACGGCATACCTCCAACAGAACTTGAAAATTAATTTCCTTAGAAGAATACGTTTGACTGGATTATCTGCAGTGATAATAGTTTGGACATCTTCATGAAGGGCTGGAAGATTCCATGAGAACCCGCCCAGAGACCTTCGGATATGGGCCGGGATAGAAATGTAAATAATAAATAAATAAGTAAATAAATAAATAAACAATAAACACAGCTCAGATGTTGCATCAGCAGCACACATGCATGCACAATCTAAAACAGGAGCTACAGTTCTGCTTTAGTCACTGGGTATTCCATCTAGGTTGTGCTGTGATTTGTAATAGGTGATTTGAAAAGAGTCTTTGGCTATTTCTGGACCTAACTTACTAGAATGAGTCTATTAGACTGGCCTTGGCTGTTCTGTTTCTAGCTCAGTTGGTGCCATTTGCACTGTGAGGGCTGGAACACCATTGTTCTAATCCAGCAGCACCAGCAATGCTGATGGTCCAGGCCCTGGACCATTCTTTGTGATCTGTCCTTTTGCAGGTCCATGAGTCCCCAACCCCCAGCCTCAGAAATGGTGCAGAACAAGTGGTGCAGAAGCTCTACTCCTAGACTATTCCTGTTACCATGGGTATCCTTGTGGACTGCTTTTAACTAGTTCATAGCTGGACTGTTAGGGCTCCTAGAACAAAGTCCTCTGAGTTAGAAATGGAATGGTACAAAAAGCACCTCTTAATACACATGCTTCAGATTGATTAAGTACGTCTAACAGCTGGTCCCAAGGGCTCAGAAGCCTACTTAACTGGTGCCTTTCTGTGTTCCAAATAGTCTAGTATTGTAATGAATATAATAGCTAGGGTTATATAGGGTAGTTATATTTTCATTTAATTTTACCAACACTTCTATTTAGTTGTTGCCATACACGTAAGGAGTCATAACCGTATAGAGCTATTCAAATTTAGTATACTTATACACTTTTTTCTTTGATATTTTGCCAAGGTCAATATGTATTGTAGGGAAACACCCAGCTGAGTGCTATTTTATCTTTGTTAGTCTAGTCTGTGGTCTCCCTTCATCAGATAATTACCATTTTCCATAACGTGCTTAATTTCATACAGTACAGTGGTTTTGTGGTATTATCCACAGCCCTATAAGAACCAAACAAGGACTATCATCTGTCATAGAATTCCAGTTGAAGTAAATTGGTTCTCCCAAGGTGAGGGAAGACTCACTACCTTAAGCCACCAAAGTATACATTTACTTTGGACACAGGCCATACGTCAAGATGAACCAGAGCCAGAACCTTAAAGTGCAAAAAGAAATCTTCCAAACTTCTCTCCAAACCACAGCAGTTTTCTATCATTTTTCAGAGAAAAGAAAGGGTGTAAGAGCCTGGACTGAGAAGAAGAAAATACAAATGACTTGTGGCAAAAAGTCTTGGCAGCTAAGATATGTATCATGACTTAAAACTTTCATAGGCCAGTCCTCACTTTATCAGAAGATTAATTATCTCCCTACAAAGACAAGTACCATATACAAATTTATTTATTTCTTAAGAAAGTGAAAACAAAAAATTGGGCCTTGCAGGTGTCTCTCCACCAATAAAGAAAATACAAATTATAACAAAAAAATAATAAGCATGGGTGTGACTATTATTTTTGTTTCAGCTGGCCATGGAGGTTACCCTTCAGGAATTTGAAACACATTGTGACAATTTAATCCTATTTTATACTTTATGTTTCAGTTTCTTCTGCCATTTTTAAAAGGCTGTTTATACAGCTGTGACTGAGGGTTATAAATACTTGGAAACCAAACGAGACACAATACTTTCTTTTTTCCTTTTTCTTTTAAAAAGAAATGTACATAGACTGATTTGGGTCTATACATATTTATAATTCTTTCATGCTTCTAGCCTCTTAATACATAGGCTTGAATGTTGCTTGCTTTATCCTGCAGTTTTTCTTTGGAAAAAAGGACATAAGGAACATACAGTTTTAAATAAATGGAATTTATCAGATAAAATTAAAATATACTGCATCAAATGGATAAATATAAAATTGAGGATGCATGGGTTGGCAACAATATATACAAAAAAGATCATGGAATTTTTGTTGACTACAAATTGAATGTAAGCCAGCAGAGTGATGTGGCAAGAAAAAGACTTTTTGGTCTCCACTTTGTCCAGACTCATTTACAAAGAACTGCTTTGTAGATATAGTTAATTCAGGATTGAACCTTTGAAATTTCACAATAATGGGCAGTTCTTTGTTTCTGTACATTTCTTTATTTATCTTAATAACACCAAATATACAAATCAAGCAATAATACCACTGAGTGAAAAAACCTAGTATAATTATTGCATTTGCAAAACTAAAATAACTGCTACAGGTTGCTTAAACTAAAATCTGCTTGTTCGGGCACGATTCTCTAACAAGGGTGCCCAGATACCATGAAACTGACTAACAGATCTTTCATTTGTTTGAGCTGAGCAAACAGGTATTCTGCTGTAGCCCTGTCCCTCAAATCACTGTACCAATACTTATTTTTTAATACCCTTACAATTCTTCCAGTTTCTATAACCCATTTAGCTGAAGCAAAAATAACTTTTAGCAATACTTTATGCAGGCTCTGACTGCTGTATTAGACAGTCTCATGAGCATTTTGGCTAAGTAGAACTGACTCCAAACTGAAGCAGCCATTACTGGATCTATTTAAGTTATTTTCTTCTAAATAAAATTGCAGTTCTCCTAACAATTTGCATTTTTTAAATCTAACCATCTACTTTCAAGCAATCTATCATTAGATATTTGCAATCCCACATGCTAAACCTTTGTGTGTCAATCCTTTAAGAGTGAATCAATATCCCACCAAATCAAGGTCCTTTCTGCACTTGGTCTTATTCTGGATTATATCTCAGGACAGGGGTGTGTGGTCTACATGTTAATGCAGACTTTGGTAGGCCTCATCTGGGGCCTTCCATAGTTTGCACTAGCATGCAGATAGCAGGTCCCTATTCTGGGATATATTCCAGAATAAGGCCAAGTGCAGAAAGGCCCCATGTCTCCATCTCAAAGTTTTTCTTTCTTTTTTTTAAATTAGGCCTTATATTTGGAAGTAAAGAACATCAAGACAGCCAGGAGCCACAAAAATACCAGTAGTTATGCATCAGTCATGGTGACTGTTGCAGTGCACGTAGAACGGTGATGGTCAACCTATGACATGTGTGTCACAGGTGACACGCCAAGCCCTTTTGGGTGACACACATGGTCACCCTGGCACCTGGGCGTGTAGTGCTTGCTTGTTCTTGAAGTGTACAAAATACCAACTTTCAATTGAAGATTTAACAGCAAAAGTCACTAATCTAAAGAATTATTTGTTTTTGCTTTTAATAAAATACATATATCAAAAATATAACTTTTTTATTAGAGCTACAACTATCACAAAATTATGGATATTTCTAGATGTGACACAGCACCCGAGTTAAGCTAGGTTTTCTTGTGAATTTTGACACACTGAGCTCAAAAGGTTAGCCATCGCTAACGTAGAAGAACCACAACGAATGCAGAACATCAAAATGACAAATGATAACTTTCTTTAGACAACCAAAGGACAAACAAATTCATGGAGGAAAAGGTGTATCAATGGCTACTAGAACAGATGCCTAGGTACTTCCTCCAGGTTGGAGAAACAGGCAGGATGCCTCTAAAGGTCATGTAGAGGCATCTAAGAACAGGTGAAAGTTTTACCTTTGACTTCTGCTTCAGAATGCCCAGAAGCAGGTGATTGGCCACTGTATGGGTCAGGATACTGGACTAAACAGATCCTGTAGGGCTCCTCTTATGTACTTATAAAAATGGGAGGTTTCATTATTTTGTCACTGACACTGTATGGCACTACAGCTGAAGAATTCAGACCTCTTTGATAACTTCAATAACTGAGGCCCAATTTATGTTTTTTATGTTTTTAATTATTTGGTTATAACTCTATATTGTATTTAAAAAACTTCAACGAAGATAAAAGGCAACAATCAAAAGTGAGAAAAATTACAGTTTCAGTACTCAGAAATGCTATCAAATAAACTAAGTTTCTGTAGCTAATTAGCATATCTAATTCTAATCAGAATATAAAAGATGAAGGCACTATAATTATCTTGCCTCTCTACAGGGACTTAAATAATAATATGTGAAATGATTATCTAGCTTTATCCAGAAGATTAACCACAGGATTAAAAAGTACCCAAAAGTATGTAAGTGATATTTAATAACTTTTATAATTTCTTGCTCTAGAAAATATATTTAAAACAACTAACATAAACATTCTTGGACTATAAACTTAAGCTACATGAAAAGTCAAGGAATTACAGTAAGCAAGATCATAGTTTCAAAAGGAGAACTGTTAAGTTATTGAAAATGCCTAGAACTTTTCTCTCCACTGGCAAATGCTGTTATTTTTTAAAATTATGTTTGATTTTAGATGTTGTTACCTGCCCGGAGACCTCTGGGTATAGGGAAGGATAAAAAAGTAAATGAATAAATGAATAAATAAATAAAAAGAAGCAATTGATGCGCCACTGCTGAGAATGATGAGAAAGCCTGGAAGCAATTGGTGGCCCACTGTTTGAGATGGGATGCAGGGCCAGGTGGATTGTGGTCTGATCCAACAAAACTTGTCTTGTGGGTTTATGCCAATGTCTCCAAGTATTTGTACTTCGTTACTTTTGCTTACCACTGAGAAGACGGTCTATGACGAACAGAAGCCTCCCAGATGTAGTGTTATGAAGTTAGAAAAAGTCCTAGGTTAAAAGACCACAGTTCCAAAGGCCTACTTCAAAATGTGGCCAGATATCCCACTAGGAAGCAATACAGCCTGGCATTATTGCTTACAGGGCAATGGAAAGGAGGTATGAATGGAAAGGAGAAGAAGAAGAAGAGTTGACTTTCCCCCACTTTTCTTACCCATTTAAGAGGAATCAAAGCGGCTGACAAAGCTTTCTATTCTTCACCCTGTGAGGTAGGTGGGTTGTGAGAACTCAGAAGAGAGCTGTGACTAGCCCAAGGTCACCCAGCTGGCTTCATGTAGGAGGGCAGAATCAAAACTGGTATTCCCAGATAAGAGTCTGGCTCCTTAACCACTAGACCAACCTGGCTAAAACTACTAAATAATTTTCATGCTAATAAAGTCTATGAGCTATCTTGATTGTTTTTATCTCTGCCACAACCCTGAAATGTAGGTTGAAGACAGCAATTAGCCTAAGATTACACATATAATTTTCACAGCAAAATATGGATTTGAATTCTGGTCCTTTAGCCATGGTGCTACAATGATCATATGATATCGTTCAAGGTAATCAACAGTTTATTAAAATTAAGTCTCAGTCAGTTTAGTACTCTTGAATTTAGGGGACAAATAACTGCAAACTAGTCTTTCTTTGATTAACTGGTCCTTTCATTTTTTCAAAATAGATTTTCTACTTATTTATTCTTAAACCTGGGAGTAAACAATATAATCTTTTTAAAATATGGCAAACAACTGATAATTTCCTGCCAAGCAAAATGGGGACCAAAGAAAACCCTATGACCTCTTGTCTACTGTAACAGTGGACGTACAACATTAGACGAAGTCTTAAACTGTATTTTAAACTTCGCTGACTTACAATTATGACTCAAATGTGCTTCAGATGTCTTAAGTTGAACTGGAATCCCCAAACTATGGGTGGGTTATCCATGCCCTTTTCTGCTTGGCAAAAAGGGCAAACACACACCATGCATCATCCTTCCCTTTTTAAAAATTCCACCCCACCCAGGGAACTCCAGTGAAGAATCATTCCCTCATCTCCTCCTTTCCTCTGCTGGGAAGAGAGTTTGGAAGTCTGCCCACCTTCCTGTCTAACACAAGAAAAAGAGCTGGAAGAGGAGGAAAATGTTTGCTTTGATGATTCATTAAAATCCATCTGTCAGCAAATGAAGGACTTCCCAGTTTTGATAAGTTATGAATTGGATTTCTGCCACCAACTTTCTTTTGGCGGTATAACCTGAAACAATTACTTAAGGATATTAGTCCCCTACCACTGTCAAGGGCTGAAAAGACAAATTTATCCCTTAGTATCTTCCCCTGACATATTTACTAATTGCGTAACTTGCCCCTTTTTCTCTTGCAACGTATGCTTGGGTTTGCTTCCCACAACCCTACATGCTAGCCTAAATCACAGCTTCTAGAACTCACAAATGCCTTGCCATAAGTAAACATGCCTCTGTCCTGAACTCCACACTTCATCCTCTTTCCTCAGATATCTGTCTAAAATTTCTGAAGGCTTTTGTAAAGTCCCTCATCAAAGGCTCTTCAATAAAGTCATCAGTCATAGAATAAAAAGAGGGGGTTTTCTTGGATTAATAACTGGCTAAAGGATAGGAAATGGAGAATACTAATAGATAATTCCCAGAGTAGAGGAAATAAAAAATTGGAGATCACTGAAGTTCAGTATTGGAACCTGTGCTTTTAATTATTCACAAAGGATCTTGAAGTAGCAGTAAGGAGCAAGGTAGCAAAGTTTGCTGATGACACTAAATTATTCAGAGCAGTAAAAACTGAAAGTAAAACCATGAGATGAAAGGGGGAAAAAAGCTTGGAAGAACTTAAAAATCTTACTAAAGACAGATTGGTGAGCATGTATCCATACATTAATACAGTCCTGGGTATTTAACAATAAGGGACCTATTCAAGTCATGGTTGCCATGTGATGCTGGTAGTTAAAATTCATTTTTCAGTGCTGACTCTGCTCCAGGTTGTGCGTGGATATAGTGATGAGTTCATCATCATCATCATCATCATCATCATCATCATCATCAGCAGCAGCAGCAGCAGCAGCAACGATTTGCTGACAGCACCTAACAGTAAGACTGTGCCCTTAACCCTATGGGTGGATATTGCGAAAACTGTAGTTTGCCCGAATATGTGCAGTTTCAGCATTTCCCAATGATTTGTGAGCCAGTTTGATCTAGTGGTTAGGGATCTGAACTATTATCTGGGAATATCGGGTTTGATTCCGCACTCCATCATGAAGCCAGCTGGGTGACCTTGGGCTAGTCACAGCTGAGCTCTCACAGTCCCACCTACCTCACAAGGTGTTCTGTTGTGGGGAGAAGAATAGAAAACTTTGTCAGCCGCTTTGAGTCCCCTTAAATGCATGAGAAAAGCGGGGTAGAAAAGCCAACTTTTCTTTTTCTTCTAAATATTTCTTTTTCTTCTAAATTTTTCTTCTAAATAAATTTGTATTCATACGAATACTGAAAAATGAACGTGTGGACATTCAATTCATATATGAATGTCCAAATTCATCCGAATAATGAATATTTCAAATCCAAGCCCATATTTTCCATAATGAATATTTCCCTAATCCAAGCCCATCTCTAACGCCCTTTTAGTACCCACCTTGTGTGCTTGGCTTATCTTAAACATCTTTGTCTGGAGGAGGTTAACAGATGCCAGAGCAAGGGAAAGACCCTCTTCAGCTGTAGCTCCTTCTTCCTAACTCCACTGTTAACATTTAAACACCATACCTTTTTACACCTGCCTTTGGTAACATCTGATGTGGCAACCGTGATTGACTAAAATGGTTTATTTTTTGCACTTATGCTGAGTTTATTTTAACTTGTAAACTGCACAGAGTATACATGAAATCCATGATATAAAACTTCAATAAATAAACACCTGGTGTGGAGCGAAAGCGACACTGTCCAGTCATTGGGTCATATTCCTGGTTGTCATCAGTGCAGAGGCACAGGAAGGAGCCTTCCACGTTTTCACAGAGGGCCTCTCCACACACGCCACTAAGCATCTCACATTCATTCACATCTAAAAAAATGAAACACAATATTGATTCATACATGTGCCACTTTTAACATATATTTGCATTGACAGCATTGTCAAAACGAAAACAAGGAACGTTGACTTTTAACTCCTGAATGTGCATGGAGTGCTCTACTCTTGCATACTCATGCCCAATTCTGTATGCATCTGACCTTTTACAATAAAGAAGGCAGGAGAAATCCTTTTGCTCTCAGAGGCTATCTGGATTTTCTGATTACTGGAATTGTGGGTAACTTCCATGAATGAGACACAAAATGTTCTCATGTGTGCGCTTCTACGGAAATAGTCTCTTTGCCAACTTAATATGGACCAGATGATAGTCTTGGCTGAGTCTGATGAAGTTACAGTCCAAAACATCTGCAGGACACCAATTTAGGAAACAATACTGTATAGTCATAATTCTTCAGTTTACTTCAGTACCTTTCGCAGCACCTCTTTAGAAGCTGTGACTTGAATCAGCACCGTTCCTTTTAAGAATAAGTTCTTTTAAATGCTGTGCTAGCAATTCTGAGTAATACTACAGCAGATGCATGGCAGTTAAACCTGGATTTTCACCAAGATCATTGTCTCAATCGGTGGTTAATTTTTAGAATCCTGTTTCCCATCCTTTATCTTGAATGTCAAAATGAAAAATTGAATAAAATTCTCTTTCGGCACTGGTTCTTGTATTGAAATATATTCTGATCCAAGCTGTACCCTTTTATACCTACTGTAAATTATCGGAAGCCCTATTCTCCTTAGCCCACTTTACCTGTACAGGGCAAATCAGACCAGAGTATGTATTTTGGACAATGAAGGTCAGAATGCCATGGGTAAACTGTTCCAGTTGTGTATCAGGAAGTACTGCAGGAAGTCAATGCATCACCAAAACAGGTCCTCCCAGCAATAGCAGAGTCCAGGAACAAATATTCCTGGACTTCAAAGGCTCTGCAATGGGTTGTCTGAATGAGGACAACCTTTGGTGTGGTGGCTTCACCATGGTCTGTGCCTGCTGGCCTATGCTAAATGAGCCGAACAGGCCACAAAGTGCAGAAAGGATATGAAGGCTTTACAGACAACTGAAATTTTCTGAAGTGTTTCTTGTCTTCTCAGAGTACCATTTGTTTAATGTGGATGAGCAGGAAAAGAGAGGGCACGATCAGGTATTGTAGGGATAATACATATTAGGCAAGAGAATGAGGATCAAGTACATTCTTGTAGTTCTCACATTTGTATTAGAAAATAGACTCCAAATGGACTCGCTTGTTCTAATGAATATAGTGGTCAGCAAACTGATTCCACCTCCCCTCCCCTGAGACATCTTTGAAGGCATGTGTCCCACAATGATTTTGTGTGGTGCTGATGGCAAACTTTATGGTGACATTGCTCATTGCTGGAGTAAGGGGATTGTATCACC